>JABYQF010000012.1:0-1282924 GCA_022606195.1 Trametes polyzona | reverse complement strand
ATGCATCGCAGCATCATCTTCGAGGTGATCAAGGGTGAGATGGACTACGTGCGCGACCTGGAGAACATCGAGGTGGTCAGTTATCACCCTCTCTCGTGCATACATGAATAGACGGCTTACACTTGAGCCCGCTAGATGTACGTCTCCCCGCTGCGCGAGATGGACCCGCCGATCATCCCGCGGGACCGGCTGGAGCAGTTCATCCACGAGGTGTTCCACAACTACGCTGAGCTGCACACGCACCACCGGCGGATGCTCAACAAGCTGCACGAGATCCAGCGCGAGGAGCACCCCGTCATCCGGAGCATCACCGCGGCGATCTACGACGCCGTGCTCAACTTCCGCGAGGCGTACATGGAGTACATCCCGAACTACCCCATCGCGGCGTACCGGATCGACGACGAGATGGCGAACAACCCGGCGTTCAAGGCGTTTGTCGATGTGCGTGTCTTGATCGTAGTCTACTCTGGTGCATTGACGCTGACGATGATGCGCTGTCTATTTGATTCTTGTAGCAATGCACCCGGCACCCGGACGCGCACCGGCTGGACATGAAGAACTTCATCAACCGGCCGATCCCGCGTCTGCTCCGGTACGAACTTCTGCTGAAGAACATCCTCGACGAGACTCCCGAGGGGCACGAAGACAAGGACTACATTCCGCAGGTACTCGACGTCATCAAAGCGCTCGGAAAGGAGACAGAGCCCGGCGTTGTATCTGCGAAGCAGAAGGTCGAGGTGTGGCGGTACAACTCCAACCTTGTCTTCAAGAGCGGGGAAGTCATCGTGAGTTTCCTGATACGTGATATGTCACAGCCGGTGACATAGGGCTGAATGGGCTGCGATAGGACATGGACCTGTTGAATGAGAACCGGTCGTTGATCCACACGGGCAAGCTCTTGCGCCAGCCTGATACCGGTTTCGAGTGGAACGGGTGGACGGAGCTCTTCGTCTTACTCTTCGACAACTACCGTAAGCAATCCTCGTAGTGATCCGCATATTTCGACCATACTAAGTTACCCACAGTGGTCATGACCAAGCCGAAGGAGAAGGATGGTACCACCAAGTACCATGTCTACCGACGAGTATGTATAGCTGTACGCACCTAGCCCAACGTGCCTAACATTGTCCTCCACAGCCGATCCCGCTCGATCTGTTGACGTTGGCCAACTTCACCGATCCCCCTACACAACGCGGAAACAGCATTCTCCGCCTCGGCCGGTCCGAGAGGCACGCAGGGGACGCGGTCTCGCCCGCGGGCGCGCAGCAATCGCCGGACTCCGCAACGGACTCCCGCCTCGTATTCCCGTGCACGATCCACCACAACGGCCGGCTCGGGGGCTTGTACACCGTGTTCGCGGAGTCGGCGCAGGCGCGGAACGAGTGGAAGGCGAAGCTCGAGGAGGCGATCGGCCTGCGCAAGGTCGTGCAGGACTCGAACAAGGTGTTCGAGATCGAGACGCTCAGCGCGGACACGTTCCTCGTCCCTGCGATGGGCCCGAGCTCGGGCGGCGCGTCGTGGAACCACGAGAACGCGTTCACGGGCAAGGTGACGTGCTCGGTGCCGTTTAGTGAGTATGCGCTTGTTGTGTTGTGTAGGTGACGCGCTAACGGTTGGGCGGCAGCCACTGCCGACGGTCGCGGATTGGTCGCGATCGGGTGCGCGGAGGGCGTCTGGATTGGCTTCCGCCACGATTCACGATGTAGGTTCTTTTCGCTCGCTTAGGAAGGGGTGATGCTGAAACTACCGCAGCGCTGCGCCGCGTGCTTCACCTCAAGATGGTGACGCAGTGTGCGATGTTGGAGGACTTCGGTATCTTCCTCGTGCTTGCCGACAAGGTAAGCTTGTATTCCCTTGACTTCTAGTAGCGCTTCTCACACATGTGTCCCCAGTCTCTCTTCGCATATCACATTGAGGCCTTGGTGCCATCGTCACCACAAAGCGCGCATACCTCCCAGACGCCCCAGAAGCTCAGTGGGAACAAGGACGTTCACTTCTTCAGCGTGGGCAACCTGAACGGCCGCACGCTTGTCATCTACATGAAGAAGAAAGGCGTACGTGTATCTGAACCAGGTATAACTTGTGGTGACCTGATGAGAGTCCTCTCTAGTTGGACAGCGTGTTCCGCGTCTTGGAGCCGGTGGTGGGCAAGATCAACGAGCGGACAAAGGCGCCGCAGACGTTTGGGTCTCGCTTGGGCTTGCGTTCTCAGCGCTCGGAATGGTTCCGCGTGTACAGGGTGAGTACGGTTTTCTCTCAGCATAACGATCCCTCGTTAAAGGTGCATGGCATGCGCGTAGGACTTCTTCCTCCCATCAGAAGCGTTTGACTTGATCTTCCTGAAGGCCAAGATTGTCATCCTCTGTACCAAGGGCTTTGAGATCATGGATCTCACCGAGTATGTATTGTCTCTTTCCCGGACGACGCAGTACTTACCCCTAGCTCAGCTTCAAGAGCGTCACCATCCCTCAACGCGATGATCCGCGACTTGAGAAGTTGGCCAAGCGGTGCGAGTCATGTCGGCCCATGGGCATGTTCCGCTCGAGCAACGACGAATTCCTGCTGTGCTACGATGGTACGTCCAGTCCCAGTAGCGCTTCTGTCTATGTAGCTCAGCCCAACTCACGTATGCCTCGCAGAATTCGGGCTGTACGTTGATCGTCACGGTGATCCTAGTCGGTCCATTGGGACCATCGAATGGGAAGGCACAGCGGAGCATGTCGCCTGGCACCCACCCTACGTCCTCCTGTTCGACTCGCGCTTCATCGAAATCCGGCATGTCGAGACCGGGCGGCTGGCGCAGATCATCCCGGGCAACGACGTGCGTTGCATCTGGGACGGGCGTGGCGTTACGAGCGTACCGCAGACACCGGCGGTACCCGAGGGTTTCGGACAGGAGATGATCTCGCAGGAACCCCGGGTACACGGCGTGATGAACGCGACCGATGGCGCGCCACTGGGACCCAACACGCGTGGGGGACGGCCGATCGCTCAGCATGTGTTCGAGCTCATCCCGACCATCCCGCTTTACCTCCCTGGGTCACTCGCCTCGCCTTCGCAATCGACGACATACTTCTCGCAGAACAATTCGCCGCCGCATTCGCCGCGACTGAACCCCTCTTTCTCGTGGCGCTCGTGAGTCTGGAGAGACACGATCGCCGGTGACCTCTGATACTACGAATGCCCACGCTGTCGCCTGTCCTTTCGCTCTCGTTTCCGCACATGCTATGTCTATCGGACCGTCACCGTGATCGAGAGAGCCTGGGATAACATGGGGGTGCCGGCGCCGCGGAGGTGGGCAGTAACTATATGAGCCTAGATGTTTGTAATGTATATCTTTCGTTCTGCAATGTATCCGCTCTTTTTGCTGCCTTGGGCATGTCATGGTTGCCCGCCAGACGTAGGTCACGATATGGCCGCCCACCGCTGCTCGTCAGTATCTTCTGCAACGCGAACAATCCCCCAAACGCCACCCATCAACGCTAGCGTGGAAGTTGTACCGGAACAAATGTCATGGCACGCTAAAGCCGGCGACCTGCCATTCACTCAGGACGTGCGAACCGCGACATGGTATACCCACGTGCCGATACGCACAGGCACTGTGGTGCCGGGGACAAGGGAAATAGTTGAAATTGCGAGATATTGCCGCTCGCCCATTATGTGCATACTACACTGCAACAACGCCTTGTAGAGTGTTCGGTGTTTGCGAGGCAGGGCCTATGCATATGGCTGCTGCCGACATGAAGCTGCTGTTCAGCGCCTTGTCACCATGTACTCTTAACGTATAAGAACTGGTAGCGAGGTTCAGTGAACCTCACTCACGTCGAAACACACAACCAGCCCAGACACCTCTTTCACACCACGCCCTTTGCTCGCTCCAGCTGCAAGATGTCCGTCGACGGCCAGATCATCAACGTCGCCACTGCTGGCACAACACTTCTTAACCCCGAAGTCTCTGAGGGCGAACCCAAGGCGAAGGGATCTGGGGAACCCGCAGCCCCTGTAGCCGGTGACCCCGCGAGCACCGAGAGCTCGAAGGCAAAGTAAGCAGCCAGAGTCGCTGGTAAGTGCCAGAGTGATATCGTCGTCCATGTACTGACAATAGCGTAGCCCTACCCATTTGGGTTGGCGGGATAGCAGACGACTGTCCGTGGTCGGTCTTATTGGCTTGCCTTGCCCCTGTATACGTATAAGTTCTGCTTGCGTTCGAGATTATATGAAACAACTTGCCTTTGACACCGAATTACGATACGGAGTCTCAAAGTACTACATTTGCGTTGAATTGCGTGCTTCCGATATAATGCGATTTGTGGAGGTTCCACGATGGCAGAGGATGGGCTCCAGGAGCTTAGAGGGAACTAGTACGGTAAATAGCGGGCATCTCCTCCGATAGTTCCGCCTGAGTAAATATCTGTCACTATAGCAGTATGAGCACACGGAGGACATGTCAGGACGGTGAAAAGTTTACTTGCCGTGGGCATCCTTGACAATGTCGATGTCCTAGATTTGTGCATACAAACCCCATCCGCCCGCCCGCTCGCCCTGTATATTTGGAACACAAGGTACCGGCGCCAGGCGTAAGCTTTCAAGTAACCCGACACATTGAACAACCACTGAAATGCCGCCGCCGGTAGTGTGGGACACCAGGAGTCAGGGGTAGTCCGAAGCGAGTCCGGGGCGTGGCTAAGATGGACTTAAGGCCGGTGCCCGTCCGACCCTTTCGGTGATACGTCAAGGGAAAAGAGTGTTTTCGGGGTGTTGTGGGTTCATGCCGTCCGTTGTGCCCGGTGCCTGGGCGAGAATGCCGGTCTCTCGATGCGGTGTGTGTACAGCTACCCTGTCTTCGTCTCGATGGGCGCACCCGGCCGCAGGATCAACAGGTATTGTCGTTTTCAGGTACCCATACCGGTGTTCGTCGTCCGTCTACAGTCGGCGGGGCGCCGTTCATTCAGGTCGGCGCCACTGACAAGCAGTCCATACGCGTTCGTGCCTATTCCCGGTACACTTTAGGCAGCGTTCCTGACCATTATCTTCAGTATAATAGGACAGTTGTCTCTGTAGGAGGCTCACTGCTTACCTTCTACGCACCCAACCAGGGGAACGCTAGCCCTCTCGCACATTTCGCACATTCCCATACATCAACCTCTCCAGCCTCGCAATGTCCATCTTGAGTAGCCTCATCAACGTCGCCGCTGTCGGGCAGACGACCCTCTCCTCCCAGATCGGAGACGACTCTATCACCTCCACGACCTCCGCGTGCCCTCACACTAGCGATGGGATGCACGTCGAGATACCCAGCGCCGAGGTTATCGCCGCCGTCGCCTCCCCCACCGTGACCGGCGGACACGGGCACGGCGGCTCCTCCATTTCCATCGGCCAACAGCGCCACCACACTCTCGACACGGGCAAGAGCCCCATTACCACCATGCCGCCTTTGGAAGAGTCTCCGGAGGAGCCCACAGCGCCGCAAAGCGACACCGAAGTTGCCAGCCTTGACGGATCCGAGGCGGAGTGAGCAGCTGGCGAGGAGCGGAGGTGAGCCATTCCATATACATAGTATCCGGCACGACTGTTAACACTGAAGTCGTCAGGTTCCACGGTGACGAGATGATCGCGGACTTGCCGTGATATATTCTGTGCCACCTTCCCTGAGGTGTTCGCGTACTCTTGCCTCGACCTCGACCCACGCCCTATACATGCTAGACTACTATAGACTTATGTTGCACTGAGGACATATGCACCTGCACGCACTCTAGTGACGATACTTGAGAATCCCAGAGCATGTCCTTGCACAGAGTCGAGCTCGACTTACCGCGGCACGCCCAGCATAGGAAAGTTATATGCGGCCTGAACATGGTGAAGACCTCGGGATGCGAGATGTCAGGATCTGGGCTCATGCCATGAGCGTGCCTCGAGAGCTGCCCAAGTGTCGATGTGAAGATCCTCGGCGGCTTCGCTACTACGAAATCCGAACAAAATGCATCAAGCCATTCGGGAAGTTGAAGCTCAAGCTTGGTAATGAGGCCGCCAGGATCTGCGTGACGGTTGGCTAATCCAATCTTATTTCCCTCGGCAAATGCCGTGCATGCCCGCAATAAGGAAATCCATTCATACCCACGAACTTCTACACGCATACAATCCGCCAGTAAGTACAGCAGTAGCCCCAACCTATACTCACTTTGGCGCATGTTAGTTTCCCCGTGCCGTGACATTACGACAACGGGTACTTATCCCGAGGGCCACGGAAAGGCCTGCGCCAGGAGCCGAACGCGCTTTCGCCCGACATCGTAGGGCTAGCAGCGTCGACCCCGTACCTCGGGGATCTTGAGGCACGCGGACTTGAGGCACACCGTCGACTTGAAGCACACAGTAACCTTGAAATACGCCGCCGTCTTGAGGCAGGCCGCTTGAGGCACACGGGCCACTCGGGCCATTGACGCACACCAGTGACCAGAGGTATGTGGGACGCACCTGCGCGAGCAATTCTGAGAGAACGTTAGCCCGAACATGGAATCGCATGAGCGTCAGCGACGTACCTGGCACAGTGGGGCGGTTGCCGTACACGCGAACACCTAGAACTCAGACCACGTGAGCGAACGACGATTGTGCGGCCAGAGCGCGCGCCGTCGTCTGATATGATGCTCGACGCGCGCCCTGTAGTCACGGTTGGCGGGGAGAGCGTGGGGCGTGCAGAGGCGATGAACGCAGTCGTCGATGTGACCTGTAGGAAGTACGTCAGCATCGCCGCGGCGCCATCGAGAGATATGGGCCACCTACGTTTCCGCGACGACGACGCACCCACTTGGTGAAGCCGCCTGAAACAGCGAATCGGTGAGTAACTCACGGGAGAAAGTCGAAGGGCTCGGGACTTACCTGCAGCTACCCATCCCCACATGGCGCGAACGAGCGGTGATGGTAGTTGTTGGGCGCAGTTAGCTTCCCCACCGCTCCGAGAAACGGTGGGTACTAGTCTCGGGGGCCACGGAGAGGCCTGCACCCTTCCCCGAGAATCTTCGGCCGGCGAGCGGCTGCAAATGTGCAGCGCTCGTCGGGCTTCCTTGAGGCACACGATCTGAATCTAATTCACGCGGTGAGAAACATTATGGTATAGGGGAGCGTACCCGGCCGCGTGTGTAGCGGCGATAAGTTATCAATAAGTTAATGGGAGGGGAGTGGCAATGCTTGCGTGCGTTGCATATGGGGGCAGGGCAAGGCGGCATGTCAAGATCTGTCGATATGATCAGCACGAGTGCGGACGGCGGGAGACGGCGAGAACGTACCAAGTGTCCGCATGGTCGGCCTGTGGGTCGGGTCATCACACTGAGAATCGTACTTACTCTTCTCGCCCTCGCACACATGCGAGGACTCCCTCCGCTATTAGCGACCGTCGAATCTTCTCGCCCTCGGCGGGTAGGCTGACGAGCCGCCTGCCGAGGACTCCCCCCAAGGCGCGCGCTCTTGGGAGAGCGCCGCGCCGGCGAGTGTGGACGGTCCGGCGCAGCGGCGTGGAGCCAAAACTATAAGTCGGGCGCGTAAGTATACGTATCCTCAGCGACAGCATCGACGAACTCGCCTATTGCGCCGTACCGTCCGCTGCCCGCTGCTGGGAAGACTGCGCGGCGGGCTATCGTCGTCCGCTGTGAAGCGGACGACGGTGGGGCTGTGTGGGCAGTGTTGTTAGATTAGTGCATGATACTACTAGTAGTAGGTGGGCGAAGGAGCGTAGGGCGGCGTCGCAGGCCGCCGGTGGAATCATAGCTGTTGGGCATAAGAGGTCGTGGCGCAGCGACGCGGGGTCAAATCTGAGCGAAGAGCGTCAGCGAGCTATACTCAACGTATCAATACTGCCAAGGACCTCACCTTTGCAACCACGACCATCCCCCGCCCGACGTATTGGTCAAGGCGGGGGTATGCGCCGCCTGCCATTATGGCAGGCGGCGCGGCAGGAAAGTCTTAGGGTATTCTATGTTGGAGGGGCCCGGGGCAGCGACTCGACGGTCAAAACTGGATATGTCACCGTTAGCGGCGGAAGCCATGCGTTGGGTACAGAGCGTTGCTCACCATTTGCACCCGGGCCCGCCGTAACCGAACGATTACGGGCGGGCATTGTGGTGGCGTCGGAGGCGACCACTAGCGCAGCGACTCGCCAGATGTGGGGTCAAACTGGGACGAGCTGCGTGAGTAATTGAAGGCAAGCGCACGGGCAAAGGGCACTCACACTTTGCGCTAGGGCCGTCACTTGCCGCGTCGTCGGCGGGCATGTGAAGTGTGTGGTGGCGTAGCGTTGGCGCACTGCAAAAGGAGGCGTTAGAAATGGTCAACGACAGCAGGCTGCCCGCGACCTACTAGAGGATGGTTCCTAGGCCTGCGGTGGCGGTGGCGCAAGGCCATCGTCGTCAGCAGCGTGGAGTAGAGGGCGAGCAGCAGAAGACGTACCGCTCAGCTCCTCACGAGGGCTGCGTCCACCGCTGAGAGGGCGGTCTCCGCGATTGCTCGCCTCGGAGGTGCTGGGGCTGGTGGGGGATCTGACGAAAGAGTGGGCGACCCACAGGGGGGGTTCATATACACCTCGGGACCTCGCACGTCAGCCATTCCCAGGAGCAACGAGGCGCAGGCCCGTGCGCACAAACAACAAGGGGACCTTTTGTTTTGGAAAGGCCCTGGATGGCGTCGTGCCTTCTGTTGTTGCTGACTTCGAAATGAGCGCGTGGATGGTGCGGCCGTGGGGCCCTAAACGAGCGGATTCAGGGATCCGAGCTGCTTCTGCGGCGGAGAACAACAGGGCCCAGACGGACCGGACCCGCGATGGAGGCGATGATAATCAAGAACCCAAGTATCGTCGTCCGAGGGCGCTGCTCTCGGGTGCATTATCCTCGCCGTGACTGGAAGGTCCCGCCCCGGAGCTCCTCGAGGCATCCATCCTCCGTGAGTAACGTGTCCTCGTGCTCGCGCGGAGCAGCGCCATATTTCCATCTGGAATGGACAGCCAGCCTGTCAATTCAGCGGGAAATCTGCACGGCCGCGGACCGACCCAGTGATAGAAGCGCAGATTTTGGGGTGCACCACAGCCTTGACAACAAGTGCCCCACAGGAAGACGGTAGCTTTCGCGCAGGTTCGAGAGGCCTTGTGGCGTGCAGGTGATATGTGGTAACTCAGGTCGAGGAGATAAGTCCCAATTGGGCAGGGCCGCTTGGCGTGGATGGCGTACGTGGGCGTTTGAAATTCCCGATAGCCATCGTCTGGCTGAGCAGAACATTACACGCCTCAAGCGCCCCAGTTGCAATACCGGTGGCCCTCGAGGCAAGGAGGGAACAGAGTGAGATGGCGGGAGGGAGCAAGCGACCCCGCCACCCGCCACCCGTCGCTGCCGTGGTGGCGTCGCGTCGCGGGATCCGGATTAGGCAATGGCGCGGTCACGAGCACCGCGTCGCCCGCGCGCCTCCTTTGATTCATCCCGCCACCGCCGACATGCGTGAAGGCAGTCAAGTCCTGATCATACTGGGCCCCGGAACCTACTCCAAACGGTCCTCAACGGGTATACTCCGCCACGAAACCTAACACGGTACTACTGTAGTATCACGCACAGACCACGTCCCCAGAAACACCTCACGCCTTCTCTCCACGGAGCTCCGCGAGGTACTGGTGCGCGCGACCGAGCATCCAGATCGTGAACTCGAACTTGAAGTTCGGGTACGAGATCGCGACGTTCTTGTTGAACACGCCCTCGATCGCCTCCTGCGGCCACGAGCCGTCCTGCGCACGCAGTCAATCTCCGTACGGCGAAGAAAATGAGGATGGGGACATACGGGCTGCTGGCGGGACATGACGAGCTGGACACCACGCTCGATCGGCTCCGGGTGCGGGTACTTGCCGTAGATGAGGGCCATGACCGCCCACGCCGTCTGCACCACCTGCGTCTTCTCGTGCTCGACCCACTGCGCGATCTCGCACGACTGTCGCATAAACCAACCATCAGCGACTGCCCAAACTCCCGGGCCGGCGGGCGGCGGGCGGCGGGGAATGGCTCACCTTGTACGACTCGCCCCAGCCGCCGTCCGCGCGCTGCTTGCCGAGGATGAAGTCGCACGCGCGCCGGACCGCGGCGCTGTTCTCGTACGTCTCCCCGACGAGCGAGAGCGACTCGAGCGCGAACTGTGTGGCGTATGTGAAGCACACGCCCCACGAGCCGAACCATGCGCCGTCTGGCCGCTGCGCCTTGCGCAGGTAGCCGACAGCCTTGGTGATCACGCGTCTGAGGAAGGGGACGATGCTCAGTGATTGCGTGAATGTGGGAGCCGAATGCAGACTGGAACGTACTGGATGTCGTTGGCGCGATAGTTGGGGTTGTGCTTCTGGAAGATGGAGAGCGCGGTGATGACGGACGTCGTGCACTCGGGGTAGTTGAACTCCGTCATAATGTTGCCTGAGCGCGACCATGAGAATGAGCCGTCACAGCACTATTTGGGGGCCACGCACCAAACACTTCAGCGGGGTTAAGGTACTCGAGCCACTGTGGGGCGCGGATGAGCTCGTAGCTCGCAAACCCGCCGTCGCTGTTCTGCATGCTGAGCAGGATATCTACAGCATCACATAGCCGCCTCTCCGAGATCAGTTGAGGCGCGCCCCTACGTTCCGCCCATCGCTCAGCTCAGCATATACTAGGGGAATGAGAGGAAGTTACGCACGGTACATGGTCCTGGATGTACAACACGGCCTTGAGGCCTTCACCCGTACAGTCGCTGACCGTGTACCCCTGCGTGCGCGTACTGAACGGCCACGCGCCCTTCGTCGCCTGCCTATACGCCGTCGTGAAGTTCTTCGGGTTCTCCCGAATCTGCTGCCGGTCCAGCCACCGCACGATCCCATGCACGCTCTCCCTGAACTCCGGCTCGCCCGCCAAGCCGCTCTCGACGAGCGCCTGCGCGACGAACGCGATGTCCCACAGCTGCGAGCCGTTCGTGCCGCACATCATCATGCCCTCGCGCCCGACCCACATAAAGTCGTGCCGGCGCTCGTAGTGGCGGCGGTACGCCTCGCTCTCCCGGCCGTCGACGTGCGCGCGCACGATCAGATTCATCATCTTCGAGACCGGCCCGAGCGTCTGGTAGTCCGTGTTCTCGTCCTCCATCACGATCAGGTCGTAGCACCGCTTGAGCGCGGCGCGCCGGAGGGGCGGGAACGCGCACTGCTCGTATGTGTCGAGCACGCCGTATAGGAGCTCGAGGATCGTCGAGTGCGGGGTGTAGAGGTCCACTTGCGCGACGTGGCTCCGCTGCGCGGGCCAGTCAATCGAGTAGTAGTTTTGCGGGTAGAGCTCCTGCACCAAATGAGCATGCGCTCAAATGAGGTATAGCATATGGACGCACCTCTCGGAGTGCGAGAACTAGGTCGTTCTCCTCCATCTTGTAGCGGATGCCGTACAAGTAGCCCATCGGGATGTACACGTTCCGCGTATGGATCCACCACCGGTGAGGGTGGATAGGTACCCAGTCTGGGAGCAGCCTGCGATACTGTTAGTCGATGTATGCGGCCCAGGACCGGTCCATGCGCACCAGAGTTCTGACGGCACAGGGTGATTGCCATCCCAGTCATACACGTTCAGGATGGACAGCCAGAACTTGCCCCACGACGGTATGCCCGTGGCACCTCCGAGTTTGTGAAGGCATCCGCGCGCCTTCACCGCGACAGGGTGGTCCGCCTTGACGCCAAGGATGCGTATAACGCAGTAGTTCAACGCCGTGCCGAACACCGTGCTCTCGCCTTCAATGTGGCTGAGAGAAAGGTCAGCGCCGCGTCCACAACGAGCAACCCGCGAAGAAGCTCTACATGTTGCGATACGCACATTCCCCACCCACCGTCCTCGTTCGTGTGGTTGAACAGGTAGCGGATCATCTCGAGCCGCTCCTCGAGCTTGAACGGCATCCCGGTCACGTACGACCCGATGACCAGCCCAGGGAGCAAGAACATCGGCCCGCCGTACTCGCCCGGCCAGTGCCCGTCCTCGACCTGGAGGTGCTTGAAGTAGCGGTAGCCATTCCGGGCCGCCTCGAGCGCGTTCGTCGGTTTCGGCTGTGGAGGGAGGTCGAGCGGGAGCCCGAGCCAGTACTTGTCGCAGTCGGACTGGGGCCAAGCGGCGACCTCTTCGTCGGTGCGGAGGTAGTGCCAGGTGTGGTCGCCGTCGTCGGACACGCGCAGCCGCCAGCGAGAGTAGTCGGTGAAGGGGAGCTTGCCGGAAGCAGGAAGGTCGAGCGGCGCGTAGGCAGCCATGAGAGCACTAGACGCCCGGTCGGTGCGGAGGCTTGGACGAGTGGGACGAGCGAATGGCGACGAGGCGAGTTTTATCCTCTGAGGTTACGGCAGGAGTAATCACAAGCTACGCGCGAACGCTGCGGGGTAGGGAGAGGGTACGATGGAGGAGAGGGCGAGGGCGGCGAGCAGACTGAAGTCGGACCACTTCCTGTTAAACGTCAGGGCACGGCCCGCTGACTTCCCCCGCTCACACCGCGACGCGACGCGGAGGCGCCCTGTGCAGCAACGGGAAAAATAAATATTGAGACCCGTAGGTCTACCACTCCGGGAAAGCGTGTCATCCTTGTGCAGGGGCCATGCTAATCTTCTCTGTATCGTTCCAATTTTTTCGTATGTCCCCCCGAAGGGGACACTGTTGTTCGACTGGTCCACCTGTACACACAGCATACGTTTGCTTTTTGCTTACTCGGCGGGTGTGGGCGTCTATACACCAACCCCGTTGAAACTTGATGTTGATATTGTTCTTATCTCGTCACCCGTACTTCACTCATGCGCTCTTACGACGCCTACTCATCCGTGCGCGAACACAAAGTTTCCGCCACTCGTATATTGATCGTATAGTGAACCATGGTACTGCAGAAATTCTAGCCTCGCAACATTCAGTCCAAATCGGCCAGAGAGGTACTCTGCTTGAACATCCACTCGTACGGCGCGGTGCTCACAGGTGTCATGGTAGCAGACGAAGCAGATTCCGATGCTGTTGCCGAAGACGCTGCGCCATTGGAGCTTGTCGACTGAGCGTAAGGATTGAACACCTTCACCTCGAGCGCTGGAGAAGCCGAAGACGAGGCACTGGTGGTAGCAACCGCGCTCGAGCTCAGCGAAGCCATCGACGTAGCGGATGACGTCGACGTCAGCGAGATAGACCCAGACGCGGAAGAAGACGTGGACGACGCAGAGTCCGAGGACGACGTCACGGCGTCAGGGCTGGTGGATGTCACAGATGCAGCCGCAGAAGACGTCGCAGACAGAGAACCCGTGGACGAGGAAGTTGCGGTGTCAGAGGATGTCTGTGTCACCTCCAACGCCGCCATAGAAGACATGGTGGCCGTTGACACTGCCGATGTGCCAGTAACTGTCGCATCCATCGACGTACTATCGGAGTCAGGGGTAGCACTCGAGGCCAACGTCTCAGAACTCGACTGCGGCACTGCGACCTTCTCTTGGGAGGCTGGTGAGGGTACCTCCGGTGCAGCAGGGCTAAAAACCAAGGTGACTGCTTGGCCTCCTGGCGGGGTCTCGGTGGCCGCGAACGATTGAGCCTCCGCCAGACGGGCAGGTGGTCGTGTCGCATCGCCGTATTGCTGGTCGAGTGCCTCCTGCTCGAAACTGGTCACGTTCACGAACTTGCTACTGGCCGGTGTGGTAGGGTCGACGGTGGTTGCACCTACGCCGTCCAGTTCATCGTCGTCATCCTCCACGTCTGCGGGGTTAACCGCACCGGCAGATCCAGCATCCTCGCCGCCATCCCCGGATTCGTCGTCTTGACCCTCGTACCACATGGGTCGGATCGCGCCAGTACTGGGCTCGTACGCGAAGACTTGGCTCTTGTGATCGTCGTTCGAGTAGCCCGGTATGCATTCTTCAACAGTCATGGGCGAAGGCGCGTCGGGACGGGGATCAAAAGTGGCACAGTATGACTGAAGCGCAGCGCGAGTCTGGTCGAAGACGGGAATCTGCAGGGCGACCTTGATGAACGACACCGACGAAGCCGGGGCAATGGAGGGAAGGTTCGACGAGGGTGAGTCTTCCGCTGCTGCTGCGGGGACCATGTACATCTGAGTACTATTCGAACCAGAGGCGTTCAGTACGAATGCGGAGCTCGAGGCATTGTTGACAGCGGTCGTGTTGCTCGCTTCAGCCAAGACCAAGGAGGCTATCCGTTCGCCCACGGTCGAGTTCGCCACTTGGCTCTATTATACGCTTAAGCACTGCTCTGTCATATATGCCACGCATTGGACTGACCATGATTTGTATAGACCCAGGCACCCCTTCCGGCTGACCGTCCCGACGGAGGTTGAGCTTCAGACCCAGGAGCCCACTGTCGGTGTTGGAGACGTCCTGTGCAGGCCTGTGGTGGACGAGGTATGTGGCCCCCTGGTTTCCAGAGATCACCATGATAGGTTGCCGCAAGCTTCGCTCGTGAACCTTGACGTGGTCGTCGTCGCCCGTCACAACTACCTTGTCGAACCCGTGGTGGTGGTGTCTGTGTGGTTCGGGTTCGGGTGTTGGAGATCGACCGACGTGGACGTGTTGGTTGTCGCCTTTGACCACAACCTTGTGACGATGACGATGACGAGGGACGGGGGAACGCCGATGAACGTTGACGTGGTCATCATCCCCCTTGACCACTACCGTGTCTTGATGATGGTGGTGATGGTGGTGAGGTGCAGGAGACCTGTGAACATGGACAGAGTCATGATTTCCTTTCACCACAACCTCGTCGTGGTCGTGATGGTGGTGTGGTGAAGGCGAACGACGAACATGGACGTGGTCGTTATCACCTTTCACGACGACTCGGTCGTGATCGTCATGAGCATCGTGATCGTGAACGTGAACGTGGTCGTTATGGCCCTCAACGAGGACACGGTCGTGGGCATCATGGGGGGCCCGAGCGACTCGCAAGCCGTCGACGGAGCGATGGTGCACATCAACATGGTCGTTGTCGCCGTCCACAACCACTTTGTCGTGGTGGTCGTGGTGGTCGTGGTGATGATGCCTCCCCTCCAAGCGTCGCAGAGGCATACCGCGAGCAGTCACCTCACGGGGGCCGAGCCAGAGTCGCTCCATGCGTGACACAGGATCGGAGCCCCATACAAGCCTCTGGGGACCCGGTGTGTCAGCATTGTCCGCCGGAGATGAGACCGATGGACGCACCTTCGACTTTTCGTGCTTCGACTCCCGAGACCCCGACTCCGCAGCCTTACTGGCCTTCTTGGGAGATGCCTTATGAGCGCTTTTCTGGGCCATTCGTGCAGGCAGAGGGACGACAGGCTTGGGGTGGCGCTGAGGCTTACTATCGGAAGAGTCCTTCTTCGTCGCAGCGACCCTAGCATCCGAGCCTGGAGAGGCAGAGTGCTTGCGACCGTCGTTCTCTCCATCCCCGTGCCCGTGCGACGAGTGGCGAGCTACAATAGGCTGGCGAATGGCCTCTTGTGAGAGGGCTTGGATCGCAGCTGCGTCGACGGGTGCCGGGACCAGCGATATTGCGGCGATGGAGGACAGCGCAGCGAGAAGGGTGAAGCGAGGAGTGAGAACGACCATGGTAACCTATACGAGTGGAGGGGGAAGAGTATATGTGCGGATAATAGGTTGTGCAAGGGGAGGTGTGTACGACACAGTCGCAGTAGAAAGCGAGGATAGCGAGGATAGCAAAGACCACCTGGGCCTCGAAAGCGAAAATGGGAGTGGGAGGAAGAGAAGGAGAACTGGGGGGAAAACGAACCGCGACGCGCCTTATATACGCTCCCTCCCTTCACTCTGGTCAGCCCCAACGTCACCCGCCAGTTCAGAATGGCTGGCACGGGCCCGACGACTGTGCCCATTCTGGGAAAGTCACCTTCCATTCTGGGCTGCCCTCTTTGCCGATCATTCAGGCGCCCGAGGGCGATCACGTTGAACATTCCAATAGCGAGTAACAATCCCTGACGACACCCTGGCACTACGTGTATACAGACGCTTTTCGAGGAGGTGTCGTGTGTCAGAGGTGAGCAGCATGTCGCGTACATCTACTGCGCGTTCACGTAGGGTGCGCATACGTTGGGGTTGTGGTACTGCGACGGGTCTTTCGTGAAGAAACCACGTTGAACCCCGTCGAGATACGACCTAGACATATGGGAGGTGAGTTTGAGCCAAAGCTTAACCGCACAAAAAACAAACCATTGCCGCGGTTGGTCCCCCGCCTCCGGTGAGTGTTCAAACCTGAAGCTCCAGAACTACGGGCGCGGTTCGAGTCAGTGGAAGGTCTCAGCACTCATGGGGTATGTTGGCTCACAATCCAGCCTTTGCTCTTGCTGTACACGTATTTCTGGGCGTCTGCCCACTTGTACAAGAATGCGTCGGTGGCGTTGAATTCTGTCGACAACGCCCACTCGCCGAACCAGAGCGGGCTATCTCCTTGGGCAGTATCGTTCTGGATGCGCTGCGCATTGCATATGCTGGTCATGTATGCCTCAGGATTGGGGTCGGCGACGCCCTGTGGATATCTCGTCAGCTTTGCGGCCCCGGGCGAACACGAGCACTCACGCCAAAGTTGTAGTAGGAATGGTCGTCATAGGTCTGTGGACCATTCTTGGCGTCGGCCGGGTTGGGAGGGTTGTTGAACTGCCAGATGACGTCCATGAAGCTCCAGTATCAAGGTCAGCATTCGGTCGACATGAATAGCATCTCCCGACTTACTTCGTAACCAGGGGATCCCGGGGATTGTGCGACCGCCATGTCGCCATATCGGAATCGAACACTCGCGAAAACGAGAGCTCGAAGCCTAGTTGCACAAGCATAGGTACCGCCTCGAGCAACGCGGATCTCACTTCCTGGTTGAAGAGATTGCTACTGCTGCCCACAGCTTGCAACGCCGACGTGAAGTTGTAGCCCGAGACCGGCACGTCAAGTGACAAGCCTTCGACGGGAATACCAAGGACGAGCTCAACAGCACGGACGACTCGGACAAAGTTCTTCTGAACTGTAAACGCGCTGTGAGTAGGCCGTCCGTAGCTTGGTGTTGTACGAGTGCTCACAGTCTCCGTATCCTGGTGTTTGGTTTGCGTCGACGATCGGCTCATTGGCGGCTTCGATAGAGAAGACAGATCCGAAAGCCGGGTCCAGGTGCGAAAGCGCAGTCATCACCGCAGACCACACTAAGGCGCGGTGGTAGTTATACTCCGTCTACAAGACATGAATGGCTTCAGCTTCACGTGTCCCTGCAAGCAGCAAAACCGTGGGCACGCACATAGAACTCGACGTCGTTCGTGCAGTGCCCGGTGAACATCTGAATGGGACTATGTACGCCCGGTAGCGCGTGATGGTCCAAGATGGCCTGTATGCCGGCGTTTTTGAGCGACTGTAGGCCGCGTTGCTACACCGGCGAGGGGTATCAGCGTTATTATCACCTATCAGGACTTATGGGTAGGGCTGATAACTCACAAGCTGCCGTATGCCACCACGAGGGTAGAACTCCGTTCTCCGGTCTACTAGAGGCTCGACGATCCAGTACCCCAACTGAAACGAACCAAGGTCAGCGCATGGTGTCCCTGCTGGTCTGCGGTGGGGGTAGGCAACGTACTGGGATACGGACGGTGTTGATCCCGGCAGCCTGCAGCTCGTCGACGTGCTGTTGAGTGAACCATGTCGACCTACGACCCGTCTTCAGATATAGTCAAGACAGAGATGCCAAGCGTGGATACATACCAGTGCCTTTCGAACAGCTCATCCGCGGTATCAGGATACGCTTGCACCAGAGCGCTTCGCATGCAGCGCGTGAGTGTGTTACCACCCATACAACAAATTGACTACTCACAATTCGGACATGATACACAGGGAACAATTGTCGCAGATCTGCCCGCCCATTGCCATCCATTCTGCAGCGTCATGGTTGAGCTCTTACGCGGTACAGGTGACAAACATCGACCGTACCTGCCGGGAGCATCCATGGCTCGAGAAGTAGCCTGCACAGTGGGCGTTCAACCGCGTCCCGAGCGCACGTGGGCGTGTCTACTCACCAACTACCAAGGTTGACGCCATACACCTTGTCTGGTATGGCCTCGACCGCCTGCAGCAAACTTGCGAAGGCAAGGAAAAGGAAGGAGGCGACGAAGCGCATGGCACCGCAACCTGATCAACGAGTGGGTAGGGAAGTTCGCCAGAATGGCTGGGGAAGACGTCCGCAAGTCCCCGCATTAAATACCGCGTCGTCCAGCATCCCTACTGCTCGCATTACCGCGTTCGCCGACGGGTCTCCTGCTCAGATGCACGCCCCACGGGGCTACTCGCCACCGAGGAGAAAGCCACCTACGCGTTCTATCAGCGCAATGGGCGCGTCGAGCGCACGGAGGCATCGGACCCGTGCCGCATGTACGTACCGTGCCATTGAGCTTCTTCACCGATCCGGAGCGAGAACTCGAGAACGCGGTCTATGCAAGAGGCGCGAACGCAAAGCATAGATACCTTACGTCCATATCTAGTCGTCAAGTGATCCAAGGCTTTTCTTCGGTTCTTCGATGTCAGCAGCCGCATCGGCACACGCAACTTTGCCTGCCTCTTGCGGGCGCGAGAACCCAAAGAGTCGCCAGAATGCTTGAACTACCTAACGGCGTCCATAACGCTTCTCGGATGATGACGATGGCACGTGCGCCGCACAGTGTGGACCTCGCCCGTACATACCGAAGTCCTGTGGGATGTTCATCGCCTGCTGAGAACACTTGAGCGGTATGGATGGGACAGAATGGCTTCCTGTCTCTCGAATATGGCCTCAGGTCTCAACATATGCCGTTGGAGGTGCAGGTGGACTCGATGGGCGCGATCGTGTCCAGCAAACGCATGGAGCCCGATCGCGTGGCAGCGCTAGTCAACATCGGACCCGACTTTCAAATTCAAGTTTATCGGCCGACGGACAGCGAGGAATGTCAGTCCGCGACGTATGCAGTAAACGCGGCCCAATACAAGCGATATATTCCCGGCGTATGTAGGTAAGAGAACACTGAATCTACAAAGCCGTCGCGCTTACATACGGGGCGCAGATATCGGGGTTGTGATACTTGGACGGGTCTTTGGTGAAGTAGCCCCGTTTCACGCCCTCCAGATACGACCTACACGGCAAGCCCAAGGTGAGCTAAATCACGGCAGAGCACCGAAGACGCGCCCCGCGCGTACGTACCATTGGCGTATCTGACCTCCCGCTTGGGGCGAATCCTCAAACCTGAAGTTCCAAAACTGTCGCATTGCAATCTCATGAATCCCCATATTCGCAGATATTCGAAACCGCGGTACTCACGATCCACCCCTTGCTCTTGCCATACGTGTACTTCTGGGCGTCGGCCCACTTATTCAGGAACTCGTCGGTGGCGTTGAACTCGGTCGACAGCGCCCATTCGCCGAACCAGATCGGGCTATCCCCCAGGGTGACGTCGTGCGGGAGACGTGGAAGGTTGCACATGCTCGCCAGATACGCCTCGGGGTTCGGATCTGCAGCACCCTACGATCCTGATTTCGATGGATGCACTCGTATGGACGAAGATAATTCACGTACGCCGAAATTGTAGTACACATGGTCGTCGTACACTTGTGGGCCTATCTTGGCGTTCGCCGGGTTGGGAGGGTTGTTGTACTGGGAGGTGACGTCCATGAAGCTATACACAACGCGTCGGTAAGCCTCCGTATGCCAAAAGCACAGACAACCGGCGAGCTTCGCTTACTTCGTGACCAAGGGTTGCCTTTGGTTGCTGTGACCAAGCGTTTGGGGGAACGACAACTCGAAGGCTAATTCGGCGAGTATTGGCACGGAATCCAGTACCGCGGACTTGACCTCGTTATTGAACAGGTCGCTGCTGTTCACAGCCGTACCCAGTGCAGCCGCGAGGTTGGCAGTCGGGATCTGCACGTTAGTGGACAAGCCCTGTACGGGAATTCCGAGAGCGAGCTCGACCGCGCGGATCACTTTGACGAAGTTCTTCTGGACTATGAGGGCGTATCATTCAGAGGGTACCGTTGACCTTGTAGCGCGCGGTGTACTCACATTCACCATACCCGGGGGTTTGGTTAGCATCCGTGACAGGCTCGTTGATCGCCTCGATAGCGAACACGGAGCTGAATGCAGGATCCAGATGAGAGAGTGCTGCCATGACAGCCGTCCAAACGAGTGCGCGATGGTAGTTGTACTCTGTCTTTTGGACAGGGACGCTTCGCTTAAGCGTGTTATACGGCAGATAGAGTTCTCGAGCCTACATAGAACTGCA
The DNA here is from genome assembly GCA_022606195.1 of Trametes polyzona. Classification (NCBI taxonomy): domain Eukaryota; kingdom Fungi; phylum Basidiomycota; class Agaricomycetes; order Polyporales; family Polyporaceae; genus Trametes; species Trametes polyzona. The sequence goes on along the minus strand of JABYQF010000012.1, from coordinate 1,262,665 downwards.
CGTCGTACGTGCAATGGCCAGTGAACATTTGGTTCGGGCTGTGAACACCAGGAGGTGCGTGGTGATCTAGAATAGCACCGATGCCGGCGTCCCTGAGCTGGCGTAGCCCACGTTGCTGTGGATGATATCATCAGATTCAGTTCTCTCTTTTCAAGCTGCAGACTTACGAGCTGTTTAATACCACCACGCGCATAGAACTCGGTCTGGCGATCGACGAGTTGTTCGACAATCCAATATCCAAGCTATCCGGCATAGTACCAGTCAATTATCTAACGCTTAGTACAAGGCAATATACGTACCGGGATGCGAACAGTATTGATGCCCGCGTCGGCCAGGCCATCAACATGCTCTTGGGTCATCCAGGTTGACCTGAGAGGCGTCCGTGAGTGGAACCTCATTAACACGATGCGGAGGCAGCGTGCGGGCTCTTACCAGTGCTTCTGAAATAGCTCGTCCGCGGTGTCTGGATGAGCTTGGACGAGAGGGCTAACGCACATGAAGTCAAGTCTACAACGAAACGATCCGTGCGTCTTTCACTCACAATTCAGACATGATACAGTCTGAGCATGTGTCGCATATTTCTCCGCCCATCGCCGTCCATTCTGCCCCGGCCATCGTGAGCACCAGAACATACACATGACCTTCTAAGCCTGACTCACCGGCGGGCAGCATCCAAGGCTCCAGAACCAACCTGAGGTGGAAGCGACCGTAAATCTCCCGGTGAACGTAGGTACGCGTTCCGATGGTACTCACCAACTCCCGAGATTGACGCCGTAAACCTTGTCCGGGATCGCCGCGGTCGCCCCACGTAGGAACGACGCGAGGAGGATGGTGGACGCAATCGAAAGCTGCATATCACAGGGAGAATATCGTTGATGGAAGGGTTGGAAGTCACCAGGCCGGAGAGGTCCAGTCGGAACGGCTCCGAGCTCTCAACATGTTATATACTCGCCCTCTGCACCTTGTTCGCACCTCCGATGTCCATAGATGCATCTCCAAGGTTGGTTATGGCAATGAGAAGGCGGGAAGGGCGTCGATGTAACCCTCAGATGACTGCCTCTCGGTCCTACATGGACCTCGTCAGCGACACATCACGCGCACTAGCGTACATGGTGTTATGGATCATCGTCGGGCCCTCAGGAGCCCTTCAAGGGTTGACTGATGCCAAATTGCCTCTAAGGACAATCCAAGTAGATTGGACGGAATATGGGGCAGACAGCCGAGCATATGGCCTTCCAAGCCGCTCCTCATCAGCCGATAGACGTTCCTCGGGCCTAGAGAGAAGCGGGGAAGATGGAATGCCGTGCAGGAAATGAGCGGGCTTCGACGTGGGGAAGGAAGGGCGAATCCTCCGGGTTATCTGCGGAGATAGACATCATGCGCTCTCGCGTTTGATAGACAGCCAGCTCATGATCTGACCGTGACCAGCACGCCGCGTCGACTTTCAATCCGCCGAGTCAGCTTCAAATTCCTTTAGTAGGTTTGGAGCTGAGAATACCGGAAAGCAAAGGACAGGAAGCGGCTCACCTATCGTCCATTTCCTCATCAAGAAGCACGATTGCGACAGGCCTCTTGGAGGCGCAAGATCGAAGAGAAAGTATATCATCCCATTCATACATGATCTCAGGGCCTCGCCATAAGAAAGAAGCAGGACTATGAGTAACCCGCGGAAGGGCCCCGCCTATGAACTAGACCCGTTCACGTAGGGAGCGCAAACGTTCGGGTCGTGCACCTGAGAGGGGTCCTTCGTAAGGTAACCGCGTTTCACGCCATCTAGATAGGACCTATACGAACAGAGAATTAGCACAATTACAGTCTACCCCCAAGTGATGGCACTACGTACCATTGGCGTCCTAGGTCGCCTGCCTGCTGAGAGGTCTCGACCTTGAAGTTCCAAAACTGCAACAAATGTCAACAAGCACACGCGAGCCTAACGAGTCAAAGGCACATACGATCCATCCCTTCCCCTTGCTGTACGCGAGCTTCTGTGCGTCAGCCCACTTGAACAGGAAGTCGTCCGTGGCGTCAAACTGCGTCGGCAGACCCCACTCGCCGAACCAAAGCGGGCTGTTCCCGAGGGCAGCGTCATTCTCAACGCGCTGGAGGTTGCAGATGCTTGTCAGGTACGCATCGGGGCTCGCGTCAGCGACGCCCTACAACGGTGTGAGGGAGGGTATCGAGGAGGATCGATAGGAGATGACGCACGCCGAAGCTGTAGTACAGGTGGTTGTCGTAGCCCTGAGGGCCAATTTCCGCGTCGGCGGGGTTGGCCGGGTCGTTAAACTGCCAGTTGATGTCCATGAAGCTAGCAACGCAGGTGGTCAGCGCTTTTCTTCTAGCAGATAGACCAGGCAACTTACTTGGCTACCAAAGGTTGGCGCGAGTTGCGCAGCGGCGACGCGGCCATGTTGAAGTTGAACACGGCCGGAAGAGTTAGCTCGAATCCGAGCTCGACCAGGATAGGGATGGCCTCTGTTAAAGCCAACTTGACCTCGTGGTTGAAGAGGTTGCTTGCGCTCGCCGCAGCGCCGAGCGCGGAGGTGAAGTTCGACGTCTTGATCTGCACGTCGAGCGACAACCCTGGAACGGGGATACCGAGGATGAGTTCGACAGCGCGAATGACCTGGACGAAGTTCTTTTGGACTGAGATGGGCCACGGTCAGCGCCCGAATGCGGCGACAGCACGGAGGAACCTACAATCGCCGTATCCGGGGGTCTGGTTGGCGTCCATGATCGGCTCATTGACAGCTTCGATCGCGAAGACGGAGCCGAAGGCAGGGTCCAGGTGAGAGAGGGCGGTCATGACCGCGGTCCACACAAGGGCGCGGTGGTAATTGTACTCGGTCTACGAGATAACTTAATATTTCGACATCTATGAGTGAACGGATAGGACGTACGTAGAACTCGACATCAGTTGTACAATGGCCCGTGAACGATTGGTTTGGCGTCTGCACACCGGGAGGTGCATGGTGATCCAGGATGGCCTGAATGCCAGCGTCCTTCAGCATTTGCAACCCTCGTTGCTGTTCACGATGTCAAAACGCGCGCGTTAGAACTTATTACGAGAATGACCAGATAAATGCCTACCAGATGCCGGATGCCGCCGCGCGGATAGAATTCCGTCTTACGGTCAACGAGTCGCTCCAAGATCCAGTATCCGAGCTGTACCCAGCAGGTCGGCCTAAAGCCTGGAGGGCGACTGAAGTGAGACAACGTACCGGTATCCGAACAGTATTGATGCCCGCTGCACGGAGTTGATTCACATCGTCTTGGGTGAACCATGTCGACCTGTGGGTCCAATCAGTGATGAAGCCTTCATTAGAGTGGTGGGTACCTGCCAATGTTTCTCAAATAGCCTATCCGCGTTCTTGGGATTGGCTTGCACAAGCGCACTAAATCATCAGAGTCAAGGTGGGGTCGGAGGATGATGGATGTGATGTGGACTCACAACTCCGACCCGATACAGTCTGTGCAGGTGCCGCACGACTCTCCTCCCATGGATGCCCACTCTTAACATGATATCAGCCGTTATGAGGTTGAAAAATCGTGCGGAGGGGTCGCACCAGCTGGCAGCATCCATGGCTCCAACACAAGCCTATGGATAGATGGCGTGTCAATATATCTATAGCACGTTCATGAGCAATACGAGAGACTCACCAACCACCGAGGTTGACGCCATAGATTTTGTCCGGGATGGCTGCAGCCGCCTGGCGTAGGCAAGACGCAGCAAGGGCACTCACGGCTAGCAAGTAACGCATGTCCGGAGAACGTTGGAGAGGTAGGAAGAATAGGCCAGCAAAGCTCACGAAATCGTCTGCGAGCCCTCTCCATTAAATACTCCGCCCTACATCCTATTCGCATCAGCCACCATCGCATCGGCGGGCACGGCTCGGGCGCATGCACGCCAGGCCCGCTGTGAGGCCAGCCTCCGGGCTTCTATCAGAGGAGCGAGCGCATGGATCGGAGGGCGGCGCCGGGTCTCGCGCGCGCTGCTGGGCAGTACGGACGTGGGGTTGAACACGGGGGTGTAGCCAGTGCAGCGGGCGCACGATGTGCAGGGGCAAGCGTGTCACGACGCGCGCGCGCGTACCGCACACGCGACCCGTCCTCCGCGTCAAGTGATCTCTTCCTCGCGCCCTTCTCCGCTGCTGGCCACGACGTCGCGCGTGCCGCCTACGCTGCTCTTACGAGAGAGGACGCCCCGGGGCTATCCAAAATACTTGAGTTCTGTTCCCTCCGTTCTCGAATGCCGTGAATTCTCCGATGGGCCTCGCAGGATGAAGACGAGGCGGATGGCGTCGGCGGCAGTGCGGCCCTCCGTTCGTCACCTGAGACATCTTGAATGGATATCGAGGACGAGAACAGGTGATGTCGAGCCCAAACCTGGGCTTGAGGCAATTGATGTACGACCTGTGCACCTCGGTTGCGTATACTAGACAGCATCCACCCACGAGAAGCCAAATAATTCAGATAGTGCACGGAGACAGGCCCGGTTTTGCGGGCTATCTTCGAGCCCGTGTAGCTTGTGAATCACTCATTGCTGAATGCCAAGGCGTGGGCAGCTCCCTGGTTCCTCTGGATCTGACGCGTGTATAGTGCGCTCGGGTGCCCGTCGTGGCATAGTTGTTATCGTCTTGGCCGTATGATCAGACGCCAGACGACGCGTCTGAACACCAGTCAGTCCATTCTACAGGCGTTTTTCAAGACTCGCTATTGTGAGTGCTACTTACATACATGGTCAAAGCTCACCAAGTACGATACGACTCGTTGAGTACTAGGTGGAAACGCGGGGCAGAATAAGTCGATCTGCTTGCACCGTCTGTGCTGGGCCTTGAGCACGGTGTACAGAACACAATGACACATGTAACAGCAAGTAACAGATCAAGACGTTCAATAGATGGTAGTGGAGGAGCTATCAGTGAAACAGAGTCGGTGGAGGTCGATGGTCTCAGAAGAGCCGGCGGAGGAAACTCGTTGCAAGCGCTTGGCCCTTGGTCATCGGCACCTCGGCGCTTACTCTATGTACTGTACTCTCATCACCGCTACCGAGGCAATTCACTCTGCGTATCATGATGGTATTTCTCCAGGTCAACACACATTTTTGAGGTTACCATGGTGTTGCTGTGGGAGCGTCAAGCTCTTGGAGACTTCGGAGCCCACATGTTCCCAACCTGAGTTTCAACGCACCAAGGACTGCGATCGCACCCGCGCCGCCAACACACTGAGCAGGATGTGACATCTACCAATCTGACTGGCATCGCCAGCAGTTACTCAAGAACGTCAGGAATCACCGAGTGAGTTCCTTGCTACACATGAGACGCCAAGCCACGCTGAACTATCGTACAGTCTTTCCGCGCAATATGCCCATCCTGCGACATGTTCCAGATTGAGCGGCTCACTCTAGACAGCGCCTGCCAGGGGCGGCCGAAGCGAACGACTCAGTAGACACGCCTAAGAGTAGGTCACTACCCAATCTCGCGCCAAAATGTGGCAGCCAGCGCCGACCTACTAGTCGAATGATCAGAAGATTCCATGAAGAGCCATTCCGAGTAATACCACCGATCGGCATCCAAGAACACTAAGACCTCTGCATGCGCAGATGTGATCGCCTCAAGTGAAGTCTGATGCACGCAACAACTCCATATGCGACCACGGTAAGAAGTTCCCGACTCCTGAAGCAATATTCACCTCATGAAGACGGAAGTAAGGGATGTCAAGATATATGTCGCATAGAAGTCGCGCGTCCCGAGGCGTAGCAACCACTTCTCGAGGTGATGGTGAGAAGTCTGACCGGACTTCTTCTCAAACTTTGCTCCACAGCGCCCACAGCACCCAACACCCTTCGTTCCTTCCTTGTCTTCATCCCTTGTCATCCCTCTAGTTCAATCGAGGAGCAGCCCCCACTATCGAAGCCCTTCGTACGGAACGGATATCTTCATGCCATTGACGACCGGATCCCTACAATCCTGCGTTCTGAACAGCCTATACAAAGATGACAGGGCCGACGCGACCTCGATGTCGGACCAAGAAACACGAATCAACCCGAACAATGCAACGCTCCTATCTCGATGCCGTTATACGGACCATCGTGGTCAGCCACTACGCCTTCAAAGATGTTCGGCACGTCGCCCGTGCTGCACTTCCCGCTTTCGTTGTCCTGCCCGGGGCAAGCGACCCACGCGCCGGAATCCTGAATGTGCACCTCGCCGGTGGGATGGTGGAAGCCAAGGAAAAGCCCGGGCACGATAGGTATCAAGTCTTCGCGGCAGTTGATGTGCGTGACTGATATCGCCTGCGCGTCGACGTAGTTTGCGAACGCCTCGTTCCCGACGCGGGGGAGCCCATACCCAATGAAGGTCACCTTCGCCGTAGGGATCTGCACATGAAAAAAGATAGCGTCGAGCAAGGAGATGGCGGCGCCTGCGTCAGTGCGTAGGGGTGAGTGGCGATACCTTCCGCGGATCACGTCCATGATACAATCGAATACTGACCCAGTGAGTGTCCAGTCAACGCGACATTGTTAGTATCGAAGGAGCCCATCGCGTCCCGCACTGCCCCTAGGATCTGGGAGGCCGTTCTGCCCCTATATCAGCATCCGCACCTGCAACGTGAACGTGATGAACGACCCACCCAGCCTGAGCGTCGACGAATCCTCTGTGCACTTCCACCGCCGAACTCACGCCGGGAAACAGTCGAGCATTCAAGTTCACCTTGACAATGTCCGCATCCACAAGGAGAGGCAAGCTGCAGTACCGGCGAAACCGGTGCGGTTAGCAAAGACATGTCGCAGGACGCTTCAATGCCCCGCGCGCTTACAGCTTGTCCGGATTGGTACCCTCGTGCGAGACGACCACTGTGTTCAAGGTGGGATCAAAGCCGACGAACCCTGTATGCCCCATCAAGCCCTGGCCGATGCGCCTACATTCTCAGGTCAGGCTCACTCACAGAACTGCACGTCGTCCCCATCCCCGCCCGACGCGATGAGCTGGAAGGTCGGGTTCGCCTCGCAATGGACGCCACAGGTCCATGTGGACGTCCCGCAGTACGCTGCGCCCGCATAGTGCGTGAAGGGCGTAAACGACGCGATCTGCGCCGCGGACAACGGCGTGATCGGCTGCCGCCGAAACAGGTCGGTCGCATTGGCAGTTGGAGCCGCCGACGCAAGGTGAGAGAGGCCAAGGAGAGCCAGCGCATTCCTGAGAAGAAAGCGGCGCGATGCAGTAGACATTGTGAGTCGTTTGTTTGGAATGCGAGCGCGGATGTGCGAGGAAAGGGGCCCCGGTGCGATGCAGGGTCGAGCAGGTACCCAGCTCTTATACACTTATCACCCCCGAAGCAACCAGCTCACGAGTTTAGCAGATGCGACCCAGCGTGTACTGAACTACACCGTGCACGGCGGAGAGAGAGAGAGCCCGCCGGGCCTGTACAGACGTATACTTCCAATATGATGGAACACAGTGCATCAGTTGTCGGAAGGCACAGTGCCTAGAGACGCAAAGCAGCGAAAGAAAGTCCGACAACGGCCGGCGACAGATACAGGGGGAGACGATGTGGTTTTGAACCTGAATCACGCGGGTTGGGAGAGTACCTGTCTCGTCGAACGCACCCAGCTCGCTGCAGGTATTGCATCAGCGCCTGCAAAATAACAACAGGTCGCTCCGACAAACCACCCATTCGAAGCGTGACGCGCGTGCAGGCCTCGACGGCCAAGAGGGTGTTAACATGCATGACGTGCAACACAGCGCGGTATGAAGAAACTCGGATAGATGTACCGTTTGTCGACGGGGTGAGGTGGCACTGTAGGAGGTTTCCCTGATTTTCGTCGAGGGCGGAGAACTAGGTCACCCTCCAAACCTTGGTGTGTGAGGATCCGATCTAAGTCGAGGGAAACCATAGAAGACCGGAGAGGACGATCCACACCCCAACGGGGGAAGCGCTTGGCTTCGGTACGCCGGTGAAACAACTCTTAAGTACTAGTCGTACCGCCCTGGCCCGGCCATGCTCAGCCGCTGCAAACTGTTGCTGACATTCAATATTCATGTCGCCCATCTGACCGGGGCAGGGCCCACATACTGGGAATTTCACCAACATCCTCGGCACTCGATAGGGCCTATAAATGGTGTTCGACGATGATAGATTCTTACGGCTTTCCACGGTGTTTGACCGCGCGCGTAGGTTGCCGAAGAATCGAGGCAGTGAGATGCTTCTGTACAAATGTCTATGCATAGGTTACAATGCCAAAGGGGCCCAACTGTCAAACTACAGAGCAATATAACAAAGCTCAATATCCCCTCAACATCCCATCTCCACGCCGTTGTACGGCCCATCGTGGTCGCTCTCGTCGCCTTCGAAGATGTTCGGCACGTCTCCCACAATGCACTGACTGCTCGGGTTGTCTTGCCCCGGGCATGTAACCCATACACCCGAGTCCTGGATGTGCAGCTCACCCGAAGGGTGATGGAAGCCGAGGAAGCGCCCGGGCAAGATGGGCACGATATCCTCGCGGTTGTTGATGTGTGTGACCGAGAGGGACTGTGCGTCGACGTAATTCGCGAACGCCTGGTTGCCGACGCGAGGGAGGCCGTACCCGATGAACCTCACTTGCGCCGTCGGGATGTGCAGCGGAAGGAAGAGGGCATCGAGGAGGGAGATAGCCGCACCTATGAGGAGGTTAGTGGATCTCTCTCTGCAGACCGCTGAGTCGAAGAGCGCTCACCGAGCGAATGACCCGTGAAAACAATGTTTTGCGTCCCAAATGTGTTCATCGCCTCCTGCACAGCCTGAAGAACCGAAGAGGCCGTGCTGCTATCGATTTAGTATCCGTGATAACTTGGAAGGCACCGACTACAGCTTACCTTGCCTGTGCCTTGGCGAACCCGTGGTGCACCTGAATCGCCCCGCTCAAGCCAGGGAAAAGCGTGGCGTCGAGGACTTTCAGGGCGATATCCCCGTCCTCGATGAGGGGCAAGCTGCAAGCAATGACAGATCCACGCGGTCAGCCCGGACTTAGCGCGGTCGGCCTGAAGGCGCAAATTTAGCACACCCACATCTCGTGCGTGTTCGTGCCCTGGTGGGACACGATCACGGTGTTCAAAGTTGGATCAAAGCCGACGAACCCTGCCCATCTCATCAAACTTTGTCCGGGACATTTGGATGCCTAAGTTTATCGGACTTACAGAACTGTACGCTGTCCCCGTCCCCGCCTGCCGCCACTGGCTTGAAGGTAGGGTTTGCCGCACAATTTGCGCCGCAGCTCCAGGAGAGTGTGGCCGACGCCGCACAGTACCCCGCGCTCGCATAGTGCGTAAAGGGCGTGAAGGACGCAATCTCCGTGGCTGACACCGCGGTGATCGACTGCCGCGCTACAAGGTCAGCCACGTTCGTGGCTGGGGCGGCTGACGCGAGATGACACAGAGCGAGGCCGACCAGCGTAGCCCCGAGCAACAAGCGATGAGACGATGGAGCGGACATAGTGTAGCAAGTCAGCGTTCACAGACACTGCGCAATAGGAGACAAGAAGCCTGCGGGGGAGGACCGGATGCAAAGCGCAGAACGCGGATGCGAGTGCGGATGCGGAGTGTGCGTTAGGAGGGCAATCGAGGACGCAGTCCGGATTGAAACGAAGGGGATAGGGGATGTAGCTCTTATATTCCTCGCTGTGCCCGAAGTGGCCAGGAATCGATGTCGTCCATGTCACGCACATGCGTCGATCTGTCCGCATCTCCTCGGGTGCCATGAACGACCGAATGGGCGTGCCGGTTCTTGAACAGTAGCCGGCGCGCACGCTGTCAGGATTGCCGTGATATACGTTGCGGCGGTGTGTGCCCGTTGAGCCGGAACGAGCTGCACTATACCCAGGTATACATGATAGAGGACAGTGTAGCCGTCAGGGTGTGCGGTGGAGACGTGGACGTGCACAGGGAAAACCGACAGCCGACGACAGATAGACAGGGCTGCGGTGCAGCTTTGGGCCCTTGTCATATGGCTTGTGTCCATAGTTCTTCTCATCGAAGCTCTCGTATTCGTTCCTTCACAATGCACACATGGAATCAGTGCCTATAGAAGAAGCCGTAGAGTCGCCCGGAGCCGAACTCACCGATCGGTGTGAACAGTGTGGCATGCTGCGGGCGCTGATTGGGGTGAGCAATGATCAGATCACGAACGCGACAGGTACGCTACGCTGCGCCATACGAACACAGTCAGATTCGTGTAGCGTGCTTCGCCAATGTATCATGGCTCAGTGGCGGGAAGCGTTGACCGACCTAATCCTGGACGTCTCGGCCATGCAGTAGAACAGAGTGTGTGATGGAGTGGGGCGATACGAAGTCGACGTCGAGGCAAAAATAGGAACGTTGGACCCCTAACTATCTGGCCCAGAGGCGTTGTGCGGTCGTAGATCGGCCCACACACCTGCCAAACGCCGCCGCTCCAGTCCAGACACCCAGTTCCATTCGTCGGCGTGTGGACGCAAGGGCTTCGAGCTGAGGTAGGAGAGGAGACCTACGAACCCGATATATGTGAGATTCGTATCGGTCAACAGTCTTCACTCTTGAATATACGGTGTTACCAACGATATACTGATGTGCTTTTATTCAACTCAGTCGTTCGTTGCTCAAGCGGCTTCAAATGCGCTCTTGCTTTCGTCAGCGCCGGGAACGCCGCACGTCAAACGCGACGAATCGCAGAGAATGCGTGCGGTGCAAACGTTCTTAGGTGTATAGCCGTGGGGTCCACACCATCCCGTGAGATGTAAAACCTATAAGGGGGAAGAGGAAATAATCACGCGTGTCTGCGTGGGCATCTATTTGAGGTAGAACATGATGCTGTACGTCCCGCCTTCAAGCTCGGTGGTGTCGGTAACTACGACCTCTTTGACGTAACTGCCAGATTACAACAAATGTGAGCCACGGTCTTAGAACGCAGCCCGCAGTGGGACGCACCATATGTGCAGGATGTCGCCAAGCGTCCTCAGTCGATCGAGGGCGCCGCGGACCCCGCGATTTGACAGAGCGTTCAATGCGCAGTTCTCGTGATCTTCGAGGTATTCCCACAGCTCGCCCACACGAAGCGGTTCGCTAACACTGGTGCCGAACGGTTAGAGCAGTTCTCGCGCGCGCAGTCAGAGTGCGTGTACACAGCCCACTTACTCTTCTTGAATGGCGTGTAGAACATCGTACACGGTGATCGCATACTGGCTTTCCAGCCGCGACCGCCGAAGCAGCCGGCCCCAGTCGCCGTCCACGACACAATGTGTAAGGCCTGGGAATGTTGCGTAGCTTCTCGCGCGCATCGGGTGGGCTGTACAATGTGCCGGTGAGTATCCCCATGTGTATACGCGCATGACCAGGCTGAGCTTCTCACCATCCTTGTCCGCCTCCGACGTTGGGCCGCCATAGAAGTCTCGGCGCAGCAGCTTGTTGGTCTCGATCGAGGGGCACTTGCCAAGCGCGTTCGCGTTGTGTGTGCGTATCGCCGCCTGGCGCATCATCTCGCCTGGTAGGCGGGAAGGAAAGGCCGTGTGAGCAGGGGCGGCGCCACAAAGACCTCGGGTTGAATATGCACTTACGATTTCGTTCGAGCAGCGCCTCGCCGCAGGGCCCCGAGGACGAGTCCTCGCAGAACCCGTCGACCTCAACACACTCTATCGCAATGTCCTTCCACGAGCGCGTCGAGGGGTGTTCGTCCGGGAGCCGGCCGATCGCGCAGAGCGCGCAGACATCTTGCCAGAATGCGTCCGGGTCGGCGACGGTGTCGTAGAGAGCGGCAAATTGAGGCGACGTCTGGTAAAAGCAGACGTGGGTGCGCATGTCGTCGGTTGGGATGGCCTCCTTGATGAGCAGCCAGATTTCAGGGGGAAGTTTGTGCAGCGCCATGTCCGGAGCGAGAAAGGTTTCAGTGCGGATGTTGTGGGTGTTGCCAGAGAGGACAGAGAGCACAAAGCAGATTGGGGGACCGCATGGCTTGCCAGTCGGGTATTTGAGGGAAGAAAAACCTCCGCGGCGAGTCCGCGCGGTGGAGAAGGCGACTGGTCGTGGGCGCGCAGGATAGGCCGAGCTCAAAGCCTGAGCGGAGCCTCGGACGGTCGGACGGCGTCACCGACTGCAGAATCCTTGGCTGCACGTGAGCGCGCGAGCTTCGCCGCGAATCGCCGCTGGCCGCGGTCCGGTCTGGAGTGGCGCAACTTGCGTTTTTCGCTTTCTTTCTTCGCACAAGCCGCGAAATCTTCTGGGTGCACCGTATGTCCTCCAGGTACCCGCAGCACAGCAACGATGCGACGAACAAACTGCCGACCCAGACCGCCTGGGATGACGTCGCCGGCCATCAGAGCTCCCGGCTTCTTATCGCATGTTAAAAGGTTAGTTGGGATTGTCACTTCCACTGAAAACTCGTGCAAGGGATGCACGCACCCAACAGAGCATCTCGAAGATTCGTGCATTGCGCCAAGGTCGGCGCGTTCGTAACGGGGCAGCCTCATGCACGTCGTGCAGTGGTACGAGGCATAGGCGCCAGCGGCGAGTTTCATGTACGTCCTTGGCTCATCGGGAGAGCCCGGGTCGCCTTGAATGCACACATCAATGCGTAGGCTCTGGTTTCTGTGCGACATTATCAGTGCATTGATGCGGACAACAACAGTTTAAATGAACGATGTGACGCACGCAGACACGCCCCAGCACCGACCGGGTCCGTCGAGACCGGCATCCTTTGACGCGTTAACCGCATGGGACAGTCGAGGCGCGTCGCGGTACTTACATATTGTGTCACTGAGTTTCTGGTATGCCAGACTCAAGGTTCGGAGATACGCACTCCAAAACTGTCAAGTAAATTCAGTAACACTCTCAAGCATACTATATACTGCAGGCTTGCCCTCCGCGATACCTCCTCCATCGTAGAAACCTAGGATGGTTTGTGGTCCAACCTGATGAGATTTTATATTCGTGTTGTCACCGCAGTATGGGAAACCAAAGCGCATACTGGCGGTAGATGGCATACATGTCACCGACAATCGAAAGTCCCGTATGCCTCCTGGCATCTTCTGCTCAAGGTCAATGATGAGAGACCAGGCCTACGTACGGGAGCGAAGCTCTCACGGAAGCCTTGGGAAAGAGGACGCGGCGTCCTTGGCTGTGTCGAAGCAAGCAGAGCGGCCAGTTGCGCGGGACATCCACAGCCTTGGCCGTGCATACCTGGAGCGTTCTCGGCATATCTAGGCATACATATCACATAAATCTGTCACAGAATCAGCTTCATGACGGCGAACACATGCATGGCGGAGAATAACTACCATTCTGAGGGAGAAGGGCTTCACCATATCCCAGATGCGAGCAGAATCCGTCCACTACAACAACCTTTACGGCGACGTTGCAGTGCACTGATGCCATTTTACCAGCACGTCTAACTCCAGAGAATATTCGCATCCTGCTCCAGTCATACAGCGTGGCGATGCGAGGGTGAGCGCGGTAGAAGCAGATATGCGTGCCGAGGCCGGAAGGAGTCAATCTGCGACCCGGACTTTGGGCAGGAGAAGGCATTGCAACATGGCAGTCAAAAGCGACAGGGACCATAGATGAATGCCTAAGTGAAGCGCATATAGTCATACTCAAGCGCGTGGTGGAAACGATGGAAGACACGACTTGCTCGAACGCGTCGCCTTAGCCTTAGCCTACACCCTAAGCGTGTAAGTCACCTGACCGTGTGCTCGAGCTTCGTGAGGTAGGACGGGGAAGATGCTCCGTCGTCATTTATGACTGCTAAGCGCAAAAAAGACATCTGGAAATCTGTTAACAGATGGGTGGAGCTGGTGCACGAACTATGGAGTCGAGGTACGGCACCAACAAGAGCAAAAATGACCACCGCAGGGGTCGAACCTGCAATCTCCTGATTCGTAGTCAGACGCGATGCCATTTCGCCAGGCGGCCGTTGCGGAAAGAGTTAATCCAAACAATCACATCACTCCATTCCTAGCGTAGGGCGGCTTCAATCCTTATCAATTATCGGGTACTGCTGCAAGCGGATCGCCAAGTAGCGCCACTGGCAACCTTTACGGTAGGTATTGAAGTCACAGATTCTAACCTGTGAGTTAAAGTATTTTGGAGTCCATGTACATCGCCCGCCTGGCGAAATGGCATCGCGTCTGACTACGAATCAGGAGATTGCAGGTTCGACCCCTGCGGTGGTCATTTTTTTCCCTTCCCTACCGCTTTCGTATATACAGTATGATCCTGCAACGGACATACTCCCTCACACGCAACCTGTAAGTCACAAAGCGGTCGAGAACAACTATATAACAAATATAACAATCTACTGCGCTCCATATCGTACTAGAGGTTTGGTACAACGTGAAAGTTGGGGCCCCTACTGCACGCACCCTCGTGAATGAAACCACCGATAGGCCTGTGCCGTATTGCCAGATAGGAATGTGCAGGTCAATACAGTACTTCGCCGTTGCAATTAGGGGATGAAAGGGGCCTACCAGATGGTCACTAGCTCTCGAATCGTCTGCATGCGTTGAATAGCCTCCCAGTTGTCGGGCACATGCGCGTCGTCGTCCATGTATTCCCTCAGATACTCTAGAACCGTGTCGTGTTCCAGCGGCTCTTCCAGGCTAGGGAGACAACGTCAGTAGAGTATACGCGGGGGGAAGGGGCAGAAGACCGCACTTAGGGTGTAATGCAGTGAGCACGGTCAGGAGGGTGATAGCGTCGCGGTTCTTGCAGTTAATGTAGAGCCGTCGTGCGGGACGATGCCCGTGAAAGCAGCGGAGGACAAGATGCGAGATGGGAGGGAATGTGGCGAAGCTGTTGGCGATGAAGGGGTGGGCATGCATGTTGTCCTTGGACTGCTTCTTAGAGATGCTGATGCCCTGCGCCGCTATCCCGACCTCTCTGCAAGTGCTCTCCACCTCTTCGGATTCTGTCGGCACGATGTGCGCATCCTCCTCTACTGGATGACCAGGTGTAGACAGGAAGCCCACTTGGCAAAACAGAGGATGTGAGAGGAGTTCCGGGAAGTCCTCTGGGTTGTCCCCTACGCGGAGTGGGTCCCGCCCTTGCCCTGGATCCACGAGACTTTCTACCAATGCTCCTAAAAGAACGCGGGTCAGGATGATATTATGGCATACAAGAGGTATGTACCGAGCGTACTGTTCTCTTCAAGGCGGCTCTCTCCACATTGTGGGTGGTCGCAGAAACCGTCCCTTTCGATCATGTCGATGGCGAAGTCTCTCCAAGACGGCCGCGGGTCGGGGGGTACGGGAAGTCGCGCGGAGCGACCAAGGCCACAACGCCAGCAGGCCTCCGCCCAGAAGTCGTCCGCGTTCTCTACGTCGTCGTAAAGCTTCGCAATGCTCCGACTTGTCTTGTAGAAGCAGACGTGGCTACGGAGGTCCGACTGAGGAATGGCGTCCTTGATAGCAAGGTAAATCTCAGGAGGAAGACTTGGCAGTGCTGGCATGGCTGCGTTGTTGCGGAGGATGGTGTCGGGGAGAGTGAGGCCTCGTTAACCCCAAAAAAACCTACCGCGTATTTACGATGTCGAGGGCGCCCGGCCCTCAAGGAATCGCGACGTCGTCGTGGTCGGGAGATGTGGAATCGCCGCTTTGGCGACGTAGGGTCGCGAGCGCACGTGATCGCGTCCTTTGGGTCTTCGCCATAGGCTCAACGGCACCACAGTTCAAACGTTCATCAATCACGGCGACGACCCAACTCACCCCAGGAGGTAGTCCTCTGTCTCAACGGCCGTCAGGTGTTCGTCTAGTAACAAGAGGTACCAGCGCACATCGAGATGTCGATCAGGCATCCTCGTCGAAATAGGACCACTTGCGTCTCGTGCATCGGGTATATGTCGTCGAAAACAGCGGACACTCTCATGCTCGAGTTCCTTCTCGTCGATCAAGAGGAGCGTCATCCAGAGACTGACTGGGAGAAATCGACGCGAAGTTCCGCGGAGTCATCCCCTCCTTGCAGTTTAGTCTCCAGTATGAGGCGCATCTCGCATCTCCTTCGCGAGCTCCTACTGGCAGTCCTGGCTATTTGCCGCATTCAACGATAACGCGAGCATAATACCATCCATATATACAAAGGACAGCCGCTCCAACAAATCGCTCACGACCGCCGTCCGAACCCCTTACTCGATGATGTTCAACTCCCGTGTCCTCGTCCGCGCGAACTCGTCTTTGTACGTATTCCAGATCCTACGCGAACGGTCATGTAAGAGCAATAACGACAAGGATGTGGAGGGGACGCACCACATTAGCTCGTCTATATATTGCTGCTGCACATGCATGATCTCCTCTAGGCTGGGCTTGTCGCATTGCACGACGTGAATCGGGCGGCCGACTGCGAGCGCGAAAACATTTCAGCACATGTCTAGCGCAGAGGGGTTCACGAGCCATTGAGCACTTGTACTCACTGACGGCGACTATCCGTTTTCGATACGGCATCAGACCGAGGTTATCTGGGGTCGTATCGTAAGGAGACGACGATCTGGGCGCAGGGCGCTGAGCGCTGAGCAAACACGCACAATTCAGCAGCCCTCTGCCGTGGAAGAGCGGGAGGGTGAAGCCGAACACGTTCTGGAACTTCTTCTGCAGGGTATACAGGGTCGTCCCCTTCTCGTTCGGCATCTGCTGAAAGATCTTCGGAAGTACGCGTCAACGTTCAGCATCGTGTGCGCAGCCATGTAGATACGCACATCGTTCTCTCCAAACGAGAATACTGGTACCAAGTCGGCACTATCGGAAGAATAAGCAGAGATCTCAGGACGGCACTTGCCCAACGCACCCATGTTGGATGGCAATCTTGATAAATCCCAACCTGATACAAATACATTCAGACGTCGGCGAGTACGTCGCGTTGGGACTTGCGCGCGCACCTCTTCCGAAGCGTCAGGTCCGCGGTGCCCGGATGAGCACTCAAGCTCTCAGCTGCGCCACCAACGACAATAGTGATGGAATTGCCGGGCCCCTTCTTCAAAATGTTGGAGCACGACTGCTTCGACACTGAGCAAATCCCCATAGCGAGGATGATGTCCCGGTATAGCGGGATGCGGAAGTTAGACGCTAGGGTCAGTAGATGTGGGATGATCCCTGGGAACGCGGCAGAGAACCCGGTGCCTACAAGGAGGTCGTTTAGTTCTAGTAGAAGGTCAGGTAGGCCGTGTACAACGCACTCTCTGTTGCGAATGTGCAGATGGCACCCCTACCGTGATCAGGTCAGACGGTGCATAGACCATAGCTCGATGGTCACGTACATGCCGATGATACCTGTCGCATATACTTCTGTGAGTCTCATGAAGTCCCTACATGGCCGTGATACGTACCATGCGGGTGGTAGCCGAAGACGTACGGGCGGTCTGGAGGTAATTCACATGTCTACCTCCGGATGGGCGCTCAGTGGCATGCATCTGGAGTGGTGGCCCGGTGTCGCTCACCTTCAGGAAACTGGAGGCACGCAGATTCAGGTCTCATCGCAGTGCGGGCAGCGGAGTGACACTCACGATGCGGGGTAGTAGTCGGCGAAGTACCGCCAGAAGCCCATGGAGCGGAACCAGGGGCTAAGCCGCCCGCCGTGCTCCGGGCTTTTGTCAATGTAGAGGGCCCATATCATGTATGCGGCCAGCAAGGGCCATAAAGGAGGGAATGAACTGGCCAGTCGGAGGTCAGAGATGTTCAGGTATCAGAACGACGACTCTCGAAGACTCACCAGAGGAACAGAAACAGAGTGACAGACCAGACGATCGTCGTCGACCATATCGCGACCGCAAGCGTCTGCAGCCTCCTCTTCCGTGGTATCTTCGCGGGCACAAACCTAGCGCGACCGAAGCATACGCCAGTAAATAACTCTTCTATATCACGAGGACCGCGTCAATGATGGACGACGCACTCTATATGCGCATGGAGGTTCGCGACGGGCTTGAGAGGAGTAGCGGTGATGGTGCTGAGGCTGCTGAGGCGTTCGCGGAGGGAGGTCGAGGAGACGGATCGCGTGGCGGACGTGAACACCTTCCGGACCTCCATAATGGCGCAGGTATGTTAGG
The DNA here is from genome assembly GCA_022606195.1 of Trametes polyzona. Taxonomy (NCBI): domain Eukaryota; kingdom Fungi; phylum Basidiomycota; class Agaricomycetes; order Polyporales; family Polyporaceae; genus Trametes; species Trametes polyzona. Next base: position 1,244,632 of record JABYQF010000012.1, on the reverse strand, counting down.
AAGACCGAACGCGTGCGTGCGTGTCGCCGAATGTGCAGAAAGCGAGTCGCGAGGGCGATAGCCAAGTACTTCCGCGAGGTGGGCGCGATCGGGCGCTGACGGCAATAGAGGAACAACAAAATGAGGCACTTGGAGAAGGAATGTTGTGTGCCCGAGTTCACTTTGAGCAGGCCGAGCGGGAGAAGGAGTGAGACCGAGTCTGGCACGGAGGCATACGCGGAGAAGGGACGAGTGCCTGAGCCTCTGCCTGATCGGCTCGGCCCACCTCGTCCTATGGCGTCACTTGGCGCTTCGGCCAGCGACCACTTCGGCCGCACACCAGTATAATTGTCCACACGTCTGCACGCGACGACAGCTAGAAAGAGATGAGATTCGATATACTACAACGTGAGCCAAACGATCTAGTCATTTTGCGACACAAAACTACGGAGCTCGAACTCAAGACCATGCAACATGCGCCATCCGTCGTCCGCCAAGCCACTCGAGATTACGGGAACACGTCCAGGAAGGGGTGGGTGAGAGGGGTCCGGCCGTTTATGCGTACAAGTCGTCGTCCTGCGTGTCCTCGCCGAACCCAGAGTTGCTCGCCGCGGCGGGCGCGGCCGCGGGGGCCGTCGTGCCGGACGACTCGGGGAACTTGAAGCTGTTGCCGAACGAGCGCGACTGCTGCAGGTTCTGCGCGAACATCTCGTATCTCCGGATGTCGGCGTCCGACACCGAGCGACGGGCGAAGCGCATCGCCTCCTCGAAGTGTGCCCTACCCAACACGAATCAGTATTGATAGCATATGCGGAAAGATGCACGGGTAACTGACCTCGTGATGACGGGGACGGGGTCCTCTTCATCCTCCTCCTCGTCCTCCTCCATCTTGACGTCGCCAGCGTCCTCCTTCTCCTTGCGCTCACGTGCCTTCCGGATGTCAGCCTCGATACTCTCGCGGATCGCGAGCTTCGCCGCGCGCTGACAGATCTCAGTGAGATCAGCACCCGAGAAACCGTGCGTGTGCTTCGCGAGGAACGTCAGGTCGACGTCAGGCGCAACCGGACTCTTCCTGAGCGCAGCCTTGAGGATGGATAGACGAGACGGCTCGTCAGGGAGGGGAATGTAGATGAGTTGGTCGAGACGACCGGGACGGAGAAGAGCGGGGTCAATCTGGTCCGGCCTGTTCGTCGCACCGATGATGAAGACGTTCTTCTTGACGTTCATGCCGTCCATCTCCGTCAGGATCTGGTTCAGTACACGGTCGCCGGCACCACCCGCATCCCCTGACGAACCGCCACGAGCCTTCGCGATAGAGTCCAACTCGTCGAAGAACATGACGCAAGGAGCGGCCGCACGTGCCTTGTCGAAGACGTCCCGAACGTTCGCCTCGGACTCACCGAACCACATCGTGAGCAGTTCGGGGCCCTTGATGGAGATGAAGTTCGCCTGGGTCTCGTTCGCGATCGCCTTCGCAAGCAACGTCTTACCAGTACCTGGAGGACCGTAGAACAGCACGCCCTTGGACGGAGACATGCCGTACTTGATGAACTTGTCGGGGTGCTCCACAGGGTACTGGACGGTCTCTTGCAGCTCCTGCTTGACCTTGTCGAGACCACCGATGTCCTCCCACTTGACAGTCGGCACCTCGACCACCGTCTCGCGCAGAGCCGACGGGTTGGAAGTGCCCAGGGCGAACCGGAAGTTGTCCATGGTCACACCAAGCGAGTCGAGCACCTCCGCGTCGATGGTGTCCTCGTCGAGATCAATGAGGTCCATCTTCTCGCGAATCTGCTGCATGGCAGCTTCCGAGCAGAGGGCGGCCAGATCAGAACCAACGTAACCGTGGGTGTCAGCGGCAATCTACGCGCAGTAGTTAGTACGGAGATGTCCAATAAATATGAACGGTACACACCTGCTCTAAGTCGACGTCGTCCGCAAGCTTCATGTTCTTCGTGTGGATGCGCAGAATCTCGAGACGGCCGGTGGGGTCGGGAATGCCAATGTCGACTTCACGGTCGAAGCGACCGAAACGACGGAGTGCCGGGTCGATAGAGTTGGGGCGGTTGGTGGCGGCCATGACGACGACGTTTGAACGTGCCTTCAGACCATCCATGAGGGTGAGCAGTTGCGAGACGACGCGACGCTCGACTTCGCCATTCGTCTTCTCACGCTTTGGAGCGATAGAGTCGATTTCGTCGATGAATATGATAGACGGCGAGTTCTTCTCGGCCTCCTCGAACGCCTTCCGCAGATTGCTCTCAGACTCTCCCGCCATCTTGCTCATAATCTCCGGACCGTTGATGAGGAAGAAGAAGGCGCCTGTCTCGTTCGCCACCGCACGTGCCATGAGCGTCTTACCCGTACCGGGAGGCCCATACATGAGGATTCCGCGCGGGGGTTTGATACCGATAGCTTTGAACAACTGAGGATGCCGCAAGGGGAGCTCGACCAGTTCACGGATCTGTGCCATCTGTTTCCTGCAGCCACCAATGTCATCGTAGCCGACTTCGTTGAGACTGGCCTCTTCGTCTTCGCGTTTGACGGGGTCACCCTCTGCAAAGTCATGAGGTAAGTAAATAGATATGGTATGATCGATTTCACTAGACATACCAGTGTGGATCACCGTGTCTTGTGCAACGATACAGTATTCTGCTGGATCCGTCTCGATAACCTTGAACTCTACCGTCCGCATACCACCACGGACGAGGAACGTGTCACCCTTGCGCACGGGGCGGTACGCTGATTGCATACATATCAGCAAACATTGGCGACCTTCAGAACGGCAAGGACGAACCTTCGAGGAAGTAGGGCTTGAGGTAAACATCGAAGATGTTACCACTCAGGCCCTCGATAGAGTCGTCGAAGGGGAGGATGTGAACGCGTTTGCCGTACTTGATGTCCAAGCAAGGGTGTACGTTGACCATATCACCGAGCTTGACGCGCAGGTTGTTTCGGGCAACCTTGTTCATCTGAATCTTGCCCTCCTCGACATCGTCCGAGGACAAGCAGATCAGAACAGTGTCGTGCCGCTTCTTACCCCTATAAAGCAATCAGTTGAGGTAGGGTAACGAAGAGAACAGTGGTATCGCGGACCTAACAATGATGGTATCTCCGCGGAATAGCTGGAGAGTCTCCATCGTCGCGGGGTTAAGAGTCGCGACTGTATGCTCCGTGAGTTTTCGCTTTCTGCACAAGGGCAGTCCATATACTCACCAGAGTTGTCGTCTGATGTCGCCTCATCGACGATGAGACGGTTGGGCCTACGACCACGGTCAGTACCCTCTCTGATTAGTTAGAATGCGGTACGCACGATTTCTTGGGTCTCAAGATCGCCGTGCTAGTGTCGTTGGGGCCGGGAGCAGGGGGTCCACCGCTGGGGTCAGCCATGTCGTTCAGAGTCGTGAGAGTAGTGGTGGAAAGAGTGAGTGGACAAAACCGAGGACGGGCTTATGAAGTCTGGAGACAAGGACGACGCGCGTCCCCTCACCATTACTCGACGCGTCACTCTCCGGGGGCGTGGGAAACACCCGGCCTTCCGGACCCTTCCAGTCCTCTCTCACGGCGCTCAATCAGGCAACTCCTTCCTTTGCGAGCTACTCGCCGCCGGCGTTGGCTTCCTCGCTCCGGCGCGTCGCTGACTGAGTGCTCGAAACTACACCGCGTCGTACAACTTCCCGGCGTACTGTACCTTACGCGTTCAGCGATGCTGACAACTGCGACGGCGCACAAGTACCCCGACGGAGGTAGATGGGGTATAGGGAATAAGATTACGCTACTATACAAGAGGTGTGCCTATGTGATTAATAACTATGGTGATGTCGACGAAGGCCAGAACCAGAACAGTATCTTCCACAGCAGCCAGAGCCCGACCAAAGCCGCGGCGCAATACATGATAGTCCGCCACTGCTTGACACCACCGGGTCCGAGCCCAAACGCCTGACTGGCACGCTGCGATGATTGACGGAGGGATGCTCCGAACGATGAGAATGCATCGCGCTGTCATGGTGGAAGAGTGGGAGGAGATGTGAGCTCTTCGGAACCAAATATCTGAACAGCTTAGGCTTACAGCATTATCCAAGGTAGAATTTTGCCTCTCTACGTCGTCGTAGATGTCTGTGGTGACCTAGCGGGCACGTATCAATGCGAGTTGGAGAACGCACATGGTCTCAGCGTACACCGCGCAGCGTCCGGAGCTTGGAGTGCAAATCCTCCAGCCTCTGGTCATTCTGAAGTTCGTATGTGTCCTCGACGCGGTCCCGTGAGGAAGACATGAAGTTGAGAGAGAGGTTTGTAAGGCCTGAAGCCCAAGGAATTGTGCGAGGTATAGCGCGGAGAAGCAACAGACGTCGCGGGATAGACGCACGACTGTGGCAGAGTCGCGCAGCAAGCGCACGTGGTTCCAGGAATAGCAGCGCGACGTGTCAGGCGCGTCGGTGTCTGCAGCGAGCGCATACACTCTCCCCCACTCCTTCTTGTCCCCCTCCTCCTCCTCACTCGGCACACGTCCTCGACGCGCAACGCGTCCCCGACACCGGCCATGCCGTTGGCCTACTCCCTCCCCAGCAATCTGTCGCCGGCGACGGTGGCGAACACGTCTTCGCTGCTGCGCATCGTCGCTCTCTCCCTCATCTCTGGTGCTGCAATCGCGTCGCGGTTGTTTGCGGTCATAAACTTTGAGAGTATCATCCATGAATTGTACGTTGCGCTGCGTAATGTGAGGGAAAGCGGTCTATCCTAACAGTATCCCCCAGTGATCCATGGTTCAATTAGTGAGTACTTACAAAGCCGTGCGATGTCCCAGGCTGAACAGGCATACCTATAAGCCGCGCTACCAGGGTATTGGCCGAGAAAGGCTTCTACGTGGGTATCTTGAAGCTCGTCTGACGGCCGAGATTTTGACTCTGCCTTCCAGGCTTTCTGGAACTGGTTTGACCCAACTGCTTGGTATCCCCTCGGCCGTGTTGTGGGTGGCACCATCTACCCCGGTCTCATGGCAACTAGCGGCGTCATCTACAATGTCTTGCACGCGCTCCATCTTCCTGTGGATATCCGCAATATTTGCGTCCTCCTTGCTCCCGGATTCAGTGCTCTGACAGCATGGGCGACGTATATGTGAGTATGCCGTGATCAGGTAGAGGGTACGACTGATCCATGTATAGGTTCACAAAGGAGATGAAAGACGAGAGCGCCGGTCTGCTTGCTGCCGCGTTCATTGGTATCGCTCCTGGCTACATCTCCCGCTCAGTTGCTGGGTCTTACGACAACGAGGCTATCGCCATCTTCCTGCTCATGTTCACCTTCTATTGTTGGATCAAGGCGCTCAAAACAGGGAGCGCCTTCTTCGGCACATTGACCGCGCTGTTTTACTTCTACATGGTCGCAGCCTGGGGTTTGTATAGTGTCTTTGTCGAGGATATCGTATCTTGCTAATCCCCAACCCTCACAGGCGGTTACGCATTCATCACCAACATGATCCCTCTCCACGCGCTGACGCTGATCCTCATGGGACGTTTCAGCAGCCGCCTATACGTCGGATACTCGTCTTGGTACGCGATCGGTACCTTAGCCAGTATGCAAGTGCCGTTCGTCGGATTCCAGCCTGTCCGTACTAGTGAACATATGGCAGCATTGGGTGGGTGAAAAGATCGTCGACTTTGTCGGTTCTCCCACTGATCCACCTGATAGGTGTTTTCGGTCTCCTGCAGATCGTCGCTTTTGCCGAGCTCGTCCGTGCACACGTGTCCTCAAAACAATTCCAGAGTATCGTCTATGGCTCAGTCATCGTTATCAGCGTGCTCGGTGCTCTGGCTTTCGGGGTCCTCACGTACAAGGGCTGGATTGCCCCCTGGACCGGGCGGTTCTACTCCCTCTGGGACACAGGCTACGCCAAGAAGTATGTTTTGCAACAACAAATGTGGTGTTACCGTGCATTGACCGTCCGACAGATACATTCCTATCATTGCCTCCGTTTCCGAGCACCAACCGACTGCTTGGCCTTCGTTCTTCATGGACCTCCAATTCCTCATTTTCCTCTTCCCCGCTGGTGTCGTTCTGTGTTTCCGGGAGTTGAGGGACGAGCACGTGTTCGTCATCATCTACGCCCTGGTCGCCAGCTACTTCGCTGGCGTCATGGTCCGGTTGATGCTCACGCTGACCCCCGTGGTCTGCGTTGCTGCTGCCGTTGCGTTCTCCTCGTTGCTGGACACGTATGTCGACCCGGTCGAGCCTGCGGTTTCAGAGGAGGTTGCTCCATCAGCAGAAGACTCTACTGCGGCTTCTCCCGCGAGCGGCACGGATGCTGCGTCCACTTCCGGCAAGAAAGGGAAGAAAGCAGCGGGCACAGATGCGTCCTCAAGCGGCCTGGCCTCTGGTCTTGTCGCTGCGCTATCGCCGGCGGAGAAGAGCCGCAAGTCGCGCGGGATCTTCGGCATTGACACCCGCGCCTTGGTCATTTTCAACGCCCTGGGCATGCTCTTGTTCTTCGTCCTCCACTGCACTTACGTCACATCGAGTGCATACTCGTCTCCCTCTGTCGTCCTCGCCTCCACGAACCCAGACGGGAGCCAGCACATCATTGATGACTTCCGTGAGGCCTACTACTGGCTCCGCCAGAACACGCCCGAGGATGCGGTGGTCATGAGCTGGTGGGACTACGGATACCAGATCGCCGGAATGGCCGACAGGCCGACGCTGGTGGACAACAATACCTGGAACAACAGTGCGTATTTACAGCCGCGCGGATCCGGACTTCTGCTCGGGTGAAGCTAAATTGTGATCGTAGCGCACATTGCCACGGTGGGCAAGGCCATGTCGAGCTCCGAGGAAGTCGCGTATCCCATCCTCCGCAAGCACGATGTCGACTACGTCCTCATCATCTTCGGCGGCCTCATTGGCTACTCGGGTGACGACATCAACAAGTTCCTCTGGATGGTCCGCATCGCGCAGGGTGTCTGGCCAGACGAGATCCAGGAGCCCAACTACTTCACGTCCAAGGGCGAGTACAGGATCGACGATGCGGCGCCGCCGGCCATGAAGAACAGCCTCATGTATAAGATGTCTTACTACCGGTGCGTCCCTGTCTTCGTCCGCCCCGGTCTCCGGGTGCACATGTAGTGTCGTGGAGGGGGCGTGCTTACCGACATTCGCTTGATAGCTTCGCGGAGTTGTTCGGGGGTAATCAGGCGGTCGATCGAGTGCGTGGTCAACAGGTGCCGAAGACAGGTCCTACCCTGGACCACTTGGGTAAGCAGCCTCCTATCCCCCTCGCTGCTCCCCCGACCCTGCTATCACGGCGCTGACCGCTCCGAATCGTCCGCAGATGAGGCGTTCACGTCCGAGAACTGGATCGTGAGTGTTCCCTTCCCCCGTCCCTCGTCTATCCCTACTGACAGCGACTCTAGGTCCGTATCTACCAAGTCAAGAAGGAGGACCCTCTCGGGCGCGACCTCAAGAGCGCGAACGCGTTCGAGCAGGGCAAGAAGAGGAAAAAGACGAAGCCGCTCGCGAGGCGAAAGGCGGTCGTGTAGAGCCCATCCACTTGCTATCGTTGCGTCGTATAATTTAATCTCATTGCATCCTGGACCACATTGCTGGGCCGAGACGTCTAGCCTCGACGGAGGTGGTACGGCCGTTAGGGGGCCTAGACTGCATGCAGAGCAGAGCGCTGCTCTGAGAATCTCGGTGGTAGGCCCCGAGGCGAGAACAATTGAACTCACCCCAACCCGCGTTGCTCCTACACCAAGGCTCGCGCTTCGCTGTAGAGCAGCTCTCAGACCCTTCGCAGAGTTCGTGCAGTTCGTGTCGGGTCGGGTCTAGAGAGGGCCAGAGGGCAGAGGGACTGTAGCACTTCGAACTGGTTTGTCTAAAAGCCCAAGGATCCCAACGTACCCAGTCCCGAGCATTCGGCTCAGCCCCCTTAGCCCTCGCCCACACCCCGAGACGAGTGCGTCATTCCTTATGTCTGCAGCCCATATTTTTGTCCGGGGTGCTGACCGCCCCAATCACAGCAGGCGCATTCCCCCCCAAGCGCGATGATCCCGCGTCGAGTGCAGGGTGAGCAAGGTTCTGCCCTGCGGCCGTGCCCAGGCCATACACACATCCAGCATGCAAGAATGGCGGTCATGCGTGCGGGCGTGCGCCCCGCGCCGTTGCACCACCGACTTCCTCCAGCCGTATCCCGGGGCGACCGCGTCCCCGTGCTCGACAAGCCGCCGCATTTCGGCGCGGCGAAACACGAGCAGGAGGGGCCGTCTGGGGGCCGTTTGGGCCCACGCCGGTGGGGTGGCTTGAGTCAGCACTGCAGCAGGTGGCATGCGCGCCGTGGACGAACTAGCGGCTATTTATTGGCTGCGCGCGGCCCCCAGCCGCCGGTCGTCCAGTATATGCGTGCGCCTCGTCGAAATCCTGCGTCGAAGACCGCGCGTCGACACAAACGTCACGTTTGGTCTTGCACTGGTGCTGCAGAGCCGCCGGAACACCGCAGGCCTTGTAGCGTCTAGCGTTTGCATGTGCGCCTGCGAACTACGGCGCAGGCTTGGCCCGCCGTGGGTTCATGGAGGTAGGATTTCATTCCAGCCATTCTGCACAGCAGGCCCCACTTGGGCAGCCATACGCTTCCGCCTGGTCGCTACAGCGCGTCGTGTCGAGTTCTGTTTGCACCCCAGGACCTGGGCATACGATGGGATATCGAGAGAGTTGGATACTATACTACACTTTGTCTGCGATAGTGGCAAGATGCGTGCCGCCGGAGTCGCTAGCCGATCCAGTATTCACTAAAGGCTAAGCCAAAAACCAAGTTGATAAGCGCGGTACCGCACGACCCTGCCGGTAACTCACGTCGTCCATCCCTCTTTCATAGGTGCACCATCGATCTGGCTAGAACACACGCTGACGGCATGGGCCCCGGGCTGGTTGTGAACCTACACACATGGATGGACCTGTCGCCTGCGTGGCCAATAGAAGATGAAGAAGATGGAGAACGACCTGCGCATGCATTCTACGACCGAGTACATATGGACGAGACAGCACGTAACCCTGCAATAACCCTGGAACGCGAGGCGAACGCAAAGCCGATACAGAACATCGAGAGCATCAAGAAGGACAAACCAACAAGTTCAGGACAAGAACATTGTTACAACACCCCACGCCTCGAAGATTCATGGTCGTCGGGCTGTGAAGGCGAGTCCGCTAATCAGTCCACCTATGTATGATACTGCCCCTTGCGCACACAAACGCACCTGCGTGGGGCACCTTCGAAGACATTCAGGCTCCCTCCGCATCGCCCTCGCCGATCTCCTCGAGGGGACCGAACCAGGGCGCGGGTTTCGCAATCATCTCCTGGAGCTCCTCGTCGGTGATAGGGCGGAAGTAGATCCTGCCAGCCCGCCACTCGTTCAAGAGGTGCTCGAGCTTGCCGAGGTTCGGGATGTTGCTAAGGTTCTTGAACTCGATTTCGCCGACCGGCCAGCCCTCGATGCGGACGCGGTACCGACTGACAACGTCGCGCATGTACGCCGCCTGCGCCCACTTCATCTTGGCGCCCGGCTGTCCGGTGATCTCGCCTGTCGTACGCAGTCAGAAGGGTGCCGTATATGCAGGTCGGACGGGGCGAGCGGACGACGTACGGAGTTTTTCCGTGACGAAGGCTCGCAGGATGCCGCGGGTCTCCGACATGCGCTCGGCGTAGGGCTTGGGCGCGTTGATGCGGAACTTGTGCTGGAACTGGTGTTGGTTGTCCGACGACGACATGTCCACGGCCGGCTTGGGGGCGAAAGAGCTGGTGCGAGTGGCGCGTTTGTTGGAAACGTCAGGAGTGTAGAGACGAGCGCCGCGGGTGCTGGAGCTCGGATGCTGGGTAGACGACTGCCGACGAGCTGTCTCAACCCAGCCCGCCCCGTCCTCTTATACTGGAGACCGACGTCGAGTAGGTCCAATCGCGCACCCAGATCGTCCATACGGGGCAAAGCAGCGTGTTCTTGGCCATGGCACAATGACCCGCGCGGGGGGACGTCGAGGATCGGCTCGACGGAGGCCCCTCTGCGGGCGTGCGCTGGAGAACGCTGGGGGCTGTCACCGTTCAGGCAATGCAGGAGCCTCTCGCGGAAGGGGTGGTAGTTAAGTGAGGGCAGCCAGCGGAACGCGCCTGCTGGCGCCGTCGATGAATTGTCATATAGCGGCGCATCTCAGCACGAGTCACACCGGGCGAGACCCTGAACGTTAACGCTATGTCAGCCGCGCACGCGACGGGGGAGCGACAGCAAGGGCCGACCTCGAGCAACGAAGTACTCACCCGCGCACGAATCAGGAAGAGGCGAGTGGTGGGGCGGACGCAGGTCCGTCCGTCTGGAAACTCTCGCTGAATGGGGCCGTCGCGTGTCCGTACCAGTCGAGGGGGCGATCGGCCGATGGCATCGGTCGCAGAGGGCTCAGGAGCGGCGCACACGAGGCAGGCCGGTGCGCGGGTGGGCGTGCATCGATGGGCCCCTGCACGACGGACAGGACTTAAGCGAAATTGGCCGGGGTGGTGGCAAGGGAGGGAAAGGCGAGAAGATCCAGCGGGGCGGACGCCCGGGGTGTCCTCTTCGGAGTCGCGCAGCGGAAGGAGATCACCCCCATATGAAGCGATCGCCTTCCCGCGTTCCATAGTTCCACCTTGCAGCAACTGTTCAGCCATTTGGGGGCCATGAACCGCCGGCACTGCTCGACCAGCTGAGGTCATCCAGCCAAATCGCATGTGCGCTCCTGTTGCAAACCGGGGACCTGGTCTGTGGCCTGTCCGTCCGCCGGCGTGCTCAGCTTGGAGGTCGGCCTGCCCGCCTCACACAGAACCATCGTGCAGCGTGATACACAGCGCGACAAGGCCGTTTCTCGGGCAGCCGTTGGCGTGCTCCCCTGTCCTGGACGGATTCCTGGGAGTGTTAGCCCATACGTGGACCGCTCGTCAGCCAGCTGCAACGATCAGCATGCTTCGCCTTCTGCGCGCTGACGTCTCGTAGCACTCACGCTTGCAAACTTGCCATATCCGAGACGCCACAAAGTTGCAGCGTGCTGAGAACCGAGGACTGAGAACCCCCGTTCCCTGCCCTGCAAATAAACCTTACGAAGCCCGGCTCACCCTTTGCCGCCAGCGTGTCGAGGCGCCGTCCGTCCGGGCCAACTGCACGAATCGAGACGGAAAGCTTTAACTCGAGAAGCCGCTATAATTTACATTAAGACGTCCCGTACGCCCACAGAGCGAGTTTAGCAAAACACAAACGCGTGCGGATTCTGAGACGTGATCAGAGTTCGTCGGCGACATGCCCCCGCGTCTCCTCAGCCGCCGCCTCTGCGTGCGACTGCGTGGCAGCCTCGGTCGAGGCAGCGGTCGGAGCCTCCTCCGCAGCGGACTCGGTCGCCGCAGCAGGCTCACCCGCGACAGGCGTCTTTGGGTGGCCCGTCTCCGCGGGGTCAAAGACGATCTGGGCACCATCGCCCGTCTGCGCCATCTTCGGCCGTTCCGCCTCCTTGCGCGCCTCCTCCTCCTGGTGCTTCAATATCCGGTGGATGGGGTCCTCCTTCTCCTTGGCTCCTCCCTCCTTGTGCGCCTTGAGCGGGATGTCCGCGTGTGCGCCACCGGGCGCGTGTGGGTTGATGCCCGCCTTGAGCGCCTCCTCGAAGTCAATGAGATCGTTGTAGCCGCCGTGCGCGAGCTTCATGCGCTGCTCCTCCTGCTGGCGCTCGATCTCCTTTTCGCGCTCGTCGACGGCCTCTTCCTCCTCGCCCTGCTTGGGCGGCGTCTGTTTCTTGAGGGCCTCGATGTCGATCGTACCATCAATGATAGAGTCGAAGAACTTGGACAGGGGGTCGTGCTTGTTGACGCCTGGGTTTTCATTACGGTCAGCGAGCCGAGTAGTGGCGCACACAAGGCCGTCGCTCACCAAAGTACCGCACGTAATCGGTGGAGCCGGGCGGGTAGTAGAGGACCTTTGACGACTTCGCAGGACCCTGCTCCAAGCCCATCTCTATGGAGCTCTTGCCATAGCGGTCGCGGTGGATGCCAAACGTGATGTGATCCTTGTATTTGTTGCCAAGAGTCTGCCAGAGGAGAGGGATGCCCTTTCCTTGGTTGAGAAGCAAGGCGCGGGGCTTGTCGATGTTCTGCAGCGTACCGCGTGAGGACGGGCCGGAATAGCGACAACGTAAGCAGCGCACCTCATTGACCCAAGCGGGGAGGTCTTCAAGGTGATAGATCTTCTTCACGCCATGAGGGATATTCCGGGAGGCCCAGTAGTAGAATGCGCTGGCGGAACGTTGGGGGTAATCGAAGTCGATAGGCTTCATCTGCTTTCCGCGCGGATATAGCTAGGGTCGCCGGCAAGGGTCAATACGGCGTTAATCCTCGGAAATACGAGAGGCATGCCTTGAGCGTCGGGAAGCCTTGCACGCCCTGCTCGGCGCATAGCCGCTTGTTGCTCTGCTTATCGCAGTCGACGGCGTAGAAGGGGATCATGGGGTAAACGCCGAGGGCGCCCTGGCTGTACTCGGGTGCCATCTTCTGACAATGCTGCACTGAGAGTCAGATCGTGTCTTCCAGCTGCGTACGTGCGTGCGCGACTCACTCCACACCATGGTGCGACAAATGCTACGACTGCGGTTGCCTGCGAAGCGTTCAGGTCAGTCAACGGTATGAGCGCTTGTCCCCCGCACCGCGCTACCCCTCGAGGAACTGCCTACGGCGCGACGCGCCGACAGAGCGTGCTCGCAGGGATCGACGCGCAGGGAATAATGGCACGCAGGGCGACGCGAAGCGATTGTAAGTAGGTACGCACGTTCTGCTTCATCACCTTCTTCCAGTCCTTCGCGTCGAGCATCTGCACGACGGTGTCCTCAGGGAAGAGCGCCGCCGACGCCAGCGAAGGCGTGAGGGCGATAGCGATGGAGAGCCAATGGTGCAGCTGCATGGCGACAAGAGGTAGGGGTTGCAGACAGACCTAGGATGTCGAGCGAGCGAACCGAGACGCGTCCTTATACGACCGTCGCCGCGCGCGTGGGGAATCAGGCCGGCGCAGGCTGACGTGGCCAATTGAGAGCTGGGCGATTCCCACCGCCCCGGTGCAGTCCTCTGCTATGCCGACGACCATCGGGACTGTCCAACACGTCGATTTACCCACGAAACACACCTCCTGCGACCAGCTACGGGCGGGAATCAGCGCAGAGGCGGTGGGAGAGGGCAGAGCAGCGGTCCTCCCGCTCTCACTCGTCCGACGCTCGTGTACGTGGCACACCCCCGACGGCTGGTGGGAGTCTGGCGCTTCCCTCAATTGGCAACTCTCGGGGACGATGTTCCCACGCCTTCGCAACAGAGCTTTAGAGTGGAACACGTTCCTCGCTCTTTGGCGCACTCATCCTCTTGTCCATGGGAAGTCCGCGCATACACTCATACAAACCATCGCTGCGAGTAACGCCGACATCGCTTGAATGTTGCTGACCGTCTCAGTCGCCCACGACGCGCACCCTCAGCTGACCGAGTCGCGAGCGCACCGATGGGCCCTACACGTGTGGTGCTAACTGCACGCCTCATGTCGACGGCGAGGTACTCAGGATGGTGTACTTTATAAACCAGCCTCGAGCAATGTGTCTCAGTTTCACTCCGAACTGCCATCTCGTCTGCGATAAACCTCGCACAAACCGTCTCTGGTAGCCCACATCGACCTCCCACTAGATCTCACGGCCATGTTTCCGCTGAACGACCTCAATTTCGTGGCCTGTGCGCTCGCGACCGTCTCGGCTGCAGTTGGCTACAGAGTTTCTCGCGGCCGCACCCGTGGTGCGAACGGGTATGCATCTCGTCGACCGGTCCGTGGGACCTCGCTCACCATGCTCGTCCATCATCTCCTCAATCCGACGCCGAATCGCTCTGGGACTCCTTGGCGGCCAATAGGCCGGTTGAGAACGATCGACGGGGCGGGCACGTTCGCGATCGTTTCCACTTCTTCAAGTTCCACCGCAGGAATAGCACCGCCAGCGCCCGTGCACCGAGTATCACCCCCACCGAGGGCGAGGCGACAGAACCTCCCAGCTCCGAATGCGGCTCCCCTCTGCCTGCTGGCCAGGAATCTGTAGGTGACCAGATCCATCTTCCCACTTCCCATAGATCGACAACGGGGCGCCGAGAGCACCCACTACCATCTCCAAACTACGTCTTACTTCGCGAAGTGCCCGTGCTCGCCCGTCTCAGAGCGCTCCGTGTTGACCAATAGTTTGCACAAAGTTTCCAGATGAAGTTCAGGACGGCTCACTCAAACGCAAACGCTCGGCCTCCCCTGAACATGCGGTGAGTCCTCAGGTAGTCCGCAACCTACACAAAGCGCTCATGTCCGGACCCACTCGATGTAGCAATCATCAGATAGTCCGCTCCCGAAGCGGCACAGGACGTTGGAGCTAGAAGCTCTCTCAGAACCGTCCGTGAACGAGAACAAGGAGGAGATCCAGGAGATCTTCCCGCAGTCCTCCGTTGACGCTAAAGTTCATGACCCGGCGTCGTCCACACCGCAGGAGAACGAGATTGGAAATGGGGTTGTCGGACCCGCTCCCGAACCTTGCAATGTTTGCGATCCGCGTCCTTTTGTGGGCTCGCGGACGTTCGCTGAGTGCGGCTTCCCGCCTTGTCTTTGCAGCACCCGGCCCCAGAGGCTTCTATCCAACTGCGGCCCTCTTCTCCCTCCCCGCCCCCTGATGTCCCTGCTCCAGTCGCGAAGTTGCCGCAACCACCCACTCCCCAGGCGCCCTCGTGGCCTCGCTCTCCCAACGCGATCGTAGCAGTGAGTGAGCCTTCCAGGCGGTCATCCAACATCCCCCAACGACATGTCCCCTCTAGGCCAAGCCATCCTCCGCATTCCAAGCCTTCTCTGGCGCCCCGTCTGCTTTCGCGAGTGCATTCTCCGGTACTGCTCACACAGGCCCGGCATGGTCGACGCCAACCAGCGACAGTACACCTGCGGCCGCCGAGGCAGACGCTCTCGCAGCCTTCTCGTACTCCACCAGCACGCACACAAGTATGTGGCCTCAACGACGGCAACGTCGCGCACCGCACCGTAGCATTGATGAACTCACTCAACGCAGTCGTGACGGGCGAAGAGGACGAGGAAGTCGCCGCCGAGCTCAAGGGCGCCAAGGTCTTCATCAAGCGCGGCGACCGCGACTTCTGCGAGGGCATCCTGGGCAACGTGAAGCTGCTCAAACACAAGGAGACCGCCCATGAGCGCATCCGTACGCCGGCCTCTCCAGCGCCTCGTGGTTGGTTCCCCGAACCATCCTTACTGAGACGACTTCCCCAGTGTTCCGCCGCGAGCCGGTCATGAAGGTGTCGATGAACGTCCGCCTGCGGCCGCTCGTCCGGTGCACCTTCGACGAAGCACAAGGCCAGCTCCGCGTCGCGCTCATGGAGCCCGCGGAAGGCACTCAGCGAGAACACGTCGTCATCTATGCCCTCAAGGTAAGGCCCATTCCCAATCCTCTGCGATGGCGCTTCAAGGAGAGTTGACGCGGGCTGCGTGCAGAGGGGCAAGGCCTCGCGGACTGAGTTCGCGGACTTTGCGAAGACGGTGATGGAGCACGCGCGGGCGCTGCAGGAACAGCTTCACCCCGCCGCGGCCACTGCGTAGTCCGCGGGCGATGCTCGCGCGTCTGGATTCCTGTACTCTCGCTGTGGCGCTGGGCGTCCGTGGCGCTGCTGCCTTGCCGGCGGCGGTCATAACTTATTAACTGTTGTACCGATGATAGCTATATCTCTATGCTACCATGTCGACCATGCTTGGAAATCCATACAGATATCTCCCGTCCGCCTTCGACCCACTATTAGAGCAGATACAAACGGGGAACAAGACGGCTCGCGCACCTATCACTGGCACGTCGTCGCTCAAACGCCGAAGCCGTGACCGCAGGCCACGCCCCCGGCATAGACGTCAGTGCGTCGGACCGAAGGCCAGTGCACACACAATAAGGCGGCGATTAGGAAAGCATAAACACGTCTCGCGCCTTCCGTCTACATTTTCTAGTCCGCCTGGCATTGCTCTAGGCGGGGAGCAGGCGCAAGGTAGTGTCGCGCAAGACAATTACGTGGGTGCCTGCAAGCGCAGGGCCTACATTGACTCGCGCACGGCCATCCGACGTCCAGCACCGATAGCGCGGCAGATAGGAAGAGAAGTGCGGCGAGCACCGTCACGCGCGCGGTGCGCGAGGCATTCTTATTGTCCTGCCCGTCCCAGAGGGCGCGCGGACGTTGTTCCGCGAAAGGCAGGCGTTGTACTTTGCCGGGACCCCGGGGCACCGCTCGGGCACCGCGCCTTCGCGAGGACAATAGCGGCGCCTAGCCCCGCGGACAATGAGCGGTGCCCGGTGGCCGGGGTCGGGGCGGGCGTGGGGCTGTGGGCGCGCGTTTACGCATTTTGGGCGGGGGCGGGATAGGCGCCGGGCGTGTTTATAGACGATGTTGATGTCCCGGGTCCCCCAAGCGACGACAATTGTCCCTCTGCCGGGGGCGAGGCGGACGCACTTTTGTCCACTCGTGCTCTTAAGCACCTGTCTGCGCTGACCTGGACAGCCATCACCAGCTAGTCTAGTGTTCGCCGCCTGCATCCACTCGCACCTCTCATCCGCACCTCTCTGCACACATCTTGACCAGGACTTGTCCTCTGTAGCCCTATCCGCCACACTCGCATTCGATCTTCAACTGCATATTTTTGACGACCTTTCTACTCAAGCTAGAACCAGCTACGTCTTCTTCCGTCTCTCGTGAGCATATTATCCTTCCATACAAAATGTCTCAGATGCTGACGTTGTTTCACAAGACGTCTCATTCACGTTCTAATTCTCCATATATCATTCATGTCTGTTGCTGTCTCTGCCATTCAACCCATCTACAACTCGGTCAACACTCCGGTGCAAGAAACTGCCCCAGCAACTCCTGCTTACGCCTTTCTCGCATACCCGCCGCCGCAGAAGAAACGCCCCACGCAGCCCCTCCCGTCTCCCCCGGCCCCCAGGCTTCCGTCTTGCGCCCCGTCCTATCCTAGGCGCCGTTCTGCCACAACTTCTGCCGTTGCGGCGTGGGTCGCCGCTGTGCACCCGGGTTCTCCTGCGCCCCGCTCTCCCCGCCGTCGCTCTTCCATCTCAAGTGCCCGCCGCTCTTCTGGCGGGTCGCCCTGCATCGCCTCCAGGCGCCCCTCTATCAACGCAGGCACGCCTCACTCGGCGTCGTTCCTGAGCTTCTCGGAGACGCCGACCACTGGCTCGAGGATCGTCATCACTCCATCTATCAAGGACTTCAGGCCTGACCTCACTACCGTCGGCTACACTTCCGTCTTTGTCCACTTCCCGGAGACGCCTCGCTCCGCCACCGTCTTCACGAGCAAGACCCGCCCGCCGTTGAGCCCCCAGCGCGTCGCCCCGCGGTCCCCCTCCAGCCCCGTAAAAGCCGGCAAAGGCCTCAAGTCCTTCCGCTCCCTCTCTGCACTCAGGCCCACGCGCCGCGTACGCTCGAAGTCGATCACGATGCGCGGCCCGCCGTCTCCTCCCCTGAACATGTCCATCCAGGCGAAGAAGTCGCCCACGCAGTCGAAGGCGTCCCGCGCGCAGACGAGCGCCGCGGTGAGCGCGTCGAAGAAGTCCAAGTATGCCAAGTTCCGGCCTCCGCCCCTTGCGACGGAGCTCGCGCTCGCGCAGCTCGCTGACGGAGGGTCCATCGAGGATCATATCCGGAGATTCGCCGAGGCGCAGGCCAAGGCTGGAGGCGCTGTCGAGCGCACGCGCGATGGCCGTCTCGTTGGTGTCTCCGATGTCTATCGCGACGGCGCTGGCGGCGTCTGGCGTGACCAGGACGAGGAATGGGAATACGCCCACCTCCTTGGTGGCGACCAGGAGTGGTGCGGGAGCGAGGACAGCTGGGTGCGCTTTGGCTCGCCCACGAAGGCGCGCAAGGCCTCCGTGGTGACCTCGGAGAGCGATGACGTCCGCAGGGGTAGCGTGTCGAGCCAGGACTCGGACCTCGACCCGCGATACGCCATGCGCGCAGAAGATGAGCGCGACGACCTCGCGGGCTTTGGCAGCGCACTCGCGCCAGCCTGCGCTCGCCGGCCCGGCATGTCCGTCCTCGCCATCCCAGCACGCACCCGCCGCACAGCCAAGCACCTGCGCAAGCCCGAGTTTCTCCTCGACGCCTTCCCCGTCCCCGCATCGCCTACCGGACCCCCTCCGCACGCAGCCGCGCAGGCCGTACAGACGACTAGGGAGAGGCAGCTCGCGGCCGCGGCGAATAAGCAGCGCAAGCGGCCCGCGCCGCTCACGCTCACGCCGCCGAGCCCGGCCTTCAAGTGTCCCACGAACCCTCTGGACGCGGAGCAGGTACGGGACGACTTCCTCGCGTCCTCGTTCGCCCCTGCACACCACGCCCCGGCGCGGCACGCGCGCACGCACACGCACACGCAGCTGCCGGTCGTGCCGGCGTCCCCGCGAGGGGCTGAGATGGCCGCGGCGGCGCCCTCGACGATCGCAGCGAAGAAGCCGTCCGCGAAGCCCGTGGCGAAGAACGTGCGGGGCTTTTTGCGCGCGATGGGCGTGAAGAAGGGCGACCTCTAGGACGCTCTGCCTCTGGATCTGGGATGATTCGCTCTCTGGGGTCCGCCCGACCCCCGCGGGGCGGTACATGAACTGCTTCTTTGCGAAGGGCTAGATTGGTTGGTTGCTCGTTTGGAATGCCCTTGTCTCCTTGTATGACTGGTACGCTCTCCGCACTTTCTTGTTCTTCATTTGGCCCCTCTGTCGCATCTGTATTCCTATTCTATGTATTTTTCCTGTATTAATCTGTATTGTTACCGTCTTCTGGCGTTTGATACCCCTGGGACGATGTGTAGCAAATATTATCTGCCAGCTCTGAACATATTACATGGGCCTGAATGGCTGAGTTATCGCGTGTTCAACTATCTGTTCTAACTGTTCTTCCAATGCTCAATTGCTTCGCATTGAGTACTGTTCAGGACGCCTTTCAGATGCCATGACTCTGAGGTGCTGCTTCCGAATTCTGGGGCGTAAGAGTAGACGGATAGATTTAAGCGCCCTTTGCTCGTAGACAAACAGAGCCAAAGCTCGCGTCCGTGGCGCGCTGGTGGCGTTTGACGCGCGACGCGTTCTGCAGTGACACCCCACTGTAACGACTCGCGCAGCTCCAGCCACACTCACAGGACACTCGCGTCGCGTACCAGAAGCACACGCACAAATCGTTGTTTAGCTTATACGCGAAGAAATGGGACTAAATATAGACCATTTGAAGGCGAAAGCACTCGAGGTCATCACCGAGGTGGTCGAAGGAGGAAAGCTTGAGTAAGCGTACTAATCTCACAGCACTCCGACGGTGTGTGGCGTACTGACGAAGTCTTGTACAGCGAATTTACCAATGGGACGTTCAGGAAAGCCGTCGAACAGGCTATGTCCTTGGAAGCAGGTACTCTGAATGCTCCCGAATATAAGCCCATCGTCCACGCGGTCGCCAAGGATTATATCGTGCGAAGTCGTGCACTGTCCCTGACAAGGGGACACTCTCCACTCACTCGTTATGCTGTTTACAGAAGCATATAGAAGAACGTCAAGCCGAAGAGGACGAGGCAAAGAAGAAGCCGGCCTCGAAGAAGGGAAAGTCTACTGATGGCATGTCGAAAGCAGCCCAACCGCGCAAACCCAGAGCGAAGGAGTCTGACGCTGCCCCTTCATCTGGGAAGGCGAAGGGCCGAAAGTCCGAGTTCAGATCGGCGGTAGGGCGCTTCGCGCATGCCATTTTTGCAGCCATGATATAATGAATCCCGCATAGTCTATAATCCCGTCGTCCGATGACGAGGCTGGCAGTGGTGCCGACGCGGAACCATCGAGCAGCAAGCCAAAGCCCCGGACAAAGGCTGCTTCGCGTGGACGGGCGAAGCGCATCGAGAGTGACCCTGAAGTGTGAAACTCACCTTGGCCTCTTTGCACGCTAATCTTACCGGCTCATCTAGAGTTCCGCGGACGAGCCGCCGTCAAAGCGCACCAAACAAGACCCAGCGGAGAACAGCGGTGGAGAAGGGCATGCGGTATCTATATCGTCGCCTTCTTCTGGCCGCAAAGAGGCCGCCGCGCCCGTGGGAGACGATCCGGTGCGCTCTCCAGGATGAGACCCTGCGGGGGCCTCTGCTTACCGGCCCCTTCCTTCCCCGATAGAAGAGCGAGTCAGAGATGTCTGTGCTGATCGACGAGCCCCCGGTGCGTAAGCGCAAGAAGAAAGGCGAGAGCGCGGTGCGTGTAAATCTGTGGCTGTCCACCCGCGGCCCGCGGCTCGCATGCTCACTGCCGCTCCCTTCCCGCAGGAGCCAGCGGTTGGTCAAAGGGTTCCACATGGTGCTGCCGCGCGCTAATCCACACGCGTCTGTACAGAAAGCGAAGGCGACCAAGGGCAGGAAACGCAAGGAGCCGAGCAAGGAGCTCTCCAAGGATGAGGAGACTATCAAGCGGCTCAAGGTGGGCGCCGGCACGTCCCTTCGCTTCTCCCGCTGACGCCTCCGCTCCCGCGCCAGTCCCTTGTTGTCGCGTGCGGCGTGCGCAAAGTATGGTCGAAGGAGTTCAAGGGTCTGGATAAGCCCTCGGACCAGATCCGCCGACTGAAGCAGATCCTCTCTGACCTCGGTATGACCGGCCGCATGAGCATGGAGCAGGCCAAGGCTATCAAGGCGAAGAGGGAGTTCGAGAAGGAGCTAGGTACGTTCGCCCATGAACCAGATTAGGACGCACCCCTCGGCACCGAAGCTCAAAGTAATCCCTACCCATCCAGAGGACGTACAAGAGTTCGCAAGCAAGATCACCTCTGGTCCCTCCACGAAAGGGTCCCGGCAGAAACCCGCCGAAGAGGAGGAAGAGTCGGAGGTCGAAGCGGTGCCCAAACGCAAGGTCCGTCCCCACAGCTGCGCCTTAGGCCTCATGCGACCACGCGCTGACTCCACTGCTGCACGTCGCCAGACCGCCCGCCAAAGCATCATGGCATTCCTAGGTGACGAGAGTGAATGATCATCACGAGAGTCCCCCCCTTCCTCGTCGACTGTGATTTGTGCGCGTTAGTTAGTATTCTGAGTTCTAGCACTTATTGTATGTATACATGTGTCCTGGCTTTCAGCACAAGGATCTGGTGTTGCGACGACATACGAAGCTGCACAAATGCAGCCTTTCGACTCTTGTGGACCTCAGGATCGGTCACCTTGGGTAAGGTGGTGTATGGGCAAAAAAAATTAGATAGCTCTCTGTCGGGGAGTCGAACCCCGCTTTCGCGCGAGCAATTCATTGACAGGCGCGTGTACTAACCGATATACTAACAGAGATGTGTAACGTTGCCTTTTCATTGCCGTACTGCCCTCGCATGATCCCTCGTAGGACGATCCAATATAGTTGTGCTTGAGAAGCCAATGCATGCACTGTGCAATATACTGTACCTATGCACGGGTTGCGACAGAATACGCTCACATCTGCATACGCACAAGATCAGCCGTATGAACCGAATGCGTCGACTCTGCAGCCGGGCCCCCCGCGTGAGCAAAAGTCGCGCCTACCACGGGTTACGGTGGTGCTCGGGAGGCACGCTCATAGAAACCCCGCGCCGCGGAGCACCAGCCGCTGAGTTGGGGCCCTGTGGCTAAATTGACTGAGCAGCAATGCCGTAAGGAACCGAACACGCTCTGCGGGTGAAGATTGCAATAATAGGCGACGGTCAGGTCCGCATCGAGGAGGTGCATTCGTTCGGCGCACATCCAGCGGGCAGCGGGGTAAGGAAACGCCGTCGGAAGGCAGGAGGCAACGTGTCGAGAGGGCGGAAAACTCCCATGACTGCAGATAGATCAGCCGGTCTAGGATCTCGCGGTCTGCGTATCGCAGACGGAGGTGTGCGTTTGGGGTGGTGCCGGCGGCGCCGCGCTAGGTTGTACCGCGGAGGAAGTAGTGGCTTAACGGGGAGGGATTGAGGCTCTTCGCGACAACGAGGATGTCGAAGCAGATGGACGAGTGTCCTGTGGCGCGGGCGTCCCGGATTCCGACGCCGCCGTTGTATGTCAGGCATGACGGTATTGAGATGCAGGGTAGACTGGAGGCGGGAGCAAAGCCGGCGATGGGGCGAACGTGGGCTCCGTACCGCACATCACTGGATAGAAGGGCCAGCGAGCTACGGTTTCACCGTAATTGGGGAACATGAACGACAGTTCGAGCTTAGGGCGGATGGTAGACGGTGTTATCCCTGTCGAACTCAATTGATCGAGCCATCGTGTAGGATTGGGGTCCGTCTGTGTCAAGTGCACGAAGTGGGCCAGAGACGAGCTTGTGCGGCGGGGGCGGTCTGCGCCGCCGACCCTGCACGATCGCGAGACCTCCACGGAGTCCGATAGAATGGGCGCGATCGCAACTCGGAGCCAATAGAGAGGGAGGGTACGACGTACGAGTATGATCATGATGCCACCATGAGTCGTCGGCCATGAGATGCTCGCTGGCCTACGGTTTGCCTGCAAGCAACGGCGCGACCAGAAGCCTGTGCGCGAGCGAGGGCGAGGGCGAGGTGTTGCCGAGCCAAAGCCCGGGTCCGGCGAATACGAGAGAGGAGGTTTGCGGCGACCGGGGGAGGGGCCAGGGTTCGGTGCGGCGGATTGCTCGAGGACGCGCTTGAGCGCCGGACAGAGTGTGCACTGCGGTGGTATGAGGGGATGCCTGCTACCTGTGAGAAGAAGGTAGCGGAGGATAGGTCGTGTTGGGGACTGAGAAATGGAGAACATGCGTATTGGCGGAAGTGCAAGACGCGAAACAGTTGCCAAGAGGCCAACGATGGAAGTGGAGGATGCAAAGAGGAATTGGCATGGGGTAATCGCCATATTTGGTGTGTCTGTGTCGCGATTTCACCAACCACCATGATGTCCTGCCTGCCGACCCAACGGACGGGCCCACGACATTCCCGCCGCCCTAGCAGCCTACGCACAACACATTCTCATCACGGACCCTGCTCATCTACTAGAGATTCGCATCGCCGCCAAAGGCAGCGGCAGATTCCACCGGGTCAGCGTTATCGCCGTCTCTCTGACCACTCGGACATCCCGGAGCCATCGGTCACTCGTGATATCTGAGGGCCATGGACCTCACGGAGTCCCTTCGAGAGTCTCTCTTCATCTGGTCATTAGGAACACGGGCATACCTGCAGAGGAACGCGGCCGCATATTGCGTGTTGTGCCCTGACATGATGAATGAACGGTACGTCCTCCACAGCATATATCCGACTTGTGAGTTGTGGTGGGGATGCGCCCCTTTGCTCTTGGCCCTGTGAAAGCAACTAGACAGGGGCGCAACATCCTGAGCCTCATCCACAGGTTCAGAGCGCAAGGGTTCTCGGTTGCCAATATGGCCCTAACATGGTCCTGACTCTATTATCGGTGCCTTTGAGGCTAGGCTGGACCCATCCCCTACTCTGCACAAGGGTGCCGAGTGAGGGACGGGTCTAAGTACTCCACGCCTTAACGGTTGGTGTATACGCACTTTGCGGTTTCCTAGAAGATGTATGCCGCAGTCCTCGCCATACCGACTGCTTGTCGTCCTCATCATGTCCCCGCGCAGACGACACAACGGTGTCAGCCTGGAGATATTGGCGAGGTGTCAAGCAATCGTCCCTGCTGCCGCGCCCGTGCAGAACATCTCGGCAATGATTGATGGGTGCTGACCCCAGTCCGACCACGTCGCCGTGATTATTCGCTCAAGGCAACCGGAAGGCGCGACACCAACATTGCTGCGAGTATACCTCGAGCTCACCTTAAGGCTTCGGGGCAATTGCAAGACCACGGTTGTGGATAGGGATGGGTAAACCCATGTTGAGCGCATCGCTAGCGGAGGAGCTAACACGTCCCATCAGACCATTGAGCCGACAATTGCCGCCTCACGGGCCGCAACGATGAGACTATGCGTGATAAACGCCCTAGGGGAAAACGACGAAGAGGATGTTCAACGTGGTGAGTGGGTGAGGGCGAGAGATGCGAACAGGGACTCACACAGGGCAGGCACGCTTTAAGCAGAACGACAGTCGGGCAGCAGGCTACTATCAGGCCACCGCAGCGCGGAGAAACATGGTCGTGGCCACCGGGGTACGTATGGGCCGCCTCGACGGCCGAACGCATGCCGCCACCACGTAGACCCAAGAGCTTGGCTCGGTGTTGCGCGGGCGGCGAGGCGGCCCATATTGGTCGGTCGCCGTGTCTCACAACTTGACACAACTCCTGCCACCAAGCCACTCGAGAACCCATGCGGTGCAATCGGTTTGTTACGGCAATGTATTCCTCTGTCGCCACGGCCTCGATGGCGGCTAGAACGGCCGAGTTGTCGCTGCCGACTACCTGCTGCCGTACGCAACCCTCATGTGCCGCCTCATTGATATCCCACACACCAACCTCGACATCGCCCAGAGCGCTAACCCCTGCCCGAGCGGACGTCGGTGGTACTTGTAGGAACCTCGAACGCCGGCCGGGAAAACCCTCGCCAGCGGTGCCTACGGCGCCACCCGGGCGTGCGCCATACTCCTGTTCCCATCCGAAAGTGGTCTGGTTGAGATCTTTTTCCTCGTCTGTAAGGTCCGAGGATTGTTTGACTCGTGCTACATCGACGGAGGCTAATTCACCTTCTTCCAGCCTCAGGGCTCGACGGGGCTCGTGCACGCTCTAAGGGTCCACGCAGAATGGCGACAGCACGGCGATCCTCGGGCTTCTCGGTGCTCTAGATGCGCTCGCTATCGGCTGACAGGAAGGACCTCGTTGGCAGCGCTATGCCACCATCTCCAGCCATCTCCTCATAACCGGCGCCGAATACGCCTTCGCGGGAGAATCTCTTCGATTTTACAGTATTGTCTCCGGTGTCGACACCTACCGAGGTTCTATCAATGCCTACTCAAAACCTCTCGGCTTCCGCGTGCCCTTCTACCCTTATCCAGCAAGGCCCTGTGCATGCCCCTCACATGGCGTGTTGTCTCAGTAGAGTATGTAGAGTTTCCACGGCCCAAAGTCTCCGGGATCGACGTGATGACCCCGATATCGTCTGCTCGACGTATCAGAGTTGTACACGACTATAACAGATGCGTGCTGCCTCAGTCTCACAACTTCGGCGCAAATCAGGTTCCTTGTGACCGCAATTATGGGAAGATGTGCTGAAGCTTGCGATAAATCATGATAATGCTAGCGTGTCACCCTGTTCTCGGAACAATGTTCCCAGAACTTGAGACACACCGACGCTGCTACGGACAAGGAGAAGCCCCCTGTTTACTACAGTGTATCGCGAGCGTGCGGGCAATATGATCACCGGGGAAGATCGCGGCGAGCGTGCTCCTGCCGTTGTTGGCAAAGAGATGCCTGGGCAGTTGGGCGCCTAAGTCGAGGATGGTAGTGCGATTGACGGTTGTGGGCTCGGCGAGTTGCACGAAGCCGCCACAAAGCCCGCGCGGCGTCACACTGCAACGTGAAACCGGCCAGTGATCTTCGCCTGCGGTGCTACTCGCGTGGACCCACCGTCTCAAACAACACGCGTACCCAAGACCGTCTCAAGTCAGCTGATACCTGCGTGCATCAGCACCGTGACGGGGGATACCCACATTCAAGTACTGGGCGCATCGATATCGGGACTTCTCTAAACGCAAATCTTGGAGTACAGTAGTCCAGCAGAGGATGACGTTCTCCACTCACAAGGCTCCCTCAGGTGCGCCATTCCCATGTCTGATGTTGACCGTACCCCTAACGAACTCTCGTAGGCTTCTTGCTTCCGTCCATCCATGCAGCACCTCCCTTCTTCACGCGAGTTTTTCTTGGTTATAGCGCGTACAGCTTGAGGTGCTGATACGCTTATCTCGACAGGCAACAGCCGAATCCGGGGACGCAGGCAACGGTAACGCAACACTGGACGCGCCTCATACTCGCCTATGCACGGCATCGGAACCTCTTCGTCCTTCGTACCGAAGACGCAGACGTCCCTGGGGGCGACTGGGACGAGATCCTCCGCAATCCGCGGATCAACCGTACGTCGTGCAGTTGCCTCTCCCGAGTCCCGACCGACTGACGACTCGCCCGAACGTGCTTCTGTGTGCGGTCGCGACGCGTCCAGGCCGGCTGCTCTCGTCGCACCTCTCTGCGATCCTCGCAGACATGGTCGCAAAGGGCCACGCGGTGTACGAGCCCCCGAAGCAGACGTCATCCGTACTGCTCTACTGGCGGTCGCCGGAAGAGTGGGCGCAGGTGCTCTACGACTGGGTACGTCACGTCTTCTGCCGCCCCTTCAACGTTTTCCCTTCCCTTTTCCTTCCGGCCACAACGCACGAGTACAGATCGCGCTGACCCCGAAAATTGCAGGCGAACTCGACGGGCCAGATGAACACGATCCTGACGTTCTACGAGATCGTCGAGCCGCCGGTCCCCTCGCCCCTCTCAGGCATCCCGCTTCCGATCCTGCGCAAGGCCGTCGGGGTGCTCACCAAATCCGCCCGCGCGCAGATCATCGCGGTCTCCGATGGGGAGGGGGTGCGCTTCTTGTCTGGGAATGCAGGGAAGTGACGCGTGTAGTAGCAGGTGGGCCTGGACGGGCCAGAGGTTCGAGTGCGTTCGCGGGTGGTGTCGGCCCCGGTGGGGAACGTTCGCCTGGCAGAATGACACGCATGACGATGCGGCGGCGGCGGCGGCAGATATGTATTGTTGTAATCTAGATGTACGTGGACATTCGGGCGGATACGGACGATCGTGCTCGGGCTCTAGGCGCGTGTGTTTCAGGTATGGATTGCGAGACAAATACAAGGAGGCAAAGAGGCTGCGGTACACGATAGTAATACACTTGATACGGGCTGAGAAACCCCAAACATTGGACGAACGTTTTAGGAATGGGGATAAAGGAGCTGACAGCGGGGAATGGGGAAGGCAGCTGATATACAACGAGCAGGAGTGGGGATTAGAGCGAAGTCGATGTCGGGGCCGATTATACACTCGCGTAGGGTATCGGGCAAGGGCGGAGCGTCGGCGCAGGCATGTTTCGCGCCGGACACACGCAATAAAGGTAGGGGGAAACATCGGAGTGCAAGGGACGACGAGTGCGGCCGAGCATGGGCAAGTCAGAGATTCAGCGACCCTTCGAGGTAATTCGCGATCGCGACCCCGTCTGGACTGGAGGAGAGGGGCGCCACGGGGGATGCTGAGAGCGTGGGCGACATCGAATGCGAGCGCTTGATCGGCCGCTCGGGAGTCTCCTCGAGGTCATCGGACGCGTCGTGCTTGCGCTTGCGCTCGATGCAGTCCGGGCACTCGGAGCAGAAACTTTCGTCGCTCAGCGCGGGGGAGGGTAGACGGTAGAGATTGCGCGAGAGCGGACGGTGCTCGGAGCGCGCGATGCTTGGCAGAAGCCCCGCCTCTTCTGGGTCGAGATGGGGGAGAGGCGGGGTGTCGGTGCGGAGGTCGGCGGAACGGGGAGAGGGGGGACACGATGGAGTCTCGGGCGGTGTTTCAGGAGCACTCCTGTATCTTTGTTTGTCAACGTCCGTGAGCAGGCGCAGGAGACGGCGAGGACGTACATCTTCTCGTCGTACAGACGCTTCAGTTCGTTGTACTTCTGCTCGAACTCGTCCCGCTCCTTCTTCATCTTCAAGCCGTAGTCGCGCGCAAGCCGCGCGAGGCCGACAAAGGCCATCGTGGCGGTCGCGTGTACCGCGGCACGCTTGCGCCACACGACGCAGCACGTCTTGAGGGACGCGTTTTCGGCGAGCAGCCGCGAGCACTCGGCGTTGGTCGCGGGCGTCGTCGTGGGGATCGGGACGGAGTACTCCAAGTGGAGCTTGCGCACAGAGGGGGTAACGTGATGTCGGAGATGGTGAGGAACCAAGTTGGGGTCAACTTGCGCTGTCGAACGGTCTCATGAGTGTTTGGGGTAGGTGGGAGTGCGGAAAAGAGGACGGACAGATGGTATATGGTTGTTTGCACGTAGGGCAAAAGTGGTTCGGGGTATACGGGGTGACGGAGCGGATCAGGCGGATCACGCAGTCATAGCAGAAGACGTGCCCTAGTAGCCTTGCAGTGAGTGGCTATGCCGGAGGCAAGAGTGAAACAACATACCGCAAGGCAGGGCGGCGGGGTTCTTCAGGACTTCGAGGCAGACAATGCACGTCGGCATGCTGTAGTAGCGGAGGCGCGGGCGATAAGTCGAATTGGAGGGGGCGGGTGCTGGTTGGCGTTGGCAGGCTGATGAGCTGGACGGTCGGAGGCCCAGAGAATGAACTTTTATACTACATGGGAATGCACGGCGGGCGTAGGATGCGAGGGCATCCGTAACCTGGCGGGACTCGTATCACACCCGCAATCCAGACTGCCCGGTAGAGGAGTATGCAAGAGGCAGTTGCCAGACACGACTCATTTCGTCTCCGAGGAGCAGGCGCAGTCATGGGGCAAGACCCGGCGAGGGGCAAACACGCACCGCTTCGAGCGGGCCTGGGCTGTGGGCGTCGTGCCACTCCGTAACCCAACATGCGTGTGTCGGGATTCTAGGCGGCCTCCTCGGGCTTGGGGAATATGCCTCCCCTCCCGGGAGCGGACTATGACCACTATTCTTCACCACATTTCGAGTATGTCTTTGCGCAGACCAACAGCATACTCATCGTGGACTCCATGGGCTCTGTTGAAGAGGAGCCATTCAAGGGCTTGAAGTAAACGTGCACCAACAACGTATAACAGCGACAAGGCCTCGCCTGGTCGAGGTTCTGGCCAAGGGAATCTCGGCGAATCCCGTATGGATCTCGACCGTTTCACCCGCCCGGCACGGCAGGACCCTCTCCGGCGGACCGGCCCTACAGCCGCCCAACGGCACTGCGCCACAGCCTCAGACCGCGTTCCAGCCCCAGTACAACCCTGCTCGTACTCCCGTCGGGGAACGAGAGAAAGTCGAGCGCGCAGCATTTCTGCCATTCCTATGCCTGAGATAGCGGATCGTTCTCGTATTGCTGTACAGGCCCGGCTGACGTCAGGGACATTATATTCACAGATGAACACATGGACCGGAGTATAAGCAGGTACTGCTGCCACCCCGGCCTGGGGGTAGCAGGTGTGTATCTTCTATTCGTCTTCGGATCGAATATGGTCAGCCTTCAAAGTCCCATCCGATGGTTGTCTGTTTTGCAGGATAGGTTCAGGTTCCGGCTCGGTAAGTAGAGCACGTGATAATGATAAACTCGAGGTATCTCAAGGTAGCGCACATTGGAATGCTTCTTATTGCACCCATTCAATCGTATTCCCGACTATATTACATCCAGGCTGGAGCGAAGACGACGTATGGATGCCATCCGGTATATGCACACGACTCCGCTCTCTATCACTGAGCACTGAGGTTCATCCGAGAGTATGCAAGTATGCATAGTATGTGTCGCGGATAATTCTAGGGCAGTCTAGGCGACACTGATGTAGTGCACCCACCGACTCCCTTCCCTCATGGATCATGGAGTCTCTCCCAGTCTTGTTCAACCTACCGACGGCGTTGAGGAGCGCATGTGTCGCTGGCATCCGGGCTGTCATCGTGGATGCGCCTTCCAAGAGTGAGGGACATGCGGCCTACTACGAGAGGGCTCGGCATGGGTGGATGGAGAGGATAGAGGACGGCCAGGAGGAGGCGGGCTTCTCGGGAGAGATATCGGCCCTCGTGGGGCTGGAACGCGCCCAAGATACTTAGCAAGTCGTCACAGGCATCGCATGTGTAAGGGCACCCCGGAAAAGCCAGATCGGCGTCGAGCGGAAAGGCACCAACAACGGCTTCTACGCAGATACAGCTTCGAGAGGGTCATTGAGCGCCCTATAGTACTTCGAGTTTGTCTAATCATCGTCTTGGTGGACCCCCACCGTAGATTCCTCCTTCGTCTCCGAGAGCCGCAGAAAACGAGCCGCGCGCGATCCCTGTTTCCCATGCCCGAGTCACTCAGACGCATGTTGTTCGTCAAGCTGGAGGTACTTACCATAGCATCACCGCTGCGTATCTTCTTACCCTTCGCCGGCGCTTTGGCAGGTACCTTCACGGATGTCTTCGCAGGTGCTTTGGGAGGTTCCCTCACGGGTGCCTTCGCGGGTCCCGGTGCCGCCGGTGCCTTCGCGGATGCCTGCGCAGGGACCTTTGCTGGCTGTCCTACAGGCTGCTTGGCGGGCTGCTGCTCGGGGATCCTCGCCGGTTGCTTCGCGGGCTGTTTTGCAGGTGCTTGCATACGCGCCACGAGAGGCGGGGCCGGGGTCGACGTCGCGGATGGCTCGACGGTAGAAGCAGCCGTAGCCGGGGTCTGCACGACGACGCAGTTCCCGAAGCCAGAGGTGGTGGTGAACGCTACGAGGCAGAGGTCCCCTGATGTGCCCCCGGTGCAGCGGCTGCCCTCGGGCAGCTGGACGATTACTTCTTGCGAGCCAACGTTCTTAGGTGCCTTTGTCGCGACGACGGTTAGCAAGACCCTCTGAGAGAGGAGATGGATAGAGTGATAGCGGACCTTGTCGCCGTTCTGGACCACAGTCGCAGCTACGAACTTCTCTCCCGTGCCGGAGAAGTCGACCATCGCAGATACTTGTCGAGAGCCGTCGGTTCCACTACACGTCGGGGAGCAAGACGACCGTCAGTCACACCGTCGCAAGGTAGCGGCGAAGAACAAGACATTGCGCGCACGGATTGAAGTTCGTCACCGTAACGGTGAAGGTGTTGTCCGCCTTTACGGTGACAGCAGCGGACTTGTCGATATTCCGCGTTACGTCCACATCGCCGCAGGGCGTTGCGGACGACGGGCGCTGCACGTCCGCGCGAGTGAGGGCGCCACTCACGCCTAGCGCGGGCTGGACACCGGCGTGTGCGTGGGCTTGTGCGGTGAGCCCGAGGAAAACGGCGAAAGCGGCGATAATGCTCTTCGAGAAGTACATGGCGTGTTGAGGTTTGTGTAGGTTGGCTGGAGGAAGAAGTGTAGAGGATGATGGGGAGAGTACAACGTTTGGGCGAGAAGACGAACAGAAATGGATGGCACAGTGCCTGCAAACTGTGAACGTGAAAGAGGAACCGGCCTCTGTATGTCAGAAGGAGAATGAAGAACGAGGTAGATGATTCGGGCGAGCTATTTAACGCCTCAAGGAGGTCTGGTCGGATCCCTCCGGACACAGCGCCGTCAGACGGGATTTCCACCTCCGAGGGCGCGTGCGTGAGGAGGATCAACGCGACCAGTCGATGCTGACAATGTCAGTTTGAGTCGAACCCCTGGCAGGCTGGCGCGACCCGCCTTTCCCCGAACAAATGTTCAGCACTCGGGGACGCTGTATGCCCCGAGCGCTGTTCTCCGACAACGGTTAAGGGTGAAAGATAGCCGGTATTGAACATCTGTGCTTGACGTATCAGCGAAGTGGTCCGTGAAGAAAGTCATGCCAGTGGTGCATAAACCTTCATCCGTGTACTTCTCACACATCAGGAAAAACCTCCAGAGGGGATGCGCGTGAAAAGACGAGGAATGTGTGGTAAAGCGCCGGAAACACCGGCGATATCTCGCGCGACGTCGGATAGCTTTGGATTATACTGGAAGTCTAGAACTTCCCGCGCCAATGGCGCGGACTTTCGCCGCTCACTGTCAGCCTGAGCAAGTAGCTGTCGATCGCTGGCGCGTGAGCTGCATATGCGTCTGCGCCACTCGTTAGAGGAGCGTGTCTCGTTCTAGCAGCATATGTGAGTAAGGCGATAGCGAAGTTGGCAAGCAGCGACATGATCGCGCGCGCTGTGCACGGTAAACCTGGTGGTACATAGTATGGCTAGTACACGTTGAAGTGTGTGTGCGCGTCCTTGAAACAGTTGACATAGAATCCTCCACACTCCTCGAGGACGTTCTCGCTAGTCCAGTGCCTAGGGACGTGACCGGGCCACTTTGGAATCAAGTGCACACTCCGCTCGATCAGGCTCACAGGAACGATAGATGCGACCCGCTCGCCTCCTTGTAAGGTACGCGCGACCTTATACAGCCCGGAATGGCGGTCCGGGGCGGTGAACTTGGAAAACCATTCAACGTAGGCGAGATGGCGGGGCGGGCGTCGTTCCGGAGGCAATCCCAGGAAGAGAATGTCGAGGGCGGTATCCGGGAGTGTGAACACAAGCCGAACCTGTGCAACGCGAGTGTCTGTGGGCAGGGTCAGTGCGTCTGCGTGGTGGGAGGAAAGTACGATGTAGATACCACTCAAATCGCGCGTGCGGGTCCAGGTGCGCGCGGAGGGCAGCGGCTCGTGCGCAGCGGCGGCGGGAGCGTGAACCCGGACGAGCGCGGTGTCAAAGCGTGCAGGAACGATGGTGTCGCCCTCGGTATCGTTGCTGCGTGGGTGGACGTGGATAGAGTCGATGGTTTCCTTACCGTAGATCGCCTCGTTCCAGAACTTGATGCGGTGAAAGACGGGCAGGCGATCGAATGGGGTGAGAAAGTCCTCTGCATAGTACTCGACCTGCCGGGCGGTGTACTGTGGGTGGTGCCATAGAACAACAAAGCGAGCGAGAGCGGGGATGAAGAAACGAGCACCGTATTGCGTAGGGGATGTTCCAGTGATGTCTACGAGTGGAACAGACTTCCGGGAGGGATGGCGGGTCATCTTGATGTCAAGAGGGACGGCGAGGTCAGGAGGAAGCCACCGGATACCGTGGTGGGCCACAAGAGGTCTAGGACCGACGGCAACTTGCTGTTCGCGCCATAGGATGAAGTTTGCGTGGTGCATGATCTTCTCACGGCGTTCGAGCCACTTCGTCATCTGTGGATACTCGTCTTTGTGGTTCGTTGCGCGGTATGCCTCTTTCGTGAAGTCGATGTGTAAGCGTTCGGAGGTCTCGGTATTGTAGTTGTCTGTTGTCCCATAGAGCTCGATGCACCGTGCGTAGTGCGTCAACGAGTGTAACTTCGGGATGTTGAAGCTTGAACGCACACCGAGGGTGACGAAGATCTCCCGTTCCGCATGGAATGAGGCGAGCGCACTCTCGAGGGCGATGAGGGTCTCGCTCGAGTGGACTGGATATTGAGCCATGAAGATGAAATCCAGGAGCGCGCGCGTCGCGCGGACAAGTTGGGCGCCGCTTTCGCGTCCGCCTGGCAGATCAGGGATGTCCATGATGACACCCAAGAGGAACCGGCTGATTTGGCGGTGCTCCGCCCCAGTTACACGCGAGAGGTGGCTAATACCCTTGTAGAAGGAGCGGATGGCATGGTTGGGTGGCAGACGAGCAACACGGGCATCCAGTTCGGCCGTCCCACAGGCTGACTTGAGCCAGGCGACGAGATGCTTGAAGACAC
Source organism: Trametes polyzona (assembly GCA_022606195.1). Lineage (NCBI taxonomy): Eukaryota > Fungi > Basidiomycota > Agaricomycetes > Polyporales > Polyporaceae > Trametes > Trametes polyzona. Next base: position 1,211,307 of record JABYQF010000012.1, on the reverse strand, counting down.
CCTGGTAGAGCTGATGGAGTGCATCTGCCGTAATACACTTGAAGATGTCGACGTACGGAAGGTCTTCCCAAAATGGCCGCTGGACAGGTTTGATGTTCGCGTCCTTGCACGCCGAAGCGAACCGTTCGGGATCCTCGGAGACTGTGCGGATGGCGTCAAGAGTGGCATCGAAGTCACGATATGGATGTTGGGTAGGGTAGACTCCAAGATCAGCGTGTGGACACAGACAGATGGGACAGTCCCCGTTGTAGGTGCAGGTCACGAGGCATTGCTCGGGGTAGTCTCCAACGTAGGCCATCAGAATGGGGTGACATCGGCGCGAGATACCATCTCCACTCGACATGATGATCCCGTCGACGCCGGCGGTGCGAAGTGGGTCAAGGATGCTGCGCATGCACGTGTGGAAGAGGTTGTTGACCACACGTCGTCGCGCAGCCTTATTGGTGATGTGGTCGAGGTGGCTCGTTGGGAGATAGGCGAGTAGGATCTGCCCCTGTCGTTTGGGCTTGGAACGAACAGACTTGGGGAGATTTCCAATAGTCATGTACACGGGATAGGCTGTCTTGTTCCTGAACAACGTAACCTGCGTCTTGTCGGAAGAAATGATGATGGGAACAACAGTGGCACCTGGTTTTTCGCTCTCGAGTCGCGCCTGTATTGGAACATATTGAGTAACAATTGCCAGTAATGATTCCACGCAAGCACGCACTTGCGTTGACCACCACCACTTTCCGGTGTGCACATCATGATACAGGCGGATGGTTCTGTTCGCATCTGCGTAGTGTCGCTCCGGAGCAAAGCAGAGGTATTGCGCGTGTTCAGGGTCGCTGTAGATGGCGGCAAGGCACTCCAGAATCGGTCGTACGAACATCTCGAACTTTTCCCCCATAACCTCAGCCTCGAGGCGCTCAAACGCTGGACGGCGACGAGGTAGTTTTGTATCGATGATGCAGTTCAGCTCGTTGACATTCTTGTATGACAATCCGAGCAGTTCTACGACCTAAGGCATAGGTGTTAACGAATCCGGAGAGATATATCAATGGAGGCTATGTACACACGTTCTTGATTGCCAGCAAATCAGAGAATGCATTCGACGTCGGGCTCTGCATTTTCGCCCACTCTGCGAGTTTCCAGTCTGTTTCGGATCGAAACGGCGCATACGGATTTGTACTGCCACCCTCTAGCCTAGCACCATACTGTTGGTAGCCTGAGGTCGGCGGAACACCAGGGTCGAGCGGAGCGCCCGCCTGGCCCCCGAAGTGCTGAACATGGACAGGCTCTGAGCGCAGTCGATCATGGGAGAGGCGATGAATACCACCAGGGGCAGACTGCACGCGCATTTCTTCTGTGTCCAGCATAGGCGCATTCTGGGAAGTCGGAGTAGCCATTCCGGGAGGAGAGCCAGTAGATGGAGCCTGAGCCTGTGCCGCATCGTCCAAGTCCTGTGGTTGGGAGTGAGTCTCGGCCCTCTGTACGCTATCCAGCCCAAGTGTGTCGCGTCCAACCAGCTCCGGAGACATATCGTCCTCATCATCGCTTCCCTCTTGAACTGGCATGGAACATTGCAGGAGGTCAGAAAGAGCCCGAGGTGGTGCAACGCTTTCTGAGCTGCTCCCGCAAAAGGGAAAGTCGTCATCCCGGTACTCTGCAGCATCCCCAAAGTAGTCGCCCTCGAACAACTCCGGCTGTATATCCAGACCTGAGTTCTCTGGCTCAGATACTAGTGGATTATGACTGACCGGTGGATCTACAAGGACCCCGGTGTCCAGGCCATTGGCCGTGGCATGAGAGTGTGAGGCACTGGATGCGGGACGGCGACGGGGACGAGGTTCATCATGACGGAAAGGCTGCCTGCGCTGCATAAAGAACTCCTCGCCCGCACGCTTGCATCTCTCATTCTGAGTCTTGCGGAAATGCTGAGCCAGGTCTCCAGGACTCTTTTTGGTCGTGTTGCATCCAGAACAAGTCCAAGCCATAATATAGCGATGTCGCAGGCGAGCAGCAGGAGCATAAGAAGTACGGACGGGGAGGAACCCCGACGCATGAGATGAATGTAGGATTGAATTCGATCAGCGGGGATCGAAACCAGAATAAAGGGTAGATTATTGTGGTGTAAGAACTGTTACAGTGAGCGGGGCGGGACATCAACAAACCACTTTCGTTCCTCGGACGGGGAGACCCGGCTGGCAGCGAATCCAAGCCCGGGTCCCCGTTTCCAACACCAACCTTCAACCATTACCCCATTGCCAACTCACACTCTCTGCTAGTTGTTGTTGAGCCTGGTAGCTCAACTCCTATTGCCCCGTATCTGAAAGAAACCTTCCATTCCTTCCCTGGCACCTATACCTTTGGAAAACCCACGACTCACCGGGTGTAATATGGCGGCGGCGGGTACGGATGACTCAATTGCATCACGACGTACTCGTCGCCGAGCTGCAACTGTAAAAGCACACCTTCTACTTGCATGTATCTCCTCTAACTCGACTGCTTCCAGCAGAGCAACACCGCGGCCGGCACGGCACCATCAGAGATGGTGCCAGCAGGTACTGCACAGGCGGCCCCCGCAGCCCTGTTTTCGAACCGTAGTCAGTATCAGGACTGCTTTGTATACAGTGTACTTACTAATAGTGCGTTTGCAGCCTCCGGAACAAGACAGAACCCGAGACGGAGAGTGATGGGTGCAAAGCAGAGCACTGATGTTGTGCACGCCATGCCCTCTGCATTGGTCCCATTGCAAGGTCGACCAACCGTGGCCGGTTCATCTGAGATTGGTAAGAAGTGCTAGGTATACTTTGATGCGCTAACACACCATACACATAGATAGCAGAACAATCCATGCCCAAGCTTCGGCTCATGTTGGCGCGGTGAAGGATATTGCAGCTCGCGCTCAGCCCCAGGGCAACAAGACGCCGGTGCGGAAGCGCAAGCACGTGCAGTCCAGCGATGCCGCGGGTGACCCAGAAGGTAGAAACTTCGCTTTGTCCTGCATTGCTTGAGCATGCTCACTTATTGCCTACGCTCCAGCTGTGCAAAGCCATGTCCCGCCGCCAAAGAGGGCCAAATCAGGTGGGAAGTCCTCCCAAATGCCTCAGACCATAGAAGCTCCCAACAACCATGCAGCCGAAGCCGCACTACCACCGAGAGGTAAGCAGGGGCCTTGAAGGACCCTCCGCTATTTCCTATGTAGAGCAAGTGTTGACCACATCCAGCCCAACGCCTGGCTACGCTCTCCACTAAGGATATGAGCTCTGGGTCGTCCGATGATGAGCCGATGCAAGATATACTAGCTGGTATGCTCAATATTTATTGGACGTCTCCGTCTCAGGCTCACGTGTCGCCTCAGCTCGCGAAGACGCCGTCAATACAGACGGCGAGGACCCAGATGAACAAGCTGGAAAGACGGGTGAGGAGGATTGGGACGGAGAGAGTGAGAACAAGCCGGAGGGTCGAGATGAAGGTGCACTTAACAACCTCGCCGCTGAGGTATGTCGAGCTATTACGATTGAGTCTCGCTTTCCCGGCTAATCCCTCGTGCAGGTTGTCAACTTCTCCCCGGCTACCTATGCTGCGGTGCCTACGGGCTGCATGGGGACACCAGCACGCCCAAGCCCTATATCAACGGACAGTGCCTCGGGCTCTGTGACCTCCCTTCCCGCCAGGCCGTACTCAGGTAGTCTTCAAGCTGGCCAAGGCCTCCCTCCTCTTCATATGCCAGTCGCGTCTCGCCTCCCAGTGGCAGAAACTACCCAAGCATGCGGTACCGGAAGTCAAGGTGACGTATGCGAAGGTGTAAGGCCCGGCAACCGAGAGAAGAAACTCGCCGAGGAGGTGATGTTATGCACTGGTTCCTCTGTGAGCAAACCGTTGATATTAATCTTCCTAGATGCCCGTAATCCACCCGCTTAAGGTGATCCTTAGTGAGTCTGCCTCGGAGCTCTCACAGGACACCGACGGGACGATTCCTTGGCTTCCTCACACCTACATCAACACCGCATTGAGGGCGCTTACGAAGAATACTTGGGGCCTGTCACTCAAGCTGTGCTCACCCGAGATCCAGAGGGTGATGCGAGAAGGGTTCGAGCGCGGGATGGCCTACCTTGCCCTGGGTAGTGGCATCCCCCTTAATCATCCCACAGATGCGGCCGGCATGGTAACGCCTTTTGGCCTGCATGGTATGGAACAGATCTCTCTTGGCGCACTCATTACGGCTGCGGATGCGCTCGGATACGACTCCGAGTACGACATAGCTGACCACCTTGAACGGGGAAATGAGCGGGACTATATCGCGCCTATGCGCTCATATGTATGGTGTCGTTATGTCTTCCACTCCATGTCTGCTAACCTTCATGCTTGTTTCAGACTGCTCATCGCCTGCGTGGATATCGTGCGGAAATCAAGAAGGCGGCGGCAAGTGCGTACCCTGCGGCCGTGCATCTGACAAACCTCTCGCAGGCCGAAATTCATCGGCTGCTTGAGAACAGCAACTTCTTGTATCCCCCGTCATCGACTGTAAGCACCAATTTTTCTGCCGCTGCCTCTGGGCCCGGTGCTCACAGGATCGGCGGTCACACCTTGTCAACAGGATCCGGATAAGTTCCAGTACGCCCAGCCTTTTGGTGCTGCGGGTATCATAGACGTCATCCGAGCGGCATTCTTCGGTGACTCCCATCCGTACAAGTTAGGTGCTCAGAATATCGCAAAGTTCACGTCCTCGCTACCTTCGGCACCACATGAACTCGAGATCCCCGATGCAATGCTGGCCATCGCAGCTACGGCGGTGCGTTATCAAGCCCAATTAGTATACTCGTAATCAGTCGCACTCATTGCCTCGTGCCAGATTCATTCTGTGCTTATTGATCACTCGTTCAAAACCGCAGAAACAACGACTGGTGGCCGAGCATCGTCGTCGGACTTCGCTGGTCCCACTCTGGATAGCGTGTTCAAAGCTTACATGGCCATCCTCGCCAACTTGCGCAAGGCTGCTCCCAATACTTACCACGCGCTGATGCACAACATCTGCACCGTGGTGACGTGAGTGGCCCATGATTGTCTTTGAACACGGAAGACCAATGCTAACATATATCTTCAGTGGTGGTAGAGCGGTCGTCGATGAGGCTCGCACAGCTCAGAACACGATACTATCTGTCGTCGACTGGGCCAGCATAACTGCCGGGCAGGCCTGAGTGCCGTCGAGTACGAACGCACAAGTACTCGAGGTTGGTTGTCCCACCGAGTCACTTCGCATCTGACCGCCATCGAGTCCCAGTGCAGGCGTACAAGTACTCGCGTATGTCGGCCATCTGACCGAGCCACTTTCGCTACTGACTGCTATCCCAGGCCAACGTCGTGCCGCGCTTCCCTCAATACCCTCAACAAAACATTCGTTCTTTACTTCGCATTGGAATCCCCCATCTCCGGTTGCTGCCTGTGCCTTGTCCTTTGTGCTCAACCGTATCTCTCTAATATCCATTCCACTTCCAACCTGTGATACATATTACGCCTCATCTCCACTCCTCGAACCCGCCGTTCCCTCTTAACTTTGTAGGCATCGTACAATCCTTACCGTACAAGTTGTGTAGGCCTGCCTATGTGCAGTAATGTGATTTGTATAGCTCGAAGTTTCTGTGCGAAGGCGCGATATGACGACCAAATCCTCACAAGCTGCGAGGCATTCCGAGCGAATTTCAAGGTCGTAAAGCTGCAGGAATATGCCAGAATCCGACCGAATGCCCCCGTAAAGTCTCTGCCTTCTCAGGGGGGGACGTTATAATCGGGAAATATTCTCAAGACATCCTCGAAAACTATAGTGCTCCGGAAAGCACGGGATTTCAAGGTTTTTCGCAGGCTTCTGGAGGAATCCCTACCGCAGGTTTTCCCCGATGCAGCACAAGACCTGTAGCGTGATACGCTGACGCGCGAGTTTTGCTCACAGTGCAATCGTTTGAGGGTGTCCACAGATACACGCCGGATCGGTCTGGTACGGATAGGAGTGGCGAACGCTGTGATTCTAGACACGTATGAACTGGTAGAGCCTAGTATAGGATGTGTCAGTGGTTCGCTGGATCGTGACATATAGGCGGTTTCGGGCTTCTCCGGCTATGAAGGGAGCAATGCTGCATTGCAAGCTGTCAGTGAACACCGATCGGTGTATAGGAGGAATGTAGTGGTAATCCTTCTGGTGGCTGATCGCCGAATAAGACTGACAATCTCACAGCCCGTCAACGTGTGTGCGCACAAACCGCTCGCCGAGTGGGGGCTGGAGACACAGCCATCGTAGTTCGGAGCTCGGGGAACAGAGTGGTAGAGTTGTGAGAAAACCCGCTGAGGACAGATAGTCAAAGTGATACGACCAATCACCGCATGCCCTTGACTAAGTTAGTTCGCATGCTACGAGGAGCCCTCGGCTTTCCCGAGGTTCATTCTCCTCTGGATAACCGCCCTCGCCTTCTCCCCCGGGTCGCACTTCACCAACCTGTCGTAATCGTACCAAACGACGACCGAGTCGCACTCCGTGACGATCCGCCGCTGCGCATACGACCACATCGCGCCCTTGACGTGGAAGTGGGTCTTTGCCTGGCGGCGGGTGGTCACCTCCGGGCTGTCTACCCTGGACGACGAGTGGAGCGGACCGGGGTGCGGCTTGTGCGCGACGAGGAGCGTGTCGGGGAAGACGACGGGACGCTTGTAGTCGAGCGAGATAGACTTGAGGATGAGGGAGACACCCTTGCCCTTGATCATCGCGTCGGCTGTGGCGGGACCGCCGATCTCGTGCCCGAAGGCGCGCATCCAGTGTATGCGGCCGGACTCGAAGAAGCGAACTGCGACGGTAGATCTCAGCTATAGCTCATACGCGCGGCAGCAACAACCTGGGAGCGGGCCACATACGATACCGCACGTTGTTCACGTGTCTGACAGACGGAGGCGACGTTAGGAGGTGTACCCTCCGCACCACAAAGTGTGAATACTGACTGGAAGGCGTCATGGTCTCCCCAGACGATGGGCTGCTCCCAGAAGCTATCTGGATCGTAGCCCAGCTCGATGAACTTCGCGCGCCCTTCTTCCGCTGCTGAGAGCTCCTCGGGAAGAGGGTCGGGCGACTCTGGACCCTGAGTGCCCGGAGGTATGTGGAACGGAGACGTGGGGTCCTTGAATCTATCCCGTAAGGCCTGCGGACGACAAGCACAGTGTCAATGTGGTGTTCACCGTCGAGTGGTCTGTGGGATGAGCACGTACGTGAATAGACGAGCTCTGCCGGACGAGGCGGGGCACGCTCCGCCGACTTACACCGACGATGGGTCGACTGGCTCGTACGAATGAGTTCAACATCGTGGTGCAAGTTGAGAGAGCAGTCAGGGGGCCCGGTGTGTGGGTGGGGGAGGGGCATGCACCATGTCCTCGGTCGGTCCTCGGTCAGCGGGAGGCCGGACGCGAGGAGGATCGCGCGCGGCGGTGGCGGCGTGCCGTCGACCGCGACGCACACTCGCGCGCCCAGGTTGGCTTCCTCCCTTGACGTGACCCTCTCGCTCTTTGCACCCTTATCTCCGCTGCACACTAGCACTCCCCTGGGCGGTAACTCAAGCCTCGCACACGATACTCTGAACCTACTGCCACCGTCTTCCCGAAGTCACTCGAACACGCCAGCCTGCAGACAACCATGAGGCCCTCTCAGCCAATGCAAGCCGCTCTCTTCATCGCCGACTCAAGCACGGCATTGCTCACACCCTCATGCATAGTACAGTGAACGTCTTCGTCGTCTCTCCGGACACGCGCTCGGAGCGGCGGTTTGACCTTGGCCTGAGTGTTGCGCAGCTCAAGGTGCGTTTCTCTCGCTCCTTGCCGCCCCGCGACGCAGTCGTCTTGACCGTAGCCGTAACGAACGCAGAACAAACTCGAGCTGATCACAGGAATACCCGTCCAAAACCAAGAGATCTCGGTGCTACCTTCGCTGGACGCTACCGAACCTCTGGGCGTGCTCTCCGACGACAGCAAGCCGCTAGGCTTTTACGGGGTGCACGATTGGCAAGTACTCAAGGTGAGTGTTGCGAATACTACGGTTGATGGAATGGAAACAGATGTAGGCACCAGGTCCATGACCTTAACCCCGCCACCTCTTTCACCGGCCAGCTAACGGACACCTCGCAAGTAGAGAAGTTCGAGTTGAGCCCGGATGAGTACGCTCAGAGACAGGGTACGTTCTCAGGTCCTGCATGGGTTGCACTATGCCGCCAGGGCTCACCGGCGTGTAGACACCGTGCTCGCATACAAGCAGCGCAACAAGATCGGCCGCTTCGCGGAGAAGCCAGCCGAGGAACCCCAGGAGCCGCAGAGCGTCGACATCCCAGTCGGCGCGCGGTGTGAGGTGGAGTCGGCTGAGGAAGACTTCCGCAAGCGCGGCACGGTCAGGTATGTGGGTCCGACGGAGTTCGCCAAGGGCATTTGGGTCGGCATCGAGTACGATGAGCCCATAGGCAAGAACGACGGCTCGTAAGTCCCCTCCGCTGCTTTGCTTCGTTAAGCTCGTAACAAATACCCGGCCGCGCAGCGTGAAGGGGAAGCGATACTTCCAATGCCCAGCAAACTGCGGCGTCTTCGTGAAACCGGACCGCGTCAAGGTCGGCGACTTCCCCGTGGAAGAGATAAACTTTGACGATGAGGAGATGTAACGAGGGGTGTGTAGAAGTGGGATCGTCTAGTTGCGTCGCTTGTTATTTTGTGTACGATACTGATCGCGAGATTACTGCAGTTCGAGCGGTTTCACTGACCTGAAGGATTCGTTTGTGCACCATGCGTAAGTGCTTCTTTGTCGACAGGATGGCATACTTGGCATCAGCGTGGAAAGCGACCTTGGTGAGCGGCTCAGACTGTGGCGGAGGTGGTGGAATGCGTGGTCACGCTGGAAAGCGAGGTGCCCCCCTCGTTCGAACGTCATTGATGTGCGGGCCGAGCATAGTGCTGCGCCAAACTGTCGAACAGACGCGCTCCCGCGTCAAGGAACAAGGGCGAGAGGGATAGTGGGGATGCACACAATCGTTCAGCCCTCGTGCACTTCGACACCGATGGCGAGGCGCTGGTCGAGCGGATGTGGGTTGCTCTGATCCTTGTGGACACGAGCTACAACAGCTTGGTTACGACGTGTCCAATTGGGCCGTCTGCGGCTGCAGCTACGACGCACCTGTGGATGAACTGTACATACCGAGTGTTGGAACATTCATGCGCGGGACGTGGAATCCCGGCGAGGAGGTCGAATGGCACTGATGGGAAAGAGACGGCTTACCCTGGGGGAATGGGTTGAAGCTCCAGAACGACAATCTTCCTTGCATGATATCTGCTCGGGTCACAATACGCCGTAGTCTCCCCTGGGCAGACGTCTCGTTGTGCTCTATTGAGCGGGTGAAAATAGATACGTCGTGCCGACGAACCCGTCGCGTCTCCGAGTCCAGTTTACGTACATATGTAATGCCGCGTGCCACAAGAGCTGCAGAACGTGGAATGCATGCTGCAATATTACCGGTGCCACGACTCTTGACTTCGGTTTCCTCCCGCCGGTCTTTCGTGGAGCTCACCTAGTCCTGACTGTCTACTCTGCTGCTCTTGATAAGTAGTGGTGTACGACTCTAGTGGTGCACAATGGCCCCCAAACGTGAAACGTGAGCTTCAGTTCCCTTTGCTATGTGCAAATTGCTCATGTGAATATTAATCACCAGAGATTTACCATATCCATACATCCAGCCATACATCCAGCCACACATCCAGGCTGCTCCTTACGAGTTTCCGGCGAGCTCTGGCTGTACCCTATACCCAGACGTTCTCGTTGCCCGACGCGAAATCGAAGCAAAGATCCTCGACCTCAACGCGCGTTTGAACGAGCTCACGCCGTTGGGCAGAACCCCAGTCGAAATCGTTGCCGAGATTCTAATCCAAGTCGCGATAGACGACTTCTGGGACGCCATCAATGAGCCCAGGCTTGCAATGTCGCCATACCAGCCGTTGAAGGCCCGGATTCGGGTGATACACACCTGCCGCCTCTTCCATGCTGTAGCGCTCAGTACTCCGCAGTTTTGGAGCTACGTGGTCTTGACGCACTGGCAGTGTGAATCGCTTGATCGACTAGTTCTACTTTCTCAAGGCGTCCCGCTTCGCGTGGCTATCAACCTCGAAAACCAGTGGTTTATGGGGCTGGGATTCACCGATCCCTTGCTGCAACAGTCGTATCTCGTGGGTGAGCTCAGGCTCGTGGGACCACCCGATAGGCTGCCAATGACGCCCCGCGTCACTTGCACGACGTTCTTCAACTCTGGAGTCTGGACTAAGCTGGAGACTCTTGCACTCGAATGCTCCGAACCTACCTCCTTCCTCGACGAAGTCGTCACCGTTGCTCAGTCAAAGGGCAGATTCCCTTGCATCCGCCATCTGGAAATGCGCTCTGTGCCGTTTCGTTGGCGCGATCCGGTGCTGTCTTGTCCCACTCTGACCGCCTTGACCCTTGTTGTGCGAAAGGCCGATACGGCTCTCCCCGTTTCATCCCCCATCATCGACAATTTCGAGCAGTTATTTTGCACGCTCGAGAATATCGCCCCATGTCTCAAGATCTTCGAGCTTGAGGATGTCTTCCCGATGGTTTCGCCAAGCGCGTCGACACCACTCTCAGCCTTCCACACTGATGTGCCGATCACGTTCCGGCATCTACAGTCTGCGCGGCTGGTCGGCGAATGCCTCGACATCGCTCGAGTGTTAGGCCATGTGTCTTTCCCCCCCTCCACGTGCGTAGATGCTGTATGACGCGTCTATCGCCCGGGGGCGTAGCTACGCTGATGCATGCACTCGCCACCCACTTCTCTAGGCGCGAACCCCTGCAGACCGTGTCGCTCGCGGGAACCCACCGACAGCCATGCAGCCTCCACATCACTGGCCGAACAAGGCCGGAGAGCTCGTCGGGCGGAAGACGCACGATGTGCGCCGTGCTTTCGGTGCTGCTGGACGATGACCGTCGTCGGAACCATACGGGCCCACTGTTGCACGAGGCGCTCAAGTTCGCTGGCACCTGCTTCCAACAGGTCGTGGCCCTCCAGTTGTACCGGCTTCCATCTCGTTCGTCACGCGCTGGGATGCAGTTGGTCGCCAGTCGCTTCCCACACCTGGAGATCCTCACCCTTCACGAACCCGATGACGGCGTCTTCAGCGCGCTCACGGTGCCGGTCCGCGTGCCCATACCCGATGCCGCCGGCTACAGCTCGAGGGCGAACCCAAGCAAGGAGTCGAGTGGCGAGGTCTTGGAGCGATGGATGATCCCGCTCCCGCATCTCCGTAGGCTTGAACTGGTCAACTTCAAGCTCTCGTACCCCTCGCGCGAGGACGTCGTCATGATGCCTTCCGAGGGTTTGTTCAACTGGGCTGTCTTTCGCCGCGACCTTGGCGCGCCGGTGGATGCGCTCTGCTTGTCGGGGTTCTGGAATGTGCATGAACGGGACATTGAGTGCTTGCGGGAGGTCGTGGGGGAGGTCCATTGGGACGGGTGGGAGAGAGAGGATTACCCCCTGGGAGACCAAGAACAAACGTTGAGTTGAATGCCTATGGATACAATGGATCTGAACACGCCCGGTACTCGCGAAACCTCTACTACCCTTTCCATATACACACCCAGTCTCCAAGGACAGTTAGCCGAGCCAATTTGCTGGACATACACTGTCCGAAGGGGCACTCACACGAGCCACTTCAGATGCTCTATGGCTTCTTCTCCGCCTCCGCAGATATACGGACGGTGTTCCTATGCGCGAGCCCAAGCGCCCCTCCCTCACCTCCGTCCTCGTCGTCCGGCATAGTGATGGCGTATGTATTGCATACGCGAGATTCCCGGCAACGACAGTTCTCTTCCGCTGTGTGACCTTCAGGTAGACGCATGCCATGAAAACGTATCGACGCAGAAGTGTTCACGCCTAGCGCGCGCCCGAGCTCGGCGAGGTAGTTGGCGTCGTCCATACGGCGCAGGACCGCCCGGCTGTTGAGGTTCGCGAGCAGTGTATTCGCGTACAACTTCGGAAGTAGGAGAGCCCTGGTCGTGAACGTCACATCAACGCGCCCCAAACACCACGGAGATTGGCGGGGAGCTTACGGGCACTGGTATATCTTGAAAGTCACCTGTCGGGAGACGCGGGTCAGCGGCAAATCTGTTGTTTTGCGCCACGACGATGGCAGCGGAATCCGGACTCACCGGACTGGCGGCAAACAACACGGCGTTGAGAATGGCGACGGTGGCTGGGCGGGAGCGTGATACGTCAAAGGTCTCCGCCGATGAAGCCGAGTGCGCCCGCGACACACCTGTCAAAGTGCCCGTTTCGATGGCTAGTCTTATCAGACGGCTCAAGAGCGCGTCGGACCTGTGGATCCCGGTCTTCGACTTCAGGAGCTGATGTGGTTTCAGTCGAAATCAGAAGCATTACTAGGCGACTGGCACTCACACAGACAGTCATGCACGCCGCTATCATGACGTCGACGGCGGCAGAACTCGAGAACCAGACCTGCGCTTGTAGATATCAGCCCTGCGTGTGAGCGGGATCGTATGGCTCACTCACGATGAAGACAGCCGTGGCGCGGAATGGCAGCGGCCCGACTGCGCTGACGTCGAGAGCGTGTAGCTAAGGAAGTTATGGTGAGATGTGCTGCTTTCGGAGTCGACGTGCGGCACTCACCAAAACACCGCCCGTGATCCCCACAGCCATTTGGAAGAACGCAAACTGCGGGCGGAGCAACCGGTTATTCCTCGTATTCGTCGCAGGGGTGCTGTGACTTCGACTCACGGACGCCATGATCCCCACAAGCACCTTCAGGCGAGAGAACGCGAAGATTCTCCAGCAGAAGTACCACTGGACGACGGCGGATATGATCGCGCACATGATCGGGATGCTGAACCAGGTGTTGTGGAAATGCGTTAGCGAGTCCACGTTGCCGAAATTGTACACGTTGTTCTCGAAGGCTGCCTGTGTGACGAGAGAGATCTGGATCCATTCGTAAACGAAGGCACCATATACTGCAGAAGCAATCCGGTCAGTGACGAACAAACACCTATAACACTGAGCTTGAGCTCACCGAGGATCTTGGTGGCGATCGTATCGCTGGGGAAAAGCAGATAATAGATGTCTGCAATCGCCTTGTAAGACTCGGAATCCGAGGGATGAGCACACCGAAGGGAAACGGACATGTTTGGACACTCAGAACACCTTGCAGGGCCCAAGCAAAGAAGAATCCAAGAAGCTACAAGCGATATTAGTGTGTACCATCTTGCGCTCTGATGTACGATGCAAACCTGAGGTCCCGCCCTGCGCCGCGAACGAGAGTTTTAGTCTAGAACCGAGGTGATACCAGAATACGTACAGCAATGGGACATCAATAGCCGGTGCAGGGGTAGCAGCCATAGTAGTCCGGGGGAGCGCGATGCAGTGGCGCCTGCGAGAGCAAAGATTATGAAGGGTCCTGCGCGCTCTTCGCTGCTTCTATGATGATCAGCACAATTGTCCGTACCGTCGCACGGCGTATGCATACATTGACCGGCAGGTTGCCACAAGCTTGTGCCGGCCAGGTATGCCATGCCTTGATGAGTGCCCAATTTCGGCGTGTTTTTGGGTCATCGCTGAGGCCTACGTTTTGGGCACATTAGCAATGGCAGCTGCACGTTGGTGCAGAGGCGAACTCAACTAACTGTTCGTGGCCGAGCACCGCCATCATCCGAGAGCGGTGATGACAACGTGGGCGCCCAATTTAGCGCTCAATGCGATACAGCCGACACCCTCCGCCGACTCATTGTCCTCGCTCCTTAAGTATCTCTTGCCATCGAGAATACCGTTAGATCTACGCCCCTCGTACTGAGAACAGATAGGTCCAGCGCTACCGTGTGTCAGCTGTGCGCCCGTAAAGTTGCCCTAGGTTGCCCTTGATTGGTTGTAGCAAGTTCAAACACGCGTGACAGCTCCAAGTTCGACCATGAGTGAACAGTGAGTTTCTCGTACAAACACCCAGATCTGCCTTCTTTCCAACGATGAACACTTGACATAAAGCACCGTATGTCTTGCCAACAATGCCAGTCTTCGTCCGCAACCCGTAAATGAGGGCGATCGTGCTGTACACGCCGTACCCAACCTGATGTCCTACCTGAATACTTTGACCCTTATAGGCAGCCTTTTGTCGAGGTTATTGGAAATACTCGTCTGTGAAGCCAAAGAAGACTGCTTCACTAATCCTTCGTCGAAATGCGACCGTCAGTCACCCTCGATCCAGCTGCAGATTACGATCACACATGTCTGCCATATGTTCCGAACCATCGCCTACGGCACGCCCAGGTCTGGGAGCTACCTTCGGATCGCAGACGGTGGATTCTTTGCGCATGCCATCTAGTTGTCTGGCATGCACCCCTTTCACATTTCCGTTCAGCTGGTCCCCCGCCTCACAGAATACTGTGCTTACTCATGCGAGTTGATACTGCGGCAGCTCTATGAGCAGTCGCACGGATCATCCTACCTGCACATCGGTGCCCATCACAAGTTCCTCCACGACTTCTGTACCTTTGGTTTCCAGGCGCTGGACGTCCTCGAGAGTGCCAAGACTAGTCTTGACGAAGTCCTACCCGTCGGGCTCCGTGGGCATCCCGGGAGGAATTGTGTTCACGAGCTCCAGATGCTCAAGCCGCGGCGCCATGGCCTCGAAAGTGGTGAACATGTACCCGAAATGGTCGGTCCCCTCGTTCTTCAGCTCAATGAGTGGCTTGTGGTAACAGTCGCCCCTGGTGTTCTACCCGATGAGCACGAAAGTAGCGAGGGACTGAGAGAGAAGGATGGGGTCCCTCCAAATGAAGGCGGTCCCGACAAGTTCGAGATGGCGGAGTCGGGGCATGACTTGTGCCGATTGGACGATAGGCAGAGTGATGTGAGAACGAGGGTGAGGGATCGGATAGTCGAGAGGGCGTCTCATCCCGTCCCCGAAGCTGAACGCCGCATTATTGGTGGGATCTCCGCTCCACGTCGCCCACACACTCAGGCACATGGTCTTGCCTCCAGCAACCTCCCTTCGCCTGACGGTCAGACAATACGGCCCACAGGGCATCCCCGAGCTGACCGACATTCTACTCGAACACTTCGATTGCGCAAACGCCCCGTTCTTGTCAACAACGATCTCGGAACGAGCCTCGGACGTCGTAGGAGCAGCCATCCGGGTTGTAGGACGCTTCCCCGCCCGGAAGCGTCCAACGCCTCCTACGATGTTCTCGCAAGAAGCGTCCTTGGACCTCACCATCCACGTCAACCCTCGAGCGCTGTGCAGCACGCTACTAGCAATCCTCAAGAATACGGCGCGGCGCTCTTCAGACACGCCCGCACCGTGGAGATCGAAACCCCGTTCACCCAAGGCACGTGGGCACTTTTCTCCTGCTTTCCTCCCAGGAGAACGCAGAGGTCGTGGCAGACGTCGAGTGGGACGGTCTCGATGCAACTTCTGCGAAGGACGATAGGGACGCCGGCGAAGACGGGGACGAAGACTTTCTCATGGAATACGTGGTCGACGGTGGGCTCTCGTAGACCGCGAAGGGGCAGCCTTACCTTCGACTACATCACCATGTAACATTGGCGAAACAGATGGTGATGCATGAGTAGCAGAGGTATCGATAGATGCGTATGGTAACAATACAAGAGAGCCAGGGCGCGACGGTCCGCTCTGCAGGGGTACCGTGCGCGACAGGACAGCAAATGGGGACAGGCACAGCGGTTATTAAGGAGAGACAAAGAGATAGAGAGAGCCTGGTAGCCTGGGAGCCGGGGAGTGGATGGTGGGTATGGTACATTCGAGCAGATCCAATGGAAGACGGCGGGGTAACGGCCGGAGTGGCAGAGCGAGTGTGCATGCGTGCGAGCGGGGACGTGTGCGGGTGTAGAGGAAGAGTGTTGGAAATGAGAGACGGATTTGGTGGGGGGTGGGCTGATATTACGGCGAAGGGGTAACGAGCAGTGTGTAGCTTCGAAGGGGAGTGAGCTGCATGGTCATCAGCCGCATGTCAATGGTACCACGGGTAGGTAGGGTACGCACCTGAGGTACAAGATCCAAAACCAGCAGGACACATGTATGTAGATTGCATATCGACAGGAGAGAGGCATTGCATACGCACGTATGCTCACCTCACCTCGTCGAGCTCGACGACGGACGAGACGGCGTCGTGTCCGCCGGTGCACTGTCGGTCGAGGACCTGCTCCGGCGGGGCTGGATGACGGAGAGGACGGGGACGGAGAAGCGCTGCGCCTTCTGCGAGCCGAGGAACGGCCAGCCGTCGAACTGCTTGATCTCCGACGTCGAGCGCTTCAGCGGTGCGGTGGCGGTGTCGTCGACCGCGCGCGGCGCCGGGGGCTGCATCGACTGCACCCGCCGCGAGAACAGCTTGCGGGGGCGCCAGGATGACGACGTGGACATGGACGTGGACGGCGGCTGCGGTGCCCTGGGCTCCTCGTGCAGGGCGATGGTCGGGATGTTCATTTGCCCGAACGTCGGCGACGGCGGCGGGTTCAACATAGGGGTTACTGTGGGCAAGACGTCCTCAGATGGTGCTAATGCGAGCGTAGACGACGTCAGTCTCTGGCGGGGAACTGCCTGCAGCTGATAGATTACGGCAGACTCACAAGAGGTCATTTGGCCTTGCAGCTTCTCGTCCGTCGTCTCCGCCGCGGCCGGAGGTAGAGGGGGCGGTTCGGACACCGCGCTCGCTGAGGGCGACACTGGCCTCGTCTCTGACATCTCCAAGAACGAACCCTCTTTCTTGGGCGCGGGGTCTGGAATGCGGATAACGGGCACTTCTGGGACGTCCTCTGCAGCCGGGGACGTGGCCTCATTGCGCTCTGAGCGGCGCCGCATGCTCTTGCTTCGACTTCGCCGCGAGTGGATGGAGTAAATGGATGAACGGTCAGGCAGCTCTGCCCGCTCGCCGCCCGTGGGGGTCTTGGGTATCCGCAAACTGGCCTTCGATGCCCGGCTGCTCCGCTTCTTCGCCGCGTACACCCGGCTCGCGCGGTCGCCCGGTTTGTTGGGCAGGGTGGTAAGCATGGCCTTCGTGGCCACCGCCTTGCCAGTGATCTCGAGGACCTCCGCGTTCCGCACGCTCGTCACGGTCGACATGCGGTCCATGTCACCGTAGATCTCAGCCTCGAGCAGCTCCGCCTCGCGCTCCTCGTCGTCCTCGTCGCTGAACGCGAGGTCGAAATTGTCGAGATCGTCCATCTCCTGAGCCATGTCCTGGGCCATGCTCCACGCTTCCTCGAGCTCGGCGTTGAGCGCCTCGTTCTGGGCGCGGGCCTCCTGCAGCTCCGCCGCGCGCTTCGCGTAGGACGCGTTCAGCTTCCTGAGCGCCATCGAGAGCGCGGAGGCGATGTGCAGATCTTGCACCTGTTGAATCTGCGCGCGCTGGTCCGCGATGCGCACGAGGGTCTCCATGAGCCTGTCGCACGCGACGGTGAGCTCCGCGAGCTGCGTCGTCAGGTTGTAGAGCGCCTCGCCGTCGCCGCCGTCCGGGTATTGCGACTGTGAGAGCGCGGCGAGCGACTGCAGGAGCATCGTGCGTCGGTGCATGTTGAAGCGATACTGCGCCTGCGTCGTCGCCTTGAGCTACAAGCACGTCAACGCCGCGCGGGGTCAGTTCGAGGGACATACGACGGCTGCAGCGCCACAGGGCATGTGTCCACGTACCGAGTCTAACCGCTCCAGCTCCCGCGGGAGCTCGACGTCGAATGTATGCGTGGGCACGACGCGGATGAACGACTCCGAGGCCGAGTGCCGAATCGCGCGCGAGACGGTCTCTTGCAGCTGCTCAGAGGTGAACGTCCATTGCGCCGCCTCGAGTGTCATGCCCTTCCACGGTATCGGCTCCACCTCGAAGTTGAGCGCAGGAGGCGGCTGAAGCGGGGGCCGTTTGGGTATCACGCGGACGAACGCCGGGGTCGACGCCCGTGTTGACGCGGGGGTCGACTCTGTGCGCGCGCTGGGGGCGCCGGGCGCGGGGGCGGAGGCGGGGGGAGGAGCGTCGGCGGGGATGGAGGCGACGCTGAGGCGGACGCTCTTCCTGGACGGATTGCTGCTCCTGCTGTGCACGCTCATGTGGCACGACGGAGGCCGGCTCCCGTCCGTACGGGGCGTGGGCGGCGCAGGGTCCGGTTCGGGCGGAGGTATCGTGGCTGGGGCCGGGGGTTCTGCTCGCTCTCCGTCCTGCGGTCGCGGCGAAGCGGGGGGAGACTCGTCTTCATCCGAGTCTGAGGATGCGTCTGCGTGTTCGTGTTCGTCTACCTCTGGTGCAGGGTCGGGGTCTGTCTCTGTGTACGCCAGGACGATCGAATCGTCGTCTGGACGGAGCTCACTGGGTGGTCGACTCGCTGCTTGCTGGGGCGCTGCCTCAGGCACATCGTCCTCTGGCTTTGGTTCTGGCTTCGGCGCGAGCTCTGGCTGCTCAGGGCGGGCGCTCTGCTGGGAGAACGTACGGTGGTGTCCGGCGGGGGCATCGGCGAGTGGGATGGAGAACGCGGGTGAGGCCGCGCGCGAGCTGGAGGGGGCGGGAGAGTCTGCGTAGACCAACGCTACATCCTCCTGCAGGCGGGCGCTGAGGTCGAATGGGATGATGCTCTTGGGCGCGGAGCCAGGCTTTCCGGGGCTGCGAGGGCCGATCGGGCGGCGTCCGAGGGATGCTGGCGGCGAGCGTGCGCGTGCGACGTCCATGGCGAGTCCTAGAGCATGGGGCGTAGAGAGAGGAAGAGAGGAAGAGGGGAGCAGGAGGGCAGGCAGGGGCGAGAGCTTAGAGGGCCATGGAAGAGAAGTCCGAGGGCGAGCGCATCTCCCAGCGAAAAGCAATGATCCTGCCAGTGATCCCACCCGGTGGGAACGCGCGACCCCCCGCACGCGTCTCTTCCGCCTGATTATCGCCTGCCCCAGACGCCATGCAATTATGCGTATTCTGTATCTCCCCTTCCCAGGAACCGCCAGCTGGCCCTGGCTCGGGACCTGCCAGAGAGGCACGGCAAGGGACAGACACCATTCCAATACAACACAGATGCGACATGCGTACAGCACCATACAAATACATACACAATCCACCCAGCATTCACCCGTCCGCTGGACCCACACAGTTCTTCGCTTCTCCCCGCGGCCGACAATGACGCAACGCTCGGACGGGGCCATCACTATCACGACGTCTGGCTCAAGAGGCAATCAAGACCTTTTCCCGTAGCACGGCTTCCGATTCAGAACGCATCTCTCCACCGGTAAATCATCCTTTGACTCACCGCAGACGGCGTCAGCCCCAGATCCCGCAACGAACGCGAGAAGTCTTCGCGCGAGAACGTCTTCCTGCATGCGTGATGACCCCAGTCAGCATCAAGCATCAGTCCACAGCCGCCGTTCGCGACGCCCAGCGCACCTTGGGAAGGTGAGCGAGAACTGGACCGTGTCGACGTTCACCGCCAGTGTCTGTGCGGCCAGGAATTCTGCCACCTCACGAAGGGCTGTCCAGCAACGGCGTCAGCGTCGCGGTTCCCATCACACCGGATGTGTAAAACAAATCCGCACGGGCATCGCTCCGGAGCGTCGTCGTGTATGGCTGTCCACCGCTCGCCATCCGGATTTGTAGTCGTGTCTCGGGGTAATCCTTCCCCGCGGTCTTCGGTGCTGCCGCTGCCGCAGCGGGGGCCGCCGCAGAGGTGGACTGCTCTGGGAGCGTCTTGCCCTCGCGCAACGCTTTCTCCTGTGCCGCCTTCTCCGCGCGCGCCTTCTTGTCGGCCTCAATCTGTGCCTTCACAGCCGCGCGAGCTTTCGCGTCTTCCAGTTTCTCTGCGTCGCGTCTAAGTCATTTTTTGCGGAGTGCACAATCATGGAGAACATGCACACCTTTCCGCTTCTTCTCAGCTTCCTTTAGGAGCTCCTTCTGTTGCATCTCTTCGCGGATCTGGTTGATGTCCTGTGCGGAGTAAAGGCATCAGATTCACGCCACCAAGTTGTGCGCGGGGAATGGCTCACCCTGCCCGCCTTCCTGCGAATAGCCTCGTTCGCTAGACTTTCCTTCGCCTCCTCCTTCGCCTTGACCGCCCGCTTCGCGGCCAGCTTCTCCCTGAGCTCCGCAAGCTTCTGCTTCTTCTCTTCCTCGGTCAACGGCTTGATCTATGCGTCCCCACCATCAGCCACACGCACAATACATCGTGTACACGCGCCCTCAGACACAGACAACGGGGACACACCTCCTCCGTGGACTCCTCAAACTGGTCATGTCCGCTCTTCTCCGCATGGTAGTTCGCGAGCTCGACGTTCTTGAACGTCTTCCCGCACACGGTGCACTTGATGCTCTTTGCCTCCGCCCCACCCTCGCCTCCCGCAGAGCTGCTGCTGCCGCCGCCTCCGCCGCCGGCAGCGATCTTCTTACCGTAGACGGCCTTGAGCGCCTCGATGTCCTCGTCGTCCTCGTCCATGGGCTCGCCCGCGCCACTCGGCGCCGCTGCGGCGCCGGAGGAAGACGACGAGACAGATGAGAGATCTGGGACGGGCTTGCCCTCGTTCTCGAGGATAAAGTCCATCGCGGGCTGCAGGCCGCGGTTTCCCGTCGCTTTGAGTGCCCCTGCGCGCGTACGTTAGTGGGTCGTTTGGTGTATATTAACGCGGAACCGGGAGGGCGGACTGACATTCGACACGGGCGGGGTCGAAGCCCATTGAGAGCAGTACATCCTTGTCGGACATTTCGTAGATGCTGGGACTGGTGGGTGCTGTATGGACCGATGAGTTGGGTGAGCGACTACGGGAAGGATGAGGTTGGGTGAGTGCGGCCAGTACCGTAGTATACGCGACAGCAAGAATGATCGAGCGCCGAGCGAGTGAGATCATCCCCCGATGTGGACCCCTAACCCTGCGTTTGGAGGTTCAGGCTACCGCTTCGCTCTGCGCCAGTTCATCTCCTTTCCGTCCGCCACGACCGCTGCGTACTAGTGCGCCTCGAGGGAACACACTCCATTGGCCACCACCGGGCGCCGATAAATCCAAGTCAGCAGGGTCGAGTCGGAAATCCTCGAAGAAGATTGGCATTGACAATGGGGCGGATAGATCTAACAATGGCCGCAGGGCAACAGTGCGTACCCGCTACTTAGGGGTTCCCATGTGTATATTGACTCGTACACTAGCCGTTCCTATGCCGACAGAGAACCACTCTTCCGCGCTCGGCTCGAGCTCGAGAACGATATCGCCGTCTACTCCCGAGCCATCGTCGATGTCAAGACTCGTCTCAACAGGCTCACTCTGATAGGCCGCCTACCCTCTGAGCTCCTGTCTGAGATACTCGTCAATGCAGTCATGGATGCTTCCGATTGGCGCTCTCTCTCGTGGATCAAACACTCCCATGTCTGCTCTCTGTTTCGCAATGCAGCTCTCGGTGACCCCAGGTTCTGGCGTTTCCTGAACCCCAGCAGCAGCAAGGCCCTCCGTTTTCTCATCTTGCGCTCTCGAAATGTGCCGCTTCACATCACCGGCCAGATCAATAACAAGGATCGTGCGGACCGTACGCTCGTTCTGGACATGATCTCGCAGCAGTCCCACAGACTCCGGGAGATTCGCATCGAAGGTCCTTATGATCTTCTCCGGAAGTTCTACGCGAAGAGTGTCAGTCGTATGGGCATCGTCCGGAAGCTCGCCTTATTTTCAAATGACCTGCATGGGCCGCGCGTCGGCATGCTATCAGCTGCTCCTGTCTGTGAAGCAGTGAATGCCGAGGCCCCTCCCCTTCGCCATCTGGAGCTTCACAAGATCCCCTTCCGCTGGTCCGACCGCGTCTTTTCTTCCCGCTGCATCACCACTCTCAAACTTACCGCCAGGGATGCGCATGAGAATGCACCGGATCTTCCGGATACCGGCGCTCCTCACGAACTGCTCACCGCGCTCAAGACCTTTGCTTCCTCTCTCGAGGTCCTCGATCTCGATGGCGTGTTTCCCAGCGAGCCTCTCACCAGCCCTGAAAGTCCGCTACTTCCCCCTCACATGTTCTATGTACCGCTTCCCCGCTTGCGGACCATGCGGCTTGTTGGAGACTCTTTCTACATCGCCCATGTGCTCAACCACTTCCTCATACCCGAGACCGTCCCTTTGACCTTCGTCGTACGGAATCCCGCAGGTATCGAAGAGTTCATGCGTGCCCTGTCGGTGCATCTCTCCAAAAGTGAGCCGCGGGCATGTGCGGCAATCTCTGATCACATCTGCTCGATCTGGGGTAGTCGCCAGGATCCCAGGGTACAGCCCGTTCTCAAAATCTTCTTTGAGGACCGCGATCTGGCACGTATGTTGCGCCGCATCGTCGAGAACGGGCGGGACACGTTCGCTGGGGTCGAGCACTTAACATTGGGGCCCCCTCCTGGATTCGAGGAATGGACCGATTTGTTCCTGTCCTTCCCTAATGTCAGGACACTCCGAGTGGGTCATAACAGCGACCGCTTCCTCCAGGACCTGATGGCCCCCACATCTACCCTACTTGACGACAGGAGATCCGTTCTCCTCCCCCTTCTCAGCGTCTTGGAACTCAGTGACAATCGCTTGACGATCCCAGAACTGGACCCCGATCCATTTGAGGAACTTCTGGATTGGACGATCTTCCGCTGCAACTATGGATGCCCGATCGATCGGATCGTCTTGCAGTGGTGCAATTATGATGTGGATGTTGACATCCTCGGACGGCTGCGGGAGGTCGTACTGGACGTGGAATGGGGTAAGAGGGGGTTGCGGTTCTATGAGATGCGTTTGGCAGCGAGCGGCAGGGTAGTGACGAGCTAACCTAGGATGCGGGGCGTGCACGGGTAGGGTGCTGAAGGTCTGTCGTTGTAGACTGAGGGCTCAGAATATATAACATAC
This sequence comes from Trametes polyzona, assembly GCA_022606195.1. Lineage (NCBI taxonomy): Eukaryota > Fungi > Basidiomycota > Agaricomycetes > Polyporales > Polyporaceae > Trametes > Trametes polyzona. The sequence continues at coordinate 1,188,423 of JABYQF010000012.1, read as the reverse complement.
AGACAAAACTTGCATGTGTACCTCTTGCGCAAGAGTTATACATCACTGGTAGCGGTACAACGATAGTGCTCGAATTGACGGATATATAGCATGGCAAACGTTGCACGAACCGTCAGCGAATGGCTGAGGCTCTTCTCTTGGTGATGAGACACCTGACTTGGATATCCCAACCTCACTGTTCAATGTGTTTGGGTACTGTGAGCCGCTTGCCCATTGTTATGTTGTGGCTAAGTTTAGACGCCGGCCTCACCTACATGCGGCTGAGCAGTGGCTCTAGAATACTGAACACGGCTTGACTCTCTACCACAACCTGCCTGTGATATTACCACCACTCGTCGCGACTGCAGACGATACATTGGCTGGACCTCCTTCAAACGCGAAGGTCACTACTTCTGTACACAGTGCAATCAGTAACCGCACCGTCACGTACTACATTGGTGGCTACTAGTATATGATGAGTGTCCCTACGGAGTGAAGAACTCTGAACCTATCAGGGAAGGCTGTGAGCCGCACAAAAGGGAAGTCTTCAGTCAGTGAGTGAACGACTATATTGCATAGTACAGTACCTGTGAGCCACACAAAAGGGAAGCTACAAGTACTGGTAAGTAAACCATAGTAAGGCATATGTAGTAGGCATAGGACTTACTCTTCAGTCAGTGAGCGAACGACTGAAGAGCGAAGGCAGAGAACGTCCTCCTTATATACAGGTGGAGGACTGTGATGAATAAGCAGAGAGGAATGAAGCATGTGATACCGAGAGGAGTGATTGGTAAGAAACATAGAGGAATGACTCAGCATAGGTCATGCGCTGACTCAGGATCGTGTCTGATATGGACCCGGAGCAGCGTAGAACGCAAGAGAATATACCGGAACCTTCTGGAGGGATGGCAGAATGATAATGTACAGTAGAACAAAAGAAAGTCTGTAAATGGTAAGTAGGAAAGTCCATGCTGGCGTATCGTAGACGCACAGCCACTACACACTGCCAATCCCGGTCCGGCACAGACGTAGGTCCGGAAGTTCAACACGGAGCAATTGTGAGCCTCACAAACTTGCTCAACTTCACTCTTCTTCGTATGCACAACTGACTATCATGAAAAGGCGTCCTGACTCCGGACCCGTGTTGAGCAGGGCTTGTTACGCAGTGAAAAGCCCCTCCGCTCACTTACCTGTAGAGCTTTGGATAGAGGCACACGTAGTGGTCAATGGTTAAGAGCGACTTGTTGAACTGCTCCTATAGAGCGGTCTTATATACTACTGTACATGGGCTATGATGTAATACTATACAGTATGTAGCCGCAGTATCTGGAACTTTCTCTAAGTGACCGGTAGCCTCGTGTCAGTAGTTGCTTGCTACATTGCTATTAGTCAGCACTGTAGTTCAACAACCTGAAAATCTCCCAACCCAGTACTCAGAACAACCTCTTGTTGCCTCAGGTGCAAGTGCCCTCACTGGCAGGTCATGCCACAATGTGTACACCCTGGTGGGCCGCTTACCCCCTGAGCTCATATCCAAAATTTTTGTTTGGGTGGCCAGAGACGCATATGCATCGGCCGACACAAGCTCATCCTACCGTTCCGACTGACACATCTCGTGGATAAGGCTGTCCCATGTCTGCCATTTGTTCCGCTCCATTTCCCTCAGCACACCTAGGTTCTGGGCATATCTTCAGCTGGATAATCATACAATATTCAAGGGGCTCGTCGCGTGCTCCAAGAGTGTGCCGCTCCATGTTGTTGGCAATTGGCTGGGACAGCCCAGTGGTCGAGAGCCGAGCTCTTAGCCTGGAGACACTCTTGCCGCACTCTCACCGACTCAGGGAGGTCAACATCAAAGGTCCCCACGATATCCTGCACAAGTTCTACACGATGATCATCTCGCGCTTGGACATCCTCGAGAAGCTCAGAATGGTGGCTGAAAGACACTATAATAACACTGAGAGGTCCTGCATCGTCCCTGACATCGCACTTGGCGGTGAGGCACCACGACTTTGATTTCTAGGACTTTTCGGCCTTCCCTTCCAATGGACCCATCCCATTTTGGCCTCCCGGTCACTCACATTCCTCACACTGTCTTGCGCCTCCCTTTGCACCCGGACCAGAACGTACCACGACTGCGGAACTCTCGATGACATGTTCTTCATGCTCGAGGGACTCGTGCCTCGTCTACGGGTATTGAACTTAGCAGATGTCTTCCCTTGCACGCATCTTGCCGCTCCAGATACCCCGGTACTCAGTTGAACTTTACATTGTACACTGTCCTTCCCCCGCTTGGCGGCTTTGTATCTCGGCGGAGATGCGCTGGACATCGCCTACGTGCTCCACTCGTTCTCTCTCCATGCAAGTGCGGAATTGTACCTTCGCGCAACCAACCGTTCAGGCACCGGCATCAAGGAGCTCATGCACGCAGTGTCCTCGCATGCGTCCAAAGACCCGCCGGCCAAAGTGACCATCAATGGCATATACCGATCCAAAGAGTCGCTCCTGCTCGAAATCAACATCTGGAAGTGTCTCAGCGGGTCCATAAGCTTCGTCGAGTACAGGCTGCAGGACGCCTTGTCTGCCGTCACCCACCCCGACACGGGCACCCTCTTTGCGCAGGCCAAGGCGCTGAAGCTAGAAGGGCGGTTCGGTCTCGGCACGGATTGGCCCTCGCTCTTGCGCTGCTTCCCCAACGTGCGCCACCTGGAGGTGAACTCGCATGTTTATCCGTTCCGGGGCCTCTTCCGCGCGCTAGCGACCACGTCTCCGGACACCAACCAACCGCTCCTCCCTGCCGTCAGCTCTCTCAAGCTGCGCGCGTTCCGATTCGTGTCCTCCACGCGCACCGGCCGCCCGTTTGACGAACTCCTGGATTGGCTGATCTATCGCTGCAACCGTGGGTGCCCGATCGACAAAGTCGCTTTAAACTCCTCCACTAATCTGACCCTCGGGCGCATCAAGAGGCTGCGGGAGGTCGTGGTGGACGTCTGCTGGGACGGACACATGGGGACAGATTGGAATGACTGGTCTGATGAGGACACGGCATCGGAGGATGACATAGCGGCAGATGCTTAGGCAAAGGAACCGGTTGAGACGACCAAGCCGGCTGAGAGGAAGGGGTTTGGTCAGATGTGCGAAGTAAGGCAACTATGTACCCAAATTGTAACTCACACATCGTGACTGTATTTGCTGATGTATAGAGGTCAGGAAACAGACTTGCGCACACAACCCACCAATGCTGTAACTACTAACAAGTGAAATACTCCTACTACGAACAACACGTGTTCGGTCGGTATTCCTTTCAGGCACCCAGTCGCACGCACCATAGGCAGACAGCTCCGAGCACTCTCATATCGTGCGCTGCTTGGCACGACACACACCCATGTGCCACGCGCACGATGTTCGAACCACGCTCATCAGACTACTGTTCAGCGTATGAACGAGTGAAAAGAGACAACAGACCTTGATGGACGACCACCGCGCCAGGAGCTCTTTGATCCGATCCGCGAGACTCCGCTTGCACTCCTGGCACCAGACATGGGCTCCGAGCGACGCGAACGCGCCTTCGATCGTGCTCGGGGACACATCTGCCCAACGGTTCGAACCATGCAGGCCGGAGTCAGCACCGCCGCTCACACACAGTCCGAGCAGCCTCACCGGCGTTGTGCTCCGAAGCGAGGTACGACGCCGCGAGCGTCCACGCCCGCGCCACCTTCTTCTGCTCATCAAAGTCGCAGTGCGCCGTGGCCGGGTGCGGGTGCGGCGGGGGCAGGAGCAGCGCCTTGAGCGCGGCGAGGCGCTCGAGGTGGAGCAGGAACAGCCGCTTGAGGTACACCGAGTCGATCCGGCCCACGACGTCGTCCGAGAGCGCGTGGAGCGGGACGGAGAGGAGGTGGCTCGACACCGGGCTCGCGACCTCGTAGAGGTCGTGCCGCGACGCGAGCGCGTACACCGTGAGGGGCTGCGCCGGCGCTTGCGCGAGGAGGAGGCCGTGGAGGACGGTGGAGGGCGCGACGTGGGTCTTCGGCGCGAGACCGTAGGTGGGCATGGCGTCGACGCTAGCTACGAGCGTGTCCAGCGACGGGCTGTACGACGCGCAAGAGATTCCGTAGACCGAATGCAATATGATATTCAGTGTGTCGGCCGTTTCCGTTACGAAGGTCGCGGGGCTGGGGTTGTGAGCGGTCGATATAGTACTAGTGTCCAGGTTTGCGGCGAGGGTCGTGTCGTTGAAGTTGTTATCCGAGACGCTGAGAAGCTGAGCGGCGTGTACATAAAAGGCGACGCCATCGGATGTCATCAGCAGTAAGTCCGTAGGGGACGGCAGGAGGTTGGCTCCTGGGTGGAAAGTGTTGGAGATCGAGACGGTGGTAGTATCGATAGTAGCATTGCCACGGTCCTGCTTCATGGCACGGTCCTAAGGAAAGAGATGCGAGCTGAGATGTCACTACGACCAGTCAGATATACGGCAAGACTGACGGAGGACATGGGGTCTTGATGAATCTCTATCGTAGAAGCTTCAGCGTCTTGGGTCTGAGCCGAGTAGCAGGTCTGCGCCTGCCAGAAGGACGTAGAGGGCGAGCCAGAGTGCGAATGGTCGAGCACGGTCTTGAAAGTGAGAACAGAGTTCCAGTCAAAGTTGGATATCCCAATACCCATGGTGGCGAGCGACGGGGTCAAGGATGAGTGATGCTTACCGCCGCCTGAGGCCCCCGTCACGCCGCCGCGTGTTGCGTCGTGCAGCTCCCCGCTCTCAGCCCAGAAAGCGTGAGCCTGAACGCGGAGCGCAGCGCCAACTTCCTGGAAATTGGGTCAGAAAAGCGGCCTACATGGTATTGCCATATACCCAGGCATAAGTGTTTCTTTTACAGTCCTTGACTGTAATAGACAACGTCTTAGTGTCCTATAGCACAATCTTGGTAAGGGCCACAAGTCTGGTGAGAGGTTTGCTAACACGGGAATTACTTAGTAGTCCCAAGACGTCAGTGAATGGTCATCGCCAACCGAGAACACCGCCAGTCCGCAATGACGTCAACAGCGGCCGCCTGACACGACAAGGTGAAAGCAGATCTAATACCAGAAAGCGCGAGCCTTGCGAGCCACGCCGGGCAGAGTGCAGGACGTTTCAAAGTGCAGAGCTTTGTGGACCTTCTTGGGGGTCGTTTGATGAGACCCAGACACACATTGCATTGCGAGTGAGAAAAATGGCTCCAGACAGCCAGCAGAGATGAATAGACAACGGCGCCGCGAAAAGAGTGGTCAACTTGGACATGGTTCAGCAGCTTGGGATGTGGTATGGGTCGAGAGAGCAACGGGCTGCAACGGGCCGCCAGAGGAAAGCGCCGTACCCCAGACCCCGGACTTTCTCCGGGAGGCGTTCCGTGGGGTTTGCGGGGAGGGCCGTGGGGGAGCCCAGGCCGGCCGCTCGCTCAGCCTCGGTAGCACGGGCCGGGGACGCGGGCAGTCTGTAGGCGGAGGGGATTGGCTGTCGGAGGCCGTGAGCGTTCTGCCACCTGCGAGAGAGTCGCTCAGCTGGCCTCGATCGCAGTCGCACAGACCAGCTGCTCGCTCCCCCTCGGCTCTATAAAATGCTGCTCATACACCCACCGCGCCCGCGCACAACCCCCTGCCCACCCCCTGCACTCACATCCCATCCCCATCCGACCTGATCCTCCCCTCTACCCCCATTTCCGACCCCTCCGCGATGTCCGCAAACATCGACGATCCCCTCTTCCTCGGCCTCGATCTCTCTACCCAAGGCCTCAAAGCCGTTCTCATTGACGAGGACGGTGCACCTGTGCACGAATCTGCCGTGCACTTCGATCGCGACCTACCCTCCTACGGGACCACTAATGGCGCCATCCGCGGACCAGGACCTGGAGAGGTCACCTCCCCAGTACGCATGTGGCTCGACGCATACGACCTCATCATGGAGCGTATGCGTGATGCCGGCGTAGACTTTTCTCGTATACTCGGTATCTCGGGTGACGGTCAGGTAAGGTGGCTTAAGTCGGATGGCATCCGGTAATAGCTCACCGTGCGTTCCGCACAGCAACATGGTTCAGTCTACTGGTCATCCGAGGCCGAGCATTTGCTCGCTTCACTCGACCCTACCCGTCCCCTCGCCGAGCAGCTCTCTCCCACAGCATTCTCCATTCAACGCGCACCCATTTGGCAAGATTCTTCCACCACCCGCGAATGCCGCGAGCTTGAGGCCGCCGTCGGAGGCCCGCAAGCCCTCGCCGACCTAACCGGCAGCAGAGCGTATGAGCGATTCACTGGCACCCAGATCGCCAAGGTATGTGATCTGCCCTAATGAATTGATACCTTCCGTCTCGTTTTCTATGCGCTTCTGCCCCACTCTGATCCCCGTATCGACACTTTGACCTTTCTCCGAAGTTTGAGCATGGGTAGTTTCCCGAGATCTATTGCTGTGCTTATTTTACCGTCGCCCTCACGCTCCCGACCTCCGAGACTGATTGCCTCATTCACTCCCGCAGATCCGCCGAACAGACCCGGAAGCGTACCGCGCCACGGCCCGGATCTCACTCGTATCATCGTTCATGCCGTCGCTGTTCCTCGGCTCTATCGCACCCATTGAGGTCTCGGATGCCAGCGGCATGAACCTCATGAACGTTTTGACGTGCGAGTGGGACGACCGTCTGCTCGAAGCTGCTGGCGGTCCGGAGTTGCGTTCCAAGATTGGCCCGGAGCCCGCCCCTGGCGGCACGTTCCTGGGCACGATCAGCCCGTACTGGGTACGACGCTGGGGCTTCAACCCCGGTACGTTCAGCTTGCACCCACCCTCGGCTCCCGTATACTCATGTGATCTCACAGACTGCAGCATCGCGCCGTTTACCGGAGACAACCCCGCCACGGTCGTCGCGCTATCCACGCCCGGTGACGCCATCCTCTCCCTCGGTACCTCCACCACCCTCCTATTGTCCATTCCTCCCGCGGAAACCGCACCCAAACGCTTCACCACTTCACATCTACTTTCGCATCCAACGACGCAAGATGCCCACATTGCTATGCTTTGCTACAAGAACGGCGCGCTTGCGCGTGAACAGGTCCGGGATCAGTACGCTGACGGACATTGGACTCGCTTCAACCAACTCGTTGAGGCGCGCCCCGTCGGCAACGATGGCCTCATGGGCTTCTACTTCCCGCTCCCGGAGATCATCCCGCCCAACGTCCAGGGCAACTTCTTCTTCTCCACCTCCCCCTCCGCATCATCCTCATCCTCACCATCCATCACCTCCATCCCCGAGTCTGATATGCCCGCCGACGCGCACCCCCGCGCGATCCTCGAGTCTCAATTCCTCTCCATCCGCTCGCGCATCACCGCCACCCTGCCCCCGGACGCGCCCCCGCTCCAGCGCCTCGTGCTCTCGGGCGGGTCCTCCGCGAACCCGGTCATCCAGCAGGCCGCGGCGGACGTGTTCGGCATGCGCGTGTTCGTCGCGGGCAAGGAGGGCGCGGCGGAGGGCGGCGCGCAGCTCGCGCGGTACGCGTGGTGGCGCGCGCAGAACGGCGGCGCGGGCACGTTCGAGGAGATGCGCGCGATGGACGGCGGCGGCGCGGGCGAGGCGGAGCGCCGGCGGTGCGTTGCCGAGCCGAAGCGCGCGCGCGAGCGCGTGTATGCGGGCCTGGTCGAGACGTATAGGGCGTGCGAGGACGCGGTGGTGAAGGCGTGTGCGACGGAGGCGTCGTGAGAAACGCCATGGACTGATCGTTCTCTACTTGCTTTTTTTTCGCTTCCCGTGGCTGCGTTTGGACGCTTGGCAAATGCGCATACGAGATAGGGCCCTCGCGAAGTTGAACCGCACTGACCGCACATAGACATACCTAGAGGTTCGGACCCGCTCGCGGAGCGCGGGCTTATATACATTAGCTTCAAGGCCCATGTACACGTACCCAAATCTAGCGCATCATACACCGAGACCGCGCACGAGGGGCATTGGCTCGTGCTCCGCTCCTGAACAGGCCAGTAATTTGCCCTGAACTGGACTCCTGTCGACAACCTGTTTACAAGCTGGTTCCGATCCGGATTCTGAGTAAGTACGACAAAGAACATCAATGCGGTGCTTTGTGCACTCTAATTCAGAATTCCCAGACTGTCTCCGGGCCAGAACCAGGAGAACAATTCCACCCATTTCCCCTGCCTGTTCCAGGCCAGAGCTTGGGCCATTGCCCCTCGTGGCGAACAATGATGTCACCGGCAAGACAATGACCAGTCAACTGGCCCATTGGCGCCCGGTGCTTGGTAGGATGTGACGAGGGTGTGACGAGGCGACTTCGCCGGATCCGGCAAGTTATAACGCTGGTCTCAGGTTCGCCGCTAGCCACCTCTCAGGCTCTCACCGACACACGTCCATCTAGACCTCTTGCTACTGACAAAAGCTGCTTTTGCTCGCTATGGAAGCTTGCACAGATAGTGCACAGGGTACGTGTCCTTTTCTCACCGTCGTCGGATATACGGTCTGAACTGGTGAACCCGTGTGGACACTTCTTGAATTGAACTCGTGCAGAAACCCAAGCTGGTTCAAAGTACGACGCCACTGAGGGAATAACGCCGCCTCAATCTGTCTCTCTCGCACAGAAGGAATTTACGTCCTTGACGCCGTATGCAGCCACGTCTGCCACCACTCTCAGGCGGCGACCACTGACTGCTACCGTGCCGACTCCCAGGGTCCAGCCCGAATCGCGGGCTGACGCCCGAGCAAAGATACATGCTTCCATCCACTCGTACGAGAGAGCCATTCAAGACCTCAGAGCGGACCTCAACGCGCTCACGCCCATCGGCCGACTCCCATTGGAGCTCCAAGCCGAAATCCTCGTGGCCGCCGTGAAGGGTCTGCACCCAGTGGGCGAGCCCCGTCGCGCGTATGGCAAAGGACCACTTCCGTGGATATCGCTCGCGCACATTTGCCGTGCGCTCCGTGCCGCCGCCCTCCATACGCCTCGGTTCTGGAGCTTCCTCGTGGTGACGACGGGGCAAACGTTCGCGGCGCTCCTCCCGCGTTCGCGGCATGCCCCGCTCACGGTCTACGCATACCTCGATGACGATGACGAGGACATGGGGTCGAACGATAGGCTCTGCGCGCTGGAGACGCACCTCCCGGCGCACTTGTACCGTCTCCGGGAACTCTGCGTCAATGGCCCGCTGGTCCAGGTCCAGCGGGTCTGCAAGCTGTTAGCGTCGCCGCTCGACACGCTCGACACGCTCGTCCTGAGCAATCGTATCTACGCCCCAGATTTTGACCATGATCTCGAGCCTGACGTCCCGGTCATCGCCGCGCCTGGACTCACGTCGGGCCTGCGTCACCTGCAGCTGCAGTGGTTGCCTTTCCGGTGGGACGATCCGGTCTTCGCGACTCGGCCGCTGAAGCTCAACACGCTCATCGTCTCGGCCGGGGACCGTGATGTATTTCCGGACGTCGGCAGGCTGGAGGACTTCATGTCGACGATGGAAGCGGCCGCTCCGTATCTAGACGTGCTCCGGCTTGAAGACGTCTTTCCGCAGAAGAGTCCTGAAGGGAACTCGAGCAGTAGCCACTGCGGCGTGCCTTCGAAATCCATCTCCTTTCCCGCTCTCAGCTCCTTGCGCTTGGCGGGGCGCACGTCAGACGTCTTATTCGCACTCGACCACTTCTCCTTCTCTCCCGACGTGGTCCTGGACATTGTGGCTAACGGAGAAAGCGACCTACCTGACCTCGTACACCGCCTATCTGAACACCTCCGCCGCGCCGCGCCACTCCAGGCGATCGAGATCTCGCTTCCATACCGCCCATCAGATGAACTACGACTCTCCGGCTGGCGGGACGACATCCCGCATCCTCCCAAGTCTCCGCCGTTCCAACTCTCAGTCAACACACACAAGGACGACACCGAAGAGTTCGAGACCGCAACAGCCCTCCAACACGTCGGCGACACGTTTGCGCACATCGAGCGCCTCACGATCACCGGCAACGGCACGGCACAAACGTGGCGCGACATCTACTCCCGCCTCCCGAGCGTGCATAGGCTCGTCATCGCGCACGGTGAGTGGAAGGGCTTCTTGGGCCCCCTCACGGCCGCGGGCGATGGCGCTGCGGACTCGAATACGCTCGCGTTCCCCGCTTTGCGCCAGCTTGAGCTCATGACACCCGACTACTTTTACGGGGGGTGTCAGCCTACAGAGCGGTCTGTGGACGCCCTGCTCGAGTGGCTCGGTTTCCGCCAGGCGCGCGGGGCCCCGATCGGGTCGCTGTGCCTGACATCATGGGTTGTGACGGAGGAAGAGGTGCAGAAGCTGAAGGTGTTCGTGCCGGATGTTAGGTTTGAGGGAATTGTTGATAGAGATCCTTGTGGATGAGCGAGGAAGGGCGCCCGCGCGCTTTCTTCCAGTGCGACTCGTCCACTATCCAGTGCTTATATTTTACCGTCCGACTTACGCTCTCTGCCAAGTATATCAAATGATTGACTTTGAGTGGGTCTTGCCGAGGACGCATGTTGTGCTGCACTTGAACCCTTCTCGACCATCCCCTAAGGTCCCTAGCGCCGGTTTGCGCATGCTGCATGCAACGCCCCCCGGGGTGCAGCTCATGGGTATGGAAAGAGCAGGCACCTCTGTGCGATGATCCTGGGCAGGAACCCCGAGTGCTTGATTTTCTGTCGTGGCACCGTGTCCTCGAATGGGAGCATCAATGGCATTCTACCAGACAATCGAGAGCACGACGCGATGTCAGTTCCGCGGTGTGCGTCGGCGTTGTGCACTGTGCGGCTCTCGGTGTCCCGACAGTGTGGGAGATGCCCAATCCCGACAGACCGGGCATTCCGAAAAGGCAACCCCGCCCGTCTCGGGGAATGCCATGAGCACGTGCAGCACAGCATTTGACCCTTGCAGTCCGTCCGCCGTCAACAACTGCGGTGGATGTGCCAGATGAGCTACACCGGAGCCGTCTCTCGAGCCGTGCGCACATCGTTCAGGTATACCAGATTGACCTCAAGCAGTCTCGCTCGCGCTTCCTGTACGACGCGTTGCTTTTGCTAGCACGGTAGGATTGAGGCTATATGTCGTGCAGTTTGATATTCTCCTAAACATCCCGACGTCCGCCCATGCGCTCTTCTATCTGGGCAATGGGTCTTGCGAGGTACCGAGACTCCTCCCCTGCGCTTCCATCGGACTCAAGTCTGACTTGATCATTTCGTCAAGGTCAGCACCCGCTACCCTACCCAAGCGTTCTAGCCGAGCGGTCAGGAACGACAATTTAAACATGCTACAGGCCTGGTTGCCCCACAGGGTGTCCGAGCTGAGGCATTACGGTAGGTCCCTCATGAACGTGATTACTGCTGCAAAATTGAACATTATGTTTGAAAACAGGAGCGTCATTTGGATAACGCGAGGCTCTTCTGATTGTCTCCCATCTCCTGGACAGGCGTCCAAGCGGTGAACAAATCCATGGGTCGTCGCATTCGTTGCAAGGGATTTGAATTTGAGGAGCATCAACATAAGACATAAGGAAGATGACATGTTATCCACGAGGGCTTACCCCATCGCCCTGTCGAAGTTCAACGGTCGCTTTCCGCCAACGATTTTAGCCGGGGATCCTGGTGTCAGCTCCCGTTCGATTCCCTTTTCGCTTACACACACCCTCTGAAGAATCCCCTCTTCCAGGCGGTATCGAATACGTCATCAACTGTGAGCTCAGCGATTGGGTAGAACCATTACTCCGTAGCCTTCGCGTTCTTGTAACCTGCATAAAGGGCCAAACCCGCTCACCGCACCCTCAGAGACATCCGCCGCCCCTACCTGCACAACATGTCCTCCAGCATCCCCGCTCTCTTCCGGCCTATCAAAGTCGGCGACATGAACCTCGCCCACCGTGTCGTTTTCGCGCCCCTCACCCGCTTTCGTGCCGACAACGACCACGTGCACACCGACCTGGGCGTCGAGTACTACAAGCAGCGAGCTAGCGTCCCTGGGACTCTCTTGGTCACGGAGGCCACGTATATCGCTCCCCAGGCCGGGGGCATGGCCAACGCCCCTGGCATCTGGAGCGAGGCCCAGGTTGCTGCGTGGAAGAAGGTACGTTACACCACAGATAGTCGTATAGAACATGTTGACAGCACGCTCATACGAACTCTCGACCGCGGTCTCAGATCGTCGACGCCGTTCACTCGCAAGGCTCGTACATCTACGTCCAGCTTTGGGCTATGGGTCGTGCCGCCCGCCCCGCCAAGTTGCATAAGGAGAACCCCGACTACCCATACGTCGCGGCGTCACCTATCGCCCTCAGCACCAGCCCCGGAGACGTTCCGAGGGAGTTGACCAAAGAAGGTGTGCACCGCTCGTGTGACCGAAAGCGTACAGACTCCTCATCCCTGGCCTTTCTGCAGAGATCAAGGAGTACGTCAACTGGTATGCCGCGGCAGCCGCGAATGCGGTGCACAAGGCCGGCTTCGATGGCGTCGAGATCCACGGCGCAAACGGCTACCTCGTCGACCAGTTCCTGCAAGACGTCTCCAACAAGCGAACGGACGAATACGGCGGCTCGATAGAGAACCGCGCACGATTCGCGCTCGAAGTTACCGAGGCCATCGTGGCCGCCGTGGGGCAGAGCAAGACCTCCATCCGTCTCAGCCCGTGGAGCGTATATCAAGGTCAGTGCGGTATCTAGTGCTCGTCGACGCTCAATGTTCTATTCTGACCATTCTGTCGCGAGCAGACATGCGCGAGGAGAACCCCATCCCGACGTTCTCGTACCTCGTACAGCAGTTCGAGGAGAAGTTCCCTGACTTGGCATACATCCACGTGGTGGCGCCCGGCGGCCCCGACAACAAGGGTCCAGACAACGAGGAGGTGAGCCACCAGAATGCCACGGTGGCGTTCCCCATGCCCCGAGTCTCACTAAGTCCCCTACAGGACGTGCACTTCATCCACAAGTTGTGGGCGCCCCGTCCTACAATCACGACCGGGGGTTACGACCGGGAGACTGGAATGAAGGTTGCGGAGGAGACGGGCCAGCTCGTCGGCTACGGTCGCGCTTTCCTAGCAAACGTGAGCCTCCCATGATATGGCGTTACCCTCTCGGCTGGTTGACTGAGGACCGCTTCGCGCACGCGATCTAGCCCGACCTCCCTTTCCGCCTGCGGTACAGCATTAAGCTCAATGAGCCCCAGTACGACTCGTTCTACCTGGTCATGAACGCCACGGGCTACACGACCTATCCGTTCTCTGAGGAGTTCTTGAAGGCCCAGGCCCAGGCCTGAGGTCTCAACCGTGACAGGGCACGAACGACGCCGTGTCGTTGAGCCATCGCTTTCCTCCGTACATCCACTACTATATTAGCAAATGTCGTTCGAATAGATGCACTCTATCGTCGCGCATTCGACATCAACGATGTATCATTGCACACCCCGCTGCATCTCTCGCCACCGTCGAAGGGATCGTATGGAGCTCCGCCGCCATTCGATACCAGAGAACGCCCCTGGTCCTAGTGCTGCCCTGTCAGGATTCGACAAGCGGCGTTGGGGCCAACTGGGCCTGCCGTAACGAGCCTTTGTCCCACTCCACATCCAACACGACCTCTCTCAGCCTCTCGACGTCGGCGGGGCCGACCTCGTAGCTGAGCGACCGCATGGCGACTCTATCGAGCGGGCACCCGTGCTTGCAGCGGAATATCGCGCAATCGAGAAGCTCTTCGAACATGCCGGCGTCGTCCTTGGGGTTGCTGGGATAGCAGGGGTATTGAATGAGCTCGAGAGACCTGAGCTCGGGTAGGAGCACCTGAGCCTCTGGTTCGCGCTTCGGGACGGAAGTCGGTGTCGTTAAGGCCTGGAAGAAGCCGTCGCATTCATGGTGCACGACGAGGGTCCTCGCGGAAGGGAACTGGGGGAGGATGTCCGACCACGCCACGGTGACGCGTGAGAACGGGGTCATCCGAATGCGTAAGGTTTCCACCGCGGCGAATATGGGGTGAGCGTGCTGGACGAAGTGGCTATAAAAATCCAGCCTGGGTGTCTCGCCATCTTCGTCTATGAAGTGGACTGTGATCACGAAGTGCGCCGACTTGTCCATTTTCTTAGACCTCCTCCAACCCGAAACGGTCAACATCGCCGGCCGTAGAGGGTCTTCGTGAAAGTCCACTTCAGACAATGGGTCGCCTTCCGAACAGCGGGCAGAGAGCGTCGTCATGAGCTGCTTGACACCCTCGATGTTCCACACGGTGAGTTTCAATGTGGTGGTCGAGGGAAAGGCCAAATGGCTGAGTATATGGGCGACATAGAGGGAATCACCGAAGATCCGCATAGTCCGCAAGCGGGGAAGCGGGATGGGATATGTCAGCTGAGGCAGCAGCGGTCTGTCAGGGCTGCTGAACTGCTCGGGAGGGAACACTTCATCCAATTCCAACTCCTGTAGTTGGGACGCAAACGTCGAAAGGGAAGCCAGGAGCTCGTCCGAGGAGCCGGGGCTTGGAAACGCCCCGTCTGGTGGTCGGGAGTAGAGGCTTTTTCTGGAGACAATGAGGGTAGAGAGCAAAGTGGAGGAGAGGACGGGGTCAATCCAACGAATGGGGACCCGGAGAAGTTCTAGATGACGAAGCGGCGGCACTGTGTGTCGGGCCAATTCGTCGACGTCGTCAGCGAATGCCTGGCGGAGGTACGGCGAAGAACGATCATTCGTCTTCAAGACGAGCTTCTCGATGACTTCCAGACGTCCTAGGTTCTGCTCGTAAAAGGTCTGGAGAACCTCGCAAGGGCCCTCAATGCAGACTTCGCGGAGTCTGTGAGCATATTGAGGGAGCACCTCCAAGAGAAAGGTATCGTGCCAAAGATCCGGGAATATGAACCTGCCCAGGAAGTGAAGCGGCGCGCTCTGAGAACGCAAGATGAGAGCATCGATGGCCTCGCTGCTCGCCGGCTGCAGGTAACTCCAGAATCTCGGCTCCCCGAGGCATATGGAACGAAACAGGCGGCAAACGTGGGATATTCCCATCCACCTGAGGGGTGGATAGGGGGGATGCTGGAGGGTTGCTATAACTGAGTAGACACATATTTCCGACAGAAGCTCAGACGGCAGGCGTCCTATTGGACTGAGACCGTTGAGATGCGACTTTAGCTCGAGACTGGTTCGAGAACAAACAACGGTATCGCTTTCGGTTTCGAGCCGAGCGCGGTCGCTGTCCGCAAAGTCCCCACTGCGAAGCATCGGTGATTCAAACGTTCATAAGCGGCCGTGCTACGTGCCTACAGGATCGACCAGGACTTACGGTTGCGCCGCAATAGAGTTGCTGCCAGATTTATCGCCCATGAGAGGATAGACACCAGATTATCCCGTTCGCAAACCGAGACAACGCGAGTTTACTGGATGAAGAGAATCGTCGATGTTGAGGTACGCTATACTGTCAACGTATCCAGTATGTCCGGAATCAGGTTCACCAGCAGCGAAAGGTACAATGGAAGTTCACAATCGCAGGCGCCTACAGTCAAGTACCCCGGAGTCTCAAGCCATGCGTTATACATGCGGCACTGATCACGACACACAAGCAATGCCTCGCGACTTCTCATGAGCGACGATTTCTCCGGTCCGTCGCACGTCGAGGTAGCTTCCGGATAATGCGAAATTCATACAAACCACTGGGTGACTTCTGGTGCGGTTTCTTGGAGCGAAGCGTATTTTGACCCTTGTTCGAGATTGAGGGTGCCACAGATCTCGAAGATCACCCTCGGCCGTGGCTACAACGTAGCACAAGAAGTTATACATAAGAAACATACAGTAGTATCCAGAACATAGATGACAACGTAGGTGCGCTTCACGTCAAGAAGAAACAACGTTCTTTGAGAGCGCGCATGCCGAACATTTCCTACGGGGACACATTCAGTACTGATGCATCGCAAGGCACGCCCCGAGTATGTGAACCCTCACCCAGTCTGCCGGAGTCACCCATAGGTCGGCGACGCCGTCCATCTTGCCTAGTACGGCCGCGCCCTTCCAAGCAAGGACACGCGGGTCGACATCTTTTGGCGGCGGTATGATCTGCACCTTCTCCATATTGGGCACGAGCGGCGTCGCAATCGCCTGTAGCCTATCCACCGTACAGATACATCAGCGGACGAGCCCTCGAATGAAACGCCCCCACCGCGGTCCACGACGCACCTGCTTTCCAACGCGTGAGCCATGCCCGGAACCAACGCCGTCCCTCCGACGACAAGGACCGCCTGGAGGTACTTCCTGATCTTCTCGTCCCCGCCCGCAGCCCGCGCGCTGTTAAAGATAGCCACGTCGAGCGGGAGCTTGCTCGCCTCGAAGCTTACGTCGATATTGAACGCCCTGAACCCGATCGGGATCATCTGAGGCGGCGGGGCAGGCTGAATGGGCTGCGCCGGCGCGGGGGGTGCGGACGCCGCAGGCGTCGCCTCGGGCTTGTTGTCGGCGTCGTCCACGTCGATAATCTCCACAGGGGCGTCCGCGGGCGTCGCGTCCTTGTCCTTGCCTTTGGCCTTCTCTTTCTCCTTCTTCTCCGCAGACGCTGCGGGCTCTGCGGCCTTGTTCTCGCTGGACGCCGTCTCACCCTCGCCCGATGCAGACGGTGCACCGGACTCGGCGGCGGGCGCTGCGGCATCGGCCATTTCCACGTCTTCGTCCTTGGGAGCGTCTTTGGCGCTAGGGACAGCCGACGCAGGTTCTTCTGCAGCCGGCGTGACTGGAGTAGTCGCGGACGCTGGTGATGCGTAGTTGTCAGTTTGGCATCGAAGACACATATAACTGCCGCGCTCACCGCTTGGGACCTGCGGAGTAACTGCGAGCGATTGGCCCTCGGTCGCTGGCGTCTGAGCGACCGGCGGTGTGAGCAGCGGTACGGGTTCCATGCTTATAGCGGGCACAAGGACAGGGAATAAGTGCTGCGTTGATATCAGCATCGCTTGCGTCTACATCGGTAAGGTCGGGAGTCAGGCGTCATGCGAGCGCGACGGGATGCTAAACGGCGCACATAGCGTTCCGTGAACTTGTCGGAGCTCTGCTCCACCATCTCTTCCGCCATGTCTGGGGCGCGGGTGAGGAAACGCATCCCTGCCCGCTTCCGGTCGAATTCGATCACACGGGGTTCGAACAAGCACTGCGGAGAGTTCAGAACGGATTTCGACGCGCCTTTTGGGCGACTACTTACCATGGGCGCAAGTATGATCTCATCATATGCGCGCAAACCATACTTTTCCGTAGGCTTCCCTGGCCGCCTTACGGAGAAATCGTATAGATTCAAAGCTACGTCTCCCTATAGTACCCTCCGCGTCAGTAGACAAAGTATACACAGAAAGTGAAACAAACCTCAGCCAGGGTACATAAACGAGCCTTGAGGTCCTCCATGACGTTCCAGTCATACGAGCGCGCGAGATCTAGCTCCCGATACGGGAACCCGATCTTCTCCAGCAGCACGGAGAGGAACTCTGTGATGTCGTTGCCGCCCATGCTCAGGACCATTCTGTCACACAGTCAGCACCGCAGCTCAAGGGGGTTAATGAACAAGGGCTGACCTGGTGTCTGCGATGACCAACCCGTCATCTACGCAGGCGATGCTGGTTTTCACGGCGCCCATATCGACTACGCAGGCATTAGAGATGCCAGCGCCATATGTCGCAGCCAGCGATTCCTATGTGCCATGCATTCGGTAAGGGAGACGTCACACCAGCACAGATGACCGCAGTACTTGCTGAGCGCAGAACTGCTTGAAGCCCATGTCCACCAGTAGGATTCTCACGAGAGCCTCAACATAGAGGCGGTCGTAGTAGTCTGGTATGACTAGCACGACAGAATAATCCTGGAATCATGATCGTGAGTGGTTTGCTAGATGGGGCAACCAATGGGTAGCCGACCTTGTATGTGCTTGGTTCAATCCCTTTCTGCTTTAATGCTTCCCTGAATATTGTTTCGATATCGTTGTAAACCACCTGCATCGAGGGGTAGTCACGGGTGTTGAAGTTGCCGCCGTAGATGGGCCACCGAACAACATAGCCCATGCTCTCCGGGTCTGCAATCCGAAGAGCATCCTCGCCAACAAGGTAGGGCTGCTCTGTAGACGTTATCCAATCAACATGATAGGGGTCATTCGATTCTGGGATAATCTCGGGCTTGAACTGCTCATTGAAGGCTGTGGCAATCCCTGCGGCGTTCGGGGTCACGCGTAGTTTGTAAAATCGCATGCGATCTCGCAATGACACGGTAATCGCAGCAACTTTCGTATCAAACTGTTACTGTAGGGTCAGCTCACGAATGACACATGCGGAGCCGCAAGGCGAGCGCACGTACCGGGTCATCCGACGCTACATTCACCCCGTATTCATCTCCACTAGGCGCGGTTGTAGAGGGAGTCGCTCGTCTCCTCTCCTCCCTTGGGCGCGAGATACCCTGAACATACGTAGGGCGTGGTACGGGAGGCGCGTGTTTACGTGCAACGACGTTCGGGATGGTCAGCGGTGTGACATCCGATGCGCGCCCGATGCGGAGGAAGCGAGAGCCTGGGTGAATGACGATAACCTTCGACCCTCTCCTTGTCTGGACATAGTACCCCAAAAGTCAGAGATATGCGCAGAGAAGAGGATCGCGTTACACACCTCTGTAGGCGTCGCCGTCCCCGTCTCATCCAGAACAACTCTTGATCTGTGCGCGCGGACAGCATTCCGGGACCACAGCGTCTGGGTATCGGACTTCAGGTATGTGGAACCAACATGTTTCGGGTTCAACCTGAAGACCACATGATGAGTGACAGTGCTGCGTCGGACGTCTACACTGGGCGAACATACGCAAGAGGCACATGGAAGGAGGTGTAGCGCAGCGCAGACTCATCTCGTTTCGCATTGGGTACGCCTCGCGGCATTTGAGCTGACAATACTGTGATTCGTAGAGCAGAGAGCTACCGGAACGGTATGAGAGGAGGAGGAACGAAAGCAGAGTCTATGTCCATAGCCGCCGTCGTGCGCATATAGTCAGTGTCGCACCGAGACGTCCACTCTCGCGTTCAGCACTTGGAGCTTGAGCAACTGGGCTCTTAAGATTGTAGTCTGTAACCGCTTTTGTAAGAGTGCATCTCAACAGCCTGGTGGTCTAGTAGTATGATTCCTTCTTAGGGCTCTACGGCATTTGGAGGAGGTCCCGGGTTCAATTCCCGGCCAGGCCCTTTTTGCCACATTTTGACCACCCGCTTTTACCGCACTTCAAACGATGAGACCCTTGTGTGCTTGAGTCATTGCGGTCAGCCCACTTTCCCATAGAAACAAGCCTTCCGTAAGATCATGATTGGAGGCCGCATGTGGTAAAAGGCGCGTCAATCGTGCCGAGCTGCAAGTGCGGGAATAGCATAGGTACATAGTTCGCGGCGCACTGCCCCCTAGAACGTAGTAATATACCAGGACACCACAGCGGCGTCTTTCAGTATCATGCGCGACATGTATGACTGGGGGAAGGCAGGCACCGCGCAGCGACTTACTGGCTCGACTGCGGTATCCCAGGTTGAGGACCTGGGCCCAGAGTCGGACCTGCCTAAGCAGTACAGCATAGACGAAGACCGGCGTATTGAGCTGCAACCCCGAGCCTGTGATTTCGCGAGCCAGACGTGCGGTCTAGTGTGTCCTCACTCACCCGGTCCATCTCGGTGGCGATTTCTCCGCAAGCCGCGGCCGCAGAGAATGGCACAGCTTCGCAATTGACAGATGCCAGTTGGATTAGTACAGGACTATACGCCGCAGCTAGGCAGCCGCCCGCGTTTGTTCCCCTGCTGGAAGCATAACCCTGGCAGGTCATGTCTGCGTGCGTTGCAGAGAGGGAGGGGGGCTGAGCTGTGTACCACTTTAGGAATAGGCAATCAACCGACTCACATCTCGCAACATATGCTTTCTGCAGTGGTAGCAGTGGGGGACTCTGCGTCAGCAACCGTCATGGAGACAGTCCACAACAACTGTGCCTGGCGGCTTCGGCGGATCCGATAGTCCCATGCCTATCCGCACTGGTACCTATCTACACAACACCGTCCACGAGCGCCTGATGGCGGGTATTCTCGCCTGTCGGGCTCAGTTCCACCGCAAGGATTACGGCGAATTCCCGACCCGGAGTACAAGGAGGCAGAGTGCACCGCGTATGGAGTTGCTAAGGAAGATCTGGGCGAATGAGCTTCAGCCGAGAGCTGCCCTCGAAAGACGTGACGGGCTATACTCCACACCTGGGCCCGGAATCGATGAATCGACCAATGTATACCGTTGTAGTCATGGTTATCCGTCTAGGTATCTCAGTTCCGTGGGTTCCCTTGACTTTCATGGGTAGGGGTAGTAGTGCGCGATTGAAAGAGTGGCCTGAGCTCGGAGCCGGAGGAAGGCGCTGAAGAAGGACGCGGTGGACTCACTCACCACTTGTTGTTTTGCTGCAGCTGGCCACCGAATTGAGTCAAAGGGCCTACCTTGATAACTTCCACCGTGGCACGTATGGACTAGACTCACAACGTGACGGTGTATTGGACGCCGACCTGCGCTCACTGCGATCCCGTACATGATAAATCTGAACGGACGGGCCTTGAGCTATATGACGCCACTGAAACTTCGGCATACCCTGCCCCTAAGCCTTGAGTCCAGCCGCGCCGTTCCAGATTTATTACGGGCGTATTCAGCGTAGGCCATAGTCAGCGAAGGTGCGGCCTCGGGCCCCAGTGTGGTCACCGGTCAAGTGCCACCGCGGGCGTTAATTTGGAGACGGGGAGTTCAATCCAAGCGCCGGGGCCGGCCGGTCTAGTGGAAACCGTGCGAGTTGTGCTTGAAGCCATCCCACCACCACCACCGCTCCCGGATGCGTATTGTCGTGAAACGGGGCACTACAAGTTCCGGGAATACCCTTCATGTATGCCCATATGCTCGATTGCCTTCCTTGGTTCATCCACCGCCACTTCTTACATACTGCGTCAAGGGAGAGGGCTCGCTTCCTTCGTTTGTCGGACCCGGAACAACGAACACATTGGAGCCCGGCCGTGCGTTGCTGCTCAAGGTGAGTTACGATGTGCGCGTACGTCCGTGATCAAGCTCTGCCTCAGCGGTATGTGATCAACAACGCCCACTTTTTCTCATACGACTCTGTTCCGATCTGTGTCGAGGTCCTCTTGGGTCGTCCATCATATCAGGTAGTATTCGCTTGAATCCTTCTCCACGAATGCCCGCAGGCGGTGTTCTGGTCCCTCGGAAAAGTGAGAGTGCAGACAGGAAACATGGGAAGACAAGGTCTAGACGGATGTCGTGCATATCCGGGGACAACAAACGGCGGCTCTCTTGCGGACGAGTGAGTATGCCGCCCACTACAGTTGTGTTACGTGTAGGTAGGTACACCTTTGTCCACGTTCATCGCCACCGTGCTGATCAAACCTCGGTATGCGGGGCCGTGCGATCTGGCCATTATTGCCTAAATGCATCTGTGTCCCCGCAGCAGGGGTGCTATCGCATCACGTTTCCAGCCCGCCTTTGTGCTCAAGTGAGCCTTCACCTGAGAATGCCGGCAAGTCCCGCGTGGTACCAGGCAAAGTGATTGATCAAGCATACACCGTCTCAACATGGTCGTATGTGCAGATATGGACTGCGTATGTCTCTGACATATCTCAGCCGCAAATATGCATCACTGGCAGGCAGTACCTTTGTTAGCTGGAATGAATGCAGTCTGTGAGCGGTGTTAAGCGTCTTTTTTCTTCTCCCGTGAGCGTTCACAGCGCTAGGCGTTTGTTACGCTAGATCCTATACACACCGGCAACGTCGGAAGGGACCCACCACCCTCAACCCGCACGCCCTCGTACTCCGGATGCACCGGCGTATGATGGCCGCAGTATAGGTAGTGAGTTTGATCCGACTTTGTCCTCAGGCCCAGCAGACACAGCTGATGCTGCGATTGATCAGCCGCCGAAAACTCTGATTGCGACAGATTCACAGACTTGCATTCTCGCCCGTATCCTGCTACACATACTGAGAGCATGGATGGTAGCAATCTTACTCAGCGCTGGGTTGGCTACGCTTCGTGATCTAACATTGCTCCCAATCATTGCCCTTCTAGGCTGCTATACCACATGAGGGTTGTGCCGCTCATGATTAGGGCCGCACTGCGGGGAGTGGCTCCGGGTCTCATACACAGAATCTCGTGACGCGTGACGTCTGGAGAGAACGTGGTGCGTCCCATCCCAGCAGTGCAATCTAACTGTTTTGTGCCAAGTCCCCGTCGGAAGGGTGATCCCCGACCATGAGAACACTGAACAGAATGTTCTCTGCACCGTGACCATAACCACAGCCGGTCGATCCTCACAGCCCAGTTCGAGCCGTATGGGCATTCGTTGGTGACGGCGTAGTTTGAGAAACCGGGCGCATTTGCCTCCATCACTTCCGTGGCGCATTAATGATTCTGCACAAGGCACGCGGAACAGAACCGTCGCTACTTCATGTAGGCACAGCCGCTACTCGACTAGGTATATAGGAGGTGTGTTCCACACCGGAGAGCACCAAGCTACATTCATCGACATCCCCATCCTACCATGCAGTCTACCTCTTCTCAGCCTCCCTTGGAACGTGGCAAGGCTTGCTCCCGTTGCAGGTGAGTCCGCCACATATCTGTGTTTCTGCACCGTATTGATGGTGTTCACACAAGGCGCCGTAAGATGGTATGCTTTCCTCCGTCTGCTTTCTACTAGTAGCGGCTCAATAATCTTTGGCAGCGTTGTGACGGACAGCGGCCTGCATGCCTTCAGTGCCAGCGGGCTGACCGTGCCGAGGACTGCGAGTACCTCGACGGCCCTGGTCCAACCCAGAACCAGCTCTTGGAACAACAGATATCGTCTCTGGAGGAACGCATCGCTGAACTGTCTGCGAGCTCGGCTCCCATGACCCTGTATGACCCCTATGCTGCGTGGCACGCCGCACAGCGATCGGCTCAACAGAACAACGATCCGATGCGGGCTCTGTCAGTTCTCTCCGCTCAGTATTCTCACCTCGCACCCGTTTTGAGACTCATTGACGACAGTGTCCGCCGATTTGTCCAACACGCGACCGAGTACGGGTTCTTCCTCCACATTCACCGCTTTCTGGACAAGGTCTTCGCCGCGAATTCCACTCACAGCAACAGCCTCCGTATCCTTCTCAACGTCATCTACCTCTTGGGCTCGAAGCTGTCCAGCAATCCCCAAGTGAAGGCTCAAGAGCAGTCCTACCTAGCCCGCGCCCTCCAACACCTACCCACTGCCCTCCCCGAAGACCCACGCGGTGCGATCTACGTGATGCAGGCCGAAGTGCTGCTCGCCAACTATTTCTTCGACAATGATCGGAAGCTCGAGGGTGTGTATCACGCGAATGCAGCTGTCTCAATTGCGATGGCCGCGAAGCTGCACATGATACGAAGTGCGCGCCGCAGCCGCACCGCTGCGGACACGACGACGTACCGGCTCCCGCCGCCGGCTGACCTCACCGAGGAAGGGGAGCGTATCAACGGCTTCTGGACAGTCTTCATTTTGGACCGATGCTGGGCTGTTGCCACTGGATCCGCACCTGCCTTTACCGATGACGAAGCCGCCGGCACCCAGATAGACACCCCGTGGCCTATGGAGCTGGGAATGTATCAAACTGTGCGTTATTTTCTCTATCTCGCAGAATGACCTGTGCCTTGTACTAATGTTTCGAGGGTAGCATCCGTTCCCCAACGACTTCCGAACCACCCGCACTGTACAATCATTCATCAGTGGCGTGGACGGTGACGCGAGTGTGGCCAGCCAGAGTGTCCTGGCGATCCACGCCAAGGCAGCCATTTTGTACGAGGGTGCGACTCGCCTCGCATCCAGGTACAACCCATGTGAGTGATCCGCCAGACCCCGCATGTGCGCTTCTTGATCTTCTTGTGAGCCGAATTAGCTTCCCAACCAACTCTGCTGTCCCTGGACAGCCGCATCGAGCGTTTCAAACATGCTCTTCCCCGCCTCGAGCGACTCGACCCCTCGCGCGTGGACATCCTGCGCTCGGTGCTTCTCGTCCACACGCTCTCCCAGTGCGCGACCATCCAGCTCCACACGCCGCTCGTGCAGGACCGCGTTACCGCGAACAGCCGTACCTACCTCGCAGCGCACGCGGCCGTGAAGGCGCTGCGGTGTGTCAATGTCGGGATCTTGGCCTGTGTGAACCCATTCGTCGGGGTGAGCTTATTTCCTCCGACACTTTCCTCCTGTGGTCACCACAGCTCGGGTGCTGACTCGAAACCCCCGATCAGATCCTTTGGGGCTCGGTCGGTAGGGTGATCTCGCAGGCCATGTCGACCGCGCGGCGCATGCGTGCGGCGGGCGCGACTTCTTCGACACAGGGCCTCCCTGACGAGCGTACGCTCCAGACGGAGCTCGAGCGGCTCGTCATGGCCATGGAACAGAGCGCACCGTCCTCGCCCTTCATGAGTAAGCCTTCCCCGCGCTCGGTGATGATACGGTGATTCATTGCTAACGCACCATCTGTTTCCCCAACAGCGACCCAGATCAGGGCCCTACGACCCAGTCGCCCGGCGGCGTGAGCCTCGTTCTCACGGACGTCATGGTGGGTGTGTACACAGTACGACCATCATATGCTGCAAGCTCGGGCCCGGACTCTACTGAGCGGACCGCCGTGTAGGCGTGCTTCTTCCGTATGCTTCCTCTTGGTGCTTCTTGGTTCCTCTTTCTTGGCCTCCCGAGTCCACGTTGATCACTTGAACCTTCTTGACTTCTGCCCGACCCGACCATAGATGGTTTCGTTTTCTTGGACGCTTCACTTTAGAGGATGATGACATCGGACAAGTTGTGTACAAACGGTACGGGCTCTCACGCGTCCCGTGTATTTGATACTCCCACCACTCACATCTTGTATACTGCGCATTGTGTGTAACGTTGCTGTACTCCTCTCCCCCGGTTCTAACCTCCGCTTCCTTCTTGCCACTCGGTGCCTGAACTCCGTTTGCCTGCATAGTAATCCTTACCTATTTATACGCTAATCCGGCCCTAGGCGACCGCATTGCCACCACTGTAATAACATAGATTGCCCATGATCTCTTATGCATGATCAGGATCTCTCGAGGCACAGCCCGACGACAGCCCATTCTCGCGGGTCGCTGACTTGAACACCCCGCGCGACTCCCGCGCGGTGCGATGCTTAAACCATCACTGACCATATATCAACTCAGAAAATCTGATGTTGCACACGCTACACGAGCGACCTGTGAACAACACCCCAAATGGCCACAGTCCACCCAGGCTTGCGAGCTGGTAGCACATGCAATAGATGCCGACTGCTACCAGCGTAACATATGTACAGTACCGAGTACGTACTTGGCCGCAGCGCGACACTCCCAACACTCGCCTCGTTCATAATGCCGCCCCCTGGGCCCTGAGCGCTGAGCCCTCGACCCACGCCGACGTCCGACGGCGACGACCCACGCTCACGTCCGAAGCTTCGTGAAGATGCTCCTCAGCGGGGCGGACATGCGGCTCGGACGGCCCCCTGAGCCCGCGTTCGCGCCTGCAGAGGCGGCACCGCAGGAACGCGCCTGGGCGTCCCCCGCCGTGCCGCGCCGGGGCGGCTGCGACCGCCTGCGCACCGCGTTCTCGTCGTTCTCGTTCCTGGGTGCCGCCGGGATCGACGCCGCCCTGAGCACGCGGCGCCCGAGGCCTGGGGCGGCAGGCACCGCCGTGGCCGTGTCCTGAGATTGCGAGTGCTTCGACGGGAGCATGCTCGCCCGCGTGGGCTTGATGGGCACTCCGACGAGCCCCAGCGCGTGCGGCTTGCGCTCGACGGGCATGGTCTGGCGGGCGTTGATGGACCGGAGTGGTGCGCGCCGCTGGTCCGCAAGCAGTGCCGGCGTGGGCGTCGCCGAGGGCGTGTTCGGGGCGGCCAGCGGACTGTGGAGGCCCGGGGCACCTACGACCGCCCCGCCGGGCCCGGAGCCCGCTACATTTCGCGAGGGGCTTGGGCCGCCCCGGGCACTCGAGACAGATGGCGTGCGGGCCAAGGCGCGGACTGCGGGGTGCTTCGCCGTCGTTGGGCCCGCGAACAGCGGCGGGTCCTGGAGCGGCCGCGTGGCGGGGCTGTGGGCGCGCGCGCGAGCGCGAGCGGCCGGGTCTTCGGCGGCGGCGGGGGACATGGGAGCGTACGACTCGCGCAACGGCGAGTTCTTGCGCACCGTGGCCGTGGACGCGAGCCGTCGGGGGAGTGCAGGCGGTTCGGGCGCGAGTGCGCCGGGGGCGGAGCATTGTGGGACGGATGCGCTACCGTCGGCGGCGGATGTGTACTCGTGGAACATGTCGACGGTCGAGAAGCGGACGCTCTTCTTCTCCTTCAGGATCCCACGGACGGGCTTCATGCTTGCTGTGCTCGAGGGACGTGATCCCAAGGGAAGGTGGATAGCTAGGTCACACACGGGGACGGGGAGTGAAGCACGGGTAGGCGTCTCGAAAGGGACCGGCTCGTCGAAAACGTGTGGGATGAGGTCAGACCCAACGTCTGCTGCGATGGAAAGCACCTTCTCCGTCTTCTCTGTCGCGCTCGAGCTGTTAGACTCGGGTGCCTGGATGATGACCGTCTTGCGTCGCGTCAGTTTCACATCGGCGGGCGTGCGTATGGGGTCATCATCGCCGAAGCTGCTACTGCTTCCGGACACTAGGGAGGGTGTATCTACGTCGGAGAGGGCATCGGACGTAGGCGAGGTTACGTCCGAGGCATACGGGAGGTCGCCTGCAGGTGAGGGAGGAGGCGAAACCTCCGTGTGCATCTCTTTGGTACCACGCCAGTCCGCCACGAGCTCCTTCGCAAACGCCCATTCCTCGTCGTCAAGGTCTGATAGGAGAGAATCCTGCGAGGACATATCTGACGCTGAATGCCTCTCGGGTCCGTCCAAGGGAGGTCGTACAGATTCCGTAGGGCTGAAAGGTGGCGGTGCAGGAAGCCGCGACCTCAGGTCGTTGCACATAGCAGAGAGGCCCATGTCGAGGGGGCGGACATCCGGACAACCGGTACTCACAGGCGCGGTAGATGTCGGAGAACCGAGGAATGGTGTTGGAATATCCGGATAGGGATCCTGATATAGTTCATGAGGCTGAGCCTTGTTACCTTGACCAAGAGCCAAAGCTGGAGGGAGCTTCTTCCCTCGCCGGACAGCCAAGGGAAGTTCCGGATGCAGACTATGAGAAGACTCGAAGGAGAGCGGCAATGCAGCTGTCGAGTTTGAAACCATGATCGTCGGCACCGCTGGCTGCGAATAAGGTGCGTCGTTTGGCCCGATAGTTTCGCCTGCATGAACTGTGGAGGACGACGCTGTACCAGACGTCACAAAGGAACTGGAACCGGCAGGTGTTGAATTGCGGGGAGCGTTGGGCAGCCCATGGTCGTCAAGACAGCCAGAAGGTTCCTCTGGCACACTACTGAGCCTCTTGCGGAATAAGGCGGTGAACGTCTGTGGTGAGAAGAGAGACCCCTCCGGAATCCACTCGGGCGCCTCCGAGTCGGGAACGTCTTCCTCTGAGGTGCGTGATAGCTCTAGCTGAGGATATACGGTTTCCTGAGAAGGACGTCAACGATCTGATGGGGGACCATAAATGACCATACGTACAGCCCATGTGCCGACGGACAGTCCTTCCATCAACATAACTCTGAGGCGCGGACCCGTTGGCGACGTGATGAGAGGAGCGGTGCCAGGTGGAGAAACGGGAGATGATGACTTCAGCAGCGAAGTCCCCAGTTCATTCACAAATATCAAAGGTTTAGCAGAAACAGGAAAAGGAGGGAGATCGTCAAAGGAGTGTGAGCTTTCAGCCGCAGGTAAGGCATCGAAGCCGGTCGAGAGGAGACTCTCAGCAGGAGAAGAGGAGAGAACATCGAGGAGGTCCAGAGTCGCGGTCGAGCCTGCAGAGAGTAGCACTGTGCTGGATTGTTGCGCGGCCATTGTCGTGGAGTCGAGAAAGTCCTGCGAGAGAATAACAGCCCGAGGGAGAGACTTACTGCATCATACCTGGATAGAGGCTGACCAGCCCGCCTCCTTTCACCCGCCTCTCGGTTGGGTGCACTGACGTCGGGCTGCTTCGCAATCACTGCAGTTCTGTATTGTCCTGAGGCGAGTCTCATTCAGATCACAAACATTGGCGAGGCGCGATCATGGTGTATACTACTGCGCAGATCCAAGTTCGCTTAGAGCAGCCAGGTTCCTTGCCGTCGACGACAAGGAGCGGTGTCCATACCAGTGCAATGGCAGCCCGATAGACAGAGCTCAACAAGTGGTGCGAGGAGGAGACTACATGGCAACATGGATTGTGGGGACTCGGGGGCGATGGTGGTGGAACGAGCGAGGGCGTTGTGGCGTGGATGGTGTCGCTGATTGCAGGAGAGAGAGAGACGCCCGACTCGGGAATCGCGCAGGTCGCATCTCGACGTCGAGAGATGTGTGCTCCTCGCCAACGCATCTTGCGACCCGCCCCCACCGCCGTCGCCCCCGGCTACAGCGAGCGCGACCAGGTCCGCCGTCTGCCCGTCCCGCAGCTTTCGCACACACCCCGGTCTGTCAGAGTGGTCACCGGCAGTGTCCTTGGTCAAACTCGGGGAGAATAACACCGGTCTGCAGCGCCTCTTCGCCGTCCTCGCCTTCAACGGATACCGCCCCAATACCACCCGCTATCCTTATTCCCTCATACCCCGACCTGCGTCTCTGCTTTCGCTCCCTGGTATCTCGTCTGCACGCACACCTTCTCTCGCGATCCACGTCTGCTCTCGCGACTCTGCCTCTCGGACTAACTTATACCACCTCCCATTTCCGTTCGCGGTAAGTGCTTATTCCTCGGGAGTTCCTGTTGGTTGGATGCGCGTTTCCTTAGACTGTGCGACCAGGATGAGTCTCTATGCGTCGCGAGCACCATATTTGCATGCGTGATCCGTGATATGGTTCTCGGTTGTAAACCGCAGACACTGATTCCTTCCTGTAGTCCACTATCACGCTTCCCCACTCCGGCAGCCCTTGAGAACTCTGCTTTCCTGCAGGAGCCACGAACAGCGGGCTGTCTACATCACGTTCCTAGTGTGACACACGAGGTATGTCGTGAATAACATTATCATTGAGCAGCCAGGGACTTGGTATGGCGGATCCTAGCGAACGCCCCGAGTCCGCAGACGCATCGAGCCCGCATCAGCAGCTTCGCTGTCTACCTGGCTGCCTCGAAATCTTCTACCGTTCTACATCTCGCACCGCTGATTGCCTTCAAACGGGTAGTAGTGAAGCTTATAACGCGTGTCCTCGCCCAGGGCCGACACCCGTCACACCCACTCACCCATGTCTTCCAACCACGCGGAGGACGGCGGCTCTCGAAGGCCCGCCACTCCTACGCCCAACAACACACAAACTAATGGCAAGTCCACGCAGGCCAAGTCTGGCCTTGTGCCCACGAACAATGTTACGACCAAAGAGGGCATCACCGTCAGGACACGGATCGAGCCTAGTCTCTCCGTGGACGACGTCATCCGCCAGCTGTGCATTAGTCTCAAGCTGAAGGATCCTCCTGCTGTGTATGCGCTACGGGATGAGAACGACGAGTTGGTGACCAACGATAACTTAAGGAAGAAAATCAAGGGCAAAGTTAACCTCAAGTGAGTGTTTGTCCAGCTCCTCGTCCTCCGGGACCAGCATGTCCCCCGTGATACAGTCCATCCACGTCTTCAAAGTATCTCGATAACCGGGATTGATCGAGCTATCTCCTTCTCAGGCTAGTCAATGCTCCCGCAATCGAGGCCGCAGAGATCGTCGAGAAGCTCAGTACGAGGGACCAGAAACTCGGACTTGCATTGACGTCTCTGCGTAAACTCATCCGAGTAAGTGCATATATGGTGCACACACTACACTTGGCTCATGTCGTTCCTAGGAGGAGCAATTCGCTCACCAGTTCCTCCAACGCGATGGTTTACGCGAACTGATAGAGGTCATCAACACTGCGCACGGAAACACGCTCGCTGTTAGTATCGTCCTACCGAAGACGTACTCCGCAACTGATCAACGGTCTCCACACAGTACGCCCTGACCGCTATGCAGAATCTCATGGAGCTCGACTACGGCTGGGCCAACCTAGACAACGCGTTCATCTTCAAAGTCGTCCAGATCCTCTCCGAGAGCTCGCTCATCAATGTATGCCGGCCTGCAACCGCGATCCTGAAACGTTTGGTGGAGGCCGACCCGAGCAACGCAGCAGGGGTCAATCTGGCGAGCAGCAGCAGAGGCCCGCCTTCTCCTCCGCCGGGATCGGTGTACCGGTACGGCTTCGACGTTGTGTATGAGCAGATGCGCAAGGAGAAGCGATTACTGGAAACGGTTGTGAACCGCCTAGGAAGCGCCGACACCACTATGGCCCTCTATAGGTGCGCGACACGTCTGAGGCTTGGATAGGAACAGAACTGACGTGCATACAGTATGATGTTGATCAACTCACTTCTGGCCCACGCAAGCGACCCTCGATGGGACGAGTTCATCTCCGAACTAGAACAGCTGAACGTACGGAAAGCTGTTATCGTACGTGTTGTTCAATGTGGCCCCCCGTGTTAGGTCGCTTACCTTGCTGCCACAGCGGTTGATGTCCTCACATACTATAGAAGACCTAACCTCCTGTATCCTGGACTTCCAAGCGAACGTCGTGCGGGTCACCTTCCGGATGAAGACGACGCTGGTCGAGCCGGACTTCGAGCCTCTGCACAATCAGAAGCTGCAGTACATCTGGGAGAAGAGCAGGCTCCAGGAAGACCGCGAGGACGCGATTACGCCCATCAAGTGGCGAAAACTCGGGTTCGAAACCGAGGATATCGGGCATGAGTTCAGGGAGGTTGGGGTGTTAGGCTTGGACTGTTTGGTATGTTCCACACTGCCGCTTAGGTGAGAATACACTAACCTGGCCGGTGTTCTCAGAAACACTTCGTGGAGAGAGATCCCGACTACTGGGCAAACGTGCGTACACGACGTTGTCGTGGAGACCTCCCGTAATAACCTCGCTTCCGCAGGTCGTACAAGAGCAGCTTAGTCGCTCCGAAGAGCGGCGATGTCCTATAGGGAAGGCTTCAAATGAGATCGCGGACCTGCTCTCAGAGCATTGGGCTATATACGGACCCGGGTGTATGTAATTTCGTTTCATCCCCGTCGTGAACCCATGCTCAAGGGTCCCTGCTTAGATTCTACATCGACGACGTTCCAGCCGTTCTTCCTCAACTTCCCCCGGGTACACTCGCTGGCACTGCACTTCTTCCTCAGGATGTGGAACGAGAGCGGCGCCTCGACTGATGACTTCCCTCGACTCGTTGCCTTGACGAGAAGCCAGTGCGTTGCCATTCCTCTTTGCTGTCTATTCCCGAGCCACGCCACTGACGGAAATCATCGCCACTTCGATGCACAGAGTGAAGGTGGCTCTGAAGCGGGAGAACATCCGGCCATGGCACGAGGTCGAGCAGGAGTTCCTCGAGAGCGAGTACCGAGCCGTGCGCGACCGCCAGATGCAGGAACTCGAGATGGAGGACAACATCATGAGCAAGATCCCTATACGGTACGCTGCCTTATTCTCCTTTCACCTATGTGAGAGGGCAGTAGATGGGTGCTCACTGTGCCTATAGCAACCTGCGGGCGAAGCTGTACAAGGAGTCGTATGAGTTCGTCCGGCAACAGCGGATCCACTGTCTGCTTGAGGGCGCGTGGTTCATGAACGGCATACCCCTCGCCACAACCGCGCCTCGTGACACCCTCCGACGGCCAACACGACCATGGCGCTTCCTCCGTCTAGTACGTCCCACTCACCGTTACCTCTCGCATCCACTCCATGCTGACTGACCTCCCCTCCACCCCACAGGACGCCGGGCTGAAGTACCTGCACTACGTCGACAGCGCCGTCAAGTTCCCCGTGCGCAAAGGGCTCGAGGACCTGCCCGAGCGCATCGAGATCGCGATGATCAGCGAGGTCGCGACCGGCACCTGCGCGCCCTTCCCGCACATCCAGCGCGACCAGGCGGACATCCCGCTCGGCGCGGGCTCGCCGCTCCTCGCCTCGAACCTCTCCTTCTCGCTGCTCAGCACGAGCGGCGGCTCGCTCGCGGACCAGATCGCGCCCGACCAGGCGCGCTGGGCGGACTGGACGGACGGGCTGAACATGCTCCGGAGGGACGGCGGGCACGTCGCGTCGCAGGAGACGGAGCTCTTCGTGCAGGCGCTCACGGAGATTGGGCTCAAGATCAAGCTGCTAGGTTCGTCCTGCCTCTCTTCTCCTCTGTCCTTTGTTGCTTGTTGTGCTCCAAGCCGGTACTGACTCATCGTCATAGATCTCTCTGGAGAGCGCGTCGAGATCCCGAGCGGGCTCGTCGCGGGGCCGCCGCCCATGAACAGCGATTTCTTCTTCTCGGACCTCGCGTACGACACTCCAGCATAGCACCGCGAGGGCCATACCGTGCCGTGCACGCCTAGCACACCACTACCCGTCGTGCACGGTTGTGTATATCTCTCTCGGGCACGTATGCCCCAGCATGCATCCCCCTCAAACATGCATAGTCGCGTGCGCGGCAGGCTCGACGTCGGACGTGCAGCGCGCGTGCGTATAGCGATAGCGACGGCGGTGACGGTGTGGATGGGTTTCGGTTCCGGGCTCGGATGACGTACGTACTATGTAGCACCCTTCGTAGCAGTAATCTCTCTTGCGACATATATACCAGTAGCTATAGCGGCGGCGGTGGTGGTGGCAGCGACAGTAGTAGGATATCCCTTCGAATTTATATTTGCTAACTTACCTGCTCGTCACGACCCACACACATTCACGAAGATGTACCAGCGAGGAGGTACGCAGTGGTAGTAAGGGGATGCAATGGATATGTTTTACACACACGAGCTCTACGTCGTCGTGGAGGGGAGAGAGAGGGAAAGCAGAGAGCAATAAGATACATGCAGTTGGATGCAGAGTTCCTACAGTGAGATAGATGGCGTCCCGCTGCAGGAGGTCGGGCGCGGCGGTCCGTGGTGGTGCGATGCAGTTGATGCAGGGTGCGTGTAATGGAGGTGTCGACGGGGGACGATATGCTGAGATGGGGTGGATACATGCTGGGACAGGGAGAGAATCAGAGAGCGAGAGCGTTCGGTCGTAGGTCGTTAGAGGTCTTTGGCGGTGTGTAGGAGATGCAGGCGGCTATATGGGGGAGAATATATACGAGGCGAGGGTGAGGTGGGAAAGCAGAGCAGGTGGTGGTATGTGGGTGAAGGAGCGGCGGGGGTTGAACCCGGTGACAATGCTGGGAAAAACATAGAGCACGCCAACCGTGGCTGACGGCGTGTGAGGCCGTCATTTATGCGTCGGCGACGCGGTCATAAGCAAGAGAAACTGAGGCAAATGTTGAATTTCCAGGGTGTGGGATGAGATGCGGGTGTATGCGCGGGGTCGTGGCAGCCTCTGAGCGGGTTGTGGGTGGGCCTCAGCGAAGAGTCGTCTAGTTGGCGTGGCCGTTCGCACCGTTCGTGGTGGGTTGAGGCGCAGAGCCGTATTTGGCGGCGTACTCGGCGCCCGCCTTGAAGAACGGCTCGAAGATGGCCTCTGGTTTCTTGTAGTCGTTGTGGACGACGTTTACCAGGCAGTACGTGTCCATGATGTTGTCGATCAGCTTGCGCGTCGGCGAGTCGGGCTCGTACAACTTCGCCCACTGGCGGCCGAGCTCATAGGCCTCGTCCTGAGGTTACGCCATTAGTGCACACTGGGCTTGCAGATCAGTGTGGTGTGGTAACCGACCTTCCATGCCATGAAGCTAATAGCCTCGACGATCGTCGGCTGGACGATCTCCTTGCCAGGGAAGACACCCCATGTCACCGCGTTGGGGCCGTCAGAGTGGGTGTTCGTACGAAGATCGCCGCGGTTGTTGATCACATAGTAGGTGATGTTGATATCACGCTCAATGTGGGGGATGAGCATATCAAGAAGCTCGGGGGACACAAAGAACTCCAGGTACGCCTATCATAGAGCGCATATAAGCCACCCATCGCATCTGGCAATGCAGGTCTACGTACCTTTTGGTAAACGTAGCCGTTCGCCGGGCCCCATCCGTGAATCCTGTCATCACTCCGCGCACCATCTACCGCAGGCTGCGAGTTGATCGTCAAGAAGCCGAGCTCGTTGAGCTTCGCCAGCTGCGGCGCGATGACCGACGTCTCGCTCGACGGCGCGCTGTCCGACCACGGGAGCGCCTCGAGCTGGCCGAGACAGAAGCGGGAGAAGAGCGTGCGGATCTGCTCGATCGTCGTGGGCGTGTCCCACAACCGGAGTGCGTCCTCCGGTGACTGCTTGATCCAAACGCCGTACCCGTCGAGCTCGCCGTACGCGGGCGAGCGCGAGTCGCCGAACCGGCCGTTTGGGTACTCGTCCCAGTTCTCGGTGCGGGAGAGGTACGAGCGCGTGCGGTTCGCCCAGAAGATCGGCCGGATGTTCTCCGTGCGCCGGTTGGGCGTGAGCGACTGGCGCGGCGGCGGTCAGCCAGAGCGTGGCGGGGGCTTCCCAGCGGAAGGGGAAAATGGGGCGTACCTGTCTCCAGGGTAGCGGCTTGATAACCTCGATGCGGGGAACGAGGTTGAGCTCCTCAAGCAATAGCCGACAGCCCTTCTCCAGATTCATGGTGTAGAAGTGGAGGCCCTTGATCCCGATGTCGGCAGCGAGGATGCGCCTGCAGAGGTCCGCGACAAGCTTGGTGCCGATCTCGCGCACCTTCTCGTCATTGTTTTTGTGCGGCTCGAGCTCGTCCAGGAACGCCTGCGGTACAGTAATTTTTGCTAAAGACGTCGCCTTCTGGAAGCCATTCCACGTCTGGACGGGCATGATCCCAGGGACGATGGGAACGGTGATGCCGGCGGCCCGAGCGGCGTGCACCCACTCAATGAACATGTCCACGTCGTAGAACATCTGCGTGAAGATGAAGTTCGCGCCGGCGTCGACCTTCGCCTTCAAGTAGCCCATCTCCTTCTCGCGCTCGTCCGGCGGGAGGCGCTGGGTTTGTGGGTAGCCCGCGACGGCAATGTCGAAGTAGTCGCCGTACTCGGCACGGATATAACGGACGAGGTCAATCCCGTAGCGGAAGCCGCCCTCTACTGGCTCCCATTCCTTACCCACAGGCGGGTCCCCACGGAGAGCCAGGACGTTACGGCAGCCGTGCTGCTTTGCTTCCTGCAATTGGCTCGGTGAGAACATATTCCCATAGACATTGCACACAAGGCCCTCCGATCATGCCGTACGGGATGCAGCATGACCAGGAATAAGCTGCAGTGGAGCACATGGCACTGCGGGGCAGGAAAAGGGAAGGTTAGGGGAGAACAGTGGACGACTTACCCGCAACGCCGTGTCCACCTTTTCCTTCGGCATGCCCGTGCACGTCAGATGCATACATGTCTCGATTCCAATAAGTTTCTGACATGTTTTGACAAGTTCAGAGGTAAGCTCTGAGGTCCGTCCTCCCGCGTTCCTATACGAGCGATGACGGTGTCGGCGGCGAAGACGGATTGATTTTGATTTTCGGGCACGCTCACCATGTGATGTCAATGAACTCGGGGCCGAGCGCGCGCATGCGCTCTATACGGTCCAGAAGGTTTTGAAGACCCTAGGACGCAGCAGCACGCCATGGTTAGATGATCGCGGAAGGGGGGCGCGGCGGCCGGTCGGAGCCAATAACTGACCTGGGCTGTCCTGGGTGGGAAATACTCGAAGGACCACCAGACACGGTCCTCCTTGGCGGCCTGCTCGATCTTCTGGCTAATTTTCATGATTACTCGTGAACAGTAGGGCGGGAATTAGGGGGGAATATATGATTGCGAGGCTTGCGGCGGGCGGGGGAGGGGGAGTCAGAGGAAGGAAAGGCGAGGAAAGCCACGCCCTGGAAATCGTGCCAGGTTCTTTGCCGGCCCCCAGTCATTTATAGCCAGTGACTTAGACGCCCGTTATACAGTATGTCAATGACTCTCGCGCCTCCTCTCCTTCTTCCTCCACGTCCTCCCTCCGGCATTCATTCCCACTCTCGTTTCTCAGCTCTATTTCTCTCACTCCGGCTCTTTGGAACGCTAGCACTACGACTACTCTCTGCCGTGTGCCACGGGCATGGCTCAACTTCACCTGAATCCCCGGTTACCAATAAACTGCTGGGGTACTCGCGAGAACCTAGAGTGTCCGCTGCGGTGCATGTCTAGCTTTTCTCTACGGCTTTTTTGAGCTGTTTGGTCGGTGTCTTTAGGTCAGTGCGCTTCAATGCATTACGTGGAAGATCATCCGCGAAGCTCCCTTGCTTATACGTACAACTTTCTCCTGGGACCGGCTATCATCCCTTTCTATACACCCGCACCCCACGTCCGACGCGTTAGCGTGATGAGTTACTCAATGAATGCTGGGATGCCAGAAGCCATTGTTTGTACGTACTCCCATCTCGTTTGTGTGCGTGTTTGTTACGGTCCCAGGAGGCTGTCTTGCTCGTATATAACTCCCTGCACATTGTCTTCAATGATAATGCGTTTTCCAAACGGCCCTAGACCGGGATACAACTCGCGAGTCCCGCTTGCATCGTCCCTTCTGTTGAGCCCGACGGACGCGCTCACCGTCCGGGCCGTCGGGAGAAGCCGCCCAGAATCCAAACGCAAGTCCGCTAAGCGCTCGTAGTTACATGCTCAGACTTCTGTCGGTGAAAAGACCCGCCGCACGCTGCTTTTCTTCCCGTCCTATCGCTCGCCAGGCCGCAGTTGCCTCGAAACGACCACCGTCCTTCTGTAGCATATCTTGCTTGCCCGCCTGGCGGAGAGAGTACAGTATGGAAGTCGATCCACCCGGCTCCGTTACCGAACCTCCGACGGAAACCAACCCAAGTCTGAAGAGGCCACAAGGTGATGCAGCGGAGGAGGCTGAGGCTTCCGCTGCCAAACGCCCAAAACCCGGGCCCATCGAGGGCGAAGGAGGCACGCTGGAGAGTGCAGACGCCTCCAAGGAGAAAACAGATAAACGAGGGGACGGGAAGAAGGGGCAGAAACAGAGAGGGAAGAAGGGCAAAGACAAGGAGTACGTTCGCAACCGGCGCAGAGGCACTCGCCCGGAAGGAGAGGAGGCTACCACTCCAGATAATGGAGAGCCCAAAGCTCCGCGCCTGCCCAAGCGACCGTGTGCGCTGCTCATTGGGTTCTGTGGGGATGGCTACAACGGAATGCAAATGTACGTACGGTGTGGTCCGACAAGTATACATACGCGGGACATTGAACGCGCAACACAACAGCCAGCCCGATCCGAAGGTACGCACCATTGAAGGCGCGCTGTTTGATGCCCTCATCAAAGTGGGTGCCGTGTCCCAAGACAACTCGGATAACCCGACCAAGGTACGAGCCCTCCGGAAGCGGCCGCCACACTATCCTTGTGTTGATCGGGAACCCAGGTCAAACTTGGTAGAGCTGCGCGCACCGACGCTGGTGTTCACGCGGCAGGAAATGTTGTGTCTATGAAGCTCATCAACGTTATACCGGGCGTCCGGGACCTGGTGGCCAGAATAAATGAGGAGCTTCCTCCAGAGATACGATTGTGGAGTATCGTGCGTGCTGACGATATAGAGCTTGTCCGTGTACTCAGCTGTTCCGCAGATCCGCGTGCAAAACTCGTTCAACGCGAGAACGTATGTTGCCTTCCACCATCACCCAATTGTGGCGTTCGCGGAAGCTCACTTCGCTCTCGATGCGACAGGACATGTGACAGCCGCAAGTACACGTACTTCTTCCCTTCCTACCTCATGATTCCGCCCAAACCTGAGAGCGGACTGCATAAGACGCTCAAGGCCCAGGGAGCCGAATGCGCCCCTCATCCGTTCTGGGAGAACGCCGATCCCGCCGCAACGCCACAAGATGACCTCAAGCGGAAACGAGCGTATCGGATCACTCCTGAACAACTGTCCGCACTGAGAGAAGCGGCCAAGAAGTTCGAGGGCTCTCACAATTTCCACAACTTCACCGTAGGGAGGGACTTCCGAGATCGCAGCTGTCAGCGATTCTTGAAGTCAATCGAGGTATACATGTGTTCCCTACAGCATCCGGGTTCATATGCTCACTGCCGGTAGATATCGGACCCTGCGGTGTACGGCGACACGGAATGGATAGCTGTGCTACTGCATGGACAGAGTTTCATGTTGCACCAGGTGAGGTCCTCGCTCCTCGTACACTACACGCCGAGCTCACTCGAGTCCAGATTGTAAGCACGCCCGGCCGCTCTCCCTGACCACGGTTCACGATTCACATCGCCCTCCGTTTCTCAGCGCAAAATGATCTCCGCCCTCGTGCTCTCATGTCGGACAGGGACCCCTCCCCAAATCATCGAAGAGGTACACCGCTTCCTGTCCTTTTCTCTCGAGCCACCTCCAGCTCATTGCCTCACCCTTTGTTCGTTGCAGCTGTATGGACCGCGACAGGTCTTCATCCCCAAAATGCCCGCGCTCGGACTACTGCTCGAGTACCCGATTTTCGAGAGCTATAGCAGGCGCGTCGCGGCGGTGAACGAGAAGCTCCAGCCAGGCGACCCCGACTACCGGGCGCCGATAGACTTCGAGGTGCACCGCGCGCAGCTGGACGAGTTCAAGCAGAACCACATTTACGCGAAGATGCGGTCCATTGAGGACCAACACGGCATGTACGTGTCCTCGTTCCTCGTCTTCATCCCCCATTTGGCGTGATGCAAAAATGAATCATGTGCTCATATGGTCCCGTAGATTCGACGGGTGGATCCGTTCCATCGACGCGTACGCAGGTCACGACCTCGAGTACCTCAACCCGAAGGGCATCGTGCCACAATCCGCGGTCATCAAGCGCGGCGAGTTCCGCAACAACCCCTTCCGGGAGAAGAAGCGATACGACGCGACGTCGTTTCCCGCGGGCGGAGCCGCCGCCGGAGGCGGCTCGGTCGAGGACGAGGAGAGCTCGGAGGACGAGGAGGCGCACCTCCCGCTCGACAAGGAAGAGCTTGCGGACCTCGAGGGGTGAGGCCATGATGAGTGAGGAGTGAACGTGCTGATGGGCGGGTGCCTGTATGCTCGGCTGTCGGGTGTTGCCCAGCTGCTAACGCTAACGTAACTGACTCTGCTGGATACTCGACGACGGTCGTATATATGTGCTCTATCGTACGATGTCGCGTTGCCCGTAATGCTGTTGTGAAATGCGTCCGGGTTCTGGTACTCGCCGGGTGACGTGAACCCGCGCCCTGAGCGTGCTGGGCGTACAGCTCACCCCTCTTTTCGGCGCCGGGTCATCTCAGCGCATTCGTAAACGCCTACGCCGGCAGCAACATCTTGAGCGCATTCATTCGCTCCTTAGCAACCAAACTGCTGAAAGCCGAACATATGTAAGAAGCATACGGTGCCCAGTCAACCGAGGCCACAACAGTACGAGTACCTACTGCGTGTGGTTCCTGGTAGAACGCGGAGCCGGGTCCGGAATCCGGATGAGCGCGGATTGATGCGGTGCTCGTCTAAACGCGGACGGGCGCCAACGAATTTGAGACTAAATACGCGGCAATCGAACGAGGAGCGGTCGACGTCGCTGCTCTTGCCACGACGCGCCTTACGACCACACGACTCCCTGCGACGACGCCGCCGTCGACGCTGCCCGCCCTTGCCCGCCATGTCGGCCAACGCACCCACGATAACTAACGTGCCGACCATCAAAAACGCGCCCCTCATCGGCCTCGCCGAGGGCAACGGCTACTTCTCCAACTACCAGCTCGCTGCGCTCGTCCTCGGAGTCCCCTGGGTCGTGAAACGCTCCCTTCCGGTCGTCTGCCATGGCGGCTTCAAGACTTACCTCTTCCTCGTCCTCGTGCTGGGCCTCCCCATCACCATGGCGTACTGGACGGTCATGAGCATGTACGGCCCTCGTGTCAACGAGAAGGTCCAGCTCCCCGGACGTAACATCGAGGAGTACATCACCATCAAGGACCCCGAACTCAAGGCGAAGTACTTTGGCAAGGAGAAGATCCCCATGCAGGTCTTCCACGACGCGTACTTTGACGAGAAGATCGACTTCAATGGTGCGCTTGCACGTGCTACGTGTCTGATTGGACCCTAACTTCTCGTGTGTTACGACGCGATTTCTCCTCTCCAGGCGACGTGCTGGATATCCTGGAGGCTCGCCATGACTGGGCGAAGATGGTCTTCACCCCGGAGCTCTTCAAATACGTCCTCACTCAGATGCTGCCCGAGGTCATCTTCCACACCCAAAACCAGGACGAGGAGCAAGTTCGCGAGAACTACGACAGTACGTCACGCGTTTTCCACGCGTCTGCACGCGTCGCTCATGTCGCATTTCAGGGGGCGACGACTTCTACGAGTGGTTCCTTGGACCGCGCATGATCTACACGTCTGGCATCGTTACCGACATCACCCGCGAAGAGACGCTGGAGGAGCTCCAGGACAACAAGCTGACTGTTGTCTGTGAGAAGGTGACTGGACAGTAAAGCATCTTAGAGATATGTAGCTGACTATGAGTCATCTACAGCTTGGCCTCAAGCCTACTGACCGCCTCCTCGACATCGGCTGTGGCTGGGGTACCCTTGCTGCGTTTGCGCACAAGAACTACGGCTGCGACGTCACCGGTATCACCATTGCGAAGAAGCAGACCCAGTTCGGTAACGATCGTATCAAGAAGAACGGCGGCGACCCCTCGCGCGCGCGCATTCTCTGCCTCGACTACCGTGACATTCCCAGCGGCCGTGGCGCGTACACCAAGATCGTCTCGCTCGAGATGGCTGAGCACGTCGGCATCCGTCGCTACCAGTCCTTCCTCCGTCAGGTCTACAACCTCCTCGACGACGACGGTGTCTTCCTCCTCCAGGTTGCCGGCCTCCGTCCCGCTTGGCAGTACGAGGACCTCATCTGGGGCTTGTTCATGAACAAGTACATCTTCCCCGGCGCCGACGCGTCATGCTCTCTCGGTTGGGTCGTCAAGCAGGTCGAGGCCGCTGGCTTCGAGGTCAAGAACATCGACGTGCTCGGCGTCCACTACTCGGCGACAATCTGGCGCTGGTACAAGAACTGGTTGAGCAACAAGGACAAGGTCGTCGAGACGTACGGCGAGCGGTGGTACCGCATCTGGGTATTCTTCCTCGCGTACTCCGTTCTCATTGCTCGGTACGTGCTTGGTCCCTTGAACCACCGAACTCCTCTTGGATGCTCACTGTTATTCCACGTACAGTCACGGTGGCTCGTCGGTGTTCCAGCTTACGCTGCACAAGAACCTGAACGCGTACCCCCGAATTCTGGGCGTCCCCAACCACGCCTCGATCCACGTCCACCCCGACCACGAGATCCTGTAAGTTGCCTGAAGCGTCGTTATTCGTCTTCGTATTCTGACTACGTCCACGTTAGGCCGGTTGATTGAACAGCCAGCTCCAGTCCATGACCGATAGAAGTCTCGGGCATCGGCCTATAGAGAGCGGCGGGGGTGCGGGCGGCCTGGTGCCGAGTGCGCAGCTATATTACTTACTACTGCTGAGGGAGAATACCGTACGTCGGGATGCAATAGTCAATGCTAATGGCGACGTGGTTTTCTCATACTCTCATATCATGAGCCCGAGTCGACATCCGCTTGTTTACGGGGTGACATGAGCACATTATGATAGCATTAGTTCAACTGGAGGGTGAAGTCTATTGTTTCTGGGAGGACGACACATCCTCCACTATGATTCGAAAGCACACCGGCCGCGTTGGGTATAGAGTACAGACTCGGGCTTGTGGCAACGACGCGCGTTAGAGTCGTGACCGCGTTATTTGCATGTGTTGTGCTGGCGTCTGCTGGACAGTATATATAAGGGCAGTTTTCAACGCTGTCCTCGATGTTCTCCGCCGTCTCCTCAGGTTTGTAGCGACGACATGATCGTCTCTGCATATCCAGAGCCCATCAAGACTCGCTTATATGGTCCTCTCTGCTCATGTGTATCTCTCGTCGTCCAATCTAGCTATCTTTGCCCCTCATCTTGTGCTCGTTCACGCGTGCCGTACCTTTGTCGTTACCTCCTCCGAGTCCCTCATCCCCCAAAATGGCGCCTTTCTGCCCGGGCAGTGCTTACGCATCCACCCTGCACCGGTTCTGGTGAAGCGCCAAGAAGAACGCGATCCGCCGTCTAATCAGCGGCGGATGGGCGACGTTGAGAAGTGCGGGCTTCGTCTCACACTGAGGCTCGTCACGGTTCATGCTCGTCCTACATTCAGTTGTGTACTTAATCACTCTTGTAAATACTTGTTGGTTTACCTTGAAAATTTTATTCCGCCGTGCGGTGTCTATCTCTGTCCGAGCATCGTATATTTATCTAGGCAAGAGCTATATCGATATCAACACAGAGAGAGATAAGGGCTTGGGTCCATTGACTCGTGTGTACGGTACAGCAGTCCCTACGCTACTAAGTTGACTGACCGAGAACAGACCGGGAAGCCCGGTTCTGAACGTGAACAGGACACCATTTCTCATGAACACATGCGCCGCGCGCAACCCCAAAGCTTCGGTGACTGAGAGCCGTAATTTCATGCAACGTGTGCCTTGCATGTCCGGACAGACGGCGGCGCGAACCTGATCTCCTTGGTCAGCGTCGTGCCCGGAAGCGTGAACGGTGTCCGGATACGAACGCTTCAACGTTGCATGTACGCGTCATATCGAGCCTGGTTATTCACGCCAAGCCCGCTGCGGCCGCCGACCTCCACCACAGGCGGAACGGTACCGCCAATACTGCACTCGGCGAGGAGAAGCCTCCGAGGAAGGGCTCAAAGGATATATGCTGGGGACATGGGTCTAGAAAGCTGTTCCCCAACACGAACGACGTTGGTCATCTCCAGAGTACCACCAGCATGCATCGCCGACCCGCTCTCCCCACTGTCGCTCTTTTACTGAACACCCTCATTTCCTCTACCTTCGCCGCCCTCCCGGCAAACCAGATCAGCAACCTCGTCACGTTCGGCGACTCGTACACAGACGTCGTCTACGTCGCTGACGGGGGCATCGTATGGCCAACCTACGCCGTCCGTTATGCCAGCGAGGCCCGGAACCAAACCGGGGGCGCGCCGGTCACCCACTACCCCCTCGCCATGTCGGGCGCGGTATGCTCGACGAAGCTCACGCCCGGTGATTACGGCTCGGTTCTCGAGAACCAGGTGCCGGGCTACGTCGACCGGGTGAAGTCCGGCGCGATCCCGCCGTCGGTGTACGGGAACAACACGCTCTATACGCTGTGGATCGGGACCAACGACGTCGGCCCGTGGGGGCAGCTCACCGGACAGACGGTTGCGGGCGCCACCGAGATGACAACGGTCGTGGACACGGTCGAATGCTGGATCGATTGGGTGAAGAACATGTACGCCAACGGCGCGAGGAACTTCCTGCTCCAGAACGTGGGTGTTCCTCTTGCTCTCTCTCTTCCTCGGTTATTTGCGCTCGCCTGAGCTATAGTGGTTGTCTAGCATCAATATACATCTGGCTAACCTCCGATGCCTACAGATGATTCCCCTCGAGCTGACGCCCATGCTCTCGCGCGAGGGATTCGACATTCCGGACTGGACAGCGCCGAAGAACTCGACCGCCTGGTACCTCTTCACCAAGGAAGTCACGACCGCCGGCAACAAGATCGGCGAGCTCCTCCTAAAGGACCTTGCGCCGACTCTCCCGGGCGCACACCTTGGTCCGTGTAGCCTCGTGTTCTTGGAAATGCAAAGCACACTGACGGTCCTCGCGACAGGTCTCTTCGATGCTCATTCGCTGTTTGCGGACATGTACGCCCATCCGGAACAGTACCTGAACGGCACCGCGCCGCTAAACGTCACTGCGCCGGTCAGTGCCTGCCACACCGCGGACACTTGCACGGTCGTAGAAGGAACGGACAAGGACAGTTACCTCTGGTACGTGGGATCGCCGCGCCCGCCTGCACAGCACGCGCTCACATTACTTCTTGCGTAGGTACGACCCTCTGCATCCTAGCGAGCAGGCGAACCGGGTTGTTGCCCAGCAGATCTCGCAGATCGTGCTCGGCGAGGAGAACAAGTGGACGACGTGGTTCAGCTAAGGTGACGGGTCATGCAGCGGGTAGATCTCGAGATTGCTACTGTATAATGTGTAGTACGACCGATTGGTCTGGCACAATACATGTCTTAGTCGGTTGGAGATAGTCCGGCATGGGCCGCTGCCTGCACTGCTTCCCATACTACATTGACCCCCCACAAGCGGCAGGAGGACCACTCTGCCTCGTGTGCGTGTATGCATTGATTCGATGTGGCGCATTGGTGTTGCCTGTCCCGCAGATGTGCATGCCGCGTCTAGACTCTATACCATGCCCCATTTCACGCCAATGGGGTGGGCCAAGCAATTATGTTGCTACGGCGACAGTGTCGGGCCATTGATTGCCGCATCGAAGGTTCATCAGAAGGGCAACAAACACCTCGATCCACCCGGTCAATTGTGCCCGTGGAGCAGCGATATCCGCCCTATCGGTCGGTATTATCGCACTCGGTAGGTCGGCAGAGATGTAGCGCTGGTAGGGTGTAGAATATTATCGTACTGGAGGGGTTCCCCTTTGCCCAGGGACCGGTCGTAAAGAATTCGACTGCGCAGTATGTAGCGTCCGCCAAGACTACTAGCTAACCGTAGGTGAAGCTATAGAAAGTAGGGAGGTAGCGGCGAATTAAATGAACGGGATTATTGAACAGGTATGGGCCGTCGGAGATGCACGGCGGTTCCACCGATGGTAGAAAGGTCGCCAAGCTATCCAGAGCTGGCATCTGATGGAGAATATGCATGTGATATACGGGAGGTGAGGAGAAAAAAGTCGATGTCCGTCTAGGTACGGATATAGCGGTGCGGCGGCGAGCTCAGCACTCTCCGAGGAACTTGTTGTTGGGGAACGGCTGCTT
The DNA here is from genome assembly GCA_022606195.1 of Trametes polyzona. Taxonomy (NCBI): domain Eukaryota; kingdom Fungi; phylum Basidiomycota; class Agaricomycetes; order Polyporales; family Polyporaceae; genus Trametes; species Trametes polyzona. The sequence continues at coordinate 1,143,525 of JABYQF010000012.1, read as the reverse complement.
GAAGTCGTCGCGCCACGTCGTCAGGTTCGGATTCGTGTAGGCCGCGATGTACTTGTTGATGTAGGCAGCGGTCGGGAAGTCGTCCGGGTCGCAGCCGATGTTGATCGCGTCGGGGTCCTGGTACACACGGATGTAGTCGACCTTCATCGTGGCCGGGAACTGCAGGTGGTCCAGGTCCACGAAGCCGAAGTTGGTGGATAACCCCAAATTAGCGATGAGATACTGGGGACGCAGCATTAGCTACTATGGCGTGCACTGCAGGATATTAGTCGGCGGCTCACCATTGGCTCCTGAGGCACGGGGCGGGGGCCGATCTCGACCGCTGGGTCGGCTGCGAAACCCGGCTGCTTCAGCGTCCATGCGTGTTTGCCATTGGATATCCAGGTAATATACTGGAAGCACCGTTAGTCCGATGTTTGGTGCCTAGATAACGGAGGTAGCTGACCGCATCGTCGAAGCCAGGTTTGTACTGGATGCCGTACACAGAGAAGACGTTACCGGTGAGTTCGTACGCCTCCTGATCTGGAGTAGGATGGTATGAGAAATCGTTCGGGAAGGATCCGTAACTCGACGCGCCTGTCTCAGTAACGACGGAAGTGGCTTGCTGCAGGGAGCCGCCCTTGTAACTGTTCAGAAAGCTGATGTCTGGATCGGGGATGATGAGATTGTCGGAGGTGTTGAACCACTTGTATCCTTCGTTGAACGGCTACAGGGTCATGGCGTGAGTGATGATTGGACGGATGCGACGGGACACTTACAGCCCACTGCGCGGACTGGGAGACCTGACCGGTCAATGGATCGCCGGATATCTGAAGGATGAATGTTAGTACGGCGATCTACGCGCATATATGCGGTCGTGCTCACCTGGGCCTCGAAAATGTCAATCTCCGGGGCGGCGCGTCCGACGTAGGTGCCGTCCGCATGGACAGGACCGGGGTGCGACTCGCCTGGGCAAGTGCAACGAGAGAGACGCTGTCCAGGCAAGAAAGAAAGAACGCCGCCGACGCCTGGGTCCCCGTTGACCGTCGCCGCCAGCGGCAACCCGTTGTGCGTCTGGTTCGCGACCGTGCCGACGTCGCACGAATCGTAGCTGTACGGCCACTGCGCCCGAGAGTGAGCGGCGTTGTATCGGGTGGGGAAGACGTTTGTCGTGAGGAAGGACGTACCAAGCCCTCGAGAGAGGCGCCATGGCCGACGCGGCCGAGGTTTCCCAGAGTCCAGATGGCAGGCCACAGGCCGACGATGTTGTTGATACCTGGGAGTACGACCGAGGCGAGGACCATGCCGCCGGTGAAACAGAACTTGTTCCACGTCGACATCATGCCGCCCTGGAAGTGCAGGTCGTGCGTCTCCTTGCGGCTGAGCGTGATGTGCAGGGAGCCGTTCTTCGTTGTGATCGCCTGGGGGTCGTACCACTCCATGTTGTTCGTCCCCCAGTAGTGCATGTCCAGCGCCTCCCAGTAAGGATCGTCGCCGGGGTAGAACGTGCGACCGTCCGTGTTGAACTCGTCGCTCCAGACGAGCTGCCACTGTTTTCCCGTCAGGAAGTCAGGGTATGTGTGGGCCTCCTTGGGCGTTTCCAAGTCGATGAGGCCCCAGTTGCCAGGCATCTCTGGGACTTGGCCGGTCGCGTTCACGCCCAATGTTCTTAGCGGCGTCTTTGTGAAGTACGTGACAATGGGGTATCCAGCACTATAGAGGCCAGTTCTTAGGCTCGACAGGGCCGCCAGTAGAGGGGAAGTGTTACTCACAACAAAGCCACCAAGCCGGCACTGAGGACGAACAAGCACCCCAAGTTGACAAGACCTCTGGACGTGAAGATGTGCCCGCTTTGATCGACCTTCCTGTCCCTCCGTGGATCGGGATTGTGGAGGTGATCGTCGGGTTCGGCGTGATCGACGGAGAGCTCAGCGCCCCAGGTAGACGGGTCGGGGGGGAGCGAGAACTGTCGGCAAAGTACACTCGAAATGTGGTCGCCTGACACAGCGAGAAAATCGCCACTTACCTTCTCTGACAGTGAGGCAGGCATGGAGGTTGTCTGTATATTCCCGGAATATCTGGACTCAACCTAGAGGCGATGGAGCGGTATAAGGACGGTGTTGTCGAACAGGAGTACGAGCGGATATGTATACTCACAGGAGACGAAGTGCCGCTGGCCATGTTACGGAGCTGCTTCGGGCGATGGGCCTGCCTGCCCTGGGCAGTCGTAGGAGTGAAGAGGCTCGTAGAAGAGGGAGAGTCGAGCTGATCATACTGTGACCGTGGCTTTGGGATCAAAGACGCCATAGCGACTGGATTGAGGGGAAGGGAGGTAGTTTACCAGGGGAGCGAGCGGTCAAAAGCGAGCGAGTGATAGGTGCAGGGGAAGGGGGAGCTGAAACAGGGAGCGGGGGCGATATTGAGCAGTGCGAGATTGGGCAGGGAAAATAAAAAGCGGGAGGGAGAGGTGTCTGTCAACGTAGCAACGGATGGCAACACGTTGGGGTCCTTATCCTCCTCAAGGGGCTCCATCGCACGCGAGACTTATGCGAAGGCGCCCCCGATGCAGGCTTCGGCGGCGAGGCCTGTCCGATGCGGCCAACATGGCTTGCAAATCAACCGCACGCTGTGTGTAGAGTGGCTACCGTAGATAAGTCGATAAATCAACTCGCTGCTACACATTATGTTTACGGCGAGGTAGACGTGCTCGTGGACCCTCAAGGGGTCTTCAGATGGTCCGGTCTGGAACGCTGCGTGCGGAGGTGAATGCTTACATATGTACCCTCCCTGCAAAGTGGGACCGCCGCTCATGCACCGCCACGCCCATCGGGCACTTGGGGACCGTCCTCTTTCTAATAGCGGGTTACCGAACTTTTGGATGACCAAGTCAGTGTATAAGACCCACATAGCGGAAATCCGGATACCCGTCTGACATCCTCCGTTCGGGATCGGTGTGGGTGTATGATATGTACGCACTTTCGACGTCCGGCACGAGACCGCTCATTCGGCGAGCCCGCGTATTGATATCTGCCAGGAAGGGGTTCTCGCGCGGAATTGCTTGATTTGGGGCATCACCTAGCGGTCCTCTTTTCTGCCAGTTAGAATGCATCTGCGCGTATCAATATTTGCGGGCGTTGTGGGCAATTAGAAAAGTCGCCGAAGAAGGGAGGGCAAAGGGTAATCAGAGCTGTGGTTCCTTGCGCAGTCAATGGCTGGAAACACTTGTTCCTGTAAAGGTATTGTGTTACTCGTGCTCACCTAGCGTCGTTGAAACTACATGCCTCTCTATTTTTCCCGTCCGAGGCAGGACGATAGTCACGACTCTGAGCGTGTTGCTCAGGACATCGGGACCAGGAGAACTAGGGAGAGGGATTCCGAGGATTAACCGATGGACCTCGCGGCTGGAACGTTTTGGTGGTGACGGCGACCCAATATGGGAGCCGGAATTGCCGATTGTGCCGGGCGCGGCAACGACGGGTCCCGGATCCGTGGGATTGGTACATGTGTGCACGTGCCCGTCGCGTCGCGTCTCCTGCGACCGATCGCGCCTTCTCATCCAAGTCATCCACCACCCCCGCCGAGATGCAGGCAACAGTAGACTCCGCCGGGCTCAAACGTACGTGCGTCGCTTAACATACCACGCGTCGTAGTACCTCATGCTCGCTCTGCAGACCTGACCAGGGCATTGCACTGCCTATCAAAGTATGGGGAGGATGTGGTCATCATCGCCACCCCGGAGACATTCGCGATCTCGTCCACAAATCAGGCACTCACAGCGTACGGACGGTTCAAATACGCGAAGTCCTTCTTCAATAAGTACCGCGTCGACGGTTCTGCGGTCGATTCCGATGCACGGGAGGTACCAACGATAGCGTGTCAAGTTGTTACGAAGGTATCTATGAGTCGCGCGCAGCAGTCTGAGCTGTATTCTGACACCGTATATAGCCTCTCCTGCAGATCTTGAAGCACAAGACGATTGAAAAATCATGCGAAAAGTGCGAGCTCGTGATCTCGGACGGCGCATCTCAGCCACTTCGAGAAGACGAGGACAACGAGGATCGCGACACGCTCGAGAGCCGACTGACCGTGCGTCTACACTGCAAGCACGGTAAATACTCGTTGCCTCCAACTCACCGTTTTGCCTTGTGCTTGTTATAGAGCGTGCCCATATACTGAGCATGCCGCCTCTCGCCCTTACTCTCAGGTGTCGTCAAGACGCATCGGATTCCGTTGAACGCGGCCAGCAACCTAATGTCGCCCAGCATGCCCGATGCAGCGCTCGAGTCGCACGTTACAATTGGACCTAAGCCCCTGAGGTACCTCCTTGAACACTTCCCGTTCGGGAAGGGGAGCAAGACCGACCCTCAGCTCATATGGGTCTTCCACGACACAGAGGTTCAGCTGCGGAGCCTAGAATCTGCAGTAGATGCGAAAGGTGCGCATATATGCATACCAGAGCAGTGCAGGGACATTGATTGAACGTAGGCCGCACGCATCTGACGACCGAGCTGACAATCAGTGCGGAGGAGTTTGAAGAATACGAACTACAAGCCACGCCCGTGACGATCGCGTTCCATCTCCGGGAGTTCAATGTGCGTGGCCGTGTTTGGAGTGCCGTATAGCGGACTAACGCGCGTCACCGTCCAGGCGACCATCGCGTTCGCCGAGGCGTCCTCGTTATCGCTAGAACTTCGGTTCACAGATCCCGACGCACCGTTGTATATCGACGTCGGCGGTGACCTGGCGGACACGATGTTCGTGATTGCGACTTGCCATCTCCAGTCCTTCTCGCCACAGAGCTCTCAGACGCGACAAGCGATCGCCTCTGCCCAGAGTAAAGGCAAGAAGCGCCCGCTGGAGGAAGATGCACACCAAGGTAATGCCCAGGCGGTCGAGCGCGAGCGCATTCGGAGCGCGAGCGCGCACCGACCGGCGAAACCGATGAAAGTCGTGCATAGGGCGGACCATGCGTCGATCGCATGCGAGTTGAACCCCGCGCCCTCCGTCCATGACCCGCCTCCGTCGTGGGCGATCCTCACCGCCGCGCAAACACGTTACAAAGACGCATACGACGACAATCGGGGTGGCCAACCGTCACAGCCGCTCTTTGGAGGCGCCTCCCAGTCCCAACCACCGCGGAGAGAGAGCGCCGAACGTGAGCCCCTGTTCCTGCCGGAATCCCAATTATCTCAGCTCCCTCCTGCGGCGGAGGCGGCCATCATCGAGTCTGGGCTCGGCATCGAGAACATGACCGCGGAGGAGCTCGAAGATATGCTGGAAGGCGATGCCGAGGAAGTCGAGTTCAGCACACAGAGAAGCCGACCAGCTGAGGACGAGAACATGGGCCACCCGCGAGACCCGGAACGGGAGGACATGGATGATTGGCGGATCGAAGGCGACGAAGTCATGGACGACGGAGGCGCAGGGTACGAACAGAATGCAGATAGCTTCGAGCTGATAGACGACATCGAGATGGAGCCGACGCAGAATGATGGGGGCACGAAGGTATGCATTGGTCGTTCTGCCGTATCCGCGATTGTGTGCTCATCACATATGTGCCTGATAGGTCTTCCGCCCTCTATTCGAAGACTAGGATCGTGATGTCCGACGTTCTGCACGCTCCTCATAGGTATGACCAGACGTCTTCGTGGTGTAGCATTGAGGCTGACCGTTTTGAGGAAGTTCACATGTTGTACATTAGCTAGATCCGCTCGCTCCACATGGGCTGCATAAATCTTCCACAGCCTCGTATACCATCAAGGGTCCTATCCTACCCGTGTCAGTGTGGCTCGCCGAGCTCCAGCCACAGTCGGCTACTAGGACAGTTCTTCGCGAATGTTAGCTTCCCTCATTTTCTCCGCCCATCAGCGCCCGTAGTGCTTCTTCGATCGCCGTCATATCCACCGTATGAGTGTTTCTGCTATGTTGACGAAAACAGTAGAACAGTCTGGAGAGGTGAACAGAAGAGGTTGGTTCCGTCCGCTAGAAGCATCAGTCTCTGTATATCCGCCTATTGAATCGTTCATAGTGAATCTATATATGCGACGACCCAAGATTCGGTGCCACGCCCACTCCGATGAGCTCTGGACACTTTTGGACCTTCCGCTGGGTTTTCGTTCGTGGCTTGCGGTATATCTTCGGGCCGCCTCCCGTCGTTCGTTGTTGGAATGGCGGAGACAGAGCGCGGCGGGGACCATGACCCCGCACAATGCCACCCCTGCGGGCCTGCGCCCGGTAACCTGGCGATAGGAGTGCGGCGTGAGCGTTCGGCCGTTCGCAAGCCCGTGGAACAAGTTCTCCTGACGTCACCCATCGGGGGCGCTCCACCAAGGCCAAACCGCGAGTAAGATCTGCTGGCTTTTGCGAACTTCGAGGCGACGTGCACCTGACTCGATCGGCACAGGGAAACGCCTTGGTCTGCGACAGGCGGCTCTACAACCAAACTCATCCACTACGCCATGGAGCCTAAGAAAGAAGCCAGGGAGACAAGAGGGGCAATCTCTCATACGAACGACGACGGTCAGACGAGTCCTGGGGCGAACAAATGCACATTGGTATGTTCAGTCTTAGGCTTGGGGACAAGCCGAACTCTGGCAAGCGCCGAGAATCCTGATGATATTCGCACCAAACCCCAAGGTGTCTCTAGCTGCAAGATGACGACGCGCGCTACTGCACCGCGAGTTCCAGGAGGTTGGCTCGTTCTCCGACGCTTGCTGCGAATCCCTTGGGCGGGCCCTGGGACCGGTCGCAGGACGATGGCGGATGTCCAGCCGAAGGCGAGCGGGGCGGGCAATAAGTACTGCAGCTGCTCGCCGTCGCCGCTGCGCCCCCAGCAATCCGCTCCCGACTGCTTTTCGTCACGATATGTCTGCCCCCGGTCTAGATACGTGGCTCGAGTCTATCTTCGTCGACTCCGGACCCCCTCTGGCGCCTACTATACCATCTGTGGGTGACGGGCGCCCTGCTGAATATGAAGAAACCGAGGGTTCTGCGCGCCCACTTAATGACCTTCTCTTCCGCCCGCTGACGCCACCGGTGAGTATCTCTCGCTTATTAGACTACCTTGCTCTTCGGCTCACCCCTGGACGTTTCAGAGGTCTGACGTAGGCTCTGCTTCCGACAAGGAGGACGGGTGCGAAAGCGGCCCCTACTATGTCCATGAATCAGACAACGCTTCGAACATATCCGTCTCGACCACCTTCCACCCAGCCGCGAACCTTCTGCCCATTCCCTCGGACCTTATACTCGTGTCCTCGGACGGCGTAGTCTTCTACGTTCACACGACGCAAGTCCTCGGCATGTCCGACAACTACTTCAACGGAATCGTCTCTCGCAACAAGATCGCCGGCAACTCCACCCCTACTCCGTGGGTCCCGGAGACAGGGACAGTTCTGAACGTCATCCTGCACTCCGTGTACAAGGTTTCGTGCGCGCACTACATGCCAGATCTGGACACACTCGTCTCCGCCGTGGACGCCATGCCGTCCTACGGCCTCTCGCCCAAAACCCACGTCGCGCCGCACACCGCGCTCTACGACCTCCTCCTCGGCATCGCGCCCATCCAGCCTCTCAAAGTCTACTCGCTCGCGTCGCGGCACGACCTGTACGAGCTCGCCCGGCCAGTGTCGAGCCACCTGCTCGCGCTCCCCCTCGACGCGCTCACGGACGACGTCGCGCGCACGATCGAGTCCGTGTACCTCAAGCGGCTCTTCGTGCTGCACATCCGGCGCCTCCACGCGCTCAGGGGTCTTCTCTTGCCCCCGCCGCATCCGCACCCGGCGACGGAAGGGTGCAGTTTTGAGCAGCAGCGCCACCTTGCTCGGGCGTGGACCCTCGCGGCGTCGTACCTTGCGTGGGAATCGAGGGCTGGTGAGTGGGCAGCGCCGCGGCGTGTGCATCTCAGTCCTCACTAACGTATTTGTTCACACTTACAGATGTGTCCCCGAGCGTGATCGAGGGCGCCCTCGCGTCGCTCTCAGAGCATCTCCGGTGTCGACAGTGCAAGAATGCGCTTGCGGATCGAATAAAAGAGCTTTTGGCGCGGTGGTCGTTTGTGCAGGTACGTCTTCCTCCACCGCAAGAGGACACCGAGAAGGGCCTTGCTAATGCCTTCATCTGTGGTTGTTATAGCGCACGATCTGAGTACGAAAACGCGATGGGAGTAGCCTGCCACGGCAGGGTCCAACGCGACAATGATCCGATCTACTATCATACTGTGTGAGTTGTTGGGCCCGTCAGGATATCTTCATGTGTGTACCACCACAGTGTACTTGTACCCTGTTCTCCGCTGTATCATAGCATTATCGTCGTTTTTATGCATACGTATCGCCATGTAGCCCAGGGAGCTGCGGGTTTCATTTGCTCACCGACGTCCCCTCGCTCGAGATGTGTACTACGCTGACACGAGCTGGCATAGCTAGAGGGCCAAATGTACACCCTGGGGGTATTGGGAGTTACTTGCACGCGTGCGGCAAGGTCTTCTCAGGCTTTCTCTGTCATAGTCCCTAAATCATGCCGCGGCGGTTGACAGGGGACCGGCGGCGGCCACGTGGGCACATCCCGATCGCATACCAAGCCGGCGGCTATTCATGTGGCTCCGCGCCTACAGTGGCACTGTCTTCGGTACAGGGCATGAGTTGCTCGGAGTGCGAGTAGACTTCCTTGATATTTTGTCCAACTTTTCCGCACAGGGTTCGTATGCCTCCAACGACCAACGACTCACAAAGGCGCTACTCAACCATGAATACCCGCTCTTTGCAGCATCGATGCTAGGTTCCGAGGGTAAACCCCCGCGATGATGACAAGCGGCCTGCAAGGAGGCTTTGGATGGGCAAGATGACCTTGACTTGCGAAGTCGCCGCTTCCAATGGATTTTGTCTCCACAAAGGGTATTTAAACCTGGAGACGCCAAGCCAGTGGCGCACCTCCTACTGTTCCAAACCACGACAGCATCTGGTACTTACCGGTAAGTACAACCCATCAGGATGGTTAGATGCCCCACCACCAACCGAGATCGTGAGTTCAGGTCATGCACTACCCCTCGCGCCGCCGCACCCGCTCACCCTCCTTTACCAGGGGTCCACGCGACCCTCCGCCGCAATGGAAGTGGTTCTTTCACTGCTGACCACGTGGTCGATCATGGTACGACTCGCATACATTGATATGTCGTAGTTATTCCGAGGCTCAAGTCCCACACCGGCATGTATCTAGTCACTCGCCTCAATCATGATGATGGAAAACTACGCCCCCGAGGTGTGCGCCATTATACCGAGGACCACCTGAACCTTCTCGTGCGCCTCCCACTGCTTGTAATTGCGCTGGCCGAAAGGCACTCACACGGAGAAACAGGTACACAAAGGGTACCTGGTTCGACGGCCAGATACGGGCAAATACAAGCCCACGCCAGCCCTCAACGACATGTGAGTGCTGCTCTAGGCTAACCTCTTCGCTGCCAGGCCTCATACCCGCCCTCAGCACACGCCGGGCTTTGTGCGAGCTGCCCGACGACGCGAGTCCCATGATCGTGAGCGCCTTCTACAAGGCACACATGAAAGATTTGAAGCGGGTTACCAAGCTCATGGTCAGTTTCTCTCTGGATGGCTATCTGACTGCAGTCTTCCTCTTGTCGATGGTTGACATTATCCCCACCAATAGATATGGAAGTTATATTGGACTGCGCGCCAGGAGGCGGATGCTTCGGCCGAGGCTCGTAACGCTGAGCCTCCGCCTGCTACGGGCCGCCTTACGCCCCTGCCAGAGGAAACGGACGAGCAATCGGAGGCGCCAATCCACGGAGACGAGATGCAGATTGATGAGGAGAACAATCCGTTTGTTGTCCCGGACGCATGCGGCCCCAGTGGTTCAGTATCCACGTAAGCAGTGAGCTCCGACGGAGCACAGTACTAGCAGCTCATATCACCGTCCCGTATCAGCTCTGAGGTCCCGCAAACCCCACAACGCGCACACCCATCACAGAGCTACCCGACGCCGCCGAGCACGACAGCCCCTCCCATCCGTCGCGTTCCTTCAACAGTGTCGCCTGTGGCCGCTCCTCCAGCCCACGACATCATGAACAACGGCTCGAACACCGCGGCCCATCAACAACAAGCTCTACAGGACTTACAACGCGCGCACGACGATGTCCTAGAAGAACGCGTGCAGCACATCACGCTCCTCGCGCAGCACGAGGCGCAGGAGGAGGAGCGGGACACGCAGCTCCTGCACGCCGAGGGCGCGCGCAACGCCTCCGAAGCCCGGGCTGCCGCCACCCAGGAGGAGAACGCGGGCCTCAGGGAGGACATCGCGCACTTGCGCGTGCAGAAGGTCTTTGGGAGGGCCGCGCTGGTGGCGTCCCAGAAGCAGGTCGAGAAGCGGGACGAGGAGGCGGCGGGCATGCTGCGGACCTTGGCGCAGGCGGTCGGTATTACTCGGTGAGTGCATCGGTGAGGGTGTATGCGCTGGATGTGCGGTATGCTGACGCTGTATTCCTATCTCTGCAGGTGGGCACCGGCCTGGATGCGGTAGGTTCCCTGTTCCGTACGCCCGAAGGGGCTGCTGTATATGGGTGTCGTAGGCTACGGCTCGGTAGGAAGGAGTCTCGTTGCATGCCACACATTCTATACCTGTACTTACATTATGTAGTATCCCTTTCCGTAGGTCAGAAAATCTTTCAATGCGCATAATGCATCATTTACCCGTTGGCATACTGCCAAGACTGACCTGCATATTGCATTCCGGTCTCGGACAACGCCAACCTGGTATAGTCCGATCCACGCAAAAGCAGTACCATTGACCCGTCTATGGTACACAGTGAAAAGAGCGATACGTGCAGATCAGGGGGGGAGAGTAGACAAGTCGACACAGCGGGTAACCCTTGGTAAAGCGAGACGCAGACGCAAACGCTACGGCGCGCGCACGCAGGCAGACCGCTCACTGGCGGATGAAGGACGTCATGCCCTGGAGGTTGTTGGTGTCTACAAAGACAGTGAATGTCAGATACACGCCGACAGGGGATAGAGGCGATCGAGGGCGTACTGATGGTCACACCAGCAGCCTTGGTCGGGCCCGCGAGCTTGAGGGTCTGGATGTGCTTGGCGTTTCCGGGCGAGTCGAGCGAGAGCACTTCGACGGTCTGCGCGCCGGGGGCGAGGACGTACATGAAGCTGGGGGCGAAGGGCGTCAGTCATCGCCGTCCGGTACTCAACCGCAAGAAATACACGCACTCCTTGCCGTTGACGGTGGCGATGTCGTTGTCGATCGTCGAAGAGCCGTTGGTCTGCGGGTATTGCTGGATTCGACAGATACACCGTTAGGATGCCGTCAGAGCCAGGACAGCCGCGGATGTAGTACTACCCACCTTGACGATCTTCGCCTGCAGGTTGTCGTCCACATTCACCTCCGTCACGATCGACGTGCCGATGTCCGTGAGGTAAAAGTTGCCCGTCTTCGTGCTGAAGCTCGACCAGCACGTCGCGCTCTGGCCGTCGATCTTCACCGCCGAGCTCTTGTTCGCGCCGCTCAGGTCGAACACGTCAAAGCCCACGCCCGGGTCCGTCGACAGCACCGCGTTCTTGCCGGGCACGACCGTCATCGAGAACGGGAGGAGCCCGCCCTGGGGCGGCGCGACCGCCTTGAAGTCCGCCGAGAGCGCGCCGTCCCCGGACACGTCCCAGACGGCGATCATGCCCGGCGTCGGCGGCACGCCCTTCACGGACGCCATGAGCTGCTTCCCGTCCTCGCTGAACACGAGGTGGCTCGCCGAGCCGGGCGGGCCCGTCGCGGGCGTCGTCTGGTTGAGCTTGAGCGAGCGCAGGGTGTTCGGGAGCGCCTTCAGCCCGGTCTTCTTGTCGACCGCGAAGCAGCTACGGTCTGCGGTCAGCGCGGGGCGTGAGGAGGATACTACAGGCGAGCGGGGACGCACTTGACACCGTTGACGGCGCCGCCGTTGAGCACGCAAAGGCGGCTGCCGTCGCTCGAGAACGCGAGCGACATCGGGAACTCGCCGCCTGTCGACACGGGCTCGCCGAGGCGGTCGATCTGCGTCGGCTGGTTCGGGTTGATGAAGAAGAGCGAGACGGTGTTCGATCCCGGCTACACCGCGGCGAAATAGTTGAATATCAAAATAACTAATTTATCCTCGAGGGCAATCAGAAGCTGGCTACTCACGTTGACCGTGGCGAGCACCTGCCCCTTCGCGGACGCCTTGATGGCGCCCTACACCGTGCGAATCAGCGTCCGCCTGGCTACAGCATGCAGCCAGAAGCTACTTACCTGGGAGAACAGCGCATCGGGGCCGTTGGGGTCGGTGATGCCGTGCGAGCCCGTTCCACGGGTGGCGACCGCCCTGTCAAGGCTCTGCGAAACAAAGCGGTAAGTAGGGCGGCTGAGTTCACCGCCATCGAGTACGTACGAGGGTGCCGTCCGAGTTGATGCTGGCCGCGATGATCCTGTTCTCGTCGGCCTCGTTCGTGATGACTGTAACCGCGTCAGAAGTCGATCAGACCGACCGCCGCATTAGGTGAAATCAACAGAAGCGGAAAAGGACGGACAGTATACGGCGCCGGCGGCGTTGCGGCTCGACTTGGAGGTCATCATCTTCGTCTCCGACCGGGACTGGCCGCTGTGGGGCGCGGCGGCCGCGAGGCCCGCGGCGAAAAATACGGAAACGAGCGCGGTGAGCTTGAGAGACAGCTGCATGGTGCTGGAACTTGAGAAAAAGAGCAATCGTTCGGTTGGGTGGTGGGTCTCGACTGGGAGAGCGGGAACGGGGCGTCGCCTGGAAGTTAGCGGAAGCGTGAAGCGTGCAAAGGGAACGGCGAGCACAGCTCGGAGTGAACGACTGTCGAACGAAGGAGGGGAGGAGGGGGAGAGGAAGTGGGGGGTGCGGTATCTGCGCCCATCGCGAGCAGATTATATACGAGGACTCGCGGGGCCTGCGGGGGAGGGGCAGCGTGAGGTGAGGGCTCGCCGGACACGAGCCGGCCAATCAGGGGCGGAGTTGCCAGAGGGCGAATTCGCCACAGCCGGCGTGGACGAGCAGCACCGCCTCCCGAGTAAGCGCGTGGCCACGTGTGCGAGCGAAGATCTACGCGATCGCGTGGCAACTGCATAGAGACTTTGTACTCTCGTCGTCCGTCGTTATGTACGCCCGTGGGCTTGGAGACCACAACGGCTTCTGTCCCACCCGTCGCGGTTTCCGCCCTGCCCGTCGTCGTGACGGACCCTCATCTTCAGTAGTGCCCCGCCGCGTGCCTTGATGCGTCGCCGGCGTCTGTGTTGGTCGCAGCCCCCAGCTCCCTGGGGAATACACCGGATAATGAAGGTGCTGACAGACACCATCACCCCTTACTCAACCAGCCGCGCCTAAGTGTGTGAAGTTCCCCGAGCACATGGCTGAACCGCCGGGACGTCCGGCACGCACGCGAGTGCAGCAACCGCCTTCCAGAAGCGGAGCACTACCTTCAGATGCACACCCAAATGGGCTTCGAGCCCACGTAAACGAGGAGTACGGTCGTCGCGGCACTACCCGAAAGTCCGAAAACAACGCACTTACTCTCCGTCCATGCGAACCCCGGTCGGCACTCCGTGTACAATCACGAAGTCCTCCGAAGGCCAGCGGTACGTAACCGCTCAAGGAATGAAAACCGCTCGCATAGCTCACCGCAACCTACCTACAGTACCCTCCCGAGCACGACCCTCCAGTACTCAGTCCCTGTCCCAAAAGCCAGACTCCCTCAGGGCGGCCGCCGTCACATCCCCCAGTGCCGCACACGCACCGTGACCCGCTGGCCCTTCACGCCCTTGCGTGCGAGCGGATGTGAGTAATCCGTCTCGGCGACGACCTCCACCGTGCCCCCGCACACCCCACGCCCCGGCGGCTCGTGCGCGCCCCCTCCCGCGCTGTCCCAGCTCGAGCCCTCCGCTCTCTTAGGCGCCGCGGCGAACCAGCGCGTCAGGGTGCTCTGGCTGCGTTTCGGGACTTGTGTGGTGTTCGCGCCGCCACTAGTGGTAGCATTCGCGGACCTTGATGTTGATGCCGCGGTCCCGGACGGAGTGGAAGATGGCGTTGATGAATGGACGGTTGCATTTGTGGCGCTGACGGCACCGGTAGGGGAAGGGGCAGGTGCTACAGATGGGATCTGCATTCGGGCCATGGGCGGCGGTGTAGGAGCGCGCACGCCCTGGCAGGTGCACCAGTAGCGGCGGGAGTAGCGATCTGCATCTTCACGCGCATGGCGCCGGTCCGGTTTGATGATCAACTTCCTGTGTGTGCATCAAGTATTAGCTTTTTTGCTGTAACGTGTATGCATTCCTGAGGAAACGGGAGATCTAGACGTACCCTATAGGGAGGCCCCTTTCGAAACGCCCCGCGCGGACGAATCGCTCGACTCGGGCGATGGCGTCGACGTTTGGGTCGCGCACGACCGTATAGCGCCCACAGAATTGCGAGAGCGGTTGTGGTGACGAGGAAGAACCCGAAGATTGATCCGATGCGGCTTGCTTCCATTGTGCAGCAAGAGCGTATACAAGCGCGTCTTCCGTCTGGTACTCGACCCCTCCAAAGTCTGTGTCCTTTGCTCGGCGGTTGCTCTCATGCACAGACACGAATTCGATGTCCTCCTCCGCTTTCCGCTTGCGCGGTGTAGATGATTCAGGGAGACGACTTGAACTTGTGCTGGGCGCTCCTGGATGAGTGGCGGCCTTTCTGTAACAGTCGATACATGGGTCCTCGGGCCACCAGGCCGGCGTTATAAGGTCGTGACAATCAGTACATCGGCGTGTCGGTCTCTATTTCATCACGGTCAATATAGGGAGACAGAAGGCAGATCAAAGAGAAAAACCTTCAAAGTATGACGGAAACCTTTAGTGTTTGACGTCGATGGGTCTACTAGTGTAGGCCCTGAATGCGATATCTGAATGAGTGCCCATTGTAAGCCTGAGGTGCAATATAAGAGCCACGTTTATAGCCTACCTTTACGGTCATTCCTGGAGTGGTTCAAGACGTCTTGTACGGTTTTGCAGCAGTTCGATACGGTGCCACTTTGCAACAGCGGTCGTAGTGGTAGGATTGAAGCGCCAAGGCGCGCGCTGTTGATGACGCGCCGTCACGAGTACGCGTCGTGTCACAAGTGACAGGTCGCGTTATCACGCGACTCCGGCTGCCTCGGACTTCGCCGGAGCTGGAGGACTTGGACAGGACCCGTCTGTCTCCATCGCGCCACCTGTGGCTCCGAGCGAACTCTGCCCAGCTAGCTGCACCTGATACCGGACGACGCGCTATGACTCTCTGCGACTCTGCTACGAAGAGCGAGGACGACGAGAAAGGGTCATGGTCCGCAGCACGAGAATGCACTCGGGTGGGCTGAGTTGGAACATAGGAGGCCGCGCACTTTCTCGTCTGCGCTCGATCGCTGTCCTCGGAGGTCTAGACCGTCTCCAGTGCGCCGGTCGAGTGCTCCGCGTCGAGTGACGTTCGGGGCCCCGGCCCCACGTCCGCCGCGCTCCTGCGCCGGTGGCTGAGCCGCCTCTGTCGGGTCTTGGGCTCTCTGCGGTGGCTCCCCGACGTCCGGCCGGGCCTTCGATTCGCTCTCAAGAGGGGCAATCCCGACGGGTGCGTAGAATGCACTCGCACAGAGTTATATAACCGCGATCGGCGCACGGGCGCACCTCTCCCCACAGCACAGTGACATCACCATACCCCGTCCCTCCAGCTTCTCTCCGTCCTCGTTCGCGACTCTCCTCTCAGCTTTCCTCAGCACGACTCATCATCATACACCATACGACGCTAGACACCCACCACTACCATGCCGACTTGGGATCTGGCCACCACTTACCCTGGGGCCTCGCGCCCCTCGAGCCGCGGAAAGCCCGCGCTCTCGCATACCCTGAGCTCCAGGCGCCGCGCGGCACAGCAGCTCCGCGCCGCGTTCTACGAGCCCGTCGACGCCGACGCCGACCACGACGCCGCCGCGGATACCCCCTCATACCCGACCAGCGATACACTCTTCCCGCGGCGGAGCACGTCGGACGAGGATCTCCGCGACCAGAGCGTCGAGCATGGCGCGCAGGAGGCCTCGAATCAGAATCAAAAGGGCTCTGCGCCCGACGCGTTCGCGAGGCGGACCGTGCGCCGGAAGAAGAGTTCCTTCGACTTGAGGGATCTCTTCCTTCACGGTGCTATCCACCCATCCAGTTCTCCCTCCGAAGCGTAGCGAACGTGTCGGAGATGCAATGTATAGTATTTGTAGACTTTGTGAGTGCGCTCGGCCACCGCGCAATATGGCATTTTCGAGCCCACGGCTAACGGTTCTCCCAGGTTAACGACCCCTGACGACCTTATGACCGTGCTTATGAAGGATCCTGCTCGGTGTGTATGAAGAAGAACGCAAAACGAAGTCGATCGTAGCGTGTAGTATGACGTCACCAAAAGACATGTAACCTCTATACTGTATAGAACAGGTAACGATGCCTTTCACATTACACCTAGCATCAATCCTCGCGGAAAGAGCACACAACGGTCAGATCTCGGACTGCTGAATGCGCTGCGTCTCGCACATACACATCCGCCCGCCCTACAAACGACCTCCTAGACCTGCATGACCTCCAGCGCCCGGCGTCGGACACTTCACCCGTCTCAGACGCATATCTATTCCCAAGTATCCGTTGTCAGCATCCAAGACAGCGACACTAGGAGAAGTGCCCCAGCCTCGATGGAAGAAGACGTACCCCGCTAGGCGTGCCAACGACCGGTACGCACTTGAACGTGTGGCCCGCAGGGTCGACGCAGCTCTTACAATCGGCCGTCGTCTTGCAGAGCCCACCGGATTGGCATAGAAACGAGGTGCAGAACTGCAACGCCATTTGTAAGCCGCCCGGGGTACGACGCGGACTACCCTGCAACCGAAATGGAGAAAAGAGCTCGGAGGTGAGAGGCACACACCGATTGTGCTGTCCCGGGTATGGGCGTGCACCCGCTGGAGCGACAGTCGCATACGAAGGGGTTGCCTGTACATTGCTGTCCGAGGCATATCGAGCTGGATTGCCGGGCCTCGAGCGCGGAGGGGCTTCCGGCAACCAGGGTGGCGGCGAGGACGAGGGGAATGAAGGTGGTGAACTTTTGCATGCCTTCGAGCCTGCGATGATACGGTCTGAGTCGTTATGGGTGCATGGTAGGTATACAGTACATGAATAGCTGACCTTTACCCTGCTCGGGCGAGTATTGAGTAGGGGACGGTCGAGAGGAGGGCGGGACGCGCAGGCGTCGCACCGGCTTCTACGACCTTATATCGGGATCCACGGCGCCGACGGCGGGAGATGCCCTCTCCGTGTCAAAGAAGAGACATTCGACTCAACGTAGACGGCCACTGGTGTCGACAGTCGAAGCTCAAACCTGCTCAGATGACAATGGCGTAGAAGTGATCCAGGGAGTATCTCGACGCATCGGAGGTTTATTCAGGAGTCGCCGGCTCTCCCCCGTCTCCCTACAGACCTTCTGACAGGATCGACGCCGAACAGATGACAAGTGTGGGGGCTCTTGCGCGTGGGACAGGGCATATATTTACGGCAAGGCGTTACGGGCCTTGCAACGCTGACTTACAGCTCCGTGCTCCCCGGGTTTCTTCTACTGTGAACGCGTGGCGGTCAGCGATAGGCAGGATATCTTCTAGAGCCGGGAGAGCAAGGAGTCGCAGGTGAGTGTGGGTCGCATGTATTATCGACTCCCGAACTGTAGGTGGCCATCATTTTGTAAGAGTAAGAGGACAGGAGGTCCTAGGTCTCCGACAGAAGCGGAACACTGACCGACACGTGCGATAAGTACCTGCGACACTGGAAGGGCGTCATGAAACTATATGACAGGCACGGTGGTGTATACCCATCACATTAAGAGCATTGGACCAGAAACATTGCCTACGACCGTGAACCCACCGACCAGTGTCTATGCCCATGTATAACGAGACCCGGAGGCACCAGCTGGGCCGGATCCGGGCGGCCACTGAGCATCGGGGTATCTCGAGCCTGAGGTGTATGCGAACGAAGACGAAGTCGCTATAGAAGTCGCGGGGGAGTGTTTCGCCCAGTCCGAGACGGGCGACGCCGGCCCGTGTTCACGCGCCATCCGAGTCGAATCTATAGCCAAAGGGCGAGATGCACGAGTCTCTCCGTGAATGGCGGAGCCAGGGTGGTTGTCCTCGTTCTCCTCGCCGTGGACGTCGACGTCGACGTCTGCGTCCGCCTCGATCTCCCATCGCTTGCGGCGCTTGCGCTCGTTCTCGCGCATGTTGACATGGACGCCGTGCATCGAGAGCAGCTGCCCGTTGGCGACAAGGCCAAAATATCAGTATTGACTCGTAGGGTCGGATTCTGGTAACAGACCTTAGTTAAGGCAGTGGATGGACTAAGCCCGGGAAACTGCTTGGTGGAGTACACTCTGAACGGACCGCCGTAGCACTCGGCGAGGACGCGGTATGGGGACGAGCCGGCGTCTTGGGACGCGACGTTCGTCGCCCGGTAGCGCAAGATGAAGGTGCCCTCGCCCTTGACGGCCAAATCCTACGTGCAAGTAGAGCAAGGAGGGAATCATCAAGTGGCCTGGTCGGAGCTGCATATAGCAAGGATCTCATATAATGGGGCGTACCGAGTAGATGAACATGGGAACCGGTTTCCCGCCGTACTCCACGACCACCGCCTGCGTGAATGTCGACCCGGAGAGAAGGGGAGTGCATTTGGAGCTCTCTCGAATCGGGAAAGATCCTAGCCACGCGACGATGTCGGGATCGCTTGGAGCGGCACCGATCTCCGCGGCACCTAATTGCCCGGGGAGCCTACTTTCCATGCCGTGATGCGGTGCACTATGGTTGGAGGCTATAGGAGTCTGGTCTGTGTCAACGATGCCGAAGGCAGAAGAGGAGGCAGACAACGTAGTATACGGAGGGCCCGCCGGAGGAAACTGCTGCGCGAACGAGGGGAGCTGGGTGATTGGAGGGAGCGTTTGGCGCGGCGCCTGCCACGCAGAGCTTCCCGTAATACTCGACGGAGGCGGAAGAACAAGAACTGAGCCAGCGGGAGTATCGGATTGATGGCTCCAGCGGTCGGCGTGGGGAAAGTACGGGGAGGAGGCACTATGGCCTGTTCCAGAGTAGGATGGTGGGTCGGCGTACTGTCCAAACTCTTCACTGGGTACCGGGAAGAGGTCTACATGGCAGATTGAACCGACAACCTGCAGTGAGTTAGCATGCGCGGCCCCTTGAGCAACTCCTTGAGGCTTACTGCGAGTTCTGCATCGACATACGTTTCGCGAACGTTACTTGAACCAGATTTGACGATGTTCATCAGGCTGCAGAGGACCACCGGAGGAGGGTCCAACGGGCGTTTGTCCTTTCGCGCGTATCTGTCAAAGCATACCCTGATCAGAAAACGGATACCCACAGCAGCGGGTACGGTGTACATACTTGCGGCCGCGGTCCGCTTTCTGGATCTCGTCAATGTCCAACCGTACAGTCAGACCCGCGAGAAGGCCCGTCCCAAAGTTTGCCGGTTGGCTCTCTTGGAAGTCTACGGCGCGGGGCCTCTGTACCGACAGAAAATCAATACGGCAACCATACTTGGGGTGCGTCCGCGGGGACATCATACGCACCGGGTACCAGTCATTTGCCTGAGCAGACATACCAGACAGCGTCAGAACGATGACGCATGCCCTTGTGGGAAGGGCCGATTTTTACAACAACGCCGGCCAGAGAGATAGGTAGGGGAGCGCCGTTGAGTGCACTAGACGCGGATATAATAGACGTGGGATGGGGCGTTGCCCGGCTGGATAGGAAGAAGTTATAGGCCAGATGGCGCGCACTTGCCGCGGATCTGGCCTACAGACTGCCTGTTTGGCAGTCGAGAGGTCGACAGGCGCGCATATGAGATACGTCGTTCACTCGTCATGGGCAGTCATTCTCTTTCATTTGCTGAAGTGGCAGGTTCCGCCGAGCCTGTTCTCGAGAAGTTTGCATGACCGTCCAGCGTCTGTAGCTGTCGCATGTGCAGCCTCGTCGGTGCATTCAGATGCGATACTTCCTTTTGTTCGCCATGCTTCGGACGTGCGGTGTCGAAATGATGTGCCACTGGCTTCATGAGCGTATAAACTGCCCAACATATCTACTAGAACCGAGTAAACGAGATATAACGGGTTCATGAAAGAAAACAGGGGAAGCACATACGGAGGCATCAGAGTTCGAGTCGATCTTGAACCTAGCACCTGTAGCAGCAGATACTTTAGATCTCAGGTTGCCAGCCGAGGTCAAAGACAAGGAGCACAGTGACTTGGAGGTGCCAGCTGAGGGGAGCCGTACGAGCTGTCTATATGACGCGTGTATACCGTCTGTGGCGCTCGCCCGCCCGCAAGACTCGGACGGCAAGACAGCTTCCTGCAATCTCCCACGATCCCAACAGAACACATCGCTCTCAACCGCCTCCGCTGAGACTCTGCTTGCAACTTCACTACCTCCATCCCCGGAATTTCCTGGTCTCCGAAACAGGTCAGCGTGGCACACGGTCCCTTGGGGTCTGTGTGAGGTACCGCTGGGTTGCGTAGGTTGGTAGGAATGGGATGGATGGCAGAGTCGAATACCGGATGTACCCCGGGTACCCCCTGCCCATTCAGTCGCCAGTCGACAGAACGTCGTGCTCCTGGTCTCCGAAACAGGTCAGCGAGGCACACGGTCCCTTGGGGTCTGTGTGAGATACCGCTGGGCTGCGTAGGTTGGTAGGAAGGGGATGGATGGCAGAAATCGAGTACTACATGTACCCCCTTACCCCCACAAGCTCACCGACTGGCGGTTGCTCGCCATGGTCCTGCTCGATGGAGAACTCGCCCACGCTGTCGCTACGCTCATCCACAGCACCTTCAGGCGTTGCACAGCCGTCCTTATTATACAGATCACCACGGATAAGGAGTGGGCAGCACTACCTACCGCCGCCCCCTGATGAGTATCGAACGCGCACCGTCGGGACCCGTGGAAGAGCACATATCTAAATCACTCATAGTACATATATTTACAACCTGCTGATCCGTCGGTTAACTACAGGATGAACTGCGTGCTGGGAACAGTCGGACGCCCGCGAGGCCCACCGCACACCGAAGTCAGAAACAGAGGTCTCTGTCGCTTGGGCCTGGGCGGGTTACATTGTCGTGCGCGGGAGTGCACGGCAATTCCGGGGTTTTTGAATATTTTTCCCCGGTTACCGTCCAGGTAAGGCTGGTCCCAAAGGGATGTCGGCGCCTGCTTGTCCGCTGGTCGGATAAAAGCCAAAGCAATAGACAGACTGCTCTGCGGATGGCCTAGCGAAGCTATGGGCTACCACCGCGGTCGCTCGAGGAAGGCTCAGTATGTAGGGATTTTCAGTAGTAATCGCATACCTTCGTCTTACATACGGCAGGTCATTAGTAGTATACAATGGGTTGCTTTGGGGTTGTATGTAATTCGTAGTAAGGTAGAATTCACCCACTCACTCACTCACTCGGAAGTGAGTCACGGTGCACTCGAGCTTGCCCCGTGACGTCACGGGATGCAGTCGAGCCAAGCGCCCGGAGTCGGTCCAAAGCACTCGCACATGTACATATGTACACTTCGGACTCTCCTGCACTAGAGCACTATCCGTGGCACATACTCCGCCGCCAACCCCTGAACATGTGCCACTGTATCATCTCAGAAGCGGAGCATTCGGGGAGCCAAACTTCATTTGCTACTCAAACGCAACTGTTTTACAAGTTAGGGGGACTTCTGCATTCCTCTCTTTCGACTTCTGCTTTCCTGAGCTGGAGATATCATGGAGCGTGTCGTTCCGGAGTTATTCGGTTGTATTTGTGGCTTGAGGGAGGTCGTCTGTGTCGAGCGAAGAGCTACCGCGTGGCGAGCAGGTGCCGATGTACATGCGGTGATCCTGATGTGCTGCTCTGCGACGAGATGACACCGCACCCACTTCACAAAGTGGGGGTGCAGGCCTACACGTGATTAAATTCTCTCCCATCAGTATGCGCTCGCAACTTAAAATCCCACAACGAATGCTTACCCCCATCGGTGTAATAGGTGGTCCCAGACAGGTGAACGTCATGCCCGTGAGGGCCGCGCAGGCGTCGCAGTCGCTTGCGATGGTGCAAAGCCCATCCGAGGGGCCGCACAGCGCGGACGTGCAAAGCTAACGAAACCGCAATACAGTTGGTCAATCAGCGCATGGCGTTCACGCATGAGCGCAACGGGCTGATGCGTACCGACACGGTTCCCCCAGGGAGGGGCGTGCACTGGCTGTCCGGGCAGTCACACACGGACGGATCGTTCGTGCAGTCGCTGCCGAGGCAGGTGAGCTGGCGTGCCTCGAGAGAGGACGGGCTGCCTGCGACGGCCGCGACATGCACGGCGACGATGGCGAGCTTGGCGAAGGCGAAGAACTGCATGATGCCTTAGATGCAGGTGTTCAGCTTGCGGTCAGCCTGGAATGTGGGTACGTGAAACTCACTTGGTCTCAGGGATGCTGGATGGGGGAGCTGATACAGTGCCAACCCGCAGACGCGTCGGCTT
Source organism: Trametes polyzona (assembly GCA_022606195.1). Taxonomy (NCBI): domain Eukaryota; kingdom Fungi; phylum Basidiomycota; class Agaricomycetes; order Polyporales; family Polyporaceae; genus Trametes; species Trametes polyzona. Next base: position 1,120,984 of record JABYQF010000012.1, on the reverse strand, counting down.
TTATGCCCCATGTCATGCTAGCAATGACTCTACACGTGAAGGATGTGGACGACCCCCTCAATGTCGCCTACGTCAGGGATGACCTTTCGAACAACCAACGTCAGTGGCGGACCAAGGCCAATGATTCGTGCGCAGGTCGATGAATCGTAATTCTGTGGCGACGGCACCGAGCACGCTTCTTCGTATACCAGGTGAGTTCGGCAGCAACACTCTCCCCTCGTCTGTGGCGACTATAGTAGACATATTTCCCCCCTTTGGGCTCCACGCCGTTGAAAGTCGTGAGGTCGACTTCCGGTGACCGCTATCGACGCGTCTACGGAAGCCGTCCGACAGCACTGCGGGGTCCGCGTCCATTGTATCCGAAATGCAGTGTGGCATGCCCGCTCGCGTCGTGCGGAACATCTGCACCTGCATCCAGCAACGGACCTCCCGTATGATGCTAAACTCTTGCCCCACGAGTCGTTCAACACTCGCCACCAGATGTCGAATATTCGATGCGTTTCAACTCGGCCGCGGGAGTATTTGGCCATAGAGGTTGCGACGACCTCCCCGTTTGCAGGTGCAGTGGCTCTCACTGCCCCGTGATGTACGTACTACACACGTGGAGGACGTATATTGCTCGACATTTACCATATCTCCTACTAGCGTTCGGCCCACCATACCACGAATTTCGAGACCAAGTGGCAAAGGTTCGATGGTCGTGTCCTCTGTAACGAGTTGGCTCATTACCCAGGTTATAGTGCATCTACCTAGCTCTGCCTTGCGTTTCACGCAACAACTATCGGACGAAACCTCGGACTAGGCTGCCAGAGTAGCATCTGAGGACCACACGGTGCTAGTGATACATGCACGACCGAGCGCGTGGAATAGGCAACTACCTACACGAACTCTCGCGGCACATCTGTCAATCCCACTCGGAAGAAGGTAGATCGTGGCGCAAGTGTGCGCGCCGGTGGGTACCGAGTAAGTGAGCTTCCAACAATACTCGTCCCTGTATCCGCTCATACCGAACGTTGACCCCGTCTTGCCTGAGGTTACTGCCATGGACGTGTCCATCTCGCATGTGGAGACAACAGAGTCGTAGTGCATTGGTACTCACACCATAGATCCTGATTTCGGGTCCGTCCCTTACACACGCATTCCCTTGTAGTCGATCAGTACATCAAGGGTGCGTCGCCCAGAGTTTAGACCCTTTGATGTTGTCAGCCTGTGGACAGTAGGTTGTTGGACTGGGGGTCTATTAGACTTCGGCCAGAAGATACTCCAATGAATGGTACGCAAGGCCCTTCTCGCCGCCACTTGAGGCGCAATGAGGCTACGATCGACAGCTACCACCGGCCTCAGCTTCCGTGTTGTGAAACTCACCGCTAAGTGGTCAGCAAAGCGTATGCTGCTAGGGGGTGACGTGGGCATGATGTAGGTGTGAGTAGGTGCATAGAGGAATAGTCAAGTCTTCTTCTATCTAGAGAGGCGCAATGGGTGAAGTCAAGGCCGAACATTTGTCTCTTCAGGACCGTCGGGACACGGGACGTACGATGCAACGGATGGAGGTGAATGGGGCCTGGAGTGGTTCATAACCGCTCGTGCTACTCAGCGAACGGCGTGTTCCTTAGCAGGAGGTACTGTGCACCCGCTCCGCCAATACAAGTGTGTATGGTCCGCTTCGCAGCGGCTGGGATGGCGAGTCTTCGGAGACATCCAATCCCTCTCGAACACGCCGCCCGCTCGGTCTCGCCTCGTACCCAGTGCACCTCGACGGCTTCGTCTTCCTCAACCTCACAGGCTGCGCATCTGGTATATCCAAACAATCTCCTAGCATGGCCCTTCCCCCTCACTGTATGCAAGGTTCCTCGTGGCAGGCTCACGCGTCCCCCGCATATCGAGAGCCTGAGAGCGCCCAACATCGGCGTAGAACGACGCATAGAGGAGGACAACGTACCCAGGAGGTTTATAGGTCCATGTGGGTGTGTATGGACAACCAAGCATGCCGTTTGACTACAGGCCAGGCCCCAACGTGCCGGTTGTTGGCAGCGGCGCCAAGGTACGACGATCGAACACCGGCTACAGGCTTCAAGACAAGCATTCGCGGGTCTCTGGGAACGGGGAGGGCCTTGTCATTGCCATACTTGCGCTTCCATGACAATGTCGCCATCGGAGCCTCGGATGATGCATGGGGCGCTCGTCGTGTTGCCCACTCATCCTGGTCACTGCTGTATCTATAGTAATTAGGAGATGCACGGTATCGTCGCCTAACCCATCGTTGTGAGAGGGGCCTTCGCTGCAAGACCCTGCAACATCTGGTCCTGTCAAGATATTCACCGGCTGTGTCCGGACAGCGTTCGGAGGTGCGCAGAGGGTGGTCGAGCTGTATTATGGCTAGGCCGTCCCCTCAGAGAAACATCCACGCTTCAGGACATCTGTGGCTCGACAATGCCGAGGGATGAGCGTTTGTTGGAAGACATAGTGTAGAGTCTACGCACCTTCACTAAGATTCGCTTCGAACAGGATGAAGAGTGAACGACGAGCGGCGTACCTGGTCTAGTCATGCATGCTCAATATGGGGATGCATATATGGGACATCGTGTATGTCGATGATCAGGCCTGACCTGACCCTAAAGGAGTTCTTGAGGCGAACATGACGGTGTTCCTGAAGCGGCGCAGGCTACCAAAGCTCCGTTTGAGACGCGAAAACATTCCAATCCTACATCATATCATGCCAATCACTACCCACAGGCTCACGCGGAAGCCGTAGCTACAGGCGGAACAGTGAACTTCGCAGCGAGCTCGTCGAAAACGGCCGCCTTCTGCTGCACGTCCGTCACGAGCGGGAACGCCGGGTGTTCCGCGGCCAGTCGGCTGGTACCACAGAAGGATCAGCGGCTGATCATCGAGTAACGCGAAAGATGCTTGCCTGTAAAGAGCCTCAGCCTCCGCCGGCTTCGCCGCGTTCGGGCCCAAACCAGCAGCGACGGTCTCCGCCGCGAGCGTTTCCGCGTCCGGCGTCCCGCCCATCTGCGCCTGCGCCTCCTCCAGATCGCTCTTCGCGGACCCGAGCTCCCCGCGGAGCAGGCGCGCCACGCCGCGCGCGGTCAGCAGCCGGGGGGAGGTCAGGGAGGGGTTCGCGAGCTGTTCGGTGAAGAAGGAGTGCGCGTCGGCGTACGCGTCGCGCCCGGTCGCGAGGCCGATCGTGGCCTCGATGTGCTGCAGGAGGAGGTCGTCCTCTGCCCAGCGCTTTGCGCGCTCGAACTCTTTGCGGGCGAGGTCTGGCCGGTTGATGGAGAGGTATACTTGCACGGTATATGCGACGCTGGAGGGGGACGGGAGAGTGTCAGTAGGTATGATTGGCTGCTAGTGGCTTAGAGGCGGGACCGCATTCGCAGACGGTGGACCGCCGTTAGGGAACCAAAAGCGGGAGAGAGAATGGGTGGATAATGACTCACGCTTCAAGATGGTGCGTGTCGTTCCCCGCGCTGAGGGTCTCGAGGGCCTCCTCGATCTCGCCTGCGCGCGCAAACGCGGTGCCCGCCAGGACCCGGACGGTCCCTTTCTCCCATTCCGTAGCCTCCGCATCCTCGCCCTCAATCTCAACCACGACGTCCCTCAGCGCCTCCAGCGCAGCGTCGCGCTCCTCCTCCTTCGCAGCGTCCCCCTCGGCACCGACGTAGCGCGCGAGGGCGGCGACGGCTTTCAGCGCGAGGTTCTCGGTGTCGGAGGGGACGAGGGCGGCTGCGGCGGACGCGTTTCCGAGCGCGAGGTGCGCGCGGGCTTGGTATACGAGGATTGCGGTGTAGTCGGTAGAGGCGGGATCGGGGAGGGTGAGGTCTACGAGGCTCTTGTAGGCGCCTATGTACGGCCAGTATGAGGTGTTAGGGCGTTGCACACGCGAAACGGCGAGGACTGGAGGGACACAGACCGAGTGTGAATTGCTGCTTGACGTTGTACAGTTCGGGGGAGTCCATGTCGGTCGGGTCGTGTATTGTGGAATAGTTAATGGTATGCAGCAAGTCGGGCAGACGTGGTCTGGAGAGAGCAGTTGTATATAGGCGCCCATTGGCTCGCGTCTTCTCTCTTACCGCCACAATGGGCGTAACCAAACACATCTATGGATGAATGCACACTCTCGGTCATAGTCAGCGGGCTCATCGATGAAAGGGGTACGAAAACCACTGCGAATCTGAGACTACAGCGCCGGACATCTCTATCCTCAAATAAGTTACTGTCGAAATCTTTTGCATGAAGGTGTGTACGAAATACGGGGAAAGCGGCCGAGGACGGGTTTGTGATGCTTACACTGTTCACAGCCAGTCTTGCGAGGTGGCCATAAGCCCCGTAGAGCGTATGCTCACCTTGCCATACTATCATACAAGTGGGGTTGGGACCTACATGGACGGGTGACCCTCTCCTTCTGCACGCAACTGCGTGCATATCAACGTTGCTATAAAGCGGAACGAGATTCCACTCCAAATGACCGAAGGGCCATAGGGAGAGAACCGCATCCTACCGCGTCACGCACATGCTGTATAGTCCACGCGGAGACGCCAATTTAACGAGAAGAGCAATACAGGATGGGGATTTCCGAGTTTCGAGCACTGAGATACTGTGAGTCAGGTCTGCATCGGGAATTGGGAGTGCTCTTCATGTATGCTCACGGCGCCGCAAGTTGCGGGTGGTGAGCGTTGTCCGTCTACAGTATAGTATGGGACTCGTCCCCCCTGAAAGTCAAGAGCATACATATGTTACCAGGTTTACGAACGGGGTTACTGGTGTCTCATGAAAGTACACTTCTTCGACTAATGCGTCATGATAGATTTGACAGCCTGACTATCACAGGTGTCGTCCGTACCGCGTTCGACTGGTCGTCGTGGGCGTTACTACCGCCCCGTTCTTACTACCCCCTTCGGCCACGACATCTTCTACCGACCGATCGTCCGATGGGTGCGGCAAAGCATGTGCGACTACTCTAGACACGCCGTCTTGGAAGTGCATGTATCAGCGCTCGTCGACATCATTCATGGAATCTGTCAGCGGAGTGCGCCGGTGGATGCTTGTCGATACGACCTTGCCGCCCTTGGCGCTCAGGTATCTGCCGCTCTGACAGACGCCAGAAGCTATCCGGGCCCGAAAGCTAGAAGGTATGCCAGAGAGGCTCCTTCTATGGTACCAAGTACCCGGCGACTTGTCCAAATCACTGCGAGCATCTGTCACAGAGTAGCGAGATGTCTGGTATGTGGCTCCTTGTTCGCAACACATCGGTGTTATAGACGTGCGCTGACTGGGTGCCATAAGGTGAGCAGCGTAGTCGCGTAAGTTGCGGCGACCGGACACGAGCAGGCCGCTACGGAGGGTCGTCATCCCTTAACGAGGCGTGCTGATCCACGGTCGGCAGGCGCGAGAAGCCGTTCGATTACTTCCCTGGGCTGCCAGGCAATACACGGAGGCATGGAAGGCTGCTAAGCGGACACCTGAATGGGACATAGACGCCGTCCAGCGCCGCGCCGCCGCGCTCGTCCCGTAAACACTGGCTTGCATCGTCCACTGAGAGCCGCGGGCGGCGTCCTCCTTGGGAATGTGACAGGCACGAGAGGCATCCAGCTGGCCTTGTTCGGCTCCCGGTCGGACTTCTGACGCTGCGACACGACACTTTCTATCCTGCTTCGCTCATTCCGCCCAACGCTCGCCTTCCGCAAGGGCATTTCCCCACCGGTTCGTGGGGGCGAACTGTAACAGACATGTGCGCCGGCCCAGGCTTCGCTCACGTCACCCCGACGTCGACCCCGCATCCGGCTGGGGCATTCGTATATATACTCCACGAAGAACCGTAGTCCATACACCCCCGTCTGCTCATCATCGCCAGGTCTCACGCACCATGTCGCAGTACAACTCAGACTCCAACGACGGTGCATCCCCCAGCCATGGCGGCTCCGGGACTATGAAGGGCTTCAGCGAGTTCCGTGATAAGGTGCGCACAGGAAGCACTCGGCTATCGTAGCCATCTGCTGAACCACATACCACAATCTCAGATCGCGAAACACCTCCCCTTCGCTGCAGATGTCTCGACAATCGTCAGCGGCCATCTATCTGCCTTCTCCACTATGTGTTTGACCCATCGTTTTGCAGGAAAGTATCATCGACGGTATCAAGCACCTCAACTCCATCGACGACCGCAAGATGCTGGTACGCCGTTCGAACTTAACCCTAGCCGTGCAGAGGCAAACCGTGCTATTAATATCAGCTCGAGCACGTCCTCGTGTACCTCTCGCAAAACTCCGGACACCCGCTCGCCCAGAAGCTCGAGACGGCCACCGTGCAGCTTTGTGAGCGTCTTCCCCGCATAACGTCACATTCTTCCCATCTAACCCTGTCTTTCAGTGTACCTGGACCTGCCCCATCCTCCCGCGACGTCCATTGGCCCGCAGTATGCGTACCGCACCGCCGATGGCTCCTGCAACAACCCGGACATGCCTGACCTGGGCAAGGCTGGTACGCCATACGCGCGCAGCGTCCAGCAAACCCACCCGTTGCCGCGCAACGAAATGCCGGATGCGGGCCTCGTCTTTGATACCCTTCTGCGGCGCGAGAAGGTGAGCGCCATGACGGCAATGTGCTCTGGCGCCGGCTAACTGAATGGCGTAGTTTGTACCCCATCCCGCGGGGCTGTCCAGCATGATGTTCTCCTTCGCTGCGCTGGTCATCCATACGTGAGCCTCTGTGTTGTTTATCGAGGCTACCGTGTTCACCTTCTCCCAGCGTGTTCCGCACCTCGCACGAGCAGGTTCATATCAACGAGACGTCTTCGTACATTGACCTCGCTCCCTTGTATGGACATAACAAGGAGAGACAAGACAAGATCCGCGTGTTTGACGGGCGCGGGCTGATGAAGCCCGATACGTTCGCGGAAGACCGCCTCATGCTTCTCCCACCTGCCGTCTGCGTGCTCCTCGTTCTCTTCAACAGGAACCACAATGTCAGTATCCATCTCTTTCGTGCTTTGCTTTCCGTGCGCTGACATTTACGACGTCCATAGTACATCGCCCGCAAGCTACTCGAGCTCAACGAGCGTGGGACATACATCGACCCAGACGCGATCGCTCAGGACGACCGAAGTCGGACGGACAAGCTCGCAAAGCAGGACGAGGACATCTTTCAGACCGCACGGCTCTGCAACTGCGCGTGGTTTGCGTCGACCGTCTTCTCGGACTACTTCAGCGCGATCTTGGGCCTCGTCCGCGAGGGGAACAGCTGGAGTCTCAACCCATTCGACGAGATCCGGAACGCAGACCACTCGTTGTTCGAACGTGGGCGCGGGAATGTGTGTAGCGTCGAGGTCAGTCCATGTTCCTTGGGAAGCATGTGGAGGGAACTGACGTATGCGTAGTTCAACTGTCTGTACAGGTGGCACGCGACCACTTCGGAGGCGGACGAGAAGTGGGTCCAGGATTTGTCCTCGAAACTCTTCCCCGGTCGCACGGTCGAATCGGTACGCATTGTGATTCTTAAACTGAAAGTCAACACTTCAGCTATTGGACGCATACGCATAGGTCACGATCGAAGACTTCAAGGGCCTTGCGAAGGAGATGCAGGCGAAAGAACCAGATGTCTCTCATTGGACGTTCGGCGGGTGCGTCTCCGCGTCTCTCTTTCCTCCGCGTTCGAGTGCGCTTATAGGCGGCTAATGTGATCCAGTTTGACTCGCGACGAGAAGACGAGCAGGTTCGATGATGGCAAGCTCGCTGACATTCTGAAGAACGCGTGAGCCATCCTCGTGTTTGCAGCGTTCCCTTGGATCTGATGGTAGCGCGTTAGGACGGAGCACCCTGCAGGCGCCTTCAAGGCCCGCGGCACACCATACGTCATGCGCCTCCATGAGATCATGGGCATCGAGCAGAACAGACAATGGGGTGTGTGCTCCCTCAACGACTTCCGCAAGGTCTGCACGCATTTTCATTGTCCATATTACCTCTCGCTGACGTCTGCGCGATAGTTCCTTGGCTTGAAGAGTGAGTGCTTCATGTGAGCGTGAAGTAGCGGTATACTGATTAAGATGTCAGCCTATGCGAGTTTCCTTGAGTGGAACCCCGATCCCGTCGTCGCAAGCGCAGCTGAGAAGTTGTATGGCCACATCGACCGACTGGAGCTCTACGTCGGCCTCCAAGCTGAAGCCCCCAAGCCAGTGGTCGAGGGCGCCGGTCTCTGTCCGGGTATGTATCTTGTGAGACTCGTACTGACTCTTTCTAATCTCTGCCCACGAAGGCTACACCATCAGTCGCGCGATCCTCAGCGACGCCATCGCGCTCACGCGTGGAGACCGCTTCTTCACCGCGGACTACACGCCGTTCAACATGACCTGCTGGGGCTTCGCCGACTGTCAGCGCGATCCCGACGGGCCTGGTAACGGGAGCATGCTTGGGCGGCTGCTCCTCCGTACGCTCCCAGAGCACTACTCGAGCGACAGCACCTACACCTGGTTCCCGCTCATGACACCGCCCTCTATGGAGCGCATCTTCAAGAAGGTCGGGACGACGAAGTTGTACTCGCTCGAGCGTCCTACCGGCCCGCAGGCGGTGCAGGTCCTTGGATCATATACAGATGCCAGGCAGGTTTTGAGCGACGACAAGAGCTTCGCGACGGGTTTCCCTACGCGGGCCTTGCACGGGTGAGTTCCAGTCTGACGGACCATGGTGGCCATGGATAACATGTGCTCACGCCTACTACTTCAGCTTCTACATCGCATCGGATGATCCGGCGAAGGCCGCGCGTGAGCAGCGCGCGATGCTCGACGCGCTCGTCGGCGGGCCAGGCGGCGACGCGTCGATTCGGAAGTTCTTCTACGAGAAGACGCGCGAGCTGATGCTCCGCGAGTCGTGCCCCGCCGTGGCGTCCGACGTGCGCAGCCTGGACATCGTCCGGGACGTGTTCAAGGTCGTGCCAATCTACTGGGCTTCTGAGCTCGTACGTGTCCCCGTACCCATGCTACATCACTATCTTGTACTTGGTTGTACTGACGATGCGTTTGGGCAGACGGGTATCAAGCTGAAGATGCAAGGCCCTGATAGCGCAGGCGACTACATGCCCTTGGAGCTGTTTGACGTCCTCTCTGATATCTACTCGTGAGTGTCTTTCGTAGTCGATGATACGCCCCACTATCGCGTCCAGTCGATTGAATGCTCTGCACAGGTACCTGTTCCTCGACATCGGGGCTGAGCACGTCACCAAGTTGCAGCGGAAAGTGATCGGCGAGGTCGACAAGCTGCTCGGGCTCATTCGCCAGCAGTTCGGCGGTTCCCGGGTACGCATGCTCCCACCTCTTCATGAGACATGGAGTCTCGACTGATCCGTGGGCTCGCACAATAGCTCTCGCTCGCGAATATCTTCGAGTCCGTCTCGCATATCTTCAGCCGTCAAGGCAAGACGACCAAGGAGTCGTTCGTGGAGCGCGTGAATGCTCTCGGGTATAGCGCCGATGTGCAAGCCAAGAGCGTCCTCTCGCTTCTCGTTGGAGCGACGGTCGAGCTATCCCAGGGTACGTTGCCCCGACGTACGCATCCATGATCTCGACCGTGCGATACTGAATTTAGAGGCGACAGAGATGGTGCATGTGCTGAACTACTACCTCGACCCGTCGAAGCCCGCGGACGTAAAGTCTCTGGTCGCGAAGCCGAAGCGCGACCCCGCGGACGACGTCGCCCTGCAGGGATACGTCCTCGAAGCTCTCCGTACGTGTCATCCTGCGAGTTTGTGGGAAGTCGCCTAACGATGACCACAGGTCTTGACCCGACGTTCCGCGGGGTATTCCGTAAGTCCATCATCCTATTTGAGCCCTCCAGTGAACGCCGTGCTGATCTAGAGGGCAATAGGTTCGGCGGTCGGAAGCGTGCGGGTGAGCCAGGGCTCTCTGCCTGCCGGTCAACGTGTCTTCGTAGACGTCGCCACGGCCAACGGCAGCGTACGTGCATGGCTTGCGAACACGGTCAAACACGAGAGCTAACCCACTGTCTCGCCTGTAGAGCCAGGCATTCCCTAATCCCGATACCGTCGACGCGAAGCGAGGCCTTGACAAGTATCTGGTCGGAGATGGCGCTCAGCGGTACGTTCACCGTGCATGACTTGTCGGGCGCATCTATTCACATGATGGTATTGTGTCAGGTGTCTTGGGCTCGATCTCAGTTCAAAGGTATGAGCCTCCTAATCCTATACCGCGCTAGCTGGGTGCTCACTGCGCAAATACGGAAACAGATCGTCGGCGAGGTTATCCGGGCCGTGTACAGCTTCCCGTCCATCACCCGCGCTCCTGGCAACTCCGGCAAGCTCAAGCGGTGCGTCACGGTCGCCTTCGCCTCTCTCTACATTCGGTCCGTTCAATCTTCTGACGTCGCGATGTCTTGCATGCATAGGTACAAGGAAGATTCGGCGATGACCAGCACCTGGTCGTACCTCGGGCCCGATCAGCACCTCACCCCGTGGGCGACGTCGATGGTCGTGCAGGTGACTTACGGCTTCCATACCCTGTCGCCGCAACCGGGAGCTAACAGGGCCACGCCGTAGTTCCGCGCTTGAAGGTGCATGGGTGCGTGCTGTCGCACTGCGGTCTCTGCGGGCGTGTGCGTGCAGACGCTTACAGTGCATGAAGGGCAGACCGTGGTTGAGTGGGAGTGTGGCGGGTCGGCGGTGTTAAGGGAGTGGCGTACGATGGTCTTTTGCGTCAGTCTGCGTGTGCAGTGGTGACCCGCTCACCCCATCTTGTGCGTATCTACATCCCTGTGTATCATACCATTACTCTTGAACGGTTCTCGTAGTGTGTGCGTGTATATACGTAGTATCCTGTCGTCTTGAACGTCGTGCGATGCCGGCTCAACTGCTGTGAGGAGGATCATCCCTACCGTATGGTGTGGATGTCTATTCGCCGGTTCGTGAGTCGAAATGTCCGGCTCATGGACAGGCGCCATAATTCTCCAGGTTGTGCGAGAGGCTAGAGTAGTAGGACGCGGGTGCGGGCATCTGAGCGTCCAACAGCTGCTGGGCAGGACAATCTCGAGAGCGTGTATGACTATGGGCTTGCTTCAAGAGTGTCGTGTAGTACTGTATATTGCGGAAAAGTGGCCCAACTGAGTGATCCGTGGGGGCTGCGCGCTTACATACAGTACATAGCGTTTGAGCCGCGGCAAGAGTTTGCTCTCGACTGCCTACGACACACTGTACTACGAGCGACACAGTCGACAAATACCAAAATCCATTTCTTGCTCATCGCACGCACGACCCTCGCTCTTCATCAGTGGTGAATCTGTCCTCTTCAATTCCAGGAAGGTAGATCTGTACGTATACATGATACTACTCGGTCGTCAGCGTTATCGCGGCCGCACATAGAGGCGTACCCCAGGCTAACGCATCGAAAATCAGGCGTGCCACCATGGCTAGTATCCTGATCGGGACATCGCTCGACGGAGAGTCTCGTTTCGATGGGCATACACCGGACCTGGACCAGTCACTGCGCTCCTCCACGTCGATCAACTCGTTGCCGGTCGAGATTCTTGCCGAGATTATGCTCGCATATCAACGAGCCTCGGTTGCGCCCAACATATTCAAGTGTTGGTCATGCCGGTCACCCAGAGATTTCACCGATAGATCTGATTGGCTTAAACTACCCCTTGTGTGTCGTCACTGGTTCTCTGTAGCGTCCACAAACCCCAACCTCTGGCGTTGGCTGACTGCCAAGACGAGCCTGAGTTACCTGCGGACGGGACTGGTCCGCTCCGGGGTCACTACCATTGCTGTCGTCGTAATGGCCACAAGTGCTCCCTTCGCGAACGAAACTCTGGATGCGCTAATTCCTCATGCGCATCGTCTACAAGTGCTCATTCTGCCTGATTATCACCAGGAAGTCCACGGGGTTCCATTGGCATCGCTATTCCTACAGTATCTACCCTCTCTCTCCACCCTGGTGCTTGGCCGTGATCCCTCAGATGGCCGGCGAAGAATGGCGTACTTCTATTCCCACCTGGGCAGCATGGGCGAGGAAGCCGAACTGTTGCCATCGCGGTTCACTCGACTGGATAGTCTTGTGCTTGGAGGGGCCTCGGTGGTCCTTCCCCGCACTATCACGCAACAGCTGAGGCGCCTCGACATCTCCGGCTGGTCTGGTGAATGCCCGCTCCTCTTGGGCAGACTCCTGTCGATCTTACGCGAATGTGTCAACGTCGAGGAGCTGTCTATAGTCAACGTGCGTTGCTCGTTCATCAGTGGAGGCTTTCCGGGTGACACCAACCTCGCGCCCCCCGCGTTACCCAAGCTGCAGACCTTCGTGTTGACTGACATTGACTTCTATGTTGTTCACCATATTCTCTCCACCCTGAGGCTCCCTTCCGTATTGACCAGTGTCAAGATTGATTGGACATACGATATCCACACTTCTTCGGAAATGTTCTCTCGTGGGTTCTTCGCTCCAATGCCGCGGGACTCGGACGGCCATCCACTATTTCCTACCCTTTCACGGCCGTTAAAGAGCGCGTTCCTGACGCTCCGCCATCGCCGACATGAAGTGCGCGCGTATCACTACGTCACCGCCGGCATTTGGCCCAGGCGCCGCGAAAACTCCTCTGATCCATCTCTATCCATGACAGTCTTCGTGAAGGGCGAACCCCGTTCGCGTCCTTGGCCCCTCTTGGACGACAGCCTGGCGCTCCTCGGCGCTGCTCCGCTGGAGAAACTACACCTTAAGCTCGATGCGCATATGGTCGGCCAGATCGACTGGGATGCGGTCTTCGCTGCTTACCCCCGGTTGCGGGCCCTCGCCGTACGTGTGGTTGGTGAATGGGAGGAAAGCCAGGCTCGCCTCTTCCGGAGTCTCCATCCTACGCCCGGGTCAGAAGCCCATGGACCCACCGTTCCATGTCCTGGCCTGCGCCTCCTACATCTCGAGGGCTTCGGCCTGGTGCAAGAGCAGAGCTTGTCGACCGCGGTACGCGAGGCGCTCGAGGCCCGAGCAGTTGCGCTCGGCGGGCGGACGACTTTACACGAGCTGTCGTACGCATTGCACCACTACGACTCGGATGAGCAGTACTACGAGCACCGGGCGTCGCATGTGAGGAACTTCGAAGGTTTGGCAAAGATTCTCTCGTACCGCCGTCGGCGCCGGTCAAAGAAGTGATTGACCAAAGTGTCGCACGACTGTGAGTACTCCCTTCGTTCCCCCTGTGAACTAGGCTCATATACTCACTATGCAGTGCTATACGACAATCGTATTGCAGTGGCAAGGGGGAGCGGCCTATCCCCAGGTACGAACACGTGTCGGCGTACACATTGAATCCCATACATAGCGATTGCATTCCCAGTGCTTGACAGCGGCTCGTCGCGATTGTGCAAGTGTGTTTTGCCTGGAAGTACTCGTGCGACTCAGGCTGTTGTTTCCGGTGCACCGGTGTACTTGTACATGTTGCTTGACAATAGTTCCTACTGGCTGCGCCCCCCATCGATGCATCTTTTTCCATGTATGCCCTCTATGAATGGAATGGATGATGCGCCGTAGTACTAGGTGCCGTTGCCGAGCAGTAGTGAGTTACCATAGCTAGATCATGTGGGGTTGGACAGCTATGTGCGGAAGGAAGCCCCCGAACAGGACGAGGCGCACTTTTGAGGGTGCTTCGAGAAGCTGGTAGAGACGTTCTCGTACTGCGTGACGTGGTGGTGGTGGATCCGTGACCTTGATGGATGTCTATGAGAGCGTACAAGCAGGCTGCAGGCGGCGACTGGTAGGCACATTCTTGACTTGCAAGACCTGAAGCATTGTGATTGCCTCTTGAGGGTCGGAACATGCCTTTCCCTTGTCTCCTAGGGCATGTCATAGTCCCTTGGGTCTATAACTTGGCGAGCTGCATCGCTCGGAGGATAAGACGTAGCCCAACACCTCTGGTTGGAACCGTAGCGACACTGCATCACCATAAACGAGTATACTTCGCGTTGCGTTCCCACGCACGACTTGCCTAGCAGAACAGAGTCCCTAAAGCATCGTGAGGCAGCGAACCCTGCGTTGACATCGCTGCCTATGTATAAGTCATACACGGCGAGAGGCATAGATCCCCCTTGCCCTACACCATCCATCCATATTATCTTACACATCTACGACGCACCTCCCAGTCTAGCCATCCTTCACTGTCAGACTGACCCTTCGTACGGTCGTGGCGCGCCACGCCCCGAGAGGATCATGTCGTCGAGGATCTCGTCGTGCTCGGTCCGCTTGTACGTCCGGATCGTCTCGCCGTAGTCGGAGATGTCGTATATGCGGAACCGGCGGTCGAAACCGACCTTGCCGTACCCGGAGTACGACCTACAAAATGACACCCGTGAGCCCCCACGAACGCATGATATTACGAAGCAGCGATGACGCTCACCCTCCGCCGCCAAAGCAGAGCCATACGCCCTTGACTCGTCGGCAGTTCTCCGTCACTGCGTACAGACGGTCAGCGATAGCGCATATATGGAGCGCATTAGGGCACGTACCATGACAATGTCCGTTGGCGACCACCTTGACCTCGGGGATCCGCCCTGCAGCGCGATGGTCGCTCTCGGTCGCTTGGAGCAGGCCCTTCTCGAAGAAGCCGTCCTGATGCTTCGAAGCACCGGGCGATTCCAGGTCATGTTGACCTACGTCGAGCGTGCGGCCGGTGACGGGGTCGACGTCGGCGGCAGAGTAGCTCTCCGCCCTACGCGTGCTTACTGTCAGCATGTGCCGAACGGGTAAAATGCACGCAAGGAGTGGATACGTACATCGGTATGTGGAAGAACATGAGCGCATTGGGCTTCGCTAGTCGGCGGGAACCGGGAAGGACTTGGTCGGCCGCTTGCCGCGCCCAGACGTTGCCCAAATCCTTGCCGCCATCTGGCGTGAACGGTCGCTCAATAGGTTCGATGGACGCTGCGATGGTGTTAGCCTATTGGATCTTGGCGGCAGCCAGTGTCACGTACACGACTCCTGGAGGAACCAGTCGATCTGGTTCTGGCGGATGTAGTCGTACTCGGTCGGCCGGAAACCGAACCAGTCGAAAATACCGGTGGAGTACGCGCCCGAGTCGAGGAAGTAGAGCGTCAACAGATGAGTCTTCGACCTGCAGAATGGTTGAGACACCAGCCCGGTGTTGAGGAGGAATATGCAAAAAAGACGCTTACGCATCCGCGCTCCAAACCTTGTGGACGTAGTTCCCAACGCCATGTATATCTTTCGGGCCGGCCTTAACCAAGCTATACGGGAGGCCCTTCATGTACTTGATCTGCGCCTCCCTGGACAGGCCATCCTCGTCGTCGTGGTTGCCGAATACGGCGGCCCACGGGATTTTACGCCGAGTGACGGCTTTCGCGAACTTCGCGAGCACGGACACCGAGTCCCACGAGGTATCCTGCCCGTTGAGTTGGTCGCCAGTGAACACGACTAGGTCCGGTTTCTCCGCATCGAGCATACGGCCGAGCAGCGTAGTAGTGAGGTTGTCCGACCCGGTACATGGGTTCAAGTCCGTGTCTCTGCACTCGCCGACGCTGACGGAGTAGTGCAGGTCGGCGATTTGCATGATCTTGAACCTCCCATCTCTGGAGAAGTGCAAAGGCGGCGCACGCGGGGGAGCTAGTGAACATGAATAAGTGCACATTTTGACCGCTACCGGATGTACTCACGCTTGATGCCCTTGCGGTAAGTCAACCAAACGGGTTCCTTCTTGTTGGATCCGTCATATGTCGCACGGTCCACTTTCTCAAACCCGTACCAAGGGTCGTCGGAGCCAAACAGGACGTCGATCTCGGTGACGATGTCGTTCTTGCGCTGGGCGTCAGTCATCTCCCGCCACGTCCGGTCGGCCTTGTACCAGAGGTAACGCGTCTCCCCGCCGGGGCTGATCGGATGGGCGACCCTGTGCCACGCGCTGCTGAACGGAGACGGGGTCTCCTTCTCAGGCAGCACGCGAAGCTCTGTCACGAGGGGAATGTCGTGCCTCCGCGTTCGGCGGTAGAACACATTCTAGAGAGTTGTGTAAGGAACGAGCGCGAGGAGTACGGAGAACGACGCACGTACGAGGCTCTTGATGCTCAGCTGTTCCTTGAGATTGCGCTCGACGCGCACCCATTTGCCTTTCAAGGCGTCATCCTGCTTCGTCGAGGAGGGGTAGCAGAGGTCCGAGGCGACGTTGGGGACGAAGAAGGGGTTCACGATGCATTCGGTGATGTGGATTTCCGACACTACCATGGTCGCTGTGAAGGTGCGCTCTATAGACACGGGCTGATTACTCACGTCCGGTATCATGCTGCATCAATGGGTCCCATATATCCAGTGGCAAGCTAGCCGTGTCAATAGCTTCGGTACCCGTAGTGACGTTCCACCAATCAACCCCGTCCGGTACGTTCGCCGGCGCGTCAGGGATGTCGAGAGCCTCCGAAGGACGTTGCGCCGTCGACGCCTGGCCACCATACTCGGTCACAACTTCCCAGGCTTGCCACCCCATTTGTTGAATGCTGCCGGGTCCGGGCGTGGGTTGGTACAGGATGAATATGAAGGTGAGCATGCATGAGAAGGCGATGATAGAAGCAGTCGGGACGAATATCGAGCGTATGAAGCGCGCTAAGCGGAAGAGTGTGAAGTTGGCCATCGTCGGCAGCGACCGCAAAGGTCGGTTTACAAAGGCCTCACTCCGTCGTCGTCGTTGGTACAGCCGCGGGTGGTGGTGGTCAGAAGCAGGCGGCTCGCTGCCACACCACGACGGAGTCGGAACGCCTCAGCGGCCCAGTTGCGCCGAGTATATGAATAGTAACCCTAACCCGTCGCGTGTAGAAGCAATATGCATTAATCGCTCAGATGAGAGTATCGCAGTGGATTCATCGCTTTTTCACTAGCTTCCCACCGAATGTACAAATACGAAGACTGGTATCATATCTGGGGACGACATGAGAATACTGCATAGCGGTCACAGGCTTGGCAGGTCATGTAGGTAAGTAACACTGGTAAGAAGGCACGTGTAGCAGCGGCAGCTACGGCGTAGAGTCGACGTCCTCATCTTCGTCCTCGTCGTCAAGCGGTATGAACCGTTTGCTCTCGACGCGCTGCAAAATTCTGAGCGGCCACATCTCATATAAGTACATTAAGCACCCACCTGCTGGTCGTCCACAATCAGAGCCCGCCGATCCTTGAGGCTCATGGGCTTGCCGGGGTGGGGCAGCGGTGGCGGCATGCTTAAGACGCGCGTTGTGTTCGTGACTGTGGAGGGAGACTTTGGTGCGGACAACGCGCTTTTCGTGAGGGCGGCATGCATATGATGCGCGATCGTAGACGACGCAGGTGTCCGAGGCCTTGCGGTAGAGCGCGGCGAGGGGGCGGAGTCGTCATATTCCAGACCAGTAGCAGAGCGTAAGCGAGGGGCAGTGTCAGGATTGGCCTCCTTCAAGGGTGTATGGCTATGGCTTGAGATGGCAAGACGAGAGGGTGTACTAGGGAGAACGGTCGGACGGCGATGAGAAGACAGTCGCACTACTCCTGAACCAGAGCGGAACCTAAGGGGAAGAGTGTCTTGAGGTGCGATAGCCGGAGCGGCAGACGATACAGCAGGAGCACTTTTGAAAAGACCACGAGGACTAGCCGGGGAGCCCTGAGAAGTAGCAGTTACCGGTTTGGTGGACTTCAGAGCCGCAATGCGCTCCGAGCGACGAGACGTACGAGACCGAGTAAGACTTCGGGGCATGTGGCCCTCATGAATCAGGCGTCGTGGGGTGTTAGCAGATATCGGAGGTACAGTAGCTGCCAGAGGGACATCAGGCGACTGAACAGATCCATAGCCGGGTATTGGAGATGTCCGAGCGTGCATTCCGAGAGTGTTAGTGTGTACCAAAGACGGATCCCCAGAATCATTCAGCGTTGTCTCTAGCCGACGCTTCTTGTGTCCGGCGGGAGTAGTCGTAGTTCCAAGAGATACGGGCAAACCGGACGACTGCGTACCAGAGCGCTCGGAGACCTGAGAGACGAAGGCATGACAACAGGCAACCGAAGCAGCAGGGTGTGAGTCGCGCGAACGAAGCTCGCGACGCAGCTCGCCGATGCTGTCCTTGGTGCGATCCCGCGCATTTTCTATGTGGAGAGGGACCGCCTGCAGAAGGGGGAGAAGAGGCAACAACGCCGACAACAGCTGACCTTGTTGTTCCTGTATCGCCTGAAGTGCTTGAGCCTGAGTTTGACTGAGCTACGAATGCCATGCTACAGTTTCAATAATAGAGGATGAACCGAACACAGCATGGAGACGTACCGCATTTAGAGAATCCATGCGCTTGTCGAGGGCCCCCAGCTTGGTCGACAGCTGAGACAAGTCCTTGACGACGTCTCGAACTTCGGAGCTCTGCGCGGGTGTTCCAATCCGCTTCTGCAAATCCGTCTGTGTTCGATTAGCTGCACAGATTACAGCTGGTTAGAGGATGAGATTCACGCATATATGCGTCGCAAACCTACACAGTACCGTCATCCGATCCATAAGATGTTCGTGGTCATCCTGGTACAACTTCTGCACCGCAAGAAGTTCGCGTTTGGTTTCGTCCACGCCGGAAGTCAGCTTGACCACTCGGTCCATGAACTTCTCCAGGTGGGCTTGGGTATCATGGAGCAGAATTCGTGTAGAAGCGCCGGCCTTGTCAAGGGGCGCGATAGGGGGTGTATGCTTTCCGAGCGTCGCGCTACTTGTCGCGCTCGATGATGGAACCTGCGTTGACCCAGTCTTACGCAGCAAATGCCCCCAGAGCACGCCCGACGCCGTTGGGCGGTCCCGTTGAGGGCCATGCGGGAAACTGGCAGCTGTGTGAACTTCGTCCATCTACAAGCTTTTTTCACTCGGTGGATCAGCATACAGCCCTGTTCAATAAGTTTTGGTACTCACAGATTGGGTATATCTTCGTCACTGTCCCGCTAGGTGAGTGGACCGAGTGTATGTCAGAGGAGGAACGAAGTCTAAGCTGGTTTGCGCTACGCGCATTGAAGCTCCGCCTCAACTCTCTTTAGCAGGGTCGACACAGCCACCTGCCGCCGGGCTCGCCGAGTTTAGGCTGCATTCGGCACATGGTCGCTCGCGTACATCTCTGAAAGTTCGAACGACCCGGGTGTGTGGTCGATACAACGAGAACGATTCTACGACGCATCGGCAGGCGGACTAGCACGGGTTTCTCCTGCGATCACAGAGCCTCAACTTAACAGTAGGCGCGCGGACGACTAGCGGTAAGGGCGAACACGGAGATTTACGCCGACGCGCGCGTAGAGTAAACTTATCCCTTCTATCATTCATGCCAATAGCAAGGATGCGGGAATCGGCAGCCAGGTGAATGAGAGATAATGCACTTGAATGGAGCGACGGCCGGGAGGGAGGGGCGGAGAGGGTGAGACGGGGCGGCAGCGAAGAAGTCTCTTCGGTCGGCGACCAAAGAGAACCGACGAAGGGGGTACGGGGAAGAAGAAGTACTGGCGGGAGAGGCAGCGGGTGAATACTCCTAAAGACTAAGATGCCGTACACCATTTCGCACAACGTGGGGTATCCATGTTTTTGCGGATTGCCAATCGAGGGAGCGCCGACTTCCAGTTTGACATACCTGGGAGGAAGAAAGGGTGTGCGGAGGCAACCGAACAGCCGCTGATGTGTAGTTGCTGTGTACCAGAAGTGCAGAGATGCTTGGTCATCGCACCGCATACGAACGTGATTGTACTCGCCGCCGGGGACATGCGCGATAGGTGTATGTCAGCATGGCGTGGAGGTACGGACGTATCTCCACAGAGAGGCGGCGTGGAGTAGGTCAAGTCGAAAGACTCATCTGACGTGGCTGAACGATGATGGATGACGACAGTACAAGCCGAGCAGCGTTGAGCAGGGTGACAAGACGTACCGCGTACCCGCTCCCCCAACACCGGACACCACCACTTGGGCACGGCGGTTGAGGCCGTGAAAGAGGGTCGCGTTGGTAACCTTGTAGCGCTTTGACAACCCGCTCGAATGGGGGATGTTGACGCCGTATGTGCGCGTGGTGTTGCAGAGTAGGGTAGGGTTTGAGGAGATGCCCGATAATGTTGTCGGTGGAAACGCAGCGTGGCTAAGACAAAAGCGGTAGTGAAGAGGAAGACATACAGCGCGACAACAGCCAGCAGGGCAAAGAGCAGACAGCAGGAACGGGGGGAGGGAGGGGGGCAGACAGTACGCACAAGTGATACCCGATCTGTCTGACATAGAAATGACGCACTACCTCGCCGGCAAAAGCGGACTGGTTGCTCGCCCTGACCGTCGTTGACAGCTCTTCCACTGAATCTCAAGGTCGGCGCGCCGAGTATGAACCTTGCGGAGACACTGACATGCACAGATCCTCCGTTTTCCGCGTTCAAGTACGAATGCGTAAAGTCAGAGAAGGTAACATAGCAGCGAACAGGGGCGGGCCCGCGCCAACGCCAGCGTGGGTCCGGGAGGCTCCGGACTTTAACATCCAGCCCGCCATTTGCATTCGCCGGTACACCCATCGCAGCGACATTGAACAAATATGGTCGATTTCCTTCACGACCAGAACAGTGCGCTCATCCACCGAGCGTGCAGTTTCGATAGCAAAATGCCAAGGTAGGCCTCGCTGGCGGCGTTCCCGGTCCTTACCGTAGCAGTGCCTGCACAACGTGGCGGGCCCGACGCGCGCTTCTGAACGCTTTGTTGACGATGCCGACATATGCTCGCGGCCCTACACATCCCTGACGCCTTGTAGAGGTCGGCTCGATCGCGGAAGCGCGGGAAGCACGCTGGTCGACGCCTCGGCCTCCCTGCGCTTGACAACATGCGACGTGTAGGGCTGTCGCGGGCTGGCCAGAGAGGAGGATAAGCCGCACATGATGCGTAGCCAGAGCCCGAGACGTCGGCGCGCCGGCGGAGGAGAGGGATACCGAGAGGTTGGCGTGAGGCGTTGGGCTGCCAGTTGCTACCAGCATACCGCGCCGCCGACGCGGAAGCGCGGGCGATTCTGTCACTGGAAGCTGGCTCCGCCGGCGGGACGATCGCTTCTGTGCAGCGCAGAAGGCGTACCTTCGGGCCAACATGGCGCCGGCCATCCTGCAAAGGACGGCGTGAGCGAGGATCTGAGCGACAGGCGCTGGTCATATTCACCGGTAGGACCCCGTAGCTCGGCGGCCCGCGACTCGCAGGGCAGTGCGCGGTCAGCGGGACACGCGCGGAGACCGCACACCGTCCTCGCGGAGGGCGTCGCAGGCCTCTCGAGGGCGCGGACGCGTGCGCCGCCGTCGCAGACGAGATCGGCGGACGGGAGGGAGCAGTCCGGGTGCGTGTCCGAAGAGGGGGACGCGCGTCGTGCGTGAATCAGTCCGATGATGCAGATGTTGCATCATGAGCGAGCCCAGGGCGACCGCAATTGGTGGCCGCACCCCACCCCGCTACCGAGCCAGACTGTCGGTCTCGAGCTCGTTCCCCGCCAGCCAGCCCCGATCGACGCAATCAGGGATCGTTCTCCTCGTCCGCGGGACCTACATGGACCCACATCTCAGCGCACGCCCCCGACTCGGTTAGAAACCGTGCTGATCTGGCCGCCGCCCCCCTGCGGTCTCATGTTACGCTCCCCTGGTTGGCTCCTGCTCAACGTTGCGAACTGCCCCTGCACACGCTGCTCACTGTCGTCAGGCCGGTCCGGCACTCGGGCGGGTTCGATCCGGCGACTGCCATCATGTTCAGCTGCAAGGAAGACAGCTACTCGCCGAGCGTGGTTACGCGAACCTTCTCCGCCGACGGTTCGGTTCCTATAGCCAAGCCGCACTCGATTAGAACCGGTCTTCGGCGAGACGAGGCTTTTCCTGCCCTCGGAGGGTGACGATTGGGTTCGAGATGCCGCGGTCACTGCTGGCCCGCAAGACAGTCGATGCGCATTGGTGCATACCGCAAACCTTGAACGATGCTTCCCTCAGCTACAGCCGAAGGTGCTCTAAGAAAGATCGTCAACTGCTTCGACTGTAATTGTGAGCCCGACAGCTCACATTATGGTCGACGTCGGCATCGTCGACTTCCTCTGCCCAGGTCTCTCAGTCCCCCGGCCCCAGCGCTTGCGCGGGCGATGATGTGAGTCGGAGCGATCAATTCGTCGTGCCACACGCTCGGCTCATCAGCCTTACGGGTCAACTACATGCCATTACCGGGGACGACCGACGACTAGACAGGACGGAGTATCTCAGGGCCAGGAGGTCAGTCCAACGTCTCCCATAAGTATTCGATTGGTACTATCGCGCATGGATGATAGCTGGCCGCAACACCGCTCTGCCCCTATGGTCAGCGCTATACCGCAGCCCAGTTGGACGCCTCCTGCCCCGCTTCCCGGTCCCTTACAATGCATGAAGAGATGCCGACAGGAGTTAGAGGGTAGAAGGGGCAGCTGCTTTCAAGGAAATCTCCTGGTGAGAGTTGCATACTTCCCCGCGACGACGGTCCCAATGCCTGGCAAGGGTCTTCACATATAGATCATACCGTGGACCCGCGTAGCCAGGAGGGAGAACGGGAACCGAACCACGCACAAGATCCGCCGCCCTCCAGGACCCGCTCTCGCCTTCATCCTCGTTTGCTGGAACTACTCCGTCGACACACGGGCGATGGAGTGGCCGCACGCGGTGTATGCATAGACCACGGTCCACGCCAAATGCGCAGACAGCTTTAGGGTGGAGAGACGATCCGTAGGACCGAAGAACAGTGGACGAACGAACGTACCGAATCCTATTCCGCCATCCAGTGACCTGCTTACTACCCATGGGCGAGGTGCTTGACCGGCGTCGTCCGGTACGCCAGCGCGCGTTAGGGCAGGGAGAGGGACGGTCCTCGTCGGAGAAGCGGTCGGAACGCACAAGGGGTCTGGGACGGCTCCGGGATGGGCCAGGGCTCTGCCTAGGCGTCCTCGTCTTGCCACTTGACCTCCACCGGCCCGCAGGCGGCGACGGCAGACGGTGTGGGCGTGATACGCCCGTGCGCGAGTTAGTGCGGCCGGTAGGGATCTGGGGCGCGTCGAAGACCGAGGGTGCTCACGTACTGTACGGAGAGAGTCGTGCGCGCGCGTGTGTATGAGGGCACTCGCAGGGGGGTTGCCGGCGGTGTACGCGTAGGACGGTATATAGCTCCATGACCTCCGTGCGGCCGCGAGGGGGCCAGAGTCAGTCCGTAGTTCCGTAAGACGGGTCAGTGTATGGTGTGGGACGGCCTTGACGCTGCAGCAGGCGACGGAGGGTGCACCCACCGGGCCCGGGCCACGCTGGAGTGGTACGTCGAGGCGGGACCCTCCGTGCCGTAGCCACGCACGTCGGACCTGCCGACCGGGGCGCAGGAAGAGGGGGTAAGGGTGGGGGATGTCGAAGGTAAGAGAGAGAAGAGAGCTCAGGGCTAACCGGCGGCGGGGACGATTTTGCACGACGGCGGGCGACTGATGTTTGCTCCGGTTAACGGTACGGAGCAAGAAGGGCGCGGCTCGACGCAGCGCGGCCACGCTTCGGTCGTGCGGCCTCGCAGGACGCGACGAAATAAAGGAGAGAGGGCAGGAATCAAGCAGCGCCGCGGCGGGCACGCAGGACGGTCGTCCGCACGCTCCACACCGTGCACGCCCCTGCACGACCAGACCGGCCTCGCGGTCAAGGCGCCCGGCCGCTCCGCCCGCATCACCAGTACTTAGCGTTCCAGCCGCCGTCGTAAACGCGGCTTAACCATCGCCGCTGCCGTTAATGACATACTTGCGTACATGAACCCGTGAAGTATCTCATTCGACAGAGGACCGAACCGCGCAGCGCACCCGGGTGACAGTAATCTGCGCCCACCTCCACCCAGACATGTACCGCTGTTCACACATGGTTCGTTGAGTATGGCTGCCCACTGTCAGGGCTGGAATGAGGCTTGTGGCCTGAAAGACGGATATTGAGTCATCCGTCGAACGGAGGAATCTGGAAGTGCTACTTACCGACACCGTTCATTGGCGCCTATGCCGGATGCCCCAAGCGGGTGACCGTCGAGCTTCGCTGTCTCGGTCGTGGAAGAACACGCGCAACCAGAGGTGGCTAGTCAGAGAGCCTCAATAGTCGGTTCATAGTAGCACGAACGATCCAACAAGGGCATGGAGGAGCAGCAACGCTCGAAGTATAACAGCCAACGGAGAAATCAATTTTCAAAGAGCGGAATAGCTACATGAGTGGGATCCCATCGCGCTGGCCGTGTGCTGCTCAATCCCGACATTATGTGACTTGGCCCATGGGTCGAGAAACTCCAGGGAAGCGGACGAATGGTAAGATAGGAAGCGTAGTAGGCGTACATTCCCTCGGACGAAAGGTTGCTGGTTGTCGAGTGTAAGCCACCGTCGGCGGTCAAGGCCGTCTGTGGTGAAGAGGCTGTTTCGACCAGCCATCGCAGGCGACGGGAACGGGAGCGCATGTCGGGTACTCCATGTCGCAAGAAAGGAGCGGTGTAAGGGAGTATCGCACTGGGAGCCTGTCCCGACGATGGCGGATGCCTTGGGGGTACAAGACAACCGCAAACAGCGCGCAGTCGTCCGGGGCACTTCGATCTTTGGCCTCCCGTCGAGGCGGCGCCATTTTGCTGGGTCTGCCGTTACCGACGTCGATGTCCCCGTGACGCTGGCCGTACGCCGTCGCCGCATAGACATCAGGACCGGGGCGATTCGCGTGAAGGCTCACCTGCCAAGCTCTATCCTTCCTGCTCCCGTCGAATGCCCGCGCTTGCCTCTCCCATCGCACGCCACGGAGGCGAAGAGCCAGTCTTACGATCCCAACGCCGACAGGGGGGAAGAAAAGGAGCCAACCGAGCCGACGAACGTTGAAGATGCCGTTTATTAACCTCAAGGCGGTAGAGCGGGAAGGCGTGTCCGGGGACCAAGACGAATGCGGCTGAGATGCCGGGGACGAGTGGAGAATGCGAGCCGCGTACTCGGGCGGTGGCGAGGAGGTCGAGACGCGCAGATGTGGAGTCGCCGAGTTGGTGGTGCAGGACGAAGAGGCGGCGGCGGGCGTCAGAGGGCTCAAGTGACAATTGTCGCGTTGTCGGTGGCCACGACGGTCGGGCGGCGTGGTAGGCTCCCGCTGCACTCCGTGTGGACCCTAACTTGGGGCGTGGGTCGAGGCGTGCGCGGGCGACCCGTGATTGGCCCAGGAGGAGGCCGTTCGGAGGTGCCGGCGCAGGGTTCGCGGCGAGGATCTGTCTGTGTATGGGCTGGGCTCGGAAAGATCCCCGGAGTCAATCTCGCGGCCTTACTATCAGCAGCTAGCCGTCCTCTCCGCTTCCCTGGGGCTCCACTGTTGTGCACAGGAGGCGCACTGTCGCGTAATGCTTCCCACCTCGACCAACATGGGTACACACCTGTCCACAATCTGGACAGCTGTGTACCCCTGTTGGCGGGTTTGGGTTAGCGTGCCTCGCGTCGTCTCTGCTCACCTTCGTCCATCATGCAGCCCTCCAGCTGCCACAGAGCTTGACGGCGTCACAGTTGTTGTTCAGGTCCATGGATAATCCCCGACGGCGAGGACATCGCAGTCCCGCGAGATGTCGACAACTACGTGGACCTGTCTACAATGGGTGAGTACTGGATTTATCACATAAGAAGACAAATGACATATGGACTTAGTGACCTTGCAATTGAACAGCCTCCTCCTTGGACAAGCTCTCCATGACCCTCCATGATATACTTCGACGGACAAGCAAGTGGGAATGAAGTCTAATAGCGCGCATGCGTCTGACACCCTCTTCCCTTATGGTGAGTGAAATACACATTCTGCCTGACGCGAGAGCGTTATACATGGACGTGGGTATTGTCCGCCCGGTCGATTTCGACCCCTGGGGCCGCATATCCCGTCCAGAGCGGTCTACCCCAGGATCAAAGGAGGATACGTCCTCCCTTCGATCCTGGGGTTTACCTTTTAATGGCAGTAACAACATTGTCATGCCTGGGTTCTCTTGCTCTGCCCAAGACAAGCTCGCCTACGAGACGGCAACGTGTGTTGAAAGCGTGAACAGCGGCCCCGCTCTCAGACAGTGGTCTTTTTGCCCATTTAAGAACGACCGACGCTATCCGCGCCGTTTCCGCCCTGCAGCTGTCTGCGGGCGGCGAGCAGGCGGGGGCCAGATACGGCGGGCGGGGGGCCGGGAGGGCCGCCAGGTGCAAGGTTCGCCCGTACGGGGCACCGATGTCCCGCGGGTGAGCTCTGGCGCGGGGCCGTGGGCGGGCGCGTGCAAATGAGTATCGTAAGTGACGTGAACGAACAGAGCATCGCAACGACGGGCGGGGCAAACATACTCGGTGCGCGCAGGCGTGTCCCCGAGCCGTGTTCGAGGCAAGCCCGAGCGGCTTGCGTGTGGCTTTGTGTGTTTCCGGGCTGCAGCGCGGTCTGGCGCAGCGCTCTGCCGCCGACGGTGGGCGGGATGCGCCTGGCGGGCGCGAGCTACTCAACAAACCCTCGAAGCCGGACGGCGGACGTCGAACCAAGCTCGAAGAAGCGCTCGAGTGCGGACGGAGGGCCACGTTCCAGCCAGACCGATTGAGCAAGCAGGTGTGGCTCGGTGCGGTGGCCGCCCGCGCCGTGCGTCGTTCGTCGTCGAGAACGGCGAGGACGAGAGG
The DNA here is from genome assembly GCA_022606195.1 of Trametes polyzona. Classification (NCBI taxonomy): domain Eukaryota; kingdom Fungi; phylum Basidiomycota; class Agaricomycetes; order Polyporales; family Polyporaceae; genus Trametes; species Trametes polyzona. Next base: position 1,094,362 of record JABYQF010000012.1, on the reverse strand, counting down.
CAGACGGCGAGGGCAAGCAGCTCGCCGACGTCGTCGTCGTCGTCGATGGCGGCGGCGGTGGCGGCGACTTGCTCGATGGGGTTCGGAGCCTGCGCTCTGATCTTAGCCGTCGGCGGCGGGCCAACTCTGGCGCGTCGCCTCCCCTTTGTTTTGTCCCTCTCCTCGACGACGCTCGTTTTGCCTTTCCCACCGCTCGACGCCTCTCCCTGCATAATCTCCAGCCTCTGGCCGCCCCTACACCCGCACGCCCGAGCCGTGGAAGAGTCGCCGCGGATCCGAGAAGCTCCAGGCTACACCCGTGGCCAAACATGGCAGGGAACAGGGCCGCGTTGGTTGGGGTTGCGGGCATATTTTGAGCGGTGGGTCCCCTCCTCCAGTCTCACAACTCACAGCGCACACCTCGCACAGAGGCTGGGGCCGTGGCCGCCGCCCAAATGCCAGGTGCGTTGACGCCCTTGCTCGACGTCACGCCGTTCCCTCGCCATCCTCCCTCCTCAATATCTCTCTGCACTCTCATTCCCTCCGCTATCTCCCTCGCACCTCTTCCACCACCTAACTCAAGGCCGGCCCTACCCGGCCGTGGCACCAACAATGACCCACACCCAGCGCGCGAGATTAACAATTCCTACGGCGGCCGCCGTTCCGTCACGTCTTCCCCACCAGAAGGACTCGCTACCGACCTTCTTACCGTCACCGGGCGCGCAAAAACCACACCACACCCCGAGGAAAAGATGGCCCATGTCGCCTCCCGCCCCATAGTCAAGCCGTCGTCCGTAGTCGACGCACGACGGACCGACAAAGAAACACCGGGCTTCGACTGGCACCGAGTGGACGTCCGCCCATTCGCGCTCATAGGGCCGCACTCTCAAATATTTCCTGCCGCTATGTTTGGTGGACCCTGCGGACCCTCAACGTGTATGCTTTGCCCATCTACCCATGTCCAGCGATCTGCTACGCACCCATATACTCACGCTTCCGTACGATCCCTACACCCTTACGCCCGATAAACCTCGGGTTTCCTGAAGAATAATAATTCACTCCGCTATAATCGTAAAAAAAGGATCTGACAGCCAGGTGGCGTGCTGGGAAAGCAGGTATGTATTTCCTCAGGGGCCCGCCCGTCCCTCAGTAGCTCCATCCACTCGACCGTCCGCCTACGCCGATCGCGCCGCAACGGGCGTAGTACCTCGCGAGCGCCAGGCGCACCACTTCGAGCCGCTGCAGCGCGTACTTCTCCCCCCTCTTCGTGACCCGGCACAACACGGGCAGATAGTCCGCCCCGCAGCCCTGGCCGACCATCATGCACACCCGCTCGAGCTTCTGCATCAAGACGCAGGCGTCGTCCGAGGTGAAGAGCATCGCCTCGCCTGCTCCGACCGGACGATGGAGGGGCCGCGCGTCGGGTCCGGGAGGGCGACGGTGAGTGATCGACGAGCGGCGCCGCATATGGCGTATGCACGTACCGTCCTGCAGAAGCTCCAGCGCGTCACAAAGAAGGACCGCCCACCACGCCTCTGGCACGATCTCTTCTCGGAACATCGCGACCGCGTCCAGGGCCGCGCCCTGGCCGTCCCCGCTCGCCCGGCGCTGGTGGAACTCCGCAAACCGTATCGCGAACATCAACCGATGGAGGAATACCCCCGGGGCCGCGATCGTCGCGCCGGTGTCCGTGCGGAGGCTTTGGAGCGAGGGTGCGATGTTGGCGACCAGCTGAGCGAACGGCGCCGGCCCTGGGAGCGGACGAGACGCGGCAGTTAGCCCTGGCGGGTGGCGCCGTGCGAGATTGGGGTACAGATACCTTGCGCGATGTACTCTTCCAGAACGAGGTCGACTGCCCGTCCCAGGCCGACCCAGTCCTCCGCCGACGTACAGTACGAGATCGCGAGCCCGTATTTCTTCTCCTTAATGAACGTCTGTGCGGCGATCTATGTCCATATGTCAGTCACAACGCCGCAACTCTTGCCGTTGGTTGGAGCACCCACTCTGCATATTGTCCGTCGGATCTCTTCTCGTTGGTGCTCAAAGCACGTCTCGCTGACGTCCTTCAACACACCCGCTAAATGGCCGTCTCGTATCCGTGCAGCCTCGTCTCCGTTGGCGTCCCCCGAGCCGTCTAAGCGCAGCGGTACCCGCAAGAGTACCTGGTCGGCCATTTCGCGCCCCACATCGCCGCAGGAGTACCAATACTCCACGGTTATGCGCCACAACGCCGGGTCGGTCCGCAAATACTCGGCGTACGACGAGACGTAGTGTTGGCGGAGCGATAGCTCGGCGCTTTCGAAACGTGCCGTCAGCAGAGTTCAGGATGTGCGGACTTGTGACCTTACTCGTCTGGCTCGGAGTCGATCAACTCTATGGGCTCCATGAGGTCCGCCAGGTGCGCCACCAGCCACACGTCCAGCCGCGCAGCTTCCGAGAGAGCCTGGGTCGGTTTTCCGAGGAACAGGGCAGAGTGAACCATGTCCTCCCGGTCCGTCGGGTCAGGCGGCAGCTCGTCCAGCACCTGTGCGACGATCTCACTGGCTCTGGGGGTCAGGCTAATACTGGCCGTGCGGCGAGCGGCCTGCAGAACTCACGGAAGGTCCTGTCTTCGCATCCTCGTGTCGACAAATATGCCCCAGACGGAGCACACCTCCTTCCAATCGGCGTCGAGCCCCACGCACACCTTCTTGATGACATCCCCTCGCCCTTCCAGAATGCCGACGATGTCGCTGAGGCGGTCCCACCAGTTCTCGAACCCGTCGTCCCTCTCGCTCGTCGGCACCCGGTCAAGCTCCAGGCGGAGCGTCTTTACCCTGTCCTTCCACCGTCGCGAGGCTACCGCAAAGTCCCTCTCCGCGGTATACTGGTGGAGGCGCGGGTGGCTGGTCAACAACGGAGAAAGCTGCCGCGCGAGATTTTGGAGATACGGCGAAGGGTGCTGCTGCGCCAAGACGTTCAGGAAGAACGCGGAAGCTTTCGACAGCCCCCGCAGCACCGTCCTAGGCTCCGAGTTCAGTCGTTAGCTCAGAGTTATCTTCGTGCGTCGGCGTACCTCGTGAGATAGGGCCAGAATGCGGGATCCTCCCATGGGCTGTCTCGGCCGCTGAGTTCATCGCCTTCTTGAGTAGAAGGCTGTATGAAATGGATGTTGAGCCACTCCATAAGCTCATCGCCGACAGGGGCGTCTTCGAAACCGGGCTCCGGGAGATACAACAACGCAAATAGGGAGAAGCACGTCCACAGGCATCGGTAGTGTTCGGCATCATATTGCAGCTGCTCTGTACGGGTAATGTTTTGCTACCGTCCGATGAATACTTCAGAATGTGCGCAGGGCTCCAAGGGAGGTACGCGAACTCACGGACGCATACAGACAACATTCCTTGCAGAAATTCGTGTAGTCATTTGCAAGTTTGCCGATCGCCTTCATGTCTTGGTCGCTTTGCAGGCTACCAAGAATATCCATCATTAGACCCGAGATAGTAGGTATATGCATCCAGGTACTGACATCTCGACGCCTTTGGCACGGGACACCTTGAGCAGGGTTTGGACTGCCGCGAAGATCACGGAAGTGTCGGTAATGAACTAGGGGCCGACATTCAACGCACTACACCCGGCCGAGCTCAGGGTACGCACCACTCGCCGTTCGGATAGCGGAGGCTGCATTCTGCTTGCGAAGTACACCTGTTGATCATTCGAATGCGAAGTTCCCTGCGAGGAGGGTGGATCCGCCTGCCGTAACCCCACCGATCGTGAGCACTGAGCAGTCTGTTCAACTTGGGGTAACGTACATTTGGGGTGGCATATACTGCAACACTGTCGTCCCTCGGCGACACCGTGAGCGACACGGTCCTTCCGGACTGTCTAAAGTCCTCGGCCGCGTCGTGGTCAAACAAGGCTGGTACAAGATGACCCGTGTGTTGGGAAGCGGTCATCTCCGTGTTTTTGCTGGAGCTACGTAAGGCCAGTAAGTCGTTCGCCGCAGAGATAGAGCACAAGACGTAGGCAGCCGGCGTAAGAAGAGAAACGGCGAGAGTGGACGAATAGAGCAAGAGCCACTGCGACGCGCACGGCGCGAGTGTGCAGACGCGTTTGGCCATGTGACACGAGCGCCTATATGGTTTGAGGCTCATCTCTCTCTCCTGCGACGGTGCGTTTCTGGTCCGTCAAACTGGTTGCTGGGACTACTCTAGGCGCGTTGGCATATTTATCTTCATAAGGTAGGATTATGATTGAATCTTGTCTCGTAGAGCGAGCTTGATTGTACAAAGCACCATCACGCCGATAGGTACGCTGGGCGCCACGCCCCCGGGTCCCAGGATGAGCGCATCGCGTCCTCAAGGCCTCACCTCTCGTGGCAGCCCAGGGATAGGCCGAGATTTCCTTTGGCACAGTGGCTCCGCCAGGATATCCCTTTTCTCACCGTCGTGATCATGCGACCCCTGTCGCCACTTTGCATCCAAGCCCCTGCCGGTGCGTACAGTGCGGTTCTCGGCCCTTTCAAACTACACTCTGCCCAGCAGAGGCAACGAGGACACCTAACGCGTCAGCCTGGGTGCGCCGGGACATCGGTAAGAAGGAACGAAAGCAAGAGAAGTACTTCCAGGCATAGTTTCCATCGTTACAAACACATCCGATGACGCTCGCAGGTGAGCCGCTCCCCATACTCGTACAATCATGCGCAAGGTACTGGTTTCCTGTTACACCCCGACCGCCCCCTTTTTCCCGCAGACCTGAGCTCAATGGGTACCGTTGACGCCGTTGGCCTGAGCTGCCGCCAACTGTGCCGGCGTCACGAGGTGTCCGTAGTTGATGTTTGGGTCGATTCCGTTCGTGCGTTGCGGGTGTTCCAGACGCCCCGCGTTGCGACAGGCATCGCAAAGGTCGTTGAGGTGCTCCATCACGAGGTGTTGGTCCTCCCTCGTGCTGGAACAGACATCAACGCACCGATCAAGGCCTTCCAGCGGAAAGACTCACGGTCCTTCGCATTCGCGCTCGCAGTCGTGCACGTCGGTTCGATGGCTGTAGCTCAGGCGGCAGTTCATCTTGTTGCACGCGACCTAGAGTGAAACAGGATACAGACATCATGACGCGTTTGACATTCGCCGCTGCGACCGCACTCACACGGTGTCGTCCTGTGCTTCTGCGCTTGCCGCAGCCGTAGTCGGTATACGTGTGCATGAAGAAACACATGGCGTGTGGGGGGCAATCGTCGAGGTCCGATCGGGAGGAGTACGTTACGAGCGTGTGTGCACCACAGATTGCAGGGCATCCATCCACTGAACTCTTATAGTACACAGGAAATTGAATTTCGCACCGACTTGCTGGGCTCCAGCGTCAGTGGTCCCGGGCGCAGAAAGCTCACGCGTCCCGCCGGTTCTCAAAAACGATCAGCGGGTTCATCTAGGGCCGAGTAACGGAGGCACCATAGCCAACTTTTGGGGCTTGAGGTCTCCTGCGGTGTTCCAATACAGCCTAGGCACGCAAAAGAGTTCGAACCGCGCCGTGACGTGCATGCTCCTCGGCTTGGGAAGTCTGCTTTCCCCATGCGAGTTCGTCCGTGTATCGATAACGCAACCTCCACCCGGAGAGCTCCGTGATCTCACACCCTGGGCGTGCGTTACGCATCACGGACCTACTAATTACTCTTTGAGCTTGAGTAACCTCAGAAATAGGATAGCATACATAGTCGGTGGGAGAGTGTGCCAGGTATGGAAACAGGCTGTGTATTACGTGAACGGGATTATTGTGGCAGCAGAAACGAGACCTTCTACCAATGTGTACACGTAGGCGTAGTAATAGTATATAATATGGAATCTGCGCTCGTTAAGTCATTGGCGCCGCTCCAAAGAAGGTGGATATTGGTGAGACTGCTAGCAATACGTATATGAACAGACTGCGACTTGCCATGTGTACTGATTGTTATATGCCAGGTGTATTGAACCTACAATGAGTAACTTGCCGAGGAAGTACCGGAGGGGGGACTTCTTACACGTTGTGGCTCGGGTGGGGCCTTGCACATGAACTTCCGATAGATCTTCTCAAACTCGGCTGGTTGGCCGTTGGGGATAAGGCGTTCGATGACGGCTAGTGCGGTAGTCTCCAGTTGATCTCTGACAGATACGCCGTATACTGATTCCAAAGGGTGGACCTACCAGTGCTTGACCGTACCTTGAAGATCCACCACGGAGAAAGTGGGATTTAGCTTACAAAACACGATCCGAGTCCGGAGCACATTTGAGGAGTTAGACATGCAGGAATTCATGTTTGTTGCTACTATTACGAGGGAGAACTTACCCGTCATGTGCACCACTCCTGGGGTAGTAGTACTAAAACTGTGCTTGAATTTGTACATAAAAGCTCGATGCCTCAAAGTTGCGAAGTAACGAATGGGCGCTAACGAGTGAAGAAGCGCCGGGGCCTGTGCACTTATGTAAGCGTCTATCACAAGGCATGCATCATTGTCTACCACAGGTTGCAGCCTGTCTCATCCCGCCGTGAACCCCGCTCGTGCTCGTCCGCGCAGGGTATCTGTAGCATTCTCTATAAACCGAGGTGGGTTGTCACCGCGTCGTATGCTATCTCACTGCTTGCCTATCACCTCACAAGCTGTCACTCGGGACTGAGTAGACTCTTCCTTGCAAGTGTATATCCATGCCACCCCATCATTTCGTCAATCCATCTACAAGCCGCCGTTCAAGCGGCTATGCCCGTCAACGCGAGAACCGCGCACAGAATGGACAGCTGCAACCAACCACGAGCTCAGCACGCCGTCGAAAGTCCCGCTCTCCCGAATCGCGTGCGAAGCGACCTATGACCATCGCGGGGCCCAGTCAGCTCCCGTCCACTTCAGCCGCAGGTGCAACATCTCTTGTCTGGCGTGAAGAAGCCACCGAGCGGGGTCGGAACAAAGCTAGGATCAAGCCGCGACCGCAAACGGTCTGGGTTGACGGCGACGACCACTCCATTGTCACCAACATTGTCCAGGACGTCGATCGTGTGCCGGGCTCGCAGTCGGTACGCTCGAAGCGCAAAGATCGCTCCCGGTCACGGGAGAATACCTTACGCCATTCGCGAAAGTCAGCGGCGTCTGAGTCCACCGAAGAAAGCGATGAGCCGATGTACACTGGGCCGCTGGCCCAAGCCGACTACCACCGCATGAAGCAGGAGGTGGAGAATCTTCGCAAGGTGCGGCTGCAATTCCCACGCGTGGCTAGTGGGTAGATGTTCATTCTCCCCCAGCAAGTTGCGCTGTCCAAGAAAACAATCCACAAGCAGAGCAAAGTTCGTCCACTTCTTGACCGCGAGGTACGTTCACTGAGTGTCGCCATAGGTGATCGACGAACTCCGGGCCGAGTTGACAACGGTGAACGAGGTATGGAATGGCATTTGAGAGGATCACACGCCGTACTAACAAAGTTGCAGTCGCATCGTACTGCGGTGCAGAAGCTCAAACAACAATCGAAGAAGTCTGAGGACGTAAGTGTGACGACAGTATCGCATACGATAGGTCGACTCAAGCCGTCTTCTCAGCTCGTTGCCAACGTCGAGACAAGCCTGACCTGCCAGATCTGCATGGAACTTCTGCTCAAGCCCTACGGGTGAGCATTGATCTAGCAGGGCCGATCCCGGCCATACTGAGCTGTCCCATAGCCTTTCGCCTTGCGGACATGTGCTCTGCATGACATGTCTACTGGAGTGGTTCAAGGCGGCGCCTCCCGGTGAAGACGAGATGTTGGACGACGACTACCCTGATGCCCTCCTCTATCGCAAGAAGACCTGCCCGTGCTGTCGAGCAGTCGTGCGTAGCCGACCGATTCCGTTGTACCTTGTTAAGTCCATCGCCTCCGCGCTGGACAAGGCCAAGACACCACCCGGGACCGTACGCACATCCCCTCCTCCAGATGACCATGATCCCTGGGCCGGAATCTTCCGGGATCCCACCGACTTCGAAGACTACTGGAGCACTGATGAGGACGACGACGACGAGGAAGGGGGCGATGACGACGGCGAAGATGACGATGGTTATGACGACGAGGACGGGTACTGGTCCTTCGACGGATACGGCACGGACGAGGACGAGGAAGCCTACCACGGCCCGTACGTGTCCGCGCGCTGGGCCCCGCCGAGCGTGCACGTGTCTGCCGACGAATACCCGTTCCTGCACGGCGACTCTGAGGACCTGAAGATGCTCCGCCGCGGCGCGACGCTGCAGATGATCGAGCTCTTCCAGATGAGCTACTCCCACGACGAGGGCCTGGTCGCCATCGTCGAGGACGACAATGTCGTTTATCTCGGCTGGAACATCGAGCTGCACCCGGACGACGAGACTGGGGAGGAGTACATGGACTGGGTCCTCGGGGACATGTACGACAGGCCGGAGCGGTGGCGAGTCGTGAACAACCCGCGGGACGGGTCCTGGACCGCACACAAACTCGTCCCGCAGTACGAGGTCGAGGCCGACTATGACAACACTGACTCGGAGGAGTGGACGGCGGGAAGCAGTGACGAGGACGAGGATATGTGAAGGAGCGGTGTGCTTTTGTGTGGTCTTGTACGCTTTTCTGAATGACTCTCAGTGTATACTTCCATGTATAGTTCCTTGTCGTATGTACTCTTGCCGTTGATCTTTATGCTAACGTTCCATACCCTTCACACCAGGCCCTTAGATCACTTGTCTTAAGTGTTGGCTGGCATGTGCACGCACATGGCATCCAATGTGTGGACATCTACCCTGTTGAACGTCCTGCTTTATGGGCATAGGTGACCGTGTAGTATTGGTCCGTGGTGCAGTACAAGATAGCTACCGAGGAGGGGTTTGGAAGACAATGCGTTCACAGGTACAAGTTATTGACCATACACTACTCATAGGTCACGTCGGAAGGGCGGTGAGGAAACATGCGTACTGCGAAACCAATGGAACAGTCACAAGGACAACCATAGAATACATACGATGGTTGCGGCCACGACGGCAGCTTCCCACGTCGCTGCCCCTGCCGCGCGCACAAACCTCTTCACTGCGTGCCCTTGAAGACCATGTGCCGCCAAGCGAAGGAGTAGAGCTTCCTCACAAGCGACGTGCCGAACACCGACGGCGCCTCCGCGGAGAAGATCCCGGACGGATCGAGGTGCTGCGTCAGCCCGAACGCGAGCATAAGCGGCACGTTCGCGAGCCTCCTCAGCAGCGGCGCGGCCCTGACCAGGAACGTGGCTGTGCGGCCCCCCCAGGCGGACGGCGCAGCAGACTCCCCGGGGTTGGTAGCGTGTAGGTCCACGCGGCTCACGGAGGGGAACGGCGCGAGGACCGTCGCCCAGTCCGCGGAGCTCAGCTTCACGTTCCTCAGCGCGACCGTCAGCTGGGTGATGTTCGCGAGCCCGCCCGCGCCGGGGTCGAGGGAGATGTGCAGCAGGCTGGCGGGGTCGCCGGGGAGCATCTCCCAGTCCCAGTGCACCTGCACGCGGCCGTCGCTGTCGGAGAGGGTGAAGAGGTAGCGGAACTCGCGCCCCTTCTCGTCCTGGTCCAAAGCGGTATAGGAGAGGTGAGCGTGGTGCACGGAGGAGAACATGTGGCGCAGCGAGGCGAGGCTCTGCGACGGGAACGTGGGTTGAAGGTACACCTCTATGCGCGTCCTGGGGTTCATCGTCAACTTGGAGAGAATGCCGTCTATCGCGCATGGGGAGACACCCTTGAGGCTCAGCCTCTCCAGGTATGGTAAAGCGACCGCCGGCAGATCTTCGAGCATTCGGGGTGGTGCAGAGGACTGCGAGGCGCTAAGGCGTACGGACAGCCTTCGAAGTACCGGCGTTCTTTGCAAGAATAGGAGAAGTGACTTCGGGGAGACCGTACGGGCCGCAACGATCTCGAGATCGGTCAATTCGGGGAGGGGGTTCGGAACGTGATCGATGTCATGCCCTGCGGCGATGCCGGACTGGGTTGTCATGTTCTCAGAGGGAAGAAGTTCGACCGGTTGGGCTTGCTCGGCGGTGTCCTTGTGCTTCGGGAGAGATGTAGCATCGAAGAGAAGCGAATTGATACGGCGTCCGTGGTCTCGCAGAATCGCATCCACCGAAGGAAAACTCGCGATCTCCTCACCCGCATCGACCCCCGAGTCTGTTGGGCGTACGAGGTGAAAGGGACCCACGCCACGAAAGAGGCATTCCAGACGATAGTACGAAGACTCGATAGCGTCGTTGGAGGGTATGAGGCGAGCCACGTTGAAGGGGTGTCCTTCGAGGCTTGACGCTGAGCGACTCACCGTGGCGTCATCCTCGGTCGAACCTTCGTCGCTGGTGGCGTGCTCGGCGGCCTCTTCGCTAGATGAATCACTGAGTAGACGCTTCGGGGACACCGTGCGACTGCCAATCGCGACCGTGGTTGGGAACCCTTGAGGAAAGACGCGGGCATGAAGGGCGGGGTCGCCCAAGGGTAATAAAATTGAGTGCGTTCTCCAAGTGTCGTCGCCTGAGGAGCGGAGGAGATATTTCATGGGCATCTGGAGCACGAGCGCAGGTCAGCGAGGAGACAGGAAAAGGGAAGGTGGCCGCGCCACACCTCAAGGAAGTGGACGAGGGACGCTAGAAGAGTCTTCGATGGGGAGAAAAGTGAATCCCGAGAGTGAACGACGCATTACATATATACCACCACCTGTGGACGCTTCGCAGACGATCGGATAGCGGTGTTGACAACACACGCGGCTGTTGGGTACGGGGCGACTGAAGAGGAAAGGAGGCGAGTACAGCGTCCCGCGCTGCGTGTATCAAAACTGCGCCATTCTTGCCTTAAAGGAGCGTTCGGTTCTTTCGGAGAAACAACACGTTCCATATTTCGCAGCCGTATGTGGCAAGGAGGAACGTTCTTCCTGGTAAACGCAGGTGGCTACCCACGCATTTCAAGGCGAGGTGGGGCGTTGGCTGTACCCTAGCAGGTGGCATGAAAGGATTCAGATTGCAGGGGAGCACTAGCCTTCGTTGGACTGACCTCTGCGCCCAGGACTTCTGTTGCCGAAACGAATTGGAGGCCCGCACATCCCCCACAAAGCATGAGGTCTGTTCTCGATCACGTCGGGCTTGGAATTGTACTTGGGAGCTAAAGCACCGGCTGCTAACTTGCCATATACGTAGTTCCCGATGTATCGGGGTAGCCTCAGGAGGCGACGAGCCGGGCGGTGATACGTACAATAGCAACCGTTCAACGGCGACCTGAGGTGTGGATATGTGGAGGTTCACAAACCTCGCCACGGACCATGGCGAGGAAAGCCTACAAAAGGAATAAGACAGCACTGTACGTTCAGGATGCTCACAGGCCCCGGGTTCGCGAGCGCCCCAGTGCGAGGCAACGGTGTTATGGATAGCGTCCGGCGGGGACACACAGACACCCACATTCCGTGGCGTGGTGGAAGGGCGAGGGTCGCGAGGAGGCCGGTCTCAAGCGAGGCGTGCAGTCGCGAGGAGACGTGCCGGCCCGGTCAAAAGGACGTGGTGGTGGTCAAGAGCAGAAGGCATTCCGCCTCGCCTCGTATTTTGCGCTGCGACTTGTCCGGGCGTTGTGTGGACGGCCGTCGCCAGAGCGCGGGCGCCGCGTTGGCGGCTGTGAGCGGACAACGCACACGTAGGCGCCCATGCCACAGCTCCCATCACGGCGTTCAAACTCCGCCACGCGCCCCCACCACACCATGGCGTCCAACGCGTCGACGCAGGCAGGCAGCAAGAGATGGACCTACTTTCATTCTGCGCTGCAGCTCGCCATACAGCGGTCGGCACATAAATGGACGTGAGTCCTAACTGAACTGTGTGCGCCCCATGCGACTCACAGCGCGGATGCCATATGCAGCTACGAGGACTTCGCCGAGTGTTTCGCGCTCTGGTGCGACGAGCAGCCGGAGAACGCGGCTACCATCTTCAACCTTGTCTCTAGCCGACTCGAGTCGTCGATCACAGTACACACCGGTCTCTTCTTCTAGAACAAGACACATGCTCACCAACGTGACTCTAGGAAAACTGCGAGGAATTGTTCAAGAAGTACAACGTGAGAGAGAATCTCGATAATCTACACGCGGTGGTCACGGCCGCGCGCGCACGGAAGCAGGCAGGCTATGACGGCAAGGACGTCTGGAGAGAGGATCTCCAGCCTCGAGCCGCAGTCAGGGCTAGAACCGTCCCGATACTCGAAAAGGAGCGGGACCGCCTTCGCGCCGAATTGTCTCAGGTACGTACCAAGTTGAACACGAGTGTCGGGCGTGTGCGCTGATCACCTCGTGTGCTAGCTGACCGAGGAGAACTCTGAACTTCAATCTCAGATGCAACGCAACGTGCATGAGAAGGAGCAGGCCGACGCAGACGCCGCAAAGCTCTTGGACCTCATGGATCAGGTGAGATCTCCTGTCCTCGATCTCATAGAGCATCACAGAATGACGCAACTTGCAACAGGCGCTATCTCGATGGTCCAATCTACCGCTTGAAGACATTCAAGCATGGGCGTTGCAGACCGCAGAGGCTGGTGGAAGTAAGCCCTGAGTTAGCCGCGTGTCGATTATATACACCATCGTTGTGGCGTCGTGTACTGTAGTATTGTTGTACATTTACAATTGAACATCACCCCCAGGGTAATGAGAGAACGTTTTGATACCTTGGTGCCAGCCCAAGCTCGGGTAAAAAGAGCTCTCTGTCGGGGAGTCGAACCCCGCTTTCGCGCGGCCAACCGATGATGACAGGCGCGTGTACTAACCGATATACTAACAGAGACGTTAATACAGTGACGGCCGAAAGTCATGTGCCACCCCCTTGTCGGCTCGATGATTTCCAAATTCCCTGTAATTTATGAACACTATATACATGCTCTATATGCACATGTAGAGTCACCCCAATGTGCTACATGATGCAATCACTCCCATGGAAGTTCAGTCTAATTTCTGGGAGATATCTGAGCAACAAGTCTAACACCACTAAAATGGGATCGCAAAAATCCGGTCAAGTTAACTATATTTTACACATTCCCTGTGGAACCACAGTGGTCATGGGAATGGCAGTGTTATACAATGGAAGGGTCATGCATTATGTCTGATATGCTCTAGAGCTCTAGGGGATATAACTCACGAGGATGTTTTTATAGATACTACATTGATTGCGGGATTCTACAAGGGATAACTGCTTCAAGCCTGCTCAACCACAGATGAACGTGATACCATTTAGAGCATCAGGAGAAGTACTTAACAGACATGACCAAAATGGGACGGTTGCATATTGCATTGCAGAGATATTTGAGTGAAAAGTATATTTCTGGCCCACTTTGGCACATTTGGAAGCATTTTTACAAGGCTGGACCTAAGTGCCATGCAGCGCCTGATAGTTATACGGCAGTACGGTAGGGGTCCTATATTATGCTGGGCTTTATGGATGATGACCATCTCTCCTTTCAAAGTTGTGCTTCAGAAAGCCTAAAAATTAGGTTTGTCATATCACTAATTTGTGCAAAATGCAGCTCAATCCCCAATAAGGATGGTACCTTGCATTGGTGTAGGGCATATATACAGAGTCTCCTATAATGCACTTATCCAGGGTACATTTACTCCTATCTGCTGCCTAGTTGTAGTACAAATAAAGAAAACATTTCTGATGCAATATGACCAACCCCATCTTTGAGCTTCCTGGGGCACAACTTTTAAACCAGAAGTGTTTATAACCTGTAAAGCCCAGCATTATATAGTATACCTTCTATACTACCCTATGACTATCAGGCGTCATGTGGTACCCAGGTCCAGCCTTGTAAAGATGCTTCCGAATTTGCCCAAGTGGGCCAGAAATACACTATTAACTCAATTATCTCTGCAATACTATAAGCAACTGTCCCATCTTGGTCATGTCTGTTAAGTGCTTCTCCTGATGCTCTAGATGGTATAACATTCATCTGTGGCAGAGCAGGCGTGAAGCAGTTATCCCTGGTAGAATCTTGCAACCAATGTAGTACCTATAAAAGCATCCACATGGGTTATATCCCCTAGAGCTCTAGAGCATATCAGACATGAAGCATGACCTTTCCATTGTATAACACTGCCATGCCCATAACCACTGTGGTTCCACAGGGAACATGTGAAATATGGTTAAATTGACCGGAATTTTGCGGTCCCATTTCAGTGGTGTTAGACTTGTTGCTCAAATATCTCCCAGAAATTAGACTGAACTTCTATGGGAGTGATTGCATCATATAGCACATTGGGGTGACTCTACATGTGCATATATAGCATGTATGTAGTGTTCATAAATTACAGGGAATCTGACAATCATTGAGCCGGCAGGGGGGTGGCACATTACTTTCGGCCGTCACTGTACCATGGTATATCTGTGTTTATATATCGCACAGAAAGGTATGGCCAATATCAGCTTGCGGATCCTGAACGATGACCAGGACTCTCTTCTTCTCAAACTGACGAAGACTACAATGTCTGCCATATTCATGTAATAAACTGCGCACTACCCTTTCACAACAAATCTTGGGCAGTCCACTCTCAACCGCACGTCGTGTAATACCGTGGCCATCTTGTCCACAACGCTCGCGCTTGACGACGAGGTACTGACGTGCGTGAGCACAGGCGTGGCCTGCTCATCCTTTGGTGCTGACCTTCCAGTTGCTCACCTTCGGCTCCATCGGTATATGTACACTTTCTCAGTCGCGCAATCGCGCCGCCCGCCTATCCCTCCCTCGGAACTGCACTGGAGCCCTAGGCCTGGGGTCCGTAACTCTCTCCTTCGCCTTCACCTCGCTCGTCCCTTACCGCCCCGGACCCTCGGAATCCGTCCATTCTCCCTAGATACCTCGGCCTCCCGTTGAAAACCGTGTTTTCCGTCCTGAGGACGGTCGTCTATTTGTGCAGCGTCCGGGCGAGCTTGAGAGACGCCCGGTGCTCGGCACGAAGCTGGGTTCCAACTTGGTTCCAACTTGCTCGACAGCGACTTTTGCAGCCTCCAAGCACTGGCACCGCTCGTTCTCTTGCTGCTGTTGCACGCCGAACGGAGCACCCTGGGCACTACCTCCGCAGGGGGCCTGGGGCTCGGATATATCGGCAACGCGGATTTGCCTATCACGGAGGTTGGTCAAGCGGCTCGAGGTAGGTTGGGATGCCGATTTCGCAGCCGTGCAGCGCCCCGTTCGCAGTATATATGTATCGTGACCCCTCACCGCTGTATGACGATGCAGTCTACCATCGCTCAGTGGACGTCACAGCCTTGGCGGGTGCGGAAGTCATGGATTCAGCAGTTCTGCCTGCTCGCCGAGGTTATGTTGTATAGCGAGCTGCCAAAACGAGCTTCGCAAACGTCAGAAGCGCTGCTGTACCTGCGCCCAGAATAGTAAGCGAAGCCCGGGTAGTGTCAACGTTTCTAGAGAGCATTTTCGATTGTCAGATGAACTACTGGTAATACTCGACAACAAGAAGTAGACCTAGGTCAGTACAACGACGGTAATGATGAGCACAGCACTTTGGAAGCATGATATCGTAGGCCTGAAGGAACAAGTAAGAGACACATGCGAGAGGAGCACTATAGTAGACTTACACAGTGGCAACAGATATGTGGCACTACGGAACAGGAGGTATGTACATACAGAAGGGATATGTGGTGTTTTGATATGGTATATGGTTCTGACAGCAAGTACATAATCAACACACAAGATGAGAGCTGCAGCCGTTTGTGCTTGCTCATAGACTCAAGCGGGATGGGGACACTCAGGGCAGAACGGGCTCGAGGGCGAAGCTCATCGCCTGTATGCACAACTCAAAGGGTCCGCGGGGGACCTGTGATGGCCCTACAGACATCATCGAGCGGAACAGCACCCCAAATACTGAGAGTTATTCGGTAGCCCGCCTCTTACCCTTCCCGCCGCTGTGCTTTGAGCCGCCGGCGCGGGTGGACGACTTGCCCTTCTCGCGGCTCGTCGACCACGCACTTGGGCCGGGATTGGATGCAGTGGAGGCAACCGAGGTCGTTGGCGAATACAACGTGGACTGGTACGGGGACGGCGGCGGCCCGCCGCTTCCGCTGATGTGAGAAGGGTGGTGCACGGAGTAGCCGTGCGACCCTGCGTCGTCACGACGGTACTCTTCGTCCTCGTCCTCGTCCTCATCGTCTTCTGCGCTCGTCCTCGACTTCTTTCCTCGCTCCCGTTCGGTCTCGCGCATGTTGACGCGGATGTTGTGCATCGAGAGGAGCTGGAGATAAGTAGTGGTTGGTCAGCAAAGAGCATTCAGGGGGATGGTCACACCGAGGCGACATTTAATAAAAAAGTTTCCTACCTTAGTGAGGGATGTTGATGGGCGTAAACCGGGAAACTCCTTGGTAGAGTACACCTTGAATGGGCCACCGTAGCATTCGGCAAGCACGGGGGAGAAATCCCCGGGATTGAGCCGGGGAGAGATGTGCGTAGCTCGGTAGCGCAAGACGAAAGTGCCCTCGACTTTGACCGCCAAGTCCTTCAAGGGAGCATATCCGCGTCAGAGGCTTATGCACGGCAATAGTGGTAGCGAGTTCCACTCACGGAGTAGACGAACATGGCGGCGTTTTTCCCTTTGTAGTTCAAGACCTCCGCCTGCGTGAACGTCGCGCCCGCGAGCACGGAGGTGCATTTTGTGCTCTCGCGGATCGGGAAGGAGCCGATCCAGGCGACGATGTCGTTGGGAACCTCGGAGGGCTGCGCCCGCGCCGGCTCCCGCGTGACACCGCCTGTGATCGAGTCGACTCCTGGAAGCATGGTGGCCTGTCCATACGGAGTAGGCCCCAAGCCTGCAGAGCTGTGGAGGGCGGCTATGGGTGCTTGTGGGTATGGGATGGGCCCAGAAGCATAGTATGGTACTGTGAACGGTGGGGGAGGGAGACCTCGATTGTAGGACATCGGTGGTATGATCCCTGTCATGATGTCGGTCGGCGGAGGGAGGATCAAACCGGCGAGGCTAGAGGCCTGCGTGCTTTGAGCGACCGGCTGGTATGGGGTCGAAAATGGGAGCTTGGGCGACGCGCCGGGCTGGGGAGGATGGCAATACTGGTCGAACTCCTCGGGCACAGGGAAGAGGTCTATGTGGCACACGGCACCCAAAGACTGCGAAAAATCAATACTGGGCAGGGCACGAACAGCAGATATGTGGACGGACCGCTCTCGTGACGTCGAGTTCTTGCTCGCGGACATTGTGTAAGCCTTGGTTGATGACCTTGAAGAATCGACAGTGTACGACGGGAGGCGGGTCCAGAGGCCGCTTATCCTTGCGTGCGTATCTTTGGGACAAAAACGAACGAGATCGTTCACAGCGCGATCTTGATCAGGCGGCGATATGCGCACGGAGATTGGGCGCGAGCGTACTTGCGGCCGAGATCTGCCTTTTGTATTTCTTCGATCTCTGCGCGCACCGTAAGGCCAGCGAGGACACCGGTGTCAAAAAACGTAGGCAAGCCGCGTCCTGGTTCCACGCTGCGTGGTTTCTGTGTTCAAACGGGTCCAGGTGAATGCTCGAGCACGATGGTGGGCAAAGATGTGTGCGCACCGGATACCAGTCGCTGTGTGGAGCCGACATTCTGGGAAAATGCGGGGCCCCGGTCGTTGGCGACTCGCGAGAAGTGTGGTGCGTGGGAAATAGGCTGAATCCCTCAGGCCTCAGGGCGGCTGCGACGAGCCCGACGGGCGGGCAGGACAAATGGCGAGGGAAGGTCCGGCGGATGACGAATGGCTAGGGAGGTCCTCTGGTGCAGAGGGACGGGCGGGGGGACGCGCACGGGCTGTCTGCGTCCAAGGTTCGCCGGTCTCCCCATAAATGCAAACTGACCTCGCGCCATGTGCGTTCGCTGCAACCTTGGCCCTCCCGCCCTCTTCCCCCTCGCAAGTACGTCGTTTCTTAGTCACCCTGACATATTGTCCTTATTTGGACAGCCTCTGCCTGGGCCTCTCCGGAGTCTGAAAACTCACGCGATGGAAGCGCCGCTCGCCTAGGTACGCTCGCGTTCTCCCAGGGTCCGTCACGATGTTCGTGGTTGAGCCCCATGTTTGTCCCGGGCAGCACCTCTACTCACAGCTGATCCACTGCTCCATAGGATCGTCAACCTCGCCGGTGCCTCTCCTCGGTCCCGGCTTAATGACGGATGCGGCAAGTGCGCAGCATGGCGCGACTTCGCGTCACAAGCCCTCGCGAGAGGCGTGCACGATGCGCTTCGGGAACGACGTTCGTCCTACGAGCCCCTGAGCACCGAGTGCTAGCTGTTTCAGCCGCACCGCTTCTCCTCTCTTCCCCCAGTACCGCCGCTGCTCCAGCCCGTGCACACGTAACACGGGCCAACCCAAGGAAGCAGTCCAGCCACCGTTAGCACCTCGAAGTCGCGCCACATCCGTTCAGGTGCCAACACGTCCAACGATACTCCTTCCCAAGCGGTGGGGTCGCTCAGGTGTCGCGCCGGACGTCCGCTTATTTGGGATAACCGCTTGCTATCTACACCGGTCGATCTCAGGTCCGTCCGTTTTCTGCACCGTTAGTCGCGCATCACAATGTACGTCTGCTATAACAAGAAACGATATTCGGGTTCCATCCGTAGCACCTACTCGGCCAACTGTATGAAAACGCACGCCTCGGACGCGACTGAAAGATTGCCATGCTTGTAACCTGGTGATCCACCCTTGGCGGCGTCGAAGCCCAGAAGCCTACTCACTTCTCGGAGGATGCCTACTTCGTGCAGGATCCGGCCCTCGCATGCTCGAATGCGTCGTCCTGGGTGTACCACGGCCGGTGAACGTTATAAGTCTACGTACGCACTCACGCGAACCTGCCAGGCCCCATGGCCAGGCGTGCCCCCAAACGCAATACCTCGTCGCAGCTCGAGGCCGCCCCAAAGAAGACAGCACGGAGATTTGCGTGCCAGCATGACACCACCCGCAGTCGAAGGCGGTTGGCACGAAACACCGGTCGTATTCCTGGACCGCGGCTCCATCCGGCACGAAGGCGCATCGATGCGTCCTGGTACAAAAAGCACTCTCTGTCGGGGAGTCGAACCCCGCTTTCGCGCGGTCAGTAGAAGTGACAGGCGCGTGTACTAACCGATATACTAACAGAGACCTATCGTTACAGTTGCGCTGTCAATGACAGATTGTTTTGGCATAATGATGAGACCACGATATCCTCAGGAATTTCAGTGGATGGATGTTATTGCGAGACATGGAAATATGATACAATACATGGGAGGGATTGTGTGCTACTGGTCCTAAACTCTCTGGTGGAATGGGCCATCAAATGACGGGCTTTCCGGGGGCAATTGGTGGTGTTAGACTAAGCCTGAGGTAGTGTGGCCTAGTAGTGCGTCGATGATAGTATTAGTACAATCATGCAGACCGCGTGCTGCACGATGTCGTATTTCGCAACATCCTTGAAAGGGAGAAGAAGGAATTGGGAGCTCTAGCAAAGCTGTCAGCGACTTCTTCTCACAAGCCCATAACGGATGCACATACCGGTCTCCCGCTCAGAAACCCCTCGCAGCGAGCAAGGAGAAGCGGCGCTTGCGCGAGCTCCCATCGCCGTCGTCCGACGACCCACAATATCCATAGCGCGACGGCGACTCCGCGGCGGGCGACATGGGGGGCAAGCCCGACACGAAGGACGCGTACGACGGGGGCTCAAACGCGGGCTCGACGGACGCGACAGCGGAGTCGTACACCCATCCCGGACCGCCGGCCTTGTCGTCGTCCCCTCCCGCGCCGGGCTCGGCCAGCGACATCCGCCGGCCGACGCACCGCTTCTTCACGACCCTCGCGCCCGCCCAGGGCTCCGCGGGGTCGTTGAGGTCCGAGAGGCGGTCGACGCTCCGGAGCGACGGGGACGAGGGGAGCGTGCCTTCAGACGGGGACGCGAACGACGGGATCGACGCGAGCGAGTCCGCGTCGCCGTCGCCGTCGCGAGCGAGGTACGAGGACGCGAATGACGCGCGGCGGCTGGAGGCGGCGCTGGTGAGCTCGGGCGGGAGGCGCTGGAAGCGCTCCTGGGAGACGCGCACGACGTCGTCGACCATCGTCTTGAAGTCGCGGATCGTGTATAGCTTGTGGATCATCAGGCGGAACGTGAACTGGAACGCTTCCTCCTGCTCTGCTGTCTGCCGTGTGGGGGAGGACGGGCCGTGTAGGAGGGACACGGCGCGCTCGAGGCCTTCGACCGTCGGCTCGAAGGTGAGCGAGTCGAAGGAGTCGAGGGAGATTTCGCCGTCGGCGCCGACGAACTCGGGGAGGACGGGGCCAGGGGTGGATGGCGGAGAAGGCGTGATTGGCTTTGGGATGTCCAGTTCCTTTGCGAGGGCGTGGTAGTCGCCTGTGGCTAGGCGGTCAAAGAAGTTGCGGAGGTCGGCGTGCTCCATTCGAGGGGTCGCCCGACGAGGTGTCGCTATTCCAGGGATCGTGGTCATCATAATGTCGTGTCGTGACAGATAGGAGGATGGAGATGGAAGGTATCGCGACCCAGGAGGAGTGGTGGAGTGGAGGTAGTGGGTCAAGGCCAGAAAGCCTTGAGTGTGGCCCTGGTCAGAGCGGGTTTTGTGCTGAGGGGGAGTAAGCGCCCGGCGTCGCGCTTTGTGGCTTTAGCCACGGCCGGTACTGCCCATTGTCCAGCCAAAGCTTTCAGTCGACCTACCTACTCTTGCTCTTGACTGCTATCTTGGATGTAGGATGTGAGTGATATGCACCAACTGTGCTTCTCATGACCTCCTGATAGGCAGATATGGGGATGTATGGACTGCGGTGAGCGGTCCAACTTGACCGCCGGGTGGGCAGGTTGAACTGCTACGCCTATAGTCGCTCTAGACGACAACGGCACGCTTCGTAGAAGGAATCTCAGCCATCGAACTCAGGAAGTAGGAGGTATTAAGTACTTACCGTGCACTAATCCTGCGACAATTCACATAGAACATAGAGTACTGACCTTACGAATCCCTTCTGGATGCCAATTGTCTATCCATCAAGCTTAGAGGCAGATCTGCAAAGGTCAGGCCAAAGACGCTCTCTGTGGACGAGATGACTGAACCAACACGCTATACATCTTCCTTTCCTAGGTTGAGCAGCGCCGTGCTTTGCACCAACGAAACAGACAATGCACGACACACCAGCGCAGATGCTCGAAGCAGGATGCATTTGGCGAGAGAAAGTAGAGCTACAGAAGATGTCGCATTTGCCGAGCCAGACGCGATGCTGGCGACGGGAGAACGCAAGCGTGCGCACTAACCCACGGTGCGCTAGTACACAGAACCCTTGGCCTTGGGCCCCGACCAATGTCGGCGACGAGCGTAGGGCTAGAGATGGGGAACCGAACCGGATTGAGCGGGATTATTCGAACGTATGCAAACGTCGGGAGGGAGAGGTGACGGCACGGGGGTCATGAGAGGGGCGTGCGGTCGGTTTGGTTGACGCGGAAGCTGGACTTGTCCTGCATCGAGTCTGCAAAGAACGGGATTAGCGTCTCAAGCGAGCGGTGAGGTGCACAGGCAACCATACCGTTGTTGGATTTGTACTCCATGATGGTCGTCGGAGGAAGGTTCAAGACCCGACGTATGGTCTCCCTGGCAGGCAACCAAGCCGTTAGCACCACGATATACAGAGGCCGCATACAGGTACGCACTTGATCTTCTCCTTCGACTTCGCATTGCCGTCGCGGCGGTTCCAGAGCGAGATGATGTCCTCGTTCTGGCGCACGCTAATCGTGCATCCGCAGATCTCAGGCCACTCTCCCGGGGGTACGCCCTCTGCGGGGGCCTCTGCCTGGGAATTCTCGCCCTCGTCCACGCCGTCGAACTGGTCGCCGATGACAGCAAGGACGAGGTCCTCCCAGAGGCGGTCCGCGACGCCCTTGCGGAGGCGGATGATCCATTTACCCCCCGACAGGTTCAGGGGGTCCTCCCAGACCGGCCGTCGGATGCCAGAGTGGAAGAGGAGGTAGTCGGTGGTCGGCAGAAGCGCGGATGGTGGATGGACGTGTGTCCAGAGGGACCAGAAGGATTCCACCTGCGCTCCGGAAACCAAAGGTCAATTTACCTCGCTGCGCGATGAAACCCTATGCTGACTCACTGAGCTGAAGGCAGATATCTTCTTGATGCCCTCCTCGTAGTTGGTAATTTTGTTACCGGGGGCGCGGTGCTGGCGGAACCAGAATACCCAGCTATTCAGACGGGAAAGGAAGGCGCGGAGCGGCCTGTGAGCACGGGGCAGCGCGCGACCATGACAGCATACGAACATACGTATTTCGGAGGGGGTGCACGGAGAGCGCGCCGTTCGAGGCACCATTCCCGGAAGCCTTGTCCTTCCCTTGGGACTTCTCGTCTCCGGACGTGCTGGAGACGAAGGTAGAAAAGTGCTTGGAGGACGTCACGCGCGAGCGGGGTTGGGCGGGCGAAGCGGCCGGGGGTGCGTTCTGCGGCGTGGCAGGCGTCGTCGTGGTCGTCGTGGTCGATGTCGTGTTTGGGGCGGAGTTGGCGAGGAAGCGGGACTGGGAGTGGTTGGAGAAGTAGCCAGCCATGGACACAAGCGACCGCGCAGTTCAAATTCAGTACACAGTCGCGGGAGGCGGGAGCGGTAATAACTCGGGCTTCGGGCGTGCACGCAACACAGGGG
This sequence comes from Trametes polyzona, assembly GCA_022606195.1. Classification (NCBI taxonomy): domain Eukaryota; kingdom Fungi; phylum Basidiomycota; class Agaricomycetes; order Polyporales; family Polyporaceae; genus Trametes; species Trametes polyzona. The sequence goes on along the minus strand of JABYQF010000012.1, from coordinate 1,071,777 downwards.
CAAGAGTACAATATAAGCAATAAACACTGTGGGGAACTGCGAGGCGGCGGGGGCGGATGTCGCGGGCGAGGACGATGGAGATGGCGGAAGGGGCGTGAGATGGTCGGCCGCGCAAAGTTGCAAAACTCAAGTCGCGCGGCCGAGCGGCGGGGCGAGCACGCTCAGGCAGTCCACCGCAGCCCCTTCCCTCTCGTCCGCCACCCACCCGCCCGCTCACTCGACGTCGTATTCTGTCTCGCTCTATATTTCATGAACGTCTAATTGCTCCGAGTCCTCTTTGCCAATGAAACTCACGCTTCGTCCAGAGTGGCGCCTCCGGCCGCTCTCCTCCTTCCTTGGCTTTCTCGATATCAAGACCGGAGTCACCATCGCCCTCCTCTTCGCCGTGAGTGGCCATGCAAACACTCTGAAGCGCGTCCTGACACCCGAGACACATCGTAGCTCCTCAACAAGGTTGCTGGCGTGTATGGCCTCATTGCAGTCCTCACCGGTGCAGGAGGGTCTGCTGCACAGCTCAGTCTATACCTATATTCGGTGATTGGTCTGGTCGCCCTGACCTGGGGACTAAAAGCCATACTGCATGTGCGCCATCTCTCCGTCTCGTCTCCCCGTCACCGTTGCTTACTCGCAGGCGCTTGTACAGGAGGACGCAAAACAGACACTGTACTTCGCGCATCTATTCTTCGCCGACCACATTCTCTCCACCGCCTGGCTCGTATTTTTCGGGGTTCTCTGGTGGTTCTATACCCCTCACGATGGTCGCGTGATTGCAAACTCGGATGCGCAGAAGGAGGTTATGGAGAGCGGAGCCGGGCACAACATGACCGACGAAGAGCGCGCCGCAGCCGCCATGACCATCTGGAACGCGGAGAAGGGCGTTGCGAGCGCGATGATCATAATTGGATGGATTGCCAAGGTGCGTCGCGCTATCACGAACTATTCATGTCCGATGTAACCAGGCGTCCAGATCTACTTTGCGGCGCTGCTCTATTCCTACGCCATTCACCTGCGGAAAGGCTCGTACCGCTCCTTGCCCCGCTCCCGGCCATACCAGGCGAATACTTCGGCGAACGGAGTTGCCTACGCTGCTTCCGCTCTCCCTGAAGGAGACGACGACGACGTGGAGGAGTTCTACCGCCTCCCGGTGCGAGCGCCCGCGCAGCCAACTTCGGCCAACGGCAACGCACATAGCGGACACACGCCTACATCCTCGCACTCCAGCTTCGCAGACTTCGTGAGCGCGCCTGGCAGGACGCGCCGTGGCAAGCCGGGGAGGTCCAACCTCAGCGTCGGTGTCAGCGCCAAGGGCGGCGCGGACGGCTCGGAGGTGCTCTTTGACGAGGAAGCGGACGCCGCGGGGGCGGGCGACGGTAGGCCAGAGGACCGGATTCCGCTGATGTCCGCATCGGGGCCGTCGAGTTCACATAGTCGGAGACCGAGCAGAAGCAGGGAGTAGGGTTTCACACCCCGGCGATTTCGTGTTCTCTTTCGACCTAGGATGGGGTTTGCAGTGTCTGGCAATCCACGGACGGTTGTCTGCAGTCAATCGTGGGGATAATGGTGTGCAGCAGGGGTCGACAATACTTATACCAACGGCTACCGTAATGGCATAGACTCCTCACAAACTTTTGTTCTCCTCTCATCGCCTCGAGGCCGCCAAGCGAACGTCCACTATGGAAAGTGCCGATAAAGCTCCTGGGGTTTTCCGATGACGCGGCATACTGTATGTCCTGTATGTCCTAGGCCGTATGCGAGGACAAGGGCGCCCAAGGGTTGTTGTGGGTGCATCACCATGACACACACCTGCCTTTTGTCGCTGCTCTGTCGTCGTAAAGGGTCCCAAGTAACGCATGGCCGCGCTTCTGCGATACAACAAACAGACGGATGATTGATGGGGAAGCAACGACCCGAGGAGACGTGCGCTAGGGGAGGAGAAAGGAAAGACAGCGGGCGCCTGCGCAGAATGAGTGCGTGGAAGAAGCACGCCAGGATTTTCGGGCGAGCGGCTATCGCCACAACGTGTCCCGCAATGTTGAGCTCGGCCGCAGAGTGAGTCGACCTTCCTCTTTCCTCCAACCGTACGCCGTATAAATGCCCTTGTTCCGCCCCGCCATAGCGACCGCTGCCACCTCCCTCTGATCCTGATACCGAAACGCCACCACCGAGAAGTTCTCTGTTCGTGCACGAGACGAATTCCCCACCCAGCGTTGTGCTCGCACAACACCTTCATGCGCTCCGATGGACTGCCCAATTCTCGTATGGATGCTCTTCACGAACCGCGAGATGACCAACGATGTGCGCCCCCTCCCCTCAACCCGTGCTCTGCTCTGCGTGCGAGTGAGCGAGCGCTGACGGCCCTTGCAGGAGTACGCCCGGTGCCACGCCGTGCTCCGCCAATGCGTCCCGCACGCGCCCGTGCGCAACTCCCCCACCGAGCCCGAGACGATGAGTGCGTGTGCCCCTCCCTCTCGGTGTCGCTTGAGCGCTGCACGGCGACTGATCCTGATCTCCCCCGGACGTGCGCGCCCTTGCTGTGGTGTAGGGCAGCTCGTCGCGTTTCTCCTCCCGCTGCTTATGATGCGCCATCGGCGGGTCCCGCGTACCCGCTGGAGGGATAACATGACAACCTCCGGGAAACATTGGATAGAACAGGCGCGTACTACTTCCTTTTGCATCTCGTTCGACTGCCCTTTGGTATGCTAGCATGACGTTCCGGTCGTATTTACGTGCCCTCGTTGTGTGATGTGCAGATACACGCCGTGCCGGACGACAACCCTGTGACGACGGCGCACCGTGCGCGTTCGATGATCGGATACCACACCGCGTACGACCACAACCTTGTCGGGATGGCCATGACGCAAGGACGGCGAGAAGATGCTGTGAATATTGGCATTGGGATAAAGGAAATCACCGCGCCGCCCGGGATGAGCAGCAACGACTTTGCAATATCCCTATACCACAAGGTACGCCGCCGCCACCCGCTGGCCTTCACGAGAGTCAGAGTGAGACTGACCGATGTACCGCAGCTCACGCCGCTCGAGCAAAACTTCATCCAGCTCGAGCAGGGGGAAGAGATCGTCATGCGCCGGCTCTGCCTCATCCTCGCGCTCAAGCAGGCGTACCTGAAGGCGATCGGGCAGCCCATCGGCTTCGACTGGTCCCGGCTCGAGTTCAACATCCCGGGCAAGACGGCGACGGGCGACGGGCGGCCGCTCGCGGGGTGGGAGTTCCGGGTGTGGACGTCCGAGCTCGGGTGGCCGATCCCGAACACGGACAAGCACGTCATGCAGAAGTACCAGTGCGCGGTCGCGTTCTTCCGCCGGACGCGGGACATCCGCTTCATCTGGCAGGACGACGCGAAGCAGCTCGAGTCGTGGGTGCAGTTCATCACGCTCGACCAGCTCTTGAACGTCGCGGACAAGCTCGTGGAGTGACCGGGGCTCTCTGCGCGCGGTTGGGATCGCTGCTGCCGCCGCGCTCGAGAGGGGGGAGAGGAGGGAGAGGGGGTGCGCGGACTGGCCCTGTGCCGCCGTATATTTCCTGGACTGAAGACTGCACCCGCGCCCCAGACTCAACCCGGGCCGTCAATCGTTCTCCAAGTTCTCATATGCTCATCTAGATGGCCTCCTCGCCCTCCCGACTAGTTTCATCGTCCGTTGTACGCCTCATTTTGCTTGAGCTGTCCGTCCGCGCTGTCGAGCGTATTTATCTGTAACCGTCTGCCACAGATCTACCCACGTATCTCTTACTCCCGTTACCCACATCTGTGTTTCTTCTCTCTCATGCTGCTACTAACATCTCTGCTCCCCTGCCAACGGTGATCCATGTACGATACCTATTACGTGTCCTTGTTGTACCAGTGTATGTGTGCCACGAGGATATCAAACTGTTCTGCGAATGGAAATGCTGCTGTTGTGTCTGTTGTCTCTAGCCCTGATGGGCTTGTCTGATCCGGCCTGTCTAAGGTCTAGTCGTGTACGTATTGTATAGCGGTGGTGCTAGGAGATTGGTTCAGGCTGTCCCGCAGGCGACTCTAGCTCGGGGCCCATCAGAGACCGAGGGCGGTCGTTGGATACACCTTACATACAGCACTGTACTACGTTAGTTGAGTACGGCTGAAAATGTGCCTGGTGCCAGCCAAGCTGTGGTGAATTTTTTTCGTGACCCCAAGATGCGGGGGAGGCGTTGAATAGGAGAAGGGGTGGAGAGACGGAGGCAGTAAGGACCCAAGACGTTCCTGTATGGCCGAGAAAGGCAGAGAGTCGCAGGAGAGATTGCGTCATGTGATCTAGGCCCTGGCCCGGGGAGAAGGAGAGTTGACGTACTCGGTGATTCGCAGAGCATTCGATCGACTCCAGCACCAGCGGCCGCCAGTCCAGCCAGTGCCAGTCTCTAGTCTCCGTCCTCGCTCTCTTCCTCCGACCACCACCACCTCCCCCGCGTCCCAGCTACCACAAAAACACACATCTGCTGCACATCCCCAGCTCCCCGCAACACCCCCGCCGTCCAGGTATGTCCCCCCGCCGCCATCGATCAGTTTGTTCGCTCATCGCGTTCCCCACGGCGCCCCGCACGACAGCCCGAGATGAGCGCCGTCACCTCCCCTGAGCTTAGCCCCATCCTCAGCCCAAGCGCTCGCGCCCGCAGGCTGTCCGCCAGACGCGGCTCCGTCGCTGCAGTCGACCCCTGGGGCGAGCACAGCGACGTGAACATGAACCCCGCACGCTCCCTCACCAGCCGCCTCACTATCGTCCGCGTGCCGCAGGCAGACGTCGAAGAGCCTCCCAGGCGGCACAGACGGCATGGCAGCAACGCCTCGTTGAACTCCAACGCGTCTGGGAAGAGCGACGGCCCGGGTGGAAGGCTCAGCTTCGCCTTCACATCCTTCTCGCCCAGCGGGTCCTCGGGCGCGCCCTCCGGCCGTCCTGCAAGCCCATCGAGCCCACGCATGCGGCCCTCCTCGCCCAGCACGTCGCGCTTCTCGACTTCGCTGCCCACTCACAGCAAGCTTTCGCCGGAGCAGATCGTGGACATCGCCCGTTCCTCGGTGAACCCTCGCTCGCCCCTACCTTCGCCGAACGGCCCCATCGCGCAGCAAGCCGCCCCTTCACCGGTGTCATTCACTCCACTCCCAGACTCCATCTTCCTCCCCTTCATCGACCGCCCGGAGGAAGTTACCGCTCTCATCCAGGCGCAGCCTAATGCAAAATTGTTCGCCCTCTTGCAGCAGACGTTCCCACCGGATGCACGTGCGCCGATGGGTTCTGACTACGAAGCTTCGAATGCCTCACCTGATCCCAAGGACTGGACGTTCGCAGACCTCGAATACTGGCTGAAAAAGGTCGACCGGGATGTTGCGGACGACGTCACTTGGATCCGCAAGACGCGCCGCTGCATCATGTCGCACAGTGAGTTGATCTGGGAACGCGTCAAGGGTGCTCTCGGTGTCCCCCCCGAGCTCGATGTCGAAGAAGAGGGTCTCGAACTCCCTGCGGAAGAGCCGTTGACCTCTGCTTCGCTCGACTCCGCCGTATTCGAGCCTGATTCCCCCGTCGTGGCTAACGATGCCACGACCGAATCGGTCGGCGAAGAGATCATGATCGAACCCGTGTTCGCGAACCAAACACCACCCCACATCGCCACCGAACCCGCCGGCGGCCTCGGCTCATCGCTCTCAGACCTCCGCGAGGAGGATGAGAGCGAAGGCGCCGAGAAGAAGGAAGAGGAACCACCAGAAATTCAGGGCCTCCGCTTCACCACCTCTCCGAGCGTCTCCGCGCCGCTCTCGGACCAGCCGCTCACGATGTCGCCCATGGTCGGCCTCGGCAGCCCCGCCGTCCGCTCGCCGCTGGTCATGCCTGGGGCGCAGATCGACAAGGATCTCCCCTACGACGTCCTCCACGAGCGGGGCCCGGGCCACCCGCTCTTCCCCAGCAACTTTGCGCAACTGAGCTTGTCGCCGACGCTCGGCTCGAGGTACGTCCGCGTCTTCTTATCAATGTGGTGTATGCGATCGACGCTGACCGAACTTGGCCCAGCAAACGCACGTTGAGCATGTCCTCGCCTCCAAGGCCCGCGTACCTCAGCCCCCACGCCATCCGCGGAGGCGTGCACCGCACGGGAAGCATCGACGCGGGCGCAGGCCGGGCGGCGCGTATGGCGCGCCCCGAGTGGGCGCGCGGCTGGGACCCGAGCAAGCACGAGTACGCGGTTACGACCGCGAGCACCGGCAGCGTCAGCGGCGCCGAGTGAGCCCTCGCTGAGCGCTCAGCCCCTTCCCATGTTCCCATGTCTTCTCGTTCGGTTTCGGAGGCGTCTTGTTGGGCGGACGGACATGTGTGACAGTACAAATACATACCCACTGCGGACGGACTGCCTGTGGGTGTAAAGTAGCATTGCGAAGAAGTCAAAAACAATTATGTATCAGGACCGGTACCATGCTACTACGCGACGCGAATCTCGGGTCGTACACCCGTACAAGACAGACGGCTGAAAAGTATCTACGATCGTCTACGAACTCAGATCTGCACCCCACGCGCCATCGAAAAGCGAGGCTAAGGAGCTGTAGTCGCTCTCGCGCCGAACATCCTTCTTCTCAACCTCCGATACGCACTCCACGTCCGTCACGACCTCCTGCGGCCGGGCAACCCTCTCCGGGCTCGCATACGTGCACTCCTCCAGCGAAATCTTGTCAATCGGAACGCCGTATTCGCGGCGAAAGATCGTCCACGCCAGAAGATCGTCGAACGGTTCCCGTCCCTCCCTCGGCAGCGACAGCCAGTACTTCCTGAGCCTCACATTGGTGAGGCACGGTAAGAGGACGGATGGCGTCCCGGGAACGGGTGCCACGAGTGAGTGAGTGAGTGGGTGAATTCTACCTTACTACGAATTACATACAACCCCTAAGCAAACCATTGTATAGTACTAATGACCTGCGGTATGCAAGACGAAGGTATGCGATTACTACTGAAAATCCCTACGGACTGAGCCTTCCTCGAGCTTCCACGGTGGTAGCCCACCACTTTGCTAGGCCATCCGCAGAGCAGTCTGTCTATTGCTTTGGCTTTTATCCGACCAGCGGACAAGCAGGCGCCGACGTCCCTTTGGGACCAGCGTAACCTGCACGGTAACCGGGGGAAAATATACAAAAAACCCCGGAATTGCCGCGCACTCCCGCGCACGACAATATAACCCGTGCAGGCCCAAGCGACAGAGACCTCTGGTTCAGACTTCGGAATGCTGTGGGCCTCGCCGTCGCCCGACTGTTCTCAGCGCGCAGTTCATCCTGTAGTTAACCGACGGATCAGCAGGTTGGGAGTATGTACACTATAAGTGAGTTAGCTGAGATCGACCGACAGGTGCTGTTCTACGAGTCCCGTTCGCGCGGCTTCGGAACTCGTCAGAGGGCGACGGCGGGCACTGCAGCCCACTGTTCTTCCGAGGAGATATGCACAACAGAGACGTCTTTGCAGCGCGTGAAGGTGCTGTGAACGAGCACAGCCGCTGCAGAGGCGAGTTGTTCGTCGAGGAGGACCGCAGCGAGGAATTGCCAATCGGTGAGCCTGTTGCGTACTGGGAGGAGGTTGGGGCGAGCGGAGAGCACCGCGCGATGGAACTGGTCGCGCGCCGCTGTTAGGACCGGGTCTGGGCAGAAGAGGAGGATGTGCGCCTCATCCTCGATGTGACTCTGCACGCGGCAGAAGCGGCAGATCCGGCGCTCCCGTGGCACCCCGTAGCGGCGGAGGGTCTCGAGCGCCTTGGACAAGATATCGTCTCCGCGAGGGTCCCCCTGCACGTCCAAGGAGCGCACGCCAGAGAACCTGACGAAGACGTCCGCCCATTTGTGCACGGCGAACGCGTCGGTGAGCTGCAGGTGCTGGACGCGGGCGAATAGGGAGCCCGAGAGGCGGAGGACGCCTTCGAGGCGGCTCCTGCCGTAGGTGGGGCCAAACTCCAGCCGGACGAGCTCGTCGCCCACCGTACCTGTGTCGCCCGGCGTCCTCCAGCAGAGTATCACGAGTGTATCGAGGACCGCGTCGAGAGGAGCTATGTACGAGTTTCACGCGGAGCAGGGAGCGGCCGCCGCCTTGCGCGAGGTGGGCGCCCAGCACGCGTATCATCGACTCGATACCTGCCTTGTCGCGTGCCTTGAGGGACACGGCCGCTGAGGCAGGCAGAACGAAGTGGTTGAGCAAGTGAGCAATGTGAAGGGCTTTCCCGGAAAGACGCAGCGACTGGAGGTTCGGGAAAGCGATAGAGCAAGACGGAGGATGGAGAGACTGAGGGGCGAGAGATTTGAACTCCGAGCGAGGGAAGATGTTCTCGAGCACCAGCACCTCCAGACGAGGGGCTACAGCCTGGAGAGTACGCAAGATGTTGCCTAGGCTGCCAGAGTCGGGATAGGGTCGACCGGTATCGTCTGGTTCATCCCAGGAGAGGGCGAGAGACGCGAGAGACTGTGTAGACCAGATCGGGTCAGACCAGTGGAACGGGATGTTCTCCAGCTCCACATGTCGCAGCTGAGGTACTAGTCCGGCAGGAGTAAGGATTGGCATCACTGGAAGGGGTTTGGATATAGCAGGGACTCGTGCGAGTGGGGAATCCATCTCCGCCTTCAGGATGAGGGTTCGCAAGAGATGAAGAGGCGATGACAGTTCCGTCCATAGTGACTGAATAATCCCGAGAGGTCCCAAGATATGGAATACCCGAAGTCGACGAGACTCTTGGAGGAGGATGTCCAGAGCAAACAGGCGCTCTCTATCTGTATGAGGACTGATTCGCGCAGAGACGGAGAGAGGCACAGTTCCTGATAGTGCCACGAGATGCGAGAGGGTTTGCTTCTTGAAGAGTAACACGTAGCTCCAGAACTTAGGCGTGGCTAGAGCGACAGCGCGGAAGAGGCGACCCACATGAGCCACTTTGATCCAGGACGGACGGGGACGGTCATAGTAGTTCAGGTAAGAGCTGTTTGCCGAATTGTAGAATTCCAACGCCACCAGAAGAAATATTTCCGAAAGGTGTTCGGTAGGAAGACTACCGATCGCAGTGAATGCGTTAAGGCGCGAAAGGAGGTCCGCAATGACATTCCTGTAGATGGCGATGTCGTTACGGATCGCCGTCCGGGCAACTTGACGAAGGGCATAGCTATCTTCCAGAATCATACTAGTTGCTCGGCGGGAACTAACACCATACGACTTTTTGACGGTAAGCGGGCGGCACGGCTCGAGCCTGGGACCGGTGTCGGAAATGATGGCCAACCAAACTGGATTGAACATGGAAGCAATGAATCCACTCAACAGCCGGCACAGAGTCGACCTGGTGCAAACATCCTGTTAATACTCGCCGTATCCATAACGATAGCCAAAGTAGGTGTCCTCGGAAGAGCCCGGCCACTGGTCGCTATCGTACGCGTCCTCGTCCGTCGTGTCGCCCAGCTCCTCCTCGTCCCAGTCCACATCCACCACGACCCCCTTGAGCAGCTGGACATCTGCGTGGTTCGCGTGTCTACAGCTCCGCAAGGTGATCTTGTCGACCGGGCATCCATAGTTGCAGCGGAATATCATCCAGTCCAGGAGCTCGTCGAACGGATACATGTTGTCCTGGGGAAGGAAGAACCGGAAGCCGGCCAGCTTGACGGTGGTGAGGGCGGGAAGCGGAGGATAGATCGCGCCGTTCTGCGCGCGAAGCGGGGTCATGAGGCCTGTGAAGAACTCGCTCCAGGCGTGCTCGTCCAAAATGAGCGTCCGCACCGACGGGAAACGGACGAAGATGTCGGCCCATTTGGTCAGCGCAAAGAATCCCCCAGACAACCGTAGCGTTTCCACCGGGGCGAAGATGTCCTGCGAATGCTGCACGACGTCCGGCAGGGTGTTTTGTACCAGGGTGTAGCCTGCGAACGACACTTGGAATAGTGGCTGTTGTGAGCTTTTGATGGGACCTCGCCAACCATAGAGAGTGAGCGGGTCGGGGCCAGAAGGGGCCCGGAACTTCACTTGCGCGAGCGGATCTCCTCGAGATGTGTGCGTCCAGAGGGTGCGCATGAGTTCGTCGATTCCCGCTGGGTTACGCGCGACGAGATTCAAAGAAGTAGCCGGCGGCAGAGACATGTGGTTGAGAACGTAGGCAATACGGAAGGAATCGCTGACGAAGCGCACGTTCTTCAGAGAGGGGAATGGAGTCAATCGCGAGGGCGGAGGAAGCGAGGGGTTGTCAGGACTCGTGAGCGCCATCGGCGGGAAGACTTCATCCAATTCCAAATTCTCTAAGCAGTGAGCGCAGCCCTCGAGCGCAGTGAGGAGCTTGGCTAGGGTACCAACGTCAAAGAAGTGCCTCCTGGAAGTCGCACTCTTGCCGGTGATGATGAGGCTAGTGAAACACGGGAAGGATAGCACAGGGTCGGACCAGCTAAACGGCAGCCCATACAGTTCCAAATGGCGCAGCCGACGGGGCGCGACATCGATCGACGCGACCACGGGAACGAGGGTGGTTGTAGCGAAGTCGCCGTAATAGCCTTCATCGGTCTTCAGTACAAGCTTTTCGAGAACCTTCAGGGGCGAGACAATCTCAGAGCAGAGATTCTGAAGGAGCCTGCAGGACGCCTCGATACGAAACTCGCGTAGCCTGTGAGAATGCTGCAGGAGGGTGACCAAAGCCGGCAAACGGTCCTTTCCTATCGAGTAATTGACGTGACCTGTAATGTAGAGGGGTGCACTGCGAGAACGCGCAAGGAGCTGTTGGAAGGCCGAGCTCTTCACGAGCCGCAGGTAACTCCAGAACCTGGGAGTGCCTAGGGCGACGGAACGGAATAGACGGCAGACGTAGGACAGTCTGATCCAGGATAGGCGGTTGTACCAGTACCCTGGGGCACCTGGCCTCACGGTTGAGAAATATGCATCCATGGCCACGCAGACGAGTATCTCCGACAGGAGCTCGGGAGGTAGACGGCCGATGTAGGTGAGCGAGTTGAGACGAGACCTAAGATCGACGATGGCCCGAGAGTAGACGCCGATGTCGCTCTCGATCTCGCGCCTAGGGTGGGATAGTACTGGATCATTGTCTGGATGCTTAGTTCTGTGGTAGGCGTGCAATACGTTAGCACGGACGAGACGAAACGGCTGTGTCGTGAAAGGGACCATTCTGAACTGATGACTCACGGTCGCTCGAACCCTACTACATCCGCTGAGGTACTACCGAGGCTCCTCCAGACTCCTGCGTTGACCCCCTCGGAGTCAAAAGCGAAAGGGGAATGCCAGGTTGTCTCTCCTGTACCCATGTAAAAACTAAGTGGTGCTGACGCTCTTCGTCAAGTGCGCACGTACCTGGATTCATGTGGACAACTTGAACAAGCGAGAACAAGGTGCGAGCGCTAAACCTGAAGTACAGTAAGTACACTGGCGTAGCTTAGCGCTCATCGTGTCTACTGCGTGCATAAGCCCGGGAACACTGGTGTGTGTTGTTCGGAGCAGGCGAATGTATGTATGGAGGGTCGTATGCAAATTGTATTATTAAGTTCATTTCCGCGGCGACGTACGGAGTAGAACCCGTGCGGTATATATACTCTATACCTCCAAATGCGGGACTTGTATATGTGAGAGAGGGGGACGGCACAATAGCGTCGCCATCAATCATGGAGGTACGGCTAAAAGGCGATCCCTTAGGAATACTGTCAGCAATCATATGCCACGTCCTCGTCCTCTTCCTCTTCCTCGTCCTTCTCCTCTTCCTCGTCCTCTTCCTCTTCCTCGTCCTCGCCCTCGTCCGTGGTATCTCCAAGCTCTTCTCCATCCCAGTCGACATCCACCACGACCTCCTGTAGAAGTCCGATGCTAGCGTGGTTTGCGTGTATACAGCTAGTAAGAGTGATCTTATCGACCGGATAGCCGTAGTTGCAGCGGAAGATCACCCAGTCCAGAAGTTCGTCGAACAGGGGCAGGCCGTCTTGCCAGGGGAGGGAGAACTGGAGCCCAGTCAGCTGGACGGTGGCGAGGGCGGGCAGCGGTGGGTAAGTCGCGCCGTTTTCTGAGCAAAGCGGGGACATTAGTCCCGTGAAGACGTCGCTCTCGGCAAGGTCGTCCAGGATGAGGGCTCGCACGCATGGGAAATGAGCGAAGATGTCACCACGCCCTCCAGTTAGCGCAAAGCGGCTCCCAGAAAGCTGGAGTGCCTCCACCGACGCGAACATGTCCCGGGAGTGTTGCACGATCTTCAGCAAAGTAGTATCCAACATTCCGTTGTATTCTTGCATCGAGACTTCCAATATCGGCCTCCAGTGACTCTTACTGGGATTTCTCCAGGCAAAGACGGTAATCGAGCCGGACCTAGGTGACTGGATCTTGACTTGCGTGAGCGGGGCTCCCCGGGATGTATGGGCCTGCAGGACGCCCATGATATAGTCGACGCTGGCGAGTCTGAGGCTGCGTAACTCCAGGTGCAAGATGGTGGCCTGCGGTAGTGACATGTGGTCGAGTACGTGGGCGATGTAGGAGTCATTATTATCCGCAAAGTGCACCTCCTTCAGTGAGGGGAAGGCGATTGATCGTGAGTTTGGCGGAAGCGAGGGGTTGTCGGGACTCGTGAGCTCCTTGAACGGGAAAACGTCATACAATCTCAAAATCTCCAGGCAAGGGGCGCAGCCCTCGATCGCTTTGAGGAGTTGGCCTAGGGTGCCTATATCGCAAACGTGCTTCATGCCTTTGCCGGTGATGATGAGGCTGGTGAGGTGACGAGAGGACAGGACGTGGTCGTTCCAGCGAAACGGCAGCCCGAACAGTTCCAAGTGGCGAAGCTGCCGCGGCGCGGCATGTTCCGACGCAATGACGGGAACGGGATGACGGTGCATGCACAGACTGCCACCTCCAATGCTCACCAGGATGAGCGTCTCGAGGTGGTCCAGGGGCGAGACGATCTGCGAACAAAACTTCTGAAGTAGCGCCAACGATCCCTCGAGATGTACGTGCCGCAGCCTGTGGAAGTGCGGCTCGAGGACAAGCAAAGCCTGCGAACGATTTTCTTCTATCGTGTAATCGACGTAGCCAGTAACGTAGAGGGGCGCATTCTGAGAACGCACAAGGAGGTGCTTGAAGCTCGAGCATTTCGCGAGTCGCAGGTAACTCCAGAACCTTGGCGTGGTGAGGGCGACGGAGCGGAATGAACGGCAGACGTGGGAAAGTCTGATCCAGGACATGCGATTGTACCGGCACCCATGGGTACCTGGCACAGCGTACGAGAAGTACGCATCCATGGCTACGTAGATGAATATTTTGGACAGGAGCTCGGGAGGTAGGCGACCGACATAGGTGAACGAGTTGAGGCGAGATTTGAGGTCTATGATGGCCTGAGAGTAGACAACGATCTCGCTCTCGAATTCGCGCCTGTGGTGGGATAGTATTGGATCATTGTCTGGACACTTGATTCTGGAGTGGGTGAGAAAGATTTGTCAGCACGCATGAAAGAAAGAGTACTCGGGGCCTGAGAGGGGCCACACTGAATCGATGACTCACAGTCGTTCAGACTCGGATCCCTCCAAGCTTGCCCGTGTAGCGTCAAGGCTCACGTTCCGGACTTTCGTATTGATCTCCTCAAGGTCGGAGGTGCGAGCGGATGCTACCACGTCAGGACTAAGTGATCATGATGCCGATGTCTCTCGTTAAATGCGTACATACTTGGATTCATGTGGAAGACAAGAGCGGGGACGCATCGAGCGCTTATAGTCAACTGTCAGCTTACGTCACTTCCCAAGTCGTTATCATGCCAACTCCTGTCCTTGGGGCACTCACTGCGTGACCGCCAGGATCGCGCGCTCTGGAGATTAGGCCGGCTATTGGGAATAGCGGCCTCATCTCCAGAGCGCGCGATCTAGCAATATCCGCTCGGGAGATTCAAACCGACGGGGAATATCCCGAGCAGGTAGCCCGACTGATATCCTGACCATCGATAGGCAATCGCCTGCTGCCGCGACGCGGCGACGTAGGATCGCGCAAGTTCGGCGACGCGGCGACGTAGGATCGCGCGGGTACAGCGACGCGGCGACGTAGGATCGCGCTGTCAAGCACCAAAAGGGATTGGTACTTGGACATGCAACATTCACCAGGGATCAGACTAGCGGACACCATCCATCAGGCATCACACGCCCAGGGCCAGCCTTAAGGTCGGGGAACATCACTAATCACTCCTGACTGAGATGGCCTATGCTTAGTCATATACACCACAAACCTTGGAAACCACCCCCCCACGGCACCACAACCCTCATCACCGCGACAACACCCCACTGCCGCATTCTTACTCCACCTATCCCCACATTACCCCACTCTGCGCCGCAAGTACCCCACTTAGCTCCATGATGCCCCACTTAGCCCCGTACCCCATGATGTCATGAACCCCAGAAGGCCCCTAGAGAATGTTCCAGTAAGTTGTCGGCATATTCAAGAACCCACTGCAGACAGGAGAGTAGGAAGGATGGAGAAGGTCCTAGAATATTCTGGAAACTTCCAGGAAAATTCCTGAAGGTTCTACACCATTCCAGTCAGCCCTGGAGGCTCATTACAAAACCTTTGGAGCAGACAGAACCTTGGAGAATATTGTGGAAAGTGCCGGAATATACTAGAATATCCCAGAACATTCCATTTACCCCACAAAGAACACCCCGGAATTGCTTAGTAAGGACATTAGAAAGTGCTAGAACATTCTAGGAGATACTGTAGGTACCCAAAAGTAGTTACAGATGCTTTGTAATAGCTTAGTCAGCACTCCTTCAGAAAGGTATAAATACTGGCCTGAAGGAGGCCCCAAAAAAAAGAAGAACATATCTTTTCAGCACCTCTCAGTCAGACAGCAAGCAAGCTGCTAGCTACCACATAAGCATATTCCTTTAGTGCCACCAGGGCAGGGACAATTTGCTGGTAGCTGAGTCAGCCAGAAGATCAGCAAGATACAAGGTAGGTCAGGATTAGTAGGGAAGGAAACCCCTAGATCCTCGACACAGGTAAGCACGCACGCACGCACGTCGCCACACGTAAGGCGAAACTCTGCCCGATTTCGGATAGCGACCACGGGAGAGTCAGGACCAGCTCACGAAGAGCTGTAAGCAGTCAGATAGTTCACGAAGAGCTATCATCAGTCAGTCTAGGTTCCCGGGGAGCCTCAGCAGCAGTATCATTCAGAGACGACTCTACGAGGGAGTCGCACGCAGCAGATCAGTTTAGGGGAACTCGCGAAGGGTTCTCAACCGTTTAACCCACTAACATCACACAGACCTTCAACACACCCAACCTGACCAGGGACAACAAAGCGTAGAGTCTTGGTAACTGAGGAAACTCAGCGAACTCGGCGAAGCCTCTGTCGGAAAAGAGGAAAACCCACAAGCTTTGCGGCCCGCTCGCGCTTTGAGGATTGAACTTGCTTTCACCCCTCGACATTGAATACATATTTCTGTCTTCGACGTCGAACCTCCACACACCACCACAACTATCACTCACACCCAATCCCCAACGAGCACGACAGCGCGGGTACAGCGACGCGGCGACGTAGGATCGCGCAAGTTGGGCGACGCCGCGACGTAGGATCGCGCGGGTACAGCGACGCGGCCACTCGACATCGCGCATATCCGGCAACGTGGTCATTTGACATCGCGGTGGTCGGGCGACGCGACTACTGAGTATCGCCCGACACATATCCTGGTTGCGACGCAAGATCGCCGGTCTCGTCTTTCCGCGTGATCCCCAAATCTCAGCCGGAAGATCAAGCTGACGATTCATAATCGCCAGGTCCGGATATTCGATTTTGACACTCCTAACAGCGCTTATTCACGATTGCTCACAGATTCCTCCAGCGGCGGCTCCTGCTGGAGCCCAGTGGACTTCGTGATTAGGGTGGATCATAGACGTACGAAAGATCATGTACTCGTTGACGAGAAAGTATGCATACTATAGACACTGGAAGGGCTTATCCTGTATGCAGTACTGCCTGCGCCTGCCGCCTGGATGGAGACCTGACTGCTGCGCGCCGCCGCCACCGCCACTAGGTCCTGTCTTATCCCGGCATCTCTGCGGCGGGATGGTTGTATCAAGGATGTGCCGAAGGCGGCGATGGTGATTGACTGCAGGCCGGGTGTCGTACGAGGTCGTCCCCCTGGATTCACTCCAAGAGTGTCAGCATTATGAGGGATACCTGAGGCCAAGGATATGTTCCTCAGCTGGGCAGCAACGCACACCTTTAGTTGGGACCGCGATGCATCTTGCAATCGAGCTCGGTCATGCAATCGGCGGAGGGCCATTGGGTGCGCAGATAGCCAGACGCCGCCAATGCAGTCGTCAGAGTCTGCAGGTCCCTCCAGGTGTTTGTCTGTTATGCAGAATGAGCACTTCAGTGCAGGAAGTCGGCGGCTGGCGATTGCCCAAGGAGCCTGTTCTGCGGAAGACGTATAAGAACAGATAATTTGCAGGCACCGACCCGTCTTTACCTCGCACTTCGCCGTTCTTGCTACTCCATGTCTCAGCCAACGTCTGATAGCTCGGGGGGGACGGCAGCCAGCGGGCTGTCGCTCACCTATCCTTCGACCCCTGCATGCTCTCCAACCACATCGGCCTCGCAGACGGAGCGTACTCCAGGAATGATGAGGGATGAGCATGGTGCTATGGCCTCTCACGTCGGTGCTGAGGGGCCATCTGGTCACGCCGAGGGCATGGTTGCGGTAAGTGGTCCATCGTGTCATGCAAGAGTAGCCACTCACACTTTGGGCACCAGGGACCAGGGTTCCACCTCAACAGCGCTTTTGCGCGGCTTCCCAGCGCGAACTACCACTGGCAGGGCGGTGGAGTCCGCGTCCCGGGCATGCCGTCCAATGGCCTGCCCAGCGCGTCGCACAGTGAGCCTGTGCATGATCCATCTACGGCCTCCATGGCCCGGTTCATGCATCGTCCGGGGTTCGCTGGGCAGACGATCATGGGGCGTCAAGCACCTGGCTTGTCGATGAATCCTCAGTGGTTCACCGGTGGTCCAATGAAGGAAATGTTCTCACAGATGAATGGGCTGCCTGGCCCGTCTTTTGAGCCCATGCTCGAGGGCGGCCTCTTCGAGGACATTCCTGCTAGCGCAGGCGCACCAGCGACACAATCTCCCTACGCCGGTATCTTCGGATCTGATGCCTTCCAGCTGGAGACGCGCGCGTTCTTGGACAAGCTGAAGGTTGAGCTTCTGGATGGCCTGAGGACGGAGATAGTCGAGAGACTGCATGCGGAGGTCAGGCCGATCTGGCAGAGGTGGTCCGTGAACTCACCATCACGAGAGCACCACACAAGGTGTCTGCCGAGCTGAAGGTGTGTGAGTGTTGCTGTGCGGTCGAGCTCATGCTAATGTGCTTGATACATACAAGAAAGCCGCCCAGGAGACAGTGCGCAACCTCATGGGGATGCGAGAAAAAGCTCCTCATGCGCCGGGTGTGCGTAAGAAGGCATACGTACTTCCGGATCCTCTCCCAGAGGGTGAGCCTCCTCGAAGTGCCCCGGATGGCACCCGTCTGTTCAATCCTGAGTGGACTATGGACGTTGACAAAGGGGTTAACAGGGAATTGGTCCAGGCAGCTGTGGCGGTAGTTCGCCAGAATGCCGGTGAGTTTATGTCAGATACTCGATGCGGAGATGAGAGCTTACTCGGAGTTGCGGCAAGACGACTACAAGGTACAGCCGCGCGAGGCCGAAGATGAAGACGCTCTCCGGACGGCGGTTGTAACGTATCTTCAAGGATTGAAGCGTCAAT
This sequence comes from Trametes polyzona, assembly GCA_022606195.1. NCBI lineage: Eukaryota > Fungi > Basidiomycota > Agaricomycetes > Polyporales > Polyporaceae > Trametes > Trametes polyzona. The sequence continues at coordinate 1,054,026 of JABYQF010000012.1, read as the reverse complement.
ACCAGACTTCTCATGACGAGTCCTTGGCGAACAAACGACAGAAGAAGCTGGTCGATGACAAGCATCATGCACGCCGCCATCGGGTGAGTCAGGTTTCTATGTCGGCAAGATCGTGGCTTACAATATGCATGATGTGGCTCAGAAAGCCGATTGGATCCGCATGGGTCTATTGGCTTTCCGCAGGGCATTCGGGTTCGACCTCACTGTTGGTGTGGATGAGTTAGTGCACACACCTTGGCAGAGCGACGAGCATAGCGACGAAGGGGAGGCTACCCACGAGGAGTGGAGGGCCATGCGGCTTGCATCACAGGCAGGCCCAAACGCGCTGGAAGTCAGGGGTCTGACGTGGCGCTCGCGAAAGGTTCGTCTTGCATGCCAGTGGTGTGAATTCAACGAGGCTTACAAACAATTGCTCAGCTGCTCACGCTATACGTGGTCTTGTCAGTCTTCGCGCGTTTTTCAAGGGACTTCCCTGACCTGGCCGCCCGTGACCCAGCGGTGGGGGTCAACGGTGAGGACTTGTCTGCTGATGCCGACGCCCTTGCGAACGCGCGCGCGCAGTATCTAGACGAGGTTATCAGCGCAGCGAAGGAATGGCGGACAATCTATGCTAACAACTGGCAACACCTTGGTCGCTTCCGAGGCCCTGCAATAAACAATCGTGAAGTCCCTCGCGCCGACAGGCGCTATACGATCTTCAAGGATTGCTTCAGCCAGAAGTGGGCCAAAAGGAGTCCTGAACACGCACGTCTGTATGCCAAAGCCCTTGAGGTGCCCGAGACATTCACGGTGTTCGATCTCGAGATACCTGAAGAGCTCATACCGGAGGACGACCGCGAATGGTTGAACAGCCTGCTGGACGACGGCGAGGAGCTAAATGGGAGTGGAGATGAGAGCGCACGCGAGGAGTAGATTGTGTGCAGCGTAGTATTCCGTACACCTAGAGCAAATGAGAACTAATCTACGCCACGTGAGGCTGAAAATGTTTGTGAGCATGGAATCTGGTCTGGCGACGTGAACTGGGCAGACAACTCACTGATCGTCCCAGAGGTAGTGTAAGCCACACCGTCTTACCAGCCACTTCCACTTCATGCCGCGCAACCGGGCAGAGAAGGTCGCCGAGCCTCACAATGGGTTCAGGGCACTGCTCTGTGCCTTGGGGGTCCAGGAAGCTGTGGGCGATCCATGCTTGGATGGAGAAAACGTCTGCACTGGGGAGATGTGGCGTTAGTGTGCACGGCATGGCATCAGTGGTTCTACATCGACTTACCTTGTTGCCCATAATGTTCCATCGAGGGTGTCGCATGATGCCGGACGCAGCCAGCGGACGTACGCGAAGTACTCACGGATCTCATTGACTGGGTCGTGGTACAAGGCGAGGGTCTGCACAACGCCAATCCATGTCGCGCCGGCTCCGGAGACCTGAATCAATGCCAGGGAGTTGGCAGCGTGATCGCTAACACTGCGCGAGCTCGCGCAGCATTGTTGCCCGGCCACTACCACATAGTCAAAGACGGTGGCGAAGTTCACCAGCCTCTTGCTCGAAGCCACCGTCGGTATTGCTATGTCGGTATGGAATCGTTGCAGTGGCGAGCGTGCATCCATGTGGGCCACGAACGCAAAGTACACATCGGCCGGCAATGCCTCCTGGCTCGAGCGCGGACTCAGCATAAGCGCGACGTTGTCTGCAATGAGTCCCATGTGAGTGACCCAAGTGAACGGTGGGATCAGGTGGGTTTAGTTCCGCACCATCGGCATGTTGTTCATCAAGCTCCTCAGCGAGCTGCTGCACAGTGCCTCGATTGTCTGAGGTTGCGTTGAGCATCGCCTGGGAAGCGAGCAAGAAGCTTGCATTGGACGGGTGCGAGAGGCCCTCGGAAAGCTGGTCCGTACTTCAGTCAATGCCTTTTACGGAGGGCAAAGACTGATTCACTCACCGTGCGATGGAGCTGGGCTGCACGGTGAAATTCGCGAAAGAATGTAGCTTCTATTTTGCCGCCTTCGTGATTATTTGTGCGGTAGCCCTTCAGTATCTTGTTCAGACGTTCAAATAGAAACGTCCAGAACTTGCGTAGAGGGCCGTAGTCCCGCACAAACTCGGCGGTATGGGTAGCGTAGTGATGGTTAGGCTGTATGACCTCGCTCCCATAAAGCTAGTAGGTGTATGAGCATAAACGTGGATACGGACATTGCCAGATCGATACTGACCTCTACCAGCTCCAGGCAGTAGTCGCGGATGAGCGTGTCCGCTTTTTCCAGCAGTGCCTCATTGATGTTGTCAGCCAAGAATATCTTGAGCGCGGCGGATAGTTTGAGGAAGTTGGTAAGGTCGCGCGGATGCAAAAGCGACCCGCGAGACATGTCATCGTCTTCTTCTTCCTCGATGTCAGACCACGCGTCCTCATCGTCAACCTCCTGAGCACCAGCATCATTGATTTCGAGGACGAGATCCTACAGTACAAGCATGGGTGCGTAAGTCAAGATGATCTGCAGAAAGTCGCGAGGGGAGCTCAGCTTACCCGCGCCCTCTCAGTCGGTCGACGTTCTCGTGCTGAACGCCACGGCACTGACGCCGACGTGCCGGTGATGGGTCGGTATTGTCGCTCCGGCGCGCGGCTGTTGGTAGGAGCATCCACCTGATCCGGGAGGTTCGCTGCAGGTGGTGACCGAGGTCGAGGAGGTATCACAATGGATGGCTTCACGGTTTTCTTTGATGTCAATGGCACATCCTTGCGGACCGCACGCGAACGTTTACCCAGCTGATGGCATTTGCGCGACACCAAGGTGGCGTGAATTTGAGTTTTGCGCCGTTCGAGGAACGCACTGTCACTCCCACTGATACCGTCCCAAGCAAGTCCGGTGTCATCCCAGAGCGCGGGAAGCTGTGAGCCAAAATGCATTAGCATCGACGACAAAAAGAATTAGAGGCAGATACATACGGCAAGTGGTGCAACAGTAGTGGCGAGGATAAGCCACTGGTCTGCAGTTAACGACCCGCCCGCGGGCTCCCCGATTAGGCGCGGCAGACGGCCGAGTTTGCTAGGCAAAGAGAGCTGTGAAACACCGACAAGCCCTGTTAGCAAGGGGGCGACACGACTCGCTCCCAGCTGCTGACCTTCGCGAGGATATCATGCAGACGCCGGATTTTGTGGGACTTCCGAAAGATCTTGAGCTGTACCCAGATGTGGTAGAAGTGGGTCTTCACTACACCTAGTGGACAGGCATGTTAGCAGGGCCTTGACTACGCATGTCAGTGCCTGACAACGCACCGAGAAAGAGGTTGTGCATGGGATCAACAACGACCATGCGGCACATGTCGAAGTATGGCAGGCGCGCAAGTTCAGACCAGCGAGTGGCATACGCGGTGGCATACTTCTCCTGGTCCTTCTTTGTTCCTTGTGCTTGATAGCCAGCCATGAAGAACCGGTGCTGTGCGTTCGTTCGAGCGGTGAAGCCTATGTTGGACAAGTGTCAGTTAGTACAGCGCCACGTTGACCCACTGATCATCCATACCGTCTTTGGTGAATGCACGCATGGTAGCCTTTAGCTTCTGCGAGATCCAGTCCCGCGTGCAGAAAAAGGTATGTGCGTGGGACCCAAAGCCACCGAGCTTGTGTGCAGCAGGCTTGTCACAGAAAACGCCGACAAGAATCACGCGTACACGGCGGCCTTGAGGAGAGCTGGGAGTTGGCAGCACGACGCCAACGTACCAGAGGCGAAGGAGCTCATTGACGAGCACGCGAAGATACCGCTGGGTTTGATCAGGGCTGGTCTCCTTGGGACCAGGGATTATCATGCTTAGGAGGAGGTTGTATGCGCGGTATCTATCCATGATTGAACAGAATCACGAAGTTAGCCCCATGGAGATATTGTAAGCACAACACAAGCCTACCTGAGGTACGGTGGCAGATTGACGATACTGAACGACATTGGGCAGGACGTATAGGAGGGTGCAATGAGACTCCGTAGATAAGAGAACCTATAAGCCAGTGTGTGAGCATTGTGCTACGTGAATTCAGCATGGCATGCGGGGAAGACGCACCAATCGACACCCAAAGCGAGCCCGACCCTAATCTCCCCATCCGGATCGTCGGGCAAGTCCTTACGAAAGAACGGGAGTCCATCGACCCCGAGGAGAGCGCTGCTGATGGCACCATCAAAGAAGTCGCAGAGCCAGCCTACAACCCGTGAGCGACGATGCCAAGCAGTCAATGAGGCCTCCATCCCGGGTTGCATGAGGAGCTCGGCGAGCTGCTCCGTGATCGACTTCGCTGGAGTTTGTAGAAAGGGACATGTACGCCTCTTTTTGGCACGGCGACGACGACGCATGCCAGGCTCCTCTTCCGCGCCAGCTTCGAGCTTGAATAGCGGATGGCGGCACGTGCAGCAACAGGCGTTGACGTTTGATAGGACGCTCTCCGGGTGCAGCTCGAGACATTCAGGGCATGTGGGCAACAGGCGTATATGCGGGTCCAGACGAAGAGCGGTGATACAGCCGCAAAGGGAAGAGCGCACATGGGCCACCAGATCGTGCCGACCAGCTTCTGCAAGGATGAAGCCGACTATGGTCAATGCCACCTCACAGAAACGATAGGGAAGATGTGCTGTGAGATGCAGCCACACCACGAGTAGCATGGCCAGGACAGCGGAGGGGTGAGACAGTGCAAATGATGACAAGTGCACAGCAGCAGGCGAGAAAGCGAGGGCAAAGGGATCCGATTCCTCCAGGCGAGACATGGCGTCCTGGTCGAGCGGGATACTGGCAGGCGGACAAGCAGGACTGCTCCTATGCGCTGACGTGGCATCACTGGCACCGGTGGATCCTACAGCGTTGGGAGGGGGAGGCCATTGCGGAAGCAGTCCGGCATTGGGGACAGGGGAGTGGGGCAATGGGGGGGAAGACTCGAAGTCGACTTCTTCGATCTCATCATCGTCGACCCATTCCTCGTCCCCGATGGGCTCTGGTACATCATCTGCAGGTTCGGTCAGGTGGCTGACTCATAGGTGACTTAAGCCCACGGCGCAGACGTACAAGTGTCACTATGAACCACAGGGATATCGGCATCGTCATCAGCGACAGAGGAGCCCACTGGGGAGGGGGCCAGCGACAAGAGAGGAGTGACTGTGAGGGAGGACGAGGGTGCGCGAGTAGGGGAGGGAGGAAGGTGATGAGCAGTGATGAACGCCCACGGACCCACGCCAGCGCGGCCGCCCATAAGCGGAGGCGCAGCTGCTGTGGGCAGCGCGCCGGCTGTGGGTAGCGCTCCGGCATCGGCCGTTGGCCCGACGGTGCAGCACTGATCCTGGGAAGCAAGCAAAGGTTGGGTGAGCGTGACGGATACAGACAGAGATAGGCATGCATACGGGTAATATAGCATGGGCCTCAGAGTCTGCCTTGAATCGCGAGCCCTCACCGCCATGCAGCTTCACCCTTCCATGGGTGGAGTTTAGGCGTGCGACGATTTGTTCATGATGCAGGTCCTTCAACTTTGCCGGTCGTTTGCGGGACGCATGCCGTCGATCCTGGGCGTAATGCCCATCCCGCGTTGAGCGCGGCTGTGGATCACCACCGCACTTCTTGCAGAAACATCGGACATAATCACCCTGTAAATAATGGTTAGCCGACACATCACATGAAGACGTGTGCACACAACTTGCCGCAGTCATGAGCTCAGACCTAGAGCACCAGAACTAGTGGCGAGTGTGATGAACGACGGAGGGGGGAGACAGCGCCGAGCGCCGGAGGCCCGGTTATTAAGGTGTCGATCCCATACGATGTGCACGTCGCATGCACGCGACGTACAATAGTTCAACCGCGACATGGCCATCGTGCCCGCACGACTTGACATCGAGCGTTGCACGACGAGTGCATCGCGCGAGATCCGAGATTTGAAGCGCCCACCCTTTATGACTCCCAAGCGCCGAGGGACAGTGGTGGGATGAGCTTGACCTGGCACAAAAGGGTGTGGAGGCATCACATTCGTTCGGAGGGAGCTACAGGCAGACATCTACAGCAGCCCTACTGTACACATCCAGGTGCAGGCGAAGAGCCACCTGGAACCTCTACCAACGACATTGCACCAAATACTTCTACGAGATCCCTCGGCGACTTGCGCGGGCGCGGACGAGGACGCGGACGAGTCGGATCGCGCGCAGGACGGTAGCGCATGTTGCATACCTCCTGTAGATAATCAGCACAAGAGAGGACCGTTATGGAGCCAACGTACCTTGATGCGACCAACATAGTGGAATATCTCACCCCACGCCTTGACATACGGCACTTGGAGCCAAGGGGTGGTGAGGAGGGTGAACGTGTAACGCTCGAGCCAGCGATATGACCTGAGGCGTGCGCTGGACTTGTCTGTGAGGTCGTGGAGTCGCACGAGCCAGGTAGGAGCGTCAGAATAGTGCACATCGCCAGTGAAGTCGGCTATGACCACGTCCAAGGGCGTCATGAACATGTTGGGACGCAGCCTCAGGTGCAGCTTGAAGGTAGAGGAATCTTGGAAGATCCCTTCGACGGCGCCCTACATGAAATTAGCCTATGTCGAGATACCACAAAAACTTAACTGACCGGGACCTCTTCGAGCCTGAGCTGCAAGTTGACGTTCTCCAACTTTTCGAAACCCCTGAGCCGTTCTAAACCGAGACGATCTCCAGTAAAGGGAGCGGTCTCGAAGCGTTCAGCAGGAGCTGTAGCGACGCGCGGTGGTCGCGGCGGAGCGGAGTGATGCTTCGTAGGGGGCATCTTGTGTGGCAAGTAGGGCTTCGGGGCGGATTTGACCGTGTTCGACAGGAGTTGGGGAGAGAGCCACAGCGCGAAGGAAGCATTTATATCCGCAGTGTATAGCCCGACTACGTGCCAGTCGCCCTGGAGCGACCGTCGCGTCGTCTGTGTACGACGCGGCGAGGGGGAATCGCGAAGAGACGACGCGCGCATTGCCATCGCGCGACGCGAGGATGTGGAATCGCCCGCTCGGGAGATTCAAGATCGCGTGCGACGTCACATCGTAGCGCGCGCGATCTGGAATCTCCAGATCATATCTCCAGACCACCGCGATTCCACCGTATCGGCCCTCAGGATATTCCTACGGACGCGGCATCGCCATTGTGCGACGTGTGCTATTCCGCATCGCAGTCCGGATATCACCTGGTACGATTCGGCCGTTCACGCAGTGACTCCTGGTACTATAGTAGGAGAACGCATCCGATCAAGAAATGGAGGCCTACTCGAGCAGATCACTCAATGCTCAACTGAACTCTGAACGAAAGAAAGTAGAGAACTAGACTGGTCCTAACCAGCTCACGAACGCCATCATGTTTCCACGGAGTCAGATCGTGCACTACAGGTCGGTAGTAGTGCGGATGGAGTGTCGGGTGTCAATACTCAGCCTTCCTAGTGAGGGTCGAGATAGCGCACTCAACTTGTACGAACGACCAGCGCGACAGAAGGTCTTTAGTACGGTCGGCTAAAGACTTTCTGCACAACGCGCACGAGAGGCGCGCAGAGAGCGGCGCCAGGGTGCCATGTAACGTACGCGGCGAGACGTCTGCGGGAGGCCGGGTGAGCCGAAGGAACTCTAGGCTCGTTCCCACTCCAGATGGCCAGTGTCACGCACCAGGACGGGACTCCCAAGCTAGGTAGGAGGAAGCGAGCTCCCACGCCCGCGTGAGCTTCCGCTGGTCCATGAAGCCGCAGTCCAGGGTCTCGGAATGCGTCTGCGGCGGGGCCAGCAGCAGCCGCTTGAGCGCGACCAGCCGATTGTGGTGGAGCACGAACAGTCTCTTCAAGTACACGGGCTCGATCCGATACAAGACGTCGTCAGTGAGCGTGCTAAGCGAGAACGAGAGCAGGTGGCTGGAGACGAGCCGCGCGAGCTGGTAGAGGTTGTGGCGTGATGCGAGTGCATAGACCTTCATTGGCTGAGTGGGGGCGAGGGCGAGGATACAATTGAAGAGGTCCATACCCGGGACCACATGGGCAGTGGGGGCCAGGCCGTAGTCGGGCATCGCACCTACGGCGGCGACGAGGACGTCCAGGGGAGGGCAGTAGCGGGCGCATGAGAGGCCGTATGCGGAGTGCAGGATCACATTCAGGACAGCGGCGACTTCCGGAACCAGTGCGGTATACTCGGTACCGAATGAGGGACTGGTGAAACCGATAGGATGAGATGGGAAGTCCTCGTAATCGACCGTGAGGATTTTCGACGTGTGCACGTGGAAGATGACACCGTCTGACGATGTGATGAGCAGGTCGACGGGGGTCGGGAGGAGGTTTGCGGTGGGGTGAAAAGTGGAGGAGACTGCTACGATGGCATCGCTTTCATCCGGCTGGTTTGAGTCAAGCTCTTCTCCATAGTCTGAGCCGGCACTGTCTGGTGACCACTGAGGACAAAGTGAGAAAGTATTGCGCTTGGATTCCACAAATGGTTTACGCACGGGAGGTGTCACCATTTGGAACGGACCGTCAGGACTACCTGCATATGCGTAATCGTTACGTGCCTCTTGTGAAACGTTGCTGGTGATTGGAGAATCGTACGTCGTGCGTGAATAGTGGATTTTGGGGTGGAACTCGCTCGTCGAGCCTCGTCGAAAGGCAGCCATATGGGAAGCGGGGGGTGGCCAGGATGGGGACGTGGGCCTTCACGGCGGAGCTCAACACGCAGCAGATACTTATACTGCAGAGTTGAGCCCCCATACGGCACAGAATCCACCCTCATTAGCCCGATGTCAACCCCGCGCGATTCCTAAGGGATGCAGTGGGTCAATGAGCCAGCTACCGGGTACCCGTACCCAATGAGATATGGTCATGAGTGGACGGGCGAACCGAGTAGGCCGCAGGTTGGGGGAGATAGATGGGCACAGTTCGGATGCCGATGTTTTGAGGCCTAGCGTAGAGGGAGCTGCTGTCATGGTAGAGCAGTCGACACAACATATCGTACCATCACTCCGCAGGCTACGTATGGTTTTCCACTGCAGTGTAAGGACGCACCGTGAGGGAAAACATAGGGAGTAGTGACCAAACCCTAGGACGCATCTCAAGCCAGGGGCGAAGCTGCAGCGAGACGTGCTCGCGCACGACGTCCATCAATCAATGGCAACTTCCTTTGCATCGCGCATCGTGCCATGCACATGTACGCCAGCCGTGAACTTTGCATGATCGTTTCACCCACGAGACCTGTACCCACGTCCGTCTTCGATATTGCGCTGCTTTCTATAACGTCAACCAAAAGCCGGGGCGTTCGTGCGGCTGGAAGCCCACCGAAGCTCCTGCGGTGGCAGATGCGGAACTCCTCTTACTCGGATCGCCAGTGCTGCCACTGCGGCACCGCGAGAACTCGAAGGCGGGGAGCCATTTGGAGCTGGCGAGAAGCTGATATGGTCCGGCGTTCGGGCGACGCTTAGGATGGGAAGACTTTACGCACGAGCGGTCGCACGAGTAGAAGTCGTAGGCGCGTGATCATAACCTCCTGTGGAGTACAGATGTGGGCGCTCGGATGCTTCACGGTCGCGGCATTGGCCGGGCGAAGTAGTGCTGGGAGCTGTTGGCGAGAGGGAGACGTGTCGTAGCTGAGCACACGGCCGCCAGTCGATCAACCATCGTCTGCATAAAAGTCAAGCGGAAGCACTTACTCTTGAGGTCCATTGAACCTTGGACAAGTTAGTGAATGGACACCTTCTCGCAGTTGATGCTTAAGCCTTGCTCGACGAGAAAGCGCGATGCAGCTACGATTGAGATAGATCCATTATAATACCATGTTTTTATTGCAGGGCGAATTATATATCTGTTGATGCATGCGGCTCGATGCGTCCATTGTCCAATGATGAAAAAGCCACGACGCGAGTAATGAGCATTATATATCATGCTAGGCAAGTCCTGAGGTGGCTGATGTTAGTACTCCTGGGCATATATAATGTATGGTGAATGGGTAATGACGCACCCTACTACCGCCACCCCGTCAATTCCCTCGCTCATCCAGTAGAAGCTCCGGTGCATGCCAGCGGTACGACCGCTCGATGGATGCCCCTCTAGGATCCGGAAGACCTAGGTGGGCGCGGAGAATGTCGAGAACGGCGGGGATGTCGGCGTTCATGTCTGTTCCGCTATGGCTGACCGGTTCGAGCAAGACATTGGCGTACGTCTGGCCGAGCACCCCCGCCTCCTCCCAGAACATGTGCGACGTCCACGTGCGGGGCATCAGCTCCAGCACGAGCGTGTCGCGGCCCGTCCTATACCGCACATTGTCAGCACGCAGGCCTCATAGGAGATGGGGCGGTGCGTGTAGAAACGCAAGCCCGACTCACCATCGGTGGTTGTAAAGTCCACCTCCGTGCGGACCAATGACGGCTCGGACGTTCTCGTGAAACCAGGCCATTAGTTGCGGCTGCGACGAGATGCCCAGCTCGTGGAACAGTACGAGCTCTTCGCCTTGACCGCGCTCGGCCAGGAGGGCCCGTATCTCGTCCAGCATCTTGTCTTCGTTCAGCACACGCCGCCCACCGTTAGACGTGTTCCCGTGCGAGCGGCTGATATACACGACCTGCGGAATGTGGATTGCGTATTGATGGGACGCTTCAGCTGAATCATGAAGTATAAAGCGAGGACATAACCGCGCACCTTCTTCCGTCGATCGATGGGAACCCCCGCCGGGTCCAGCCCGAACATCTCCAACGACCTCAGCGAGAGCCACGGGTGGACGAGCGGCGAGCGGCACGAGAACACGATGGCTTTGGCCGCCACCCGAGGCGAGCGGTAGTGCACCTTTCCCCCACCCAACCCGAGCATCTCCCACATATCCGACACCGACCCGCCGGGCGAGCGGCCAGTGACGACGTCCGGAGCGCCGCGCCCCTGGGTAAAGTGGTACCCTTGGGCGACTATATGCCTGTTCGCAGTAACGTTGATGGAGTGCGTTAGCCCGGGCGTCCGCTGCGAATGCGGTGCCGAAGACGTACGTGACTCGGTCCAGGAAGTGCTGGAATGACCAAGAGTCCGGCGGGGTCGCGATGAGGAGCGTGTCGACCGAAAACGCGGCGTCGTACTCCGCTGGGGTCGCAAGCGTGTTGGCAGTGGCGTTGGCGGGCGCGGTCTCGATGCCAGCGGTGGTGACGCCGTCGCTCATGCACGCCTGGTCGGTCCATAGATCGGCCGGAGGGTTCCCTCTGTAGGTCGCGTTGGCGAGCACCTGGGCGGCAAACATGTCAGTACGTCCGTCAGGAGTGGGTCACGTCATACGAAAGGCACTCACAATGTTCTGCCCGGTTTGTCCACGATAGCACACCCACCTCTTGTCCTTGCAAAACGCCGCCCGTTCGGTGATTCCGTCCAGCATGCGGCGCCATTGTGGCAGGTCCTCGTCGATACGGCTGGGCGCAAAGAGTGGTTCTCGTAGGCGGAAGTCAGGGTAGACGAGTTCTTCACCGAAGACGGCTCCTTCTCGCCTTTGCGCCAGGCATGGGGCTAGGTAGGGTGGTGCGCCTGGAGGGCAGGTATTTAAGGAAATCGGAGCCCATCTTCGGGAGGGTAGGTGAAAGTTGTTGGAGAGAAAGGTAGGCAAGGAGCTGGCGAGACTCTGGTGCGTCTCAGATGGCGGCGCGAGCGGCGGGGATAGAAGTGGCGGTAGTCTCGGGGCCCAGCGCGAGTCAACACTGAATATTATGACGATGAGAAGGACGGCGGATGTTGTGACGACGCCAAATAGTAGTAGGAGGTATCCGCCGCGTTTTTGCAGTACGGGTGACCTTCGAGGCTCAGTTCCGTCTTCTATGTCGAGAGGCTGGTATAACGGCAAACGAGAGGAGGCAGCGACGGAGAACCACGGGAGACGCATGACGAGGAAATGGAGGATGAAAGAGTTGTAGAGGTAGGTAGTCTTAGTGGTAGCACATACGTATTCTACTGGTCGTGAGTCCTGCACTCGCGACCGGGCATCTGTTGCCGCGCAGAGGTAGCATGGGAGGGAGCCGGAGAGTGCCTGCGGGTCTGTCAGATTCACGGCGGGTCTTGGCGCCGTTTATCGGTATTCACGTCGGCGTTGATTTTGACGCACGATGGCGCCCCATTTCTGGGACCTGTAGCATTCTTCCGAGACACGCTGCACCCCGACCTGAATGAACCCGGCAGGCGTTGCGTTCTACTTTGCCGTCCACCGACAACTAGTCCTTAGTGAGTTTGCGCGTCCCAAAGACGTGCAGAGTGGGTGTCTGCCAGCGCTCACGGCGAGACGGCTCTCCATGCTGGACCTGATACGATCAACTCCTAAGCGTTAGGATACGACCGCCTGCGTCGGAGCTGCGGCGAATGGGCCTGAAGGGGCCTCTCGGTCGGGCCATCCGCTCTGCGCAGCAGATCGCCGATCGATCTAGAGTAGTAGCAGACCAGGTCAGCACCGTAATTGTGCAGCTGGCACCCACATGAACGCCAGCCTCGCCATGGCGAAATCAGTTCACGCACCCCGTGCGATTCCGGCGTGCGCAGCGGACGACTTCCCTTGGCGGCTGCGGACAGAACGCAACAGCGGGAGGAGCGCCGCATCGTGCAAAGTTGCGGGTGCGCAGTGGACCACAGTTGGGGAATTACAAGGGCGTGGGCGCTAGCGTTCTTGCGCTGCGGCGGAGCCCGGCTCTCATCCTTCCGGCGTCTATATTTGCCTTGTTTGGCACAAACATGTTTGCGCGTGCAGTGCATGTACAGCAAGACAAACGAGGGCGGCCAAATCCTGGCCGCCCGATTTCGCATCTCTTCCGTGCTCGACTTTTCGATCAGGAGCGGAGCAATTCCCAAGAACCACTCGCTCAGTTCCGTCCGTCGTAGGATGCGCTACATCACTTTTGAGCGTTCCACGTCCTTGGGCACGGTACTATACCAGCAGTGAGGTGGCTCGTGTGTACTGTGTGACATGTGCACTAGAATCCTTGTATCAATGATAATGTATATATTTCAACACGTTGCTCCTATGCCATGTCTTCTAGGCAATTTGGCGCGATACTCCCGATACCGCTCGGTTGGTATACCACCACAAGTGGCAACCCTCGGTTTAGTGAGTACATAAGCACCCGAAGGTTGTGGAAATCGGATGAAAAACAAAGCTTTTGAAAGCCCAGACGGGGACGATAATCAGCCATCGACGAGACGGCCGAGCCGCAAGCGCCACGGAGTTAGTTTTGCACGAATTGACCGGCGGATCCACAAATTGCGGATACCGGAGGGCGTCCGCAGCTCACCCGCCTCAAACCATCGGTCCTTATCGGTCCTTGGCCAGAATCCTGGTCATGAAAGTTAACGTTCGTGGTGATATACCGGCCTGAAGGTCACACTGTTCTCCGACGAGCTGGGTGTCCCTTATTTTCCATTGGTGCAATGTACGCCCCACTGCCTTCTGAACGACGACCACCGGCCGGCGCGGTCAAAGACCCGTAGGCCATCTCCGCCTCCCGCCGTCCGAGTTCCAACCCGATCCCGAAGGTCAATCGACCGCGGCGTGCGCCGCAGCAGGCCCCAGGGGCCGACGTCCCGCCCGCGTGGGCGAGGACTCGCCACCGAACTGCGCACCGCGTCCGTTGATGCAGCCATCACGCTCCGTCTGCTCACTAATAGCCCGTCACAGACAAATTGGACCCCCCGGAGGAGGGATGTGCGGACAACGCGTGCTGATGGGCCTGCGAGTCGCCGAGTCATTTGCAGACACATAACACCGAATTTGATGCACTGCTGCGGACCGTCTGAGTCGTCCTCACTTCCTCTCGCCTTCTGCGCTCATCTCAGTCTTACTTCGCTTGTGTGTATCACCCACGGTGCGCGACGGCAGCTGTCCTCCTCCCACACGCGTGTCCTGACAAAACCCCGGATATATTGGATGGGAGCAGAAGAAACCCAATCGGAACAAGGAACAGACAAACAAAATCCACGACCGAATCCAGAGAGACGAAAGAACGTGACCGTCCGCAAGGTGAGTGAACACATCCCTCGTGCGACGGCGATCCTCGACATCCGCGACCACCACCCGAGAGGCTTGCGCAGCGTGCAGGTGGAGTAGGCGGGATGACCGCAGGTCGCGGGATCCGAGGATCACCCTCCTAGGGTCTTCGTGCCACGACGGGGGTGAGGGGTGTTCAGAGGACGGTGGCGAAAGTGAAGGCGGCGGCGCCGAGGGCAACGGCCGCACGGAGGAACTGGCCGTCGAGCGCCAGCGTGCTCACAGCGCCGTTGGGCGTGGTGGAGTTGCCGGCAGTGCTGTTGTTGTTGGAGGCGCCCGAGGGAGGAGCGACCGCCGCACCGCTGGTGGTGGCAGCAGCAGAAGACGAGCCACTGCTGGAAGCCTGGGTACCAGACGCAGCCGTGCCCGCCGGAGGGCCTGCAGCGGAGGAAGCACCGGATGCCGCACCGCCGGCGACGGCAGTTTGTCCGCCAGAAGAGACCGTGGCGCCGGTAGAGACCGTGGCACCAGTAGAGGCACCCGTAATGTACGAGGGCGCTGCTACGGCGGTAGAGGGGTCGACCAATTGGCCGATACCCCAAGGAATCTTGTCACCGCTGGGCTGAGTCGCGTTAGGCTCAGGGGTGACGTTCCCATCGTTGTTGCCGATGGCGAAGCGGGTCGTCCACAAACGGTTAGGAGACGAGGGCGTGGAGAATTGGTAGAAGTAGATCGCTGAGTTAGGCGTGACCTGGTGAATCAAGGTCAGTACTATGATCGTGACCATCTGGACCCCGAGGCCATGTCCTCAAACTACCATATCACGCTTTCGCGGATTCGGGGTGTAGTAACGGGCAGCTGGGCCGAGGGCCGAAGCACAAAAGGCTGTGGGGATGCATCCCGATCAACTGTCACAGCTGCCATCGGGCCAGCTGTCATAGGTACCATGCCGCAGGCACATAGAAAGCGGGGCAAGCCTGATCCTTTGGCAACAGAGAGGTGAATTTACTGACTTGGGGGCAATCAAAGCTATAACTCGTCTTGCTAGCATCAGTACCATCAAGCTTGACCACCGCTAAAGACACGCTCAGACCGACGACCTTTGCAGCGTGGATGCAACATACTGGTAAGGTGGATCATGTTCCAGTTGTCGCCAGTCATGAGCTCGACGTTCATCTCTTTCCAAGTACCGGTGGTGTCAACCTCCCAAGCGAAGTTGCACTGGCCGCCTTCCCGGAAGACGTCACCCGGCCCGGGGGCAGAAGGGGTGGGATCGGCGCGCACAAACGCAGCGCCAGCCAGAAGAGCAACGAGGGTAGCGTAAGGGAACATCGTGAGGGGTATTTTCGAGGATGAATCGCGTAGGGTGAGGGCTGGTTGAGCTGGCAGAGAATGAGCATCTCCGCCAAGCGTCGTAGGGAGCGTCGCTTCACATACCTAAGAGAGTTTGGACTGCTGGTGGGCAATGCAAAGGAGCGACAGGGTAAAGGAGAGACAGACGCGACGACGGAGAGGCCTGGGGGACAGAAAGCTCGTCGAGGACGACGGGGTGAAGAAAGAGCAACGAGGCGCACGACGGCCTCACATGGCCCAGGCACACCGGCGCCTCACACCTTCATCGACAGCCTACCTCGGCCACGTGCGCGCGCTCACGCTCGCGTTCGCCCTGGTCGGCTATATTCAGCAGGCCATTCCTTCTCCCAGCACCTCAACACACCAAGCACTGTCGTCTGTCGTCTCCGCAGAGACCCACTCTGTGTGCATAAAATGGCGAGAAATCTCACATTGCTACCTCCAGAGCTTCTCGACCTCGTACTCTCCGAGGCGTGTACTGACGATGGATACACCGGCCGCTCTCTGGGCCTTGTCTCGAAGGCCATCCGCGCAGCCTCCTTTCGCCATGCCCTCAGCTCTGTCGCTCTATACGGCCCATATCAGGTATCCGCCTTTGCCCAACTCCTGGAGGAACGCTCGTCGGACGGTTCTCGCGTCCGGAACCTATACCTCACAGACCGTCGGCGGGTGTGGATGGAGTACGCGCCGGGCCAGAGCAAAGACCAGTGGATCAAGGAGCGCACGGAGGAGGAATTCAGCCCCCGAGACCCCCAACGACACTATTCCTCCAAGGACATCATCGCAGTCCTGATCCTCGCTGCGCCGCGTCTACAATCCCTCACGATGTTGCTCTTCGACTACGACGACGACGTGCTCTCGCTCGTCTTCCCCGTGCTAGAGGAACTCACCTTGCACTCTTCTACTC
Organism: Trametes polyzona; assembly: GCA_022606195.1. Taxonomy (NCBI): domain Eukaryota; kingdom Fungi; phylum Basidiomycota; class Agaricomycetes; order Polyporales; family Polyporaceae; genus Trametes; species Trametes polyzona. The sequence continues at coordinate 1,037,850 of JABYQF010000012.1, read as the reverse complement.
TTTACCCATGGGTCACGCCCTACGCTTACCATTGCGCTGCCTTGCGGCGCCTGCATATCATACAGGACGATTCGCTTGCGATGACCGTGGTGCAGAAGATCGCCGCGCTGGCGCCGCAGCTCACCCATCTACGAATTTCACGCCTGAACACCGCCACTGGGAACCTCCTGACGGGACTTGAGAACATGCTCGTCGATGAGCCCAAGAAGCCGGTCTCTCCTCCCGTCCCGACACTTCCTCGGTCGCTGGTTCGAGTCATCGTGCAGCTGTCCCAGCAAGCGTTGTATGACACCGCTGGAACGTTGCAGGTAAGTTCGACTACCCATGTGGACACACTTCCTGGGCACTCATACGAAGACGTTATGCAGCTGTTCACCTCTCCGAAAGCTCACATGCTACGCAACCTCGCCCTAGAGGATCAGCGACGTCGTATCACCATGATTCGCCCTGTGCTATGGGACGCGACCGCTTTCGAGGGCTATGACAACGACGTCGAGTATTACACGACGATCAAGTCGAACTGGCTAAGCCGCAACTCGGGAGTGATGCCTGGGACATCGATCCTGCGGACATCATCGCCGCGTACGGCATGGAAGCTGACGCTTCGTCTTGAAGGTCATGAAGATGTGGCACCCCGAGCTCGTAGCAGAAGCCAGGTATGCATCGTCCTCAAAGCGAGGGCCACTCGTATCTGATCACACGGGCATAAGTTACACAGCATCACCTCCACCATGCGAAGTCCAACGAGGTAACCTCAGGCCAATACAATAACCCTTGAATGACATCCGACACCCCTCTGGATCCATCGCAATTGCACACTACACGCCTCACAAAGCCACAGCGAACGCAATCGCAGCCAAGCCCAGCGCAAACACCGTCGAGCCCATCCCGAACTCGGCACGCAACGCCAGAGCCCCGTTCGGACCGGTCCCGTTACCGCCGTTCGTCCCGTTGTTGTTGTTGCTGTTGCCGTTCCCAGACCCGGAGTCGCCGCCGGACGTCGGTGCAGGCCCCACAGTGCTCGTGCGCGTGACGTGCTGCTGCTCCACGCTCGACGAACTCTCCGCCGTCGTCGTCGACTGCGCCGCGCTGCTGCTGCTGCTACTGCTAGCCTCGCTCGCCGTGCTCGAGCCCGAACTCGCCGCACTCGAGCTCGAACCCGAGCTCGTCGCGCTCGCGGTCGTCGACCCAGACGCAGAGCTCGCAGGGGGCGCCGCGCCGACGGCGAGGTAGCTCGGCGCGGGCACGGCCTTGGAGGGGTCCCTGAGCGCGCCCGTCCCCCACGCGATCTTCTGCCCGTCCGGCTGGGTGTCGTTCGGGGGCGGGCTCGCGTTCCCCTGCGCGTCCGCGATCGTGAAGCGCGTCGTCCACGCTGGCGCCGCGCCCGCCGCGGGCGAGTTGAACTGGTAGAAGTAGATCGCCGAGTTCGGCGTCACCTGGTCCGGGCGCGTGCGGGTGAGCGGGCGTGGGGGGAGGGGGGGGGGTTTAGGGAAAGGGCGGGAGACGGGAGACGTACCTCGGGACAGGGGAAGGTGAAGGACGTCTTGGACGGGTCTGTCCCGTCGAAAGATGCGACCGCTGGAGCGCACCGCACAATCTCCGTCAGCACAGTCCTCATGCGCCCATCACACGCGTCCCACAAGAGCACGCAACGGACACCGCACGCGGGCGCGGACATGTCAAGACGGACGGACGGGGCGACTCACTCGTGAGGAAGACCATGTGGAAGTTGTCGCCCGTCATGAGCTCGACGTCCGTCTGCTTCCAGGTGCCGGACGTGTCGGGCGTCCAGGAGAACTTGCAGTCCCCGCCCTGCTTGAAGACGTCGTTGGGGCCGGGCGCGGTGGGGACGACGCCGCCCACGGGCGCGGACGCGGCGGCTACGAGGCCCTGTCCGGCGAACGCGCTGGTGAAGATGGAGTGGAGGCCGCGCATGGTGGTATCGGGATGGGTATGAAGAACTATTGGAGTTGTGGGGAGCAATGAGCATGATGTTCTAGCTCGGACGCGTTGAGGGCAAGGAATCACTCACACAGGGCTCAAGGAAGCCTGATAGAAGGGACAGCAAGGAGCGCGCCGAGGGAGAAGAGACGAGACGAAGGTGGACGGCCCCGAACGAGAACTTTATGTATGAGAACGGGAGAGACAAGGAGCAAGGAAGGAAAGGCGTCGAGCGCGACAGACCGCAGAGCTATGTATGTACCCGCCCGGTGCGCCGACCAACACGGCGCATCGGACCCATCCTGTGAAGGACAGCCCCCATCAAAGACGGGCGGGATTGAATGGTTGCCGTTTCTCAGCTGATGGCACGCCCACGCGGCGCGGGTCCGGAGGGCAGCTCGTCCTCTAGAGTCTACGCGTCGCTAGCCGTCCGAGTGCGACTCGGATAATCGTCATCGCGGGATGAGATACGGGATGAGAACACCGCGGGGCGGGTATGTATAGGATGCGCGAGGTCTCATCCATTTTCTTGCGCGGGCCGCCTCCGTGGCCCCGCTGCACGGTGTGCACAGAGGCTGTGCACTAGTGAATATATGGGCGCGTACATGCATGTACTGTTTGACGGGCGGTCCTCCTAGTCAACCACGCCGAGGATCGCATGCTGCAGGCTTGAGAGGGGGCGGACGGCCGGCGGCGATCTCGTACACCAATTCCCTAATATATAAGATGCGGGCTGTCAAGATAGGTTATACACGATAATACAGGGTCCGCTCTGGTAGCCAGGTCGTCAGACATCATCCACGCGATGTATCTGCGTACGGCGCGGCGCTGGTCAGTCACGGCACCGGAAAGAAAGGGACACCACACGCACCTCTGCCGCCAGTTTTGTCCACTCTGTGAGCGAGCGGAGGTACTCGTCTCGGCCTTCGTCCACGGGGATGTCGGGATGCCACAGCACGAACGAGGAGAACTGGGCGGTCGGCTGGAGCAGGCGCACTGGACCCTCTTCTTCACGACCCTCGAGCCCATCCGGGTCCTGCGCCTCCACCTCGGGCTCGGGTTCCGCCGTAGGTTTTGCCCGTCGAGAAGATCTCGTGTTTGTCTTGGTCCTCGAGCGCGACTTAGAAGTCTGTTCGTCCGCCGCCTTCGAGGATGACGCGGGGGCCTGGCCATTGTGATCGCCGGGAGTGCGAAGGACGATGCCGGCATAGCCTTTAGGGAGCTCGACTTTGAGGCCATGCATCAATCGGCCGCGGAACGCGGCGGCAAAGTGGCGAGAGGAGGAATTAGATGATGCATCCGCAGTGGTCTGCATGTCCACGTCTACGACAGTCGCGGAGGAGTCCGAGCTGGGCAGGAGGGCAGGTGTGGTCGAGCATGTGGTTGACGGATTTGCGACAAGTGTCGCCTGAGAGTCAGAGGTACTTGGAGCTTGACTTGATCCAGGGCCTTGGGCAGTAGGCGTTGCCTTGAGGTCGCGTCCGTATGTAGGCTCCGGTGCGTCGCGTACGCGGAAATAAGTGGAGATGGGAGCGGGGCCGGAATAGGCGATGTGGAAGGGCATGAGGTGGGGAGTCATCGAGGGCAACGGCCCCGCAGAGGTAGAGACCTTGATCGAGGGGGAGGCCATGAGGACAGGCGATATGTACCGAAAGCCGTAACGCACAGCTGTAAACGGGCAAGCACTGCAGGGAGTTGGTAGGGAGAGTCCCCGCGCCACAATCGTGACAGCGCGTCTTGACGCGAGACGGCCTGCCCTAAACCCGGACGCCCCGCCTTGCAGGACCTGCCGCAAAGATGCAGTACAGTAGTTCATGTCAATGATTACTTCGTCTCTCGCGTTAACATCTCGATGACCTTTTCGTTCGAGGGAGATAAAAATGACGACAGTGGGATTCGAACCCACGCCCTTGCGGACCAGATAGGACAACATCCTGATTCTGGCGCCTTAGACCGCTCGGCCATATCGCCATGCACACATTGAGCCAGACTAATTCCTTGACTTCAGTCGCTCCATCCCGGGGTCATCCCATGCTCGCCGTCTTGGGGCTCTCTCCAATCCAGTACTACGATCGTTGCTACTCTGTCCCAGCGGTCTGTGCTAAGCTACACACGGATGGGTCGAACGGTGATACGGTGAAGTATCGGGTAATAGAAGCGATCCCTTCGAGTTCCCGGCATACCGGGCTGACTTGCCGCCGATACGTCACCAACAGAACACGATCCTCTGTCTCTACTCTCCTCTGCGACACCTGCAGGTCACTTACACACATCAAGGCACCCGGACTGTAGTAATATCTCGTTGACATAAGGTGCATTGGCTGTGATACCTCACTTTCCGAGTCACAGTCTGCCAGTATCTCGGTCAAGTATGCCGACCGCTCTTAGCTCCCTACTAACGATTCATGTATAGTTGTCCAGCTGGTGGCAGTCATGCCTCTGCAATATCTTCCTGAGGATGTGCTTCTCGATATCTTCCAGCATCTCTCCGTGAACGACATCCTGTCTCTCCGTTTGGTGCGTGGCATGGCAGTTCGGAGGTCTCTCTAAGCTCACCGCGGTACATGGCTTTAGACTTGCAGAGGTCTTGCGCTGGCGACTAGACAGCGCACGGTGTGGCACGACTGTCTATCCAGACATGCACGGAAGAGTGGTCTTCCCATCCCCAACTCGGACGAGAGCGCCCGCTGCGCCCTATCGTCCTCTGAACTCGAAGCTCTCACTCTGCGTTCCATTCGCTTTTGGTCCAATTGGCAATGTCCACGGCCGCTCTCTCACCGGCACGTTGCTATACAGCCACGCCTCAAGGGCTCTCCGCCCAATAACGTCGCTCGCAATCTGGCAGTTGTCTTCTTCCCAGGGTATCCAGCACACATCCTCACCTTGACGCTGTACGACCATGTCACGCAACACCGCGAACGACGCTACAACTTTGAGCTATGGGACATCTCGGACCTTGACAGAGTAACCTGTATAGACGAGCTCCCCATCGAGGCATTACTCGGCTACGCTGTCAACACTGTCCGAGGTAGCGTCTCCACCATGATCATCACGCGTCGTGATCCTACCAGCCATCAGTCAGTACAACTTGCGTCCCGTCCGGTGAATGAGAAACTCACTCCGTACGTGGTAGGTGCCTTACCGAAGCATACCGTCTTGTTATACCACGCATGGACGCGTCATGCTTCCACCGAATCCATGAATTCCCTGGGTATCGCAATACCTTGAGATTGCATGGTACACGTTTGATCGCCACCGATGCGGAACAGGACGTCCGCTTGATCGACGTTACCACCGGGCGTCTGGAGTACACTCTCAAACCCCCCGTCATGCTGAACGACCCCACGTTACGTTTCGCAGTACGTACTCCAATAGAAGGGTGTATGCACTTGCTAACACTCGCGATAGGAACGGCAGTGCATGGACGCGGTAGTCGTAGGCGACTATGTGCTGACGTTCTGCAAGCAGTACATCTTTCTCTACCGTCTCCCTTCCACCTCCGTTCCCAGCAATGCACACATCGCGGAAGAGTCTCTGGAAGCACCTCGGCTTGAAGCTATCGCGACTTACAAGTGGCGCTGGCGCATCGATGCGCTCATCGCCCAGCCGCGTCTGGGATCTCCAGGAGCCTCCGGCGCGTCGACCAGCCGCCCACCTCTCATCGACCTCCTCATCCGCTTCGACACGTGGTTCCCCTGGCCGGTCAACATCCTGCACCACTTCGTCCTCGCGCCCAACCCCTCCTACGACCCCTCCGCAGCCAACACGCCCTCCCACCCCGCCGCCCTCCCCTACGCGCTCTCCACCCCGGAGGGCGCGCCGTTCATGGTCCACTCCATCCCCTCCCCGCTCCGGATCTTCACGCCCTCGGACGTCGCGCTCGGCGTGCACGGCACCGCCGTCTGGATCGACGCCGCCGCAGACGGGACCGGGCCTGCCGCGGCGCAGGCGGGCGACCGCGGCCAGCGCGTCGCGGGCAAAGTCCTCACGCGCGCGCCGCTCCCCCTCCCCCGGATGCGCGTCCGCCCAGGCGAGGGTGCGCACGACGATGCGGTCAGCCCGGGGCTCGTCGAGCCGCCTGTGCTCGCGATGGGGGCCGGGGCCGGGACAGAGGGAGACGGAGAGGCCGAGGAGACGGAGGCAAGTGCGGAGAGGAGGCTGGGCGTGTCGGGCTCGGAGGTGTCGGTGTTTCATGTCCAGGCGGACATGGAGAAGTGGAGTAGGATCGCTGTGGATGAGGAGAGCGGGCGGATTGCCGTTGGTCAAGTCGACGGGACGGTGTCGGTGGATTGGTACGTTCCAGCATAGCAGTGAGATGTGACTTTCTGGATGGTCGAGAGTACGGACGAGCGGTGGTTGAAGGCTGAGTACTGCGTTGGCGTTGGTTCCGTGATGAGAGTATACATCTGTGCTAGCGTGATTGACGTGCGTAGACGTTCAGTAATATACATACCGTGCACATTCTACGACATATCTCGCCGGCAGATACAGACCGAATGGACGCATATCGTCGCTCACAAGGGGTAGATCTACTGGTCCAGCGAATGAAGTAAGATAAAGCCAAAAATAAACATTGAGACCCGTAGGTCTACCACTCCGGGAAAGCGTGTCATCCTTGTGCAGGGGCCATGCTAATCTTCTCTGTATCGTTTCAATTTTTTCGTATGTCACCCCGAAGGGGACATTAGTACGCACTTGTAATCCGGGGTCGTATGGCGTAGTTGTGCGTTTGGCCCAGTGTGCGGGTCGCGGTCGAGTTGATGAAATAGTCGCCTATCACTCACATGGTTCATCATACGCGCCCATCGGTCAAAGCATCCAACGAAACCTAACAAGAGAGCGGATATGCATACAGTTTGAAGTGCAGACTTCTCCAAAGTTCATACATATGGGGCGCAGACCACCCGTGCGGCCGCGCCTGTCGCACCCGGTGACTCAGGCATCACATTCCTCCTGTCCAGACAGGAACGCCACCAATGTTTGCTCGGGATAGTCCCACTGTGCCTGTGAGCCACAGGTCAGCAAGGAAACAAAAGCAGTCGAAGCCTAGCCACATACGAAATGGTTCGCGCCCGCGATGCGCCGCAAGGTGAAGTTCCTCATCGGCTTCCCGGCCCTCTTCGCCTCGTCCATCTCCCGGCGAAGCAGCTGCACCGCGTACGGCACCTCCCAAACCGAGCGGTCTCCCCAGACGTAGCGCACCTCGACGTCACGCCACTCGTCTCCGACCGCCGCCGTGTGCTCCGTGCCGGTGGCTGACGGCTCGCGCAGGTACAGCGCGCCTTCGCGCAACGTCGCGTACACGCCGAGCGCGGCGCATCCGTGCAGCAGGGTCCAATCCGAGCCGCCTGGGACGCCGGGCGGGACGTGCACGGTAGCCTCGAAGTCTTCCTTGGACATGCGCGCGATGGTCGACGGCGGATCCTGCAGCGCGTTGCGGCGCTCAAACGTCTCGAGCGTGTCGCCGTGCGCGAAGTAGGACGTGATCCAGTTCGTGAACACCTTGCCGCGCTCTTCGTACGAGAGGGACGTGTCGAAGAGCGGGTTGTACGGGTCCTGCTCCGGGTACGGGTGCCCGAGCAGACAGGATGGCGGGTCTAGATTCGTGTAGAGCGGTGAACAGCTGCACTACTACCGGATGCTGAGCCGGGGGTAAACTGGCTGCTTACCAGAAAGCACGACCCGTCTCACGTAGTCGCGCAAATTGACCGTGCCGACAGGGAACTCAGTGATGTGGCGGAGCAGCGCCATCATGAAGGTCGCGCCGAGGGACCATCCCACGAGTACGACGCCACCGGTCCCCGAGTCCGTCTTGATCGTGGGGAGGCGGAGCTGGACGATGAGGTCCTCAATGGTGCGGTACAGATCGAGAGCGCGATCCCGCATGAACGTCTCAAGCATCTGCTTAGCCGAATGGATCTCGCGCTCGTTTGTGAGCGGCTGCTTAGGGACGGAGGGGAGCATGGCGCGCTCTTCCGCGGTATAGGGCGTGGATCCGGGGTATTCGCGTCGGTTTAGCGCAATGATTCGAACGCCGTGTGCCGCCGCGAAGGGGAATAACCGGGAGAACGTTCCTGCAGCGTGGTGTCAACCAGTGACCCGTAGCTTTTGAAGAGGTACGACTAACCTCCATGCCACACATAACCGTGGACGATGAGAAGTGTTGTGTAGTCGTCCCGGACGCCGGAAGGGGGGCCGGAGTCCTTGTATACGTACAGTCCACCAGCAGTGGCCATGATGAGTCGTGTAGTGCAGGCTTTGGAACCCTGAGGGGTGGGGACGCGTGTGGTACAGCAGTCTGCTCCATGTGGGCCGTCCCTTTATTGCACAGAGAGAGGCGCCGCGGCGCTCTCTTTGACAGCAAGCGTAAAGGAAGTCAGCCAGACGGCTGGCCAATCCCTGGTACGAATTGATAGAACCTAGTTTGCGACCGCGTTGCGGTGGTGCAGGGTGTGGCGCATGGATTCCGTGTTCACGACCTGACGAGGTATTGATCGCCATATCGGCCAATATGTCAGTGGGCCCTCAGGCTTGTGCCAGGAACGATTTGGGTTCAGCTCACTATGGTATGGAGAACAAGAGGCGCGGTTACCACACCTCTTCGGGAAGCGTGAACATGGTTCCGAGGAGCCCAGGCTTAGCGCTGATTCGGAGCACAATGTTAGGGCCCTTGAATGCGAAGATGTCCGATGCGCGCGGCTCACCGTACTAGGTTCCTAGGGAAGCGCAGCTGCCGGCCTCCTCATGAGGTCATTGTGTGGATCTTGCGGGCGCGTACCATGCAAAGGCTCTCGTCGCTTGAGACTGCACCCGCTTGACGTTATGTGGCGTAGCTATAGATGCGCCAGGGGGAGGGCGCTAAGGTGTCTGTAGATGAGCCCAGCCAAGTTAGTAAGTCCCAGGCCTCATTGTCTCCCGGCGTCGGGGAATTGAGCGGGCGTTTCGCTAGGGTTTCTGGAGCCGAGTGCCCTTGTGCTTGTTATGGAGATACGGCCTATTAACGCATGCATCAAGCTCGGGAGATCCAAATGAAAATATCTATAAGGAGCGCAATCCACCATAAGCCAAATTCTACTCGTTTTGTAATCGAAATGAAGTAGCTCAATCCCGGCTACCTAACTACCGAAAGGCGTCGTGCCCATACCCCTCTGCAATAGGCGAGCATGGATCAGAACGAGATCTGCAGATGGCGTGTATGTTGAGTGTCCAAGACGAACTATAAGCAAAACCACATAGGCACGTACCTCCGCTAGCTTATCTTCCACCGCTTTCGACAATTCTTTCAAAATTGGAGGGAGCTTCATGGACGCAAGTATGCCACACTGGCAAGTGTTATAGAAATCTACAGCTTCATTCCCAACTCTGCCCTCACAGTGAGCCGCATCGCGGAGGGCACGTTCGAGCAGAGGGTCAAGGGTCGGTGCGGAAATGGTGTCGGGATGCGGTGTCGCAAGGATATGCGCTCGCAGGTCGTCGCAGAGCTTGTGGAACCAATGGTACTTGGACGTGTCGGCGGAGACTATCCGAGGGCAAAGCCCGAAGAAGTTGGAGAAACTCGAAGTGTGTGCCTTCCTCCAATTGTCCGCCAGCGCCACGGCCGTCCCAACGCACTCCTCGCGGTGCGCTATCAGGCGTCGGTAGAAGGGCGTGGGGATCTCGTCCAGCTCGTCGCATTCGACAACCTGGCGCACCGTCAGCCGCAGACTCTCGCGCGCGGCCTTTTGCATGAGCCCGGGCCACTCGCTCTTCACCGCGGCGACGAAGACCTTGAGGGGCTTTGTGTGCCACCAGCTACGGAGGAACATAAACACGCGGTCTTGTGCCTTTCCGCGTAGTTGGTACTTCGTCGCCAAGCGGATGGCCTGTTGCGCCACCTCAAACGAGGTAGGAGGCGGAAGGGGGCCGAGGGGATGGGAGAGGAGCAGGAGTAGCTGAACGTCTTCTTCGGTTTGGTCTGGAAGCTCGAGAACTCTGCCTTCCGCTTGGATGTGATCGCACATCGTCTCCAGGATGGGAGAAGCATCCACGAGGACCTGGCGGGGGACATGGTACTCCGTACCGTTGGCGCTGCGGACTATGACCTGTGCGCTTGGCGGGCAGAATAGAAGAGCGGTGGGCGCCGGGATATCGTCTTGGGTGATTTCATGGAGAGATGGACGATCCCCGGGAGGCGGGGGGCCTGCAGCTCCGTGGTCATGATATTGGACGTCTCGAAGACGCGTCGCGAAGAGAGGATCTATAGCTCTCAGAACGAGAGCAGAACGAGAAGACATTGGTGTGAGGGATGAGTGCACACAGCCGATGGTAGACCAGACAACTTGGAGGTTAATAGTCCATTGGTACCGGAGTAGCGGACGCCTACAGTAGGGATCTTGCTTCCCGGTATATATGCCTTTTGAGAGCGTGCTCGCAGCAGGAAAGTTCTGTGCTGGAGCAGCTCCTTGCAATGCTGCAGCGGCATACCGGTCAGAGCCGATCCGACCTGGATGAGATGGTCACGATAGAGGAGACAAGCACGCAAGCTTGATTAGGGCCGCCGTAGCGACACCTGCGGCGAAGCCTGGTGAGCTTGGCCATGGTAGGCCAGGAAATCAGAGGCGTGTTGCGTGCATATTGCTTCAGCGCACTTCACACAACCCACCTAGTCATGTACAGGTGTACATTTCATGCGCGTGACCGCCTAGGACGACTAGAAGCTATGCGTCTTCATTGGGCCCGGGACTAACCCCATTGAACCCCGCCAGTATGCCAGGCGTGCCCTTTTGACGCAAAGCACCTCGCCACTCCAATAGCGGCAGAGTAATGTGTCCCTCACGAGGTGAGGATGGGGAGCTCAGAGCGCTGTGCGGGGTTCAGGCGATGGTGGATGTTCGACGTACTCATTGGGTCGCGCATCCGTGCCCCGCGGCGCTGATACATGCAGGCGGGAGGACGCGTGAGTGGCACCTCCTGTACGCTATCTGTAAGCTGCGATAACATTGAGGGGATAATCTGTGAGGAGATACGATGTGCACACTCACAACCGGTAGTCATCGCATCCAGGTAGCTCCCTTGAGGCGGAGAGGCTGAACTTGGTGATGCGTTTTATGGTTAGCGGGATGTGTTCATGCGGGCCGGCAGGTTCTGCTCCGCTAAACGACATCAATTTCAAAGCGATGAGGAGACATTGCACTTGCAATTCATCGTACAGTATCCTACGTGCTTGTCCAGAACCCGCAAGGTCAACCGCCACGAGTTCATCGCATAATGACGGCAGAAGTTCCACATCCGTTGCTGCAGCGCATCTTCTCCTGCGTTGGTGCCGACGACCACCCGACCACCGCAGCCATAGGTGGGAACGCTCTCAGCCTGAGCCGGTTTGAATGCAACGAAGTGAGCAGCTGCAGCAAGAACGATGGGCGGAGATACATATGTATGTATCATGCTTACAGATGTTCGGATCACGAGGCGCCACCTCCACTTCGCGCGCTGCAGCAATCGAAGGAGCACAGCTCAGAGGTAGAACCACATTTTATCGAACGGCTGCGGTAGTGAATGCAAGGGTGATCCGAGACGGTCAAGGGCGTACGGCCTGTAGAATATTGCTGTCTAGCGCTGTCTTGTACGCCGTCTATGTATGAATGCACTGACGCTTGTCCAGGGCATCTCCGAAAGGTACACCATTTCTTGGGGGGGGGGGGGGGGGGGGTTGCCTCTGAGAATGTACGAATGGAGGCGACTCGGCGAGGTCACGAAGAGGAACGAGCATCGCGATGACCTGCAACAGAACCGCCCAGTTGGGGCGTATGCACAGCGCCGATATCGTCGTCGTCTGTGTGCGCCAGCGACGCGCAAGGGTATGGCTCGATTCGAATGGATTGACCGTAGTAGAGACAAAGATCCGAACTCGAGTGGCACGGCAGCGGGACCTCCAGCAGACGCCCGTCGGGGTAGAGCTGTGAAGCACGCATTAAGCTGCATTACTACTATAGCACTATTAACTCAGCACTGGTGTATACGATGCGCCCCACGCGGCGCGCGGCGCGCCTACTCGTCCTCGGGAGTAAGCAGCCATCCCGCATTGAACGCCGCGCCAGAGCGCGTCCTGCCAGCGCGCGAGAACAGGTCGCCGCCCCTCCGGGCGGGCGAGAACACGTCGCCCCTGGGGAGACCCGAACGCTCCGGGCCCGTGCTCGAGCCTGCGCTCGAGCTCAGGTCCAACGGGCGGAGGCTGCCCGTGCCGTAGCCCTCGTCCTCGTCCGAGCTGTGGTCGAAGTTGAAGTCGTCGCCGTGGCCAATGCGCCTGACGCGCGGGGCCCCCGGCGGGTCGCGCCGGGACTCGATACGCTTGGAGAGGTCGAAGGGGGAGCCGAGGAGGCGTGGGCGCTTCGGGATCCGCAGGATCGGCCGCGGCGCGGCGGCGCCTTCCGAGGTTGAGGACGACGCCGCGGCGGGGCCGCGCTCGGGCACCGAAGGGAGTGTGAGCGAGTCGGTGCTCGAAGATGCGCTGTACGAGACGTTGTCGAGCGCGGCCTGGCTGCTGGTGCGCTTCATGTGCTTGGCCGCGGTCGAGGACGCATTGTCATGGCTACAGAGCGAGGCCGGCATTCGTCAACGACGACTTCTAGAAGAACGGTTGCGGAGAATGGGGGAGCTTACATGGCTTTCAGGGTCTTGTACTTGCCCTTGAGGCTCTCGTACTTCTTGCGGAGGTCGCGCATGTCGCGGTCGAGTTTCTCCTTCGCGAGGCGCTCGTCGCGCTCGCCTTGAGCGTGGACCTGACTGGCGCGAATAGCGGCCTCGCAACGATCCATGAGGAGAGCCTTGTCCTGTACAAGCCCATCGATCTTGTCGGTAAGGCGGGCGACCTGTGCGCGCAGCTCGCGCTGGGACTCGACCGCAGCTTCGGCATCATGTTGGGCGTTGGGGGAGATGAAGACGCGGCGGATGCTGGGGAGGATGAGGGAGTGGTATTTCTTGGGTACAAAACGAAGGTCGGGTATTGCTGAGGGAGATGAAGTGTGAGGGAGCTTTCGATAGTAGGACGGGCAAGAGGGGACAGACCTATGCTGAAGGAAGCTCTGCAGGTGGGGCAGGACGCGTTGAGAGCGTCGGCGCTGGCCTCGATATAGGACGTGAGGCAGGCTTCGCAGCACAGGTGTCCTGGAAAAGGATGAGCATGGGAGAGATGCAAGGGGGCGTGGGAGACGGACCGCAGGGGGTGGAGACAGGGACCCTGAGGACGTCGAGGCAGATTCCGCAGGAGAGGGCGTCCATTTTGGGAGAGGGGAGGAAGAGGTATCCAGTCCGTCGCAGACGGACGCGACGCAGAGGTCGGGCGGTATAAACGAGCGGACGACGGGGCAGAGACAGAGAGACAGAGACAGAGAGACAGAGAGACAGAGAGAGATGGGAAAAGAAAGGCTAACCCAATCTTTGAACCCCCTTTCCGCCTGCGCGTACTTGGCCAACGCGGTCACCTGACTGTGACCGTCACACCCCTCCCCCGACGGTCCCTCGGCCGTCGGCAGCCCGATCGTGGCGGCAATCTAACTCGCTCTGTCCTCTTCCGTGCATCTTCATCAGTGCCTGGTTCACTGCGTTTTCTTCCGCTCAGATCGTCATAAGTACGATTTCCCTTCGCGGACCAGTTCAGACGACGATATCGTAACTCATCGCGGCTCCCGACACTTGTGATGACACAGTACTGCTGAGCCCACCTCCAGATCTTTCACCCCAGCCCTTCTCGACTCTGTACACCGGCAAGCGTTGTGAGTCATGATGGTCCTCATATACGCGTTGCTTAGTCCATAGCGCGCGTCTGAAGTCGGGTACCACAATCGTACTCGGACCTCGGTGGAATCTCCTAGTTGGGAGCGAGAGCACTACTGCTCAGTATTCTTCTTCTCCAGCAATCACGACGCAGCAGCTGCAGCATCAAGCTCCGTGGGCGGGAAGACCACTGCAGCACATGGGCTTATAGATATAACTATAGATCGATCCCTCTCCTTGCAATTGGCTCTCCTCCCGCAACCCGCCACCATCGTCAGTACAATGTCCAGCTGCCTCGACATATCTCACTGGACCTCAGATCATACCAGTAAGTAGTATTCAAGCTCGTTTAGGTGATGTTGCTCAAAGATACAACCTGCGCCAGTGGCTGTTACTGTTGCAGATGAACAACGTCCTGTCGAGGACCGCGCACGAGACGAGAAGGGTCCCCGGATTGCTCCCCCACCCTTTGACAAACCGTTCGCAGACCTCCTGATTCGCTCCTCGGATGGCGTCGACTTCCTCGTCTTCAAGTGGATCCTGGCCGACGCCTCCCCCGTATTTGCAGGAATGTTCGAGCTCGCGCAACCGTCTAAGTGGGAGCCAGGCTACGCTGTGCGAAGCTCCGAGGACTCAACCGTCGTTCATACCACAGCGTCCTCCTCCCCTCCCGTGATCGATGTCGAGGAGGATAGCAAGACCCTACAGACGTTGCTCACCAGGTGCTACCCGCTCTCTACCGTACCCCATTTTGCGTGCTTCGCCGATGCCAAAACCTTCATCGTCGCCGCCCACACACAAGTACCAGATAGACTATATCTTACGCGTCGTCTCACCCTCCCTACGCGCTTCCACGGAAGCGAACTAAGTCGGCGTATATACCTTCGCACGACGCTACGACTTGGACAACCTGGCTCAGGCGGCAGCGCGGCACTTCTTGCGCGTGCGGGACATGACGACCTTCGCCCCAGAACTGGCGGATATCGACGGTCTTTCCTACAATTGTCTCCTCAGATACCGCTCCCGCTGTAGTGCCTCTCTCCGCGTCTTGAAGCCGGCGTTTCTGTGCAACTGGGCTTACAGGCCTCACAGGCCTGATTTCCCACACTGCGCTCAACACCCGATAATCCGTTCGGGCGAGGGTGACGAGGCCTACTACAACGCAAACGTTCCGGCGTGGCTCGTGAAGTACTTCGACACTTTACTAGAAGCTCTCGAGGCTCCTTGTGCTGAGATGTTGGACTCTGTGCGACAAGGAGTTGCAAGGGCGGTGGTCCACGAGGTCATTAGATGCTCTGATTGCTGTAGGCGTGGGGATGCAAGATCTGTGATGGATACCCTCTCCTCAGATCTCAAGGAGAAGGCATCCTGTCTGGTTGCTCAAGTAAGTTGACCACTTGTATCGCCGCTTTACCATGTTCACTTTACTGTGCGATGCTGATAATGCAACGCGCACCATTAGGTCGACTTCGAACTGAACTAATCAAGGCGCGTGTGTGTACGCCCGAGCGAACTGAACGCACTAGGGCGATGGAGCAGAGGGCGGTCTCAACGTGTATGTATGTCGATGATCTCGAGGGGAGCAGGGGGCGCATAGACGGAGGTGGCTGCAACCAGCATAGTTGACTCGATGAATATATGTCCTACGGCTTTTCTGGCTTCTAGTATGCGTATCTATGCCTCGAGTCTAGCTTCCTGCTTGCGTGATGTATACTCACAAATCCTCCACGTCCTGTCCGACGGCAACAATAGTTGTATACAGTACCTTCATCTGGAGTCAGACGCTTCACGCGATCACGTGCAGATCTACGCGGCTTGTTCAGGGACGCGACGCGTTGTTGATCCCGCGCCACCACTCTCGCCACTCCCGCTCACACCACCACTACACTGCGACCCTTAGCGCAAGCGTCTCTTTTCAACCTCGCGGAAGGTATACGCCGAGTTTGCGGTAGACGTCGAGTCTATGTAGCTTCAATTCGGCATGGCACCGTTCTCTTGCAGCATCTGCCAGGAGCTCTACCGTCTGGAGAAGTTGCGTTGTCTACCATGCGGTGAGTCTATGTAGATCTGCATGCTACGCGGTGGTCAGTCGAAGCCTTGCGCAAGCACGGGTACAAGAGTTCCTCCGGTCTCTCTTCGCTGAAAGACCCGCCGTGGATTGGATATACCTGTACATCTCCGACGATCTCTGTGCAATGTCCCTCCCCACTCCGTTTTCGTGCACGCTGACCTGACGTGCGTTCTGCTCCTAAGGGCATACGTTCTGCGACGAGTGCGTGACGCGCCTCGTCGAGGTTTCCAGACAGGACGCCCGCAGCCGCGCGCGCGCGCGTCCGCCCCTGCCCACCTGTCCGAGCTGCCGCAAGCCGTTCAAGTCCTCCGACCCGCACCCGATCTACATCGACCTTGCCGACCCGGAGTCGCAGGACGCTGCGCCGGCGCCGGCGCCGTGTCATGCTGAAGTGGTGCATACGCGGATCCAGCGCGCGACGGAGGAGGTCGAGCTCGTCGAGCGCGACCCGAGGTACCAGACCGTGCAGAAGGCGGTGCGCGGGGTCGAGAACGTCGCTGCGCTGTTCGAGGGCCAGCAGGAATGCCTCTTGGTCGGTCACTCCCTGCAATCTTGCTAGGGCCGAGGCGCATATACTGACTGTCGGTGCAGGGCCTTTTGTCGGCCGTGGCTGCACGGTGGCGGGGGATGTCCACCGCACATGAATCGCAGAAGAGAGAGCTGGCGAAAGTCCGGGAACAGCTGATGAAGGTGGAGGATGAGAGAGATGGGGCCGTGGCGGCAACCTCGAGAGCAGAGAAGATTGCGATGGAGGCGGTTCAGACGACCGAACATGCGCACAAGGCCTTCCGGGACTCTCAATCCGAGGTCGCTGCGCTACGAGACCAGGTCGAGCGATTGAAGAGAGAGCACCAGAAGGAACTTGATGACAAACGCGAAAGGCTGAAGAGGCTGTTCGCCAGCCTAGATGCTCTCAAGGAGAAGGTACGGACCCGTGAGATTGGCTCACTTATTGCGGCTCACGGTCGATCGAGTGTAGGAGGCCAAGCAAAAGAAGGAAATCGAAAGATTGCGTGCGGAGGCGGAAGAATCCGCCGAGCTGCTGCGTTCCTCCGCCGCCGAGCAGCTGATCTCCCTTGAAGTAGAAGATGACTTTGACCAGCAAGGTTCTGGAGCACCGTCAGAGGGTGCACAAGTGAGCCATCTCTTGAACCTTGATCATCCGCTGCACTCATTCTGATAAAAACGCAGCGAACGTATGATATGTCTGGGTCTCAGGCGACTTTCGAACGCCTCCCCGACCCTGGCGCCTCCCGCAAGCGCAAAGGCTCCGAAGAGGACCTCCCCGTGAATGATGCAGGCTGGGAGTCTGAGCGCGAGGAGGCAACAAGTCGGGCGTATCACGGTCCTCCGCAGCAGCAGCATCACAAACGCGTTTTGAAGCCGGCCGTGCCCAAACCCTCCGCCTTCACCTCCGACTGGAAGCTCTCGTCCGAGCAGCTCAAGCTGAAGGGGGCGCCTCGGACTCTGCAGCGGTGCGCGTCTGCGACGTCGTTTCCGATCAAGATGGACCCCAGTGGCAAGCCTCTCAAACCGGTACATGCGGGGTCGAGGAAGCGGCTGCGGAAGGATACGTGAACGTACAGTAGTACACTTGCCCACTGTCTTTCCCGGCTCCGGTGTATAATTCCTCTTGCGGCATGGAGCTTGATGTTTGTATGGGTAGTAGGAAGCCCAGGTATGGTTCGATGACAGGTGAGGCCTTCCATGTAGCGGTCCGCACGTCGTCAACCTTCTGTTCATACCGACGTGAGGCGGTGTAGGTTCGCCTCGTTTGACGTTGGGCGTTGAGCTCGCACGATGTGCCTGAGTGCTTGCTGTAGTACCTTTCGCTAGCTCTTGCTACGCCTGTGATTGCAAGGCGTCCTGCGTCATATAAGGGATTGTATGGCTTTGGATTAATATTGACATTCAAATTCGTTGATGACACTCGGCTCTGCTATACGCTTGAGATTTGCGTCTAGGCTGGCTGACGAGATGTCGAGAACGGGGTGCGTCTCAGTATCAGCATCATGCCGCAGACTCGGGGACGGCGGCTTCGATCTCACAACCGCGGTGTTGCGATCGTGGGAAAGCGAGGTACCGCCCAGCGAGCTCGCCGTGCACAGCGTTCCCGACGCTAAAGATGACACCCCCATCGCCGTCGCTCCGTCACCGTGCTTGAGCTCGAAGCCCGCAGATTACAACCACCCCCCGCCGGCACGGACGACGACCACTCCTTCCCCCACCGCTCGTTACACCAGTAAATGTCCAACGGGTACCTCGCCTCTCCGCTCTCCCCACCTCGCCCCACATCCCGGCCGTCCTCAAGAGGCTCGATCCGGTCCGCAGGACGCTCATCGAGCCCCAGTGTATCATTAGGAGACGACAGCGGTGCGTGCCTCCCACCCTTCCCGTCCAGGATCGGAATAATTGACAGCTGAGTGGAATGGCCATCACCGCCTCCATGCGTCTTGTCCCCCGCACGCTGCACAGTGGCCATCCGGAATCAGATGTCCACGCTGAAGCACAACATCCGCCACCAGCAAGCCCAGCTGAACGCACTCGAGAAAGAGGTCCTCCGCGGCCCCCGCCCGTACCCGCCCGGCATCTTCAACTCGCCCCCGATGTCCCCCGCCGAGCTCGACGCCGTCGGCGGCGCGGCGCCCCCCAGCTCGTTCACGCCCCGCATCGCGCGCCGGAGCAGCTACGACGCGCTCCAGGGCCTCGCCGGGCCCGACTCGAGCCTGCCGCTGCCCCGGCGGGAGGGCGAGGGCAGCATCCGGGAGGGCATCCCGACGTCATCGGGGTCGGGCCACCGCTCGTCGAGCCCGACGAGGACACTGAGCCGTACGTCCCGCTGCTTTCTCCGCGGAGTGTCGCCAGCGTATTGAGTTTTGTCAGGCATCCCCGTCTCATCAGTAGGTACGTCAGCCCCGCCTTCCCCGTTCGTTTTCGTTGTCTGTACGAGGGCGGTTGTGTTACCTCCGCGTATCACCCGCTCGACACGCGTATCAGGATGGTTTATACGACCGTATGTAATGGGTCCCGCTGTAAGCGGCTCTCATGGCCAGCACTCCCCTTGTCAGCAGTCGCCCAGCGTCCGCCGATGACGTAGTATCGCACAAGCCCCATTTGCCTTCCCCGACCCGAGCACACACGCAGAGTGCTGACGCGCCTCGCCCAGGAAACGCGCGCGCGCTCGCCGAGGAAGACAGCGGGAACACGTCCCAGTCAAATCACCTGTCCGTCTCCACGTCGTCCATGACCGGCGGCTCGTCCCCGCGGCGGTCGTCCTTTGCGCCAGGAAACACGACGAAAGTGCTCGCGGACCTCCAGGCGGGCGTGCTGAACGCGAAGAACGCGCTGGAGAACACGAAGGCGCAGCTGCGCGTGAGCCAGCGGCAGGTCAGCCAGCTCACGCGGCAGACGGAGGACCTGAAGGAAGTGCGGGAGCGGCTCCGGCTCGAGAACGAGGGCCTGAATAATGTCGTAGCACGGAAGGAGCGGTTACTGCAGGAGGTAAGCTATGCCTGTTGTCCGTGATGCATTATTCGAACCGACTGGCGCAGGTACTCGATCGTGCGCGGAAAGCAGAAGCAGAAGTCATCACCCTTCGGTCACAGCTCAAGAACGAGACGTCGACGTCGAAGAAGACGATCCGAGACATGGAAGCGTCGCTGACAGAGTGTACAGCCCGGACACAGAAGGCGGAGCGGGAGTATGCGGTCCTCCGAGACTCGATCAAAGGCCTCGTAGAGTCCTTCCAGACCGACGCGATGAACCTCCGCGAGGAGATGAAGCGGCGCGAGGAGAAGCTGAAGA
This sequence comes from Trametes polyzona, assembly GCA_022606195.1. Lineage (NCBI taxonomy): Eukaryota > Fungi > Basidiomycota > Agaricomycetes > Polyporales > Polyporaceae > Trametes > Trametes polyzona. Next base: position 1,018,283 of record JABYQF010000012.1, on the reverse strand, counting down.
ACGAGGCGGAAGAGATGGGCAGGAAGTATCGGCTGTTGCTCGAGCAGATTCAGAAAGAACGAGACGAGGGCGGAGAGGGCATCGGGGAGCTGCGCCGCCTGACAAAGGAGAACGAGCGAATAGGCAAGGAGATCGAGGAAGGGCTGAGGTCGGAGATGCGGCAGTTGCGGGCGGAGGTCGATCGGTCTACGAAGGAGAGCGAGGAGGCCACACAGACCGCAAAGTACGTGATATCCCCGCTCCTGCCAGCCGTGTCGTTGGCTGAAGAACCATGTTCGACAGAGACCTTGCCGCAGAGCTCAGTCGGCTACGCCGGCTCATGCGACAAGCGGGCGCCGCTGCCGCGCAGGACGCGCGCAATGGACCGTCATGATTGTCGCACCTCACTACTATTTTCTCCGTTCAGCATCCTCCATCCTCCACATTCCGCACCTCATATGTTGTTTATCGACCTCGTCGCTTTGCTGTCTAATCTTATACCCAGTATGCAGGATCCTGACATTCCGATATCGAGGACCAGGGGACTTAATCATATACTATTTGTTACATCGCCTGTATGTCCGCCGATGTGGGTGGACGTGTGCACACGCTGTAGAGACTCGACCGCATACTACCTTGGAAGCACGTACGGTTTTGGGACCCAGAGGCCAGGACGCACAATTTCTCAACGTTCCAATGGTGGTCATCGTGCAATTTCTCTCAACGGGCATGACAAGGATCTCGGCGCCCGCCAGTCCCCTGCCAATGACACGGAAGAACGAATCCGCAAGTTCTGGACGGCTTGGTTTCCGCGACAAACTGCACGAAAGCATTGCGTCAATCCTCTGCCGGATGGCTCACACCGCCCGTTTAGGCAATGCCACGTGGCTATCGGGCGTGTCGCGTCAGTTCGCGTGATGGGACCCGCGCCGGATCTCAGCGCGTCTCCGACTCCGAGCTCGCGGTTTATAGCCCCTCGCTCAGTTCGGTCCGCCCAGACTTTCTTCTTCGACCACCACCTGCACATCTCGCCGCACGCACACTTTCAGAATCGACATGGCGCATACTTCGCAGATCGTAGACAGCGCGCTTGGCGCGGTCGGACACACCCCGCTGGTCAGGCTCGACCGGATAGCGAAACAAGAAGGGCTGCAGTGCAATCTTTGTGAGTATATGCGCGATCAGAATTTTTTGACATAGCTGAGAAAATTGTGGTGTAGTGGGCAAGGTTGAGTATACCTCTGCCGGGGGTTCGGTCAAGGACAGAATCGCAAAACGCATGGTAGAGGAAGCGGAACGGGAGGGCAAGCTCATTCCCGGATACAGTGTCGTCATTGAGCCAACTTCAGGCAACACGGGTAAGCTAACTCGCTATCGCAATGACTGTGCTGGAAAGGCTGACCCGGATGTAGGAATTGGACTTGCGATGGCCTGTGCTATCAAGGTCAAACAGATTTTCTAGGCTTCTTGGACATGTGCTGAATACTACAGATAAGGGATATTCGGTAATCATCACGATGCCTAACAAGATGTCCTTGGTACGTATCCTGCGGCAATCCATGCTCATAACTGTCCACCCGTACTCATACCCATCACAGGAGAAAGAAGCTGCACTACGCGCTTTGGGTGCAGAAGTCGTCCGCACACCCACCGAAGCAGCATGGGATTCCCCCGAGTCGCATATAGGTAGAGCCCTACATTGCCGCTTCGGTACGCCTCGTGGCTGAATTCCTTAACGATCGCAGGGGTGGCGAACAGACTGCAACGCGAAATCCCTGGTGGCATCATCCTCGACCAGTATCGTAATGTGCGTACGCACAGTGATGAACTTGAGGATCGGTCTAATACCACCCCACAGATCAATAACCCACTGGCCCACGAGTACACTACCGGTCCCGAGATTGTGGAGGCTGTAACGTCCACACCGTCCACCGAAGAGCACCCTTCGTCCGGCAAGGTGGACGTGCTCGTGGCAGGTGCCGGCACTGGCGGAACGGTCACCGGAATATCACGCGCGATCAAGAAGAAGCATAACAAGGACTGCATCGTCGTCGGAGTGGATCCTGTACGTCCATATTTCTCCGTGAATGTTGGAAACCGACTGATTTTTCTGTCGTTGTGCAGAAAGGTAGCATCCTCGCCTATCCCGACTCATTGAACACAGACGGTGCCGGCCAGCAATATGTGGTCGAGGGCATCGGCTACGACTTCGTGCCCGACGTTCTGTCGCGCGATCCTGCAGACGTCGACCAATGGCTCAAGACGTCCGATGACGAGTCCTTCGCGGCTGTCCGTCTCTTGATGCGCCACGAAGGTCTCCTTGTCGGCGGTAGCAGCGGCAGTGCCCTCAGCGGCGCCCTCCGCTGGCTCCGCAGTGACCAAGGTCGCGCGATCGCCCAAACGAAGGGCGCGAACGTTGTTGTTGTTTTGCCGGACGGGTATGTGCACTTGTCCTGCATTTGCGAAGACCCTCTTCTCAATGAATACTGAACTTCACAGCATCCGCAACTACATGAGCAAGCCTTGGTTCCTCAAGATGGCGCTAGAGGCCGAACCTTCGCCGCTAGCGCATCGCATCGCCGAGGTCCTCAAGACGTCCAAGAGCGACGTGCAGACGAACGTCGATGGCCTTGCGGCTGGTATCGCATCCAGGACGTCCGTGCCCGACCTCGCGCACAGGCCCGATGCCGCCGATGAGGTCTCGAAGTGAACGGTGTCGCGAGGTGTATGAAGTTGTAGACGAATTAGATGGCATGTTTCGAGTGTGTGCACTGTACAGCAACGAAGGACGATCTCCCCCTGTATATGAAGGCGTACGTCACCGTAGAACGAAAGAGAGATATGATACGCCGAGCCTGCCGGGGTGCCCAATCATGCAGATACATTGTACATGCAAGATAGGGTGAGCGTGTGGTATTATGGATACGGATAAGACTACTACGTAAGTGTACAGTGGGTTTCGAACGATAGCGATGCACGACAGTGTCAATGAATGTTCCTCTACGCACTTTGATCCTCCCTAGTCTCCACCGCACTCAGTCCTCCGCGTCCGCATCAGCATCCGCCACGGCCGCGGCTGCTGCTGCTGCCTGGCGGTCCTCTTGCTTCTGCCCGTCCGCTTGTGCCTGCGCCTGTGCCTGCTCCTGCTCCTCCAGATTCCGCAGCCGCATCTCGACGAGGAACTCCTTATCGCGGATCGTCTGCGACCACGACCGGGTGAGCTTCGAGAGCACCCACATCGCGTGTCCCAGCCCGGCGAGCGTGAATATGCCCGGGTAGACGTGCACGACTGTCACGCGCCATCGTCAGTATCACCATCATCAATGAGATATGCGGGAAAGATGGACGCACAGAGGAAGTCGCCGTCCATTGGCAGGGTGACGAGGCGCGTCGCAGCCCACAAGCAGGCTGCGGGCAGGATGATCATGCCCAGCAGCCCTCCGGAGACTGGAAGGATCACCTCCGTCGTGGCGCGTACAGGGTCGAGGTGGATCCAGCCGTTGCGGATGAGCTGTGGTCACCACCATGCACGTCAGCGACCATACCGTCCAACAGCAAGAGGTACGTACTCGTTCGACGCCCCGCATCAAATCATGGCCAGGCTGGTGCACCCGCATCGAGCGCACGATGATCTTGCAGTACAGCAGCCCCAGCGCCCACATGTCGACCATCCGTATGCGCGGCTCCGCGAGCGGGTTCGCGGCGTGCTTGATGGGCTGGACGATGTACAGCTCGACGACGAGGCCGAGGAGGGTCGGGATGACGACGCCCAACGCGAGGAGCATGTACGACGCCTGCGCAGTCCAAAGGAGGCCGCGCTTGAGGACGTAGAGCGACCAGCCCGCGTGTTCGCCGTCGAGCCAGTGGCGCTGGCGGCGCTTATCCAGGCGGTCGAGCGCGGTGCCGAAGAGCCAGCAGCCCCAGAGCAGGTAGAAGCCGACGATGAAGGAGTAGCCGTCGTGCACGTCGTAGGGGAGGAAGAGCCGGAAGACGCCCCGCCCGAGCAAGATCGGCGCCGCGAGCACGGCCGCGAGTGTGGCGGAGCCGATGGTCCAGACGGAGAGCAGGAACGCGATGACGCGGGCCCGGAAGTGGGGAGGGATGTAGACGACGGTGTAGTCATCCTTGACTGGACGCTTCGCTTTCTCCGCCTCGGCGTTCTGGGCAAGGATCAATCTAGCGCCGTTCGCGTCCAGAGGAAAGCCTTCCTCGTCGACTTCGACGGTTGGAGGAGCGTCCTTGACGAGAGCCACGTTGTCGCTATTGGGGACGCGTCGGAAGGTGCCGTCGTGGACGGCCTCGGCATCATCCATCTGCATACTACTGTCGTCGTAGAGCAAGGACCTCCACGACCAATGCTGGGGGGTGTACTCTTCCACGGGGTGACGTCCACCGAACATGTACGACGACAGCCGAAGCTGTCGAGAGAGGTACTTCCAGACGAAAGTGCCGAATCGGCGTAACGCTTTGCGTGGGCGGAAGTACTCCATGGTGTATGGCAAGACTAGCTGAATGAATATGAGGTCGATCGGCACCTCCGACAATGGTTCCCTGGAATGGTGTTAGCAGAGATATGGGATGCTGATCGCAGACGTCTTCACCTGATCTTCCACCTGAAGGGCATGATTGTACCGCGGAAGAGTCTCAGAATGCCCGACACGGTTCCCACCCCGCTAGCGACAACGACTCCGTACATCGCGGCGCTGAGCAACAACTTGCGAAGCTGCAGGAGGGTCGGGCGCTCCAGGATATCGCGGATGGGGTGGAAGTTCTGGTCCTGGGGATCCTTGATGAACCACATTGCCCCAGGACGCATGATGCTGCGACACCCAGACAACAGCACGGCGAATTGGTACCTACAATGGCGCGGATGAGTATCCTTAATCAACATATGTGAATTCGCACACGTACATGAACATGGTGCCCAGGACCCAATGGTAGAAGATCGCGCGCAGAGGTGCGAAGAGGAGGAACGCGGCGCGCGAGCGGAAGGTGCCGTGGGGGAACATCCATACGGAGCAAATGTCGAGCATCATCCCACAGCCAAGCGGGAAGATGATGAGCTCGATGACGATGAACGCGGCAACCTGTATGTTCGTGAGTACGTGCACGATGTCATATACCAGAGCCACATACCTTGACCACGAGCAGCTGCTGGCGGATGGCGCTTCGAACGGCCCTACCCGCGCTCTTCATGGTGCCCACTGTCAAGACGTTGAGGTAGATAGCTACCATGAGCCCAATGACGGCGTAGCCTAGGCAAACGGCGAATGCCCTGTCCTGACGGCCGTCCCCGATGGCCATTTCAACCCACGACTCCTTGCCTTCCGCGCTCCACCGGCGGAGGTTCTCTCCTAGAGGTGCAAAGTAGGGTTCGGCAGCGCGCATGATTGTAGTATCCTCTTCCAATAGGCGGTAAACCTGAGTGAAGACAGACTCCGCTTTCGTCACTTCGGACGGCGCGGTCGTAACAGCACCGTCTGTGACTTGAGCAACGATGGCCATGACACGAGCATACTGGAGGGGGCGTCAATATGGCGATGATTGCATATAGGGAGCAACGACGCCTACCATCCCGGTCGCTACTTCCGCCACTTTCTCTGCACGTTCGGGGCCGGCGAGGGATGCCGTCGCATTCAGGGCTGAAGTGGCTACCAGTTGGGCTAGCAACGTCATAGGGGCCAGGAGCAGCCGCGAGAAAACCAGCAACACCGTGTCGACTACAGGGTCTGTGACCAGTCGAATGAGACGCAGGGGTAGGTGAACGAGTTGCAATGCACGTCGAGGATTCAACTATTGGCCGATGTCAGGATCAAAAGACACACGGTCTCGAAGTAGACTTACGCTGAGCAATGCGGTCGTCTTGCCGATGGTGAAGGGGAGCCATATGCCTAGGCCGATGGTGGCGTCGAGGATGAACGTCATCAATATCGCCTATGAGTCCTGTCAGCCCACTGAGTCAAGCAAACAAGGATCGCAGTGCTCACGTTCTGTAGGACGCCATACAATGGTCCTCGTAGACCAATCGCTGTACGGAGGATGTAGATTAGCCCAAGTAGACATCCGTATGCCGCACGAACTCACCTTCGAGGGCGCCGTCCATGTCGTCTTCGATATTGATATCGTTCTCAAAGTCTTCTGCCAAAGGCGGCGGCGGCTCTGCTCTTGGCGCGACCTCCAGTATGGGCGGGACGCCGCCCTCCGCCCTTGCCGGGTCCACGTCGTTCTCCTGAGCTGCACCCTCCGCCTCCTCGTCCTCTTCGTCCTCCTCTACCTCAACCACGACTTCTTCGTCCGTCCACCGGACGTCGTCCGCGTCGTCGTCCAGCTCGCCATCCAGCTCCACGTCCGCCATTTCTGCCCTCTCCGCTCTCTCGACCTCGGCTTCGTCCATCTCAGCCTCGCCCTCGCCGTCAGCCTCACCCTCACCCTTGCGCTCTTCCGGGTCTCGGAAGTACTTGCGGTGCGCCTCCTCCAGATCGTCGCGGTCCATGAGGTCCGCGTACCACTGTTCCACGAAGTAGTCAACGCGGCCTTCGGGTTGCGCCGCGGCCAGGTCCTCGGGTGCGCGGTACGTTGCGAGGCTGGGGGACGCGAGAGGCGTTGCCTTTCGGCTGTGTATCGCGCTTGTCGATGCGGACGCGAGGGCGGGTGAGGGAGGGAGCGTAACCGTAGGGAGAGGTGGTCGGCGCAGACCGGAAGGAGTGCTTGGGGATGGGGACGGTTGGGAGGGCTGGGATGGGGGAGCATTGGCAGAAAGATTCGTGTCTAGATGCAATGTCCGGCCGTTGGATGGCCCAGGAAGCGAAGAGTTTGGTGACTTGGGTGTGAGGTCTCTTTCGTCTTCTGTGCTAGAGTCTTGCTCTTGGGTAGACGGGGGAGGAGGGGAGAATGGATTACGGATGGGAGGCTCACCGTACCCATTCACACGCGGTGGAGTGCCGCTGAGGTCCGACGAGGACGGTAGGTCTGTACGTGATGAGGGTGTAGAGGCCGGGGGTGCCGGTACGGTGAAAGTGAACTCTGCAAAAGCGGGCAGGGAACTGCGCGATCGCTCGCGTCTGCGCTCTAGAGGCCAGTTCTGCGGATCCGGCTCTTCCGCGGGGCCTCTCTCACTTTGGGAGGATGCTGGGTCGGACAGGCCCCGCAAGTACTCATACTTACGAAGATCCCTCGCTTTACCTGCATCCACGTACCGCTCGTCTTCACTATCATCGGCGAAATGCGTAGGAGGTTTTAGCCTGGCCTTTTCAGCAGCGCGGCTCGACCGTCTGACTGGCGGCACTTTGCCCTTCCTGTGGTCACGGCCTGGTGTATGCCCTCTACTCCGGGTGCGTGCCCGACGTGATGGACCTGGTTCTGGAGCGCTCTCGGGGGCTCTTCTATCAATCCTTGTGCGCGGCTTCTTCGTCCTTGCTCGCGGACCGACATCGTCTCTGTGCACGCCGTCGTAACGCGCCCTGGCGTCGGGCGCTCTGGGTCGCGGTTCCTCCTGAACGACTATTGGTCGTTCCAAAGCGGGTGGAGCCTCTTGGATCTCGATTGCCGGGGGAGCGACGTCTGGTACGGGTGGTGGCGCTTCAGGAACATCGGGGTCGGCAGGGACGTCCCCGTCGTCGAATACGCCTGGACGGGCGTTTTGCGTGATCCACTCGCGCAGGAGGAATATCGCGACGAACGCAATCACAATAGAGGAAGCAATGATCTGCCCGGTCACAATATCGGACGAGACTTGCAGGATGACGGGGTGCATCAAGATGCCCGCAGGTGGAAGTATATGAGAATTAGGCAAGGTGGTGTTGACCACCGTGGTGTTTGTGGGGAGGTCTTCGAGGAAGTCCGCGTCGTGTTCTGGTCTCTGCATAGCGCTGATCCACCACGCTCTGAATCCTCGTTCAGCAAGGGTAAACAAATCGAGTCTGGTACCACGTACGCATGGTTGCCCATAGCGAAGTACATCCGCCATGTCCACACCGTCACCCAGGGAAGAGCGGCAAGCCATATTGACGTGACGAGAATCGCGCGAAGGCCAAAGATGATAGCCGACAGCAATTGCTGGGAGAACTGGCGGAGGATGAGGAACAAGGGTAGCCTCTCGGGCATATCCTTGGAGTACACTGCGAAGAGGTGGTGAGGAAGACGAGTTGCGGACCCGCAACATGAGGACGAACCCTTGGTGAAGGAGTACGGGTGCTTGCAAACGTCGCATGTCTTCTTCTTGCTGTGGGCTAACCATTCCGTCAAGCTAATGTGGGGGCTGTCAGAGTATGCCGCACAGCTTTGGGCTCACCGCAACTCACCAGTCTTGGTGAATGTACCTAATTGTACCCGAGCATTTGCAGGGATGATATAGCGGTTGTCCTGGCTCAGCGGGCGCGCTGCATATCCGGCAGGTATCTGTACGAGTGGCATAAGTCCCGGGCCATGGGTCGTTTGTCAGACAGATGGCGGACCTGGTTCTTCTAGCATCTGAGGCGGACGCGCCAGAGGTTTCTTATTCGTCCCAAGCTCTCCTAGACGGGCAGACAGTGAAGTCGTCGTCAGTGGTCGGGAGGGGAAGGTGTGGACGAGGAGGTGGGGGCTTGAGCTTGAGCTGCAGCCCCGCGCCCGGACGCATGCGCATGCACAAGCGCCCGGCACGCGCCACGGGCGCCTACCAATGCCGAAAGCAATGCACAAGATGTACCACGAGAATTACGCCGACGTTGAACACAACGTAAGTCAAGGTTCGTCACACTACAAGTATATAATACGCAAAACAGGCGATCTATGGTGGTGTTGTAGTACGCCATCCCTCAGCCATGTGCCGAATACCTGTGTTCCCAGGATGGAAGTCGGTCTTGGTGAGTCCCAGTATGATACTGCTGGACTACGTTCCCATATCATAAGGTGCAACCTCCAGGCCCTTCGAAGATACCTTACGGCTGTCGACTAGGGTAACACGTTTCCATTGGAGGGTGGGTGGTATATGGGTCACGTGCAAAGGAATCCACGGACAAGGCATACTATCCCTTATAGCGGCGAAGGGCGCAGTGCCAGCCGCGTGGACAGAGCCTCTTGCCTTCGCATGACCTGCATATTGCGCTCTTTTTCCTTCCAATCTGACCACGAGCGCAGAAAGAGACGTTTGTTGCTCCTCACTATGGCCCCTTCACCGCCCTCGGGACCAACCGCCGCCACCTGATTAGAGGGCGCGCGAGGGTCCTGCAAACTCGAGAGCTCCATCGCGTCTCAAGGATGGTCCTTGTGATGCCTGTTATAAGAAGCATGGATCTTATATGTGCCCATAATGATGGCGGAGAGACCTACGGTGACCTCAACGGAGTCCGATGACAGCAAACCAAGTTCCAGGTGATGATTGCATTGCGGCGTCGTCCTCGCACTGGAGGAGGGCAAGCACATGGGCGCCACCAACCCGTATGCATGCCTGACAAGAGTTTGTCTCGAGGAAAGAGTCACAAGCCTATGGGAACCGCTAACGTCGACAAGCTGAGAATGTGCACGAACGCCTTGAGGGCTAAAGACACAATGCTTATGATGGATGTTCTCCTATTTTCGACCGATACGACGCGCGAACGCCGCACGCGACAGCCTAGAAGAGGTGAACCCAGAAGGCGACGACACTGTACAGTGGATTGAGAACAGGACGATACTCTTGTTTGCGGAAGTCGGAAGGTGCTGCCGTAGCCCCAAGCAAAGAGTTCGCCATAGATCTACTGGTGTCAAGTGTATCCTGAAGATGCACACACGAGTACGCCCGGTGCTCGACGCACGTCGTCTGCCTCTTCGCAGCCCACAACATCCTGTGGGCCACATTGACGGAGTGTATGTCGGCATGGCCCACAAGAATTGCGGATTTGACGCCAGTAATCTGCTCGAGGGTTTGAGCTAGGCCCATCCGGTTCCCCCGGAACAGCCCAGGTTTAAACAAGAAACAGCTGTCGATTAGGTGCTATGAGCCCTGCACTGCTCGTCTTGTCGATGAAGCACAAGTCTATCAGTTCCAAGGCAGGATCAACTTCAAAGCAATTCCACAAGTCCCCTTGGTCTTGTCCGACAGCTCAGAGAGGGCGAATATAGTCGCAAGCTCGTCCGGGGCATTGTGCGAGTACTGTTCTCCGCCTGCGTCATTGGGCTGCCGGGTAAGAGACAAGATGACGTAGGAACCTGGCCGGGCTGTTCGTGTCATTCAAACTGTCCCGAGAGCGTACTCAAGAAGCGAGGCATCTGGCAAAAAATCGTGAGTGTCGTCCGTTCTTCATATGGCATGATTGAACTGATGCTACTGGATTCACCGATAACCAACGAGAAGAATGAGTGAGATGGCGCCTTGCTGGTCCAATGGACTGAGAGTCTGATGAGAGCTAGACGGGGATTCAGTAGTACGTGGAGCAGATACAGTCCGACTCACTCGAATGCACCATAATGGTGTACGATCCTGCAGGCATTCGGAGGTATCCGGGCCATAGTGGGGCTGAGGTCATTGTACCGGATGCATGCATATGGCGTATCAGATGGTCGTCGTAAAGTATAAGGACATACTGGCTGGCAACGTATCATTACATGGGACGTGCTGTTCCAAATGATACACTTACCCTAGAGCTGCGCGCACTGTTCGTCAGGGTTATGAGAGCATCGATGAACTCTAGACTACGTACTGAAACGCGTATTGGCAGTGCTAGTTTGGCCCTCGTATTACCAGCATATGATCTACGCCTGGCCGCCGCAAATAATCGGGCGCTGCCAGACGATGGGTGTTCCATAAACGCGTACCACCTGCGGCATGTACGCTGAAGTTCAAGGAATCTTCAAGAAGGCGAGGAGAGACTGCTCACCGTGAGAATAAGCCCTGAGAGAGGAAGTTGCCGAACCATCGTCCTCCTCCGCGCTCTACCACAATTGCCTTCGTGTCAACCCGCACGTTTGATGCATTAACCGGTGATATTGTAGGTTGGCGGAACGCCCTTACATTACATCCGAAAGGTTCACACGACGCAAGTACATCAAGGTCTGTTTGGCACCGCGTTGACCGCGCATCTTTTGCGCAGCCGCCGCATGCGTACGGCCTCCGAGTCGGAGCGTCGTGGCCAGAGCTTCTCGCAAGCTTCCATCTATCACCGCCGTTCCAGTATAGGCACCTTCGACCACCACGCACCCAGACGCAACCCCGGTGCGACCGCAGGCACCCTCGCTGTCAACTGTGCCCTATCGTTCACTCTTTCGAACGCGCGCCGACGCACGCGCTCCTCGGCGCCCAGTCAGAATGCCCGCATCTATCGGGCACCGCTCTCCCCCCGGGGATTGAAATGCACGCTACAGATCTGCAATGCGCGAATGAGACGTGCGTACGTCCCCAGCATCCGTCGGCCGTTATCCAGCTCGTAGGCGCGCACAATGCAGAGGCTGTCGCCGACGCCCCGGAAGGTCCTTCCTCCGCCACTGGCATCCTCAAGGGCGGCCCGCGGCCAGTTACAGGTCCAGACTAGGCGACTTACGCTTTCCAAGATTGAAGGCCCTCATGAGCCACCACTCATCTCGAAGACGCTTCCCGCATACTTTCGCGACGATATCCTGAGAGTCCACGGCGCCCGCCCTGCGCTCATTGCCCGCCAAGAGCCTCCGCGTCCTCATGGCGGGCCTCGCTCGCGCAACCTGGGCGATGCGCGGCACCTAGCATGGGACTTCGTGGAGTTCGACAGGAACATCCAAGCTCTCGCCCTCGGCCTCTTGAAACTGGGCGTCAAGAAAGGCGATAGGGTGGGAGTGATCATGGGCAATAATAGGTGGGTCAGGTCCCGAGACATTGGTGTGTCCGCGAACACTCGGAGCTCATTCGCCGGATAGTGCATATGCATGCCTTCAATGGGCATGTGCGCGAATAGGCGCCATCCTCGTAACGCTCAACCCCGCGTATCGCCTACCAGAGCTGGTAGGTATATGCCGATGATCCGAGTCCTGACATGAGCTTACGAGAACGCGCGTTGGCTACAGGTAGGAACGCTGAATCTCGTTGGAGTCAGCCATCTATTCGTGGTACCGCGTATCCGCAGTTCAGCGTATCTGCGGACGCTGTGCGATGCCTTCCCCGCACTCGCCCACTCTAGACCGGGCGAGATACAGGAGCCCGCGCTACCTGCGCTTCGGCATCTCGTTGTAGTCGATAACGTTGGAACAAACCAGTTTGAGGACGAACTGAGTGGGGTCAAACCCGCAGTCGACTACCGCGAGACCCTGGTATGGAACGCCAGTGCCGGGGAATCAAGAGCCATCGAAGACATCACGGCAGCGTTGGATGCACAAGACGTTATCAACTTACAGTTTACGAGGTGATGAAGCTTCGCATTCCCCTAAGCCGGGAGGTACTCATGGTCGTTGGCAGCGGGACAACTGGGGCGCCGAAAGCTGCATCGGTATACCACTCCTCCATGATTCTATGTCAAGAGGCTGAACAACTCGACAGCTCACCCATTACGGTCTGCTGAACAACGCGTTGTCCATCGGCCGCTGCCTGCACTTCACTCCGTCGGACGTATTGTGTGCGTCCAGATGCGCTTCCGAGACTGTACTCTATCTGACTCTAGTTTCATAGGCAATGTCCCACCGCTGTTCCATTGCATGGATAAGTTGTTCTATCTGCTACCCCTTCTTCGCGTCGACTAATCTCCTATATGCGACATACGCCTCGTGATAGGGAACCTCGCCGCCTGGACGCATGGCGCCTGCATCGTCTACCCGTCCGAGCTGTACAACCCGCTTGCGATTGTGGATGCCGTGACGCAAGAGCGGTGTACCGCCATTCACGGTGTTCCCACTCACTTCCTTGGCGTCCTGCATGAGGTGCAGGAGCGGAGGGAGAAGGGGGAGATCGTAGATACGAGCTGCCTTAGGTATGGATCAGGCTTTTCTTCATGTCTATGTGTCTGCCAGACTGAACATCGGACGTTATAGAACGGGAGTCGCGGCGGGCTCGCCGGTGCCGATTGAGCTAATGAAGCAGCTCTCCGAGAAACTGAACCTCACGGAGCTTACCTCTGCGTATGGCATGAGTATGTACATTGATCACTTACCCGCCTCGGAACCAGCTAACGCATTCTGGGGCTAGCGGAGTTCAGGTAGGCTTCTCTACATCCTCCTTGACGTGCATGACCCCTTGACGCGGCTCTGCATATAGTCCTGTTGCTTTCCAGTCCACGCCCGACGACCCTATCGAAAAGCGGTACGAGACGGTGGGCACAGTGATCCCGCATGTTACCGCGAAGGTGGTGGACCCCGAGGGGAAGATCGTCCCTGTCAATACGCCTGGAGAAGTCTTCGTCAGCGGGTACCTACTCCAGAAAGGGTAAGCTGCATATACACAGGCGTGTCGAAGTGCCTAACGAGACTCTTGCGACCTCAGATACTTCAACGACCCTGAGCAGACCGCGCTCACGATGCTACCAGACGAAGAAGGCGTCGTCTGGATGGACACCGGCGACGAAGGGATCATGGATGAGGACGGATATCTTAAGAGCAAGTCGCCCTGCCCGTTTCGGATCCTACTCCTTGCTCACGTATACCCCTTCAGTTGTAGGACGTATTAAAGACATCATCATTCGCGGCGGAGAGGTGAATCATTGGAGCCCTCTTCGTGCGTGGACTCTTGTTGACCCCACGGTGGCCCCAGAACCTCTTCCCAGTACAGATTGAGAACATCCTAGCCGCACATCCGAGCGTCCAAGAAGTGGCAGCAGTCGCCGTCCCCGACGCGAAGTACGGCGAAGTTGTCGGGGTGTGGATCGTCAGGGAGCCTGGGACGACCATTTCCAGAGAAGAAGCGCGGCGCGTCGTCGCGGAAGGGATGAACCCTCAGGTACGTCGTCCGCAGGCAGCGGTCGGCGATGATCAACCTGTCTCTCGCTATGAAGGGAATGAGGGGCTGATAATACCTGTTTTACTCGTAGAACACCCCTGCATGGGTATGGTTTGTGGGCGAAGACGGGGTGGCCCAGGAGATGCCTCGGACGGCGAGCGGGAAGGTGCAGAAGCACATCTTGAGAGCGTGGTCGAAGGAACTGGCGGAGAAGGGAGTGGGGCGTGCTGCACCTAAGCCGTCGGAGTCTCGATAGTTTGGACGTTCTGTAGGATCTTGGAAGTGTCGTGCCAACCATGGGTTCTCGACTTCGCAGCGGAGGCCTGAATTTCTGGTGTATTACTGCCTCGCTGACGGACTTTTGTAGAATTTCCTATGTGATGCCTGGTAGACAATTTACTAGCAATGTGTGAATTGAGCTCGGCACTTGAACATTTCCTCCCCGATGGCTCGCAACTCAGTCGGAAGCGCCCGTCGGACAATAGGCACATGCCTTCTCTGACTGTCATCCACTGGTTGACTCGAACCACCATCGATATCACAGGTCTAGGAGAGTGCAACTTGGCTCGCTCGTCTGTTCACGCTCATCCATCTTGTATACTGCCTGAGCTATGTCTGAGACTACAAGCTTAAGTTCCTCATCTGCGCCAAAGCGGGTTTTCCCTCCTCTGTACAAGTCCTCTGGGGATGCTGCTATGGACAGGCTCGCGTTCTTCCACATACTGGAAAGGCTGAAGGTACATCTCAACTGTCTCTTAATAACCATAAATGATACCAGAGTTCACCTTGCTCCCTGAAGACGCAAAAACGGACGGGCTGGGTCGACCACAAGGTATAAGGGTATCACGATCTATGACGTATCGGAAAGCCGCTCACGGACGGACGTCCAGTAGGTCCCCGAACCCGAAAGGTCAGATTCTTCGTTCTCCAAGCCGACGTCTCCTCTCAGGCTTCATTTCTATTCTGCGTAGCATATCGGACCATATGTACCGCATGTCCGTGCTCGCGATGTGTACTTCCGACCCTGACCTGGACGTTTCGAAGTAAGGGGTTCTCACCCAGAGCCTCCACTACTTCTCCTGATAATATGGCTCTACAGGTGCGTCATGATGGCAGTCGTACATGATCTAGCAGAAGCGCAAGGTGGGCATCTTGGCCTTTAGAGAAGGCTTGGTCTAACTTTCTTCAGTCGGTGATATCGCGCCGCGGGAAGGCATTCCCAAAGCGGAAAAGCGGCGCCTCGAAGCAGTGGGTGCCACGAATGACCACTGATACTCTGTACTCAGCCCGCCGGTAGGAAGCGATGCATAACTTTGTGCATGAGATGCTGCACAGTAGTCCCGCAGCTCAGCGTATCGAAGCTTTGTGGAAGGTAGGTGCCCTCGTGGGTTCCCGCCGGACACTCCCATGACCATGTTACCAATAGGAGTACGAGGAAGGAGAGAGCAAAGAAGCCAAGTTCGTTAAAGGTAGGCGGAGTGCATGGCTCAGGTGCGTATCTCGAGTGCTGAACTGGATGCGCGGAAGACCTCGACAGATTCGAGATGGCTTGCCAAGGTACGCTCGATGTACACATGCGTCCACACATTATATGGCGTTCTCAACAATCTGTGAAGCTTCAGAATATGAGCGCAATCATGGCATGCAGACTCTGCAACCCTTCTTTGAGAGCAGCTTGCCCTATATTCGGCATCCCGAGGTCCAGCAATGGGGCCAGGCTCTGGCAGACGAACGGCAGAAGAAAAACTCGACGGGCTGATAGATTTGTGGGGTATCAGTTCAAACTATTGTACAACTGGGTACAGACCGTCCTGGTGTCGAGCACCTATACAGCGTGTGTGGCGGTCAACTACAACAACTCCGGAGCTGATACATACGAGCGACGAGATAGCCTTTTAGGTAATAAGTAAAGGTGCAGTCCGGGTTTTCACATCATGTCGATCCACTCGCTGACCCGCCGCAAAGTGTCCGTGCGCTCCGGCTCGTGCCAGGTGAACACGACAAAGTCGTGGACAGCGTCAGGCGAGATGTCGGCGGTGACCTTCACCCCGTCCGCGCGCATTCGTTCGATGAGGGCCCGCGAGTCGTCCATTAGGCGCTCCGGTGCACCCGCCACGACATACGTCTCCGGGAAGCCCTTGAACAAACCTTGAGACGGCACATGCAACGACACCGGCGACATGTACCGGTTCGTCTTCGCGACCTCGAAGTCCATCGGGCCGAGCAACGACACGACCGCGTACTCCTCGAAGAGCTCGCCCGGCTTCACAGCAAAGATATCCGTCTTCGCGCTGGTCACCGCGGACGAGTCCGGGCCGTGCCGCGACATGGACAGGTCGAGCCACGGAGAGGCCACGAGGATGTGGCCGGGTGGGGGCAGCGACGGGAAGTCGTTCTCGAGGAGGTACCGCGTGAGGCCCACGGCGAGGTTCCCGCCCGCGGAGTCCCCGGCGACGACGATGTTCCGCGGGTGGAAGCCGGCGACCTGGACGAGGTAGCGGTAGCCGGCGACGGCGTCGAGCAGCGCGCTCGGGAACGGGTTCGCGGCGGGGTACGGCACGGAGGACGTGAGGCGGTAGTCGACCGCGAACACGCGCTCGAGCGAGTGTGAGTGCTTCAGGATCCCGCGCGTAAAGTTCGCAGTGACGTCTGACGGGTGCGCAGTGCCGATCTGTCCGTCGAGCGCAGAGCAGGTCAGATCGACATTCCACGCCTCTCCGTAGGATCACAACGCCACTTACGCGGAATCCGCCACCGTGCATGTGCAGGACGACTTTCTCGCCGGGCTTCGCCCTCGGCCCAGTCCACACCGCGCCCTTCAGCAGCCAGTAGCCGGGGATCCGCGCGGGCTGGGCGCCCGTGATCTCCGCGACGCGGCGGACCTCGCCGCAGAAGAGCTTGTCCGGGACCGGGTCGACCCACGCGAACTTGGCGTCCGTCAGCTCGCTGTCGGGCACCTCCCCGCGCGGGACGGGTGGGGCCCTCAAGTCGAGCCTGATCCCCCACACCTCCTGCGCGGTGCGCACGATGAGGCAGCGCGCGAGCGTCCACGACGGCCGCGGCCGGCGCGCGCGCGGGAGGGCGTCGAGCGTCCACAGCGGGAGCTTGACGAGGAGGAGGACGAGGACGAAGTAGAGGAGGTACAGCGCTTTGAGCGGCTGGTACTCGAGGACGTTCGCCATCGCGGACGATCTGCCCTCCAGATCGGCGTCGGGGTGCGGGGTGCGGGGAGATGGCGGGTCGGCGAGATGAGATGAGATGGGGCGCGGCTGGATCTGTGCGGCGCGGTGTGGGGTGCACAGGCAATACTGCGAGAGGTGAGGCGATGTTGATGGTGGAGGAGGAGGGGCCTCCTGGGTCGCTCTCTGCCCTACGGCCGTACTTCACAGGTTGTCAAGGCGGACTGCAGCGGCGTAGGACGTGCCTCCGTCCACGACCAGACGAGCAGCGCCGCTATACATAGATCTGCGGAGGGAATGGGAGCCAGAGGTTCTGATGATAGATGGCGTGCGTCAGATGATGGATGCGCACAGTTGGGTAGATACGGCGCGCGGCACCGAGTGCATCTCCAGGCAGCGCGCGGTTCTCTGCGATTCTCCCCGCGGTGGATTTCAATAGGACGGCTTCTCCCATCAGTGCGCTGGCTCTTGGCCGCAGGAACCGCGGAGCCAGAGGAAGGGGCAGGTTTCCCATGTGATAGCATCGTCGACAGTCTCAACAAGTGTACAACAGGACATAAGGTCTACAACTCGACATGCAAGGCCGGGTGTTACACAAAACTCTAAGCAGAACGCCTCAAGACGAGATAAGCGACCACTCCGAAGGGCAACGGGATGCGTACGCGGGCGGGCCTGGCTCGAGAAGGCACAGCAATCGCGCGAGAACCATACAAGGATTTCCCTTTCACGCATCTCCGTAAGCGCGCAGGATTGCAGCCGTCTTCTCCGACCGCGGCACGATCCTGCACTCGAACGGGGCCGGTCGGCTGAGGGAGATGAACGCAACGTCAGCACGCTTTTCCTATGCGCCCGGACTCCGTCTGCGACCGGATGCGCACCAGGTGTACCCGGACAGGAACTTCGCGGGCGGGGTGATCTCGTTGCCTGCGCTGTCAAGAGGCTTGAGAATATCGAAGAGCGCGATGATGTTGGAGATGGCGAGCCATATGCTGGCGTCGGCAAAGGCCTGGCCGGGGCATGCTCTGTTGGAAAACAGCGTCGACGACAGCGGAATGTATCAGTTATCTATCTCGTGATTGCTAGGAGTAAATGCGCCGCGGGCGCAGGTGAGTGGGTGTGGGGGGAGGACTCACCGCCGCCCAAAGCCAAAGGTAAAGTTGCTGGGGAGGAGCTTCTCGCCGCCCTTTCCATCGGACGACGGCATGTGGCGCTCTGGCCGGAACTCCTCAGGATCAGGGTAGTAACGGGGGTCCCGCGTGAAGGCCCTGCGCTCGCACGCACTGAATGAGCTCGCGTTCTGAGGTCGCACCGCGGAGCGCATCAGACTGACCAGACGTTGGGGATGACCATGCAGCCCCCGGGAATGTCGAGGTCGCGGTACTGGTCATCGGACATCACGCGGTGCGGTACGCCTGCGCGGGGGCTTAGTTTAGAGCGAGCCCAATTGAAAGCGTAGGACCACAGGCTCACCCATGGGCAATGCGGGACGCCAGCTATTGGGGCAAGCACGTGGTGTCAGATAGGACGTACTCATGCATTGAGAAATGACGACTCACCGATAGACTTCTTCGACGATACCGTTCAGGTAGGGCAGGGACTCGCGGTCGTTAAAGTCGATGAGCCGCTCGCGCCCGATGACCCTGTCTATCTCCTCCTGGGCCTTGCGCCACACCTCCGGGTTGCGGGTCATAGCGAGGAAGAACACGGTCAAGGTTCCCCGACTCTGAGAGGAGGAACGTGTATAAGTCTAAACGGCCGATGTGTCAGTCTTTGTACTCACCGTCTCCACTCCGGCTGTATGTGCACACGCGGTCAACGACGCAGGATCTTGTCATGGACGCATATATACACACCTCCATATACATTGAAGGCAAGGTACTTGATGTCATACGCCTCTGTCGGTGTGGGCGCTCCGTTACATTCTGCGAGTGCGGTACTCAAGACGCACGGTGCGGCCTTGCCCGACGCCTTGATAGCATCCATCGTAAGTCTCGGTGCATGCAGTCCATCGGAGCACTTACGATTGCTGACACCACGGTCTCGTAACCGGTGTCCAACCACTGGCGAATTTGACTGCGGACGAGCACGGCATTCTTCTTGAACTTGATGAAAGGGACCCATGTGGGGATGTACTTCACTGAAGGAAGAACAGTCAGTGATGCGATGGAGGAAACTAGGCTCGGCTTGTAGCTCACGAATGGGGAAGAAGTCGACGGGCACTGCACCAGGTCGTCCAGCGGCGTTTGTCCCGTGAATGGCGCGATCGGCGAGACGAACAATCTCGTCGTCGAGAGACTTGATCGGAAGACCGTATGTGATCTCAAGAAGGATCGACGCGAGGTAACTGTATGCCAAGTACGAGTATTGGCACGAGATAATAAGCGCTGACATGAGGTTCCTTCAACTCACAGGTGAATATGGTCGAGGAACTGCTCCGGAGTGTCGTTGAGGTTGCGCAGGAAGTTACGAATCTCCCTTCGTTGGATGTCCTGGTACCCGTCCAGGGTGGTCTTCCTGACCATAAAGTCCGTCATCCACTTTCGGTGTTTGCGGTAGAGGTCTCCGTAAGGCAAGCTGCCCAGCGTACTCGCTTCCAGCCTGGGATGAGTCGCAGTTCTGTGAGCGGTGTCGCAACTATCGGTTCATGGTCAAGCTCACAGTTCGTTGGATAGGACCATGCGGGGTCTATCCGAATACTTGAGGCCGCGCTTATCCATAAGGTCGAAGGCGGCCTCGATAGAGCTCAGCAGGAGAACTTTTGTCCTGAACAGTCGGAAGTAAACGACATCCCCTGGGCACACATGTGTTCGGTCAGCTCCATCTGGATATGGGATGCTATGGTTCGAAAACAGTACCGTATGTCTTGCCCCATTTGAACATGACCCGTTCGGCAAACTCTAACGGAAGCTGGTGAACGTTCCCCAGTATCGGGATGCCCTTTGGACCCGGGGGCAGGTTCAGGCGTTTGGCCTTGAACAGCGCCCGTACGAGGAGCGCAGAGAGGAGGAGCCCGGCGGCTGCGACCGTGAGCGGCCAGGAATTCGAGAAGACGACAAACATGGCGCCGAGGAGTCGGAGGAGGACAGTGGCAGGACGCCTTCTTATACGAGCGGGCGATGCTGATGGTGGGGGAGCTGGGGCTGTGGACGGGGCTCGCCTCAGCCGCGGTCAGTGGTCGCGTTCTTCGACCCCGTCCCTCTCCCGTCACATTCATACTTATCCAGCGCTGCTCGTGCCGGCAGAGTTTACTGGCGGACGATCGCGAGTTCAACGTAACTCTAACCCAGGACACGGCGGCCAGTGCCCCTCCGATTCCGGCGGGGGTGCAAATGGGGTGAAAGTGCTGTCGTAAAAGACTGCTCTCCTGCCGCCGCGATATCCTAACCACATCCACGTGGTGGCGTACATACGCCTGGGCGCCTGCACTCACGTTCACTCTTGCACCCACCATGTCCCGACCGAACACCAGCACTTTTCTCCAGCCTTGTCTTTGCCCATTGTGGTCGAATCGACAGGACCCTCTGTGACCCCGAGATGCATGGCCAAAGGTACTGTATCCTCTGATTGTCAAACCGGTGTTAGTCGCCACAATGGCCCCTCTCCCGCTCTACTTGGCCCGACGCTGTCTTCCATTTGCAAATGTATCAATCACTCGCACCGGTCCCTCCACGCTGTCGAACAGCTATCTAGCAAATCTCTGCTCGTTTGAGGAGTTTTCCGGGGCAGCCGAGCGGTACCGCCGCATTCGAGGCGGATGGCCGTGGGGATGCCCCGGCGTATGTGCAGATCTCGACGCACAGTCTTGCGCTCGGGCGGCCGCGGCGGACAATGAAACATATCATGCCAACAGATAGAAGCCCGGCGAGAGGGGCTGCGCGTACAGCATCCTAGATGGACCGTCGCGCGCCCTTGGTAAGTTGGTAATACCGCAACGTAGTACCGCCCAAAGACATTTTTGTCCTAGTCTCCTGCTATGGGTGCAAATCGGTGCGCCCACGAGGAATGGAGAAATCGGATCTCGAGGTGCGCTTCTTGGCGGACATGCGCCCACGGTTCAGCGCTCAACTGTCTGTCTACCGCCAGAGAACATGGACACTGCGGCTGCAATCAGCTTCCCGTACCTTTTGGTGCTATCGCCCACTTCCGGGCCATCTCCGCTCTGTGCCCCATATCAGGCCCTGGGAAGCGCTACATTGACAGCCTCACAGGTACAGAGAGCGCCGTACAGGTCTCTAGCCTCACTGATAAATCAACGAGGCCGCCAACACCACTGCGCAGGGAGCTTGCTGGACTGCCGTATCCGCTTCTCAGACTATGAGGGTCCCTAGATTTGTCGCACCTGTAGCACGCACTGTTCTCAGGCAACAGCACCTGTACAGACCGCACAAGAACGACCTCCTCATCAACTTCACCGTGAGTGTTACACGGACCTTTCCGCGCTCCGAAGATTAACTATCTCTCCAGGGTGACATTGCATATGCCGTCCCAGCCAGACTCGACATCGAGGGCCTCGCGAGCGCGCTATCACGCACGCTCGCCTCTTTCCCCCTCTTCTGTGGCCGTCTTGTTCGCGACCCGGAATGGGCGGTTCGTCCGTGCCTGTCGCATCGTGGCGGCCTCCTACTCACCTCCTGACCGGCGGCAGATATCCCTGGACCCGCCACAGCCCATCTCGTTCTCCGTCAAGGAAGGCTCGGCGAGGGCGTGGTGGGACGCGCCCGAGACCACCGCCGTCATCCGTCGCCAGCCCGGTCCGCAGGTCGAGAAGATAAACCCCTTGCGGCTCCTGAGCGGCGAAGACCCCGCGCTGCTGAAGACGACTGTGGTCAGAATGAACGACTGGACGCTCGTCGGGATGTCGTGCTCCCACATCGTAGGTACGCCCTCCCCCGCGCCGCTTTTGTCCCTCCGCTCTCAGCGCCACGATGCCCGGCTGATGTTCCCCTGATGGATGCTCTGTCGTTTTTCCCCCTCCCGCGCCTGCCGCGGACCACCGCACCTTGTCTGGCGTCTTCGCGCGCACGCTCCGAAGCGGACCTCGCGTTCGTGGTGAAGTTCATGCGGATGTGGTCGCAGCACTACACCCGCGCGGCGCTCGAGCCGGAGCCTGTGTACCGCAACCGCGCGGACCTCGCGCTCCCCGCGGACCCCGCCCGTCTCGCGCACATCCGGTCGAAGCTCCCCGGCATCCTCTCCGACACCTTCGCGCTCGACGACATCCCGCCGTCTGTGTTCAGCCCGTTTCCGATCACGCGCGTCGACGTGCGGCTGTCGAGCGCGCAGACCAGGGCGCTGCACGCGGCGCTGGGACGGCTCGCGCAGTCGTCTGTGTCTGTGGGGCAACAGAGGCTGACCGCGCAGGACGCGCTTAGCGCGTTCATCGTCTCTGCGGCCAATGCGAGCAGCAATGAGCCTATCACGCAGATACACAATGTCATGAACGTACGTCCCATCTCCGACGCTGAACTCTCGGTCGCGCCCTATCAGAGCACTCACCCCGCACGCAGTGTCGCGGAATCAACCCAGACGTGCTCTCCGCCGAGGCAGCGGGGAACGGGCTGATGTACGCGACGACGGAGCGCGTCGCGCTCCCGCCCTCGCGCGCAGACGCGTTCGTCGCGTACGCGCGGGCGATGCGCGCGTCGATCGTGGAGGCGCGCGACCCCGCGTACGTGCGCGACTTCCTCGCGCTCTCGGGCGAGGAGTGGTACGGGCCCGCGATGGCGCACCGCGGGCACTACGTCGCGCCCACCCCGGGGAAGATCATCATCAACTCGAGCTGGAGGTGCGTTCTGGTGTCCTTTTCCGCTCGACTTGAGTTTGTTTGTGTGGTTTTTATTTGGGTCGCCGGTTCGATCGTTCATTGCTTTCGCGGTCCCCGCGCTCGCCGCGTCTGTTCCCCAGCTGTTCCCTTCCCTGGCATCTGTTTGAGTTCAGCATGTTGTTTCCTGTTTCAACCCCCCACCTCCGACTTCGACTTCGATTTTGCGCTCGTTCACATCCACCCCTTCTCGCCGCCCGCGCTTCTCGGGAGCAACGGCGGCCTTCTCCGTCCCACAAAGTTCACTTCTTTCCCTTCCTCCGCGCGCTTCCTCCGACCGGTCTCCATCCCTAGCTGCAGCACCAACACCAACACCCTGTACATGATGCACAAGAACGCTAACAGAAACCCCGCTGACAGGCACGACTGGGGCGCGGCGCACTTCGGGTGCCCGGGCAGGACGTGCTGGCAGATGTCCGACACGGTCCCCACGGACAACTACGTGCTCGTCTCGCCGTCGAACCCCGCGCCCGGCGGCGCGGGCGTGTGGGCGCGCGACGGCGGCGCGTGCGAGGTCTCGCTGAACGTGCGCGCGGGGCGCGAGGCGGCGTTTGGGGCGGCGGTGCGTGATGTTTGGGCGGAGTTGGTTGGGGAGGGCGCGGGGACGCCTGGGGTTACTGTTTTCTTGTAACTTATGTAGATATGCTGTAAGCATCGGGGAATGGGTCATGCGACTGGAGAGGTATATATGCGGAGTATGCGTGGTACATCGCGAATCGTCATAGGAGTCGGGGAGCGTCAGACACGGAAACAACAATCATCTCGTGAACTCATACATACGGGGCCACCAAGAAACAACAACGATCCAGAGAGTCGTTCTAGTCGAGAGGAAGACGTCGTGCGCGCAAGACTCGTCTACCCCTTCGCCGGCTTGATATCATCGATCCACTTCGCGAGCCTGCGCAGGACATCGGTGTGCTCCGGCTCATGCCAAGTGAACACGACAAAGTCGTGCACCGCATCGGGCGGGATGTCCCGCACGGCCTGCACGCCGTCCTCCCGGAGCTTCACCACCATCGCCTCCGCGTCGTCCTGCAGGCGCTCCGCGCCGCCCGCGATCACGTACGTCTCCGGGTAGCCCTCAAAGATGCGCGTGCCCGCGCGGGGCACGACGGTCAGCGAGAGCGGGGACAGGTACCTGTTCGTCCGGATCTCCTTCATCATGTCGAGCGGGCCGAGGTACGACTTGCACCCGTACAGCGCGAACGGGTCCTCGTCGCTCACGCCGAAGATGTCGACGGGCCCGTTGCGCTCGACGGACGAGCCCGGGCCGCGGCGCGACATGGACATGTCCACCCACGGCGAGGCGACGACGAGCCGCCCGGGCGGGGGCAGGGACGGGAACGCGTTCTCGAGGAGGTACCGGACGAGCGCGGTCGCGAGCCCGCCGCCCGCGGAGTCGCCCGCGATGACGATGTTCGCGGGGGCGAAGCCGGCGTCGAGCACGAGGTAGCGGTACGCGGCGATCGCGTCGAGCAGCGCGGCCGGGTACGGGTTCACGGCGGGGTTCGGGTCCGAGGCGGAGAGGCGGTACTCGACGCCGAGCGTGCGGCGGAGGTCGTGCGAGTGCAGGAGCACGGTGCGCATGAAGTTCGAGGTCACGTCGGACGGCTTCGCGCTCGAGGTCTATCATGCGCGCACAGCGCAGGTTAGCTCTATCAAGGACGCGCCACTCGAGAGTCGGAGGAGAGCTACGCACTGTGTATGCGCCGCCGTGGAAGTGCATGACGGTCTTCTCGCCGGGCTTGGCCTTGAGGCCCTCCCACTTTGTGCCGGCCTTCAGCAGCCAGTATCCGGCGGTCCTGACGGGTTTCACGCCGGTCTTATTCGCGTACTCGCGGACCTCGCCCGCGAAGAGGTCGTCCGGGAGGGGGTCGATCCAGGTGAACTTGGCGTCCTTGAGCTCGCCGGCGGGCTCGCTAAGCGGCGGCTGGACGGAATCGAAGTCGACCTTCATGGTGAAGAGCTCCTGGATGGTGCGGACGATGAGGTTGCGCTTGAGCGTCCATGACGGCCGGTATCTGTGCGAGCGGGGGGTGTACCAGGCGGTCCAGAGGGGGATCTTGACGAAGACGAGGGAGAATGCAAAGTAGGCGACATAGAGAGTCTTGAACGGCTGGTACTGGAGGATAGGCCTCCTGCCGTGCCGCGGAGGCATTGTGAGCTAACGCGTGTGTTAGTCGGAGGGCTGCTGGCAATATACTGAGCACCGCCGATGGCCGCCTGGTCGCTAGCTCACGAGTGCAGGAGCATGCGGCGAGAACTAAAGGAACTGGGAACGCGTGCTGTGACTAACTGCACTGGGGCTGGCCGGCGCCCGAACGGGCGAGTGCGGGTGTGGAGGGAGGACGGGCAGCTGGTCGGGGCCACTGCGGCTACTACGCACACGCCCTGTCGCAGCAGCTGCGCGCGAGGATAACGGTCGAGAATAGCTCAGCGGGAATCGAACAGAGTTCTGTGCAAGGGGGCATCACCGAACGTGTTGGATGCGCCCTAAGTTGACAGCTCTTCCTCTTCCACACTGGGCGCTGGCCAGATGCCCCGGTCCGGCCCCTGACGCCGAACACCTCCACTGCCACCTAGTCTGCTTCTTATTGAGGGGGTCATACCGTAGGTCGACGTTCGCTGCTTATGTCAGCTATGTTTGAATCTCCGAAGCGCGTCTCAAACTTAGCGCCCGATGGATAGGACGCGTCGCTCAGCGCGGTTTTGTCTTCGTTTCTTGTCTGCAGCGGTTGGAAGAACGGGATCTCGCTCGGAAGCAGTGAGCCATTATCTTGGCTGCATAATTCCATGAGCTGAGTTCGGGTCGTAAGCCGGCATGGTAGACAGGGACGTATGTATACGGTGCGGTACGCGGTACAAGAACGAGTCGAGCGTCTCCACGCCCTGAACAAGCAACAGCCACTCGGCATCTCTGCCATCACTCGGCAACCTCAACTCCGCTGATCCGGAAGCACGAACGTCGACCTACGGTATTGAGGGCGTGTTATGAAGCAGACGTCTTTTGTGCTTGCTCAATAGACGTCTGCCTAGGGGAGACAAACTGCCACCGCCCTCCGCGCCCGTCGCTCGTCTCTCTCTTCATCCACTTTCCGTCTCTTCCCGCGATGGCTACCGGCGCACTGCCTGCGTGTATGCCTGTGAGCCTGATTGAGTGCATGGCTACAGTTCGGATTCAATCCCTTTCTGCTGATGCGCGTTGGTGATCATGCATCGCCGAAGCGGGATGACGGCGTTCGCCCTGTACGCAGGAACGTCAAGTTGACAGCATTGAACTCCGTATATGGCTTCTTGGGGCGTAATATCGCCGACCACCTGCCTCAGCTCTCGATACAATACAGTATGCCGTATATCGCGGACTTGCCCACCAACTATCAGATTATACGAGGTATCTGAACTCTGTGCGCCTTCCTGGCCTCGTGATCCACCGCAACTGGGCGGGAGGGGGCCCAAAGATCAAAGTCTATGTCCTGCAGTCAATCCGGAGATGCAGATCATCCTCTCCGTAGCCGCCGTTATGGTTCACGCTCAACACTCAATGTCCAGCCATTCGACGCCCTGGCCGCTATGGTTCTCATCGGTCAATGATGTTCCGACAAGTATAAGACCGGGTGCCTCACTCGTCTGGACGTTTCCCCATCCTCCTTGATAGACACGACATGGGCAGGCCTAACTTCCCCATCGACGAGGCGTACCTCATCGGAGGCTGGCTCGAATCCTTCACCTGGGGTGAGTACCGATCCATTTCCACGACAGGAGATTGCCTTGTATCTGACTGGCTTTCCGTGCATTCCTAGGGGTGTACACCACCATGTTCTTCATGACGCTATACACGATATACCAAAAGCGTAAAGAGGGCATCAACAAGTTCACGACGATTATGCTTATCTTACTGTGAGTAGTCAGGCAACGCGCCGCCGCTAATGGCGCACGCGTGTAGGCAAGACTGACGATATTCTGCCAGGTACCTCATGGCTACGGCCCATATTGCCCTTGCCCTCAATCTCTTGATCAACGCTTTCGTCAAGTACCGTGATATCATGGACCCCGTCTACTACTTGGCGGATATCTCAAACCGCGAAAACATGGCGGGCGACTACTTCTACATCACCAACGTAGGTGCCTCCACCGCGATCCGTAGTACCTCGTCGAATCCTCACCACCCCCCTTTCATTAGCTCTTCCTCGGCGATCTCATCATCGTCTGGCGTCTGTATGTGGTATGGGGAAAGAACATCTACATCGCAGCCATCCCCGCCATGATGTGTCTCGGCGAGTTTGGTGTGTGGTTTTCGGTGTTCGCGTCTCCAGACAACCGCTGACGGCCCGGGCCACACCTGTATCATTCGCGCAGCCGTCGGATACGCGTCCATCTCGTACTGGCTCGCGCCCAAGCAGAACTTCACGGTCATGGACCAGCTCGGAACAACGATGTTCGCGCTCTCCCTCGCGACGAACATCCTCCTCACCGCCGTCATCGTCATCCGCATCTGGTACGCGCGCCCATCTCGTCCCACCGCCTCCGCACCCTGTTCCCCTGTTCACATCAACGTGTGTCCGCTAACATGTCTGGCACGCATCCAGGTGGATCACGAGCCGCACGAAGCAGGTGCTGGGCGTGTCCGGGGGCAGCTACCAGCGCGTGCTGCTGCTGCTCATCGAGTCCGGCGCGTTCGTCGCCGCCGCGAAGCTCACCGAGTTCGTCCTCTTCCAGCTCACGCCGGACGACGGCATCGACGGCCTGAACGCGATCGACGTCGTGTACGAGTGCATGCCCCAGATCACCGTGCGTCCTGCTCTCTCTCCCCTCCGCTTCCCCCTTCCATGCCTTCCATGTATATGGCAAATGCTGACACGAAACGCCGGTGTTGCTCAGGGACTCGTGCCGACGGTGATCATCTACGCAGTGAACAAGGGCTATACCCACCAGGACAGCTACTACTCCGGCAAGGGCCAAAAGTCCACGCTCGCGTTCAACCACACCGTCAGCGGAGGCGGAGGCGGCGGCGGCACCAGCCTCGCGGAGCACGAGGGGACGACGATGTTCGCCATTACGGAGAGCTCGGGCGCGTCCGAGAAGCGCGACCCGCTCGGCACGACGGGCGCGTCGTCTTCGTCGGCGGCGTCTATCGTTTGAGTTTGTACAAGGTCAATGGGGGAGTGTATTTTACGATATACTCGGGGTGCCTGGGGCGTCGTGTAGCGTAGCGTTATGACTAGTACTTGTGTCGTAAATTATTGCCACTGACTGGGAATAGTGGCGCAAACATGAACTTAGATGCACGCGACCGTATAGTTCGACTCTAGGCCTCCTCTGCCGGTGCGCCTCCAGGTCCCGACCTTATAGACGTTCCTCGTCGCTCCGATTCATACGACTACGCCAGCGGTGCCTGGCTGGCCAATTCGTGGGTGCTTATAGCCTCCGAGGAGTCAATACAAGTCCGAGCTTGACATGGATGGCAGGCGTGGGGCCATCGTCCTTGTAGATGCGCCCATGGTGTGGACGATGTACCCAAGGCCTCGGGGTACCTGCTAGATGAGCCATAGGCCCGGAAGAACTTGTTCCTGCCGGTGGGCACTGTCCGACTCGGATGTCGCCTGAGTGTTGCCAACTCAAACACGCACTGCACCTCGGTGCATATACCGGGCCCGGCGTGCACGAAACATCGCGACTCTCCGCTTCGACGTCTCTCTGGCTGTCAAGTGCTGTCGCGCGCTACGTATGCCAGTTCCCCAATGTTTCTGGCAGCACGAGAGCCTTGCGACCGGTGTCCTCCACTGCATGCAATGCTCTTCGTGGCGTCCTGTGCACGGTCTGATTCTGTTCATCTGTCCAATCGTCTCAAAACGTCATCGCTCATAGTACCCCGGGGGATCTCGCGACGCGAGTGGGCCATCCTGTGAGCGGGCGGCATTTTTCTCTGGCGCCCGGTGAGAAGCATCGGATCGAGGAATTGAAGCGCTATAGCGAGCTCGGTAGCGGTACCTAGCACGGTGGTGGCTTCCCGGACCAGAACACATGTAGGTGAATGACACCGGATCCTCCGGTTCCCTGCTGGCATCGGAGCATCCAGACGCGTCGACAAACGTCTAGCTGACCCCAGTCTAACCCATGCGTCTCGCCAGAACCATGGAGTCTTATCCTGAGGAGGATGACAAACTCATAGTTCAGTCGCATGTGTTGTTGACGGTAGTACTGTACCCAGACCGTACCTGATCCCGCCCCAGAGTTATGTCAGGGGTTGAGTTTGGGACGTCACTGGGGACACCTTGGTCTCATGATGCAGCCATATCGGAGAGCTCCTCGCCGCCGGGACATCGGCTATTCTCCAGGGTAGGGCGCGCAGGCGATGATATACATAGGAACTTGAAGTACATACCTACTTCCTATAAAGGCGCGGCGAGAGGCTATCGCGCTTGCTCCCAGACAGTCGCCCTCCCTCATACTGTCCGGTCGCCACAACGATATGGCTGCAGGAAGCGCGCTCCCTATCGACGAGTCCGTCCTCATCGGGGTCTGGCTCGAGTCGTTCATATGGGGTAAGCCTTCAGCTTCAGCGTCCTCAGCTCACCGAAGGTTTGAAGGAGTGCGCCGCTTGTCACTCACGCTTGACCGGGATGCGACAGGCATATACACGACGGTGTTCTTCATGACCCTTCACTCAATTTACCGCAAGCGCAGGGAAGATTTCAACAAGTTCACCACGGTTACTCTCGTTCTGCTGTGAGTACGCCGCTGTCTCGACGTCCCCAGCCCGTTTCGCGTTCAACGGTGGCCGCGACGGGTCATGTCATGCCCGTGGAGAAATGCAGTACTCACTTTTTGCGCCGGTTGATAGGTATGCGCTCGCCACGGGGCATGTGGGCATTGAGCTGGCTCGGTTAATCCAGGGCTTCATCCTATACCGAGACACGATCGGCCCACCAAGTTATTTCGCGGACGACTCCGTACGGCTGGGCATGGCGAAGGACTACCTGTACATCACCACGGTCAGTATCTTCGCGTCAGTACAGGGTCTTCCGCGGAGTACGGACTGACATCCCCTCAGCTATTCCTGGGAGACCTTATCATCGTCTGGCGCCTCTACGTCGTGTGGGGGAGAAACCTGTACGTTGCGATCTTCCCAATGCTCATGTGTCTCGGCGAGCTCGGTACGTGCTGTCGGATGTTGTCAATCTATCGCGCGCGCGGCGCTTTCTGACACGTCTTGACCGTGCGCGCAGGCGTTGGGTACGCGTCCATCTCGCAATGGCTCGCGCCGCACCAGAACTTCACGGTGATGGACGACCTGGGGACGGCCATGTTCGCGCTGTCCCTGCCCACGAATATAATCATCACGATAGTCACCGCCGCCCGTATCTGGTACGCTTCTCATCAGGTTTGACGAATTGCTGCGGCGACTGACCTGTCTTTCGGTGACTGTTCTACAGGTACGTCACGTCGCGCACGCGGAAGGCGTTGGGCGTGTCCGGGGGCGGGCAGTACAAACGCCTCCTCATCCTCCTCGTCGAGTCCGGCGCGTTCGTCGCCGCCACGAAGCTCACCGAGTTCATCCTCTTCCAACTCGATGTGAACTACGACATCAACGCGATGAACATCGTATACGTGGCCGTGCCACAAATCACCGTACGTACCCCACTAGTACTGTGAACTTTGCGTCCGCGCGTTGGTTTTTGGCACTGAGGATGTCTTGCTGCGCGCAGGGACTGGCGCCGACGTTCATCATCTATGCGGTGAACAAGGGGTTCACGCAGCAGGATGAGTATTACTCCAAGGCTGCGAAGTCGAGCCTCGCGTTCAACCACCCCACGAGCACGGACGTGGCGTCGCAGGTGGGCACGAGAACGATGTTCACGGCGAACGTCGGCGCGTCGGAGTCGAAGGCCGCGCTTGGCAAGTTGAACGGTTCGTCGTCGGGTTCGATCGTGTGAGATTGTTTGCCTGTACGAGGACGGTTGCTGTTATGCTGCGGCACCGTCCTGCTAAGGTTGTTCTTGCTCTCGAGTGTGCCTGTACAATGAGGGTATACTATGCTTGTAAATATATGTTTCAGATGTATGGCCAAATCGTCGAATGTGGTGTGCTTGTGGTTGATGCCAAGCGTATGACGCTGCCAACCTTCGTTCCATTCGTGGAAACATGGGGTATAAGAAGGAATAGATAGAGCCTGACTCCAGCGAATCGAAGTTGGCTAGCATTGGGCCTGTTGTTAGAGCTGACAGGTCCTGAATTGGCGTGAATGGTGGTCCGGAATTGACTGCTTGTAGGCGAGTTAGCGCCCGTGGGCCACACCAGAATAAGCGCCATAGTTTCTTTGTCTTCGTCATATAAGCCTGACGCGTTGACGACTGGTAGGTGGGTGACCCTCATATCACAGTTGCTCGCGACGGGTGCTAGCAGGCGTGTCTGGGAGATTGTTAACAGCGCGTGTTGCTTGACCGAGCCTGCACCGCTCGTGGCGCGGAGAAACCTTCTCAGTCCGTCGCCTTTCAGCGGAGTCCCGGTGGCCTGGACGACGGTCGAGAGTCGACCCTGCAGAACATGTCAATATCTCCCAGTTCGCTGTACTGTATGTCCTGCTTACTCTCTTCCGCTCCGGGCCCGTACGTCTGCACACAGAATGCTGACATTGCGGTAGAAACATGTGCCGATGGTTATACTCTACGCTGTCAAAAAGGGAGCATACCCCCCGCGCCGCTGTGCCTTTCCCGACATCGCATATATTCTCGGGCTTTCTGTGAGTCCTACTGAGCGCTCTCGTCGGTTGACTCGTCGCAGCTCGTGATCCAGGGCCACCTGCAAGTGAGCCAGGACTGCATGGCCGCTCGGGTTCCCTGGTTATCGTGCGTTTTACTTTGAGAGATGCACGCGCGCCGATGCTAGTGTAGGGGATAATGCCAGACGAAGGACTTGAACTTTACAATTCCTCTGACCTGAAAGTTCCGTCTCACCGGAGGCCTTGTTCCTGACGGTGGGCGTTTGATACAATGATAAGTAGTTCATCCGGTTCACACACACTGCACTCGGTGCATATACAGCGCAGCCCGGCGCACAGGACGTCGCGACTCCACTTCAAGATCTCCGACCGTCACTGCGCGCTGTCGCGCTCGCGAATCGGAATCCCAAACTCAACCGCATGCTCGAGTCACCGGAGGCCGGAATCCAATGCGCGTGTCCAACTTGGGCAGTGGTCGGCGCTGCACATCTTCGCGTCGTCCAGTGTACCATCTGTCCGAAGCGGTCCAGGACGTCATCGTGTGCGCCCATATTGCGACGCGCATGTGTTCTTCTGTGAACGGGCGGCATGCCGGCATACGTCCGGCGAGGGAAGATTGGGCAAGACTGCGATTCCGCCAGCGGTGATCTCGCCCGCCAGTATTGGTACCGAATGCTCCGATCTTCCCTGTTGGAATCGGAGCAACTGCATCAGGAAGCGTTCAGCTGACCGCGCGCGGCCTCCTCTGCCTTCGAGCGGTTCCAATAGGATCAAAGCTTGTACCGGTGACGATTGCAAAGTCAGAGTTCATTCATTCCCGGGTCCTAGCCACTGTAGTGGCTGAGCTTACCGCAGAGTTATGCCAACTTTCCGGCACGGAGCACCGTTGGGCGCATGGCATCTTGTAGCCATGCCGCGAAACACTCCTGGTCGCCGGGACCCCGGCTATTCTCCATGGAGTGAGTGCGCAGGCTGGCGATAACATAGAAAGCGACTCCTTCCATGGGGCCGCGGCCAGCGTCATTCGCCTTCACTCCCCGTTGACCCTCTCTCAAATCCTGCACCTGTAGCGACATGGCTGCAGGAAGCACTCTCCCTATCGACGAGGCCGTCCTTATTGGCGATTGGCTCGAGTCCTTTGTATGGGGTAAGGATCCGTCTATGCCCTGAGCGTCGGTGCATCACCTTTGGAATGGGTCCGCTTGTCACTCACGCTGACCGGGATGTGACAGGCGTATACACGACGGTGTTCTTTATGACCCTCTACTCCATCTACAAGAAGCGCAGAGAGGGTGTCAACAAGTTCACCACGATAACGCTCGTTCTGCTGTGAGTATGCCCCTACCTCGTTCCTTGAGCTCCGTGCTCAGCGGTGCCAGCCGCGATTGGCTGTCCCCTGTTTGCGAGTAAACTGCAGTACTCACCTTGTTCGTTCCACGATAGGTATGCGCTTGCCACGGGCCATGTGTGCCTCGCCCTGGCTCGATTGATTCAGGGCTTCATCCTGTATCGAGACAGGATCAGCCCTCTCAAGTATTTTGCCGACGATTCCGTCAGGCTGAACATGGCGAAGGACTATCTATACATTACCACGGTTAGTAGCTTTCTGCTGGGCCAGTCGTCCGCGCTCTACGAACTGATGTTCTCTCAGCTATTCCTCGGAGACCTTATCATTGTTTGGCGTCTCTATGTGGTGTGGGGGAGGAATCTGTACATCGCCATCCTCCCGATGCTGATGTGTCTCGGTGAACTCGGTCAGTCTCTCCATGTGGTTCATCTGCCGTGCATGCGGCGCCTTTTGACGCATTTCGACGGCGGGCGCAGGCGTTGGCTATGCGTCCATCTCGCAGTGGCTGGCGCCGCACCAGAACTTCAAGGTGATGGACGACCTCGGCACAGCGATGTTTGCTCTCTCCCTGCCGACGAACATTATCCTCACGATTGTCACTGCTGCCCGTATATGGTGAGTGGTCCGTCGGAGTTGATATGCCCATGTCAGAGACTAACCCGTCCGTTGGTGACCGCGCTCTAGGTACGTCACGTCGCGCACCAGGAAGGCTCTGGGCGTGTCTGGAGGCGGACAGTACAAGCGCCTCCTCATCCTCCTCATCGAGTCCGGTGCATTTGTCGCTGCGGCAAAGCTCACGGAGTTCATCCTCTTCCAACTCCGGGTGAACTACAAGATCGGCGCAATTAACGTCGTGTACGAGGCCATGCCTCAGATCACCGTGCGTACCTCTAAACTGCGCAAGTTTGTGTACCGGCGGCCGCCGACTGACGGCGTCTCGCTGCGTGTAGGGACTGGCGCCGACGTTCATCATCTACGCGGTGAACAAGGGGTTTACGCAGCAGGACAGCTATTACTCCAAGGCCGCCAAGTCGACCCTCGCGTTCAACCATCCTACCTCTGTCGACGCCACGTCGCAGGTCGGCACGAGGACTGTCTTCACGACGAACGTCAGCGGGTCGGAATCGAAAGGCACGCTTGGCAAGCTGAATGGTTCGTCGTCAGGCTCGATCGTGTAGTGGTTTCTCCTGTCGGAGTGGAAAGTCGTTTTCGTCCTCTGATACTTCAAGTTGCTCTCGATTGCCTCCGCTCATGCCGACGTGATCTTGGTGGACGGCCCGAAGCATTTCATGAACGACGAGTCGTCGGATGTGTATGTATATAAGGGAATTGGAGCACGTAGTAGCATCACAATGTCGTGAGGTTCGCAAATATGATAGAGGGTGATATGATAGGTTGCTCACCCGCTATGACTCCAGTCTTCTGCAGGCAAAGGAATTCGGTAGCAGAGTGGTATGGGTATTGACCGTCTCGGACGAATCTGCCAACAGCGATTCTCACTCTGTCAATCGGTAAGCGCTCGTACAGCATTAGTGGGAACAAGCGCCGAAGCAGGACTTGTTCCGAACCTTTCCCCAGTGACCCGCCTATTCCTAGGCCTGTGGGCTCCGTTTATGTCCAGGAGTCGACATTGCGCAGGGAAGATGTAACTGACTGACTGAACATGAGATGGTACATTGTCAGAGTAGGTTGGATGTACGCAAGACATTCGCTCTCCTACATGCCCACGTCACGTCTGCTCAGCAGGCTCCCAGCTGACGACCCCGATGAAGGCCACCCGCTCTCAGGCATGCCCGTCGAGATGTCGTAAAGCCGCAATCTCATAGACGTCGAGACGCACATCAGCTTCTTCAAGCCGCCGCCTCGCATGGAGAAGCATTTAGGAGCACAGGTTTCGTCGATGAAAGGACACGACGCTGCTGATCAGGGCTTCGCAACTCGCTACATTGCGACCAGTATCGATAACGATGTTCCCTCCCCAGCCAGAACGCCTGGAATAGTTGAAACATCAAGGGGTCAGCCGTCGGACACGAACCCAATGCGCCACCGTTGGTTATGATTGGCTGATACGATGCAACCGTGGTGGTTTGCCCGTGTCGTGCGTACACGGCCTCTCTATTGCCGTAGCGGCGATGTACGCCACAGACGACGTCTCCTGGCCGTAGTCTCGGCCCTTCAAGTATTAGTAGCGGCAGGAATCCACGAGGCGTTAACGTTCGGCTCTTCTCAGATCCCCCGCATTCCCCGCTTACGGCTACGCTGGTGGCAACATGGGCACCGCTACGTTCCCCATCGATGAGGCGTACCTCATCGGAGACTGGCTCGAGTCGTTTGTATGGGGTGAGCACATACGCAGTGGGATGATGATGCACGGCTGCAACTGACATACGGACCCGCTCCTCCACAGGCGTGTACACGACCATCTTCTCCATGACGCTCTATACGATTTACCAGAAACGTCACGAAGGTGTGAACAAGTTTACGACGATTACGATCATTGTGCTGTGAGTGCTTCTAGAACTTGAGGCATCTGGTTGTTGCGCTAACCCTGTACGGGCTGGCAGATACATTCTTGCGACAGCACACATTGCGCTCGCCCTGACTCGTTTGATCCAAGGCTTCGTGATCTATCGCAATGAGATAGACCCGGTGTTCTACTTCGCGAACATATCCCTCCGGGTAAACATGGCGAAGGACTACCTCTACATTACCACGGTGAGCCCTCTTATAGGTGGTCTCTGACGTCGTGAGTATCGCGCTCAACAAACGCATTGTGGTAGTTGTTCCTCGGAGACATCGTTATTGTATGGCGTCTGTATGTGGTGTGGGGAAAGAACGTGTATGTCGCGATCATCCCCGCACTCATGTGTCTTGGCGAACTCGGTACGTGCTCCCTCACTCCATCGTCCATCGTAGCCAACTGAAAGCCGCTCTGCTTTCGTGGACGCAGCGGACGGATGGGCGTCGATCTCCCAGTGGCTCGCGCCTACACAGAACTTCACCGCGATGGCCAACCTCGGAACGGCCATGTACTCTCTCTCCCTGGGCACAAACATCATCCTCACCCTCGTGATCGTCGCGCGCATCTGGTGAGCCGCCCGCGTTATCAGTCCCTGCACATGCGCGTCCGCTGCTTGCAGTAAAGCGTAACTGACACCCTTCTCTCGGCCAGGCTTGTCAGCCGGCGCACGAGGCAGGCCCTGGGCGTGGAGAGCGGGAGCTACCAGCGGGTCCTACTCCTCCTGATCGAGTCCGGCGCGCTCATCGCCGCAGCGAAGGTGGTCGAGTTCGTTCTGTACCAGATCGAGCCGGACGACGGCCTGTCGGGCATTAACGCCATTGAGATCGTCTACGAGTGCATGCCCCAGATCACCGTGCGTATATCCCGTTCTTGATCGGATCTATCTGGAAGAGACCGGCGGTCATGGCTGATGCGAGTCGTCTGCGGTGGCGTGGGCGTCACCAACAGGGTCTTGCGCCGACGTGCATTATCTTCGCGGTTAACAAGGGATATACGCACAAGGACGAGTACTACTCGAAGGGTAAGAAGTCGAGCCTCGCGTTCAACGCGCCGACTAGCGCCGGCGAGACCTCTCAGACAGACACAACGATGTTCGTCATGGAAAGCGGCGGCGCGGTGGTTGAAAAACCCGGGATGAACAGACTTCATTCTGATTCATCCTCGGGGTCGATGGTCTGAATAGTCGATGTGGGGTAGCCCGTCGTGATGCTGTGCTTGTACATGTACTGTGCCGTGGCCTAGTACGTATCATGTAACCTTGTTAGGGCTGTAATTTATGTATTCTATCGTTGTAGGTGTACGGTAGCGGACGTTGGCTTCCTGTGCGTCGTTGCTGGTTAACGCCTAGAGGGTCCACAACATTTCTACGAGCGCCACGGTGGCCGCGAGGGTGAGTTTGAGTCGCGGTGCCTGGTGCCGCCGGGCGCTCAAGCGTTCCTTCTACCCGCCACCATCCGCGCCACGGTTAGTCACTGAGTTTGCGTTTGCAAACACTCTCCGCTCCGGATCGCTCTGCCTCTGTTTGCCCTATTTCCACGAAACACTCGACTAGAACACCGTTGCGGTAATCTTCGCTTCAAACACGTAAACGCGCCGAACCCACTGTAGCACGCGGTCCACAATCATAACGCCCGAAGAATCCAATGCATGATATCAGCTTCGAACGTGTGCTCATGTCCGCGCTGGTGATGCATTACGAGTGCTCCAGCACCAAATGCAGAGTTCCAGCACCACATGCGCATCCTCTGGGTAACGCATCTGGAAAAACCTCCCTGGCCGATCAGCACTCAGAAGGACTCATTATCTCTAATTAGTCGGACTGATACTTTAGTTCTACTTAGATCGGTCCCCCCAAATATAAGCACTAATGAGCTCTTACAAGTCCTAATAACATGGGAATTATTTCCCTGCCAAACCCTACCCAATACACAATACTTCAAACATCAGACGATGATCATGGTCAAGCAACCATTATATTAGAGTTACTGCACTACTACATACATGCTATAATACAGAGCAGAACGACTCGACTGTGGGTGGGTCTCATCTACCTCGGGAAAACAGGGGACAGGCGCACTTTTGATACGATGCCGAAAGGTTAGCTCAGGCTCGACAGCCGACTGGACACGAAACGGTGCTGACCTCGGATTGACCCTCATTATTCCAGGTTGGGATGTGAGGCGCATATGTCTAATGCATGTGTGAGCATCTGAGCGAAAGGGAGAAACCGTACACATGAGGCAGAGCAAGCAGCAGCGCCGGGGCATAGGTCGACTGTGCTCTGAAAAAGGCGGTTAATAAGGTGACGTGTCGGTTGGACGGGGTACTCGCACCTCATTCGTAACCTCGAGCACAACTGATCGAATGATTCCACGTGTCAGAGCCACAGTGCCAGGTGAACGGAGGCAGGTTCGAGCGAGGAGACCGCAAAGTGAAGCAAGACATGGTAGCTAGACGGCAGGGGACAGGGCATAACTCAGGGAGGAGTTGAACAGGAAGCAAAGGGGTCAAGCTGACAGTAAGGGGCGGTTGATTGGGTAGGTGGTGGTAAGCGGACAAGGTGCGTGCGCAGCACGGCCCATGTAGCGACGTGGCAACATAAATAGGCGCTCGAAGATCCGATGTCTCCGATCTCCTTCCGGGCAGCGCCGGGACTGCAAGCCCATCGAAGCGCCCACTCGTCGTCCTTAAGCGCCCACTAGCGAGCTTCAAGCGCCAGCGAGTCTCCTGCGATATGACGTCCCTCCCTTTGTCTTACTCCCTGGTAACGCTTCTGAGCGACACTCAAAGGTGTGAATTAGGATGTAGGCAAATATGTAAGAACATGTGTTTGAATATATCTTATGAGCAACCGGTTAGCTCTCAAAATCCTCTATTTAGCGACAATAGCGACTTTTGGCGCTAATTGGCCCGGGGAGTTTTTCCAGATGCGGTTGTGCCGTCCCGAACTCAACATCCAGTTCTTCACGCACTCCGACTCGCAGCATCAAGAGGCGGCAACCAGCTGACCCGCCGAGTTGAATGCGGAGACGCCTTCGCGTTATTTCAGGCGGTCAAACGGAAAGATCAGAGTTCGTGCCTCTGTCAGTGGTGGGAGCGGACCGACCCCCCTAGAGCCGTCAACGTGGTGCACGTCAGGGCCGCCTGCTTCTGGACAGCGGCCGCGGCCAGTCAAGTACTCCGTGCTTGTTTTGACAATCCCTCCCGGGCTTCTTGGTCCTCCACGGTCAACACCTCAAGCCTCAGCCCTCGCACCCTCCTCTGCGGTTCGTCATGGGTATGCCAAACTTCCCCATCGACGAGGCCTACCTCATCGGCGACTGGCTGGAATCGTTCGTATGGGGTATGTAACGAGGGTGTGCTTGTAACGGGTTAGATACCGACTGAAGCTTCTGTCGACAGGCGTGTACACGACGGTGTTTGCGATGACGATGCACACCATCTACCACAAGCGTAGGGACGGTGTCAACAAATTCGTCACGGCCACTCTCGTCCTGCTGTGCGTATGCCTCCATTACGCCCTAGGATCCTGCCGACGCTCCGCTATCTGAGTACGCATGAGTAGTGTGCTAACGTCGAATGGAATGACAGCTATCTCGTCGCAACCGGTCACATGGCGATCGCCCTCAGACGCCTCATCGAGGGCTTCATACTGTACAGAGACGTCATCGACCCCGTCGAATACTTCGCGAATATCTCTATCCGGCTCAACATGGCGAAAGACTACCTGTACATCACCAGTGTGAGCAGGAGTCCTCAAAGCTCCACCTCAGGGAGGCCGTCACGGTTTGCTGACGAGTAACCGGCACTGCAGATCTTCCTCGGGGACATTATCATCGTCTGGCGACTCTATGTGGTATACGGCAGGAATCTCTACATTGCCGCCTTGCCAACGCTCATGTGTTTCGGAGAGCTCGGTCAGCACTGTTCACCTAAAGTCGCGTCATCGCTTACAATGATGTCCTGTCCTCACAGGCGTCGGATACTCGTCTATCTCCCAATGGCTGGCGCCCACCCAGAACTTTGCGGTAATGGACCAGCTTGGGACGGCCATGTTCGCGCTCTCCCTCGCCACCAACGTGATCATCACCTCGGTCATTATTGGCCGTATCTGGTGAGTGTTCTACAGCGAATGGAGCGGGAAGCGACTGACCTCAAGCTGTCTCCGGCAGGTACGTGACCCGGTACAGGCGGCAGGCTATGGGCGCCGCCGGTGGGCACCACGAGCGCGTGCTCATGCTCCTGATCGAATCCGGCGCCTTGGTGGCGGCTGCGAAGATCACTGAGTTCGTCCTCTTTGAGCTCGCGCCGGACGACGGTATCGGCCTCAACGCCATCGATGTGATATATGAAGCCATGCCCCAGATCATCGTACGTCTCCTCCCGCCTCTCCCCCGGCGGCCTTCCATCGGCTGCTGTGCGAGTGCGAGGTTGCTGACATGTTGAACGATAGGGTCTTGCCCCGACGTGCATCGTCCTCGCAGTCTACAAGGCGCCGAAGGCGGTGTTCACCCCTCCGACATGCAGCTTGCATCAGGAGACGACGATGTTCACCATGAACGGGAACGACTCCGAGAAGCGTAGCCTCGACAAGTCGTCAGAGGCGGGGTCGCTTGTCTGATTCA
This sequence comes from Trametes polyzona, assembly GCA_022606195.1. NCBI lineage: Eukaryota > Fungi > Basidiomycota > Agaricomycetes > Polyporales > Polyporaceae > Trametes > Trametes polyzona. The sequence continues at coordinate 978,242 of JABYQF010000012.1, read as the reverse complement.
TCCGACGCCGGCTTTGACGTTCGACAGGGTAGACGTCGTGTCGAATTATTTGGTTTTGATGTCTGTATCTTGTGCCCAGTACTTGTACTGCTGCTTCGGTGGTACCCTTATGCCATTTCTTCGTTTGCGTTCGTCCTGATACCATGCCGACGGAAACGTTAGATGCGCCCATGCGGATTCGAAATAGAAATACCAGGTGTCGTGCGGCGTCCTCGTCATCATCTATCCACGCCGCTCACTGGCAGAAGTCAGTATGAGCGAGATGTAGCAGAAGACGTTATTGTATTGATTCTTACAAGGCATCCGCACAGCTAAATTACATCTTAGGTGGTCAAGGATATGCTATGCCACGTTCGTGGGTTGCACCGGGGGAGACCGGGGATCTAGTCCCGAGGATCATGCGAGCGCACGGGTCGTTACCGTGGCGGCCATGATTTTGAAGATATCCCGCACTATTGACCCGTACCCCGTAGAGTCGAGTTCAAAGGAGCCCCTTGAGAGGGGCGAAGTGCTTCGAGGAACAGCAACGGGAGATTGCTTGTAGGAAGCGCGATAAAACTCCGACCCGCTCGCTTGGTGCTTGTCGTGAAGAACGAGGCCCTGACCATGTAGATATAGACCCAACAGCAGGGTTCGGTGAATGCGAAGCTCTCAAAATCACTGCATGGGAGTCGACGGTCCCGCACGGGGACGTATCGCACTGTCTGGCGTTCGAAGGCACCACATTCGTTTGATAGTGTTGGAACAGCGGCGCACTGTTCGGCCTATATAGCTGTCTACAGTATGAAGCGGCTTCTTTAAGCCTACAGATAGCACGACGACGGTAATAGAGCTGGAGGAGGATGGGAATGGTGGTGGCGGTATGATGAATGCATGGATCGTCAAGTAACTGAATTTGTTGTAACTGAGCGTGCGGCCACCTTCCAATTGACCGGTGTCCCAAAACGGAGTGCTGTTCTCACGGGGGTCACCGCCACCACACTCCGCCCCCGTCGCAGTTTCGGACGTTCTGGAGCGAGTAATAGCCCTTGAACTCATCCACGCTCGACTTCGTGCTAGGCACATCATGCGCTCCAGCACCCCAGCCAGACGAAACATCAGCTTCCATGTAGCATCTACTGGGGTATGCTCGCGCAGCCCAGATGTCGCCGGGTTTACGGCGTGATGTGCATCGCAAACGCCAAGGTTTGGCGTTGTTCAACACTCGATCTCTACTACAACTGGAAGTCCTTCGTGTTACAAGGTGATGGTCGAGTCCCAAACAGTACAGAGGAATGCCTCTACTATGCATCTCAGCATGACGAGACCTCCAAACGGCCACCTTTGCGCTGGATTTAGACCGATGTGCTTAGAGTTCTTCGAGGATTTCATCGCGAAGCAGGAGGCCCACGCTATATCTCCCGACTTCTGGCGTCTCGGGGTGCAAGAGCCCCGTCGTCTCCTATCGCGCTGGCCCCGGCGGTCAAGGAACCTGATATAACGGTCCCTCAGCGAACCACACCTCTGGTTGACTTGTGCCCCTCCACGATCCAGAGTCTCCCCGATATCATGGGTACCGCAACATTTCCTATCGACGAGGCGTACCTCATCGGAGGCTGGCTCGAGTCTTTCACATGGGGTATGGCACCCGCTGGACATCCGCGAGAAACACTCCTAGAGCTTGCGTTGAGCTTACATGCATCTTTGGACAGGCGTGTACACCACTATCTTTGCCATGACGATGTACACAATCTATCAGAAGCGTAAGGAGGGGGTCAATAGGTTCACCACAGTCACGCTCATCCTTCTGTAAGTACTATCATGCTGGTCACCTTGTATCGCCGCCATCGATCATTAACATCTATACCTCTCGCAGGTATGTTCTCGCCACGGGACATATGTCTCTCGCCCTTGTTCGTTTAATTCAAGGTTTCGTCCTCTACCGGGACATCATCGACCCCGTGTTTTTCTTCGCGAACATCTCCCTTCGGGTCAACATGGCCAAGGACTACCTGTACATTACCAACGTGCGTCGAAAATGTCGAGTCTCTGAGATCATCACTAATGACCTATTAATGCAATCCTCATAGTTATTCCTCGGCGACCTCATCATTGTTTGGCGCCTGTACGTTGTCTACGGCAAGAACCTGTACATTGCCGCCTTCCCTGCTCTCATGTGCCTTGGCGAGCTCGGTGCGTGTCATGATCTATCGCAGTGAATTTCCCTGACGTGCTCGCCGCGGCGGTCATAGCCGTCGGATATGCCTCCATCTCCCAATGGCTTGCGCCGACCCAGAATTTCGTTGTCATGGACCAGTTGGGGACGACAATGTTCTCCCTCTCTCTCGCGGCAAACATCATTCTCACCATGGTCATAGTCGCTCGGATTTGGTGAGTTACTCAGAGCGCGGGGCAAGGGCGCCGCATCCGCAGGACTAACGCTGACGACCTGGACTGTCTAGGTACGTGACGAGGCGCACTCAGAGGGTCCTCGGGCAAGTCGGCGGCGGGCATTATAAGCGCATCCTGCTGCTCCTGATCGAATCTGGCGCGTTCGTTGCCGCCGCGAAGCTCACCGAATTCGTCCTCTTCCAACTCGCGCCGGACGACGGCATCGACGGCCTGAACGCAATTGACGTCGTCTACGAGTGCATGCCCCAGATCACGGTACGCGTCTCGCCCTGAACGCTTGCGATGACCTGTCGGAGCGCTGGCGCAATGGTCTCTGACGCGTTTGGGGCTTGACGAACAGGGCCTGGCGCCGACATGCATCATCTACGCGGTCAACAAGGGCTTCACCCAGAAGGACAGCTACTACTCGACACAAGGCCCGAAGACGGCCATCGGCTTCACTCCCCCTGGCTTTACCACCGGCGCGACCGGTCAGACGGCCACGACGCTGTACAGCTCGACCGGCGCTGATACCGAGAAGCAAGTTCTGCGCAAGAACAGCTCGTCGTCCTCTTCGGTCGTCTAGGCCTGCTACGGTTGATTGCAGAATCGGTACGGATGATGTGTATGGTTCGCATATGAATGGCTTATGTTTTACCGTCCTTTGTCCTTGTCAGAGTTATCTCGCTTTTGAAATGCGCCCTGCCTGTATAATTTTCAGCGACGTGTTGTACAATGGTCATACCCATAGTTCGCTCTTCCCAGACATTTGCCCCATGGCGCCGTATGTGCGCTGGGATCATTAGGTGCGTATCTATACAAGTACACCCCCCTACGTCCACCCGGCGTACAGTCGCGGGTCACTCTTATATTCGTGCCGCTATCCGGCCACATTGGTGAGCGACCGGGATTAGTTCCTTCGTCCCACGACATGAGAGGCCTCGTGCTAGTAAGGCCCGCGCCTGCCTCCGCGTGAGATCGGAGGAATGCGCTCACAATTTAGTAGAAGGGACGTCTTCTATATCTCTTACAGGTCCACTCGGTCGCAATGAAATACCAACCCCGAGCAGGGATGAGAAGAAAAGAACCACGCCATGCTGCAGTTGGGCGCATCCCGAAGTCCCCTTCCGGTGGTCCATGTGACTCCGTCGGTTGCAATTGCAGAGGTGTCCCCGTACTCGTGTCAAGATACTCCGTTCGTATCTTGGTTGGTCAGTCTTAAATCATTGGTTGGAGGCCGCGCACTGATCAACCCGACCTTCTTCAGGACGCCGCCCACAGAGCCCTTGAGTTGCTAACCTCTCAGGGTGTCTCCTGAGGCTTCTTCAAGCGGGATGCCGTACGGTGAAGGAATGGGTCCTGGACCGTTGCCCTGGAAAGTCTCGCGCTTCGCAAGTCAGGCCGAGAGCCTCCCAATTGCTTTGCGTTTTGGGCGACATACTCGCCTAGCGGAATAAGATCATGTCGTACCCGCGAGCAGCAATGACCATGTGAGACAAGCCCGATTTGCCATATATTCTAACAAAGTCTACTGATCTAGAACCACTTTCGCCATGAGAAGACGCGCCGTGTGCCTACAAACTACCGGTGAGTCGTCGAGCGCCCGGAACAGGGGGGTCCAACATCGCGCTTGGCACATCCAACTCCGAGGAACCTCATCAGGCGGAGAAGGACCGGCCTCCCACCAAGGCTGCGTGTAAACCTTGACATGGAGAAACGAGCCTGGTGATCACCGCTGGCCTCTACGGCCAATATAACAGGCCCTCGGGGAACGGCTCCATTCGTGTCGCTCTGATCCCTCCGATATTCGTAGAGCTCACTGCCCAGAACCATGGTCAACGCATCATTTCCCGTCGACGAGGCCTACCTCATCGGAGGTTGGCTCGAGTCCTTCACGTGGGGTACGGCTGCTCGACATTAGCCGTCCATGTGGAGGATGAACTGACCTGACATGCATATCTGCACAGGCGTGTATACGACTCTTTTCGCCATGACACTGTACACAATCTACCGGAAGCGCAAGGAGGGCATAAACAAGTTCACGACTGTCACGCTCATTCTCTTGTAAGTAATCCATTTCCTAATCCCGTCCGCACTGCGGCTCCTTGCCATTCACTGAACGCTAACGGCTGCCGCTATACCACTCCCAGATATGTCCTCGCAACGGGCCATATGTCTCTCGCCCTCGTCAGGTTGATCGAAGGTTTCATCTTGCTCCGGGACACTCTCGACCCCGTAGCCTTCTTTGGGAACATCTCTCTCCGCGTGAACGTGGCGAAAGAGTATCTGTACATCACCAATGTACGTCGACAGCATCTTGCACCTATGCTGCCCCGTCGCTCCGCTCACATAACGGCCAAGCTATTCCTCGGCGACCTGGTCATCGTTTGGCGCCTGTACGTGGTCTACGGCAAGAATCCATACATTGCCGCCCTGCCCGCGCTCATGTGTCTCGGCGAGCTCGGTGCGTGCCATACAATGCCATTACCGTACTTTCTGACGCGTTCCCCTCGCGGTCGTAGCGGTCGGATACGCCTCCATCTCCGAATGGTTCGCGCCGACCCAGGACTTCAACGTCATTGACCAACTGGGCACGACAATGTTCTCCTTATCGTTGGCCGCGAACATCATATTCACCTTTGTGATCGTCGTTCGCATCTGGTGGGTGCCTCGAGCCAGGCGATGTATCCTAATCGCTTGTGCACGCTGACGGGATACTCTAGGTACGTGACCAGGCGCACGCAGAAGATCGTAGGGGGCTCGAGCGTCGGCGGGAGCTACCAGCGCGTCCTGCTGCTGCTCATCGAGTCCGGCGCGATCGTCGCCGCTGCGAAGCTTACCGAGTTCGTTCTGTTCGAGCTCACGCCGGACGACGATACTGGCCTGCACGCGATCGACGTCGTGTACGAGTGCATGCCCCAGATCACCGTGCGTACCCCTTCCTCCTTCTCCCATCGTTTAGCACACCGCAGAAACTATAGACCTTGCTGACGGATGTATACTTGTGCCGCGGTCTGGCATATAGGGGCTCGCGCCGACGTGCATCATCTACGCGGTCAACAAAGGCTTCACTCAGAAGGACAGCTACTACTCGAAGGCCGCGACGACGAGCATCAGCTTCACCCCGCCCGGCATGGCCACGAGCACAGGAGACCACACGGGGACGACGTTGGACCTGTACAACTCGACCGCGGGTGGTAGCGGCGAGAAGCCGGTCTCGGGCAAGGACAACTCGTCTTCGGCTTCGGTTGTCTAGAGCCGGGCCCGAGCCGGTCCAGTTGTTCGAAGTATTGGCACCGGTGCGTGACCTCGGTATGAATATCTTCTGTCAGGTTGGGTTCATGTTCCACGTAAGTTATGTCATGCTGTCGCCAATTGGGATGAGGACGCTGTACTCTGTTGGTGAATAACACAGTGTGAAGTTACGATACCGTTGATTTTGGACCAAGCCTACGAGATCGTGTTGATAGAGATGCTGCTGTCCATGGTGCAGGATGATGACCAGTACGTATGTAAACCCATTGTATGACCGCCCTTTCTCACACAGTCAGTGCCCAACTTGTAGATCTGGAGGCTGTCTTCCCGGACACCGGTAGGCTCCCTCACCACGCCTGTCTCCTCGTGGAAACAGCAGAAGGCATCTATGCATCATCAGAAACACCCCTCATATCACCCATACGCGTTTACGAGGGCGCGAACATCAATGCACAAGCACGAGCAGCAGCTGGAATCTGCGCCGGGCCTGATGCTGGAGATACGCCAGGGAGCCCGATACCGGCTCGAATTCTCTACAGGGCCGTGAACATCATCGCGTCGTGTCCGGTACCTTCGCCAGTCTCTGTAAAGGCGAGGTACAGATCATCATGGTAAGTATGCCGGTCCCCTGCACACGAGGCTCACTGGACAGCCCGAGCCACTCTATCGTCGAGTGTTCTGCTTCCTGCGGGATGCCGTAATGGCGGGCCGCGAAGTCTGCGCTCATCAGGGCGGCTGCCCTAGATGCCTCCGGTCCCAGAGGCCTTTGGCGCACAGGCCTGCTTTGGATTGGGTGGCATGCTTTCAGGTCCTCCTTCCTCGTCCCGCGCTGTCCACGGGGAAGGGATGTCATATTCAAGAATCATGGAACGGATGGTGGGTAACCATGAGCGTGTAGTGCGATGCGCTCTACTCAACAACTGTTCATGGTGACATCTACTCGTTGGCCGTCTGGGTCTCCTGTGGGATTCGGGATGCCACAATGGCGCCCCTGCCGCCGAACTTCTACGGCCAGCACACGGCGGCTAGAGCTCCACGGCCGATTCAAGGTTCCACGCCGAGACGGTCAAAGTGTCCTTGTCCTCTGAGCACGTCTCAGGCTGCGTACTCGGAAGGTATTCGGTAAGTGGCAAATGCATCGCAACCTTGTGGCGCGGAGCGCACGTCCCGAGTCATTATTAAGTTGCAGAGCTTCGCTAGCTGCCACTGAGAGGGCCGCACAGAATGCTTTGCCGTATGTGCGCATCTGCCTGCGAAATGCGCCCGAAAGGTCGACATGGTCGACATGCAGCGACGTGCAAGTCATCGCAAATTGTTGAAGGAGACCGCGATCCAAACATCGAAACATGAAATCGGCCACCAAGGTTTAGCGCCCACATCGAGCGCGGTTGCCTCGGGCGCTTCGGGCGTTCCTTTGCTCTCCCATGTACATGTGTCGAGGGGTGGCAGGACGTGGGCGACGGCGACCACGAGCTACGGAACGTCCTGCGGAATGTGGTCGGTATTCTGATATTTTGAGCTCACATCATGGCAGATCCGTAGCTATCGACAGAACCCTGATGCATTCTCATGCAAGTACTCCATCGGCGTCTGGGCTCACTCGCCCTTATCTGGAGGCGGAAGGATGAAGTACTGCAGGTTAGACGTGCGTACAGAGCTCAATTCATATCCTCGTGATGACGCATTCTGATCCTTCGCTCTCCTGTGAACAGCTTGATGGCGAATTCCTGATAATGCGTGGGGAACGCGAGTCCAAAAACGACGCAGGCACAATCGCAATGCCTTGAGCGTCGTTCTCGGCACTATTACCATCATACGGCGAGTGCTGTCCCCCGGGCAATGTTAGATGTATGCCACGGTGACACGCAAAGCCTGTTCATGGTGGTAACCAGCGCACTCATCGTCCCCGCTGTCTGCATTGACGCGAGCCTAACGAAGAGCGAGTGCCGAGCGTATCCCCGCCCGAGTTGGCTGTGCGATGTCAGAGATGGCACTACGGCCAATTACAGTACAGATGCGCTGACCGGAGCACCAATCAAACTGATCTGTAGCTGACGCTGATCCTGTGCATTGCTTCGGACGGTGCACGCGGACAGCGAATGCTTCCTGGCGCTTTTGCCGCGCTGTCTAGCCGCCAACATCATTCAGTCTATGGGAGCGACCGTCTGAGGGGCCCGTGCACTTCCGGGCCTCGCAAACGCTGATATAACGAATCCTGCAGCTCCTAGAGCGCCCCATCCCCCTTCCCCTCCTCGGCTACGACACCACCACCACCATGGCCGTCGCATCGTTTCCCATCGACGAGGCCTACCTCATCGGAGGATGGTTGGAGTCCTTCGTGTGGGGTGAGTGATCTGCATATGATGCTTCTGCGACCACCGGCGTGGCGTTGACCCGCGGGTGATTAGGTGTGTATACCACGATGTTCGCCATGACGGCGTACACCATCTACCAGAAACGGCGCGAAGACATCAACAAATTCACAACCATTACGCTCGTTCTTCTGTGAGTCGGTCATGCGCCCTCGGACGCTTCCGCGCAGCGCGCAGGACGCTGACTTGCTTGGACACCGAGTTATGTATTGGCCACCTCGCACATGTCGCTCGCACTCGTCCGCCTCATCCAGGGCTTCGTTCTGTTCCGTGATGTCCTCGACCCAATTCTCTACTTCGCCAACATCGGTGTCCGGCTGAACGTGGCAAAGGACTTCATATACATCACTACGGTAAGCCTATTTCGCGGATCGTTCTACGCATCCGACAACAACGTCTAATGATTGACGCAGTTGTCTCTCGGCGACCTCGTCATCGTATGGCGATTGTATGTGGTATGGGGGAAGAACTTGTATATCGCCTTCCTTCCATTCCTCCTCTGCCTTGGCGAGCTAGGTGAGTCGCGCGCATGATCTAGTAAGGCGAGTACTGAGACAGTCTGCTCCCAACAGCTGTCGGCTACGGCTCAATCTCGTATTGGCTCGCACCCAAGCAGAACTTCACCGTCATGGGCCGCCTCGGGTCCACGCTCTTCATCCTCTCCCTCGTCGCAAACATCCTCGTCACGCTGGTCATCGCCGGGCGCATCTGGTGCGTTCTCATCCACGCTTCTTGATCGACGATCCATTCCTCACTGTGCCTCTCTATCCGCACAGGTGGGTCTCGAGGCGCACGCGGAAGGCGCTCGGCGTCGCGGGCGGCCACTACCAGCGCGTGCTGCTGCTCATCATCGAGTCCGGTGCGCTTGTCGCCGGCGCGAAGCTGATCGAGTTCACGCTGTACAAGCTCGCGCCCGTGAACGGCCTCGACGGGCTGAACGCGATGTACATCGTGTATGAGTGCATGCCGCAGATCACCGTACGTTACGTCTCCGACCGGCGTCCCCATTTCTCTACTGACAGCGCGCGCGTGCTCTATAGGGTTTGGCGCCGACGTGCATCATCTACTTGGTCAACAAGGGCTTCACGCAGAAGGACACGGCGTACTCGACTAAGCCGAAGACCTCGATGCTGTTCCACTCCCCCAATGGTACCGGCCCCTCCGCGCAGACGAGCACAATGGTCTCCACCGCTGTGTTCGCGCCTGGCCCGGACCACGACGCCGAGTACAGCTTCAACGACAAGGCGCTGCACAAGACGAGCAGCTCGCCCTCGTCGTCGATGGTCTGAGCCTGAGATCCCTTGGTCTGGGGGAAGGAATGACAAAGCAGGGCGTTAGGCCCTGTGTTTTCCTCCCTCGGTGTGCACATGCTGGTTGGCTGGGTCGGACTCGGTCGTTTGATGAGATATTCCCCTGTTGCGAGACCTGTTGCTCCTGTACCACTACTTGCCGCACTCTACCTCCAGCTAGAAGCTGCTGTGCCTGTGTATATATTATTGCAGCGCTTCTATGCGTATGTCCATCACGCCTACATTCCCAGGCCCTCATTAGCACTCCCGCAGTAACACCGGAGATTATGTGGATTGACGAATCGTCAGGCTTCCGGCCTTTCCGCCCTAGAGATTACCGCGTCCCCACGACGACCTGCGGTCTACATGGTGGCGGGTTGTCCCACCGGCGGGCTCCACTTAGTACTGACCAGCAGCGGGCGCGGTCCGGAGACATATGCCAACCTCCGGGGTTTCCGTGTCATCGGTGTGAACAGAGTGATGATGGAGAAGCTGGCGCGTCCTGTAGCATCATGATCCCTGTCGTGCGCTATTCTATTCGGGATGCAGGATTACGCTTCGCGGTGACGGCCGCGCGAAAAAAAAATAACTGTACGGGCGTATAAGAGGCTTCTGTGGCAAGGACGCCGAACTGCCATGTTGAGGATGACCGGGAACTCCGAACGTAGCTGTTTCATCGTCGGGACTATAGATAGGTGGAGACACGGCGTACGTGTACGTGTCGTACAAAGTGCATAGGTGACCAGCTTCTCAGTCGTTCTGCAGGGCGCGGGGCATCGTTTGGATGATTGCATTGAGGCACGCGGCGTTCGGAGCTGACATAGCCGGCATGCAAGTCTCCTCTGCCACACGACGGGCTGTCGATAATCTCTCCGTACAAGTCACCCGCAGCCCAACATATCGTACACTTGTTGCACCTCTTCGTGGAATCCTCCCACGTTACATCCAGTCCGCCCTCGCTCACGGGCCAGGTGTGATTGGGGGCGAGGCCTTCACGTACTTCACCCAGCCCGCGGCGTTGACCATATAGTTCGGGTGGCCATCGCCATGCGCAGGGTCCGCCCCGAAAAACATGTACGGGAAGCCAGCGACGTACGCCGCAGACGCTTCCAGAGCCTGCATTTGCTCCGGCGACAGTGAGATCTCCAACCCCTGCAGACGCACACGCACCGTACGCCACCGCACGCAGCACAGGTTAAGATGTGGTCAGCGCGATGATGGGTTGTGGCGAAAGGGGATACTCGCCTTGATGACATCGTCCAACTGCGCGGGCTTGCGCCCGCCGATGACGGGGAAAATGTACGGGGCCTTGGCCAGCGCCCAGGCGACAGCGACCGAGGCGAGCGTCGCGCCGTTCCCGACCTCGTTTGCAACCTTCTCCAGCGCGGCGCTGATTTTCTTCTCCTCCTCGGTCTGGGGCATGCCGTAGCGCACTGCGGTGCGCGCCTTCATCTCAGCCTCGGTCTTGTACTTTCCCTGCGACAGACAAGATGCGATGTGCAGTCAGGATGACTATATGAGGAGGCAGAGGAGAGGCGACTGACCTGGCCGAGGACGCCCCACGGGATGATGCCCATGCCCTCCGCGCGGCACATCGGCACAATCTCGCGCTCCATGTCGCGCGTCCCGATGCACCACAGGCCCTGGTCTACACAGGGAAGTGCTAAGCAGTGGAAGGCCTCGGGCAGTAAACGCAGTTGCGCACGTACAGACGACAAATTGGGCCATGCCATGGGCACGCGCGTACTCGTTCGCTTTCACGACAATCCAGGCTTGATACAGAGGTATACTCAACGCCGCTTCGGAGCTGATTATAGAGTACTAGACCTACCGGGTGTGTCTGATATGCCGAGGTAGAGGACCTTGTTCGCTTTGACGAGAGCATCGAGTCCCTGCATGAGCTCCGGGATGGAGGTCGAGTAGTCCCACCTATACTCGCAGGCTCAGAAAGGGCGTAAGGATGCAACGTACTACGTAACGTACCAGTGAACGTAGAGCAAGTCGATATAGTTCGTTTGCAGCTTTGCCAGACTGTCTTGAACCTGTAGGATGTACATGTCATCAGTCCACGTCCACAGCACAACCGCTTAGCATATACATACAGAGAGGAACAGACTCTTGCGATGGTTGCCTTGGTAGTTGACCTATCAATGCCGGTGAGTACAGCGGTTCCATGATAATCGCGGCGTTTGTGGTTTCTACCTTGACTTTGATGTCCTTGCGGTGGTGCTGGTATCCTACTGTATACTTAGTGGCGATCACGAGTTGGTCCCGGATCCCTCTGGCGGCGACCCATTCCCCAAGGAGGGTCTCGCTCTGAAGGGTTTCAAATAAGCCCTGCCTGCTGATTTTGCCTATGGCCGTCCTACACACCTCCCCATTCTGGTAGTTGTTGGCAGTATCAATGAAGTTGCCGCCACTTTCCCAGTACTTGTCGAAAAACTGCCAAACGCGTTGAATCCAGTGGGTATCGCGTATAACGTTAGGGGAAAGCTGACCTCGAATGCCTCTTCCCGAGTAGTACCTGCCTTCCCGCGTAAGCGCATAGTTATGAAGTGAAAGTACTAGATCAATCGCACCTCCAGCCATCCCGTCAGACCACGACTGCCCGATTGACATGGCGCCCAGACATATCGGCGATACACGGACTGAGGAATGACACACCGCATTCAATCGACAGGCTGGTCAAGGCAACATCTACAGATGGTACTTACCACCTGCGGAGGGCGAGAGCAGCTACTTCCGTCACCGTTACCACGCTGTACGAGAGCCTGGCACATGCTGCACGCTTTCACTCACTCTGTAGCGGCCGAGCTCCGTCGGCGGCGGGGGCTGGGGCGTGAATGAACTCATGGCAATGGTACTGTGGAGGGGACGAGACTCCGTCGAGCAGGTCCTAGACGAAGAAGGCGGATGTATATATAACACCCGTGAGTGCGCCGACCATTTTGAGTTCTCGCCGAGACACGCATGGCGCTTCCTGATGTGGAGTCGCAGTGGGTACGGCGAGTTTAGAAGGCTCTTGCAGTAATCGCCCGCCCTCGTACGTCCGCGCCCGGCCACGATTTGATACCAGGGAGTCGGGGTACGGCGGCGTGGTGCGAACCAGCTGACACCGAGGGCTCTTCTACTACTGATAGAATACCATGCACCCGCATGCAGTGGTGCTTCGGGGTAGACGTAGCGCTCGACATCATGATGGCTCAATCTCTCCGGCATGCCATGAATACCTGGTGTCATAGATATCGTCCAAACGGTCAGCATAATCCTGTCAGAAGTGAATAATCTGCGCGGGCTTACCACGGGCTATATGGCATTCCGGCAAGCGATATGACCTAAGTTGCCAGTGCACAGTCGGTCACAGTACAATGTCCCAAAGCCATATTCATACAGAGTCCTGAATGAACACATATACAACGCCGTCGGCTCCCCGATATCTAGGGCATCAAAAAGCAGAATGCAATCGTCTAGTCAGCCTATTGGGAGAGCTTCTCGAAATTTACGTCGACGTCGTAAGGCAGGCTCAGCGCGAAGGGAGAGAACGCGTTCTTGATGTAGCCCTGGTGTATGGAGTCTTCGGGGATCGTCCACTTGTACTCCCTCAGCAGCATGCTGACCAGCGTCCGCTGCTCGTACAGTGAGAACGCCCGAGCGGGGCACTGACGCGGCCCAAGACCGAAGGGAATCCAGTTCGCGTCCGCGTCGGACTTGCCGGTCTCGAGGAAGCGCGACGGGTTGAATTCCACCGGGTTCGTCCATAGTCCGCCGTTGTGGAGGATAGCGCACATGTTCAGGATGCAGGGGGTGTTCGGGGGGATAACGTACTGCCCGAGTTGCAAGGGCTCGTCGTAGAGACGGGGGATGGTCACGTTCGACGGGTTGTTGAAGCGCATCGACTCGCGTATGACGGCGTTGAGGTATGGCATCCGGGAGAAGTGCTCGATGCGCGGCTCGTCCGACCCCATGACGCTGAGCACTTCCGCCCGCGCGCGGTCTTGCACGTCCTGGTATTGACCTAGGAGGAAGACGATCGTGGACAAGGACCCGGCGGTGGTGTCCTGCACAATGTCAGTCTCGACTGCACAACATGCTCTTCCGACGCTACTTACGTGGCCGCCCATGAACGTCGTGATGACGTTGTCCCGGAATTCCGTCTCCGTCATCTCTGGGTTTTCGAACATGTACGTGATCATGTCGTTGCCGGGGTTATCCTTCTTCTTTTGCAAGAGGAGACGGAACTCTTCGACGAGAGCATCGACCATGTTTCGTACCGCGGGACGGGGAAGCCAACGCTCTAGTGACGGCAGGAAGATGTATGCAGGGCTCGAGATGGCTGCCATGACCTCGTGGTACCTCTCCACGAACGCTCCGTGGGGCTTGTCGAGAGCCTCAAAGTCGTAGCCGATGACAGTCGTGCCGACAGCGTCTAGGGAGAACCGATGGGTGTAGTCGCTCCATCGCACGCGACCGCCTTCCCCCATGAGAGAGAACGTCTTCTTGGACAAAGAGGCGAACTGCTCGATGGGAATAGTTCTGTGGAGAGCTTCATGAACGATCTTGGCATGCCTCTTCCACATCTCGCCCTCCGCGGTGAAGACGTTCTGACGACCGGTCAGCCGCCACAGGAGCATTTCTGCGGGAGGCTCCTGCTTTCGAAGACCGCGCTGCTCCATGAGTTGCTTGGCCGCCTGGTCACCGAGTCGTTAAACTCCTTGATCTACATACAGGCTATGTTACGACGCACCCTCGTCTCGACGACGTGCACCACCCATTCTCCGAGGCAGAACACGAGCACAGCGTCTGACCGGGTTTTCTGCACGAACGGCAAGATGACACGTTTGACTCTGCGTTCCTCGACCTCGCCAGAGAGGTAACTGAGAAGCAGAGGCGCTACAGGCACCTTGGGCAGATGCCTCAGAGCTCTAGGGACGCGAACCCATCGGTACAACGCCACCGCGAACGCGACTAGGAGTGCGGCGAGAGCCTTGAGCAACATCGATGCAGGAGCAGCTACCAACGAGGGGGTGTTGGATCTTTGCAAATGCACTCGCTCAGGGCACCCCACAATAACTCGACGGGGACATGTCCGACGTACACCGGCGGGGGTGACATCCGGACCCCACATCCTGTGCAGCGCGCGTACCTCCGGTCAAGGCTGGGGTAGCGTGCTTCTCATGATCACCAACTCTGTCGCAGTCGAAGAGGCTGTCCCGCAAAAGCGTGCGCTATCAGGAGCGCCCGGGCGTTGAGCTGCTATCTCTGCGAAGCGTGGGTAAAAATCCTGAGCTTTGCCCCTTTGTCTTGGACGTGATCCGATCCACTTGGATCTTGCTGTCATACGTGACTCTGCACATCCATCTCCGCCCGTCTAGCGTGCGACCAGGGCAGTCTAAGGATGCGCGCGCCACGACGGGAGTCACCCGTCGTGGCGCGCGCACACCCACCTCATCAGCTTCTTCCCCGGGCGTGCAATGCAGGGTTTTCCGATGCCGCAGCAGTTCCCAGTGATGCTCTCTAAAGCTTCATCATACCCGCTGAGGCACGGGTGTTGCTCGGCGCGCGGGTTCAAGGGCGGTTCGCGCGCGTCCACCGGCCGCGGTCAGACTTCGATGATCGTTTCGTGGCACCGGGTCCCGACTGCCATGGGAAGCTCTTGTCATGGAGTTCGGGCGTGTTCCTATCTCAGGGAGCCATCGGAGGTCCAGGGAGCGCGAGGGTTCCATCCCGACTTGAGCATTATCCACAATTCGTCATGGAGGCGGAGACCCGACCATCAGAGTTTCAATCTGCATCCGAGAGGGCCATGAGGTACGCGCCGCGGATATCCATCCAGGACCACAGGCTTTACAGTTTCGTGCGGCGTACAGTCGAGCGCCCCTGGTCGAGCGAGATGAGAGATCTTGGATGTGCTCACCCCGTGATTATGATGGGCGACTTGCACCAATGAGCAGTGCGTCTTCAGGCTAAGACGGTATGCATTCGCATGACGGCGCAGGTTGGTCGTGGATGCTAGAGTATATGGGTCATGTGTAGAGACACGAGAATGGAGAAGCGACACAAGCCCGGGTCCAACGCGCGGAGCGAGACATCAGACCGAGGGGATTCAGACCAAGTGTGTACTTCACTACTAGCATCAGAAAGCCCGGCCAGTAATGAGGGGTAGAGAAGCCTGGACGGGAGGTCGATGACAGACTAGCATCGCGAGCCGTAGTGGACGATGGCGGCATCAAAGAGAGAGACCGAGTCTGCGGGCTACGCGATCGGCGCACGGCGCGGTTGCCCGCACGCTCACTCCTCGCTATCCTACCACCATGAATTTTTGTTAGCTCAATGCTTTCCGACACAAGCTACATCAGTATGCACTCGCGAGGCCTCAGAACGGATAAGTAGAGGGCGCGCTATAGACAAAGTCGGGTTTAAACGAGGCTCAGTACTCCAGTTAACTACAGATAGTCAGTCAGAATTCAAAGAGGGACACGAATACTCACTTGTTCTACTGCAGCATTCCACCAGGAAGACCTACATACATGGCTCAGAGACATATCTAGCCATTCTTGGAGCTGACGGGCGGACCTTGGTACACCGACAAGGAACTCGACACCGAGTCTTTCAAACTCTTGACCAATGTATGCTTGAAGATCGTCCGAGGTAGAGTATGTCATCGTTTCGATCTGGTTATTCCTTCACTGACCTGCATGCCGCAGGGTTGTCCCAGGGCTAGGAACGACGGCATGCTCCCCGTCAGACAACCCCTCGTAAATGCATCGTACCCGAGTGCAGGTAAGATATTGGTGAATGCAAAACAGCCATCCCGGTCAGCCGGCAGACATCGGACTCTGGACTGTTGTAAGGAGTGCCATGCCGATTATCTAGCATAGTCTACTCAATAAGAGCCAGGTCACGGAGGCTACACTCACCCTTGAGCACGTAGAAATGCTCATTCGTGCATTGGTTCTCGAGGGCGAAATAGAGGAGGTACGTCTTCAAATCCCCGCAAAATGCTTGCGCTTAACTCTAGGACTAGCTCTCTACGTTCAGTATACTCATTCAGGTCGTAGTGGACAGCAACGAAGAACAAGCATTCGACGACGATGCAGAGTCCTCAAAAGAGCCGTCCTCTCGGAAGGCGTCTGGAAAGAGACAATACCGTGAAGTTTTCAGCGATGCATTAAACGAAGACTCGCAACGTCCTCTCCCGTCTGCGGCTGAACCGGCGACCTAGGTCACCAGACAGTGGAAGCGATGGCGACCGCACCGACGATGACATTGACGAAGGTGACGAACCTCATCGAAAGCGTTACAGGCCAGCTGCCGCCAAACACGACCAGGAGATGCGGCGTCCACGGCGTCGGCGAGCCTCTGCCCCCTCAACCACAGGGAAGAGAGCCATCACGCAGGCGGCGCACTATGTTGTACGGTATACGAGGAGCGGCTTCGTGGCCTTAGTCTCGACCAAGCGCCTTGCGCTTGTTGCCCAATGCTCAATTTCTGTAAGCCAGGTGGGCCGATCAACAACCAAGAGTGCATATATTACGATGGTTGGCTTCGCCTCGGGGAGGTCGCGGTGTAGACCCGGTGCCGACCATCCGGCCATTCCATGCAGTACGTCGTCACCATTCGTAAGCATCCCTGCTGGGCTTTTCGCTGGACGGGTACAAGACTGATTATCCTTATGCCCGCATAGCAAGTACTGCGCTTGACTTCACGTCTATACGTTGTATCTTGTTGCCCCGCTCAGATCGGCGAATGTACGAGTATACAAGAAGCCGACCGGTACTGTATGTCATGAACATGAGAAGCCCGGCCGGACGCTCTGATTCTCAAGCAGCTATTGACCCCTCCTGAGTCATCAATGCTAAGTAAATTCTACACGTTTTTCTCGCTGACTGCCGCATCTGTACAATCAGGAGTCGGCTGGTCGATGACCCCTCGATGACCACAGCCGGCAACGACGCGCGGTGCGGCGATTCGGAATCGCACCTCCTGGAAAGCGGTGCGCCCAGGGTACGCCGATCGACGCTAGTCGACCCGACATCGGGCGAGTCTGATAAAAGCATGTGCCGGCGTCTGATCAAACCACCCATCGAAATCAACCGAGACGTCCTCCCTGCATGGCATCCTGCAGGCTGCGTGGCCCGCTAGGCCCCCGCCCCCTTCTTTCAATGGCAAGCCAGTTCTGTTTTGGAAGCGGGGCGCGGGTGCACCGATGGCTTAGCCCACCGCTTATACTGATTGACAGACAGTGGTGGACGTTTCGAGCGTCTTTTGTGCGCAACGTGTAGGTTCTGTGTCGCTCGTCCGTCTTCGCCTGTGTAGCCTTGGTGGGGCACGAGGCGTGAACAGGGATCTGGCATGGAACGCGTCTAAGGTGAGTCGGCCAAAACGATTGGCTGTTGCCGGTGGTGGCTCACGAGATTGATTTGCCCTCCTCCTAATACCCGGACGTGCCCCCCGGGAAACGGCTAGGCATCTGTCGTCTCCTTGAACACTTCTGGGTTGACTGGTTCTGGGGCGCGCTCGTCGGATGAGGCTCTCAGGTGTGACTTGCACTTAAACCAACACCAGTGAAGCCAACGCACAATGAGCACTCGTTCTTCAGATGACGCGCTGCCGAAGAGCAAGACACGCAACCCCACGCATCGACGATCGGCATCCTCGATATCATGCCTGCGGGGACCGACGCTGGACGGTGATCCGCAGGCACGGCTAAACGCATCGGTTCCCGATGCGCTCCCCCTTGAGCACGCGGCGTGGCTTCAAGGCCATCTAAAATTCTGCCTATCCTGCGGCGTTGGTCTGACGGCCAGTCATGCTTGTCCAGACCTGGCTAGCCGAAGGCATGGATGACCTTGCAGGGAGAACGTTTTTATAGGCATGCGCGGCCATCCTCTCCGACGGCGGCATACACGACCCCGCATCCCTTTGCTCTCCTATTGTTGTCTTCGCTATGCTTCTCCCTATACCGCTCACGTTTCCCGAGCTCGCTTTGCTCTTCTCTCTGGCCCTTGTTCTCTCCGTGCATCGAGCCTTGAGAGTTCCCCCACACCTTCGGCACATCCCCAAGGTACCAACATGGCCCTTACTGTGGAGCTATCTCTCGGGGGAGGTTGAGGAACAGCGCGTTAAGCGGTTGATCCTACCGTTCGCAAAGAGCCGGGGAACCAGCATCGTCCTGGTGTACTGTCTGGGTGACTGGATGGTCCAGATCCTCGATCCCAAGGTAAGCACCACAACGTGCGACTCAGCCCGAGATCTCCTGGACCGCATCTGATTTTACGTTTTCCGTCGCCAGGTCGGCAAGCAGCTGCTCGAGAACCCGACGGTGCGCAAGCAGCAGCAGCCCGACGGCATGCTCCTCTGGCGCCTCGTCGGCCGCAACAACATCTTCATGTCCGACGGCGAAACGTGGAAGCGGCACTCGCGGATTATGCACGCGGCGCTCCGCCAGGCGGTCCCCATGGAACGCTTCGCCATGCTCGCCCGCACCACGTTCGCCATCATCGGCGACGGCGGCCGGGTCTGCTGGAGCGACCTCATGCACCGCTACACGCTCGACGCGGTTGCGACGACGGTCATCGGGTACGACTTTGAGGCGCTCGCGAACCCGGACAATCCGTTCGTGAGGAAGTACCACAGCGTCATGGCAGCGATCGCCAGCCCGCCGTACGTTGCCTTCCCCTCCCTCGAACGGTGGCTTCCGCGGTTGGGGGTGCGGAGGATGGTGGACGACTTCGTTGGGGACTTTGCGAAGATGCTGGAGGAGAAACGCAGCAACCCCGGGAACGACGTCATCACGTACATGTTCCAGGACCCAGAGATGACCCAGGCGGACTATCGGGACAACACCATCGTTCTCTTCATCGGTGGACACGTAAGTATCCGCTCAACCTATGGGGAAACGTGCCTGAATATAATCTGCCTATAGGATACAACCGCTGGTGCCTTGGCTTCCGCGGTGTACTTCCTTGCACGCTATCCGGTCATTCAAGCCAAGGTTCGCGAGGAGGTGTTCGCTGTATTAGGCAACGAAGAACCTCGCCTCGAACACTTCTCCAGGACGCCTCACCTCAACGCCGTTATCCGCGAGTCTATGCGGTACAACACGCCCACCAACGTAACCGTCCCCCGCGTTTCAGATTCACCCCTCTACGTCGGCGACGTCATGATCCCTCCGAACACCCCCGTCGCACTCAACATGTGTGCGGCTCACCACAACGATTCCGTATGGACCCATCCTGAGGTCTTCGACCCAGAACGCTTTTTGGATGCGGCAAAGTACGACCCCGGTAACTGGGTATCATTCGGCGTTGGTCCGCGGAGATGCGTCGCCCGCAACTTCTCGCTCTACGAGCAGCGAGTATTGATCAGCATGCTCCTGAGGGAGTATCGTTGGTCTCTTCCCGAAGACTCGATCCACAAGGACTATCTCAAGAACGGCTTCTCGGCGTTTGCGCTAAGCCAACCGATGCAGGTAGACATTGACTTTGTTAGAATAGCCCCTTCCCCAACGACCTCCTCTCACGTATAACGACAATAACGCATTCACACCCCTCACGACCGTGTAGAATAGACCCACTGTTGTAGTATACGGTGTACACTCTGCCTCTGTGCTCTCTCCAATATTGCAATTCCATGCTATACTCATGACCAGGATTGCCCTCGCTCGCGGCGGCCCGTTGAATCTTGACAAACTCAGTCAGTAAATCTAATCTAATCTCGGATGGCCGACCACAGCGATCAATCTGGGAACGTTATGGCATGGGCGCCAAAGCACCTCGCCCGCGACCATCCCGATTCCAGGTCCCATAAACTCCTCACCGTTCTCGTCGTTGCTCTCGGACGCAGTGTCTCGCAGCCATGAACCATCTGGATAACCTTGGAGACTCGACTACCGACGATGAGGCGGGCTCGCAAACCACCGAGGACGAGATGCCCCAGCGTCAGGCGCCCGCCGCGCCGCCCCCGCCCCCGCCTCCTGCCCCCGCGCCGTCGACCGGCCGCGAACGACCCCACTACGAGCTCAGGCACACCCTGCGAGGACACACAGAGTCAATATCTGCCGTCAAGTTCAGTCCAGATGGGACATTGTTGGCTTCGTGTGGTGCGTCTGTTCGCGCGGATTCCCAGTTCATGTTAACCATTGCTATGTTCAGCGAACGATCGCGTCGTGAAGATATGGTCTCCGTTCACAGGAGAGCTCATACGGAACCTGAATGGACACACAAAAGGACTCTCAGACATTGCGTGGACGTCGGATAGTGTCCATCTGGCGTCCGCTTCCGATGATACTACCATCCGGATATGGGAGGTGGACACAGTACGTTCCGCGTTAACCAGCTGTGTTTGCGGTCTGCTAACCTACACGTTTCACAAGGGCTTGACATTGAAGACACTGAAGGGACATTCAAGCTATGTGTTCTGTGTGAACTTCAACAACGCGTCCAACCTACTCGTGTCCGGAGGATGCGACGGAGAGATTCGGATATGGAATGTCGAGAAAGGTGAATTCGGGTTTCGGTACACGGGACACGGCTCTAACTCTGCGCTCGCCTCAGGAAAGTGTCTGAAGAAGATACTAGCCCATCTTGACTACGTTACGGCGGTGCATTTCAACCGAGACGCATCTTTAATCGTCTCATGTGCCCTTGACGGCCTAATGTAAGGCATTGACCGCGTTCCCTGTCGATTCGTCTTCTGATTCCCGCAAAGCCGTATATGGAACACAACCACTGGACAATGTTTGAAAACCCTCGCAGAGAGTCATGACGCCATATGGTATGTCTTCAATATCTCCGCCCGACGTGCACAGGACTCGAGAGCTCACAACAACTGCCAACAGCCAACATGTCCAGTTCTCGCCCAACTCCAAGTATATTCTCTCTACGGCGCATGACAGTGCCATTCGGCTCTGGGATTACCAGACTTCGCGCTGTCTCAAGACGTATGTCGGGCACACGAACCAGAAGTATTGCATCGCGGCGTGCTTTAGCGTTACCGGCGGGAAATGGATCATCTCCGGCAGCGAGGACAACAAGGTCTACCTCTGGGACCTTCAGAGTCGTGAGATCGTCCAGACGCTGGAAGGCCACACAGACGTAGTCGTCGCCGTCGCGGTACGTATCCCGTACCTGGTACCTCTTTCTAGCGGTGGCCTGACATGAGACTTCCAGACGCATCCACAGCAAAACATGATCGCTTCGGGGTCGATCGACTCGGATCTGTCGATCCGTATCTGGACAGATCGTGGGGGCTCATAGAACCCAGTGCCGTCATCGTTCTTCTCTTTTCTTCCCTTTGCGTTTCTGTATTGTAAGGTCTTGTTGTATTATTATGCTTTAGGGCTTCCTCATCCTGCCCGCGGGCGTGTGAAAGTAGTGTGTCTAGTAATAGAGTGTTCAATGCATTGCTCATGGTCCTCCGAAAACAGTGCGACATGGGAATAGATACTTGTACACGAACTCGCGCGTAGACATTATCCCGAACCCTCCTTCTACGAAACCCGAACCTAGCTGATGGCCCCACCTCTACTTCACGGGCTCTGCGTTGATGAGGTCTACAAAGTGCTGTCAGCTCATTTCTCAGCGCGGAATGAACCATCAAAGAACCTTGTGCGAGCTCCCTCTCAGCCTCCGTCAGCCCCGAGTCGTGCGCCTCGAGGAACGCATCGACTTCGTCCATCACCCCGTCATCCTCTACGTCCGTCTCGATGTCGGACTCGTCCTCGTCGTCCTTGGCGTCGTCGATCGCGAACGGCGTGCGCTCCATGAGCGCCGCCGCGTTCGCCGCGGCGTGGAACATGCTCGGCATCGACGGCATCGGCGAGAACTCCGCGGACGTCGCGGACGAGACCGTCCCCGCCCCCGCGTCTGTCTGGCGGTCCACGCTGAGCGCGGACGGCGTCGAGCCCCTCGCGGAGCCGGAGTCTGCAGTCTCGGAAGTCGGCGCGGACAAGGACGCGTCGCTCGAGGAGGGTTCGACCTGGCTGGAGAGGCTCGCTTTGGATGCGCTGCGGCGCATCGTAGGCGTGAGCAGCGATTCGCGCGCCTTGGGCTCCTCAAGTGCGGTATACTTCCCGATGGCCGGGCGGGTGAAGACCTACAGGCGGCGGTCAGCCATGGTGCCATCGCCATATGCACACGTCCGGCGACGTACCTGGTGCTTCCCGATCGTCTTCCCGATGCCGTCCGTGAAGCGATTGAAGATTTTGCGGTTGTCGTCACTCGCGAGGTTATGCCACAGGTCGCCCAGGAGGCCACCACTCGAGTTCGGGATGTCCTGCAGCGGCACAGGCTCGAGCCGGAACGTCGCGGAGAAGTCGAGTTCGAAGAACGACTCGAGGATCTCGTCCGCCAGCACGACCATGCGGAATCTATTTCACTGTCAGTCAGTAGCAGTAGGCGTCACGAAGGGTGTACGGTCACTAACGTTGCCAGGTTCATGTAGGGTTGGTTCGACTCGATTGGTGGTGGCTGCGAGTCAGGGTCTGCGCCTTCCGGTCGAGGGAGAAGCGCGTCGCCATACTCGAACGCGTTCGACATGAATCGGCTGACGGCGCCCAGATACGCATCGCCGATCTCGTGACGGAAGATGAACTGCGCCATACCGCGGGTCAATAATGAGGAGAAAACGCACACAATCGGAGAACTGACCAAGAGGGACTCTGACAAGGTGAGCACTTCGTCCTTTGTCAGATAACCATCCTTGTTCTTGTCGTGAAGGTTGAAGAACCACTCGATGTTCTCCATGAGGTCGTTGAACATGACACCGTCAAGTCCGGACACGATATCCTGCAACACAGGTCAACGCAACGCTGCCATACAGAGCTGTTGGACCTACCTGGAAGGAAAGGGCCCCTCGGTAGGACGTATCCCAGAAGTAAAATAGACGGTCGATCAGCTCGTGTTCCGCAACTTCTCGGTCGATCCTTTGCTATTCGAGGTATCAGCTTAGCCCGTGGACTGACACCGAGGCATACCGACCTGGAACCCGTTGGAGACAATCTTCTCTGTCCGCGCCCATGTACAGATCTCACTGAGGAATACACGGAACGTCTTCAGCCCAATACGAGTCTCAGGCCTCTCCTCCGCCTGGTCCTTCGTCGTCACCAACGACGGTGGCGGGAGGGACACCGCGGGCGGCGGCTCGACGCAGATGGCCTTGAACAGCGCGTCATAGATCAGCCCGGCCTGCTCCTTCGTGAAGCGCTCCAGCGTGCGCAGATTCCGGATGGCCGAGCGTTTCGAGAACGACTCGATGCTGTGGACGATCTCCGAGCGGTACTTGCGCCGCTCGGACTGGATCGTCTCGTCGGTGATGACCGCGAACTCGCGGAACGAGACGAGGAGGAGCTCCTGGAAGCGCGTGATGGCGCGGGCCCGAGGATCTGAGGAGTTGGGGTGCGCCGAGTCCCCGAGGGAGGCAAAGTACTCCCTCATCAGACTGCAACGCCGAGGATCAATGGACTGAGAAGCAAAGTGGAGCACGGAGGATCGTACTGGATGAACTGTCCGTCATCTTGGATCTGGAGGAGCTTCTCGCCGTTGATCTTGAGGATAGCTGGAGTTAAGTTAAGCTATGCATACCCGGTGTGACAGTAGCCTCACGAACCCAATCTAGCATTGAACGTCAGTGTCCCTTCCTCGAGTCAGTCAAGATAAGCAAGGAGCTCACCCTACTTGGAAGAGCACCTTGGGACCCATGCAGAAGAAGCAGTCGATTATCCGGAATGCGAACACCATCGGCATGCTGTTGATGAACCTGCCACGCTCACTTCAGAACGACACTTGACAGGAGGAAATTAAGCGTTAAGCGTACAAGCTCAAGAACCAGGGCAGGGACGCGACAGACAGCTGCACGTCGACTTCCTGGAAGTGGTCGTGGAGTATGGGCAGACATCGCTGCACCAGAGACTCGAACACGCGTTGGTCGAGCAAGGTGCCATGCATGGAGGGGCTAGAGCGGGTGGATGAGTATTATCTCTCGAAGAGATTGGGCCGGAATCCGGACCTGTAGTAGCCTGGAAGCAGGCGGTCACAGATGACCTCTAGCAGCCAGAAGGCTTGTTCCTCGGACATGTAGCTAGGCGTGCCCAACATCAGGATCTACGCGGCCGCCATTGCTTCGGTATCACTCACATGAGGATCGCAGCCGCTAAGATATTCATAGCCTACGGGATGGTCGTACATGCTCTGAAAGGCTGAAGCTCGCGCTCCAAGACGCACCTGACAGTATCCCGTCTCTGGGTTCTTGAAGGAGTAGGCTTGCAACACTCTCCGGAGGGCGCCGATGCCCTCCTCGGACTGGTACGCCGAGTACTCGGGAAGGCTCCGGTGCAAATCCTTCTCAATCTCTTCCGTGCTGGTGTTCGTCCGGCCGGCGTTTTCGGCCAAGATCTGCTCGTAGTACCCAGGGTTCTCGAAGCGCAGGTACAGAGATCCGGATAGCGTCTCCCACATTTCGCCGCGCAGGCGGTTAGGTAGGCCCACCTGAATGAGACGTGTGCATTGTGGATACCGGAGGAGGGTGAGGTTGCGTCCATGTGCTGTGTAAATGGGTCAGATATAATAGTCGTAGCGAGCGTACAGCACCCACTCCGCAAGTAGTTCGTCCACAGCTTCGTCTTCGATGCCTCTCGCAGCCTGACAGAGTTAACGATGCACACAACTCGGACGAGGGGACGCTTACTTCTTAGGGTCACCAGGGAACTTGAACTTCAGACCGAGCCCACCGAGATACATAGAGTCTGCGGCGGGGCTAGACGGGCCGCCGTCCTCACTGGCCGCGGTCTTCGACGCTCCGCCGCCGTCCTTCTCGTCGGCATTCTCGGGCGCACTCGCGTTTGCGACGAGCAGCTCGGAATAACACGTCTTGACGAACGGCTTGACAGCCTTCATCTTGCCCTTCTGCAGTTCGACCTTGAGCGCATCGCGCAGCAGTGAACAGAACAGATCCGCGGTTGGCCGGAGGGACGTCAGTTGCACGACCTATAGGGTTGCATGCGACCAGGCCTTTAGTACACATGAGGAACGGGCAGATGTGCATGGACGCACGATCTTCATGTTATGCCACAGCGAGAGGCTGAGCGCATAGATCCCCGCGCGCGCATTGAGCCGCTCAACTCTTCGGATAGTACATAGGGGAATCGTGAACCGTGCGGACTTGCGGTCGAGCGAGGCGAACGCCAGGTACGGCGGGAACAGGTACAGCTTCCCGGCCTGCGTGCAACGATACCCATCAGCCCTCCCCCCTCAATCGGACGTTCCGTTCTACGCATGCGTACGAACGAGCGGCACTCACATACGAGTCCTCCTCGCCCTGCACGCCGAGACTGAGCACGGCGTTGATCTCCATCTTCTCGAGCTCCGCCTCCGCCGCGCCCACGCTCTTCTCGCCCTTCTCGCCCTTGCCCTGCGCCGCAGCGGTGGGGACGCCGCCGAGCGCGGAGCCCGACGCGGACGGCGCGCCGTTCACGCTCGACGGGAGCGCGAAGAAGAGCTGCGTGAGCTGGTCCTTGGTCGGCTCCTTGAAGTTCCGGAGGTGGGTCGAGATGGTCGACATCCTTGCTAGCGCGGTTCACGTCCACGTCCTAGTACACTAGTGCGAGGCTTGGTCGTCGGACTACAAGGTCGTGTGGGTCCTGTGCTGTGGTTCCGATAGCAACTCCTGAAGTTCAGGTGCGGCAGGCGGTCCTCAGGTAGTTCCAGGAGCCCTAGGGTCGGTGCAGATCAGCCGCACCAGTACTGCTGCAAGATGCTCCAGATCACAGGATCGTTCTAGAGCGAATGTACTGCAGTCAAGTTACAAGAGGAACAGATAGCAGTCGTGAACAACGTGGTCGCGGTCGTCTCTTGCAGTCCGAGGCTGTGGATGCACGCCGCTCGATCATACTCAACGGGCGCTTCTCCGTGCCACACCCAACATGAGGGAAGCTACAGGTCGCGGCGACATTCGGTTTCTTGACACGAAGCTATACAAGCTCAAGGCAAGATATTGCAAAGCTGCTATACGAGAACGTATGCAAAGCCGAAAGTGCGGGGGGCGTCGTTTGTTGCTACATAGATAACACAGAATAACCTAATCCTACTACGTTAACGTTTGGCTTGGAAAGAATGCAAGTGATGTGTGGTCGTGCGCGTGCTGCTGTATGCGGGATGGGGAGTGAGTACTTGAGTACCAATACGATAAGTGATGCAATGTATGGGGGAAGGGTCGGTGCGTGGCGGGTCGTTTCTATTCGTGTCGTAAGGTGTGGAAAGGGGCAAGGGGGTGAAGTCAACAAGAGGAGGCGGACATCAAAGCCAGGATGCGCGCGGGGAGAGCAGGAACAGCGGGCTACATAGTGACTAGTAGCCGCGCTTCTGCCTGTAGAGCATCCGCGCACGCTCCATGCTCTCGCGCATCTCCGGGCTCGCCCACGTCGTCTCGTCCTCCGCAAAGGTGCCGGGGACAGAGCGCGTGTCGGACTCCACCGAGACCCCGCGGTCGAAGCGCTTTCTTGACGGGGACGCGCTGTAGTGCGAGTGCGACGAGGGGGAGTACGGCGGGAGCCCCGGGAGACGGCTCGAGCTCGAGCCCGGGACCGGCTGGTCGTCTTCCTCGATCCACGCGCCGGACCCGTCGTCGACCTCGTCCTCCTTGTCCTCGCTCATGATGACGACCTCCTTGCCGAGCGCCTTCTGGCCCTCAGCGATGAGCTGTGCGAGGCGGTCGCCGATCCAGGACATGTGCTCGTCCACGTCCTCCTCATCGTCGGGCTTGGGGGGACTGGACCGCGAGCCACTGGCAAAGCTAGACTCGACGGGAACGGGAGTGCGGGAAGCGTAGGAGGTGGAGGGGGCGGTGTAGAGGGAGGTCGTCGCCTGTGCGCGGGAGTGTGCCCGACGGTGGCGGGGGACAGTGCGTCGGCCGGCAACATGGCGAGACTTCTTTGAGCGGGGTGTCGTCGGTGCGGTGACTACCACCTTAGGCGTCTCCGGAGCGGACTGTTCAGGCTGTGGGCAACATATGGTCAGCAGCTGGCTATGGCTTGAGTGAGGTACTTCACTGACCTCCGGCGGTACCCAGCCTCCTTGTTCATAAGGGGGAGGTGGAAGAGGTTCGGGGTGCTTGCCACGATCTCTCCACCTGCAGCCCAATCAGGTACGCATCACATAACATGGAGGAGGGTGCTCACAGGCGATACACAGTAAGGCCAACAGCGGTCCCGATGAGAGCCGCGCTCAGCGCAGTCGAGACAATAGAGCCAGCAAGCGTTCTCCGGCGCTTGGGGGGAGGAAGGTCTATCGATACATAAAAGTTGAGTTGAGTGGACATGAACATGCTGAGGAACCCGGGAGCAGCGACCACAGCCGTTATATGAGGCGCAGGGGGGAGGCATGCACGTGTACCGGGCGTGACGGTGCGAGGGCGTGGACACGCGCCGTACATGCGCATCCATATCCGCCTGCAGCATTGCACTAAAGCTGTACGGATCGTGAAGGCGGCACCCACGCCGCGGCCTCCAGGTCCGTATGCGCATATCAAACGGGGTATCGGCGGAGCAGCTCGCGGTGAAGGTGCAGCTCTGCACACGGAGACCGCACCTCGTTGTCTCACGAGATGCTCACCGAAGCGCGGATCTCGCCTTCGTACTGGAGAGATATCGGTACACCCGGGGCGAAGGCTGTTCAAGACCGGTACACGTTCAGGAGGATTGAGGGTCGAGGGTACACGACCTCGCGCCCTCTGCGTGGGTTGGACGGTTTGGCACCGGAGATATCGTGAAGGGCGAAATCCGTGCGGGGGCGCACCAGATCGCGCCCTACGTATCCCAGGCGGGCTCAGATGTAGGGATGGCGAAGACGCGGGGCGGTGATGCCAGAGGTCTATGTATGCGTTTTGTCGAGGCAGCAGGGAAAGCTCAAGCGCCGCATTTCGCGACCAGGGTCGGAGTATGCCTGAACCTCAGAATGATCGCGTAGACGGTGGTAATCGAAGCAGAGAGTCGCGCAGCGGGGAATGTCAATGATGCAGAGCGGACAGGAGATGCTCACCTGCAACCATCTCCTCCACCTCGTCTTGCTCCGCAGACTCGGACGCCATCTCTCTGTACTTTGCCGGTGTATCAAGGTAGCCACTGGTGGACGCGTGGAAGGACGTGGGACGACTGGGTTCAGCAGAAGACGGGACCCATCCCCTCTTCCTATTGAGCGGGGGCAGGAGCGATGGAGAAGGCGGCCGGCGGCGCGGGACGGAGTGAGGCTGAACGTTCGTGTCATAATGGAGAGGCTGAGGCGCCGGCTGTTCAGCGGCGGCGAACGGATTCGTGATCCCGGGGACGGCGAGGCTGAAGCTGAACGAGAAGGGCATGACGAGCGGGCAGCGAGGGAGGAGAACCAGAGGCGGAGTCGCGTCGAGAGAGAGAGAGAGCCAGACAATCGCTCGAGGACGGGGACACCGTCGAGCTCGCTGCAGCAGACAAAACATGCCTCTCACGCGCGCACCCAATCTGGTCCCCCGCCCGGACCGACGCCGGCCGCCTCCGGCCGCTGGCCGCGCGCGTGGGAGACATGCACGGCGGCAAACACCGAGCGGCCGGGGAGACGGGGGGCAGGCGCCGAGACCGGCGGCGTCGAGCGGTGCCGAGGCGGGCAAAGGGGGGTCGCGGATGCAAACGAGGATTTTCCGCATGGCGCGGGTGGCGTTCCAGGACGGGAGCACAGTCGGGAGATGCATCTCTCTCGCTCTGTCAGGGATCCGCCCGTCCCGGCGACGGGCGCACGCCCTGCATTTGCGCGGTCGCGGCCTGCCCTTTTTGTGTTCGCACGACGGAGGATCACGAGAATTTCGAGGAATGCAACCGGCGACTCGCGAGCCACTCGCTGGCCAGAAGCCAGATGGGAGCCCGCACCCGGGGTTCACAACACAAGACGGCGGGGCAGTTGTCCCGCCCCCGGTCTATTATATGTACGTCCCCCCGCCGCCGTCCGGCTCGGTCTACGTCTCGCTGACTGTCGGAAGCAGGTACATAGGACTGGACTGCACTTGTCTTGCCAGCAGCTGCAGCGCTCTGCTCTTGTCCGCAAGCGAGCATCTCCCATCCCCGCAGCTCCGCTCGCACCTATCGCGGGATTGTTCTACGGCAACCGCGCTTATCCAGCGTCCCGGACAGAACGCAGCCCTCACTTAAGCGGAAACCACGACCCGTCGACGCGTCGTGCTGCCCCGGCCGCCCGCTTGCATCTCTCGCCTCGCCCATCCTCTTCTTCTCTTAAGTACATCGTGATCATTTTCCGCTTCCCCAACATCCCGTCCTCCGCCCTCGCCTTCTCAGCTCTTCCCTGGTGTGCCGTTTGACCTTACCCGGCATGGCTCGTAGGTGTATATCCCCCCGATCCCGGCTACGGTGTTCTCATACTTTATCTTCCTCCCCGTCGCCTCGGCTTCCTCACCTCCAGCTCTAGCTTCTCCCTCCTCGTCCTCCTCGTCCTCGATGCCCCAGGTCGACCGCTTGGCTGAGCTCTCGCTCGACTTTCTGGTAATCGGCGGAGGTCGGTCTTACCCCATGACGCCACAAAGAGGCCGTTTCTAGCCCCGATCATCGTTGGACCAATCAGTCCCCCCAAAAGCCCGATCGCGCCAGAGGCGCGTCCGTGTCTCTCTGTGGGCGCAACGGTGGTCGTGGGCGGGTACGGTCGCGCATCGCACTCTGTGTACTCACGCGTCTTCTGCCCCCCCACAGGCGTCGGAGGCCTCGCGGTCGCGTACGTGCTCGCAAAATCCGGCCACCACGTGCGAGTGCTGGAACGACATGGTCTCGACGCGCCGGGCGCTGGCCATCGTGTGCCCCCGAACATGAGCAAAATCCTGCGCCAGTGGATAGGCGAAGAGGAGCTGTTGAAGATCTCGACGAAGTGTGTGGGCTCGCCATTCTACCAATGTAAGTGTTCGTCAGCGTAGGTCCTGCTCCGGTGCGCAGCCGCACAAGACCCCCCCTCGAACTCTCTGTAGCGGCGCGATTGCCCAGTGAGTCAAGACAAGCCCGCGTACGACCTTGTGCGCGCTGTGGGCGAGATTATGCAGACTAAAGGATTGCTGCGAGCCAGACGGACGACTGTGGACACGTCGACACGGGCGTCCGCGCACGCGCATTCAAAGGGCCAAGCGGATCCTTCCTCCGCGGACGCGAATCCCAGTGCTTCCCGTCCGTTGAGGAAGTGTCAGTGCAGGACCCGAGGCGAGAGCGAAGCCCCGATCGCCACGGCGCCGCCGCACCGAGCAGCGTCGGGAATGGCAAGTGCCCTTACGCGCGCAGCCGCCATGGGAGGCCAAAGTGGGCGCGCGCCGAGCTGAGAATAACCCCGATCGGGTTCTGCGCTGCGTTCTGATCGACGTCCGCGCGACGTGTCTGCGCTCCCGCACAGTCGCGGGCAGCGCACTTGGGGCTCTCGCGACACGAATTGACCGGCGTCGGGCGGACAATGCTTCCAGGCGTCCTTCCGCGCAGTACGCCTTCCCCGCACAGTGATGGCTGACAGGAAGACAATTGCTGCTAGTACGAACGGGCGAGTACGTCGGCTACCTTCACTGGAAACCGGCCGTCATGGCCGAAACAGGAGGCGACTTCCTCATGATGCACGTACGTCCCTATCTCCCGCCCAGCCCTGACATACCCCTCACCCCGCCCCGGACGCATCTCAGCATGATGACATTATCCGCGTACTCTACACGCTCGCCACAGACGCTGGCGCGACTGTCGACCTGCACACCGAGGTCACCGCGATACAGCAAGGGTCCGACGAGATCCCGAATCCCAGCGTCACCCTCGCCAACGGCGACGTCCTCACCGCCGACATGATCATCGGCGCAGACGGATACCGCAGCATCGTCCGCGAGGTCGTCCTCGAAGACGAAGACCTCGTCAAGCCCGGCGGCCTCACGCTCTACACCGGCGTCGTCAGCGGAGAAGACATGCTCAAAGACCCCGAGCTGCGCCCCTTCCTACTATCGGACGAGGTGAGCACGCGGCTGCGCTCGTGCCGATGCTCGCGCTAACTTTGCCGTTAGTGGCCCATCTGGATGGGTCCACATCGAAGTATGTGCGGTACGTACTTGATCCACCATCCCGTCTTCCGTCTGATGCCAACCGTGCCCGTTTCTCAGGACACCCCGTGGTGCGTGCCCGACCGCGCATGTGCCTTCCCCGAACGCTCTGTTTGACAGATCACGCCTTGTTGTGCCCAGCATGCCAAGAAGGACTACATGTTCCACGTCTACTCCTGGTACAACAAGGAAAAGCAGGATCAAGAAGCCGAAGAGAGCTGGGACGACGTCTTCCCCACCGAAAAGCTCAACATTGAGGGCCATGCACCAATGTACGTCTATCTAATAGCGCTGATCTGCAGACAGCGAAAACAATCTTCACTGACTTCTCGGCGCTTTCGTTCTGGCAGAGCACAGCGGCTGATTAAACTCGCACCACATCTGCTTCGCACGCGCTTCATGACGCGACCGAGCGGCATTGAGGACTGGGTGGACGCCAGTGGACGGATCGTTCTCCTCGGGGACGCCGCCCATCCATCATTCGTAAGTATTCTTCACCACCGAAGCCGCGCCCACACGCCCAGCTGACCCGGACCCTGCCCCTCTTCATTGTCGCTACGCATCAGCCCGGCGGCTCGCACCCGGCAAGCATGGCGCTCGAAGACGCGGTCGTCTTCGGCTCGCTCTTCTCGCACCTGCGCACGCTCGACCAGATCGGGACGTTCACGGGCGCGTACCAGGAGCTGCGCCAGCGGCGGTGCGAGTTCGTCAAGCTCGCGGACATCGCGAACGCGCAGCTCGTCGCGATGCCCGACGGCCCGCAGGCGGCGGCGCGCGACGAGGACATGCGCCGGCGCAAGGACGAGTGGGACGAGGGCACGCTCAAGGCGCAGTTCGAGGAGATCGCGGAGATCTTCGGGTACGACGCCGGCGACGCCGCAGAGGAGTGGTGGGTCAACTGGGGCCGCTTCAGCGAGGGCGCGCGCGAGCAGCCGCACACGAGCCTCGACTTTTCCAGCTTCGCGGCGACGGCGACGGTCACGGTCCAGGAGGAGTGAGCGCCCGCCCGTCCGACGCGGCGGCTGCCTTGTGTATGTGAATGCATGCTTGTGTATGGTGAGTGCTTGTTTGGGCCTGCGGCGGCGTTGCATGACGGTGTCGATGAGAGAAGCTAATGTGGCGTCTGCGCAGAGCTCATATCTGTATCACACCTTACGACCCGCACGACCGCCGTCGCCTCACGCTCGCCCATGCTCATCTGCTCGCTATCGCCCCGCTGCTCGCTCTGCTCACGGCCCGCCGTACACCGCACACCGTACACATCGCACACAGTAGTACCCTTTTCCCCTCTTCTCATGTGCTTGTTAGATCCCGCCCCACGACCCGGATAGTGTTAAATCTATGTATGTGCTCTTGCCTCACCTACCATCTACCACCTTCTATGCCTTCAGGTCTTCCACGTTCTGCTTTGTCTTATCCCCCACCCCCCTATCATGTAGTACATCGGAGCCCTCACGCCCGCGCCCATACGTGTTCACGTCCCTCCCCGGCGCCGAGTAATTTTTGCAATTACAATTGGCACCTACGCCGATACCCCATCCTCTCTCCCCCATGGCCCCATACTCACGCGTACGCGTGTATGCTGCCCCTTACGACCGCCCGGGGACTAGGACAGCGCGCAACGCCGAAGCTTTTGTTCTGCACAATGCGCAGTGCGCTCCGCCAGCGCTGTGGTGCAGGTACGGTCTGGTACGGTACGTTGCCGCCACACCCGCACGTTCTATCAGAACGGTCCCGCCGCGAGTCGCAAGTCGCAAGTCATTTTAGCTGCTTGACCGCGACGGGCCTCGCCGCCTTTGCGTCATGGAGATTGTCATCGGCCTAGGACGCTCTCGGAGCTCCCCTTGTCCGGGCGTTCTCACAGACACCCACGTACTGCGCGGATCGGCGCCCTGGGGCCTACATACATCATGCATGTCGTGGATCCTGACGAGCACCGTTGCGTGTTCCCGTCGGCTATACTCCGTAGTGTACTTGCTATGTATGTCGAACCCCTCTCGTAAGATGCCCGTTCGGAGAACGGATTCTGGAGAAATCTTTCGGGTGCTTCTGGATCCTAGTGGGTTTTGTTTGCCAGATAAGGTGCTGTTACAACAGTGTTTTGGATATGCTTCCTTCTTGTTCCGTAGCTACTCCCCACCCGTGTCGCTCGCTTAAGCCTCCCGCTTCCATGCTTGCCGTCCTATTTTGCACCCACCGGGCTAGACTCGCCCTCCACAAGAGCCCACCATACGCAATAATACTTACCCGCTCAATGGTGGAACAGCCGCAGGTTGGTGTGCGCGAACACCATCTCGTGCTCGTCCGCCGCCTTGACGCACTCCGCGTCCATAACGCTCCCGCTCGGCGCAGCGAGGTACCGCACGCCGCTCCGCCTCGCGCGGTGCACGTTGTCCGGGAACGGGAAGAACGCGTCGCTCGAGCACGCCACGCCGTCCAGCTGGCGCAGATGGTCCGCGCGCTCCTGCTCGGTGAGCGGCTGGGGCGCGGCCTCGAAGAGGGCCTCCCACTGCGCGCGCTCGGTGCCCTCGAGCGGCTCGGCGGCGACGAAGAGGTCGATCGCGTTCGCCTTCTCCGCGCGCTTGACGCCCTTCTTGAACGGGAGCGCGAGCACGCGCGGGTGGTGCCGGAGCCACCAGAGGTCGGCCTTGGTCCCTGCGAGGCGGGTGCAGTGGATGCGCGACTGCTGTCCGGCGCCGATCCCGATCGTCGCGCCGCGGTAGGCGTACGCGACGCTGTTCGACTGCGTGTACTTGAGTGCGAGCGTGGCGACGATGAGGTCCGTGATGGCCTGGTTGTTCAGCTGTGCGGGCACAAGGTTAGTGGACGATCAAGCGGGGACGGGGGGAAGTGGCGGAGAACAGCGTACCTCCTTGTTCTTAGTGACGATGTTGGAGAAGAGGCTCGCATCGATCTTCGCGTCGTTACGGCGCTGCTGGAGGGACACACCGTACACCTGACGCGTCTCAATATCCGCAGGCTTGTACGCAGGGTCGATCTACGTGAGAAAGTGAACGACGATCAGCCCCGGTCCGTGGAAATCGCGCTTTCTGATACAGACCTGGAGGACGCAGTACTTCCCGCCCTTCTTCTTAGAAAGAACCTCGAGGGCTTCGGGCGAGTAGCCAGGGGCAATGATTCCGTCCGAGACCTCGCGGGAGATAATCCGGGCCGTTGCGAGGTCGCAGGGTGCGGAGAGAGCGATGAAGTCACCAAAGGACGACATCCGATCGGCACCTACGGATGTTGCGGTTATTTCATTTCCAAAATTGCATGCGGGGGAAGGAGCCTACCTCGAGCACGTGCATATGCGCACGCGAGGGCGGTCAGAGGCTCCTTGAGGTCGTCAACACCGTATACCTGCTTCTCTACGTCGTTGAGCTCGAGGCCGACGGCAGCACCGGCTGGCGAGACGTGCTTGAAGGAGGCTGCCGCCGGAAGGTTCAGAGCCTCGGACAGCTCCTTGACAAGGCCCCACGAGTTGAGGGCATCAAGCAAGTTGATGTACCCAGGAGAACCGCACAGCGCTACGGACACGAACGAAAACCCTTGAGGATGTGTGTCTAAGGCTCCAACATTTGACCGTACCTTTGAAGGGGAGCTCTCCCTCAGTAACAAAGGCCTGCGCGGGCTTCTGGTGGGGGTTGGCGCCGTAGCGGAGCGCCATGCGCTGAACGGGACCGGCGAGCTTCTCCGTCGGGAGGTCCGAGGACGCATACTGCTCCCTGAAGTAGCCGCCGATCGCGTCGTCGTACTTGGCCGTCATCTCGAACGCCTTCAGCGCGAGCTTGCTCCGGAGCGCCTGGCCGACGTCGCCATTGCCCTGCTTCCACGCGGAGAGGAACTCGGCGTAGTCTGCGGGGTCGGAGAGGACGGAGACGCGGGCGTGGTTCTTCGCGGCGGCGCGGAGGAGCGTCACGCCGCCGATGTCGATCTCCTCGACCGCGTCGGCGAGCGTGCAGCCGGGCATCGCGATCGTATCAGTGAAGGGGTAGAGGTTGCAGACGACGATGGAGATGGGGGAGATGTTCTGCGCCTTGAGGTCCGCCTCGTCCGAGGGAATGGAGCGCGCGAGGATACCTGAGGACTGATTGTTAACGGATGACGGCCATGCAGTTGTACATCACGCCTCGACGCGTACCTCCATGAACGGCGGGATGAAGGGTCTTGACGCGACCTCCGAGCATCTCAGGGGCCTTCGTGATGTCGGAGACATCCCTACAGACGCGTCGATAAATCCATACACGCGTCGATAACAACATAGAACGTACTCGATAGGAATTCCCGCCTCCCTGATCTTCTTCGCGGTACCGCCCGAGCCTAGGAGGCGGACACCGGCACCATGGAGGCCACTCGCGAGCTCGAGGAGATTGGCCTTGTCGTAGACAGAGAGCAGCGCTTTCGGAGGATGCAAAGTCAGTATCGCGGGACGTGCGCGCGGTGCTGCTGCGAAATCCCACCGATGGGTGCGGACATGGCGGTCGGAGTGAGTGGGGAAGGGATGCGGAGGCGGAGCGCGGGGCTCTTGCTCTACTATGAGTCGGACTCCCCATGGAACTCAAAAAATCGCCGCCACCGTCGATCGCTGCGATCTCAAGCGATAGCACTTCTGCGATAGTACCATGGTACCTGAATGTAATACTGACTCGCCCTCTTCATCTGTCTAGAGCTGTAGGCCGCGATGCACATCTCACTGTGTTGTCCAATAGGACTGAACGTTGTGCAAATGCTGCTCTCGAATCACCAGCCTGACGAGTACCGGAATCGGGTAGATCTCGTTTATTGACCTCTTCCACGTGGTTATCAGCATGACTAAGCGCTGGATGCGCTCATACTCGAGGTCCGAGTACTTACCACATCTACCAGCTACCTCCAACAGCCGACTTTACCTTCGCGCAACTACCCTCACGATGTTCTCTATGCGTCAAGCTACCGGCCTCTTGTGGCGACCAGTAAACGGTGTCGCCCGCGTACCCGCCCAGACACCCCTACCATGGTCAATACAGGCCCTCAGACTAGCCCCCAGCACTCGCGCTCTGTTCTCATCACCTCGTTCCGCAAACGCAAAGGATGCCTCCTCAAGTGCATCATCACCACAGAACCACCAATCACCAAGCATTGCGGAATCATCCGAAGCGCCGTCGGAATCGCACAAACACCTCTCGTTCCAGATGCCCGAGCCGAAGCTCTCGTTGACGTTTACCTGCACAGTGGAGGCGTGCCATACGCGCTCTACGCACCAGTTTACACGGAGGAGTTACGAGAAGGGTATTGTCATTGTGCAGTGCCCTGGGTGCAAGAACCGGTACGTCTGTGCTCCGTCTTCGACAGTCACTCCAGCACTGAGCCATTCGTGCGGCAGGCATCTAATTGCGGACCATCTGGGGTGGTTCAAGGAGAGCACGAAGGACGGGAAGCTCAAGACGGTCGAGGACCTCGTGCGCGCGAAGGGGGAGAAGGTACGGAGGGGCACCTTGGGAGACGGTGGTGTTGTCGAGTATACACCGGAGTAGACTCGCTCGGATGGTATTTGGCATTTACTGTATATTCTACTCTAATAGACTGCCTACCGCTCGCCGTGCGCAGTGCTTAGTGTTCCCAACCTCGCCGTCGGACACCTAGTGGTCCCACTTACTGTGTATGCCGGTATAGTATGGCCACCTCGACAGACGGCATAACATAGTCATTAACAAGAGACATGACAAGCACTTTCCCACAGAGTCTACAATTCTACCGAGGTGAGGCCCACCGTCATACTCGCTTTGAGCTGGCATGGTCCCATGTCGGCCCTCGGGCATTGATGAATTCGTGGACACGATGCTGATGTAGGGACGGACGGAAACGCACGCACCTTCGGTCATACCCACAGATACTCGGGGTTGCACATACGTGTCGGACATGACATGGTCGAGAGCGAGGTGTGAATTACGAGTGGATATTGATACAATGGTATGACAATCGTGACCGCAGCTGAGAGCGACGAGTGATGGGAGCATATGCGATCTAATAGTCGGTGGTGACGCGCTGTGAACCGGTATGTACAGAGCAGAGGTTCCCGAGCAGTGGGATTCTCATGCGACGTGGCCTGCGCCTAATTTTGGCTCTGGCTCTGGTTCTCTTGAGGCTCCTCGGGCGGGATGACGCCGGCCTTGACGAGGAGCTCGTCGAGCTCGCCGGACTGGTGCACTGTATGAACGAATGGTAAACACAACTATTGCCATGAGCAAGCAGAGAGTACATACTGTTGAGGAGGATGTCGCAGCCGCCCACAAACTCGCCGTTAACGTAGAGCTGGGGGATGGTTGGCCAATCACTGGACATCACTATGTCAGCACAAAATACGGAGAACGGAGACGGCGGAACGCGGAGTTGGGATATGAACAACACATACGAGAACTCCTTGATGCTCTGCCGGAGCTCGCTGTCCTCCAAGACGTCGAACGTCTTCATCTTCTCCGGTGGTACGCCGTGGATGTCCAGCACCTGCACCGCTGCCCGCGAGAAGCCGCACTGGGGCTGCTCGGGGTTCCCCTTCATGAACAGGACAACTGGCGTCGACGACACCGCCTGCTGTATCTTGTTACGGGCCTCCTGGGTGAGATACCGCCGTGCGAAGGCGACAGACGGAGATGCGAGAGCAAGAGCCGGTGCGCGTGCGGGGGCACGGAGGGCGGTGAACTGCACGTGGTACGTCAGTCGCAAGCTCCGGCTTTTGCATTTGCTGAGAGACGTACCGAGGTGCGCAGAACGGAGCTGAACATGGTGGCGAGAGGGAAAGGTGCGTGGCAGGTGCAGGACGGTCACGGTGCTGAGTGAGAGAGTCTGGCGATCGGCACTCGAGTCGGAAACTCGGACGAAGTGCCAGCCCAGGGTTAGGGTCTCTGCCGTGGGGTTAGGTCTCCGCCGGCGGGCACGTGCAAAACACGCTTTGCATCTCCGCCCGAAAGCGCGTCGCATGTCCGTCGAGGCGCGTCTCATTAGACTCCATCCCTCCCCTCTCGCGTTCTCCCTCCTCCTCTGCTGTCCTTGCTGTTGAGCAACATGTCTGAACGAGCGCGACGGGAGAAGCAGGCTAAACTAGCCAAGCTCGCCGAGCTGAAGCGCGCACGCGAAGGTGGCGGGAGATCTTACAAGGTACGATCGCGTCTGGATCACCTCAGGCCCCGCCAGT
Organism: Trametes polyzona; assembly: GCA_022606195.1. Lineage (NCBI taxonomy): Eukaryota > Fungi > Basidiomycota > Agaricomycetes > Polyporales > Polyporaceae > Trametes > Trametes polyzona. The sequence goes on along the minus strand of JABYQF010000012.1, from coordinate 939,705 downwards.
AAACGGACGCGTCTATAGGTGGAGGAAGATGAGAAACTGTATGACGAGGTTACGGAGGATCAATACAAGACTATTGTGCGCGGCCGACTAGCCCAGGACGACTTCGTGGTCGACGACGGCATTGGTGGCTATATGGACACTGGAGTAGACGACTTCGAAGAGCCCGAGGAGCGTGACGAGAGCGAGGATGAACATCCGAAGAGCAAATGTACGCGTCTTCCTGCTTATGTTGCCTTTCTCTGCTCTGATGTTTCGTCGATGACTAGCTAAGAAGGGCAAGGCTGATACGAAGGGCAAGAGCAAGGCGAAACCGAAAGCTCCTCCACCCGCCGTGACTCCTTCCATCGCGGCCTACCGCCCTGCCGTCTCTGCCGAGCAAGAGACAGACTTTATGGCCTCCCTCCTTGGCGACATGGACTCAATTGCCGCCAAACCCGCACCAAAGTCGCGAAAGCGAAAGCCAGACCCAGAGCCCGCATACGACGGCGGTTCCTCGCCCAACCCGTTTTCCAATGCATACCGTTCCAAAGCGAAGGGTGGTTACGGCTACGGCGGGAGTGATCCAGACTTGTCTTCCGACGGCTTCTACGACGACGGTGTCGGGGCGTCCAGCGGCGATGATCTCGTCTTGAGCCCAAAGAAGAAAGCGAGAACGGAGGCGCCTGGCATTACGCCCGCTATCGAGCGTATGGGCAAGTTGGAGGTGCAGAGCGGAACTGAGGACGGGGATACGTCGTTCGATGATATTGACATGGACGCGTTCATGGAGATCGACGAGGATGAGTTGGAGGACCTCAAGCCGAAGCCCAAACCGAAGCTGGAGGTGGATGCTGAGGCAAAGCCGCTCAAGCCGCTAAACACTAATGCAACCGGCAAGAAGAAGCTGGACGATACACCGGCTTGGTTGTCAGTCTACGACTCGTTGAAGGTCGCGACTGATGAGTCTCTGGGTTCTCACCCTACCGCTACTCCTGCGCGCACTGCTGCACCCACAAATCTGTCTGTACTGGAAGAGGACGGTTCCCTGCGCTTCTACTGGCTCGACTACCTGGAGCACGATGGGAAGCTGTACTTCATCGGGAAGACGCAGGACAAGAAGACGAAGACTTGGGTCTCAATCTGCGTCACTGTGGAGAACCTCGAACGCAATCTCTTTGTCCTCCCTCGAGACCGTCGGATGGAAGAGGACGAGGATACGGGGGAGATGTACGAGACCGACCAGGTGCCTGAGCTCACTGACATCTACTCGGACTTCGACCGCTTGCGGCGGAAGGCGGGGATCAAGAGCTTCAAGGGGAAGTTCGTCAAGCGCAAGTATGCGTTCGGTGAGAAGGACGTGCCACGAGAGGAGCGACAATGGTTGAAGGTAGTATACGGCTTCAACGGTAGGCAAAGATAGCGCACATGTATTTTCGATCACTCACTGACCCCGTCCTGCAGAGCCTCAGCTGCCGAACACTGCTTCCAGCCCCAACTTCGCGCGTATCTTTGGCACTAACACAAGTGCCTTCGAACTGCTTGTCCTGAAGCGAAAGATCATGGGCCCCTGCTGGCTGCAGGTCAAGCACCCTGAAATCGACAACAAGGGTGTGAGTACTGGTCTATGACTCCAACGCAACCCTGTCTGAATTTGAGGCCTATGGCTAGATCTCATGGTGTAAAGTCGAAGCGACCGTGTCCGACCCTAAGGACATCAATCCGTTCTCCGAGACGGATCCAGACGCACCACGGGAAATGCCACCACTCACCATCGTGTCATTGAGTCTGCGCACGATCGTGAACCACCGCGAGAACATCCGCGAGATTGTTTGTGCGACGGCGCGCATGTGGACGAACCGTGAGTCGACTCATGCAAATTGTGGATGGAAGTTCACACTTTGTGCACAGTGGACATCGACGATCCCACTCCACCGGAAGCCCTTCCCTGCACGGTGCGGACATTTGTACGCCCATTGGACCGGTTCCCGCCCAATTTCGAGGCCCGTGCGAGCAACAACGGGAAGGGCGTCATCTCACCGATGAAGAATGAGCGCATGCTGCTCAACAACCTCCTGGGTGCGTGCTACGTGCTCCTTCCTCCTTCCCTTCGTACGTGGCTTATCCGACGACGAAATCAGTGACGTTGCACAAGGCCGACCCTGACGTGATTGTCGGTCATGAGTTCTTGGGCGACTCGCTAGACGTTCTGCTTCACCGTATGCGCGAGCTGAAAGCGGACCATTGGTCACGCATGGGTCGCTTCAGACGCTCGAAGTGGCCCAATATTGGGCGACAGGGTACGAACCTCCGTTTCCTCAGCGGGCGACTGCTCTGCGACCTCGCTAGTGACGGTGCCAAGGTGGGCACATCTGATCCGCCGCGATCTTGAGAAAATATAAGGCTCATCCCGCCGTCAGGGCATGATCACGTCCACGACCTGGTCGCTCACTGAGATGTGCAAGACGCATCTCAAGAGTGAACGCCAGGAAATCGATCCCGACGATACAGCGATGTACTTCGACGGGAGCGTCAGCACTCCGGATCGTCTCCTGACGTTCGTCCGGCATTGTGAGCTCGATGCACACTACCAGATGGCGCTCGCTGCGAAGGTCCAGCTCCTCCCCCTCACGCGCCAGTTGACGAACCTCGCGGGTAACTCCTGGTAGGTTTTTCTGCATCACCGTACGAGCATATGCTAAAGCCCCCGTTACAGGAACAAGACTCTGAATGGTGGTCGTGCCGAGCGGAACGAGTACATTTTGCTGCACGAGTTCCATAGGCTGAAGTACATCTGCCCGGACAAGCTGTACGGCAAGAAGGCCGCCACCGCCGTTAAGGCAGAGAAGGAAGAAGAGGACGGCGAGGGAGGTGCTACGAAGACCACGAAGGGCAAGCGCGACAAGTACAAGGGCGGTCTCGTCTTCGAGCCGAAGCGTGGCCTGTGGGACAAGTACATCCTCGTCATGGACTTCAACTCGCTGTACCCGAGCATCATCCAGGAGTACAACATCGACTTTACCACCGTGGAGCCGGTTGAAGACGAGGTGCGTAAGCCCCAAGCACGCTTGTCTCGCAAATGCTCACGGTGCTGCAGGAGGGAGAGGAGAAGATCCCAGAGCCTCCGAGCTCGGAGGTCCCGCAGGGTGTACTCCCGCGTCTCATTGCCACCCTCGTCAGCCGTCGTCGGCAGGTGAAGAGCCTCATGAAGGACAAGAAGGCGACCCCCGCCCAGCTGCTTCAGGTATGGTGTGCTTGATTGCCAACGTAAAGCGGGCGTAGTTTTGACGTCAAGTCGTAGTGGGATATCAAGCAGATGGCCCTGAAGCTCACGGCCAACAGTATGTACGGGTGTCTCGGATTCGAGTACTCGCGGTTCTACGCCCGTCCGCTTGCCGCCCTCACGACGTTCAAGGGTCGTGAGATTCTGACGCATACCCGCGAGTTGGCGGAGAGCATGCAGCTCGATGTACGTTGCACCTCCTCGCCACTTGTCCTACTCGTCTAACGGCATTGCGTTAGGTTGTGTATGGTGATACCGACTCCGTTTTCGTGAACTCAAACGTGACGGACCTCGCGGAGGCCCTCAAGATCTCTGCCGAGTTCAAGAAGGCCGTGAACGACCGGTACAAGCTGCTGGAGATCGACTTGGACGGCGTATTCCAACGGCTCCTCCTCCTCCAGAAGAAAAAGTATGCCGCTGTGAAGGTCGAGGATGGAACCCGTACCTCGACGGAGGTCAAGGGTTTGGACATGAAGCGCCGAGAGTACTGTGCTCTCTCGAAGACCGTATCACAGTGAGCTCCGCCCCTTGCTCATAATTGAGGCGGCCACCTGACAGGGCTGTACAGATACGTCCTTGAGCAAATCCTGTCTGGGGAGGCGACCGAGAACGTCGTGGAGAATATCCACGAGTACCTCACCACCGTGGGCGAGAACGTCCGGGCGGGGAAGATCAAGCTGGAGGAGTTCATCATCTACAAGGTTTGTCGTATCCACCACTGGCCCCGGACGCTGCAACTCATGACTTTCACAGAGGTTGGGTAAAAACCCAGAGGACTACCCTGACGCCAAGAGCCAGCCCCATGTACAGGTCGCCCTTCGGATGAAGGCCAGGGGCCTTACCGCCCGCGCAGGCGACGTCATCCCATACGTCTTCTGCCTCGGAGAGACGGGCGAGTCTTCCAAGACCGCGCAGGCTGACAAGGCGAAGCACCCCGACGAGGTTCGCAGGGAAAGCGACAAGCTCAAGATTGGTGAGCGCAGCGCCGTGTTTCAAGTGCGGCCCTGCTTAACTTTCTGTCAGACTACGAGCACTACCTGTCGCAGCAAATCCTACCTCCGATCGAGCGTCTCTGTGAACCTATAGAGGGTACTGACAAGTCAAGGCTCGCAGAATGTCTTGGTAAGATGCCATTCAATATATACCGCCGGCATCAAGAGATGCTGACAGTATGACATCCAGGACTCGACCCTAATCGGTACCGCACTACCGTTGGCGGGGAGGCGGAGGAGCGGTACTTTGGCACGCTCGACTCGCTCATGTCCGATGCAGAGCGGTTCAAGGACACCGACCCGTTCGTCGTCCGCTGCCGGTCATGTCGGAACGACGTCTCCTTCACTCCTTTGACCAACCCGGAGGTACGCACCCGGCACCGCCGTTCTCGTCCCGCCGAGCAATCACTGACACGCTCTGTTCGTCCCTTCCCAGAAATCGCTCATCCGTTCCACGGGCGTAGCGTGTCCGTCGTGCCGCGGGCAAATCAGCACGGCGAGCCTGCAGTTGCAGCTCGAGGCGCAGATCCGCACGCACATCGCGCGGTACTACGAGGGCTGGACGGTCTGCGACGACCCGACGTGCGGGAGCCGGACGCGCATGATGGGCGTGTACGGCCGCCGGTGCTTGCGCCCTGGCTGCCAAGGCACAGTCGCATTTGAGGTGAGCGACTTCCCCCCCCCCCACCTCCCGGTCCGACCGCTTGGTGTGATATACTAACTGCCGGGCAGTATTCGGACGCGTTGCTGTACAACCAGTTGCGGTATTACCAGTCGCTGTTTGATATCGAGAAGGCGTTTGCATCTCAGCCGTCGAATGGTACGTACCGTCTGTGCAAGACCCACCCTTGGATGACGGCTGACGGGGCTTGTTACGACAGCCGATCTGGAGGCCCTCGCGAAGCGCCAGATGGAGTTCTTCGACACTATGAAGGGTATCGTCGACAAGTACATGGACCAGTCCGGCCGGCGGTGGGTGCAGATGAGCGCCCTGTTCTCCTTCATGAAGCTGTGAGTTGCTGTGTGTACGTGGTAGAGCTGAGGGTCGGCCGTAGCATCTGTATTATTTATCGTCGTCGCTTTTGTATCGCTATCGCCGCACTCGTTCGAGCAATCTAGGATGTGCCCAGGACATCACCTCAGTCGGGCTCAGCCTCGCCCGCCGCTTGAAAGAGCAGACGTTCACGGCTCGGAAGAGTGAACGTTCGACAACGTTCGGGGATGTCGCGCAGTGTGGATTGCTCAGCTCGACGGCTTGGAATCTGTTTCGGGCTCGATTCCACAGGTGGTCACGTACCCGCGACGATGATACAGCAACGGCCGCAGCCCGTCCCCCGAGCCCGGCGCGTGCTCGACGCGTATGACCTGCGCGATGAACAGCTCCGACGCGACCCCCTCTCCCTTCCACTCCGGCGCACCCTCCTTCCCTCCCGCCGTGAGCGACTCCAGATCGTGCAGCGGCCAGGACGCGGCGACGAGCCGGCACGACATGGCGCCCACCGCGCCGTCGAGCACCGGCAGGCCCTCTTTGGTGAGAGAGTGCGGCAGGCCTACGAATGGTTCGGGGTATAGGTCCGCGCGCGAGAAGCGGAGGGCGGCGTGCGCTTGTCGCTCGGAGAGGATGTTGATGACCATGTGGGAGGATAGACTCGTCGACGAGTGCGCGGAGGTGAGTGCGGTGGCCATGCGGGAGGGTATGCGGAGGGAAAACGCAACGAGCGGGTGGGGGTCCATGGATATCGAGCTGAAGGAAGATAGGGTTGCGCCGTGATAGCGGTTTGGGTGTGCGGCCGTTTCTGGGCTGGAGGGGTCCATGAAGGAGGTGACGACCGCGACTGGCTGCGCTGTTTCTCTTAGCAGAGAGCGGAGGTCGTCTCTGACAGTGTCCACGTTTGATGAGAAAGTGCGGGTGTTCTTATGCACCCTCCATCCGCGCAAGAAGACCCGACGAGCAGCCGGAATCATTGAGCTCCCTGCACAGACCGTGAGACGGGCAGTTGAAGCAGCGAGCATCCTTGACATACGGCTCAGATGAGTAACGTGTGACAGCCGACGCGAACAGATATTAAGAGATGGATAGGATGCAGTGAGACATGGGGACACACCCCGGGGAGAGCTATGACGTTGAGCAGAGCAGCCAGGCGGTTGTTTGTGCATGTTAGAATCCGAGGCCTTTGGACAACAGGTGCAAATGCCCCGGGCCGAGGATGTGCCTAACGCGGGCCCCGAGACGCCGGCTGGCAGCTGCCTTGGAGAGTTTCAGGCGACGGCGGCGGGCGACAGAGCGATCGCATCATCTGCTGAGCGGCTGTGATCTCTCCATATCCCGCTGCTCCAGCGACCACCGACCAGCTTCAGGTCTAGTAGCGTGCGGAAATTAACCGGAATGGCCTGCACCGTCCAATGGCGTCGAGTGTATGTCTGAGAGTGTGAGACCAGCTTGGGCAGCAGGGAGTGGCAGCTGAGCGATATTGTTGGGTGAGTCATTGCGGAAGGAGATTGCAGCCACGCGGAGGACGCATACCCGCGCAAAATGTTTTCACGGGGCAGACCTGAGGCGGAGAGGGAAGGAAAGGCCGGAGAGGGCATCCGGCGGACGCTCGGCAATCCGTGGCTGGTGTCCAAACGCTCGCGCTGCGATGTCCGGCGGCCACTTCTTTAAGTGACCCTTATTCAGCCCAGGGCATCACAGAGCTGCTAAAGATCCGCGGGTAAATGACTGTTACAGCAGCTGAGCTATTCCTGCACCGGGTGCCACCCTCTCCACCGGTCCTTTCTCTTCAACCACCACGTCCAGGCCAGCCATGAAGCCCACCGACGAAGAGGCCACCATCGTCGAGGACGTGGTCGTGAACGAGACCGGCAGTCTGGCGCGGAGGTCCTTAGCCAGTGTCCATGAAGTCATTGACCCACGCATCAGCCCCTCTGACAGGCCAAAGGACGACGTCCTCGACGAGGGGTATATCCGTCAGTTAGGTGACTACGTTGAGCACAAACACCACCGTGATCATGAGAAGGGTGCGAGTGAGAAGGGGAGCTCGCAGAGTGACTCGGATGAGATCATCTACGTGAGCGGGGTTTTCGTCTCTTTTCCGCCCTCCTGGAGCTGACTTCTTTGTCGCTTCGCAGGTAGAGTTTGAAGAGGATGACCCAAGGGATCCTATGAACTTTTCCAGGACTCGCAAGTGGCTCATCACCTTCACTGCGTCTTTTTTCTCTATCATCGTCGGTAAGTACTGATCCTGCACCAAGAACCCGCGTATGCACTTAACCCCTACCCACAGCTTCCTCGTCCTCTGCATACGCCCTGGGTGACCCTTCCATGATACGTGACCTCAACGCGACGCAATTCCAGGCGACAGTCGGCTTGTCCATGTACACACTCGGCTTTGCCCTCGTCCCCCTCGTCTCCGCTTCATTCAGCGAGGAGTTCGGGAGGCAACCCTTGTACTTCTTCAGCGGGGTCGGCTGCCTTCTGATGCACTTAATGACCGCACTGTGCGTCTTCCCTGCCACGCGCGTCCGATCCCGACTCACTCACCCACCGCCACAGGGCACCCAACATCCAGACTGTCATCGTGGGTCGATTCCTGGCTGGGGCGTTTGGCTCGACCGGCTCTACCATGGTCGGAGGCACGATTGCGGACATCTGGGCACCGCACGAGTACGCTGGTTTCCTCCGGAGGTGTCTCGTCCCCGCCCTGACGTCTTCTCCGCAGGCGCGGCATGCCAATGTCGCTGTTTGCCGTCATGGCTCTCACGGGCCCGGGTGTCGGCTGCGTCGCAGCAGGCTGGATCGAACAGAACCGGCACCTTGAATGGCGCTGGATTCAATGGGTACATGTGATGTGCGTTTAATTACCTTCGGTTACCTCGGCCTCGGGCGCGCTGACCGGCTGCTCGTGCGCACAGATGGACAGGCATCTTCGTCATTGCCGTGCCGATATGCATGAAGGAGACACGGTCGGGCGTCCTCCTGACAAGGCTGGCGAAGAAGCTGCGCAAGGACACTGGCAACCATCACTATCGCGCGCGCGTAGAAGACGAGCGTGCCAGCCTCCGGACGCTCATCTACATCTCGTGCACACGCCCTATCTGTGAGTGCTGCGTAGCGTTCGCGACTGGCGCATCCTGACGTAGAGTCTAGATTTGCTCGTCACCGAGCCTGTCGTCGCGGCGTTCAGCGTGAGTCTCCTAGCCCCCGCGCGCTTCTCGTGTGGTTACTCATAGATTGTGACTAGCTTTGGGTAGGCTTCGCCTGGGGGATCCTCTATGTTCTCGTGGCGTACGCTTTGCTCGTATTTGTCTCTGTTCTGCAATACTGACGGACTTGCCGCAGGTCGATCGCACCGGCGTTTAGGACAATCCATCACTTCAACACCGGACAAACAGGGACAGTGTTTGTGTCTATGATGTACGTTCGACGTCCCGAGCCCATAGAAGCCCCTCTAATTATGCATGTCAGCATCGGTTGCTTCGCCGGCCTCGCCATCCAACTCTATCAGGAGAAGCTATACGCGTGAGCTCCGACTGTCGGACCCTTCCGCGAGATATTGAGTTTCCTGACTTCGTCTCGTGCTTCCAGGAAATACGCCCCGAAGAGAGGCCCGGAAGCACGGCTATTCAGCGCATGCGTGGGCGCGGTGCTCTTCCCTTCGGGGATATTCATCTACGCCTGGTGCACGTTCGAATCGGTGCACTGGATCGGAATGGCCATGGGCATCTTCGTGAGTTCTGCGCAGCGAGATGCGTCTCCCCGGTCAACTGTTTATTGTCGACGCTGACGACCGGCGGTTGTAGGTCATCATGACAGCGCTCTTCGTCCTCTACGTCGCGGTGTTCACGTACCTGGCCGATTGGTACGTGCGGGCGTAACGCCCGACATCGCCGGCCGTAGTGCATTGTATAGCTGACCGTCGTGATTGCCCCCGGTAGCTATGGGATCTTCGCGTCGTCCGCCCTCGCCGGCCAAAGCCTGTGTCGTACGTTTGCCCGCCCCCACGGCTGTTGATGTCTGTCCCGCTGACTCCCACGTGCGACCGCTATTGGTTTCGTAGGTAACCTCATGGGCATGGCGTTCCCGCTGTTCACCGAGCAGATGTTCTCTCGGTTGACATACCACTGGGGCAACACGCTCTTCGGATGCATCGCAGTCGCTATGATTCCTATCCCATACGTGCGTCCCTTCTTGCTGAACGGTGGGAAGCCCCTGCTGATGGCTGGTCGAGATAGGTCCTGTTGTGGAAAGGCCCCGCCATCCGTGCGAGCAGCAGGTTCGCATCTCAAACCATTCAAAAATCCTAGACACGGTCGTTCCTGCCGCTCTTCTCGGCGGTGTCCCGACCTTCCCCCTGGTTCTCGGTGGATGGAGGTAGTTTATCGCTGCATAAGCGTATCTATGCGCTCGATGAGACCGTCGTTATACACGGATGTTTACATTCCTTCCTCGTAGCATAAGTCTAGCTTCCTGTCCATACTGTCTGTCTCGTCGTTTTGTTCCCATTGCATTGCATTGCATCGCATCGTCGCACGCACGCTCGTCAGCCTCTGGTGGTAGCCGATAGTTACTGTACGATACAATATAGTTTCTAGACTTCCCAATGCCTTCCCCGAGTCTCCGACTCTCCCAATGTCACACGTTCCGCATCACAACGCGTCAAAGGCCTTCCCCAGTCAACATCTCCAACGCCTCCAGGTACCGCTTCCTCGTGCCCTGGACGACGCTCTCGTCCATGACCCACCCCTCGCCCGCCCGCCCCTCCGGGCCGCTCTCCAGGCCCTTGCGGAAGCCCGTGCGCGTGAGCCAGTCGCGGAGGTACTGCTTGTCGAAGCTCGGCTGCGGCCCGCCGGGCGCGTACTCCGCCGCGGGCCAGTACCGCGACGAGTCGGGCGTGAGCAGCTCGTCGACGAGGATGAGCTCGTCCCGGCCCGAGCCGTCCGCGGCGGGGACGAGCCCGAACTCGAACTTGGTGTCCGCGAGGATGAGGCCGCGCGTGAGCGCGAAGTCGGCCGCTTCTCTGTAGAGCGTGAGCGCGGCGCGCTCCACCTTGGCGTACAGCTCTGGGCCGATGATTGAGGCCGCTGAGATGCGAGTGGTTTGGGTCAGGAACCGTGGTAATGGAGGGAGAGGAAGGGGTGGAGCAAGGACTGACCCTTTTCAGGGGAAATGTTCTCGTCGTGCTCGCCCTGCTCGGCCTTGGTAGAGGGCGTGAAGAGGGGCTCCGGTAGCTTCTGGGACTCGACGAGTCCTGCAGGAAGAGGGATCCCGTGCACGGTTCCTGACTTCTTGTATTCGGCCCATCCGGAGCCTACATGGTCTATTATGAACAACGGTATCAGAATGAGGCGGCTTCCCTGACGCACCTGTGATGTACCCCCGAACGATCGCTTCGAGAGGAACGACCTTGGCTTTCCTGACCAGCATCGCGCGCCCCTCGAGCGTCTCCTTGTACTTCCGGACCTCCTCGGGCATCTCGTCGACGTTTGCGGTCACGAAATGCGTTGGGATGACATGCGCAAGCTTCTTGAACCAAAAGAGCGAGATCTTCGTGAGCACCTTGCCCTTGTCCGGCACGCCCTGGATTCCACGAGCAGCAGTATCGGCGCGGGAGTCATCGAATGGGCGGGAGCGGTAGATCACGGCCGTGAGCGTGCTGTCTGCAGAGCGACACGAGGACCGGACGAACGTTGCGGAGGATCACGTCGTAGGCGGATATGCGATCCGACGCGACGAAGAGGAGGAGGTTCGGGTCGGAGGTCGCGTAAACGTCGCGGACCTTGCCCTTGTTGAGCAGCTGCAGCCCGGGCAGGTTGCTGTCGATCAATGCTCCGGAGCTCATAGCGATATGTGGGCTGGCCGTTGTGGTTGTATTCACCAACGAGTCCGAGCCAAGCCTGCGAGTCATTGACTGCTTTCGATCTCAATTTGAAGATCGGAGGGCGGCTGTCCTGATTTGGCAGGTGCTGTGGTTCGGCCAAAGTGACCTCGCCAACAACCACGGCAGTAGAGAACTTGCAGCATCCAAGTTCTTCAAATCATTATGATGGCTCAGATTTATCTGGGTCTTGCTGAACTATTGTTGGCACTACCCCACACAAGCCAATCGAGCCAATGCCTAGCTTTCCCCTGACCCTGCCGTCCCGGATGCACCGTCTCCAATCATGTGCTGCCTGGTTTATAGGGCACGCGTCAAGGGCTGCACAGGTGCAGAAGCTATGGACCGAGAGGGCTGTTAGGCACATAAGTATGCTATGCCAGTAGGGGGATGACAGATTCATACAGCCAAAAACACTAGCCCACCGCGAGGGTCGAACTCGCAGCCTTCAGATTGCCCGACGAGCCTTGTCGTACAGATAAGAGTCTGACGCTCTATCCGATTGAGCTAGGCGGGCGGTGTTACGGCGTTCTAATACAATAATATGTAGCATGCGTCATGTTATTGGCATTTGGCCTGCAAGCGGGCGGATATCCATGAAAGGCTGGTGGAAGATGGCGGATCGTCCACGATGCTCACCCTCCTACTAATGTTGAATGCACGTTGTACGTAATACATGATTTGCACAGTCCCCTGCTGACAACGTCAGCCATTGTGTAGTCCTATACAGGTTGGGCGAAACATCTGGAGCTGCAAACTCTTGCGGTACCCGAGGATGCCCGACTACTGTCGTTAGAGAATATGTCACCATAATGCTGACAACTGCGTAACAGCGCACAAATCGAATCATCATTGCATTCCTCGTGCAGCTTGTTAATCACCACGGGAACCGTGAGAGACAATGAACAGTCAGGCCGCACAAACGGAACGTACGCAGCCTAGGACCGTTTCGCAAATCGGATACCCTGCGCGGACATCAACAGGCCACCGTGGTACTGCTTGTCACCAGCATCGGCCTGGCAAATGGAGTCTCGCAAAGTCTGCAAACTATGATAACATTGAGTTCAGGCTACGTCGAACTCACCGGCGGAATTATGCGGAGTTGCGAATCCGGGCATCCGGGCAGCCCAGAGTATCTTGTGGCGAGATGCCCGGAAGTTGGGGACTGTATCCTTTGCATGCAAGAAATGCAATACGTCAGTCCAGACGCAGGCGTCCGCAGCAGCATCATCCGAGGCGGGATTTGCACAGAACGCACCGGGTCTCGCGGTATCACTGTGCCTTGCCCGGCATTGTTGCATTGTTGCTAGGGCTTCGAGGGTACTTCAATTTGCGTGAAGACGATCTCCCGGAACTCATTACACGGTTTGTGACACATAGTTGAGCTCAGGGATGCCCGGTGTGAGTAACAACGAAGGTCCGGTACCTTGCAAATCGTTGAGCCCGCGGATAGGCTCCCTCACACTCCGACGCTTGCCGCATGTGAGTTCAGGATCGAAACGTGGCAGGGGGTGCGGACAACGCTTGACCTGTCAAATTAGCGGAATATGCAATCTGTGTGGGCGCCGGGCGGGTGCGTCCAGAGTCGCGTATTCACATCTGCAGGCAGGAAAAAAGTACCTGTTCGAGTTAACGAGCCGTAGGTCATTGATGCGCTTACTGCAAATTCTCACCACGGAAAGCACTGTCGCTCCCGCGGGTGGCAACAGTACACGCATGTAAGCCGCGCTCAGCATGCTAACATAACCATTACTGCGACCGCACTCGACGAGGACCAATTCGCCGCCATGCCACTGACCCTAGACACAGTCTAGACGGGTTTACGGCGTGGATCCGGTACACGTCCGGCCCGGCTCGAGGAGGTTTTAGTTAGTACGATGCGGCGGTCGATCCGGGGCCGCCTTGTCCATACGAGGGAGGATCAGAGTGGGATCTCGCGCCATATCCCAGATCGCCCGCACTAAACAGCACATGGCCATCGAAGCTCGACGGTCGACCATATGCAATCGGCGCGGCAGTGTCTGTGACAATAGGGTCATTTCCAAATCAACTTCCGAACGCACCATCCTGGGAGGGGCTCTCGCGCACTCGGCTGCATGAGCGGCGTGAGGAAGAGTGCTTGCGCGCATCAGGAGGCACGTCTTGGGGTTTGTCGCGCGTGCTCAGATGACATCCGACCCACTCGCTAGTGGCGGTCGAGTGAGAAGGGCAGATGGAACCCACCAACAGGGCCCGAACCCGGCCTCGGGGAAACGACCAGAAGCACGCACGATGTTCGGGCCCTCCGGCGCTATGGATCGCGCAGTGCCTGCCGCACGCGCTGGGCGGTGCGGGCCGACAGCGCAGTCTGCCAGAGCCAAGTTCAACCTTGCGCTCCGTCCGAGCTGGGGTCCAACATACCGACGCTTGGCACGCTGGTTCTGGACTCGAGAAATGTCAGGAGCGCCCTGTGCAAACACACGGTGTTCGCACACGCCTCAGAGAGACCCACGCACCGTCCTTGACGCCACAGCATGGCGAACGAATGACCTCAGTCGTCCACCTCCTGCTTCGCGTGCCCTTCTCCCGCGCCGAGGCCTGCACAATGCTGGCGAGGGGCACTCACGCGGTGGGTCGCTGTAATGGGAGCGTATCTGGCACACAGCGCGTGCGTCATCCGCAAGTTAAACATGGCGCGGCCGACAATCGGTAAACGCAGCGTATGGGCTCCTCCTCGTGAGAGCGCGAGACCTGAAAACGGCTTCCTGCAGGCATGCACGCGCTGCGCGCTGTAAAACTTACTGTACAGGATGCGAAGGCAGAGCTGAGGGGTCACTTCGCAGCGCGAGCTCGGAGCTGTTCCGGGCAGAGGGCGCAGTAGCCTGGGAAGGGACATGACGGATATAGCTACAGTGACAGTTATCTGTGCATTAGCATGGCGCTTGCCCCCAATGGAAGAACGGGGTGAGCGAGTGTTCACCCACGCACGCACCTGCAGGCGGCGAGACAAGCGGGCAGTTTACTTCAATCATTCATGAAGCCTGTCGGAATGCCTTCTTACTTTCGGAGCATTCGAGAGTGGCCACATATCCGTCCCGGCGGCACGGTGGCTGCAGATGGCGTGGCAGCCGACGAGTGATGTCCTGGAAGCGGACAATGCTGGCGGCCATAAGGACTGGAACGGGGTGCGGACCTATCACGCATGCAACACCGTTGCACCATCTGTGAGGCTATGAGATCTCGGATATCGCGTTCACAGCACCGGCGGGGACGGATTGTGGCGGCGTGGATGTGCGGGGGAACCGCCAGGGAAATGTCGTGGAATTCTCGGCCGAACTTAGAGATGAGATGTGGGGATGGGGACATGCGGGGAAAGGGAGCCAAGACATCCTCGTGAAACTGGTAGCACTGAGATCATCAGCCAAGTTGTGCGTCGTGTGAGCGCGATGTGCTCCTCACACGTGGGAGTGAGGACGTGTAGGAACCAAGGATAGAGCTCAGCATGCCCGAGAATGTGCAGACGGTCGCGCGCTGAGCTACATTGGCACCGGCGGATGAGACGTACGCCCTCCGAGAGGGGATGCGTGAGCGTATGCGACACGGGGGACGTACGGACACAGTGGTGACGTGACCTCTCCAGGGGTAGAGGCAGTCGTTTATGGAGATGTGGCCATCTGTCGATGATCCATCTGCTTCAGCTGGTAACGGATGGAGGCCTCCCATCCGGCAAGAGATAATTGAGGGAGACCGCGGGCTGTTCTCGCGATCATCGAACGGCTCGCGCGAGTGGAGATACCTAGCGAGTTTCATCAGCGGGTGGGTTGGCTCCCGAGGAGGGCGAACGGGAAGTGCTGATGCTCACTGAAAGTAGCGAGGCGCACATCAATGGTGGCATGATTGCTCTCATGGGCCGTCTCATGACGGGCCACGCAGGCCCGGGGGAGCGAGCTGATAATCACATTACCTTGTGCGGACGGCACGCCCAGAGATGGTCTGGTCCGAAGATGAGAAGCTAGGTGTAAGATGCAGAGCAACGAACCGTCCGTGAGACTGGAGGGGGCAACATCGGGGCAGGTCGCCAATAAATCGCGACACCACGGCGAAAGGGGTAGTCCCGAATTCAGGTTAGCGTCTGTGAGAGCGTCGAGGATACCGTCGCTGTGGAGGCGAGCTGCGACGCGCGGTAGCATTGGCGGCGCGTCCCACGTCGCGGCGAAGACCGTCCGAGTGGGCGCAACATACGTCGGTGGAGCGGGATCAGAAGTTCTTTCGCTACAAGAACTTCATGCTTGCGGAGAATGGCACAGAACATCATGAGAGGCAACCCCGCATGGCAGTCGGTGAGAATGAACGGCGATGGAGGTGTATTTTGGTAGTCAGCTTCCTCTCACGAGAAACCCAACGGAGAGACAAGGTATCCAGGTGGTTCAAACATCCAGCCAGAAAGACTCCTGGTTACGCCGTGAATGGCCCAGGCTGGTGGGCAGCCATCTGTATAGGCCCGTGCGGTATCATTCATTTGTGGTTGGCAAGATGTCGGTGCACCGCAGTAGAAAGAATCAACAGGGGTGAGACCATGGGTTCACGTGCGAAAGGAGTCGTCCGATACCGGCTTTCTGTACAGTATACGCAGCGTCTCACCAACCTTCGGACAGGACATGTTCAACGAGAGAGATGTGGACGGGGGAGAGATTGCAGGGCTCGAGAGGCGGCATTAAGTCGAGTGGACGAGGCTCGCGCACGAGTCTGGACGGTCGCTTACGTAATACAATCGTCGCTGCTTCTCGTCGCTGTGTTCGACGCTCTCTACAACGTCCCGTCCAGTCCTGCACCCCTCCCGCTCCCTCCTTCGTCAAAATCCCCTTTTTGCGTAGCCCACGATGCCCATAAAGCACCTGGACAGTGAGTGCTGACTCGTTACGACCCACCCACGCGCAATAATGTGGAGTTTGCGGGAGTAGCACTTCTCACAATCACAACCTCTTCCTCCAGGCTACTTGACCGAACGCAAGCATCTCCAGACTCAACCCCTCTCTGTGCTCTCCGACTCGCGTCTGGGTATTGATGCGTCCTATTATCTCACTACCTTGATTGAGAACCCGCCCTCTCGGGAGCCTCTTCTTGCCGCTACAGGCGGTCTACCGCTTGCGCTGAGCACTCGCATCGAATCCGACCTTCGTGCGCTGGAAAAATTCCGTATCAAACCTGTATTTGTCTTCAATGGTCTTCTTCCGAGCCGGCGCACGAAGCAGCAGCAACAACAACAATTAGAACAAACCGAAGCCTGCAAGGACAGGCGCGAGGCTTGGTCGAAGTATGAGGCGGGCCAGGAGGATGCGGCGACGAAGCTTTTCGAGACGCGAAGCAACTTGCACACTTGGGACCTCTGGAAGATTGTGCTGAGGATATTCAAGCACCGGAATGTGGAGTTCATCGTCGCGCCATATGTCGCATGGGCGCAGGTGCGTTCTACCCAATTGACGTGTCCAGCGTCTCGCGAACGCGGTACTAACACTCTGCACGCGACCAGTTGATCTACCTGCAGCGCCACCCTAAAGCATACATCCACGCTATCTATGGACCCACAGATACCTTCCTCTACCCTGGCGTGGACAAGGTCATCACCTCCGTGGATCTCGTTTCTGCCAACCCTACGTTCTCCTATGTCTCGAAGCGCTCCATCACTGGCGACTTGGGTGTGTCCGAGGACCAATTCTTGGATATTGGTATCTTGCTTGGGTTCGAGCACTCACCTCCCTTCCCTGCGACCGCACACGATCAGGCTCTCAAAGCCATAGTGGACATGGTGAAGTACTACAAGTCTGGCTACGCGGCCGTCTCCGCACTTGCGGACCAGCCGCACGTCAAGGCCATGCAGTACCCTGAGATTTACGCGCGCACGCGGTCCATGATCAAGTATTCTCTCATCCTCAGCTCAGACGGTGCCGTCACGCCTCTCCCTATTGCCATCTCCCCTCCCCCTCACGGACATCAGAACCACCACAACCACCATCCTACCGCCGGAGACATCCCGTCTGATCTCCACGAGATTTTCACTCACCGGCTGCCGGACGAGGTCTACTACTACCTTTCGCGCGGGCTTCTTGGTCCGCAGGCGCTCATCTGGCTAACCACCGGCCAAATTATCGAGAACCCTCCTCTCGATAATGGCGAGACGACAGAGTACCGGCGGTTCGTCAAAGAGGTGATCACGGACGGCCAGACAGGTCCCCGTGCAACCACTCTGGCCCTCCTCATGAGCGTTCTCCACCCGTTCTGGCAGTCAAGGAAGGTGTCCGGGTTGTTCTGGTATGAGCCGTCTGCGCCGCAGAAGCCCATCGCCCACAACTCGCAGCAGACGACACAGCTCGTAGAGCGCGTGTCGGGGTGGAACGTGCCGTACGGGATCATTGAGGAAGAGCTGCGACGACAGAACGTGAGTGTCTTTCCACTCCACTTCGGTAGCGCGTGCTGCGGCCGCACGAGCCCGAGTGCACTCTAACCTTTTCGCTAATTCTGCGGACCCGGCCACGTCTCGTGCGCAGTCGTCCACGATCGACTTCTCTCTCTGTCTAGGCGCGACGGTGTCGGAGAAGCTCGCCGCTCGGACCAAGATCAAGGCGACGCAGGGGTTGGAAAAGAAGGACGAGGTGGTGGCCAATGTCATCTGGCGCTTCCTCGAGCTGCGCGGGTACGTGGTGTTCCATTCCGGCGACGTGTTGCAGGCACATCCCCGACCAGGGCTTGGCTCATCGCGATCATCCACCCGTCCGACAGATTCCTGAACGCGCACACGCATTCCCCCCTGGCCAGGGCCATGCACACCGCGCTCCGCAATGCGCGGCTGACGGACAAGTTCCAGGACCCGCTCTACCTGTTCCTGGAGCTCGTCCGGGCTGGTGTAATGCATGGCCGCCTGTGGTCTGGCCGTGCCTTCAGCGGCGGCCCAAGTTTCGGTACCGGTACGGCGATTGTTCCCACGCCTCCTCCTGGCGACCATCGCGCGCATATCGGCTGATGTTTGTTTTTGTGCCCCCCGCGGCGTACAGATGACGAAAAGTCGTGCATGCTGCTGGTGATGCGCGTGCTCAGCATCCTGCCGCTCAACTTCAAGGTATGGAGGTCTCGCATCGCGTATCACGCCGCGCCTGCACTGTGCTCACGGACCGTATCCCGCTGCCCGCATTCGGAATGTGGTCTTTGTTTCTCGTTGCACGCGCCGCCGCTCGCTCCGTTCCGCCCGCAACTATCTGATCTCGTGCTGGATCGCCCGCTCCTGATCGTCGGTCGGCCGAAAAGGCTCAACCGTGGTCCGCGCCTCTGTCACGGGAGCTGCTCGTGTTCAACTCGTTCGTGCGGTCGCTCACACGCGCCCTGCGCTCGCTGCTGGAGGTGACGTCGCTGAACATGCTCCTCCGGCACGACGCACGGCGGACGCGGGACGACCTGCTCGACATCAACCTCTCGCTGCCGTTCCAGACGGAGGTGAACACGGGCTTTGGCGTGCTCGCCAAGGTGTACCTCGACGCGCTCACGCACCTGAACGGGCGGCAGCGGGTCCGGGACCCGAACGCGGAGGGCGTGCGGGAGGCGAAGCAGATGGCACTCGAGATCTGCGAGGAGACATTCCCGGGTGTGAAGAACCCCAAGCAAGAGGTCGAGCGCGGGTTCCGGTTCTGGGACGTGGTGAGCGCCTTCTCTGTTCCTCTTTGTGCGACGGCGGACGAGTGTTGACCGCATACGCTTTGCTTGCTTTGCCATGCCACTCCTGACGCGCTTCCATCGCTTCGCGTGCTAAATTTTCCCGATCCTCTGCACGTCTGGCGCGCGCAGACGCTTACGGCCATGAGGCAGCTGCACTCTGAGGGCGCTGTCTTCCGTGAGCTGATCGACCAATTTGAAGCTGCCGAGGCGTGGTTGGCGCCGATGCGGCCGTGAGCGGCTCCCACGGACTGGGTTAGCGAGGCAGGGCATTCATTGCGCGGGTCTGCATGCGAGCCGGGCTCATGAAGCCGGCGGGTGCTGCGAGGGGCAGGCCGGCTGCCTGGCGGGGCGGGGGGACGTGCAGGATTAGCAGCGGGCACGGTCAGGCGTAGTGGAGCGTCCATGTCCGAGTTGTATCGTCACGGTCATGCGTGCGGGGGCAATCATGTGATGACTAAACGCGTGTTGGCTGGGTGAGGTTGTGCGCTGCAAGCAGCGAGCAGCAAGGTGCAGGAGCGGTGGGAAGGGGCGCGAGGGCCGGAGATGGGTCGGGGGCAGGGCGAGCGTGAGCAGCCAAGGAGCGTCCGCCAAAACGCCGATGAGAAGTCGATGCGAAGCTCGGGCGCGGGCGTCTGTGGAGGAGGGGAAAATAGGGCGTGGGAACGGCTGGGAAGGGCGCGATCTGAGATCGAAATCGCATTTTATCTGGATTGGGCGCAGCGGATCTGGGCGTCTCGTGCACGGTGCGGGGGCGTCCCACCTGCCGCTTCGAGAACGTCCGGATCGGGATGGGGCCAGTCCTGAGAGTTTCCCTTCCTCTCCCATCCATCCGCCTCATAAAATGCCTCGAGCCCCCCGCCGTCCCGTCTGCCCACCGCCCCCCTCCGCCGCCCCGTCCCGCAGGCTGCTCGCCGCCGCCCACCATGTTCGCCCAGCCCGACCTCCACGCCTACGCACACCCCCCGCAGTCCTTCCTCCACAAGGACGCGCCTGCACCCCACCCACACCTCTACCTCCACCAGCAGCGCACCGTCGAGGTCATCGAACTCATTGAGGTCCCCGCGCCCCCGCCCCGCTCCCACATCTCCAGCTTCGCATCCAGCTCGTTCGCGTCGTCCTCCTACGACTCGTCCGAGGACTCGGAGGAGGACGAGTCCGTCTGCTCCTCGTACTGCTCTTCCGAAGAGGACATGGACGTCGACCAAGCGCCCGCCTATGACGACACGTACAAGACTCGGTACAACCGAGTGCTCGCATGGAGAGAGGGTTTCGCAAAGGCAGTCGGGGACGAGGACGAGACACCCCTAGGTTCGTCCTTTCTGCCCAGTGGCGCATGCCGGCCATCCTCATCGCGCCCCTAGCACCCCCGCCCTCCCCCGTCTCCTCCGCGCCCTCTTCCTCCTCCCTCAAACGAAAAGCCGACAGTGACGTCGAGTTCGACTCCGATGACGATGCAGTATGTGTCCGCCTATTCATAACCCTTTGTTCTCATGCTCACCCATGGCGCGTCTCCGCTCCTAGTTCTCGCAGTCATCGAAGCGGTCGCGCTCTCTTCCTCCGCAGGAGCGCCCCGCATGGCAGCAGCGGCGGCTCAGCGCACACGCGTGCCCCGCGTGCGACGCCGGCTTCAGCTCGCTCGAGGGCCTCCAGCAGCATGGGAAGGAGTCCGCCGTGAACGACGCGTGCCGCGAGGCCGTCCAGTACGGTTTCGAGCCCTGACTCTGACCTTGACTCGCCCACGTTCCCCGCCTGAACTACTCTGCTTCGCTCTCGCCCCCCTTGTCGATCGCAACTTCTCTGACGTCTTCATCGCATACATACCCCACCCACCACCCACGCATCACTTGCCCATCCCGTGCATTTTTATTACCTGCAATTTTCGACCTCCCGCATCCCATCCATCCATCCGTCTGTCCCCTTGCCACTCATCCATCCATCCATCGCCATCATCTCCAGGGCCTCCCACCATTCCATACAGCCCTGCCCACCTCTGCAAGTGTTTTGCCGCATGCCCCCGCGTACGTATGCGTAGACCCACCCGCCTAATTCTGTTACATTACGTGCGTATAGTGTCGCCTCGAGTTTTGTACGTACACTACGTTATTGTCGTCCGTCTTACCCGCCCCGCCGCCCCCGTGTATCTAGTAATGCCCTCGATGGCATGTAACTTAGGTACCTCTCAGAATACACGGATTGTCGCTTGAAATATCGCCTACCGCGTGCTTCCCCTCTTTCGCTCTGTCTCCTTATGCCTCTGCCGGTGCGCATGCCGTGATCTGTGCCGGATAAGTTATGCCACACACGACGCGCGCGGGCAGACGGACGGACGGACGGACGGAATTCTTCTGAGTGCTCGGGAGTCGGGCCCATGTGGGCGCGTGGGCCGGCGTCGCGTGCTCGCGCGTACGCGGAGTGCGGGTTATGATTAGGACCTTGGTGACGTCCGGGCGAGTGACAGCATACGCCGACGATGCGCCTGCAGCTGCGCTGACACTGGGCACCGGCTCGTGAACACCGCGCTCGTCCGACA
Source organism: Trametes polyzona (assembly GCA_022606195.1). NCBI lineage: Eukaryota > Fungi > Basidiomycota > Agaricomycetes > Polyporales > Polyporaceae > Trametes > Trametes polyzona. Next base: position 918,366 of record JABYQF010000012.1, on the reverse strand, counting down.
CGGTACGCGTACAGCTCCCCTGAGGCAGCAACTTGCAGAGCACTTGCTCCGGTCGGCACATGCAGGGCGCGCTCGGGCGGCGTGAGGCGGTTTGCCCGCCGGACGCTGGGAACTGGGAACGTCTCATGCGAGCAGCCTGGGGTTTCACAAGACGCGCGATGCGCTAGTGCTTAGTGCGCGCGGAGTCCGGGGGAGGCTCGGGGTCGCATGCCAAGTGCCCAAGCGTGGACGCTCCACGATGGCCAAGTGTCTGCGCCCCCAGCCTAGGCGAGGACCACGACCAGCTGGGGCCCGCAGGCGTAGCTCGTGAGCAAGCACTGTACGCAACGGAGCCCGACGGCGAGGATGGAATAGTTTTACGCGTCACGCTGGAGAGGTTTCTTACATTCCCCACCGGACGAAGGAATCCGACCCCGACTCCCGGGGGGCGCCTGGCCGCGTAGTGCGGGTGCGGGCGCGGGTCGTCGGAGCAGGGCAGCAAAATGAAATGAAATGAAAATACAATACAATACAATCGCGATGCATCTCGCCCGTTCCTGCGTCTCGTCGTCGAAATCACGCAGGCGAGGCGGTGAGGAGAGATATCGATGGTACTGCCGAGTGGCCATGCGTGCGAGCAGCGTGCAGCATGCAGGCTGCAGCGAGAGGCGCGGTGGCGGATCTGAGTCCGCCGATTGCGATCAGGCCCTCGTGCGCGCCGGCGGGACCTCCCCAAGTGCTGTGCCACCCGCCACCGCGCACGTGGACGCGTGCCTGCCACCCTCGAGCGCCGCCCAGCCTCGAGGACCGTGATCATACCCACCAGGACACTCAGGCTCAGCAGTGGCAAACCATCTCCGGATCCAGGACTCAGAACTCAGGCCACAGGACTCAGGTCCAGCCAGCCAGCCCGTCCGTCAGTCACCAGGAGGACAGCTCACGCACGGCGAACAGCGACGAACGAACCTTGCCTGCGAACCACCGCATCGCCGTTCGCACGGACCTCTCCCAATTGCGGATATACCACAGGGCCACTCCGTCCGGCAGGGCCACCGACCGTACGCGCGTGCCCGCTCGCGACGGCCGAGAGTCCGACTCCAAGTCCAGACAGGGGGTTGAACAGACCATGGGAACTCGGCGGGCGCGCACTCTCCGTGCTGCACGGCCGGCGGGTGCACACGCTGCACTTGCAGCCGCCTCCCAGCGAGGGAACGCGTGCCCTGCGTTCAGGAGTGTGCTGTCTGTATTCAGCTCGGGCCCGGCGCACAGGATGCAGAGGCCTCAGCCCTGCTCGTGCCTTCCGCCATACGACCGCGAACGCCACCACTTTCTCGCGGAGGTACGGCGACGACTCACTGTAGCACCACACACCGGTCGGCCATTGCAGCGCCCTGGCGGCGCTGGACGCTGGGCGACGGCTCGGACACTTGCTCGCGTTCAAACGACGCCCCTGTGGGACAGTGCCAAGGCTCGAGGCCTGCCGGCGTTGGGTCGCGTCCACTCAACGCCCCTGCGTTCAAGAACCGGTGGGCCTGGCGGGATTCCGAATACGAGCCCCATCGTGCAATGCACAGGACCGAGGCCGGCCTGTCTCCCAGCCATGCCACACTCCCCGGACCCGATGCCGCGCCTCAGGCTGTTCAACAAGTTCAACCACTTCCCGCTAGCGCCTTGTTCGTTGCACAACTCCATTGCCGTCCCGTGCGTCTGCGTTCCTTTCCCGCGTCAGTCCACCTCTCACAGATGAACAAAGGTGTCCGCAAAGATGGCGCCTTCATCTCCCCCGCGAGCCCGAATGCATATCCGGATCAGGAGATGCGGTTGTGCTCGTGCCGCCAGGCATGGCAGGGCCCGCCACAGACGCGGACGCGCTTGCGAAGATGCGGTCGCAGGCGCAACAACAGCGCTGCCCAAGATAGCTCGCGGGTTCTCAGTGCTCAGCGCAGACGAGCCGCAAGCCCTGTTCCCCATGTCCACGCTCGCGTCCGGGGCGGTGCCTCGGCCGAGCCTGGCTTCTCCGCGCACCGACCGCTGCTGAGCGCGCGAACCCACCGTCTGTCGGGCGTGCGCGCAGAGCCACTGGTCCCAGCTGCAGTGCCAGTGCCTCCATCGCAGGTGCGCCGCGAAGCTTTCTGCTGCATCAAACGTTTCAGGCGCGCTCCGGTTGACAAAGCGCAACGCCCCGTCGGGCGAACGCCCGGCCATACTCGGTGCGTGTGCGCAACTTCTCGTCGATTTCATCCATCACGGCGCATGCCTTCGTTCCACTCCCGCCCTTCCCTCTCCCCTGGGGCCTGCGGCCTGAAGCCTGTGCAGCCCACCAAACACATTCTCACTCCCCGTGTGCGGCCTGACCGTGGGCGGCGGTACCACAGCAGCCCCCATCGCGCGCTGTGGGTATGGCATCATGATTCAGCACACCCCAAGAATACGCGGACGGGCCTTCCCTGCGTACGCGCATACGTACGTACATGCATACGTAGGAGCGGACGCGCCGCGCACCTCGCGTCTGCACCGCGCGCACACGCCCCCACTCAGTCTCACAGCGCGTACGTGCATCGCGCACACACGCCCGTGCTGCATTTAGGTGCGTGCGCCGAGCTTTCGCCCCCTCTTCGAGGGCTGCGCCGCCACCACGTTCTCACCCCTCCCCGAACCTAGCCATTGTTCAGTTCTTCGCGTGCGTGCTTCGCGTCTTACAGGTAGAGCGAGAACGAGTGCGAGGCGTAATCCCGGGCGCTCGCAGGGCCCAACGCCGTCGGCGTGCACACGCCCGCGCGTCGTCCGCCAAAACTCCGTGTGGGCGGGGGATATTGCGATATCGCGACGCGCGCCGTTCGCCGTTTGGCGTGTACCCGCGAACGCAAGCACGGACGCGCACACACGCGCACCCGAAAGGGGCGCGCGTTCGTGGATCTGCAGGGACGCGGCGGGTACCCATCGCCCGTTCGTCCGTTCGTGCGCGCACCACGGCCCCTCGACCCGATGCTATTCGCCGTCCCGCAAAGGCAGGATCGACGGTCGACCCCGCGCGTAAGCACTGTACGTGCGGGGCGCACGCCTATGATACTATAATGAACGGTGCACGGCGTACCCGCCGGTATGCTCCGCACGCGTACCCCGCAAGTGCGAAAAAACTAGGACCCGGCGGGATGCTCCGACTCGAACTTGGGCTACGCGTGTGGGGCGAACACGAAATCGACGCGCATCGCCTCCCCTCGTCTTCGTCCTCCCGTGATTTCTGCCTGTTCCCGGGGGTGCACGGGGCGGCAGCCCGTATGGAACTGTAGCAGCTCTTACTGCTCACACGTACGATTCCGTACCGCACCGCACCGACACGCAGCGAGCTGGGACTGGGGCTGGGCTGATCCTACCGAACCATCTCCGATATGAAAGATATGAAGGACGTGAAGGGAGCACGAACCCGAGCTCGAACTCGAACACGACGCGGACGCAGACGCGGGTATCACCCCGCAATCGCGCCCGCCTGCCCGATTCGCCAACAGGACCCCACGGCTGGGGAGGCTTCTCATACTCTCCCCCCTCTGCGAGCTCAGCGGCACGAGCGCCCGCAGATGCATCGACACGCTGGCTGGCCACGCTGCAAGACGTACACACATACGGGACATGCCTCGCAGGGCAGCCCAATGCCGTGGATTCCCCGTTGGGCAGTCGCCGTCATTGTGCTGCCCGTGATGCATGCACTGGCCAGTACGTAGCGTACATTGCTCGCGCACCCCGGATGCTCTGCCCAGTGGCACGCCACCCACAACAGCCTCCCCGCTGCTGGAAATCGGTCACGCTGGCGAGCGACGAGGCGCCCACGGGGGTCAGCACGCCAGGTGTAGCGCACACCTGCGCCGGGCACCGGTCCTGGATGCCGTCAATGACCATAGGCCGCGCCTTCTCGCCCACTTTGCCTCGTCCGCGCGCGTCACGGCGGCGCAGGGTGCAGTAGAAGCCCGCCCTCGACGCGCACGTCTCCCGCGGTGTGGGGCGCAGCAGCGTCCCGCTCTGCAGCGCCTCGCGCTCGGACGGCGAGGCCAGCGGAATGAAACTACATACAAGCTCGCAGGACCACTGACTCGCCGCGGACGTCATCGGACGCGTCTGTGCGCGCGAAGCGTGCAAAAATTTCCGGTGTGACGCGCCCCTCCGCGCCGCTTCACCCACGGTACGTACTCGCCCCAGGCGTCCGCAAACGTTCGTGCAGCGTAACAGCACCCCGCGCCGCGCGACGCCAGCCCAAAAATGTCGCTCGCGCTCCACCGGCGTGTGCCCGTCCGCCGTCGCACGCGGTGGAGGACGCGCGACACGAACTAGATCCCTCGCGCGCTGCGCGTCCTGCACCTGCGAGTCGCGACGCGTACGTCCACTCGGTATTCTCCTCGATGGGAGTTGCGCATCCACGGTACAGAGCCCAGCCGCGCCTCCAGAGCACGGGTGTGCGCACGCGCAGCGCCACCATACCCACACCGCCGCAGCGCAAGCGCAGGCGGACACCCACTGCCCAGCGCACCACGCCGGGCACACTTCTCGCCTCCTCGCGCGGTGACGAACACGGTCTGCGCCAGGCTTCCACCTCCACGGGAACGGGGGGGCATCGTCGCCACACCGGACAGCGCGCGCGCGCACTGCCCACGGCGAGGAACACACGCGCGGGCCCTGGCTGCCCCAGCCCGGCCGCTGCACACACGCTCGCGCGCGCGGGACGACGTCCTGGGCCGCCTCGCACGCCTTCTGCGGGCGCGGCTCGCTGCCCAGAGGCCGAGCGCGCCTCCTCTAGGCTGCTCCTGCTCCTGGTGCGGCCCACCGGGGGCTTCGCACACCCTGCCCGTGGGTCGCATCATGCAGCGAACGAGGGTGGGGGTGGGGCATGGGAGCCCGATCGTGCTCGGGCTCCCAGCGTCACTGCCGCCCAGAAGCTCGTTTCTCCGCTGGGCGGGCGAGGTATCTCACGACGTCCAGTGTGAACGGTGGACTCGTTCGAAGCTCGGACGGGCTTCGTGCTAGGCTGATGCGGCGCTGGGGTGCTGTAGCGCCTGCGCCGCGGCGGGAACGGCTGCTACGATAGCTGTTGGCTACAGAAACGGTGCGCCTTCGATCTCGTCTCGCGCACGCACGCGCACTCACACACATATTTGGTGCTGCGCCGCTTGAGAAGGGCGGGGAGGTGGTTGGATTAACTGAGCGCACTCACGGTTCGTTTCGAACCCTAGGCCCCTCTGCGCGAGCTTTGCAGACTACTCCATATGGGATGGAGCGCACCCTCGCGCCGTCGCACGAATATTAGGCCGCAGCATGGACGAGAAACCCACGGTGGTGCGGAGACGAACGCAGACGCGCATGAGCCCAGCTCATCCCGACGAGGCGTTCAACTTCAACACCCGTGCATTGCTCAGCAGCCAGCCAAGAAGAACTTGTCAGAACGCCTGGCGCTCGGCGGGCTGGGGCAGCCCACTCTGCGGGTGTGTGCGCACGGAGCGGATTGGCGCCACCGTGAGTCCCGGAGTGCGCTGTTTTGTATTGCATTTGTCGACGGCCTCTGACATCTGCCGTTTTCGCTCTAGCATATGCATGTCGCTGCTGCATGCCGGCATTTCCGACGCGCTAGCATCCCTAACGCCGACTCGACGGGGCTGCCCCGCACGACGGGCCATGGCCACATCACGGATCGCGATTCGGCGTGCGGTGTAGTGGAAGAAGCACCCGCCGCATCGGTCGGCCGTCGCACTACGTTCGTTTCGAGCTGGCACCACGCGCGCGGCGGGGACCTCTCCATCATCTCCAGACGCGCCTTGCGAGTCCTGCGGTATCGGCGACGGTCTCATGCTGAGCGCTGGGAACGCTTCGTACAATCGGCGCAAGTGAAGAGGTGCGGCCTTTCGACGGGCTCTGAACCGCCAAGGCTCAAGCGAGAGAGCCTCGTTCGCGGCGGGAGGCCTTTTGCGGCCTAGCGTGCACGTACGTACATGCCATCGGGCAGCCGGACTGGTGGTACTGTAATCTACAGCCTAATTCCACGCTGTACGAGCCATTGAGCCTGGCCCTGCTGTGTGGCCTGTGGCCCCCCCACCGCCGTGCGTGCAATTTGACAACGTCAAGGACGGGCCGGCAATCGTGTACGCGCGACAGGATCAATTGCCCTCCGTAACGTGCGGCCCTGTGAGTGGTACGCCCAAGCGCGGGGCGGCGCCCTGTCCATCTGTCGGTCGCCCTCGTCGGTCCCGAGCAGGAGCTCGGCACGCCCTGGCGATCTGGCCCTAACGCGCACTAGCGGGAAGGATCATGATGCGGTGGTGTACTATCCACCGTTCGCCCATCGGTCAACCCAGGGCCATACTATCATACTCCCAGTGGACTGACTGCTGCCACAGCTCGTGAGTCGTGCCGCGCCGCCCCACGCCACGGGGGCTCGCCCGGCGCGCGATAGATACCAGTGCACAAGGACGGTGATATATCCGCTTTGGGCGCGGCACGGAGGCCAGGAGGTGCACGCCTGAGAACGCTTGGGAAAATCACGCAGCGGGAGGGGACCAGCTGAGCAGCGCACGCCCCCCAGCTCGCGAGCACGAGCGGCGGCGCGGGCGCGGCGTGATCGCTGCACGCTGCACGGGTGCGCGCACGCGTACGTACGGATGGCCGGACGTTGCGATATCGTGACATGGGTGCCCGCCAGAGAGGAGTGCGAAGAAGGCGATGGGCGAGAAGCGCGAAGGCGACGGGCTTGCGCTCGGGCCCTATAATCGGAGGACTCTCAGGCTCAGCGCCCATCGTCCGGTGCTCTGGCTCTGACTCTGGGGCACGGAAGGAAGGAGAGAACGTCGAAGGCGGCTCGGAGCGGAAGTCGACGCTCGCTAAGAGGGCGTGCGGCCGCGTATGGTGACATTGCGGGCTGCTATCGATGGTGGCATGAGAGCGTCGGACGCGCCGCGCAGGACGGACGGGAGCAGCTGATGCGGCGGAGGACAAAGCACGGACCGCGCGCGCATAACGGAAGAAGGGCGAGCTGCTCATATTCGCAGGCCAGTCAACCGTACCCGCCCAGAACGCAGAGAACCACGACGCCGCTATTATTAGCAGTGAGTACTATCGCGCACATTGCACCGGGGGTCGAAGGTTCAGTCGCCGCTGGCCGCCAAGGCGTAAAGCCGATCGCACGAGGGAGGGAGTGCAACGAGCTCGGCGGTGGACGGCAGGGCAGGGACGTCGAACTGTGGACATTGGACGGCAGGCGCCGGGAGCGTGTTGGCATGGATCTGGCAAGCGGCATGTTTGAATGCGCAGGGCTGGGCGACAAGCTGCAGTCGTGGAATCGTCGGGATAACCTAGCTCGGCCTCAGGAAGTGCAGAACTTGCACTCAACTCCCAGTACAGTATGTCATGTCCGCCCGATCGTGCAGTGCCCAGCGGCTCTTCGGGCCTGACGGAACCTATTGCCCGATTCCGCCGCCAGGGCGTCCGATTCGCATTCGTTAAGTGAATGAGATCTGCAGCTACGTCCTGAGGCCATACCTCGGAGGAACACGACGCTCCTGGCGGCAAGTGCTGGAGGATGAGAACGGGCGGTCGCAAAGGCACGACTCGGGCCGTTTGCTAGGTAGGAGCGAGGACAGGCGACAATCGAGGTTTCGCCGCGGTCGAGAGAAAATATGTCCAAATCATGCGCTGATACCTCTTGTTGCCTTCTCAACCGCAGACGGGGACCTGGTACAGCGTGATGAGGCTCAGCGGCGGAGGACGTCGGACAAAGCCAAGGACGGACCTGTGACACGCTGCAACAACGTCGGCAGGGGCGGAGGCAGTCCAGCGGCTCGACCCATCTGCGGGACCGAACCTAGCCCACAGAAAGTACACGCTCTCCGGGTACGACACATCCCGGACAGCGCACTCGCTAACTGGGCGTTGTTGGTAGCACGCGGTCTTCGGGCGGTGCGTCATCGGTTGCGAACAAGCTCTGCATGCCATCATATGCCTCCGAACCGGTACCTTCTGTGAACCTGTTTTGTAGGAGACAGGAGTTGCGGCTGGTGCACATGAGCATCAAACGGCGCTCGGATGGTTCTCACGCAGAGGATGTTATAGGGGCTTGTAGAGGTTATGCGCACTGTGACGGATCTAGAGTGGGTCGGTAGAATACAGCATCGAGGGGTATCACGTTGAACGTGGTATGTTTGCAAACAGACATGTGCACAGCCAATGATCGACACATTCATATGATGTCGATGACAGTCGGCCAAAGGCTATGGAGCATCATCAGCAACCGTACCTGCTGATCAGAACAAACCTGGGCTATGCATAGAGGGACGTACCCAAGGTATCCCACAAGCGTTTGCAGTAACCCGCCGATGAATGGGAGCCAGCTGGGGATCAGGTCAGCCGAGGCGACGCAGTTTCTGACAAACGCAACGCACGTCGACATGTTGTACTTCGCGGCCTTGAATAGCCCCGCGAGAACATAGCCGATAATCGCGGAACCCACGACGGCTCCGGCCAATGCGAAGAAGGCGTATACCAAGAGCACCAGGAGGGCAAACGTCAGCCTTGATCGCTTCTCGTTTTGCTTTGCTCGCCCACGCAATGGGGCGCGCGGTGGGTCGGCACCCAGTTGGTTGTCATACCGCCGCAAGGGAATGTCATCTCCGCCGTCCACGCTGCGGTAGGCCGGCCCCGACTCCGTTCTGGACTTGCGTGATTTGTGAGGCGCACGGAACGGTGGGAATGCGAGGTTCAGGAATGCGTATGTGCCGCAGAGGATGTATGCTGGTACGTAGAAGATTAGGGTCCAGTAGAGCGTGAACCGGAATATGTCTGCGGTGCTACGCGTCAGCTACACATTTAGAGCTGAATTCTATAAGCCACGTACCATGTGGGTCATGCAAATATCTCCCTGCGGGTTGTATGGGATCCTTGTGCTGCAACGGAAATAGCTCGATGAGGGGGTTGTAGAGAGACGGCCAGGTCGGCGCATCGTCAGACATCGCGGCTGGTCCGGGAGGTCTTCGGCGGTGTTGGAAGCATCACAGGACAAGAGCAGTCGAGATCCAGCCAAAAGCAGACGTCAAAGCACCCTGAGAAAGCAAACTACGAACACCCTCGCTGAGCAGTGGTCGGGCGAGCGGACGCAAGGTGCGCACTCGCTCAGTGCGCCCAGCCGCACGCCGGCAAGACGCTCGGCACAGTGTCCTTCCATACAAGGCAAGTGTCGTAGTTCACGCCACTCAATGTCCATTCAATCCTTCCAGTGCTTCATCGGATTCAACGCGGGTCCGACAGTATACAGAGAACTACGGATACAGTTGGTATCATCACGTCGCAGGGAATACCCGCGTACTGTGTTCTATGGAGCCCGATACCATGCTGAGATCGAGCCTAGAAGCACGACAGACCATTCACCCAAACACGCAGATCGCCCGCTTCTCCCATTCCGCCGCTGACGCCGTCTCCGCGAAGGCGTCCCGCGCAAGCAGCCGCATGCTCATCACGTAGATAGACTTGGGTTGCGCGACAACCCCCCTATCAGCCTGGTTGCGTAGCATCACGGAGGCCCGGTGCATGGCGAGGTCCTTCACGGTCTGCGCGAGACGCTCTCCTTTCTCCTCGGCCTCGTCGACGAAGACCACGCCCCGAGCCACCCAGCTGCATGAAGTTGTTCCAAGCCATCCGCATGCAACGAGCAACGCGTTCAGGGTGCTGTATGCACTGCCTCGCGGAATGACGGTGTTGCTCGGCATACGCCAAGAGGGGCGAGGGGCACCGGTAGGTTGGGAAAGCCATACCGCGGCGTCCTCGAGGAACTGAGTGATGGTGACGAATACCGGGTAGTCCTCCGGTGGTTCTGGTCCGAGGTCGACGGGTGCATCGTGGCGCGGAGGAGAGCGCGATCGAACGGTAGGTGTGTTGAGGCGCGACTGACCAATGCTGCGCGGCGCTGCGACGTCCAAGGTCTCGGGGGTGGAGGGATGGAGGGGAGCATTGCTCTTTGTGCGTTCTGGAGTACAAGTGGGTGACATTTCGCCCTTTTCGTCCTCGTCAACCGCAGGCGGCGAGGATGGCGGAGTCGCGAGCCTATATGTACGCTCGGGTAGACAAAGGCCCTTGTTCCCGTCTTGAGACAAACCCGAAGCTTGTGAGACAGCAGGGCTGATCGGCGAAGCGGGAAGCGCCATGTTCGTCACGGAGGTAAGTCGCACCATTCCCGTCCTTTGCTTGATGCTGTCGCCTGTTGCGGTGGCCTGTCGACCAGAAGAAGTAGCTTCGTTCTCCACATTGTCTCCGAGTGCGCTTGCGCTCCATGCCGGTCTCCATCCTGCGTGCACACCCCAATCTCCCTCTATGCGCGCCCTCTTCGCGGGGCTGCGTGCACCGACCTTCTCGTCGACAGCCTTCAATCGCTCGACCCATATATCCTCGGTTCGCTTCCTCTTGACCGGACATCGCGCGCCTGGCGACGGCGGCTCGTCGGGGCGGAACATCGTGCGCGCCCAGTCGTCCTCGGCCTTGCCTGAACGGTCCCGCCCTACGGCCGCGCGCGCAATACTTTGCAGCTCGTCCAATGTTGTGCCATCGATCCATGGCCTATCGGACGGCCGGAAGATCTTGGCGATGCGAGGGAACCGAAGTTCGTAGAACTGTGAGTGTTTACGTTTAGCTGAAGGGAACGACGAGTGAGCCAAGTTGGAAGCAGCGTACGAGGTTTCCCGGGGATTTGGTGAAGCCTGCTCCGAAGACTTCCGCGAGGAGAGGTTTTCGCAGAAGGACGGCCGGGGGCGAAAGGCTTGGACACAGGCGGAACGTATATGACAGACCGGCGGAAGCCTGAGACGCATGTGAGGATTCGTGCGCGGTAGTGGGGGGAGGGACAAGCATACCTGGTGGCGGTACAGTACGGGATCGGTGCTCTTGATTATGAAGTTCAACTCTTCTAGGTGCGCGCGGTCGAGCCCATATGAGGAAGTGCAGATCACTTCGAAATGTGGTCGGCGGGTAGGCTGGGATTGACCATGTCTGTTAGTGCATGGTTACGCAGAAGTAGCCCGCAAGCTTTACATGTTCTTTGAGTTCGTCGGCGTTGGACAACGCGCCGAAGTAGAACGTTGTGTACGCCGTCGGGGGTACTGAAGTCCTTGAGTTCAGAGGTCTTCTCCACTAGACAGATCCACGTACCTCTCAGTTCCCTGGCCCGTTCTTTCTCCCAGGAAGCTCCTAGTAGAACGAGATCTACAGAGTCACCATGGCCCGGGATGTAGTCTTGTTTCAGCTGCATACGCTCGCGTCAACACTGGCGCGCATATACTCACAGCGCGACACGCGACACGCACCTTGACCCATGGCCATCGCCTCTCCGCATACGTAGCCCCATCCGCCTTGACGACCACGCCCTCTTGGTGATCCGCGACGACACGAGCGAACGCCCTCCTCAGTGCATCTTGTGGATCCTCAGATGCCAAATCAATGAGGGTGCGTTCCGCGAGCATCGCGTATCCGGGTTTGGGCGTGATGATGCCTTCCAGGATACTGCGTCGTTCGCCGTAGGGGAAGGAAAGCAAGGACAAGTCGTCAACGAGGAGCACGTCGAAGAACACCAGAGCGAGGTGGCGCGTCCCTCCATCTGAAGCGTTTGAGATGAGCGAGCACTGGGTTTCCCTGAGAAGCCAGATGAGTTCAGCATGAGAGGTTCTGAAGGGACAGGCGAAAGGTGCATTACATGGCTTCTTGCTGTGTAGTAGACGGACCGGGGGGTAGGCTTTTGTGCCGCACACCGATCGCAGTGGTCGCGATGAGGCTCCGAATACGCCAGAACTCTGGTCCAAGTCAAGAATCGTACCGGTCCAAAGACTCTGATGCTCGCGCTTACCGTCTATGCGCCCCAACACGTCCGAGTATGCGACCATCTCAGCCTCGACGATGATATTCCGACTAAATGACGGCGGGCGGGAGATGTTCGTGTCTTCTTCCCCATGCACCGCATCTGGGCGAGGGATACGGAGGGCGTTGTATATCACACTACGCTGCCGGTTGGAATGTGTCGTTTCCATGCAGATTATATTGAAACTTACGTGTGGACACCCGCCCTGTCTAGTGTTGAGTCCCTTCCACTTTTACTGAAAATGCGTATATGCGGGACACCGTCGTCGTCGAACCATACGTGGATCTGCGCACGCTCTCCGTCGTACTTCGTTTCGACCCAGACCTTGTCTGCTCGCTTGAGTGCCTTGAGCGAGTGTGCAGGCCCTTGACCCTTGACACACTTCGGTATCTGTGAGATGAGGTGAGCCGCTACATCTGGGCGGGACGTATGATGGAAACACACCTGGATAGGCACCCCAACAGTGGGCTGCGGGAGGCCCTCGCCATTCGCGAAGCTTTCGAACGCCAAAGCAGCTTCCTCCAAATTCGCGCGCATCCGAAAGATGAGCGACATCCTCCCGGACGGGTCCCAAGCGTGCATGGCAGCCTCCTTGGTGAGCATCGTGACGGCGTTGCTCTTGTACTCCAGTAAGGCCGATGTGTAATGAGATGCAGAGCGCGGGATGGGATACAACAATGGCCGTAGGTCTTTGAGAATGATTTGTGTCAACACAGCGCATTCCGACGGGGTCAGGGAGTTGTACAGTTCTGTAAGTATAGCCTCTCTGGTGCGTCGGAATCCCGAAAATGACTTGCGGGTGCTATCGGCGGAGAAGGCACATGTGCTGGCTAATCCTGCAAGCAGCGAGTCTACCCGAGCGATGCTCATGCCGCTTGCGTGTTTCTGTCAATGCTTGTCACGCAGCTCTCTCTGATGATTTCGTCTGGACTCATACCGTTGAAGATTCAGCCATGATGGTCTCAACTTCTTCGCCCAGACATCCAAGGGCGTCTTCGTTCTTCCAGTTCAGAAGCCTTTTGCCCCTCCCATGGGGCACGCTGGATACCCCAAGAATCTTGGTGAGGCATTGAGCGAGCCGCGTTTCCTGCATCCCATATTTGCGGCGGACGTCCTCCTCGGGGAATAGGAATCGGAAGATCGTGGCGGTCATGCCAGCAGGCAATGGCGCGTATCGCTCACGCAGAGCTCCAATCCATCGCTGAAATGTCTTGTATGCTGGTTGATCTACATAGCGAATGAACCGGGGCTGCCGTTCGGTCGCCCGGCGTGGTTTGATTGACGCGATGCCATGTACTAGCTCAACGAAGCTGAAGCGGATGATGGAGGTTGGGAGCAGACTACGACGACATCAAAGAGTGACTCACAAGGAAAACGGCACCACGGTTTCCTCCGCAGGAGTTGACATCATGTGCCGCGTCTACGAGAAGGGAAACAAGGCTGCCTTTGGCGGACAGCGGGAAGCCATGTACAGACCGCGTGTTGCGGTCGAGCGTTATACCAAGTTCGACTGCAACGATAGTGCGAAGTCGTGGTTCAGAGGAAAGTTGGCATCATGTGCACCAACCACCTACAGTGTTGGTGAGGAAACAAGATCCTAAGACAACAGACGCGACGCTTGAGAGCTTGTGACATCACCATGGGTCACAAACGCGTAAACACGACGCGTCTCGATCACATGCTCGCGCATTTCTACCACTCTACACGACTCAAGAGTGGCAGAGAGCAGCTAAGCGCAGTGCACTTTAGTAGTATCCGTGGCTAGGGAATCGTTCCTACACTACAAAGTCGAAGCGTTATACAGAGTGTTATTAGCGCGGGCTCCTCCTCATTCCATGTCGAACAGCAGCACCTCCGCCACCGCGTCTCCCGCGTTCTCCAGCGTGATGTCTTCTCCAAGTCCCGCCATGATGTACGCGCCATCGCCTTCGCGCAGATCCACAGGACCACCTTCAGCCCCTACGACGCGGACATATGCACCGCTTGCCTCCCCGGTGTTGTAACCAGACGTCTGCACAACGTGAAGGTAGCCCTTCTTCTGGGCGCTGCCAGACTGGAAGGTATGCGACAGCGATTTTCCGGGTGAGAGCAGGGTCGCAAAGAGGTTGAGAGGGGAGTGCACTGGTGCAGGCCCAAACGCTTCGCGCTTCTCCGATACGCCAGGGGCGTTGATCGGCGCGACAATGTGAGCCCACTGGTCCTTCTTCTCCTCGTCGCTGAAGTGCCGTGTGAAGTACTGCGGTGTGAGTCCCTTCTCGGAGGGGAAGGCCCAGATCTGGAGGAAGTGGACCTGTTTGTCGCCGTGGCAATGTTCGCTGTGGCGGATCCCAGTGCCTGCGGAGGTCATCTGCAGGTCGCCGCGCTTCATGACCTCGACGTTGCCCATGGAATCACGACTAACATCAAGTGTCGTGAGTATCTAGATCCTCTTTAGAACCGAGCCGAAATGACTCACTGCTCGAGTTCACCGCTGACGATGTACGAGAAAATCTCAAATTCTCGGTGAGCGTGGGTGCCGAATCCCGTTCGCGGGTTCACGCGGTCCTCGTTGATGACCCGCAAAGGACCGTAGTGCTCGTGTTGTGGATCATAGTGGCTGTATAAAATGACGACGTGAGTCCCGGTGTACTCGGCTGGGCGCATACGATGACGTACTTCGCGAAGCTGAAGGTGTGGAAGGTTTTCAGCCAGCCGTGATCCGCATGTCCGCGCTCGTTGCTGGGGCGAGGAACGACCTTCATTGCAACCGATGGAGAAGAATGAAACGATCTGGAGGTTATTGCAGGAGGCTTTGAAAGGCGTATAGCTCTCCAAGAAACAGAGGGCCGCAGGATTGAATGCAGATTGTCGGATGGGTGGGTTCCGTTTGAGAGCCTGAAGTTGGGTTGCGAGATGGGAGATGGAGCTCGTCACCCCTCTGCGACGCTTATATAGGCGTCGAGTCGAGCAGCATAAATTATGAGCCTCGTCATGTTGGGCAGGCCGTTACAGAGCATGCCTGGCCGATTCCCTTTGGCGGGTGTACGGTACCCACGAGGCGGCACGCGGGCGGGCACTCCGCCTCGCTTTTGCGCTTATCTAAGCCGATTTTCAGCAAGCGCGCTGCGTCTACGGGCGCCTCACCATTTTCGGTGCCTCGATCGTGCACATCTTCTGCAGAGCTTACGACGAGCACTTGACATTTCTCGCTCACTGCTGACTGGGACATACGATGGCGACGCTACTTCCCCCACCGAAACGACAAAAGGTCTACCACGGCGTACCCGCACCAGAGCCTGAGGCTCCGAAGCCCTCCCCGCACATCGTAGTGCAGTTTGTCAGTGAAGAGGATGGCCAACCTCTTGCGCCGGCTGTGAACCTCCCCGCGAACGTATCGCGAGAAGGCTTGGAGGCCATCGTGAACAAGCTCAACACAAAAGTGAGAAAACCTGCCCCAGAAGTCGTTCTGCACTCACTGTGCTGAAGCCATGTGCGATCTAGGATGAGGACCCCGTTCCCTTCGCGTTCCATATCGCACTTCCCGCAGAAGCGACTACACCGGGCGCACCCACCCGCATCGCGATCTCAAAATCCATCGAAGAGGACGCCCTCTCACATCCCTCACACGCGTTCACCCCCGAAGACGTCTTCGTGATCCATTGCGCACCCCAAGCCGTCTTTAAGGTCCGACCCGCAACGCGGTGTTCGTCTACGCTCTCTGGGCACACGTCCCCTATTCTTTGCGCCTCGTTCTCCCCGACAGGGAACCTTCTTGCGACAGGCTCCGGCGACTGTAATGCACGACTGTGGGATCTATTCACGGAGACGCCGTCGCATGTTCTTTCGGGGCATAAAGGTTGGGTACTCTGCGTAGAGTGGGAGGCCATGGAGCGGAAGTTGGCTACGGGTGGGCACGACGGACATGTGAGTGCTCCTTCCCACTCACTCTCCTATGTCAAAGACATTCCGTGGGTTTGTGCCCGAATGAGGGTCAGCGTGTAGGGTTGCTCCCTGCACACCCCACCGAAGCTGTGTATGAAGCCTCCGTGCGACCGTGTTTCAATACTCTACTGCGGACGAAGACATCTACATTTTCTGCTCTTTCTACCAACTCTGCTCCCGAGTCAGCGCTGAACGAGATCTCGATGCGTGCAGGTTAGATTATGGGACCCTAAGACCGGCAAGCCAATCGGCGACGCCCTCAAGGGCCACACAAAATGGGTAACCTCGCTCTCCTGGGAGCCAATACACCTGTGAGCGCCTCGTTTGTACACTACCGCCCCACAGCGGCAGCTAATGCGGCGCAGGAACCCTTCCGCTCCACGACTGGCGTCTTCATCGAAGGACGGCACGGTCCGCGTATGGTCAACACTCACCCGGCGATGCGAGTACACCCTCGGCGGTCACACCGCGAGTGTGAACGTCGTCCGGTGGGGCGGCGGCGGGCTGAACGGCAAGGGCGTGCTCTACACCGCGTCGAGCGACCGAACTGTCCGGATATGGGATGCCGAACGGGTAGGTGTCCTTTACACTGCTCGCGATTCCGCAGAGCTGCGTCCCCGCGTCCCACACTAGTTGACTTGTCGTGTCGCTAACGCGTCTGTGGGATACGCAGGGAAGGCCATTGCACACGCTCAAGGATCACGCCCATTGGGTGACTACGCTCACGCTCAACACCGACTTTGTGCTGCGGACGGGACCATTTGACCATCTGGGCAAAAAGACGACTTCGGACAGCGAAGGTGCGTCTTCTCACTGTTTGTGCATAGTAGCGTATCCGCATGCGTCGATGTGCACGCACGGTACACACGCCGGTCTCCCCGCTCCTGCGTAGTGGAGCATCCAGTATTCATTTCTAAGTGGACAACTGAGATGCTGGACACTGCTACTGCGGGACGAGTGCCATCGCACGCGCGTGCGACTCCGCGCAAACTACCGACAAGCAAACAAGCAGACTAACCGCCTCTCTCAACAGCCCAATCCCTCGCGCTCAAGCGCTACAACACACTCGTCGCCACCGCCGGCGAGCTGCTTATCACCGGCTCCGACGACCACACGCTCTTCCTCTGGTCGCTCTTCCCCTCGCGCACGGGCTCCGCCGACGCGTCCGCGGCCGCGGCGGAGCGTGGCGGGAAGCTAAAGCCGCTCGCGCGGCTCACGGGCCACCAGCGCCAGGTGTCGCACGTCGCGTTCAGCCCGGACGGCCGCTGGGCGGCGAGCGCGGCGTGGGACAACAGCGTGCGCGTGTGGGACGGGCGCACGGGCAAGTTCGTCGCGACGCTCCGCGGGCACGTCGCGGCCGTCTACAGGCTCGCGTGGAGCGCGGACTCGCGCCTGCTCGTGAGCGCGAGCAAGGATAGCACGCTCAAGGTGAGTTTCGGATCGTGTGTTCGTGCACCGCGCGCGACTGCGGTTTCAGGTTATGGAGGTACCCCAGAGCTGTGTTGGGGAAGATTGCTGTGGCTCCGGAACAGTGATACAGTGTCCCCCGGTGTGGGTGAAAATCTTCCCCCGCCCAGCTCTATCTGCCCGTCGGGCTACGCGCTCGTCCTGGCATAGCACACCCCTCGTCATCGATCCTTTCTCGTGTCCCCCGACATCCCACCTCCTCATCGCCGCCTGTCCGAGCATGACAGGTCCTGCGATGATGTCCTCTTCCCTGCGGCTCCGAACCTCTCACGAGCCAGCCGCCCGGTGCTGACCACGGCCACGCCCCGACAGATCTGGGACCTCAAGTCGTACAAGCTCAAGACGGACCTCCCCGGGCACACGGACGAGGTCTACTGCGTCGACTTCGTCGCGGACAAGCTCGTCAGCGGCGGGCGCGACCGCACGGTGAAGATGTGCGTCTCTCATCCCTCTCTCTCCCTCCCTCCGCGCGCGCTCCGTCACTGACTGGCTGATACCGTTCCGTCTGACAGATGGAAGAACTGAGCGGTGTTCGAGGTTCGAGCTGTTGGAACTTGGGTGCGGGGTATTAGGAATTGGGCGCCAAGCACCAGCTCCTTATGTGATCGGTCTCCCCCGGTCGCGACAAAACGCCACAGCACCCAGATTCCTAGAGATCCGTCGCGAGTGGCACGCCACGCCCGCGCGGCGCAGAAGAGCTGGGCAGCATACCACTGCTATGTATCTACTGTGTAGTAGTCCGGGGTGCTCTCCCCCGGACGCGTCCTGATGGTGTAAACTGTGCAGACTACAAGCGCAAGACTGGTGGCGGTCTTTGTTTTTCTCGGTGGCGTCGACCTGTGGCTGCTCCTCACGACGGCGTTCACAGTCCAGTACACAATGACTACTGGATACGCGCGTGTACAAAGTTGGTGCCGCGGTGAGAGTCGAGACGTTGGGGCATCCCGGGGCATCGCACGCTTCCAGGCATCGATACCGTCCTCACCGTCCGCATTGGGCTGTGGCAATTTTGTTTCGTACCGTCCTGCAGGCTCCAGCTGTCGGCCGCGATGTTTTCCCGTGGAGTAACAACACCGGGTGGCTCCGCCCGCTCGCCCGCTCGACGAGTCTCCGCTCCATCGGTTCTGTCTATACAGACTACAGACTACAGACAAGTACAGATCACGCTAGGCTCGAGGCTAGCTGCTAGCACGCCTCTAGCGTGCACACCCGCGATATGTACCATCACCAGATTTCTGACCTGGACCTAGATAATGTCGGGGAGCGCTTGGAGGCGCTACGCTATGGACGTCATGCAGCAGGCTAGCGATCTTGGCTGTTCTTGAGACTTGCCCCCCGCATCCGAAGTTCGCCTGAAGCACTCAAGTACAGTATTATCGTAACGTCTTCTCGCGCACGAGCGGCCCAGAACGTCGACACGGGCGTATATGTGCATCCTGCGATGATCGTACCGCATAGCACCGACGAGTACGTAGCTGTTGAAGACTTCGGTGTCGCGTGCTCGAGGACACGCGACCCGCGAAGCTCGACGCTCGAACGAATCGGCGCGAATTTCAGGGCACTGAGATGCTGGGATGCTGGGATGCTGGGATGCTGGTACGATAGCGCGTACCTGCGGTTGCCCTTCTCCCGTCGTCGTCGTCGTCGATGTCCACGACTATCATACGTGGCTCCCCGAGGTCGTCTAGCGAGCCCTCTACCGACATCCGACAAGTGGGCGCGCGATGCCCGAGACAGCCCCCGAGGCCCGAGGGCGTGTGTACGATCTTTTCCACCACCGCTGCCAAGGGGCAATCACAGCGGGTTGCGGCGACTCCAACCCTAGTAGTAGTGGTCAACGACAGGTGACAGGGGTCCCGAAAATCACTTTCTGAGCAGGTTTCTGCTCGATCGTTCACCAACAACAGGGCTGATCCCAGATGGCCCTGGTTTTCGGTATACATACTCTCTTTAATACATAGCACCTTCCTAGGGTGTCAAGTTCACACTGAGTATCTGGTGCGCATGGCGAAAGAGTTAAGAACAGTCCGGGCACTCGACCAACCGCAAGCGCCCTTGACTGACCAAATCAAGGCATCGAATCTAATCAGATCTACCATTCGGGATGGAATACAGCATAGTACGGTCGTACTGCTTCAAACTTGACTTCTACGCCCCCTCCGGCAAATCCAATGGATGACGAAGTCCCTCACATAGTGTCTGTCAAGATCGAGGTCAGAGGAAATGTCTTCCGCACCGAGCATGACTACAAGCAGGACCGGCATGCTGTGACCCGCGACCTCTGTGGCCGGGTTGTATCCCTCGCAAAGGAAGCAAATCCAACGTACTTCAGGCTATGCCGAAACTCCATGAAGGGTCATAGGGCTGCATGCCTTAGGAAGGAAGTGGCGGTCTCCAGCATAGTATTGCAAGTGGCCCAAAACACGACCCCCAGTGGAGCGTGGCGACAGGAAGACGGCGAGGAGATAACAGGATCGCTCAGTGTTCACTGTAATCTTATCTCGGCTAGGTAGTAGTAGTCGTTCACAGGTGACCGGGGTCAGTGCGCGCACTTTTCGAGGTTGGAGTCGCCGCAACCCGCTGTGATTGCCCCTTGACCGCTGCCAAAGGCCGCCGCGGTCACCCGGCGGTCCGCATCGATTCGTGCACGCGCTGGGCTATTGAATTGAATACAGTTATGTACGCACTTCGAAGGTTCGAATTTCGGCGCGGAGGCTTGCAAGAGCTTCGCGGTTGCGTGATGCGCTCGATGCTCGTTCCACCGGCCGGCCGGTCGCTACCTACCTACGTCTTGTATTGACCACCGCACACACTCACCCAGGCTCCTAAAACCAGCCGACCGTTTGTGTTCTCGTTCCCGCATGCTAGCGGCGGGCGTTTAGATATGTCAGGAAAATAAGCGAGATTAGGCGTATGTTTTATGGAGATTTACCTTATATATCAGCAACGGGGGAAGAGAACACAACAGGACGGCTGGCCTTTTTGTCCCGCCGAGGTTCCCCCGAAAACATTTGCAGCTCAAAGCGCCCAGAAAAAGCCAAAAAGACGCCCGGAATTTCGCACCTCGCGTACGTTCGCGTACTCCAGCCAAGCACCGGTCGCGCGCGCGCGAGTCGCGAGCAGTCGCGTCGCGACGCGCCCGCCGCTATGTGACTCTCTGAGCACTAATATCATTTTCATTTAGCGGACCCAACGCCTCTAGTGGGCCTGCAAGCTAGCCTTTACATCCACACTGGTCCTCGGGCAGAAAGCATTGACAGCAGGGATCCTCAGTGGTGGTGCCATATTCCTATAGAGCTGTACATACCGGTACCGCGTGCAGTTGTTCGTCGCGTATAGTCATGGCGGCAGGGTTTATTCCTACATTCCTCAAGACGCTGCTCCCAGCATGCGTGCGCGGAACTCAAACATGCTATAACGCCGATGCTAAAGCATCCGGGGCATGACATTAGTGCTCAGAGAGTCACATAGCGGCGGGCGCGTCGCGACGCGACTGCTCGCGACTCGCGCGCGCGCGACCGGTGCTTGGCTGGAGTACGCGAACGTACGCGAGGTGCGAAATTCCGGGCGTCTTTTTGGCTTTTTCTGGGCGCTTTGAGCTGCAAATGTTTTCGGGGGAACCTCGGCGGGACAAAAAGGCCAGCCGTCCTGTTGTGTTCTCTTCCCCCGTTGCTGATATATAAGGTAAATCTCCATAAAACATACGCCTAATCTCGCTTATTTTCCTGACATATCTAAACGCCCGCCGCTAGCATGCGGGAACGAGAACACAAACGGTCGGCTGGTTTTAGGAGCCTGACACTCACCTCGTTCTCCATGCAATTGAAGCGACACGTCTCCCTGAGATTGGTGTGAGATTGCGTGCGTGCACGATAATGACATTGAGACCCTGGGCCCTGGCCGTTGAGGAGGCCCAGGCCAGGCTCCTCTCAAAGCCCGAGCCCTGTGGCTGGCTTCCCCTCCTGCGGCCCATAGAGATGCGCTGGTCACGGCAATCGAAGTCGGGAGGGGGCCCGGCGAGTCGATCACCAGGCACAGCAGGGGGGTACAGGCACGGGACTGTTCAAGGCGCAAAACGCTCCGTAAAGTCCGCACGGCTCGGAATATTGATCTGTGACACAATCCCCCGAGAAGCGAGCGTACGCCTATGCTGTCGGCTACGTGGGCTCTGTGTACTGCAGCAGGCCATGGCGTACGACACGGCTGTTGCACTCCACGTGTTGGCATGGACGATGAAACTCGAAACTTGCCGTCCGCGGCTGTACCAAACCTAACGAACGCGCAGATTTGTAGAAGGTGGGCGTCCGCGGGAACGCGGGCGGCCGACCACAAAGACAGTGCTCGGAAAGGGAACGAGCAAGCAGCGTCTCGTGAGTGCCGTGATGGGCGAGCGCACCGCCCACGGGGGCGATTGGCCGGAGGGATATACGGCAGCAGCTGGGAGGGGAGCACACGGCGGGGCCGGATGGAAGTTGCTCGCAGGTACTTCGTCGAGATGGTGTGGTGCGCCGTTCGCAGGCCGGGGCTTCTAGCGGGGAGACGAGACGGGACGAGCGCGGCGGGGAGACTGAGTTGCGCAGAGGGGTACGGCAGTTCGGCGAGGGACATCGTGAGGAACGGGTTCGGTGGGAGGCTGGACGTTCATACGGGGAGCTGTCAAGATGCCCGGCGAATGTCACTGTCAGGCCCAGGGACGGGGTACGCCAACGGGGCGGGCGAGCAGGGAAGGAAGGAGGCTGGAGAAGGCAGACAAGAGGCGGAAGTGGACTGAAGGGAGAGGCTGGGGATGGGTAAAAGTTCGGAGATGAGGCTCGCTCAGAGCCCAAGATGGAGGCGGAGGGCTTGGCCTCTGGGCGGGAGGGGAGAGCGAGCAGCCAGAAAGGGCGACTTCGCACGCTCGTCGTATCCAGGGAGGCCTGCCCGGATGTTGTCTCGCGAGCAGCATCAACGAGCTGAGGGAGCCGTTACCGACGTGATGAGCGCAGATGAGGCCGACACTGACGCCGAGCGTGCGTGCCCTGCGCCGCTGGTCTTTGGGCGTCGGTGTTCATTAGCATTAGCACGGGGGCAAAACGAAGAAGCAGACGTCGCTCGACAGCAGTGACGCTGGGTCGGGCGCCTGTGGGGGGGAGAGGCAACCGATCGCCTCGATCGTGGGGTAAGAGGCCATATCGGGCAGCTGGCCACTGCCGAGAAGGATCAGACTGCTCGAATCGTCGCCCGCCTGCGCTGGGACTGGTGACTGAACGGGACAGCGCCCAGTCGGCTGCCCCACGGTCGCGATCAATGGCAATATCCCCCATTTTCGACCGAACGAGGGCCGTTCGAACAGAATGCGCAGAAGCACTCCCTTCCGCTCCCGCACACCCTCGCTTGCTTTTCTTGCCACTCGACCCTCTTCCTCCCCCTCCTCCCCTCCCCGCCCCGCCACCCTGCCGGCAGTCCCGCCCACGTCCCCCGACGTGCTGCCCCGCACCCCGCCCTCCCCGCCATGGCGTCCCCTACTGCCATCCTCAGCCTCATAGATCTCAACAGCACCTTGGGCGCCCTCTTCATCGGCTTCGGCGCGTCAAGCCTGTCAGTATCATCGTCTTCGGTGCTACAAGTTCATACAGACTGACATGCATTTACGCGGTACAGTGCCTTTGGAGTGCTCAGCATGCAGGCCTGGAGCTACTTCAGACGGTACCCGTCAGATGTATGGTGGTACAAATGTCTTGTGCGTATTCTCCCCGAACATACCCCTCAGACATACAGACTCACCAGAGCGCCCAGGTCGCCGCGATGTGGTACGCGTCTTGTGCCTCGTATTCCGCCCAAAATGTGGCTTATTTTGATCTAGGATATTGGAGCTTGTTGACCAAGCACTCATCGGGCACGCCGTCTACTTCTATGTTGTCACGTACGTCCTCCCTCCTCAAATCCATACAGCCATGCTGACTTCAACGCCGACCGTGCTCGCCAGTATTTGGGGCCAAGTAATTCCTCTCCTAGAGGGACCAATATGGTACGCGCCCTTATGTCCCATCCCATACCATTCTACCGTTTTGACAGACCCCACCCACAGGTCATTAATCGTGAGTGCCAACGTCATATTGTGACATCGCATACCCGGCCAACATTCGATCCCCAAGGTTCAAGTTACGCTCGGCGTACGTCGGTCAATCAAACATCCGCGCGAGAACCCTTCCCTAACTCTCTTTTCTTAGGCGACCGCCGGCGCTCTGGTGAAATTGTGAGCCGTGGAAAGATATCCCTCGGGTCGGGCTGCCGCTGACATGCAATGGCCTTCCCAGATGCTTCGGCCTGCGCGTGTGGAGGTGTAAGTTTCCCTCGCAACCTCCGCGTATCACTTCCGCCTCATTCTTCCTGCCCTTCTGTATCCCCAGTCAGCAAACATAACATCCCAGTGACGATGCTGATCGTGAGTAAGGTTACGTCCCCCCTACGCCCGCCCGCTGAAAATCTTCCTGCCAAACGCGTAGATGTTCGGCACTTTTGCACAATTGGGTCAGTCGCTCGAAGCAGATGCCGGAGCGCTATAGATAGCTAACCGCTTGTCGGCAATGCAGCGGCGGCGTTCGGTACGCTCCGTTTCCCCCCTTTTGAGCGAATTTGACCGTGGGCTGAACCGTATTCAAATTTAGTGTTCACCGTCAAGGCGTGAGTCTACTGAACGCGCCGTCACCGTCACCGTCGCCACCACTCACTGACTGCAACCATTCAATTATGCGTAGTTTCCAGATCACCTCGATCGTCCGCGTAGGTGACCTCAAGGTACGTAACGGCTCGCTCCGCCATGCTATGCAGCTCAATGAACTGTCATCGCTTGGCCTGCTGCCATCATAGCTTGTGGGAAGCATCGCCCTCGGGCTGGGAATGGCCACCGACGTCATCACCGCCGCGGCGTTGTGCTACTTCCTCCGCGGGCTCAAGACGGGGTATTCCAAGTGCGTTGTAGCGAGCTGTGGCGGGTTGATATGGGTTTTGATCGACAGTGTCTGAATGACGGTGTTGGCTCTTTGCAGGGATGATTCGATCGTGAACACCCTCACGCTGTACGCTATCAACACCGGCGTGATCACTAGGTAAGTTGACTCGGTGTGGAGAATGGCGGGCGTACGATCGCATGTGTGCAAGTAGTGAGGGACGTTGAACCGTTTCTTTACAGTGCGATCAGCCTGAGCACACTTATCTTGGTGAGTGATTGTGTCTCGTGATCGCCGTTGCATCCTCTGACGATGGCAACCAGTACGACCTGATGCCGACGAACTTCATCTTCATGGCATTCTACTTCGTACTCAGCAAAGGTGCGTCCCCCCTCTCTCCTCTCAATCCCCCTTCCCCCATACAGGGAAGCTTACAACCGTTGTCAGTGTACGCGAACTCGTTCTTCGCCGCGCTCAACACCCGGCGCTCGATCCGCGGCCGCGGCACCGAGGGCGACCACACGACGGTGCCGACGTTCCTCATGGTGGGCCAGACGACGAAGCAGGAGGTGCACGTCGACCCCGTCTACTCGATCGTACGTGCCGGCACGCAGCTCGACCTGCCCTCCGCCTCCTCCTCCTCCCAGCGTCCGGCGGCGAACGGCTCTGACGATTTTCTTGACATGGCTGGCGCGGCGAACGATCGCGATGCGTATCCGTATCCGTACGCGGACGACAAACAGCAGACGACGTCCTACGGCCGCTCACAGCAGGGGAACCCGGGCGACTACTCGCCCAGGATGGAGGTCCCGAGAGAACCGGTGCGTGTTTATCTTGCGCTTGCGTTGAGAGTGAAGCTGGGATGCTGATGTGGATGTGATGCGTCTGTGCGTATGGTAGCCGATGCCGGCGATGCCTCCGCCTATGCACTACGCCCAGGCATGGTAGGGAGAACAAGGCAAGGCAAGACAAGACAAGACGCCGCATCCAGAAGCCCGAGCGCGGCTTCCCCGCAAACCCTATCCCGCACTTCGCGCCGCCCTTTCTCCCCTCGACCGTCTGGACCCGCGACGCCCGCTCCATGGAAGCCTCCACCTCCCCGGACAGCGGACGACCATCCCTCGCGCACGCGCGGTTGCTCCCCCGTCCCCGTCCCCGACTCGCCCGACCATACAAGGACCAAGGCCCCCGGTTTTCGAACTCAACCCTACCCCCGAATGTATCAACATAGCCTGCACCCTGCTCCGTCTGTCCATAGTATCAATATCTCCGGTGTCCCGGATCCCAGTCGTCGCTGCACTGTCGCACGCACACTCTACGCTCCTTGCAATCGCCCTTCGCTTTTCTCAAAATCCGCCCGCCCCGCCCTCCTGCGCGCCTCCCGCAACGACCGTTCTCGGGGAGGGACCTACCGCGCCGGGCGGGCGGGTGGACCGGTGCCGCTCGGTGCCGCCTTGCTGTCCTATCTATCTATCTATCCGTCGTCCTGTATAGCTGCTGCTCTCCTCTCCGTCGCCTCCCGTCGCCGCTCCTTGTTCGTCGTCGCATTTCTTCCCTTTCTTTCTTTCCCTTTGTGCCTGTGTCTCCAGGTCTAACCAGAGGCGCGCGCGGCCCCGGTCCTGGCTTGGTGCGCAGGCTACGCGTTTCGTACATACGTGCCCGCTCCGCCGGATGGTGTAATCCTACTACTAGATGTCCCCCCTTCCCCCCCCCCCCCCCCACCATCTGCCTCTTCCTCCTTCCTCCTTCCTTCCTAGCCTTCGTCGCTTGTTTGCTGTTGATCCTTTTCGTCTTCGTTTTGTCGATGTTGCTTTTGTTTCTTTTTCCTTTTTTTTTGTGTCCTGCGTGTATCCCTACGACTACTCCACGGTGCCGCACCCGTGCGCGCGTCCGCAACCCAGCCCCAGCCCTCCCCACACAAAAAAGGAAAGAACCTCGGGCTGAGGCTGGGCGTGGCGTGGCGTCTCGCCCGGCCGGCCTATTTTCTTGTCGATTATTTTCTCATTTGCGCAACCCGCTTCTTACGTGTACCTACTTCAACTTGATCCCTTCTATCGTTTGTTTGGCAATTTCGCCGTTTGTCTGGTTCTGTTGTCGGTGGGATGTGTACGTTACTATCGCTAGTACTACCGCAACGGGCCCCGGGGTTGGTTCCGGTCGTCCGGGAATGCTTATCTAGTGGCTAGATATGTTTTTGTGTGTGTGCAACGCTCCCGCTCTGACCCGTTTGCACCGTCTACATGCTCGATGGACGCCACGCGACGGGCATTGCGGCGTGTTCTACCGGCGAAAACGCGTGATGCCATTTGTGAGGCGCTTTAATACTTCTCCTCGTTTATGAGTAAAAAGGTGTGAGTATGAGCGTAGCCACTTGATTCACGTGATCGCGTTGGCGCATCGCGGCAATGGCGCGCGGGCCGCGTTTCCTGCTTCTGCACACCCACGAGCACTACTGTAAGTAGCGCGTAGCACGTACCTCCGCAACGCGGCTCCCGAGCGTCCGCGATATTCCTCTCTATCCCGTGCGCAGACACGATGGACAGTCAGACGCAGCGGCTGCCCAACGGCCTGCTGATCATCCTGCATCTGCACCTCCTCGACTTTCCGCTGCAGGACGCGACGGGGTACGACGAGCGGCTGTTCGACCCTGCGCGCGGGATGCGCGAGCGGAACAAGGCGATGGAGGACATATGCTACTTCCTCGTCGGGAAAATCGAGCGTGAAAAGGAGCGTGCGAAGGCGGTGAGACGCTCTCATTCTCGTCGATATGGCGTATGCAAATGCTCACTGGCCGTGTGGTTTGATAGATCTTGCCTACGTACCCCTGCCTGCAGCCCTCGGACACGACGGCGTTCCGGATTGCGCTGGCGAAATACGTCGAGGCGATCAGGAATGCGATCGTTCATACGACGCATGCCGGTGAGAAGCCGTCGGAGCAGAAGGGGAAGCAGCCCGCTTCTTCTCTTCATGCGCCAAATGAACCCGCCGCCTGGTGGTGGAGGGACGTCGTCGTCCGCAAGTCCATCCTCGATGAATGCTGTGGAGAGCGGTGGGTGCCCGCGCATGCTACTACTATCTCCGTCCCCAGCTCGCTGAACACACGCATGTGCACCACTTGCTGCTAGGTTCGAGCGCCTGATCTTGGCGTTGTCGAGCCACGCCGTCCTGAAGAATACGAATTCCGGCGAGGCGTTGGCCCCGTCCACATTGCAGCCTCTCTCCGCTCAGGAGCATGCGGTGTGTGCCCCGAACGAGCGATCCCTCTTCATCTCCGCCCTCTCTGACTCGTTCATGCGCCATGCGCACCCGTTCCTCCTAGATCCGGAGCACGTTGCCCAAGGTCTACATGGAGAGGCTCATAGCGGCGCAGAGCGAGCGGCTCGAGTGGGAGCGATCGGCCGCTCTGCTCGTCCAGCGACAAGCCGACCTGGCCGTGATTCGTGTGCGTGTGTGATTATATGCGTCGACAGTAGAGTGCGAGGGTGGGTGCTCATGGCTGCCCTGATAGGCAAGGCTGGCGGATCCGCGGCACGCTTCGTCCTCAAAGTACGACACCCTCGAGACGGCGAGGCTTCTCGCGCTGCGAGACTCGCGGCACCAGGACCTCCTGCGCGGAGCTTGGGGAGGCGATGACGGCCGCAGGGCCCTGCAGCTCATCACAAGCCTCGCAGGCCTCCTTGATCCCGCGGCGACCTCCGAGAACGCTTCTGGTACTTCTGTGCCAGGAAGAGAGACCGATCTCTCCTCATCTCACGCTGGCCCTGATTTCCGGGTGAGTGATTTTCCTGCGCCTTGCATATCGAGCGTGGCGTATATTGCCAGTGGCATCCATTCCACACCATCAGTCGACTGACAGCGACTCGCGTTCTCTCCACATACAGGCCCCTGTTGCGGCTGAAGCACCTCCCCCGCTGCCCATCGCAGCGGCCCGTCACCCATCGCATCTCCTCGCCCTCAACGCACCGCTCTTTCCCGAGCAAAACGCGTCGACGTCGTCATCATCGGATGCGCCCGAGGGCGCAGGCTCCTCCTCGGAGCTCCCGCATGCGATCACTGAGCGGCTCGCAGCAGTCGACCGGGTGCAACGATCGCTCCAGGAGGCGTTGACGGCGGCGCAAGGCATCCATGCTCAGTTGCAACGGCGGCTGCAGAAGGCCAAGGAGCGCAAAGCCGCAGCTGGCGCCGTCGCACAGCCAAAGGGCCGCAAACTCGATCTCGACTCGAGCCTTTGGTCGCCGAGGGCTGGATCTGGTGTCACTTTCAAGGTGAGAGAGCTTCTAGTATGCTGCGTCTGATTTGTACGACCGCGCGGGAGGAAGAGCTGGAGTTTGATTTTTACATGCGGGACAGACACCGGAAGAGGCCGCCTCGCTCCTGCCTCAACTCAACCTCGAGAGCCTCGCAAACGAAAACGCCGTCGAAGAGCGTATTGCGCACATACGCACGGCGGTCCTGCCCCCTTTCTCCGCCGAGCCTGAACCTGAACCCGAATCTGAACCCGAGCTCCCAACAACGAAGCCCGCCTCCCGTCTTCCGCAGCCGTCCTCCCGCGTACATCCTGCAGGGACAGGTGCAGGGACTAAACCGCAGCCCCGCATAGCCTCTCAATCGACCAAGCTGCCGCCTCTGAGCAAGCCTGCTACCCGCGTTCGGGTTGCGGATGGATCGTCCAAAGCCGTTGGGAAAGCCGCGAAAGACGAGAGAGCTCGGGCGATCTCCCGCAGGCTATCTCGCCGCGCATCGGCTGCGCGGACGCGCCGGTCGACGATGTTCGGGCGGGGAGAGGACGCAGAGATCCTGCGGGTGAGTCTCCTTCCACGTTCCTTCCGTTTCGTTTGGCACTTGTTCATATCCGACTCTAACACCGCATCAATACTAACATAAATTATAAACTGCAATCCTCGATACTCAACCACCACCACAGATCGTCGCCTCCGTCCAAGACCGCTCCGACTCCGAGGACAACGAGGACGACGCAGAGGAGCAGACGACTTCTCAGCCCCGCACTCCGGCATCCCGCAAACCACACTACGGCACCCGGGGGACCCTGCTCTCCAGCGTGAAGAAGACCGGGCCACGACAGTCGTACGATATCGACGTGCACGAGCGCGCCGCGCACGTCCCTCGCCTGCCCAGCCTCCGCCTGAGGGATGCCCCCGAGCTCGATGAAGAGGACCCCGGCGTCGACTATGCCGCAGGGCGAGAGCACGAGGGCTCTAAAGAGGAGGAAGAGGCCGGATACGCCGAGGATGACGGGGAGGATATGTGTTATGAAGGGAACAGCATGACGTTGGCCGACATCCTCTTGCAGGCGGGGCAACAAGGTCACACATCGATGCAGCTCTTGGGTGAAGAAGAGCTCGAGGACGAGATGTCGGATTGGGAGTGAGACTTGCAGTAGGACCATTGATTGTATCCCGTATACTTGCATATCACAACATTCTGAGGCATTCACGGACGTCGTGTTATGTATACTACACCGCTGAGCATCCCGCAGGTGGACTTCACCTTGAGGTTGCGGACTTCGTAGCCACATCTTGGCGACTTATACACGCGGCTCGCACCAATTCTTCCTGTGTGATGTCATGCATAAGGAGGGCATGGCATAGCTCATGTATTTTGTGCAGTGCGTGGCCGGTCTGGCCGGTTCTCGTGGAGCAGTATACAGGGGGCAAGACATATACGGAGGGAACGATGGGATGCGGGACGAAAAGGAACCACCGGCTCGTAGGGGACAGGCAATCAGGCGCGCATATGACCCACTTATGCCTCCGTCGTCGTCTTGGTGCGCTTGACCGCGCGAGTGTTCTCCCTATCGATGGACGTTGCGAATGAGGATACGAGCAAACATAGAGATGAAGCGATCGCACCTGAAGCCGTTCTTGAACCGCCTGGAGACAGTCTTGAGGTAGCGCATGCGACCAGTGCCAGTGGTCTTTCGGCGCTTGGCCTTCTGGCCCCACTCGTACGACCGCAGCTTCGCGCGGGGGTAGCCGCACTGCGCGCACTCTGAAGCCGTGTTGTTAGCGCGAGAGTTCTCTCCAGGGGCCCATAGCTTGCCGCGGATGGTTGAAGAGGCAAGACAGGACGCGCCGCAGTAGAAAGTCAAATGAGATACACACCCTTGTGCTGCTTGTGGAAGGAGCGGTTGCCACACCGCCTGCAGAGGGTGTGGGACTTGGTGTGCCGCTTACTGTAGGATAAAGTAGGCTATGAGTCCTGGTCTGTGGGTAGAAGGTGACGAGATAACGTACCCGAACGAGGTGGTACCTAAGTGCGGATAGAATCACAAAGATCAGCTCCAAACCCGGTCGGTGCGCTCTTCGATGAATACGAACCTTTCGTCTATAGGAAGAACCAGTGCGTCAGTAATGCAGGCCGTGAGGGGTGAAATCGTTCAGACACGCCAGAGGGTTCCTCCCGCCAGAGGTCCGTCATCCAAAGGTACCGGGTCCCATCCATCCCTTCAACTCCGTCGATCCGTCCCGTTCAAACGCGTATACCCATCTTCACGACGTGTACGTCCCTCTGGCGTGCAGAATACGGGCATAGACTCACCATTGTGTCTTGAGGTTGAGGGGGCCGGGTCGGGTGTCTTGTGGAAAATCGCCTCTATGGACGAGCAGCCACCCCGCTTTGGTAAGCACGTGGCATAGACGCCCGACCGCGCCGGCGCCTCTTCATCCTCTCCTTATACCTCGCTCTCTTTCGAGTCCTCCCTAATTACTATACACACGCTGTTCCTAACCGAGCTATACGTGTCGCTCACTTGGTATTTACTTGGAAGCTCAAGCGAACGCTCAATGAAATACCTTTTCCTCGCAATCATCTACAATGCGATGAAGCGCAATCCGTTCAGGTTTCAGACGTCAACTGTGCGCAGTCTCCTTGGATATCTGTTGGTAGGCAGAGGAGCATGAAACGTCAGCTCTTATTCACGAGCCGTACCAGTCTGGGCTATCTGCATGGGCATGGACAGGCAGCACGACATGTAGACGAGCGATTGGCCTCCCGCTGAATCACCCGCATTGCGGAAGGCAACGAGATAGGCATTTCTTCTATTATGTGTAACATACTTGATGATCTGCTTCGACTAAGACGGATGCCGTTCCATAGACGTTCATGACACCAAGAACATCCGGACCGCAAAATTATGGGCCGCTTATGTACTATGAACTCAGGCAGTGGCCAACGTGCGTACTTCTCTGGATTTATTATACCTGGAACTGAAAGGCATGGTGATACCGACATCGGCCGTATAGATCATCATGTAGACTCTTGAGCGTTATCAACACCTGCACAGAAACAGCTCCGTCCGATGCCCACATGTTGTGGCCATTAGCTAGGGGTAGCTTTCGTGCCTTGCGCATATCCGCGACCAGGGCGTTGACGGGGTCTTACGTCCGTAATGATACCCTCTCGTTCAGCTGCGTCAGCCGTAACCGGAACCACCTTCATTTGTCACTGTCTCGTAGAGACATGTCCAGTATCGCCAACGTATAATGATATACGACCGGTACGTCTGAACGTAGCCTACTCACCTTTGAGAGATGTGGAACAACGTACTAGGTTTAAACATTGAATGCGCGGGGGTTCACAGTATCAGCGAGTAAATGACCCATATCGACTATCCAAAATACCGCGATCGGGAGGGTACTCATTTCCCGCTGCCGACCTGTTGCATTCAGGGGGGCTCAGGCGAGGACTTGCGGCGATGTGGTGGACTGCGATTGCGCCACAGGTTCATACTGGTCGACTCCGACCCACGGCGCAACAACCGAGTGCTTGGTACAGTCTTGTGCTTGTCGCGAAAGGTCAGCAGCGTTCATGCAACCTTGCGGTGCATCCTTGGCTTGATGGCCTTTCTACGTCCAATTTACGAACCAAGGTATTTGCGTGACCACCTCACCTGCCTCGGCTAGAGGTCACGAGCGTCGATGGAATGCTGATCGTTTCTCTTTCTCCCACCATGAAGCCGCCATCTTAACGTTTGTTTCGGGGTCGTTGTGGTAAATATCCATGCTCAGCGTATCTGTTACACACGATGACCGGGGCGTTTCACAGAGCTGGGACCTGGCGGGAGCGTCTAGACAAGGCGCGGATAAGCTGATATCTGTCGGTGCGGCGGGATAAGGCCGATTACAGCCCACAGGGGTGCCCGGCGCGAGCCGCGGGCATTTCTCGAGCGGACTGGATCACAAGCGCCCGCGCAACAGGTTCCACGCCTGCGGGCCTAGGCACACCTCATTGGACGATCGCGCGGCTTTCGTCATGATGCGGGGAAATTGTGTAGATTCGCAAATGGGCCGCGGAACAACGTACGATGCGTGTTGCTCGGCGTCGCAACGAGCTGCTCACCAAGGAGACCTTTCCCCCTCTCCCCAAACGCACGTTGTACTGATGCTTGGAAAACGTCTGCGTTGTTTCTGTCGAACCCAGCCCAAGTCCATTCATATCCACGGGTGTGCTATATCCGTATCCCGAGGCCGGGAAGGGGCGGATGTTCTGGCCTCCAAAGGGAAGCGGTGCATTCCCGGCAGAGCGGAGAAGATAAGATCTGCCAGCAGCCGAAACAACTGATCACTTCTCCGCTCCGGAGCATCCAACGTACCAACAGTGGCCATCGCCGCCTGCTCTCCCGGCAAAGATTGCGGTGGCACGAGCGTGTTGTGGACCGCGAACGTGCCTTTCCTACCGTGCCATAAGTATCGTTGAGACCGATCGTGTGCGAGCGGCATACTCGGTGACAGTGCGTGGGTTGGGAGCTCAGAGTTACCGGGCGCGCCGAGGCGGATAAGATAAAGATAAACACAAGACGCGGGCAGGAATCTTGGTGATAGACGCCGGGGGACACTGCCCCTAATGGGCGCCCTGCGATTGGCTGGGCACCGGAGAGATGCGCGTTATCAGCCTTTTTATCAAGAGACGGTTCCGTCCTCCTGACTTTTTGCCTCTTTACTGTCATCACTCCCCGACCGTCCACCCGTCCAGCACACTCCCCATCGTCGTCTTTCCCGTCCTCGGCGTCGTCCCAGACGACTACCTCTCTGTTTTCTACGTCCTGGCGCCATACCTGAATACGCCTTACTAATCCTCCCCCTGCAACCGTACTCCCTTGTAATCTCATCTTCGAATAATGGCCCCGGTCGTGCTGGAGTCTCCCGTCATGAACATGCACAATCCCGCGCTTTCGCCCATGTCGAGGTTACAGTTCAACGGTCACATTCACACACCGCCTGCATCCGATCACTCTAGGAACGACGAAGCTTCTCCTCTCGCTGCTACTGCCCCTCTTCCGCCCGTACAAGGCCGGAGTACAAACTCGCCCTTCCCCTTGGACCCAGCGTTAAGAGAGCGCAGCGGAGAGAACGTCGACCCCGCCGGTAGCCAGACCGGTCCACCCGCTAATTCCGAGTTGGCATGTACCAATTGTGGAACGGTTACCACCCCTCAGTGGCGGCGTGGTGACGATGGCAAGTCCATCTGCAATGCGTGTGGTGAGTACCGACTTCTGTGACGGGCTTGCATTCCGCGGACGAATGGCGTCGTTGTTTCATCCTCTACTGGGGGCTGGGGGATCGGGCGGGCACTCCTTCGAGGCCACGTGTCTTGCGCGTTCACCTCGTAGCCTCGGGGGCAATCATATCGACTCCTCGCCGCATCTATGCGTAGGGCGCATGGGTCGTGCCCTGCATGCGGATATCGCTCGCCCTTCGCGCCGCGCCGTGTTTCGCGCCCTATCACGAAGCGCGGTGCCCCAGGGGTCTGCTACGATCGCCTTTTGCGGACGCGACGCATCCCCCATCTGCCTGCTCAGCCTGGGCTATCCTTCCTGCGATGTGCCTGCACTTTGACTCATGTTCCGCCGCCTGCGATGATAATACCGCCGTCCGCGTTTCTGCAGCCTTGCTGACTTATCGCCATTCCTCTTTCTAGGCCTCTACTACAGGACGAAGCACGTTCCTCGTCCGCTCTCACTCGGTCGTACATCGACTCCACAATCGGCGACGCACCCCAACGCAAAGCCCATCGTTCCTCCTAGTCCTTTCCAGTCGCCGGCCTCTATCCCAGGACTTCAGGATCCCAACCGCCGCCACACAGCGTCTCCCCCTTCGATGCCTACACCGGCAGCATCTCCCTCTCTTCAGCAAGCCAGAGCCCAGCCGAACGATGCTAATGCATCTCGACCGCCCGCACCGAAGCACCATGGTGGTACCTGTCCGGGCGACGGCCGCTGCGACGGCACTGGAGGCACGTCCGCCTGTGATGGCTGTCCCACTTATAACAACGCCATTCAAGCAGGACTGGTGGAGACTGTCAATGGGCAGGCTCCACAGAAGGACGGTGTGCCATCCGGTGCCTCAGCAGCAGCTGCAGAGCCATCGGCGGACACATCTGGCGCGGACTCCTCCCCGGTCATCAGCTCCCAGACCCCGGGAAACAGTCGGTCGAGGGTACGGAGTGCGGTGGGTGCGCTGAGCTGCGCTAACTGTGGCACGAGCACCACGCCACTGTGGCGAAGGGATGACGTGGGGAACAATATCTGCAATGCTTGTGGTACGTGTCCGTTTCTTTCCCGCCCTGGGACCTTGGGAAGACTCGCGCACGACGGGGACATGGGCATTGCTCTCGCTGGATGCTCGGTGCCTGTACACGGGCGCTTGGCATGCGGCGAGGGTGAGATATAGTGCCCGTCGCTTATCTGGGTTTGATATCTTATCAGATAGCGTGAGGGCACTTGATCTCCCATTGGACGCCCTCCCCGGCTATGCGTTCGTCGTGAGTGTCCGCGACAGCGCAGGTGATCGCGAGTGTGCCGGCATAGCGGTCGAGCATGCTGGAGCGCGCCCTGTTTGGAACGGGGGGTCGTTGCGCCGGATTCGGGCGAAGGCAGCATCCGGATTTGCCCTTCGCTGTCCCCGTCGTGTCAGACTTTTTCGCCCACCCGCTTCGCTCGTCGTGACACGCCTGGCTGACCGCGTCTTTCTCTTTGCTTTCCTCCCTCGCCGTACCCCTGTGGCGAGCAGGTCTCTATTTCAAGCTCCACGGCACCCATCGCCCTAACTCGATGAAGAAGACCGTCATCAAGCGGAGAAAGCGCGTTCCTGCTGCTCCCGGGGCGCCCGGGTCTCCCAACCAGCAAGACCGGATGACGGACCAAGCCGCCGCGGAGGTGCTTGCAAGTGTAGGCCGTGCAGTTCCATCAGGATCGACGGGAGCACCGGAGGAGAGCGAAGAGGAACGGCCGAAGAAGCGCGCACGCCGTCCCCGTGCGTCGAAGGCTCGTGAGCGCGATGGAGAGGGAATGGATGTCGACGAGGAAGACGAGGACGAAAGCAAGCCCAGGAAGCGTCGGGCTGGCGGAGCTCGTGGTCCCCGTGGAGGGTCTCGGGAGAGCAGCAACGTCACACAGGCGGGACAGTGGGGTGAGCAGATGATGCAAGGCATGGGGGACCCACAGATGCTCGAGCATCGGCCTGGCAGCGCGGGCCAGCAAGACCACGGATACGGTGCTGGTGCCCCGCGCGGCAACCCCTTCCCACCTGCGCACGCCAACCAGACTCTGCCGGGGCTCATCGCCGCGCTCGGCCCAGAAGTTGTCACCAGCCTGATGAACTCGCAGTACGCGGGCGTCCCGCCGCCCCCGCCGAGTTACATGCGCTCCGGGTCTGCCGGGGGCAACGTCCCCGTCGGGCCTGGCGGCGTCCCGAGCAGGACCCACTCGCCTCTCGCGGGCCATCCCATGAACGGCCCTCCCGGCGCGCACTACGCGCTTCCCCCGCCATTACACGTCCCCCCGCCGCCGTTCGCGGCCCCCGTGGGACCGTCGTTCTACCACACGGGCGCGCCGCAGAACATGCCGCCGCCGCCGCCGATGATGGAAGGGCCGCCGCACATACCGAGTGCGGCGGAGCTCGACCACCACTATCGGGAGCTCGCGGAGCAGCGGAAGCGGCTGGAGGAGATGCTGGAGCGTACGGACAGGATGATGGCGGGTGTGAAGCGGGGGCTGGACGAGATGCGCGCGGCGTCGAGCAGCGGTCCTCAAGGTCCGCAGACTCAAGAACCTCTGTCTTCCCCGAAACAGCCTCAGCAGCAACCGTCGTCGCCTCAAGCTGGGCAGTCTCAATCCCAGCAGCCGCAACAACAGCAGGAAGGTCCGGCTGCTCCAGCAGTCCCGCTGAACAGGCAGGAGAAGGGGAGCAGGGAAGGTGCGCCGGTTTGGCATGTCGCGCCGTCGCCGTCTACGCCCCAGAGCGGTTCGCGCGACTGAGCGCGCGGCGACGAGGATCGAGCGCGGTAGTGCGGTTTAGCTCTGCATTCCATCCTGGACTACTACAGGGCAACACGTGCGTTTTCCTCTCTTCACCCCCACTCGGTTCCATCCATCGTCTTGGACGCCGTCGCTGTCGTCAAAGTCGTTGTGTATAGCTGCGCTGCGCTCGTGCTCTTCTCGTTTTCGCCGTTGTCGTTGTCGTCGCCATCCCTCGCCCTCGTCCCCGTTCTCGTTCCGTGTCGCGTGTCGTCTCCTTCCCCCTCTCTGGCTGTCATGTGCGGACTGTTGTTGTGCCCCGGATATTGTATAGGCGGCTCTGTGTATGTATGTGCCCGGGCTCGCCGTCGTCGACGTTCTATTATGCATGTATGTATATGGCTGTGGTAGTGTAGAGCACTTTATTCCTATAACACCAGTCTCCCCGACCGTCGAGCGCGAGCTCCGAGCGCGTGTTCCCCGAGATGGCCAGTGCCGTAAGGGAGAGAGTCGAGGGACGTCGAGACGTGGGAGCGCGGGCGGGCGGCTCGATAAGATTGAATGGGGGCGGGGCACGTGAAAGTGATGGCGAGGGGAATTCATGTGCTTTTGTGCTGGTGCACCCACCGCACGCGTGGGCCCTGCTTGAGATCGGGGCACCCATTCCTCTCGACGCCCTCCTCCTCCTCTACTCTCCTCCTCCGTCCTGCCGCGGCCGAGCGCGTATCCTTCCTGCTTTTCTTCGCACCCCCCACCAGCCACCAGCATCCGCCGCCATGGCCCTCGCCGACCAGGACGAGTCGGTGCGCATCGCCGTCCGCGCCCTCGGGGACATGCGCAACAGCGCGCACGCCTCCTCGCCCTCGACCTGTATGTACCGCCCACCGTTCCCCTGACTGACCCCGGTCTCACACTCTCCACCCCCACCCTCACCCCCGTGTCCGCGCTCGGGCTTTCGACCGGTTGTTTTTGCGCGTGCCGCGTTACAGCGTTCCAACCGACGCCCGCGCTCTCCGTCACGTCCGGCACATCGTCCCCATCGCTCCCGTCCCCGTCGCTGATGGAAGAGGATCTCCGCGCGGACGCGCCGGGTATGGACGAGGACGAGGCCCGCCGCTTACACGCGCAACCTGCCACCGCCGCCGCCGCCGCCGGAGGAGGGGGAGGGGAAGGCAGCGAGGAGTGGAAATCGCTCTCGCGCGTGTCGAATTTCCCGCTCGTGAACACCGCGCTTCGCGCGTACGAGCAGAGCAAGGCGAGCTCCCGAGTAGTCAAGGTGCGCCCCCATCTACGTATCTGCCCCCTTTTCCCGTGTATCGTGCTGACGGGATGACTGGTGTGTGGGTGTATGCGGGGCGTGATACAGTACGGCGCAGAGATGATGGAGTCCTCGGTCAAGTCCATCTCGCGCCCCGTGATCGACCGTCTGCCCGTAGGGCAGCTCGACGACTTTGCGTGCAGGCAGCTGGACAGGGTGAGTCCCACACTACTGCATTCAATCTATCCCATCCTATGGACGGGCGTGCGTACGTTGGGGGAGAGGTCATCTGGCCAGCACTGCGGCAAGAGCCTCGCCGTCCCCGCGCGGTTTTTGCTCCGTTTGTGGGTGCGGCATCTTGGGGGAGTGGCACGGCAGCGACAGATGCTTCCCGGGCGCACACCCCTGCGGCGTGCAGCTGCAGCCTAGGACGCCGGCGACTCACCCTCGCACCCAAACGTCAAAAAGGATACGGGGGCATTTTCGCGGGCCAGGCGCGCGGTGACGTCCCGGCTCGTCCTCATGACCTCGCCCCGGGCCAAATATACGCCCTCCCCAAGGAATTGTGTGGGGATCGCGCAGCGGTCGCCTTGCCCCTTGTCAGGCCATCGTGGGCGATCGCGCGTGATATCTGAATTGGACGCTGACGCATATACTCGCTGGGCAGTTGGGCAGCTATGCGCGCCGCGCGTCGAGCAGCAGTCGATCAAGAAACGAGTCCCCGGACCTCCGGAGGCCTTGGGAGACGGCGACGAGGGACGTATCTATGACCCGCACCGACAGCGACCGAAGTCAGCCGCCGCTGCCTCCGCGGGAGGACGACGATATGCGCGGGGGCGGGGACGGCGGGAGGGGCCTCAGCCAGAGCCGGACGCCCACCCCGCATTCGTCCACGAGTTCTCAGCCGGAGAAGCCCACTCTACCGCCGGCATCGACATTAACGCAACATGCCGACGCGCAGGAGAGCCAGCAGGTCGCCCAGCGAAGCCGATGGCAGGCCATGATTCTCGAAGCCGGCGGGCTCAGTGCCGCTATCAGCGAAGAGAGCATGCGGAGGCTCAAGTATTGCTTACAATGGCTTCAGGTGAGCATATATATTCAGATACCGTGCATAATATATACATGTACTGACGGCGTCCATACCAGTACGCTACGGCACAGATCGACGCGCAGATCCTCGTCCTCCGCAACTTCATCGCGTCGCTCCAGCAAAACGGCGCTTCGCCACACGTCTCCGCACAACACCTGCGCACGCTCCAGGCCGCTAAACGCGACGTTGTCGACACGATCCGCCAGGTCGTTGAGGTCGTCAGTCGTTACGCCGGCGGCGCGCTCCCCGAACCAGCGCGCTCGCGCGTACGATCCTTCATTCTGTGCTTACCTCGACGATGGGCTGCCGCTTCCGGCACGGGAGAGGGGTCGTCGTTGGGCGCTGGGCCCGTACACGAAGTGCGGGGAGAGAGCTCCGGGGCTGCACCTACCTCTGGTCGAGGGCGCCACCGCGCGACGGCCCCATACAGCTATGGACCGGGAGAGGCAGGCCCATCACCGCGATCGCGTCCAGCTTCCCGGGCGACGTCCCCCGTTCGTGCAACCGCACGACATGGGAGACAGACGAGCGCGAGCGCATCTGGTGCCGCTCCCCCGACAGCCGACTCGGCGACGCAAGCTGCACAGAAGATATTGACGCTCGCGACGGAGAGCTTGGATATGCTCCGGAGCGTGACGGGCGTGTTCAAGGACAGCTTGGAACGTGCAGACACGTTAGTATCTCACCTTCAAGTCCGCTTCTTGGTTTATACAACCTCTGACGATGTGCATCCAGATGGGTCGAACGGCTACGCGTCGTCGGCCTGCAGCGTCAGCAAGACCCGAACGCTGAGATCGACCCGGAGAACGACCCGATGCTCAACTTCCACGACACGCACCTGCCCCCTCTCCGCTCGCACACGCACTCACCTTCGACCCCGCACTCACCTTTCGCGCCCGTCACCCCCCTCACCCCCGGGACCGCGCCAGGCTCGGGCTACGCGACCCCATACTACGCGCACCCGCACCACCACCACCACCTCTCGCGCTCATCCTCGACCGGGTCCGTGTCGAGTCTGAATTTGAACGTGCCGGCGTTCCCGGGGCCGCTCAACGTC
Organism: Trametes polyzona; assembly: GCA_022606195.1. Lineage (NCBI taxonomy): Eukaryota > Fungi > Basidiomycota > Agaricomycetes > Polyporales > Polyporaceae > Trametes > Trametes polyzona. The sequence continues at coordinate 878,543 of JABYQF010000012.1, read as the reverse complement.
GGCCCGTACGACGCGCCGTCGCCCGCGGGCGCGGTCGGCGCGAGCTTCGATAAGCTCACGCTGTCGTCTGCGGCGCACTCCGCCGCGAGCTCGCGCTTTACAACGCCGAAGAGCGTCCTGCTCGGCTTGCCGCCCGAGAGCGACGCCGGTGGCGGAAGCGGAGGCGGAGGCGGAGGTGCGGGAGGTGTGAGAGGGGAGAAGAGAATGAGCGAGAGCGATGAGAGCGACCCGGCGGTCGTCGCTGCGACTGCTTTGGCGGGCTTGGCTGGATCGACTTCTGCGGGCGCGGCGCCGAGTGCGAACGTCGGGGTGTTGCCCCCTAAACGCGTGAAGCAGGAGGAGCGTGAGGTCGGGATGGACGTCGACGGATAGGGCGCATTCTGCTTTTACCGGGGCCGAGGATTACGAGGCGGCGGAGGTAGAGGGGGAAGGGGAGGAGGAGCAAGGCCGCAAGACGATCGCGTGCGCGCACCTCCTCCGTCCTTTATGAACGCTCGATCAGGCTCTCTCGCTGGGCTGGCTGGTGGGCGGGTGATGATTGTAGACGATGACGCTCCTGCTCGGCCCACGGCTTCGTCGACACCGAGGGGCCGGCAAAGCGTTTACGTCTGCGCTCCCGTCGGTCGGTCGGTCGGTCGTACCCTCCGCCGCTGGTGGTAGCTTCTAGATGCGCCATTGACCAGTCGCAGCACTCCGCCCTCAATCGTAGCCCTTCCTCTCCCTTCTTTCTTCGAATTCCCCTTCCCTTTCCCTGACATGTCTAGCTCGAGCGTTGCTATCCCACTAATACGCGCACTGTAATCTCCCGACGTATCCGCGCCGACGCGTACCTCCGCTTTCTCGACTACTACGCGATCGGCGCATGCATGCATTGTCATCATCAGATTCATATGTGGCCTCCCGAGTCCCCACACACCCGGCCGCAGGCTTATGGCCTATACGCCTCTATACGCTTCCTCTCCCCGTGTTCGTCTACAGTACATACAGTATGCATTGGACGGACTCCCCACCCACCGGTTCTCCCGATACCGCTCCACGGACTCGTTCTCTCGGTACCCACGTGCACCTACTCAGTACTCTTTCCTTTCTCCCTCTCCCTCTCGTGCCAGATGTTGCAAGTAGTGTGTTTGTAGTATTCCCGAACCCCCGGCCCCGAGTATACGTAACTACAAGCCCCGACCCTGTAGGGCACCTTGGTCGTATTCTCTCCGAGATCTGTACGACCCGACGACATATCCGGTCTTGCCTCTCTACCCGCATTTCGCGGCTAAGTACGATCCGGGCAGCTCATCGGTTCGCCCCAGGTTAGCCCCGTATGATGTGATAACGTGTTGTGCACAGATGACCACGGAGATTGTTGCGAAATCAAGATTGTCATACACAACGGTCGGCTATTGACTGATAACTACAGGTATATATGGAGTACTACTCTACAACGACGTCGTACCGAGCCGCGCATACGGAACATAGAGGCCTACTACTTGAAATCAGCGTTCTCGTCCTTACGAACGCCCAAAGGTGCCAAGTCATACTACTGTTCTACTACTGTGTAGGTGTCATTTCACCCGGTAACAATGCATGTACATATGTATGGTACAAATCTAACCGCTCCCGCCTGATGGGACGCGAGAGGAAGGGAGAAACACCGTCCCATCGTCGGTCATGACTGGGCCTCCGGCTTGCGACCCTCTCCTCTACCGCTGCCCTGCGCAGGGCGTCGTCGACGAGGCTTCTCACCACGGCCCTGCTCCTGACCCTGCCCTTGCGCGTCCTGTCCACGCCCCTTCTCCATAGGCTTCCCGCGCGGTGGCTGCTGCTTCTGCCCATCCGCCACCTTCCCAACCTTCCCGCCGCCATCACTCCTCTTCTCCGCACCCGGAGCAGGCGCACCAGCACCACCAGACGACGGCGGCTTCCCGCCCTTCGCCGGGCGCGACTTCCTCGGCTTCTGCGCGGGCTTCGGCTTCCCGCCTGCGAGGAGCGCGGCGACGGCGGCCTGCTCCTCCTGGAGCCTCGCCTCCTCGGCGGCCCACCAGCGGAGGAAGTCCGCCTCGACCTGGCGCTCGCGCTCTTCCTCCTGGATCTCGACGAGCGAGCGCCGGTCCTTGACCGGCGGCGCGTCTTGCTCGAGCTGGGAGAGCTGGATGGCAGCGAAGGACATCGCGGAGCCCGAGGACGTTGACTGTACGACGGGCTGCACGGGCGGTGGTGTCCATACGCTGCCGCTCCTGGGATCGCACAGTAGGTCAGTGATGCATACTGGGGCACGGTAGGGTAGAACACGTACGAGACTCGCCGAATAGAGGACGCGCCAGACGACGCCGACGCCTGCTTGGTGGGCGTGAACACCGGGCCCAAACCAGGCGCCGTGGGTTTGCGGGGCGTCCCCGGCTGCGAACGAGGCGCATTGGACGGCCCAGCAGGAGGAGCACCAGCAGGAGCGGAGGCTGCGCCACCTGTAGGGGAGCGTACCTCTTTCGCAGGAGGAAGCACTGCGGAAGAAGTTACGGGTGTACCACCAAGGGGCGTAGCACCCTGCGGCGGCGTCCTCCATGACTGGCCCCCAGAAGGTGCGCGTGGCAGCGGGACAGCCTTCGCAGGACCGTCCGCTGAAGGTCGAACAGGAGGGGGCCCTCGCGAGATGGCCTCGAGCGGCCCACCGGGCGCACGTGGTGTAGCTACAGGAGGACGAGCGGTAGGGGGCTTGGAAGTAGAAGCCTCCGCCATGATCGCCTTCATATCCACCCGCGGGGCAACGGTGATAGGCTTCCACCCGCTCGCAGGCTTCGATGGCGACTCTCCACTGCCCGACGCCCGTGGCGGCGTCGGCGGGACCTGAGGCGTTGTCTCTGGCTCGTCCATCATGAACATCTCGTCGTCCGGGATGCCCGTTGCCACCGGCCGCGCAGAGAACGTCGGGCGGAGCATCGGGCTGCTAGGCGCAGACGGCTGCTTGCTCCCACCCCGCCTGCTCGGCCCAGGAGGTGAGAGCTTCGGCGAGTCTCTGAACGCGCCCGCGCGGACGGTCGGCACGATCGTCTGCGGGAAGTCCTGGAGCGCGAGCCACGCGCCCCACGTCTCCATCGCCTTGTCGACGATGCGCGTCGAGCGCGAGACGGGGTACTTGCGCGCCTGCTCCTCGCGCACGAACGCGGAGAGCTGCTTCACGTGCTCGGCAGCGAGGTCCTCGAGCATGCGGCTCTCGAGGAAGACTTCCATGTTGATCGCGATGTACTCCTGGAGGAGCCGGACGAGCGGCTTCGCGTGGTAGTGGGCGGCGTCGGTGAGGATGGAACAGGCGTTGTTGATCCAGACGCGCTTCATGATCACCCAAGAGCATATCAGCATGAGTCGGTCGATGTGCAACTCGTTCTATAGACCAATATGTCAATATATAGGGGCATAATACTATGGTGGACTGCGAACTCACCGCAGCTGCCATGACTTGGAACATGTAGTCAATCAGCTCGTCTACGGACTTCACGTCCGCGATGACGTCGAAGATCTCCTTGTCGCCACCACAGCACAAGTACTTCATGACCGGCTCCATCGCACGCCATTTCAGGTGCTTGAGGTCGACCACGACAGTGCCCTCCGGCGTCCACCGTTTCGCCGTCCAATCCCGGTCGTCGAAGAACGCAGCGAAGAAAGGCGACCGCGCGCGGAGAACGACCGAATGGCAGTAGACGTCCCTCTCTGCCAGCTGCAGTACGACGTCGCCGGCGAGCGGCTTCGAGGTACGTGAACCGTCAGTCTGGTTGATCGTGTACAGGCGCTGAAGGTCGCGCGAGAGCGTGGCCTTTGGAGTGCGCTTGACCGGAGCGTCGAGGACGTCCGACAATGCAGGCAAGTCGAGCACCGACGCCAAAGACTGCAGTTCGGCCTTGATTTGTGCGGGCTTGGCTTTGACCTGTTCAAGCTGCTTCTGCACCGCATGTCCGATCCGATGGTCCCACACAGCTAGGGGCTCGTCCACGTAGAAGTAGACGAACAGGATGAGGACGGAAAGAGGGTGACAACCAGTAAAGGTCAGGCGCGCGCGCTGAGACGCAGTCTTGCCTGCATGACCTTGCACGGTGAGGTTCGATCGTGGGTCACGTACCGTCTTGCTGTCAGCTAGGACCTGGCGGAGGACTTCAGAGCGTGCGGCGAGGATCGCACGGTGAGCCGGGAGCTCAATCCCAGAGGACTGCACATGAACAACGAGGTCGGCCCCGCAAGGCATGTTGTTCTGGTCGAGCGCCGAAATTGCCTCGGCACCCTTGCGAGCTTCCTTGAGGCGCAGGATGACGTCGCACAAGGCCTTCAGTTGCCTGATATCGCTTTGTACGGCCGCGTCCTCTTCCTCCTCGTCCGACTCCGCATCCGCATCATGTAGCGCGTCAGCAGGGCTGCCTGCAGAAGGCGAAGTTGAGATCCCTGTTGAATCCTCTTCGGCACCCCGTAACTGGAGGTGGAAGTAAGGCTGGACTGTGGCGAGATCCTGTGATATACGGTGCCCCACGACTTTGACCTCGTCGGGCACGCAATCCGAACGAAGTGCAGCAAATGCACCAGTCGCATTTGCACAGACTTGCGTGACACGCTGGATATAGGGTATGCGTTGGAAGCGGAAGGTCTTCGCCGAGGACCCTTGCCCGGCCTTCAGGTTGCGCGAACGCACGAAGACGTGGCCGGACTCTGTGCAGATGATGATCGAGCCGTCCACACCGAGGGCGACATCCTAGAGTCAAAATATATAAGCCAACTCACTATCAGAGTTCTGACATATACTCACCCGAACTGCGCTGAACTGTTTGCGAAGGGCCCAGACGCGTTGCGGTTGCACGACGAAGCGTGACTTGGAAGCACTGGCTCCCGCCTCCGGTGGCGAGGGAAGGGAGAAAGTGAACACCTCCCCGCTAGATGAGAGCGCGGCGAAGGTGTCCTCGCAACTCGTGATCTTGTCAATGCTAGCACTGTTCCGGACTGCTGCCTGCGGGGGTCGATAGGCAACGAACTCGGAAGGGAACGAATATGCAGGGAAGCTAGCAGTGTCCATGAGTACGACGAATAGAAGTCACAGTACGCGATATGCTTACTTGACTTTGAAGTGCCCATCGTTCCACAGACAGATGACCTCTTGCGTCTCGACCAGACATGCCAGCGCGGTGTCCTGCGAAGTGTTAGATGCATACGCGATCCAAGGGCGTAGGAGCGCACGGTTATGGAGACGGAGATGACAGGCTTGGTAATCTTGGTGACAACTCGAGGCTGCACCTGAACGGGATGTGCCGCCCGATCATACCCTGCATACAACGTCAGTCGAAGGGAACACGCGGAGCGAATCGTATGCTTACCAAGTTGCCCGTTGTTGGTGCCCCAAGTAAACACTTCATTGACGGTCCAACAAGCAGAGGCCGTCTTACATGCGGCAACACCAATGACGGTCCTGCTCTTGAGTGGCCCCGCGATCTTCCTGGGCGTCGACTGGATGGGCTCGTCGCTCCGGGTGCCGGCCACAGTCTCGACTACGTAACCGAGCTGGGAGAACCTGTTGAGGCCCCAACTGTAGACTTCCCCAGACTTCGCGAGAATAAGGGTGTGGTCTTGCCCTGAGGCTACGGACGCAACCGTTTGGTTGAAGCCTGGTAGGGGAATGGGGATGTACTGTGTATGTTGACCCGGACCAAGTCTATTGCGAGTCAGTACAAGTACTCGGGAGTAAGAGACAACTCGATAAACGTACCGTCCGCCACTACCAAAGCCGCATACACGTAGGTTGGCTCTGGGCTCGTCTGTCACGATCACTATCCGGAGGTCAACCGTGCGTTCGGAGTTACCAGGATCGAATGACACACCTGTATGCAGCCTGGACATGACAATTTGCCTGACGCGTATTGGAGTGAACCTGGCGTCGATGGGTTCCGTTTCCGGCACAGGCGATGTGCGCAAGGAAATGAGCTCCGGGTATGCTCTGTCATCTGCGTCTCCTACGCCGAGCGCGGCGTTGCGGTTCGACCCCCAGGTATACAGCTCGTCTCCTCGGCCGTCTAGATCCTTCGCGGGCCTGGTACCCTCGATGGTGGAGTTATAGAGGTCAAAGGGGGTATACCCTTCGATATCCCGCAGAGACGGATCAATGTCTTGCCGTTGCAGCAAAAGCAGCGCGGTCGTCAGATTGCCGTGGTACAGCGCGCGATGAAGGGGCGTCCAATGACTCTCGGCATCGGCTATGTTGACGTTGATAGTGGGATGGGCGAGCAGCATCCTGACGTACTCCGGCGCGGCGGCATCCTGGGCGGACGCAGCGAGGTGGAGGACGGTCCTGCCCAGGTAATCTCTCGCGTTCACATCGACAGACGACGCAGCACTCAGCGGACTGGGGCGCGACCAGGACTTGCCTCCGCTGGTGCTGGGGCCGGAGGTCTGACTCCGGCCGGGATCCAGCAGGCGCTGGAAGGCCTGCTGGTTACGTTGGTGGAAGTAGGCATGGAGAGCGGTCATGCAGTGGGGGTTAGGCACGAACAGCGACCAGGAGTCCTAGCGACTCCCTTCGAGGTCGGGCTGTTCGTAGGGCGTTGCGCGAGGGGCGGGGCGCAACGATAAGCTAGAAGTACAGAAAGCGGAGCTCGCGGCGGACGAGGGGGCAGCAGAGGGCGCGCCGACGGGGTGCGAGCGGGTGGTGGTCGAAAAGCAAAGAGGAATAAGTTAGGTCCGAAGGGCGAGCGAGGGCGAGGGAAGAGAGCTGGGCGAGTGATTCAGACTGTGCGCCGTCACCGGTCCCGTCCTCGTCGTCTCCTCCAAAACGCCGGCCGTAGCACGTGCGCGCTCCTCCACCCCCGCAGGCGCCCGTCCGCCGTCACCCAAGGCGGCGCAGATAACGAACGTTCACGCCCTCTCGTCGTCGTCCATACACGTTTCACGCCCTTCTCATGCCCTCTTTGCCCACCTCAGCTCATGCGCCGCTCTAACAGTACGCCGAAGGGTCTCGTTGGATATCCAGATGCCGTTAGCCTCTCGAGAACGGTGCACGGCGATAAGGGCGCGACCAAGATGGTACCTGCGCAGATCCCCCGCATGGTTCTATGTGATGCAAAAATATCATTATTCTCCTCTAGCGCACGCGTGTCAGAGGAGAAGCCTCGGATATAAGTCGCGCTGTATAGTACTGCTAGAATGGTCAGGAATATGGTTGCTAATAGCAGGAAGGACGCACCTCAGATGTAGCCCGGGCAAGAGCAGGGACCATACGTGAAGCTCGGTCACGTTGGAGGCCGGAAGACCTTCATTTCCGCATTTCCGAGTCCGCATGCTTCGAGAATGCTCTGCCTGACCTGGTCGACCCCGAAGTGCGGATGCTCCAGCGCCGAGGTAACGATAGGCGGTAGACACGTCGGTGCAGTCTCGAAGATATCCTTTTGGATGTTCTTCACTGCTTTCGCAAGCTCGTTGTCGCGGAGGGAGTCGACCTTCGTAATGATTCCCTGCACTGTGAACTTCAAGCCCGCCGAGGCTTGGCATTGCTCGTCCAGGGAGCTCAACATCATGCGATCCACCTCGTTCAACCCATGTTTGGCATGGAAAAGGATGTATACCCTCCTAAGCCTGACGCGCAGAGTCAGCAATGTAGCTCTTCCTTTGGCATGAACGTGCTTACTCTGCGCGATTTTGGACGTAGTAGTCGAAAAGCTCTCCCCATTCCGGACGGCCACGTGAGCCGTAGCCCGGCGCGTCGACCAGAACGAGGTGTCCAGGAGGCGGACCGACGCGGTAAAAATTCAGCGTCTGCGTTCGACCCTACAATCGCAAGGTTAGACATCTCACGGATGTTTCCTTTCCTCTCGAAGCGAGGACCTTACCGGTTTTTTGCTCGTATGTAGTAAATTCCGTCGGCCAAGTACGGCGTTCAACAATGTTGACTTTCCTACATTTGCACGTCCTATAGTGGTATACCGTCAGCCACGCCCTCTCTGGTAGGCGTTAACAAGAATAGCAACCAACCGGTCACTATGACCTGTAGGGTACCCATACCATCAGCGTCGTACACTGCCCCCAAAAAAAATCGCAGTACCTCAGGCAAGCCACTGAGACGTGGTATTGACGACGGAGACCCAGCAGCGGCAAGGAACTCCGCTGACTTCGCGTCTGAGAAGACTTTGGAAGTCGATGCAGTCGAAGACGCGTGTCGACGACATGCTGGTTGAGAAAACGAGCGCGTCGCATGCCTCCAGCAGGCGGCTGATTGCGACAGCATGTTCCCAGGTCTAGTAGGTCGCTTTCAGGCCTTGCACAGCTTCCAACGCAGTGGGATAGAGTTGGCGTGCGGAGCCAATGGGGCGACGCAAACTTGGCGCAGATGACGGTTGCACCAAGAGAGCGGCATGGGCGCCTGCGCTTGTGGGTCCACTTAGACGCCCATGGGTGTGCCGCTCCAGCAAGGTAAGCGCCCGCATTTCAATCCCGCCCACCACCAGCCGAGGCCCAAGTCGGTCTGGTTTGACATTCGCCCAGCCTAGGCTCGAACATATCCGCGCGGGGCGGAGGGAAAATCTGCCTTCCGCCAGTTGAGAAACCTCTCAAGTCGGATCTGGAACCAACCCACCTTCCCCAGAGTGGGGAAAGGTCGTTCGAAGGGAAAGTTGACCCCACATTTCGATCGTAGCCGACTGCATCCGCTGGCCATGGCCGCTTCGCGAGCCCCGCGCGGCGCGGCACACGTCCAGCGGTCTCGGGTTCGTGCGCGCGAAGTGCACTAAGGGTGGCGCTGCGCGTTCCTGGAAGACATGCTTGTTCGGAAGGGCGGATACACTGCGTATTCTATAAGGTCCGGACGCTTTCGCTTTCTGTTCGCCACATTTTCACTCGCAAGTATTTGCTGAACCACCACCATCACCGAGTTGACCTCACCCCTCCTGCGCTTTATCGTAACACGTCTATTGGCGAACACCTCCTTCGTTTCCCGCGTGACTCAGAACCCACCCCTCCATTCCACCGCGTCATACCACCATCCCACCATGTCTTCACCCCCTAACACGACCACCACCACCGCGGCCGGCTCGCCGACCATGCCATCCTCCCCGCCAAAGAGCTGTCTCAAGCGCAGCTCTCTCCCCACCAACATCCGCCACGCCTACATCGACGACGTCCGCCGCGCCGCGAGCCCCGACTCCGCCCTCACAGACGACGGAGACCCCTACCCCACTAGCGGCGGACACGCGCACGCGATCCCCCCGCCGCGCGCCAACACCGCGCACGGCCGCCGTGCGCGCCCGAAGGCGGTCAGCTTCTGCTCGGACGACGACGTGCTCGTGTTCTACCCGTGGCACGACCCGCTGCATCGGCAGGCGCGCAAGCAGGTCGTACGCCTATTCAGTGAGTTCCCCCCTTTTTTTGTGATGAGAAGGTGTGCAGGTGGCTGACGGACCAGGGCTTATCAAAGGGGCGTGCGCTGAAGCTTTCCGCATCGACTCGCCTTACCTTCCCGCGGAACCACCTGTCTCGAGGCGGGGCTCGGACTCGTCCACGTCGTCATCGTCGTCGTCGTCTTCGGACGGCAGCTTCGATGATGACGACCTATGACCTTCGGTATCCCCTGCCCCCATCGTATCCTTCCTCCACCATGTATCATTACGCTGGATCGTATTCGGGAGGCGACCTTATGGACGCCTCCCCGGTCCCCTTTGTAGCCATAGCACCAAGTTCGCGGATCATTCGTACTTTTCCTTGGATTATATCCCTCGTGTTCCGGAAAATATCCATTGGATTCAATCGATCGAACGCTACATACAGACGAGTACATGGTCAACAAACCCGTGGAGGGAACGTCGAGCGCGTCAGTATCTTCTAGGCGGCACTGCCGTCGGTACGTCACATTGGGCATCGGGCACCCAGGCCGAGAAACACCAAACGCAATGGCACGAAAAAGACACATCCAACCCAGTCCCAGAATCCGACACACTCAAGCACCCACCACCCGCGCAGAAGGCCTAAACCACTTCAACTGCACCGCAACGAGCACGACCGGCAGCACGCTCACGAGCTCGCCCAAGCCCGCGTACGCCGGCGGGACGCGCACGTCGACGAACGCGCCCGCCGCAAACAGGATCGCGACGAGGTTGTACGCGGCCGCCCACGCAAAGTTGAGCGCGATCCGGCGGTGCACGGCGTCGCTCAGCTCGAGCAGCGCGACGAGCCCCGCGAGCGTCGGGTGCGTGAGCACGACGTCCGCCGCGGCCGACGCCGCCACCCCCGCGCCCTCGCCCGTGTGCAGGTGCACCCCGACGGCGGCCTGCGCGAGCGCGACGGCGTCGTTCGTGCCGTCGCCGCAGAAGAGGACCGTGTCGCCCTGCGCGGTGAGCTCTTGGATGTACGCTTGCTTATCTGCGGGGAGGCAACCGGCGCGCACGCGCGAGGCGGGGATGCCGAGCTCGGACGCGGTGGCGTGCACGGCGGCGGCATGGTCTCCACTGAGGATCGAGATGCGAATGTTGCGAGCGGCGAGCGCCTGCAGTACGGTGTGCGCCTCGGGACGGAGGGTGTCGGAGAGCCCGAAGGCAGCGATGAGGCGGCTGCCGTGGACGACGCAAAATGTGGTAAGGCCTCCAGCGAGGAGCGGCTGGACGGCGGGGTGGGACTCCAAGCCGAGCCACGTCGCGCTTCCGCCACGCAGCGGCTGACCGAGGAGAGTGGCCTGTACGCCCTTCCCCGTCACCATCTCTACGTTCTCAACTGGCGCGCCGGTAGGATTGGCTTGCGAAGCTTCCAGATCAGCTGCGACCGCGCGAGCGACCGGGTGGCGGCTGGATGCGACCAACGCCGCCACGACATCTGCGACTTTGAACTCCGGCGAGTCATCCTCTACGAAACGGCTGACGACCGACAGCTTGCCCTGCGTGACCGTTCCTGTCTTGTCCAGAACGACATGGTTGACCTTGCGTGCCTGCTCGATCGTCGTGGCAGCCTTGAACACCAACCCAAGCTTTGCACCAACACCGCCAGCCATGAGGATGACCATCGGTACCGCCAGCCCGATCGCGCACGGACACGAGATCGCCAGGACGGAAATGGCGTACGTGAGCGCGTTGACAGCGGCCTCGCCCGCGGGCTGATGGCGCACCGCGATACCGACGGCGACCCACACGAGGAAGGTGGTGATTGCGAGGACGAGCACAACGGGCACGAACCAGCCGCAGATCAGGTCGACCGCCTCTTGCACGCGGGCGCGGGAGAAACGAGCGTGGTCGACCATCCCGGCGATGTCGCTGATTGTGTTCTCCCCTGGGAGGCGGGTAACCTTCACGACGAGCGTGCTTGGACCGTTCAGTGTGCCCGCAATGACGGTGTCTCCCGTGGCCTTCTCGACGGGACGCGATTCGCCGGTCATCATGGACTCGTCGACGGAACTCGTGCCGGAAACGATGACGCCATCGGTAATGATCGCAGAGTCGGGGAGGACCTTGAACTGGTCGTCGTACTGCAACAGGCGAACATCAATGACCTGTTCAGCGCCCGTAGGGAGGAGGATCCGAGCATTGCGCTCCTGCAGAGACCGGATGGAGATCGCCTCGATCGCCCGCTGGCGCGCCATCGCGCTGACGACCTGGCCGACCATTATGAGCGTGACGAGGAGTGTGCTCGTCTCGAAGAACTGGCCCGTCGATAGAGGGCGTCCGAGCATCTCGAATGCGAACGCGACCACCGAGTAGACATACGCCGTCGTCGTGCTGAGGACGATCAGGAGCTCTGTCTCGACGAGGCGCGAGAACACGAGGCTCTTGAATGAGCTGACATAGAACGGCCCCGTGATGACTGTCTGGACGATAGTGGCGAGGATGAGCGACGCAATAGCGTACGCGTGGGGGTGCGGTGGAAGGGGAGCCCATGTCATGATGAGGACGGGGATAGTGAGGACGACCGACAGCGCTGTGCGGAGGAGAAGAGAGCGGATGTGCTTCGCCCCTGCCATGATAGCGGGATCCTGCGGCTCCGGGGCCAGGACTGGGGAGAATGACTCGTACGCTTGCAGAACGCCGCGCGCACCGATGACGTGGGGGTCGTAGATGACGAGCATAGTGTCTTTGCTCGACTGGGCGGTAGCTTCGACGCCATCAGGAAGACCGGAGGTCAGGAATTTCTCCTGGAGAGGGCGGGCAACGGTCAACAGCAAATCTCGAGTAGAACCAGCCTTGATGATCTCCGCCGAAAACCCCGACCGCTTCTCGATGAGCTGCACTATGGAGGCGAGGTCGACGCCGCTGGTGTCGTAGTCAAACTCGGCGCGACACAGGACGAGACTGGTCTTGTGGTTGCGGATGGTCTTGATCCCACGTAGAGTACGAATCAGCTTATTCTCGCATCCCGTGCAAGTCATGCCCTTGATAGCGAGGACAGCGTGCTCGCCTGATGCGCCGGGCTTCTCACCCATTTCAATGGCGACATGCTTCTCGTCTTGGACACTGACTTTGTCTTCGGCGACGATCCCTCCACCACAGCGGTCGTCGCGGCAACAAGAGTCGACCGACACGCGAGAGCGGGATGCTGCTGACTTAGCGGAGGAGGCTGCCGCGTGTCCTCGGTATGACAGGCTCCGGATGCTCAGGGGACGGGCCTCGCGATCGCCCTTCTCACAGCAGGAGTCGAGGGAAGACCTGCGGGAGTGCTCGTGGCTTCCACCGCCGCGGGAGATGAGATGTGCACTTTGCCTGCTAGAGATCGACCGAGAGGCGGACTTGCCGCCGGCATGGCTGCAATACGCGTTGAGACCGCGAGCGAGGAGGGCCCTGCAGACACACCCAAAGGCCGCAAGGGTGTCATTGTAGCGACTGCGAGCAATGGAGCGATGTTCGCCGCACGCCTCCTTTGGGTACGTGGGAGGAGGATGGGAATGCTTCGCCGGGACCCTCTTGCGAAGACCGGCGTGTTCGCAGCCCTGAGCCGGTGCGGGTGGGATCGGAACGTCCTCAAGCTGCTCCTTGGTGCCCGCGGCACCCTTGAGGCTACCATCCTTCTCGTAGCATGTGCAGTCCGATGTAGCTGGCCAGCTAAGTGAGCTCGGGACGAGAAGAATATCTGGAGATTGCTTACATTGGGTATCGTCGCCGTCTCCAGTAGTAGAAGTCGCGCCAGCAGTGCCATCGCCGGCCTCTAAATTGGTAGAGCGTTGACAATGGATATGATTGTCGTCGTCGGCACAAATGACCCGCGCTAGCTGGTCAACGCAGGCATCTGGCAGTGGGGGAGGGGGAGGGGGGCACAAATGAGAGATGAGCGGGCGAGCGGGCAGAACAGGCTGACCGTCACATCCACAGTTCAAGCCCTCAAGGTTACCAGTCTCTTCGGCTTTCAAATTATCCTGTGGCTGCGTTTGTACGTCCTGAAATTGCGTCTGGACATTCTGAGGGTCGAAATCGCCGAGGGAATCGTTGCGAGAGTCTACCATGGCTGAAGTCGTCGTAGTAGCAGTGAGAAGTCAAGGGGGGAAATGAAGGGACGAGTCGTGCTACCTGACAAGAAAACGCCGGCTACGGGCTCACAAACAGAGGACGCTACATGCCTTACATACGTGTCAGCCGCGGCGCGCCCAGAATGCAGGGGCATAATGCACTGTGTGGGCCGCGCACGGACCACGTTGGGAGAGCGGCGCGGACGGTAGGGCTCGTACTTACCCGGGAAGCGCGACCCGGTTCTTCCCACTGGCGCTGAGTGAAGCCAGGGAGCACACGGGCGGAAAAGTCGCAGAGTGGGCTCAGCATTGCATGCAGTGAGCCACACATTAGGACGGGAGAAGGTATGGCACTGCCAGTGTAACTTGGAGCATAGTGCATGGTATTACTGCAAGTATGGAGGTACAGAGAAACGGCCAAGTGAGACATGGCAAAGAGGACGCATAGAGAGACATGTTGCGCTTCCACCGAGATCCAGGACGACCGGGGGAACAAGGCAAGAGACCCAGGGCAGAGAACACGAGCAGATGGAGGAGAGGAGGAAGGAGAGGGCGGGGCGGCAGGAGGGGATTTGAGGGCGACCCGTCACCGGTGCGGTACTCAGTTACGCCATCGAAGCGCCAAGTGCCTCCTCCAACCGTCCACGCACACAAACACCCTCCTCCGGCCAACACGGCACAGGCATGCACAGGTCGGGGCAGCGGTTTCCTATGCAGGACGTTCGTGTGTGGCATGTCGGATATCTGCGCGCCAGTGTGGCAGGAGTGCGATCTCAGGGAACGGACTAAGGAACTTCTTCCTTCTTGCTACCAGTCTGAGGCCTTCGAGACCCCACCGTCTACCACACGGTAGCAACTTGGTGTCATTGATTTATTGCCATGAACAAGTTATACTAGCGTGGTGATACTGCGATGGTGTAACCCGGTGGCCCCTCCTGTCCTTAATCGCAAGCAGCGCCAGCCAGGCCTTATGCAGTAGGCACCGTAACCTTCATGTCAGACGGTGACTGAGTAGTTGTATCTTGTCCTAGTACCCCCCACGCTGTAGAATCGCCGGATACTAATGACACAAAAATGGAGAGCAGAACACGAAGCTCAAGATGTATTTCAGCATTGTTTGGCATCCAGGTCGAGACAACAGCGGCTCGCTCACACAACCCAGCTTCCTCGTATTACCACTGATGCGTAGTATCCAAGACGCGCACGTCGCACTTGCAACGAGGGAGTAGCAAACATGTCATTTCACGTACTGGACAGGATGAATCGCGCTACTACTACGAACGTACACACCGGCACGGAGACAGACAAGAACGGCGCCGGGTCGCCAGCCACACACTCCCATCTAGACGGCACGACACCGTGCTGTCAACAGGCGCACGAGGAATACGGACGAAGGACATAAGGGAAGCATATCAGGAGCCTTTCCAAGTCGATATCAAGCAGCGTGCGCGGAAGCCTTGAACCACTTGAGCTGGATCGCGACGAGCACGACCGGCAACACGCTCACGAGCTCACCGAGCCCAGCATACGCCGGCGGGATCCGCGTGTCCACAAACGCACCGGCAGCGAACAGGATCGCGACGAGGTTGTACACGAACGCCCACGAGAAGTTGAGTGCAATCCGGCGCGCGACGGCGTCGCTCAGCTCCATGAGCGCGAGCAGCCCGGTGAGGGTCGGGTGCGTGAGCACGACGTCCGCGGCAGTGGACGCGGCGACCCCGGAGCCTTCTCCGGTGTGCAGGTGGACTCCGATGGCGGCCTGGGCGAGCGCGACGGCGTCGTTCGTGCCGTCGCCGCAGAACAGGACCGTGTCGCCGTGCGCGGTGAGCTCCTTGATGTAGGCCTGTTTGTCGGCGGGGAGGCAGCCAGCGCGCACACGCGAGGCGGGGATGCCGAGCTCCGAGGCAGTGCTATACACGGCGGCGGCGTGGTCCCCGCTCAGGATTGAGACGCGGATGTTGCGAGCAGTGAGAGCTTGGACGACCGAGCGAGCCTCGGGACGGAGGGTGTCGGAGAGCCCGAACGCAGCGATGAGACGGCTGCCGTGTACAACGCAGAACGTAGTGAGGCTTTGAGCGAGAAGCGGCTGAACCGCCGGGTTGGACTCTAAGCCGAGCCACGTCGCGCTGCCGCCACGCAGCGGCTGACCGAGGAGGATGGCCTGCATGCCTTTCCCGATCACCATCTCCGCATTCTCGACGGGGGCCCCAGCCGCATTGGCCTGCAAGGCTTCCAAGTCAGCCGCAACAGCGCGTGCGACAGGGTGGCGGCTGGACGCGACCAACGCCGCTACGACATCGACCACCTTGTACTCTGGCGCGTCATCCTCCAAGAAGCGGCTGACGACCGACAGCTTGCCCTGAGTGACAGTGCCAGTCTTGTCCAGAACGACATGGTTGACCTTTCGCGCCTGCTCGATCGTCGTGGCTGCCTTGAAGACGAGCCCGAGCTTCGCACCAACACCGCCAGCCATGAGGATGACCATAGGCACCGCGAGGCCGATCGCGCACGGGCACGAGATCGCGAGGACGGAGATGGCGTACGTGAGCGCGGTGATGACCGCATGCCCTCCAGATTGCTTGCGTACGCCCATGCCGACGCCAATCCACACGACGAAGGTAGTCGTAGCGAGCGCAAGTACGACGGGGACGAACCAGCCACAGACCCAGTCGACTGTCTCTTGCACCCGGGCGCGCGAGAAGCGGGCGTGGTCGACCATACCCGCGATGTCACTGATCGTGTTCTCTCCAGGAAGGCGAGCAACCTTGACTACGAGCGTGCTCGGGCCGTTCAGTGTACCAGCGATGACTGCGTCCCCTACGGTCTTCTCGATAGGACGCGACTCTCCAGTCATCATGGATTCGTCCACGGTACTGGTGCCCGAGACCACCACGCCGTCGGTAATGATGGCGGAGTCGGGGAGCACCTTGAAGCGATCGTCGTAGTGGAGGAGTCGCGCATCGATGACTTCTTCGGCCCCGTCAGGAAGAACGATGCGAGCGTTGCGCTCCTGGAGGGAGCGGATCGATATGGCTTCGATGGCACGCTGACGAGCGATGGCGCTGACGCACTGTCCGAGCAAGATAAGCGTTACGAGGAGGGTGCTGGTCTCGAAGAACTGCCCAGTGGAGAGCGGGCGGCCGAGCATGTCGAACGCGAACGCGACGACGGAGTAGACGTAGGCCGTTGTGGTGCTTAACACGATGAGCATCTCCACCTCGATGAGGCGCGAGAACACTACGCTCTTGAAGCAGCTGACATAGATAGGGCCTGTGATCACAGTCTGGATAATCGTCGCTAGCACGAGGGACGCGATGGAGTACGCGTGGTGGTGCGGCGGGAGGGGCGCCCAGGTCATGACGAGGACCGGAATAGTGAGCATCGCGGACGACGCAGTGCGAATGACAAGAGAGCGGATGTGCTTCATTCCCGCAGTGATCGAGGGGTCCGGAGGCTCGGTGGCGAGAGTCGGCGAGAACGGTTCGTACTCCTGAAGGACCTTGCGAGCGCCGATGACACGCGGGTCGTAAGTGACGACCACAGTGTCCTTGTCAGATCGAGCGACGTTCTCCACTCCGTCCGGACGGGGCGCAGTCAGGAACTTCTCCTGGAGAACACGAGGTACGGTAAGGGGAAGTTCCCGGGTGACGCCGGACTTCACGATCTCGGCCGTGAAGCCGGAACGGTGCTCGATGAGCTCGATGATAGCAGAGAGGTCCGCGATAGCAGGGTTGAAGTCGAACTCAGCGCGACAGAGAACAAGGCTAGCTTTGGCGTTGCTAATGGTCGTGATCCCTTGCATCGTTCGCATGAGCTTGTTCTCGCACCCGGTGCAGGTCATCCCTTTGATAGCCAACACGACATGCTCGCTCGAGCTGACGGGGCCCGCGGACATGTCAAGAGCGACGTGCTTTTCCTCGCGAACGCTAGCTTTCTCGTCGACACACGACTTTCCATCTTCATCCTCCCCCTTGCAGCAGCTATCCTGGCAAGAGTCGACCGACTCGCGCGAGCCCGTCGCCGCTGACTTTACGACCTGGATGTCGCTGTGGCCTCGGTACGACAAGCTCCGGACGCTAAGAGGTTTCTTCCCGCAATCGCTCTTTCCGCAGCAGGAGTCGACCAAGGACTCGCGGGAGCTCTGGCAAGACGCGCGACCACGACGGGCGGAGCGCGTGCTTTGCTTGCTGGTCATCGACCGAGCGGTGGCCTTGCCCTTAGCGGGGGCAGCGCAGCACGAGCTGAGACCACGAGCGAGGAGGGCCTTGCAGACGCATCCGAAGGCGGCAAGTGTGTCGTAGCGGCTGCGGGCCATGGAACGATGCTCGCCACAGGCTTCCTTGCGAGATGCACAGACGGACTGAGTACTCTTCGCTGACGTTCTCTTGCGTAAGCCGGACTGTCCGCAGCTCTTCGCTAGGGCGGAAGGAATCGAGAGGTCCTCAGCTTTCTTGATACTGGCGTCGTCCTGGAACGACTTCTCTTTCTCGCAGCAGCTGCAATCGGAACCGGAAGCCGCTGCCGCATTACGTTTTGTCAGACCGACATCACATAACACCGTAGCAATTACTCACACTGAGCGTTGTTATCGCCCCTCGTCGCGAGAACCCCCTCTACAGCGCCGGGGGCGACGGTATTGTCGGAGCCTTGTTTATGAAGGTGGTTGTCGTCGTTCTCGCATATGATCTGCGCAAGTCGGTCGACGCACGATTCTGTTTACGAAAAGGGAGCATAAGAAGGGAACAGTGGAGAACGCACGATACTGTAACCGGACTCACCACCACATTCACAGCTTCCTCCACTGCAACACCCACTTTCTTCGATCGTCGTCTCGTTCTTCGCGCCTAACTTCCCGTCCACGAGCTGGCTCTTGGCGCTCTGAGCGTCAACGTCGCTAGCGCAATCGTTGCAGCAACCTCCCATGTCTGAACCTGTCTGCGAGGTAGGGGATGGTGGTGGTACGGACTCAAGAGGGGGAGAATCGGCCGAGGCGAATTACGATTTCGCGCGCGCAAATAAGGGACGCCGTGCGGTATGTACGGCGCCCTCGCACGCCCAGCGAGGCAGAGTCATGCGACTCGCGATGAGAACTTCTTCTACATAACGGCAGACACATTGCGGGCGTCGCGCACGGACCACGCGCGATAACGCGAGTAGTACGACACACCTGCCCTGGGAGGGAAGTCCCGGCCGTTCTCACCTGCGCACAAGCGGGTGTGGCCTTGGCGGCGCGAGCTTCGTGAAATTGCATCCTGGACGCCCCTGTGCAGGCACACTGGACGAACACGCACGAACGGTCATTGACTTCGCTGAATACGAGCGAACCATACACAATGAACGTGCGGCAATGCCAGGCAGAGAGTGCGCCGCTGTTGCAGAAGCACTAAGGCAGGGTCCGTGGAAGACGCACGAAAGGTCGGAAATCGAGGACGAAACGCGAAAATAATTCGAAAGCAAACGAGAGCGGCGGAAGGACGAAGAAAAGAGACGCCCGCGCGCACTGCGCCTTTGAGTCCATGTCGTCACCGATGCGGTACTCGCGCGGGCCAGTCGCGCGCGCGCGCGCGATCAGCGACGTGCACGCTGCCTGTCAGTGTAAGCAGTGCAGTATGTCGAGGCGGACGTCTGTATGCATGTGCCAACAAGCATAGACGCGCACAGAATACATGCCTTCGACAGACGCGACGCGATGGGTCACGTCAGTGACCACGCGCCTCAGATTGTCGCACACAGTGTCGGTCGTCAAAGGGATATCTGGGTCGACGAGCTGACGTTCACGCGCACACCGGAGCAAGTTCTTTTAATATGTATATTTTATATCAGAGATGGTACAGAAGTGTGAACAAGCTCTCCGCCCATTTAAGGGAGGACGTGGGGTATAACCTGGCCTTCGGTGCGTCGTAGATAACATACGTCCGCCCTGCCCTCTATGGGTCTTATAAGGTCGCAGGAATGCCGTGCCGGTTGCCCCGGCAAAGGCCAAAACTGCCCCCGGGCAACGGGACGGATCCCGCACCCTCCACCGTCCGAGAAGCGAGCCACAACTCCTGCCCATATGAAACATGACAATCACCTAATCTAGCGAAACCGAAGCCCGAGAGAAGCCAGTCGCCGAGGTTCTTGAATGCCGGAGTGGTCTTGAGGTTGTCGTCCGAGTGCCCCGGACCACGCAGGTCGGCCTGTGCCACAGTACCCAGGGCCGCCCCCGGACGACGACCCCAGGCAAAGCAGCATGCACGTACCTGACGCTCCCTGCGAGCAGAGCCGAGAGACCGCGTAACTTCGAGCTGAGTGCCGTGGCGCCACCGTCGACGAGTGAGAAGAGACCGCCGGAGTTCTTGACTTGAGCCGTTGCCGAGCGTTGAGTGGGTTGACCGTAGAATTCACAGGACCAGAGACTGGGGAGGAGAGGGCATATGTCAGCGAACGGACGACGGAGGGACTGATGGCATCGATGTGGCGCAACATAAGACGAGGAGTAACGGACCATCAGACAGTCTTGAAGGGACACCTTGACGTTGAAGCACGCAGCAGTACATCGCCCAAGCACTTGAGGCAGGCAGATCACGCACTAGACGGCGACGCCGTGGCGAGCAAAGGGAGGTGGCGTCAGGCACGGTGCATACGATCGGGTGGCGGAGAAGCGCGACGTACCAGTTCAGCCTTACGGATGGCAGCCCCGTTGGGGGCACCATGGGGGAGGGAGCTCACAAGGCGGCCGAGGTGGGGGGCGGAGGGCAAGATGGGGAGAGAGGTATGTCGCGGGTGGGGGGTCTTTTATACACAGGACGAGGGGCGGCGGACAAGGACCGCCCAACTCCGCCTGTGCTTCTCGACGCGTTCGGAAGGGGGAGGCGAACATACTGCCTAGCCATATACGGCAGGACACATGCCATATACGGGTGAAGCGCATGCCAGCCCAGATGGGCGAAGTACAAACGTCGCGTTTCTCGACCGCGGTGCGGCGGCATGCTACCCACATCGTCTCCAACGGGCACCCTTGTGGCGACAAACGCACCCTGGAGAGAACGTGTCTACCATCGCGACCATCGCGCAAGTCAACGTTGTCGCCACCCGCCACAAAGACGGTCGAATCCGGGACAACAGGCTTGAAGTTCGTGGCGTCGTGCAGTTCATTCCCCTCTGCGCCTTTTTGCAAGTACGCCACGCGCAACACCCCCTCCTGAAAGTATTTACCATCATCAGATCCCGGCAGATCTCACTGCGCGGCGCCGCGTTAATATGTAGTGCCCAGTGACTCACCTCTTCCAAATCCGCCACGCCTGAGAACGCCCAGGACCCGCATTATGGCATATACGCCCCCGCGCACACGGGTGCCCCACCCCCGGCACGCCGCCCGTCCCACGAGAAATCGGCGCCATCGATGGGACGGATGGGCTCTCGGTGCCTTCCGTCCCCTGCCTTTCCTCGCCCAGTGACGTGCTCCCCCAGACCGCCCAGGCCGTGCCGCAATTCAATACTCAGTACTACTCCGCCTCTGCCGCCTCCCGTGCGCAGCGTGCATCAGTCGCCCCCGGGCCCGGATGGGGGGCACAGGTCTCCCACCCGGCCGGCTGGGCATGTGGTGGTCGGATCGTCGCCGCTGGAAGAGGGAATGGGCGCCGTTTTGCGAGCTTCCGCGAGCCTTGAGGCGGACTCCGAGCCTCGGGCTGTGCGCGCGGGACGCCGTGCCGTCCGAGTCCTTTCTGCTTCTGACAGTGAATGCGCATCGACCGTTCGGAGCAGAGCATTGTGCAAGTGAACGCGCCATGCCATGCCATGCCACTGCACCTACCGGCACCGGTTGTGAGATGATTCGCCTGGGATGACTTTCAGGATTATCGAGGCGAATCGCGCGACCCTGGGCACAGCAGTCGCCAGAGGTCGCAACGTCCAGGATGCGCACGCGGTGCATCTGCGATGGTCACGGGCTCCATGTACGTAACATGATCCGTTGTGCCTCTGGGCGGACGTCCACGCCACAACAACCCGCGACGCCACAACGCTTCGAAAGGCCAAACGGCTAAGTGTTCGCAAGCAGTGAATGCACAACGTCTAAGTATATTCACAAAGATGATACAACGCACAGAGAAGTCGTTCCGTCTAGGGTAGATGATGATGAAAGGTTGCGAACATATGTACGACCGTCCGTGCGGCGAGCGGGGCACTAGCATAGGATGGCGCGATTTCCTACGCCACCCGTGCGACAAGAAAGAAGAATAGTGAATGGACAAGATACGCTAACGGGGATTGTAGATGGACAACATGCGGGAGAGGGTTGCGATTGCGGCAGGACGTATATATGATGGGAAAGAATAATGATGCAGAGAAATGGAGTGTAATATCGATAAGTGTAGGATATAGGCGCAGTGCGAGAGGTCGGGGTGCGGTGGAGCCAGTTCCAGACAAGAGACGATGCGGAATGACACATGTAAGGTGGAGATATGCGAGGACGCCTCGAGGATTATGTGCGACGAGCAAGAAAATAGATCGGAGGATGCATAGGAATAGTGGAGCAGGTGAAGGAGGCGGGGGAAGGAACCGATGATAGGCCGCTGAGGCGTACTTCCTATCGTAATCGCCAACGTCCTCGCGACGTCCGGACATACGCAGCATCCATCCTCGTCATGAAGACCTTCTCCTGCTCAGGCTCGGCGCAAGAGCTCTCGCCCCTGCTACATCCGCCTCGGGCCCGAGACCCAGGCCGACACGAGCCTTCGCATCCCATGCAGAACGCATAGTCTCCAAGGTGAGCATCGGCGATTCGCCCGGTGTCGCCAAAGCGCTGGGATGGGGGTTCGCGGCTGACTCATCGGCGACGTTCTCGGCTGACGCAGCCAGAGTGTTCAGCTTCGACTGCAGCTGAGGATTAAGTGGCGCAGGCGTCGGGCTGGCACCTATCGTATCCAGAGGGTCGAGCTCGAACGGAGATGGCGGTACGAGGGCGGGACTGGGGAGCGCCTCTAGCGTGAGCTTCTTCTTGAAAGCAAGACTCATAGCTAGAGGAGTAGATGGTAAGGAGTCCTGGCCATGTGCGGTAATGACGGATAGCGGGAGAGATGGGATGGTCGGTATTGACGGCACATCGGGGGCGGGCGCGGGCTCTGCACTGTTGCAAGACGGGGGCTCGGGATGAGAGGATGGGATGGAAGGGCCGGAGGCAGATGAGAGGCTGTCGAGAGGCAATAGGGGTTGATGCTGAGACGTAGGGGAAGGATACAAGACAGATAATGGTGGCGTCTGTCCTGGCCCACTAGGCAACGCTGGCGGTGAGTCTTCCGCTTGAGTATGTGCGGGTATAGGTATCGGTAGAGGAGCAGTATTGGACAGCGACACAGGAGGGAAGTATGAGCCTGGGTCCTGGGTATGGATGCGTGGGACGTGTCCCGTTTGCTCGTCATCCGGTTCATAGGGACCTAGCTTGATCGCTTCAAGCCGCGCTTCGACGTCCAAGTCGTCCAGAGGTGGTGAGGGCATGGAACTCCCGAAAGTGCTCGTACTGGGTGCGTCACTCTCGCCGTCTGTATCGGACACGCAGGTATCTGTAGTATCCGTCTCGTTGTCGGATTCCATGCTAGCGGTAGGTCTCAACGGCATCGGGAGTGAGAACGAGTGCGTCGGAGGGGACATGGGCGGCGACGAGCGAGGCCAGTGGTGAGTAGGCGAGGATATGGGTGCTGACGTCGGCAAAGGAGATGGCTGCTGACAGGCGTCAGTTGACCGCGGATCACTCCCACTGACCGAAGTCGATGACGATGGTAACGGGGCGCTTGAAGAAATTCCCTTCGCCGTGTCGCCCGTGTGTGGGCCCGAAGCCTCGGACGATGGGGCTGCCGATTCGCCCTCGTGAACGGCGTTTACGGGAACGAAGGTCATGTTGAACATCCTCTTCGGACGAATGGGGCCGCTGGATTGTGTTGGAGGCTGTTCCGGTACAGACGTTGGGTCTTGCACAGGTAAAAGGGGAAGGAACGCAAAGTTGGGTTTTCTGGCTTGTACCGGTGACGGAGGAGAGACGGGTGCAGGTACGGGTGGGTCAATCTGGATCTCTGGTGGCTCTGTTGGCGGGGGTGGTGCCGGTCTCCTTTCAGGTGAAGCGGTGGGCGTCGGTGTCTGTGGATGCGACTCCTGCGGTGTTGGTTCTGGGGGAGGAGACTGGGGTAGGAGAGGAAGGAGACGGATGGGCACCGCGTCGAGGTACGGTAGGATCTCGGGATCAAGATCCGTAGGTTGTGAGCGATTCCTCCACTTGGAAGGCGTATGGGAGGGCCCCGACGCGAAGCGCGAGACGGGGAATGGAGGCTTGTTGGACGGGCCTGCGGCGGATGAGGGTAGGGAGGTGGTGAAGGGTTGACGGGGAGGCGGAGGAGGGGGCGAGTATGGGAGGGAGATGCGAAGCTGCTTGAGCTCGAGGATGTCCCTGCATGCACAGACGGTCGGGAGACGGTCAGCACGCGACTCGGGAGGGCGCAATATGGACAAGTATAAGTATGTCGCGCGGCGGGGGGCTCGGCAACACAGCGGCCGGCGAGAGGGGGATGATCGTGGCGGGAGGCCAAAGCAGACCGAGAGCCCGCCCGTCACGATGACGTCGTGTTCCTTCCCAGAATCCGACATCAAATCATCCGCCAAAGGTCGGTATTCTCGCCATATACATGACCCTGGGGCCAGCGATGTGCGCGCGACAGCGAATTTACAGGGCGCGAGGGGACATAGGCACGGCGGGAGAAAGGGGACAACGTACTGATACGATAGCTTCGGCGTCACGGCGGCGGGACTCCGGTCCCACTCGTCCGCCCAGAAGACCTCCTCCAGCTCGTTCTCAGAGCAGAACGAAACGGTCTTGCGGCCACAGCTGCCAACCGACGAGCCGCCATCGCTCGTCTGGTCGGGCGACGTGCGCCCCGAACCACAAGGACTGGAGGCAGCACTGAGGTCGGGAGTGATCGGAGGAGTGATCTTGAGGCAGCTCTTCAGGCCTGGTCGTGTGCGCATTATGTCAGTCGGGGCGCAAGAGCCGTGAGTCTAGTGGTGTGTCGTAGTAAGTCGTCCAGAGCCACTCTACGTCGTCGAGAAAGGCAGCAGCAGCAAGAGGAGGGGAGGGGGGAGGGCGGGAGGGGATGGCAGGGGCTTGTTATGAGACGTTGAGCAGCAACATTGGCCGTCGAGCTGTCTCGTCGTGGATTGGACGGTGACTCGGGGCGATCGCGCGCGTCTTTGACGCGGGCCCCCTCTGCTCCTGCACTCCTGGAAAAATGCTCCTTCCTGCCACGTGAAGCCGTGTATTCCCGGAGCGGCTCTCCACCCCGCGCGGCCGTTTTTTCTGCCTCCTCCGCCACGCCTTCCTATTGGCTGCCTCCCCGCCCCCGCCTCCCGCCGTCACAAGCTCTCTGCCCGCCCCCGTCGTCATCGTCTGCCACGACGTCCAGACCTCCTCGCGACGCCGAGGCCCCCGCCACCCGCCGTCCTCGCCGCCGATGGTGGCGGCGCGCGGCTGCAGACAACGACCGGAGGCTGAGCTTGCGAGCGCTCCGCTTTCATAACGTCTGTCCGATGGCTCCTCCAGATGCCCGCAACCGCGCGCCCCACCGCGATGCTCTGCTGACCTCCCACGAACGCGAAACCTGCTCTTCGATTGACGTACTCCCCGTCGTAAAATGTTCCTGGCCCTCGCTCACGCGCCCTGGGCACCTTTAGCTCGCGCTCGCGCTCCGCGCCTTCGGCGTCGGTCCCATGACCGCCCATACACGTACTTAGAGCTCGCTGCGCCGTCGCGCCCATGTTCCGCCCGCCGACCCCAGCCGCCAATCCGCACACATCCATGGGAACGGCGGCGAGTGACCTGCTTCAAGTGCGTGGCGACACCGACGCATGGCGCGTAGAATGTCCGGATCTTCTTCGTCCATATATACGCATTAATGTGCACATCTAGACGGTGCCGGTGCGGCGTGCCAGAGAGCCCGTTGAGGTCTAGCTCAGGCCCACACAACGGCGCGATCAGAGGCCAAGGAAGGGCTAGGAGGAAAGCAGGAAGCCGTACGGAAAGCCGTTCTCGACATCGACGTTCACTGCAAGCCTGTTGGTCGCTGCATGCCGTCGGTTAGAGTGCATCGTGTCAGTACTTTACGGCAGTAAGCTTGAGGCCAAGGTGAGTCTACCAGCCCTCTCGTCCCGGCCTCCCGACTCGTCGTACACAGTCCACCCTTGGACACGCGCGCACATCCTTCATATTGAGCTCAACGGAACTCTGTTTCATTGGTGATCACCCTCAGTAATCAATATTGTTACTGGCTAGTGGCTTCTGGAGGTACGTCATCACCGGTATACGTCTCCTCCCATTTTTACTGGCAGTTGCCAGGCCTAGGTACGTACGATCTGCTGGATGATGCGTAACTTGCGCGCAACGTACTTACGATTATGAGCAGCGGCCCATTGCTCCACGTTCAATCAAATATTGCGTTGCCGTTCCAAGCCCATTCGTGAGGCCTTACGACGCAAAGTTTGATGTACCTTATTGTCGCCACTATCCCCACAGAACCCCCCGCACGCGCAAAGATGCACCCATGCCCGTATGTGAATGCCCCTCTTCGGCCAGCGCGGGGCGCGCAGAACACGGCGTCGTTGTGTCGCACCGCGGCCGTAGGATTGGTTCGTGCCGCACAACTACTTCCGTGATGCGTCCCAAGCTGCAGAGAACCCGCACAGAGCAGTGATGGCTCAGCGACATGGCGACGTGATGGCTCTGGTCAGCGCCTGCCACAAGGCCGAAAGCCAGAGCTATCTCTGCCCCTCGAACTTCAGAAGACGTGATGCAGCCCCCCGTGTCGAACCTTAGCTAAAGTGCGCCCTGGGAGAGGAAGCAGGCGTGGGTCGCAGGGGTGCGCGTCAGCGTGCAGGCTCCCAGGCCGCGCTCTATCTTGGGCGGGACGTTCGTGCGGACGAGGCGCCACCTCGGTTGGTCAGCTTTGCTGTGTCTTCTTCCTTCGTCGTCCCACGACTCCTATCCCACACTGTCGGCCGGGGCGGGAGAGAAGAAGGTAGGTGCCAATGGATGTTTGGTTGGGCATCATAACAGGTGAGCGCCGTGTTTCAAGAACCTGGCAGAAGACGACGACGTACGCATTAATCCCGAGGTAATATCACGGCGCTGCGGCCTCTCGTGGATCATGCGTTCGGGCCGTTCGAGACGAACTGCTCAGGCCTGGCCTTCATGTTGACGGTTCTCGCTACCTGAGAAACGCCGAATGCCTGCTGTGTAATTCGAGGTACGATGATTTCACCGCGTATCCTCGCCGCAGTCGATACATAGCGCATACACGGCCCGGGCCTCGCCCCTCCCTCCTCTCAAAAGCGCCATCCACCTATATGGGGAAGACCGCGAACCGCGTTGAGTACGCACGTCAGCGAAGACCACGCACGCACAGATCAGGAACCTCACTCAGTTCGGTACGGCATCGAGTCCAGTCGTCAACCTGCGTGATTCACGTACTCCCCGACCCCGTAGCACCTCCCGCAAGGCCAGCTTTCCAGGATAGATGACTGCCCCCGCCCGCCTCCCTGAAGTCGCAATACTCAGGCTGAGCCGCAGCTGCAGCTGCGGCTTCGAGGTCCCGCGAAGGCCAGCTAATCCCGCGCGCTGCAGCTGCGGCTGCGGTCCGCAGGCGACCTGCATGCCTGGACGAGCGATCCTGCGTCCTCCCCGCCAATTCCGGCTCTCGAGACAACTCACCGCGTCCGTGGACGTCATAGGCCGCAGCCCCGCCCCCGCCCGAAGAAGCACCTTCAATTACCGTCGATTCGCGCGTCCTCGTATTCCACTCTCCACCCATCCGCGCCCCCGGATCGATACTCGCGATGACCCGCGAATTGACTTGACGTGCGGTCAAATCCAGGGGCCGCGCGCGGATCCTCGTCCTTCCCCGCCCTTCCACAGCAACTGCAAGTGGACAATAGCGTCAGGCAAGCGATCACCCGCGGGCAGCAGGCGCTCCGAGCGGCCCAGCCGCCGACGTGGGCGTGGTCCATTGTAGGTCCACGTCGGGCGCAGGCATCCTCGGGTCCCCTTCTGGTCGGTAGCCATCGCACTATACTGCACCGAACGGTGTTTGGCTTGGAGTTTGGCAGGCGTCCCGTGTCGGGGACACCCCTGCGCTTCGCTCGTGAAGCGAATGCCCGTCGCCTCCGAGCGCCACCGGGTGCTTGCTGCACTTGACTCAGGACTCGTCGAGCCGAGGGCCCGGACGGGTACATGCTCGGTGGTCCTGTACCTTGACGGTCAACGCTATTCGGGTTAGGCATGCGGAGGGATTCCTGGAGACGTTTCATGGGATGCCTGGACGTGTATCTGTACGTTTGACTATGCATGTTCTCGCTCAGAGCTGAAGTACTCCTCAGGCTTGGAGCACAGACGTTGCGGCCACATCGCCCTGATATACCCCTACGAGTATCCTGAGGGACGATGTGCACCCCGATGCACCTGAACTGACGAACTTTTGATGGGGGGTGCTCACTTCACTGTCTCTAGATGTGCCTCGTCTGCGCTTCAAGCCTAAGGCATCGAGCTGCTCCTCGTCAGGTTGTCTCTGGCCAGGTTCACAGAAAGTGGTATAGGGCCTGGTACTGCGCTCCCGCGAGGCAACGAGGCCGGCCTCCTCCGGTGGTATGAATCCAGATGTACTTTAGCCTGTCCACCTGAGCACGAACACCCTGAATATCTAGGTCCCACCAAAGAAACTTCCGTCCACAGATCGCCGAATTCTCTTCCGGATAACTCGCACATATTCAGAGTCTTCTTTTGCTTCTTCCTGGATAGATCATTATCGAAACCAGACGAAGCTTGAAAATCGGACCACATCCACAGATATCCTGGTAGGTGTGCCAGTTCTTCAGAACCTGTGATCCTGAGGGTTGGAAGCCCCGTTTTCCTCAGTGACGTGCGCCTCCTCTGCGTGTCTGTATACAACGACTCCGCGATCAGGTACTCCGGCTGCGGGCAGGGGCAGGCATATACCGCATACTTGATATGCAAGCCAGCTACTACTAACCCGTGACCGCTAGGTATATACACTTCGGCGTACGCCTACGTGCGTCACACTAACTTCAATGCGAGCTATCCAGGGCAGCCTAGGAGTATGCGAATTTAGGCCAGGTACACTAATCCACGGATCTTCTAACGCCATTTCTAGGCGTTGGATACGAATATACGTAATCTATGATGATTGGCCTGGACGGCGCCGTAACACTCGGCCATGACGTGCATGCACCGCTGTGGGTAGGTACTCCGGCTCCAGCTACGTTCGCGCTGACACGCGAATTCGAACGACAGGCAGGATATCCATATAAATGACGCTGAAGATCCAGTCAACTCCTGCCAACGTATGCACGCTGGGAACCGGCAACGTCCACCCTATTGGATCGACGCGCTCTATACCGTTCTCCAGTAGGGACGTACAATACACCCGCTCTCCGGGAAGCTACGCTCGCCTGGGGCCAACATGCCCACGCGCCGGATATCGGGGGAGTCCTACGTCCGCGCGGTATTCGACTAACGTATGGCCTCCCGCGCGCAGGTCTTCCATAACTCCTTGCATACTCACTTACAGCACAATGCAAGTGCTGGAAGGCTATATCCGGAGCCCGGAAGCCCCTACCACCGCGAGCCTCGAGGCTAGAAGTGCCGCCGCACCGCACCGCTCCTCGGAGGACTGGCGCGCCGGCTGCATTTGCCGCCGTCCCCGCTCGAAGCTTCGCGGAACGTTCTATGACCGCCCTGCAGCCTCAACTGCGTGCGTGGTTGGAAGTACAGTACTTGAGCTTGTCGACGGTCGGGGTCGAGGTGGTTCGAGCGTCTGGCCGCCGCCGCCGCCGCTGCCGGGGCATGCGGCCTGCATTCCGTCACGCACGTCTCTCCACGCCCGTGCGGCGCGCGCGTCGGAAGATATACGACAGAGAAGGCCTCGAAGCGCATGCCCTGAATATCCCGCGGAGCGCCTGGGAGTATTTGAACCCACCCGGACTGAACCTAATACGCGTCAATTTGGCTCGGACACGCACCGGTGCATATGCAGGAAGAATTAATGCTGGCGCTGGACGATAGATGTTTGGACCCTCTCCATGGTACGGTGGTCTGTGGTCGTGGTCGGTAGACACCCCGGAACTCGGTTGAGCAGGCGGATGTGGTCGCGCGCGCGTCCTCTGCAGGTGGACGAACCGTGTATCGAGGATCCCTTCGACCGCGCGCTCCTGGACCGAAGTTCAACGCCACTCAGACACATTCTTTCCCCTGACAAAGAAATCGCAACTGAGTTGAACGCGCGGGTGCGGTCAGACGAGATGCATTGTAAACTACACGTCGACGGTGTGTAAAGCGGACAGTGCGCCGCTGCCAATGGGCAGAGCGGCGATAACAAGGAGTGTGCGTATTCGTATGCGTATTAGAATCAGATCGGGCGAGCGAGCGAGCTGGAGCGGGCGAGACGAGCAAGCAGACGGGCGGGCGATCGAGTGTGGTACCATACGGTTACATGGCGTGTGCGAATGTGCGTGAGAGAAAAAGGACAAGCGGAGTTGGCTGCAGGCCCAGGCCGAGACCGAGAGGTGGTAATGGCGAAGTTGAACGTTGAAAGGAGCGCGATTGTGCACGAAGCAATTGGGGATGGGGAACGAGGCGCGTTAAGAGAACAACGGCGAGTAATGTCAACGATGTTGCTAAGCGGTAACGTACGAATATGTGAAAGAGGCGGGCGCGCGGCGGCTGGTGCGGGAGAAGAGAGAGACAGAGAATCGACTTGGAAACCAGATTACTGCGGAGCGAGCGAGCGTAATGTAAATTGAAGTAATCGTGCACGTTGCGAGGCCGGGGTCGGGCGGAATGGGGAAGTTGCGCGGGCGCGGCCTTGAGGCAGCGACAGGCAACAGGCGAGGCGAGAGCGGCTCCGCCGTGTCCAGGGGAGGCTCGGTTACGCGGCGCGCCCGATTCCGCGGAGGACCCCGCGTGCCTAGAGAGCATTGCGATGGATCTATGGATACATTGGGTGTCGGCGGCGTCATAGCGTCCGGGCGCGACTTGTTCTCGGGGATGATACAGCAGGGCGAATGCCCGGAGAGCGGAGTGGTACGCCGGCGCAGCTATGGCGCGAGGCGGAGGAGGGTATGTACGGCAGCGTAGCCCTCGAGGTGGAGAGAGTGAAGACAGGTGCTGCGGGGCTTCACCTAGGCATGACCGATAGGCGGCTGTTGTCTTTCGAACGGCCGACAGCCATCCAGTACGGGGTCTGTTTCCGCTGCAGACCGCGCAGCAGGTCGACGATGATCCTGCGGATTCTTGGCGAATACCGCGCATGGACGTCAGGAGAAGGCCGCTCGGCGAGCATCCCTTCGAGGACTGTCCGGAGCGAAAGGGGGACGTCAAACAGGTCGCTGCAGAGTCATAGACGATGAGTGAACTGTCCTCGACTCACACGGGCGAAAATAAAACAGGTGGCATGTGGACGTGAAAAAGAATGTATTCGTAGAATGCGAGCTAGTAAGCACGAAGGACGCCGAAGAGGAAAGGTGGGGAGCGTAACAATAGGACCGGGCAGCGGGAATAGAGCGAGACAAGGACGCCCGTCCGGCGCAGCGGAGGCCGGGTCAGGCTCGGGAGCGGAAGCCGAGTCAGGGCAGCGAATGGATCGGGAGACGTCAAGCGAAGAGCACCCAGCTCCAAGCCGAGCAAGCGCAGTCCGACTGCCCGGAGGAAGCGCGCCGGCTGCATAGCTGACGTGCGTGACTCCCTGTGCCGCCTTGTGTGCCGGCAACCGCGCGAGCGGCGACCATGCGCAGGCACAGGCGAACGGTGCAAGACACGATCGGCACAAGACGCACGGGGGGAGTCGGGCGACGGAGGAGGGAAGGCAGGCATGTGTCCGGGTATAGTAACAGGCGAGGGAGAGAAGGCGAGGGAAAGAACGGAAGAAGACAAAAGTCAAAAATAGTGAAACCGCGACTCACCTCATGTCAACGCCTACGCGCCAGAATGCATGGACAGTGGAGTCGAACTGGCTCCCGACAAGGACGAACGCGTCGCTGACCTGCGCTTCACCGGCTGCTCCCTGTGCCCACAGGTTGATCACTTCTTGTAGCTGCTTTGTGAGGCTGAGCAGTCGCGAGACCGCACGGTGGACTTCGGATTCTGAGCGCGCAGAATGCGGGGAAGGGAGGGAAGTTGTGGAAGAGGACGGGGAGATCGGCGAAGGTGATGGCGGTATTGAGAGCGTGGAAGAGGTGGTGCATGTCGAGTCTGCGGATGCAGGCCGGCGGGAGGTCTGCACGACACTTAGAGAGCTGCGGAGAGACAAGTGCGAGGCCGGTGAACTCACGTTGACACTGATGTGCGATGGCCTGGGCAGCTTGCGAGGCCATGATACGGGGGTGATGGGCTGTCCGACGACGAAGCTGCTGGGGTGGATGTTGACCTGCATGATGACCAGCGTCGAGGGCAGAGGAGATGATGTCGAGGAGGTGATGGGGTCGGGGCGGGAAGAAGCGGTGAGGAGGAGAGGATATAAGTACGTGACGGCTATAATATAAGGAGGCCGGGTGCGATGGGATCGAGACTAAGGAGAGAACGGAGTCCGTCAAGACCGGGGACTAAGGCCCTTCTAGCGCCTTATGCGGGCGTCCTCATATAGTAATCGGCTTCGTCGCTGCCGCCGGTGTTGCCGCCACAACGCTTCTGGCTTCTCCCCTTATGTAATCCTCCACCGCACCGGATTTCAGCGCCCTGCACATGGACCCCCGCCGCTCGCCCCTCCGCCGCCGTCGATCCGTTTCACCCTACCCGGCAGCTCTTGTTCTCTCCATGCCTCGCGGCGGGCACGGCAACGCACCTGCTGCACCCGCCGCGACCACAGAACCCTGCCTGCGCTCGGTGGGGATGCTCGACGGGCTCCCCACGCCGGACGTACGCGCTGCGGCCGGCACGGATGCCCAAATTGACTGCATACCACTGACTGTGGGTTTCCAGAAGTCCGCCTGGTCTCTCCCGGAGACACAAGTATGTACACATCTTATCCGGGATCTCGCCAGGTCGTCACGGCGCCTTGTGCGAACTGAGCTCGGCCAGCAGCTCGCACTTTGCCGCGGGCTTGAGTCCCACGCGCCCCCGCGCGCTTTCCCCGCATTTGGGCCATCGTCCCTGGCACCGAGCGCCCATAATCCAGCACCGCTCCTGCTCCTCCTCCGGAGCGTCCTCGTGCGCGTATGGACAAGCTTATCGGGGCGTTGGCACCTGCTCCTATCCCCCGTATGCGCCCCTCCTAGCCATGCGCATGCAACCGTCTCTTCGGAAGCCAGCTTCAAGGTTCGAAGTGAGATAGCTGGCCCCTCTCCGCGAATTCGAAGTCCCATATCCCGAGCGGGAAGCCATCATCAGCATCATGATACAGCCTCTCCCACCCTCTGTCTGGCACCAGGCAGCGACACTCGTCCTCAGCTCCCGCGGCATCAGCCTATCCGGAATAGGCCCCTCGTGAGTCGACGTGACTTCGGTGCCTTTCCCCGCCTCGTCAGCCTGCAGCCCCCGACCGGGCCCATGTCTCGCCGTTCGAGCTATCCAGATAACGCTTTAGCATCGTACCCGCGCCTCCGACGCTCCGAACCCGGCCTTATACCGGTGTCGCGCCCTATTGCGAATACCGCCACGCCGCCCCTACCCCACCCTCACTAGCCAACGCACCGGAGGTTGCACGCACCACGCCCGGTGAGACTCGGTGGAAGCCTCTGGACGTCCTATGGCCGCGCGCGAACGTCGACAGCTCAGCTTGGCCCTCGTGCACGTACGTTGACGCAGCACGCGGGTCGCAGTCGCTGCGGTCCAAGACGACGTGCGGCCGCGAACGGGCGCACGCAGACCTCCTGCGCGGCCGGCTTCGAAAGCGCGGCCGAATCGCACGCACATACACACGCTGCGCCGGCCCTCGCCGCGTTACGCGTCGACGCGTCGTCCACCAACCGCGTCTCGTTCTCAGATCCCTGTCGGATTCGGGCGTGCGGCCACGATCACCAGCGCGTGTCGAGGGACCAGCCTGAGTGTGCGGGCGCGCTGGTGGGGCGTGGCAGGTGATGCAATGGCGACGTGTCTTCCCTGCCGTCCGAGCACTAATGCTGATGTGCAGCAACAGGACATACAGGACTGTGTGGCTGCCCCTTCGGCGATTGCGCTGGGTCGCTGGGGGTGTGCTGTAAGAGGCCACCTGCGGAGGTAGCATATCCATGGTGACCAAGCGTCGTGGATGCTGACTTGGCCCCTCCCGACCCTCCAGCTTCCCTTGACGTGCCGCTGCGGTGCGGCCATATGTCGTGGAAACGTTGGTAAGCATGCTCGGACGTCCGTGGCGCAGGCGAGTGTTTCGCACTGCGTAGGTGCAATTGAAGGTGCGCAATTCGCAGATCCTGATCTCGTCGTCGGTCAGTGGCCACAATTTGCGACATGTAAGGAGCCCGGTACGTGATCTCACCGAGCGCGACGGCCAAGCCCATTGGCCCACTCACCAAATGCGTCGGCCGCAACGTATGCAAGCTAGGCCATGTCGAGTCGCGCAGTCGCGCTCAGATTGATGTCGTCGCGCCGCATCTCGAGCCACCGTCCGCCTCAAACGCGTGAACCAACCCACCGTTATCCCCGAACCAGAGCGCATCATTACGTCCACCTGGAGTCCCACACCTGCCCGATAGGGCTCGGTTGTGCAGACGTGGCGGCTTGCGCCCGCCGGCATCAGCGGACTGGGACTTGGACTCGACAACGACGACGGCGTCGGCGACACCGCGCGCCCCAGCAAGTCCGAGTCCGGGCGCGTCGTCAGCGCGTCGTAGCGTCAGGAATGACAAGCCAACACGCTAGAAGCCAAGCTAGTCCGGCACGTCCTCGGAGGTACACGACCCGTGCGGGTACGGACGGGTACGGGGATACGACCCTACTCGCACATTCGCTCCTGGCATTCAACGCTAGGAAGCTCAGCTACCCTGCCGTAGTTGCGCAGAGCAACGCGACGGGCACGCACGTAGGGTAGACGGATGCCGAAAAGCGGACCAATACAGTACCTTACGATGATATGTTTGTCGCGCGGCCGAGACTCCGAGGAAATCCCTGAGGGTAAGGGTGGCAGCGCGGCGGGCAGGAATTGGTTCGCTTACTGGGTCGAGAGTCGAGACTGAGGAGTGCCGCGGCGGTCGCGCGTCCGCAGCCCTTGTTCGAGAATAGAAACCTCCCGCCGCTGCAGAATGCCCGCGTCCGCGTCCGCATCCGCGAAATTGAGTAGCGGATTCGCGTAAATTTCTTGCGCCGTTCGGATTTCTCGGTCCCGGACAAGTACGTCGCTCGCGTACTTGTAGCCAGTAGGGTCGCCTTATGCACCTCACGACCCGTCGCTCGGTCGTCGTGTCCGAGGTCGGACGCGTCGTTGTGTGTGCGCAATTGGTGCAGCACAATTGAGTAAAGGGCGGTTATGCGCGGCATGCGCCCGACCGCACCTCCGCTTCCCGTCGCCCCGCCCATGTCATACGACATGCGGACAAGTCCCTGCCAAGTTCCCTTCACACGAGTTTCAGCTGGGGCCGACTCGGAACGACGGTGTCGGACGCATATAGGGCGGCCCGCGGTGTGTCGCGACTCGCCGCGCGATTCGAAAGTCCACTTATCGACGCGTCCGACCGCGGAGCCTGGTCATGGCGCTCTTTCCATCGAAGTCCGGCATGAGCTCGACTGGCTCGCGGGGAAGCGTCTGGGTGCGTACTAGAAGAGACGACGCGTTCCACGGCGCGTTTCTGGCGCGTACGGCTAGGCGTCAGCGCGACATGAGGCGAGCCGTAGACCCGATGGCCGTCTACCGTCCGGGGCCCGGTCGGAGGAACGTGCGTCTGCTATTGAGGTGAGTTCCAAGAGTGTTCCAAGCCGGAGCGTTGGCGGTCTGAACATGCCTAGAAAGTCGAGAAGAGGACAACTCTTGAACGCAACATGGACGTGCAGACGTTCTGGATCTCCTGCCACTTTGGGACGGATTGATGCGCCATCAGTCTCCCGCGCCCTCCGCCGCGCGTCTGTTCCCATCGGTAGCCCTGGGCGCCTACTGATTAACTCGGCGCCGTGCAGCGTGCTGTGGCGACGCGCGAGCTGCGCTGTGTCGACCGACCTCTGCTCTGCTCCTCCATCACTTGTCCGCCGCTGCACATCCTGCGCCGCTCTCTCGCCGCATTCATCAAGTCTGGACGCTGTCGCATCTATCAACGCGCAGGCTCTCGCCGATATCAGCCGGCTCATCTTGCTCGCTCTGGGGTCTGCTAGTGCTACTGCTGCTGCTGCTCGCGGACCCGAAAGGAACTGCTGCTAGTATCTCACTATTACGACATTGCCCGACAGGAACACGCGCTCTCACATTCCGACGCGGAGCGATCAGGTTCTGGTCGCGCGTACGGAGAACCTGCGCAATTAACCAGACTTTGTGACATCTTCCAGGTAAGTGCTATGTGCCCCCCTTTCTATCATACTTCGTTGGGTCGACGTCGCATCGGTGATAGCTCTACGCGGTGCGGAGTCGTCCGTACGTATGTATCATATTGTCCACCGCGATAGAATGCATATAGCAGGCAGCTTTCTATCCCTACCATCTGTGCGCATGGGCTACTGCATCGACCACGCGCGTCCCGTTTGCATCGTATCTGTGAGCGTTTTGTCGACGGATGGAGGCTGTCCTTGCGTTGAGCATAGTTAGCGGCACCACGGTGCCTGTGCCTTGTCATGACCAGCTACTACCCACGACTGCGATACTTGGATGGCCATGCAGTGCTGCATTGCTGACCTGCCACCCCCAACCAGACTTGCTCTTGTCCTTGACCCCGCTTACAGTGGATTGTCAGGTTCGTGACTTCAGCAACAGAGTCGTAAGGCCCAGCCACTAACACAGCAACAGACAGGTGGACCAGGGCTCCTTGCGCTGTGACGGTTCCTAATATCGGTGGCCCCTCCGCATAGACACCGCCATTCAAGCTGTATAGACTCCTCTTCTAGAATCGGTTACCCCGCGCCATTCGTGACACTCCAATATGTCCAAACGTGAAGCCCTATTCCCTACTGGGTCTATCGGTCGCTCGGGCCTGAACATCCAGCGAGATGCCTCGCACGAGAGCTTGACCGCGCATCCACTGTTGTCCCCTCCTCCAGTGCCCTCTCCTTCCACCTCGCCATCCACCGCGACCGAGTCGCCTGCGACCGCCGCTTCCGGCCCGACACCACGGTATGTACCGTACACTCCCAGACAGCGGGGAGCTCCATCCCCTGCGACAACGACAACTACCACGGGCGCTACGATGCACCCAGCGACGCCTCCTGATCGCGACGCAGCAAACCGGCTACAGCTGATGAACTTGAAGGCAGCGGCGCAGAAGGACGGCCTTGACGCAGCCAGCACAGGTTGGCTCATTTTGGAGCGGTTCGCGCTGGAGGCGGACCGCGCACCAGAGTGGAACGAGCTATGGAATGCCGTCGTAGACGGTAGGGTCAGTA
Source organism: Trametes polyzona (assembly GCA_022606195.1). Taxonomy (NCBI): domain Eukaryota; kingdom Fungi; phylum Basidiomycota; class Agaricomycetes; order Polyporales; family Polyporaceae; genus Trametes; species Trametes polyzona. The sequence continues at coordinate 841,581 of JABYQF010000012.1, read as the reverse complement.
CCGACCACGGCGCATCATCTCAGCTATTCGGCAGACTGACGGAGCATTCGTGCTTTTCTGTAGGCGACTCTGTTGCTTCCTCGCGATCAACACCCCTCGAGCACCGCCATCACCCCGGACTTCATCAAGGACCACGTAGCGTTCTGCGATGCAAGCGCGGCGTCCCGAAGTACAAGCGTGACGACGCTATCAGGGCTTCGGGGAACAATCACAGAGTATGCTGCTGATGTCCTCGCTGCCCCTGCTCCATTGCTAATTTGAGCTCGGGTTGCCTTTTGGGTATTTCCGACCTGTACAGCAATGTGCTGACGTTCCGTTCGACCCTCTCCCCATCATCGAAACCCTTCCAAGCCTTGCTCAATCCATCAACGCGGGCTTCTGCGTATGCGGCTCTTGCTCCCCTCCCTCGGCCCCTCTCGGCCTCCCCGTCGCCCTCGCCGACCCAAGCGCATCACCCCATCCACTCTGCACGAACCGCTCCCCCATACCCATCATTCGGAGTACACGCCCATGTAGCGAACCTTCCCCTTCCGCCCCGTCCGGCTGTGCACGCCAAAGGCCCTCCATTGCCTCCTCGGCCCGGGAACCGACCTGCCCTGGCGACCCAAACCGGCAGCGGCAGCACAGGCCCCAGGCTGTCCAACCCATTCGCCTCCCTCTTCGGGCGCGCGAACACTATCTCCGAGACGCCCCCCGCAAGCCCCACAACTGGTCCATTGGCGCTGCCGACCGAAACCTCTTCGACGTCCCCGGGAACGTCTTCTATACCCAGCGCTGCTGCGAGCGCGCCCGGCGCGGAACATACCACGCCGCACAACGTTCCCGCTTACATCATCGCAGGGCGCATCCAGCGCCAGCAAGTGCTCGGCGGTATCGCCAGTGCTTTGAGAGGAGAACTTGACGATGTTCTGACCAGTGACGGTGTGCCACCGTGGGCGAGAGAGAAAGTGATCGAGTGGTCGAACTGGCTCGCACCCATCGTCCCGGCCAAACCGGCTCAGGCGACGACGATAGGCACGCGGCGCGTGAGCGGACTCGGGCCCACCGGGAGCCCCGGGCGGAAACCGTCTGACGGCGCCGCGTGGGATATCGCTGGGGACCTGACTCCGACCGAGGGCGATGGCGGCGTCGAGGAGATCGCCCGCCGGATACAGGAGTTCTGGTATGAGCTCGAGGAGGAGGTCGGGAAGCGGTGGGCGGAGGACGTCGCGAAGGAGGGCCATAAGGGCCGGCGGTGGCGCCGACACGGGAAGCTCGGGAGCGGGAGTGAAGGCGAGAGTGAGAAGGACGGCGATACAGCCGAGACGCAGGAGAAGGCGGGGAGCACTGACGAGGAGCAGGATAGCCCGCGGGCTATCTATGTGAACCGCGTTATGGACGCCGTGGAGAGAGCAGTTTGCTCGCTGTTCTACGACAGGTATGTGCATTTGTTCGATTGTCGGTGCTTGTGTAGGGATACTCAAATTAGTTGGTAGGCTCTTCATGCCCCCAGGCTCAGACGATGTCTCCCATGACGAAGCATTGTCAAGCCGGATTGCGGCGGTCAATTTGCTCGACCTTGGCCTGGGCCACCTTGGCGTCGAGGTGGGACGCGCTACGAGAGAGGTCGACGCGTTGGTCAAGGCATGCGGCCAGAGTAAGCACTTTACTCCGGTCACAGACCTGAGCTCATGCCCGGCCCTTTGGCAGCTCTCATGCAGCTCGATTCTGTCTGCCGTGCCCCTGCGGACAAGGCGGGCGTCTTAGTATCCGTGCACAAGATCCTCGTCGGTGAGCATAATTGCTCCCCAATCTCTGTCTGCCATTGAGCCCTCCGCATAGATGGGTTATCGAAGTTGCCCCCATTGCGCCTGAAGGCCGAAGACGAGATGGCAGACGAGAAGACGCCCGTCGCAAGCTCGTTCAAGCGCACAAAGCCCGTGGATGAAGAGCAAGATCGCGCTGTTTCACCACCTCCGGCTGTTGTAGTATCTCCCGACAGCGAGACATCTGTTGCTGAGTTGCAGCCCATCAGCGCCGGTGAACGCCCAGGGTTGCTCACTCCCGACAACGCCTCCGCCAAATCAGACTCGATACGAACGCCGTCCCCTATCCTTACCGTTTCCCCTCCTCCGGAAGCGGCGCCCTCGCGGCCCCTCTCGCCGGTGACAACGCCCACTCCTGTTTCCGGCGACATCATCCTACCGCTGATGATTTTCGCGGTGGTCAAAGCCAATCCACCTCACCTCGTCTCGCATCTGCTCTTCACCCAGCGCTTCAGGCGAGAGCGGGCGGCGGGTGGCGAAGAGGGCTACTGTTTGATCAACCTTATGGCCGTCGCCGAGTTCCTCGAGAACGTGGACCTCGCCGCGTTGGGCCTCGGGGAGAGTGAGAAGATGGTGATCAGGTGCGTAACGCTCTGGCTATTCCCGTCCCTACGCGTACAATCGCCTGCCTCCTTTGCTGTGCTGCTTCGTTCCCATCTCCGCATTGTCCTTCGCGGGTGATGCGCGCGTGGCCGGGGCCAGACCCCCCGCACTCTTTGCGCACCCCGCTCCCCGCTTTCTCTTCTCTTCTCAACCACGCTCCACACGAACGCTGACCATGTCTGCCGCGGACAGCACCGCAGCGCTCACCCCGATCCCCATCAACCGCACCGGCTCAGAGTCTGGCTCCCCGCGCGTGCCGCAAGCCAGCCTGCGCGGCCGCGTGGAGCAGCAAGTCGACGCGCTCGCCGGCTCCGCGAACAAAGTGCTCACGGGCGTCGTCGACACCTCCTTTGGCGTCCTCCGCGCGCTCCTGCCCGGCCAGGCGTCTGAAGCGGCCAACGCGGAGGGCGTCGCGACGCCGCCGATCGACGCCGACCAGAGCGCGGCGCCGTGGAACATCGCGCAGCCGCGGTTCGGCCTGCTGCGGCGCGACACGCACTTCTCGATCGCGAGCATCGCCGCGTCCCTCCCCGGGCGCGCGAAGTCGGTGTCGGCGGAGGAGGCGGGCCAGCAGATGATCGACGTGCCGTCGCGCCCGGGCTCGAGCCGGTCGATGCGCCCCGAGGACGGGACGGACGAGGGTGAGTCGGACGAGGAAGACGAAGAGGACGAGGATGAGGAGGAGGAGTATGAGGAGGAGCACGATACGCGGAGCATCAGGAGCTTCGAGAGCATGATGAGCCAGCGCAGCCGCCAGGCGAGGAAGCGCAAGGTCACGTCGCAGAGCGGGCGCAAGAGCCTCGCGGACCGTCTGGCGAGCGTGCCTGGGCTCTCGCGGTTGTCCCAGTCTGCGCCCGGAGATCAGCCAAAGGTCGGTGTTTGTCTTATTGGCTCGCTGCCGCGACTGACGGAACGCTGTTGTAGATGTCACCTCCGGCCTCTCGTAGGTCGTCGCTGATGGTACCTGCGCACGGAGCGAGGCAGACGGAGTCCCCTACTTCGTCTCGGGCACAGTCGCCCATCGCGATTCGGATATCCCCACCGAACCCCCGGTTCATGACCTGCACGGAGGACGACATCAAAGTGTCCGAGGTCGGAGAGCTCCTGAGGGAGTACAAGCGAATGGCAGAAGCCGTGCGGGCTATGGGAGGATTCCATGAAGAATAACCTTTCCCGCATGCGCTTTCGTACACCGCTTAGATATGTTTCATTTCCACAATGTTGCTGGGATGAACCGGGGTACTGTGGATCTCGGGGGTACATCATGTAGATTGGCAAGGGATTCTTTGCAATGAACATTTACAGCTCTTGTACATTCGCACAATGCTCGCTGGATGCTGGATGCCCGAGGGTCTCCGATGGGCATGGCCAGGCTCAGCTTTGCTGGATCGCGTTTGCTGCGACCGTACTTCTGGTTGGAGTTACTGTACTTCCGGTTTATACAACAAAGGGTGGTGGGTATCGATGAGATATTGCTACAGTGGTGCCGCGCTAGGGCTGGGAGTGAGAGAAGAAAAGGGTAAGTAGCGTATTAAGACGCCGTAACCGTAGGCTGCGGGGGTCGTCTCGCCTTGCGAGGATCATGGGCCTCGACATCCCGCAGCATGGTCTGAACTTCGGTCTGGAAGGACTCCTGTTGGACGCCGTACGAAAGTACATGACACACAAGGGTAAGCGCAAGGGAGGAAGTTGGAGACGAGAGGTACGGACGATCTTGTTGTACTCGCCGAGGAGGGGTACGACTTGTCGCCACGCCCATTTGAACTCGTCCATCATGCGTTCCCGCACGGAATCGTTGGCCACAAGGAATCTGGCAACTCGGAGCTATCGAGTGAATTGAAAAACCTTGTAAGCAGCCGCAACCGGACTTTGTAAGGCACTGCACGGACCTGTACATCTCTGTTGCGGATTGCGTGGAATTCATCGATACTTGTGGGGAATTGCATGTCGCGGCGACGTTGCTCGTGTTCCTCTCTCAAACGGCGCACGTTCCTGTCTTTGATTATAGGTAGGATACTGTTCATGTGAGCGTAGTTCAGGCGATCGAGGTTATCGTCGAATGTGTCCGCCATGCAAGCTTTGGTCCTGAAGGCCCTGTAGCAAGACTAGCAATAAGGTAAGTGGATTGAGATGACAATACAACTTCTAAACGTCCGCCAGGGTTGCTCATAGATCCCCTTGCGCAGCGCATCGCGTATAGCAAGGAGTAGTCATACGTACGTCTATGGCTGGGTCTTTCACTTCTCCCCTTGACCGCGCCTGGTCGAGCATCTCATCGTAATAGTCTTGTGCTTGCCACTGGTACATCGTGCGGACTTCCTGCACATGCCGCTTCTGCATCTCGTCTATACGGTCTTTCAACGTAGCAGGTGTATCCGGTGTCCCGTTTGCCTGTGTAATGGCTTCCAATCTACAATAGTAGTAGTCAGACGGTCAATAAACGGGTGGCTGAGAGGTAGTTCTGTCATACCCTGGAAAGAATGTTCCCCTCAGCTGCATAATGTCCTCGACGAATTGTCGCCTCTGGATCGCGTCGTGCAGCTCGCGCAAGTTCTCTGGTGGCGCATCCTTGGGGTTCGCTGCCACGAGATGCAAGTTGCACTTCGCGGGTGGTGCCGCCCCAGTCATTTTGCGCATCGCGCGCTCTGTGAATCCGTTCCGGCCATTATACGCTGGGTTGGGCTGTCTCCGCTTCGCGTCGGCCATGATTGCTTGTGGGTGGTATTCGGGATGTTGAGGACTCGCACGAGTGGGTGGCGGCAGGTGGCGGCAAGAGGCAAACGGTCCGATCGCGAGAGCCTAGGGTGCGCGCGGACCGCAGGGAAGCGCGCGTCATACTCCCGCTCTCCTTCTGCCACCAACTGCCAGGCGAGAGCACGTTCAACGACCATGGCTTTGCCCACGCATGGACGCGTGATTGTAGAGACTACCGCGGGAGAAGTAGACATTGAGCTTTGGTCGAAGGTGCGTACCTTCGTAGACCCCTTTGACGCGAACTACAGTCCTAACTGCATGCTCTTCAGGAAACGCCGAAAGCATGTAGGAACTTCATAGCTCTCGCCATGGAAGGTGCGACTGGACTACCTCGTTGCTCGTGCCGATACTTATTGCGCCCTTAGGCTATTACGACGGTGTCATATTCCATCGGTGCGCACAACCAGCCAGATTGTATAGACAGGCGTGTCCTGACGCACAGTAGAATCGTCCCCAACTTCCTGGTACAGACTGGCGACCGGACAGGGACTGGTGGAGGCGGAGAGTCTTTCTATGGAGGTACGTCTGTACCCCCTACGTGCCAGTGCTAGGTCCTGACACCGTCATACCCGCAGAGCCTTTCGAGGATGAGATACATCCGCGCTTACGATTCGTCCACCGTGGGCTGGTCGGCATGGCCAACAACGGCACTAAGAACTCGAACGACTCCCAGTTCTTCATCACACTCGGTGAGTTAACACCCGCACCCGCGACCGCTGACATCCAGCGTCCTGACACGGTACAGACCGCGCGGACGAACTGAACGGCAAGCACACCCTCTTCGGACGCGTCGTCGGCGACACCATATTCAGTGCGTGTCCCCTCGCTGCATGTTGTCAGCGTGCACGCTAACCCGTCCCAGATGTGCTGAAGATCGGCGAGATGGGTAAGCTCTCGATTCGCTCTTCCCTCGCACAGGCCAGGATGTCTTAGGTATCCCTGCTAGAGATTGACGACAATGAGCGGCCGCTTTAGTGAGCAAGGACGCCAATTTCGCTCCTGCCTTCACTGTCTGACCGTCCCACTTGCTTAGCCCTCCAAAGATCAAGCGGATACGCATCCTCGACAACCCGTTCCCGGACATCATACCCCGGATTACCGCGGAAGAGAAGCGGGCACAACAGCGTGCTCGCGAGCAGGCCCAACGCGAGCGCGAAGAAGAGCAGCGTCGGCGCGGAGCAAAGAAGTAGTATCCTTTCAACCGCACGCATTGGTGCCCGTACTAACAGGCATATTTGAATCGAACAGGGATGTGAAGCTGCTGAGCTTCGGCGGCGAGGAGGAGGCGGAAGAGGAACCGGTCGTATTCAAGAAGAAGCCGATCGTCCGGCCAGACCGTGCGTCGCTCTAAAATGTGTTATATGCGGCGCATCCTGACCGAGTATGGCAGTCATTGACAATCCTGAGGTCACCGCGGCAATATCAGCTGTTATCCCGGAGCCTCCGGCGCCGAAACCCAAAGAGAGGGAAAAGTCGGCAAAGCGGGACCTCACAGACGAGCCGGAGAGTCGACCGGTATGTTTGGGGTTCATTGGTGTGCGAAGGGTATATGAGCATGGGATCTCACCAAATTGTTTAGCCGGAGAAGAAGTCCAAGAAAGACAAGGACGAGGCCGACATCACGAAGATCCGCGAAAAGCACGAGCGAGAACAGGCCGCGCAGAGGTCTGCTACCCTTTGTCCACTCACCCGCACCGCTATTGACTGATCTGACACCACCCCAGCAACTCACGACAGTCCGAGATTGCGCGGATGGAGGCTGAGATCCGGAAGCTCACGCGGCGGGGCGAGGAGAGCGACGACGAGCCGGCGAAGAAGAAGCCAAAGAAGTCGCTGCTCGAGGAGGAGATGGCCAAGTACGCGAAAGCGCGCGGTACGCACAAGAAGGGCAAGGGCAAGAAGGACGAGGGCGACGTGCTCGCCGCGCTCAACAGCTTCCGCAACAAACTCAAGAGCACCGCCGTCGAGGACTCGCCCCCGCCCGAGGCGCAGCAGCCCGGGGACGGCGCGGATGGGGAGCCGAAGCCCGCCGTGGCGGCGGAAGAGGAGGGGATGGAGGTGGATAACGATACGGGCTTCTTGGGGCATGCGCTGCATTTCCCGAAGGGGAACGAGGAGGAGGTAGCGAAGGCGGAGCGGGAGTACGAGGTCATCGATCCGAGGCAACGGGGTGCACGCGCGAAAGAGGAGGAGCGCGAGCGCAGGCGTGCTCTCAAGGCGAAGGACATCACCGGCGGGCGGGGATTCCGGAGGTAGTCGTGCAGCCTCTGTCAGATTGTGCTGTTTCTGTGTCCATGTATTCCCTAGTTACTTGTACATTGCTGGATAACTTCCCTGTGCGCCCCCGGCCCATCAGATATACAGGTGCGAATTCCTCACCCGCTCGTCCTCCTCTTCCCACAAGCGCTGCAGCGGCCTGTCCGTGCCCTGCACATACGGCTCGATGCGCGTCCAGAGCTCCTGCGCAACCGCCTCCTTCTCCTGGTCAGCATCGACAGCGAACCAGCGCGAGCCGTCGCCCATCTCGACGCCGATCCGCTCAAAGACGTGCTGGACGCGCTCCTGCATGTCCGCGCGCTCGTAGCGCTCGTCGCCGAAGCCGCCGCGGGCCTGCGCCTTCTCGGGCGAGACGTCGAGGAAGAGGGTGAGGTCGGGCGCGGGGAGGCCAATGTCTGGCGCGCGGCACCATTCGTACGACATCCCTGGCTGGTTCTTCGCCGCGGAGAAGGCGATGCCGGAGAACGCGTAGCGGTCGCAGATGACGGTCGTGCCTGCGTTCAGAGACTCGATTATCGAGGGACTGATTGAGAGCGCGGTTAAATTGGGGCGACGCGGTGCAAGACGATTGTGGTGGGGACGTACGCGAGCTCCCAGCGGTTCGCAGAGAAGAGGAGATGGATGGCGTGGTCATCCATCTCGGATTGGGAGCGGAGGTAGGAGTCGATCATCTTTCCGATAGGCGTACTACGGTCTTTATAGACTCGTGTGTAAGTCATCCTGCGGATCGGGTCAACGCCAAATCCTTGCGTACCGGGAAACTTGATGAGCCTCACTGGGCGTCCTGCAGCTTTGAGGCGCTCCTCGAGGAGAGCGGTCTGCGTGCTCTTTCCCGACCTGTCGAGACCTTCGATGACAATAAAAGCACCGCGTGGTTTGCGTTCAGGCATCTCGGACAAGTATTGGATGGTAGCAATAAGGATGTTGCAGGGAGATGAAAGGAGGTGCAGTGAGGGTGAGGGTGAGTGAGTGAGTGAGACGCGTACGCGATCGACGAGAACGCGTCCTGCTTTCCGCTCCTCTCGGAGCGCTCATGTGTGTTCTCACCTGTTCCGCCACTGCAGCTGAGCACAGACAGTGCGCATCTCCTCCTGCCATGAACATGTCCTGCTGGATATCCTGACTGCCGCGCTGCCTTGTCTTGCTATCGTTCTTGGGCTTCTGGAGGCATCGAGCTGCGCTCCTACAGTGGGAAAGCGCTATGTCGTTCAATGCTCGGCTCACAGGCTCGTCCACTCCTAACCGCGGCCGGGCCCGCGGAAATCGTGGTCGTTTCCTACCGGTGTCAACGGTCAAGAGCGAGGACGCACAACCCAACGAGCTGTTGAACAAACGCAACGTCTCCGGGCCTCCGGTCATCCGTCCCTCCGCACCACCCCTGCGCGCTCGCGGAAGAGGCTTCGCGGGCCCCAAAAGGAACGGCCCTCGTCCAAACACAGATGCAGGCTACCAGCGCGGAAGGCCGTTCCACGGGTTTCAGTCAAGAACAAATGAGTCGCGGAGAGGAGACCACGATGTTGCTCAGGTAGCTCCGGCCCTGCAGCATCCCACGGAGCGCTCGAGCGGCGGAGAGTTATATACTCCTTGGAGAGGTCATCGCACAGACAGGGCACAGAACCCGCCTATGGCACCCGACCAGATGAATATGCCTTGGTCTAAATCAACACATTCAGCCAGTAGTCAGACATTTCTCGACTCTGACCGCTCTGCTTTTCCTCCGTTCCCCTCGCCTTCCGGTCCGCCACAAGCATTCGCGAACCGGAGGGAGGTACCCCCGCACCTCTCCCGCACGATGACCGCACAGGCGAATGCGTCCCAATTTGAGCCAGCACACCCGGTTCCCGCAGCGACCAGCCAGAGCACCCGAAACCCCAGCAGTTCCTCCGCTCCTTCGCCCCCTTTGGCTCCGCGACCGTCCCGAGACGCATACCGAAGAGAGACTCCTCCGCATCTCGCTCGTACCAGGATTGATTTGCACTCCAATGCGGATGCAAACTCATATTCGTATACTGACACGCATGCGAGCATGTCCTCGGCGGTCGACGCCGACGCTGTCGTTGCAGGTCCTAGCCGCATATCCTCTGCGGAAAATGGGATAGCACCCGTGGTTTCTCACAAGCATGAAAATGCGGCGAAGCTTTTGCGGCAGTTTTCGTCAGTGACGGGCGAGCTTCCCCATGCATTAGTTGATGACACTGTACGTACGGTCGGAAGAAGCCCTCGTTCCCCGTCGATTCAGAGTACACACCCTGATACAACCCTGCAGCCTCCGACGGAGCGCTCACACGGAACACGAGTACACCCTACTCCACGCGAGTACACCGCTCCGACCGATGTCAAACATACCATCGCGGTGTCCACTCTGCCAGGAACGACGTCCGCAGACGCAGGGGTGTCGCTCGGCGACCGAAGCCGCAGGAGCCCGCAACGCTCTGCACCCCCTTCCGCGTCGGTCCAGCCGCTCTCTCGGAGACAGCCTCCCTCAATCAAGAGAGACGTTCCTCCTCACCTCAGCCTTTCCCAGTCTAGCGGCACCTCTGCGGAGAGTCCGCATCACGGCGCACCTGCCGCATTGTGGCGGAGCGCAATCCCGTCGCCGGAGCCCGCAGACTCGAAATATGGCGACGCGTTGATAACAGGTCAGACGAACCTTGCGAACCCTCCGCATCCACCCAATTCGACGAAAGCGACCTCCCAGACACTCGCCTCTGCGTCGGATTTGTTGCTGTCTGATCTTGGCAAGCCGTCAAGTTTCAATATGTCTACCGTAATGCGACGGAATAACGAACCTCCGCCGAGGAAGCGTCGACGAGTCTCGCCGCCGCCCGAAAGTAGTAGCCCTTCCACCTCTGTGTCGTTGCCTTCGCATGCGTCCACTCGTTCAATGGCATCGCACGACGCGCAGTCGTCTGCACCGGCGATGGTACCCTCTCTGGAATCCTCTCGACCATCCGGGCCTGAGACCACGGCAGCGGTGAAGCGCGAACGAAGCCCGACGCCCGCGATCGACGATGACACCAACACGGCACCTCGGCTCGTCACGGAGGGATGCGTTCGTATCACGCCCTTGCCGCCGGAATGCAGGAGTGCACGTCCGGGGTATCAAGCGGCGCGGAAGGCGTGGACAGCGCGAGAGGCGAAGAAGCTGCGCGACTTGGGCGTCCAGCCTACGCGCATTTTTGTCCGGTGAGTGATTCGGTTCCGGACACAGACTCGGAGGCTTTTTGCTGACGAGGTGAGATGGTGGGTAGCGACGACGGGATGGTGATTGACTGGTACGTCGTGCCGTGTGTCGTGCGTATGGTTGAGCGGCGATTTGACAAGGCGGTTGCAGGCAGAGTCAGGTTCCCGTCTTGCCGGACACGCTCCGACCACCAGCCGCTGCTGTCGCTCCAGCAGATATCATCGTGGTGGATGACGCCTCACCCCCTCCCACCAAGAAGCAGAAGCTGCAGCAAGACGATCCACGCGCTGGGTCGGGCACTCGTGATGACAACATGCGGGATGTGGACGGCTGCTCGAGCCCAGGAGAGTCATGTCCTCCGGACACTGTGCAGTTGGAGAACATGATACCCGCGCCCGGACAGACGATATGGCGCAAAGTCTTTCCTCCCTCTCATTCTCATCGCTCGGAAGAGCCATACAGCACGAGAAGGAGCTCTGCCACCCATGTCCGCGAGGCGTGTCCGTCTCCGGACGTGGTCCCCGCCGCGTCTGACGTCGACCCTCCAGCCACGTTCAATGCGGGTCCTGAAGCGGACGTGATCGACCTCACGGAGGACTACGACCAGCCAGGGGTGGATATCATCGACTTGACCGAGGATCAGGTGGATCCCGAGCTGAGACGCGACTCACCTGAACGACGAGATGTAGCTCGAAGCCGTGCTCCCAATACCTCCCATTCTCAGACAGCAGAAGAGTCTACGCGTCCTGGTAGAGGGTCATCGTCTACTACGGATGACACCCGCACCACGGCTAACCTTGGCAAAGCTGAAGCGTCCGCGCTGAGCTTCTTGAAACGGCATGTACCCCCGCCGTTCTCCGTTCTCTCTGTGCAAGAGACTGACTGCAGATACCCTCACCCAGCTACCTCTCAGAGTACGCCGCAGACCGCGCCGCGCTCGCCAGCGCATACTCACGCGCGGCGACCTTCTCCACCCAAACCGTACCCCGACACTACGACCCCCCTCCGCCCGTCCCAGACAGCACGGTGCGCATCCCGCCTCCGCCAGAGCACCACCGCAGCCGGCTCGACATCGTCGCGGCGCTGCTCGACTTACCGGCGGGCGACGTGTTCGCGGCGCCCGCGGCGTCGCGGAACAGCGTCGAGTGGGACGTCGTCTGGGCGGAGGAGGCGGGCGACGTCATCCTCATGTGCTACGGCACCACTTCGCGCTGTCCCGCTGCGGCCCCGGCTCCCCAGGGCAAGGGTAAAGGCAAGGGCCGGGAGAAGGGGAAGGGGAAGGGGAAGGGACGGGCGCCGGCTGGGGGTGGCGTGTATGGGACGTGCGAGCAGCGGTTCGTACTGAGGCGGAGGGAGTGGGATGAGGAGGATAGGTAAGTGTTCCTCATTCTTTTCTCGTGCGTCGTGCGTTGTGGGATGGTGGATGACCGATGTGCGTGTTTGGACGATAGGTCTACCCCGGGGGTGTGGCCGCTGGTCGCGGTCGCTCACCAGATGCTCTTCAGGCCCTTGCCGTCTTGACATCTCTAGGCCTTATATCCGCTGTGATGAATAACTTAGATTGTACCTAATTCCCTAGTGTTCGCACGTCTGCCGTTTGTATCTCCCTCACTCTGTAAGGCGGTATTGGAAGCTATGACAGGGGCATTTGTAAAAGCAAAACAAGTCTACCTCTCCATGTTCAGTCTGAATGATCAAGCCATGGGCTACCGCTAACATCGAGCTTGTATCACAATGATAGGCACTGTAGATGCTGCATAATCACTCTGTTACAAGATTTGTTCGGGTACATTTAGCAATAAGCGGACTGGGAGCTTCTGTTAGCGAGCTAACAACTTAAAGCTTGACCGAGGGATGCTCAATGATGGCGTGGAACGCCTTGCTCAAGTCGTCCTTGAGGTCCTATACGCATGTGAGATGCACTCTTGGTAGAGGCGTCCGCATAATGGCTCACCTCCACGTTCTCAACGCCGATGCTCAGGCGGATGAGACGAGGGTCGGCCCGCGGATCGGACTGGATGCGATGCTCGATGAGCGACTCGACACCGCCGAGGCTCGTGGCGGGCTGTTCGCATAAGGCCACAATCAAAACTTGGACTGAGGATGACAGCACCGACGAAGGGAACTTACGATGAAGTACTTGAGCGTGTGCGGCAGGAGAGAGGCATAGACGTCATTGGTCAGCTTAGAACGTCGACGCAGGTCAATTGCGGGTTTGGTGGGCGGTATTTGAGCAAGGATGTATGGCTCACCAAGACCGCGAACGTGGGGTTCCACCCGCCCTCAAGCTGGGTCTTCGGATCGAATCCGCGTTCGTCCACACCCTGCAGGCTGGAGTGCCAGACCTTCTCGATGACTCCGGCAGGGATGCCGTCCGTTGCCTTGCCCTATAGTAAGATGGTTAGCACGATGTCTCTCTTACATTGTGAGCCCATGCGCATACCCCGGCGGCTTTTCCCAGCCACTGAGCAATCTCATAGGCAGACTGAGACTGGCGCGGGATGCGAAGGTGGAGCGTGCGCATGGACCGCAACAGGAGCCAGGACTCGAGGGAGCCTATCATGTTGCCGAGGAAGGTGCGGAGGTGCCAAAGCTATCGGAACGTGCAATGGTAAGCATGCTGATAACAATTGGAGTCGTGGGTCCGCCCTTACCTCCCTCCACGTCTCGAGGGTAGGGGCGACGAGGACACCGCAGAGCAGGTCGGAATGACCGCCAAAGTACTTGGTGCCTGTGTGGCCGTCAGCACGGACATGAGTAGGTCGCACCGATGCTGACATACCGCTGTGCATGATGAGGTCCGCGCCCCACTTGAACGGGTACTGGAGAGGCGGCGGAGCAAAGGTCTAGTCCACCACCAACCAGCCTCCAGCCGCATGGACCTGTCACATTGCCCTGTGATTAGAGATGGGACCAGCGGATGCGACCAAATACACACCTTGTCGGCGTAGTACTTGATATCCCTACATGCATGGGCATCAACACCGTTTCTTTTGAACGAATCCACAGGATGTTCATACCGACTCTCGCCCGTAGGGTTAAGAGGGGTCTCGAGCCAGCACAAGTCGCCCGGTTGGAAGTCGTCGTCGAGAACGATGATAGGCAGCTCGTCGTTGCGGCTGCGTTTGTAGACATCGATAGTCTCGTGGAAGCCATGGTAGCCCTCGGTCACGGCGATCCGCTTCGGTTTGAATTGGACAAGCGCCTAGAAGTTACGCTATATCATTTCAGGTACGGGAGAAAAGCATAAGTCCTTACAGCGTAGGAGGCCGAGAGACCAGAGGCGTATGTGAGAGCAAAGCCATCCTATGTTATTCGCCGTCAGTCCATACAATCATATGTATATAAGTCAGGGGACCGTACATTGATCTTGCTCAGGACGCGCTCGACCCGTGTCTTCACGCTCTGGGTGTAACGCGAGTACACATGTCGGGTAGGGTGCCACTCATCGAATTCGTCTGCGTCGTCGACTTCAAGAGGGTTAGCGGCTCTGAAGGCTGTAATATACCGAATTTGAACGCATATACGCGGCCGAAAATAGAGGAGGTTCCCATACTGGTAGAGACGGAGATGGAGGGCGCTACCTCCGGGCCATGGAGGTCGTCGTCGGCGTGGACGAGCTGCGTTCCGCTGAGCTTTTTTTCAGCCTGAGGTGCCATAGATGCTTTAGGATGTCTCCGGGGGGCGTGTGGGAGAGAATCGCCCGAGGGATGGACGATAGAGCATGAGTTCGCTCGCGGGCGCCATTTAAGTAACTGGTGGTTTTGGGCAGGCCGTTCAGTACACGGCCGGCGCTTATCTGGTGTACCAAGAACGAGCGTCGTTTAGCGCCCGTTAGAACGTTCAAACCGCCGGCGCGTGCGTGCAGTGCCTCGGCAAGTGCTACGGACTTCACCCATCGAGCCTGGTCCTTTGTCTTATGCACATCAACGTTCGTGTAATAAGGCATTCAACGAAACTTGACGGGAGTCCAAGGTGCGGCAAACTACAGATATACTGACTCCATCGAGTTGCCACGGCCCAATAGGTCACGGTGAACACGTACAAGCTCAGATTCCACGCGACCTCTCATGTATGAATGGTTGACAAGCATGTATAGCTATTTGTCGCGCTGATGGTAGTCTAGCTTGCGCTGAAAGAGAGCCCAAACTTCCATCCTTGGTGTACGTTCGAGGGCGAGATCGCAGTACTGTACTTCCAAGCTACCGTCGGCCCTAAGGACTAAGTACTAACGTGGTTCAACACATACTGTGAACACTGCTAAGTCGCAAGATGGTGAAGCATTCGCGCCCAGGTGCTCGTCCTTGCAGCCATGTGCGCCTGGGACTCAGATAGGTCCACTTACCCTTGCCTTGAGTGTACTAGAATCACGTCGATCGTAACACCCACGGCTGCAATGCCAGCAACCTACGTTGCGGGGGCACGCTCTCCTGAGCTTTAACGACGCGGACCCGGAGAGGTACCAGGCCGCCGATTCTATACGTACACACTACGGAGGTCAAGACATATAGGAAGGAGTGGCGGTGAGAGGCGAGGGACAAGACGATCAGGACTCGGATATATCCTGAAACCAAAAGACGAGGAGAAAGGAGAGACCTATGAAACGTACTGGTCGTGAGATATCCAACACGAGGGGTCCATTAATATACTAGGTAGCCGGAAGGAGGGTGATATCATACGGTCACAGAGAGCAGCCGCCGCCGGGCGCCCCCACACTGCACAACCTTCGTTCCGAGGCAGCGAGCATCACGCCCACCTTACTCTCCCGCCACTCGTCTCGAGGACGGGTAGACGCGAGACGTGTGCGGGCGGCAGGAGCGTCGCGAAGGAACAAGCGCAGGCAGTGTAGCCGCGGTCAGTTGCTGGAGGACATGCGCGAGACGACGAGCGCGAGCGCGAGGATGACTCCCCAGCGCCACTTCTCCCAGATCATCTGGCGCAGCGATGCGGCCCAGCCCTGGCCAACGCCGTTCAGGCCATCTGGAGATGGGATGCTACCGTTCGGCGTCCGAGAAACAGCCTTGTCGTTCGATGAGGGAACAGGCGCCGGAGCGACGGGAGTTGGGGGCACGAGCTTCGGACTAGGCGCTGTCGTCGTCGTCGATGCTGAAGCCTTGGGAGCCGGGGTAGCCGACGCGCCACGCTCCTTCTGCGCCATGTTGGGAACGTCGCGCGGCGTAGGTGTGCAGTACTGTATTGCAAGAGCAAGAGTGTATCAGCACTGGATCCAAGCATCGCCATGTTTGGCACACATAGTCGCTTCGCGAAGCTTGGGGTGCGGTGTGGTCGCAGATGCAGTAGTGTACAGTCTCGCAGCACCATTTGGTTGCCGGCCGCCACATTCAAAGGGGTGTGGCCATCTGGATCGGGAGATTGAAGCTTACCTCAGGGAACGCTTCTCGGAAACGTTTCTGTTGGAGGTTCCACGAGTGACTTCGAGCGGCATACACGCGTTTCTCGGCATCAGTTGAGGTGACAGATCCCGTCGTCATCTCATCGGAGAGCATGAAAGAAAGAAGGCCGGTCAGACTGTGGGGGGGGGGGGGGGGCCGAGGGTTAGCCGTAGGTCAAAGCGCGTGACGAACCCGGGTAACTAACATTGTCGCCACACTCCATGCGGGATTCCACTGTGGTGCCGTGTAACGCGGTGAGGAAATGCGGCTTGACATGTCACCGTGATACTCACAGAACCGGGATGGAAGTCCGACATGGAGAAACAAATCTTCTTGTCTGGTTGAAAGCGGCCGGAGGGGGTCAGCATCTAGCGGCTGATGTCAGCGCGTGTATGCGATCGGTGCAAGACTAACGCACCTTGATGCCTGGAGGCTTGAAAGGGTATTCGGACGGGAAGAGGAGAACACCATGATACTCTCCTCCTGCATACGGGGAATCCGGCGGACCTCGCTGCGGTCGGGTGTGAGCAGCACTGCGGACAGGAGGACGGGACTGGGGAGCGTACAATGATGTAATTCCCTACGAGAGCTCGGTATGAGGATAACAGTTGCTTGTGAGAAAGAGTTTCACTTACAGGTCAGAATGTTCTTCTCGTCCGGAGCGGCCCACACAAACGGAGGAGGTTCCCTCTGCATGGCGATGTACTCCTTGCTGAGCTGCGCACCAATGAGCCTTCCGCCGGACGCCCGGTGAGATGATACGCACTCGCTTGTACGCTGCCTTGGAAGCCATCACGACGGTCTATCGGCGGATGAGAGCAGGAGGTAGTGCAGGAAGGCGGAGACGGGGGCGGTGGTGGTGGATGTGAAGCTGAAGTTGCTCAGGCCGGATGGCGGGAGCTGTGGGGGGCCGCTGAGCCATGCGGCTCACGTGGCTTGCCTTACATAGTGACCGCGCCGGGAAACAACAATCTCGAAAGCAGTCTTGCGACTCCCACATCGTCCTTGTCCCCGCCTGTGCATTCTTTCTGCCACCATCTGTTTATGACGGAAAACGGGGTCTGTCGAAGTCACCGAGCTCATCTGGGCAATTATCCGCGCCCGGAGCGTTCTCTGGCTGCCGATACTGTGATCTTGCGGCAGACATGGATGTGGTTCTGCCGTACAAACTTCACCTCTTCCTGGAGTTCTACTGAGCCAGCGACTCAGGATCTGCGCTCATCCAGGAACGACAAGTCAAACCCCCTTCCACACCTCGGCCTACATCCTTTGACCGAGCGGAGCGTTGCATGAACGCCGGGCTCGCAGCACTCGCTGCGTATGTATGCCTCGAGATGATCAACTATGTGTGGTCCAATATCTCGGCTTACCACGCGGCTCCAACTGTATGGCTGAATATGTGCATCGCGATGTTTGTGGCCAGTACGACCGTGCCGCCGCTGCCATTGAACCTGATACATACAAAGGGGACACTGCGCCGAGGTACATCAATCCGGTCGCGTGGTGCTGGATATGCAATGAGATGCGCACATCTCTTGTCAAAGGCACCACTTCGTACGCAGATAGCGGTGAGCTCAACCAGGGGAGTCGAGGTGATATCCACGGTTGGCACCAGCCGTTCTCAGAGACGCCCTCAACACTCGCGTGGAACCACATACCATCACGGATAGCGAGCAAGGTGTGGGTGAGCGTCGATATATCCCTGCAACATGTGCACACGTCTTCGCCGAGCTGAAGTGTTGCGACTCGCTGTAGGCAACACGATGCCCAAAGCTACTATAGCATGGACGACCTCGAGGTGTCCTCGTCTTCCATCCGCAGACCTAGGACACCTTGCGCGTATACTGCCGGCGGATGTCCCATGCCTGCCCAGTTCCTGAATGTCGGTCAGTGACTACTGGCTGCGCCCACCTCGGTCCGAGAGACGTAGCCGCCCTTCCAAGACCATTTCTGTGTATGCGATAAGCCGGCCGAGAAAGTCAGTAGGATGTCGGGAAAGTGCATACCGATCGCGATATACGTGAGCGGTTTTGTGCTATCGTCCTTTGATTGGCTCAGCTGACCGTCGGCACTCTAGAGAAAATAGGCAGCTTCGGCGTGTACAACGGGATTTCTCAGTCGCTGAATAGCCCGACACACCGCTCGATCTATGTACAAGACGCAGGGCTGGGTCGCCCGTTTCTTGCGACACAAATTGGACAAGATGGATCGGTAAGCCAACCATGACGATGGATTCGACAGTGCTGTAACATGACGCTCGACGAGCTTGTTCTAACCACTAGTACTACAGTGCTGTATATTCTCGTCCAGAATCTATCGTTCAAGCTTGGATGATGCCGACACTCATGCCGCGCACGACGTCAGCCCTGTTGATCCTCTTGCAGGCCGACGGCGGATCACAGATGCAACACGATCGGCGTGCAGATGGCAATAGGCATGCTCCCTCCCGGATCGAGGTGACGTATGCGCGTATGCTCAACACGCTATGTACTGGCACTAGCATGGTCCCTGATCGCGACAGAATCAGGTCTGGTTAGCAGCCTGTACAGTCAGGAACCCTGCAGGAATCAAGCACGGTTTCCCTGCCATAAACGTCGTTACGTACCGTGTACTGTACAAGTGCCCTGGATCGGGAGATCATATTATGAATGACAGCGGATGTTTACGAAACATTGTGGCCCTCCGGAGGCTGGTACTGCTCGCGGAGAGAGCGGCCGCAGCTCCCCAGCACGGCTGGGGATAGAGCACTGCAACAGAGGTGCTTGAGCAGTTGGACGAGCACCATGGTCACCGGAATAAGGGCCACATTTGTTCCTGGTCACCGGCATGTGGACCGTTTCTCCTGAACTCCGCAGGGCGGAGGCCGAAAGTGCAGCGGGAGACGGGGGCGGAGTTTGGACATGCCGGGCGAGCGCCGGAAGGGGCCGAAAGGGCCGAGGGGCGGGATGGGTGCAGAGGGCGTTGCATAACGCAGCCGCAATAGGCCCAAGCCCAAGCCTTGCTCTCCTTCTCCATCTCGTCCTTGGCCTCCTCTCCGCTGTCCACGTCCTCCCCCACACCGTCCGCCACGACGTCTAGCGCGGGTATGTGCCCTGCGCGTAACCTCTCCCGGCACCTCTGATTCAGTGCTCCTCGGACATAGCACGCAATGCAGCCTTCCCAGCTTGAGATTGAACGCGAGGTCGAAGCCCTCCGCGACATCAGGCGGAGGTCAACCGCCCAGGGCGGACCCGGCTCCCTCATCCTAGACCCCGATCTTCCAAGCGAGACCGCACAGTCGCAGGCCGCATACTGGTCGCCGCCTGACGACTCGAGTAGCAGCTCGCACGACAGCCACTCCGAGCACAGCTCCGTCGCCGCGCAGGACGATCCGTTCCATCTCTTCTGGGTACCAGCTCGGGTACACCCAGAACTCGCACCAAAGGAGTTCAAGGAGTTCCTGAAAGAGCATGCTCGTGCCGACAGTCCTCCCGTTCCTGCCCCAGGGCGCTCAAATTCAGTAAACTCTGTGGGCCTCGGCCGCAAGAGGTCGATGCTCAGCAGACAGTACGACCCCGCCAAGCATCCAGATGCGAGCGACAAGGACGAGGAGGTCGTCCCCTTGCGCCGCAACCGCACGAGCATCTACGCCAACGTGCCGCAGCTGACTATCAGCGATCTGCAAAAGCTCGAGGAGCTGGCGGAGGAAGCATCCAAGAGCGATGATCCTTCGAAATTGCGGAGCGTGCTCCGGAGAAGCCTCAGCTTGAATATCGCTCCTTCTGGTACGTGTTGCTCACTCCTCGTTGCGCGCATGGCGTCAATGCCTTTGCAGTCATCGACCAGATGGACGATCTTCGGGATCCTGGAGACGATGTCGACGCCCCAATTATCGTGCCTCCTCCAAGTCAGGTTCTGAAGCGTACTGCACGCACGAAGATCCGTAAACCAGGGACTGGTGAGGGAGCGCATCGCTTCACGACTACTCGCAGTCGAAGAAAGTCACTCGGCGGACGGGCGGCCACCATGGAGCCTCGTTCCTCTAGCGATCTTTCTTCCAGCGATCACGGAGATGTGGATACGATTCGACGTGTCAGCCGACCGACCGATGGTATCCCTGAGGTGCCGCCACTGCCTCGACCGGAGTCCTACAGCGTAGAGGCGGCAATATACGATGCGTATGCTCAAGAGGAGGCAGAGCGTGAGCAAGGCGTGGAGCAGCCTCCGCTGTCCAGGAGTCCTGACATCGTTACGGAGTTGGTCGCCGACGATACCCCCGTGTCCCCAGAGCCCGAGCCTCAACCCGATACCATTCCTGCCGTCCTTCACCATCCACAGCCTCAGCGAGCACTTGCGCCCCCGTCGTCTGCGGAATTACCCATCCCTCAGCGTACCCCTTCCCCTTCTACACCCGATCTTACGACATCCCCGTCCACCTCGGAAAGTGTCCACCAAGCCCGTCCATCGCTGCAGGGTGCACCACCATATCACCCACCCTCACCTAGCCCCTCAGAGCGGTCGGAGCGCTCAGACCACCGACGCGAGAAAGACAAGAAAGGGCTGTTCGGTAAGTGGGGTGGTGACAAGGGGAGCAAGAAGCACAAGGAGAAGGAGAAGGAGCACCGTGAGCGCGAGCGCGAAAAGGAGAAGGAGAAGGAGAAAGAGAGCGGCTTTTTCGGGTCCCTCTTCGGCTCGAAGAAGAAGCAGGAGGAACCCCAGGCGGTTGCCAACAGCGCTGCGGGACGGGAGACCGCTGCAGCCTTGCTGGGTGCCTCCAAGTCGTCCAAGAACTACGTCCCCCCTCCCTCACCACAGCTCGGCGGGATGTATGCTCGGTACCCGATTCACGTCGAACGCGCTATCTACCGGCTCAGCCACATCAAGCTTGCAAACCCTCGGCGGCCTCTGTACGAGCAGGTCCTCATCAGCAACCTTATGTTCTGGTACCTCGGCGTCATCAACAAGACCCAGACTCAGGGCCAGGGTCAAGGCCAGAACGGCGCGGCGGGCGCGTCACAGGCTCAGCCTGCAGCTGCCGCCGGTCCCTCGTCTGCGGAGAAAGAGCGGCAAGAGCGGGAGAGGAAGGAACAGGAGGAGAGAGAAAAGGCGGAACGTGAGCGCGAGAAGGCTGAAAAGAAGGAGAGCCAGCGCAAAGGCAGTCTCACCAAGCCCGCGGCGGCTGGGGCGGCGGGGTCGAGCGTGCGGCGGGCGGAGACACCAGTACGGGGTCCACAGTACGAGATGCAACATCGAGCGATGGAGCAGGGTTATGGTGCGTACGGCCAGCCGCCAGGTGGAGGATCGCCGCCTGTACGGACGTCCTCAGCGCCCCCGCCGCCGATGCCGAACGCACCCCGGTCACCACAACCGATGAACCAGTACTCGGTGCAGCTCGTACAACCCCAGCCCCGACCTGCGACGTCTCCAGGGAGCGCGAACAACCAGTACTACGAGATTGGGGAGCCGTCGTCGCTGACGCCTCAACAGTACCCCCTCCTCGTGACCGGCGCACCTCAGTTACCACCAGGCGCAATGCCTCCTGTGGCGGTCGAGCAGACATGGATAGCAGGTTCGAACCCTCCGGCGCTATCGCTCAGCCATTCTTCCACTTCTCCCCCTCCTCGATCGGGCTCCCCACCAGCCTCGCCATCATCTCCCAATTCGCGGCGGCCTCGATCGCCGCCCTCGAACAACCGGTATACGCCCGCACAGGAGAAGCAGCCGTATAGCGGCGTGGGCGCAGGTGGCGGCGCTCGACTGCCTGGGCGGTCGCTATCCGCGACTGCGTCTCCGTCGCAGCCGATGGCGCCGATGAACGGGAAGGTGAAGAAGGTGATGAGCGCGCATGCGGTCCCCCCACGACAATCGAGCGAGGACGAGGACGTGCCCCTCGCCCTGTGGCAGCAGCAACAGCAGCGAAGAAAGGATTTTTGAGCGGTCGGTCACTCCTTTTCGTGTCGTGTCGCGCCAGTTTTTCTTCCTTCCGAACTGTACATCATTCGTTAGCATCTCCCTCCTCTCCCATCCCCACCCGATCTTGTCCGCGCTTTCGCTCGTTCGTGCCGGTTATTTCGTAGTCGACCATCTAGACGTTCATGCACCAAGTAGTAATCCTTTCGGTCGCCCGCTCCCCCATTCCGCTACCTTCGCACATCATGCACACCACCATGCACTCACATCTACACATCCCGCCCGTTCCAGCACACATCACACACACCCATGACACACATACATACATATCGCATTTGTCCCGCCCGCATGCATCTATCCTCCCTGTCTTCCTTAGCCCTCGCCCGCTCCCCGGACACTCACACCCTGCACTCGCACCCGCACCCTACTCTCAATCCCAATGATGCAACACCCCCACCCGCATACACCCATACTCCCGCTTCCCCTCATGGCTGCGGTGCGCGTCCTCCGTATCGTAATTCTTACTCTCTCGTTTTCTGTCGAGCGCGTCGTTTTGCCTCGAGGACTGTTCGGATGTTGCTAAGTACGCGTACTACACTACAATATTCTGCTGGCGCAGCGGTGATTGTATATTGAGCTTTCGGGCTATCCACCTCCCTCTTGATTGATTTGTTTGTGAGGATGCAGCGAGCTTCATCCCATCGTGACAAATTGTGTACGTAGGTCAGATGGACCAAGCGCGTAAGTCTAGCGAGCAACCTGGACCCAAGGCGGTGACGATATTGAATGTGACATGCTGGCTGACAGCATGTCACGGCATTGAGTCGTAAGCGCCGAAACCACACAGTTGAACCGCGACGGCGGCGTGGTGTGCCCTTGCAGTATTCTTTCCGCGAGTGATTCTGCAGCCACTGTCGAAATGTCTATGCGAGAACTAGGAAAGAAATTTCTGCTTATCCAGCTTAAGTTATTAAACATCTCGAAAACCCGATGACCAGGACAGGTAGGTGGCTTTGATGAACAGTATCTGCAGATGTGTACTCATTGTGATATTTCAAGAGCTGATATGAAGCGTACGTGCACAGTGACACCACATGGAATCATAATGTCGGTTGTGCCACTCCTTGGTTCAGACGGTGCGCGTCCGAGTCCGCGAAGAAGTATAAATATACAACTCAGTGTGATATAATTGTCCCTCAACTTCCCATCACACGCGGATAAGAACGAGGTCGGAAAGAATCGTCTTGCCTCGCCTTCGCTCAGGAACTGTGGGAAGAAGGCGAAGGCATCTGAGAAGCTCCCGCCTTATCTCTCCAGGTGCGTATCGGACGCCGCCATGACTGTTGGCCCCCTCACACCCACTGAATGTTCTGCACAGGACTGTTAGGTATCTCTGCAATTAGAGAGAGATTCGCTACTCTTGGTGGCCTCATGTCCACCCTATCGACCCGCAAACACAGTCCACTCCTTTCACTGAGTCAGGTTCAATATGATTGTTGATTCTTCCCCGGTGCCATTGGCTAAGAGAACCGTTTCACAGTACGGTGCATCGCTTATGGCTCTCAAGCCAGCATATCCGGGTCTGCGAGGGCCCGAAGCTGAAAGCAGAACTTTCCCGAAACGATGGCACACGACCAGGTGCATGCGACCGGCCCTTCAAGCTCCTCGATAGCTTACCGAGAGATAAGGACGAAGAACAGCTCGAGCTATTGTAAGCACACCCCAGGCTCGACGGTAGTGCAGGTACAGCGTGCGCACGTCGAGAGATGGCCGGGGACTACCCTGAGAAGTCACACGCGAAGATCATCTGTAAGGCGTCGGGGGTTTGGTTGTCACCACAGATGCCGCATACATATGGCACAAGGGGTGGGTGAGCTGCCTATCAACTTCAGCACCATGTCGCTCGATTCTCCCCCACCTGCAGGCTCTCTGCCTCTGCGCCTGGCGTCCGACGCAATGCAAACGACTACCCATTCCTCGCTCGGCCCTTCCCTTAAACGCACTGTTCGCCCCACTTTGCCAGAGGATAGGTTCGACTCGGCAGGTCCTCGCCACAAGACGATGAACGGGGGCTCAGAGCCTGGCTGGCGTGGTCGTCTTCATAGCGTGGATCACGTAGTCACCGTCCGAGACGTCAAGGAGTCTTCACCCAAGTCAGTGTACACCGCATCGCCGCATTCATCAGACCTGACGTTCCTCGCTAGCTACAAAGTTCAGAACCCGGCGGTGAGTGCTGGCCGCACCACCCGCGTGCACCTTCTGATCATACACCGATAGCATCACGACTTCGCTCGTTACGTCTTACCTGTCAGCGAGAGTGAGATCAAAGAACAGGAGTGGCGGGGAAAGAATGCGAACACGACGGCTCCTCCTTCTCCTTCGTCGCCGAGCGAATCCTCAGCTGGGTCGGAAATCACTCTCACATCGGACACCGTTGACGAACGCAAGAACACGACTACCGTCTCATCACCAGCTGTTTCGGAGGAGCAGCAGCGGTTCCTCAACAAGCTTCTTGAAGAGTTTCGCACCGTGAAATCCTTTACGCATAATCCCGGGGTTCCGAAGGCAGACCTGAAGCTCTTAGACGGCAACGCTCTGGATCAACTTGAAAGCCGACTAAGCGTCGATGACCAGTGCGTAGTAGCGCCCATGTTATGTACATGACCGACATACCTACCGCTCTCCCAGAGACACTCCAGATTCGTGGATCCCGCGCTCATCCGAGTTACGTCGTCTCACAGGCAAGCATCCGCTCAATGCAGAGCCCGACCTCCTATGTTTGTACGAAGCTGGCATGATTACACCGACGAAGTGAGTTACCAAGGCATGCTCATACGACATATGCAGACGCTCGCACAGGTTACATTTCGTTCGTAACCATGCCGCCGTTCCACAATTGAACTGGGAAACACACACGGTCTCTGTGTATTCCGACCCACCGGGTTTGGTGGCGAAGCCGAGGGAATGGACGATGGACGAGCTCACATCCGGGGAATTCAATGTCTTCGAGATCCCCGTTACGCTCGGTTGCGACGGCAGTAAGTTGATATCTTACAGTTCATCTTGCCCTGAGCCATATGGCGGCCGATGGCCCTATGCAGATCGTCGTCGAGAGGTCAACATGGTCAAGCGAACCGCCGGGTTCAACTGGACCGCTTCGGGAGTGTCCACCTCCCTCTGGCGTGGCGTGCCTGTGCGCGACGTTCTCTTAGCCTGCGGCCTTCGTGATACACCCGCCGGTGAGAGATGGTGAGACGTTTGCCCCAGTAGGCGCCGATATTGGGATCTCACCAAGCACGCATTCCCTCAGGTATCTGAACTTCGAGGGCGCGGATGAGCCATCCTCAGGTCGGTACGCGACGTCGATACCGCTCACACATGCAATGGATCCGACCAACGACGTGATGCTCGCGTTCGGCATGAATGGTCGTGTGCTTCATCCCGACCACGGTTACGTGAATTTCTTCTCCACCCTTCGTCAAGTGTACAATCGCTGAAGCGCCTGGGCATAGCCACTGCGTGTGATCATCCCTGTACGTACCATAGTATTAACTCAATATGTACACAGGCCGCCGTAACTGAGCAAGCTTACAGGGGTACGTCGGAGGTCGCCAAATCAAATGGCTCAAGAAAGTGGGATATGGCTATGTTATCGCCTTGGGCATAACTAACGAGGGACCCCACAGATCTGGGTCACGAAGGAACCCAACAAGTCGCATTATCGTGAGTGACTGCTTGACAGCGTCTACAAGTCTGCGAGACTCAAGATCCTGGTAGATATATGGGATAACAAGGTCGTGCCGTCCTTCATCGACTCCAAAACTCACCCATTAGCAAAAGCGTTCTTCGAGGACGAAAGCACCGCTTGCTGGGAACAGGTGTATATTGACCTGTACTAGGTATCATCATGGGTTCTGCTCACCACTGTGCACCCTAGATTCTGCAGTCGATCATATGCAAGCCGGCTCATGATGAGCACATAGAGATAGCAGACCAGAGCGCACTTGAAGCTACGTACACGGTGCAAGGATTCGCGTTCAATGGTGGCGGGAACCGCATAGAGCGTGTCGAGCTGAGCCTTGACGGGGGTAGAACCTGGAGGTGGTGCTTCCGTCACTTCTTGGACTTGCCACTGAGGTGTAGTGCTCGAGTCTCTGCCCCGTTCGTGCAGTGCTGACGCTCGTGAGTGGTATAGGCACGGCACCAAATATTGGGCTTGGCTGTTTTGGTACCACCCTGACTTTTATGGTTCCAACCCTAGGAGCTTTCTGATGTCGTCTGTAGGTCGTGCGAAGTGACGTTGAGAGAGCTTGCCGAGGCTTTTGAGGTAGTCGTCCGGGCGCAAGACAACCAGAAGATGTACCAGCCAGAGCATATCACCTGGTACGACTCGGTTTTGGTTGCATGATCACGAACCGGAGCCTTCCTGATCCTTTGCCTCTTGCGCAGGACACTGACAGTGCGTTGCTGCTCACGATTTGTTAAATACGGACGCTCACATTTCTCCACAGGGCATGATGAAGTACGACGTAATCTCAGGCAAGCGCGATACCATATGCATACTGACTGTCTCCCGTTCTATCAGTAACTCCTGGTATCGCGTCCGTCCAAGCGTTGTACGCGACCCCGGGTCCGGTGGCATCCGCAGCATTCGCTTCCAGCATCCCGTGGCGCCCTTGGATGAAGACGGCGGATGGATGATCTCTCCCGACGTGCCACAAGATACCTCGGGCGAGTCCGTGGATGCATTACCGTCATTCTCTTTGGAGGAGATCGCGCGCCACGACAAGGCGGTAAGTTATTCAGACTTCCTCGGCTTCTTACACTACAATTCCGACCTGGCGGCACGCAGGACGATGCCTGGATCATCTTGGATAACAAGGTATACGACGTCACTTCGACGCTCTCCTGGCACCCGGGTAAGACCAAGACTTTGTACAGTTATGTCCCGGAGCGCTGACATTCACGACCATCAGGCGGACCAAGGTCCATCCTTATGTACGCAGGGAAAGCATCGATAGCTCCCTCAATCGAGGTAGGGGTCTGTGCATCCTGAGGTTCTCACTGACGCCGTATGCGTTGCATAGTATAAGAATATACACGACAACTGTGGGAGCTATCTCCATCTTTGCGCCAACCAGTGGAGCTTATATGGGCTCCGTTCACTTCCACAGTTGCACACGGTAGAAGGGACGAGTGCCTTGTCGGTGTGTTGAACGCGGAAGGTATCAAGGCGATGGAGGAGGATGCCAAACGCGCAGCTCGAGAGCTTCAGGAACTCAAGGAGGCGCGGGTAGGCCTCGCGCTGCAGCCCGATGTCTTTACGGCGGCGAAGCTCGTCAGGCGTACTAGCGTGACAGCAGACTCCAGGTGCAGATTGTTCATCGGTTCCCCCCTTGCGCTCACGCTCATACGCCACGTCAGGTTGTACACCTTCGAGTTGCCTCGTAATGTCGACGGTGCTCCCGGACGTCTCGGTCTCCCTGTTGGACAGCATGTTCAGATCGCGCTTCATTTCAAATACCAGGCCGTCATGCGGAGCTACACGCCAGTGCGTCCGGTTCTCCCGCAAGACGAGGATGGGACGTTCGATCTACTCGTTAAGACCTACCTGTCCATCGAGGGCTCGGACTCATTCTCTCCCGGCGGCACGATCTCCAACTATCTAGACTGCATGGTAGAAGGTACGCGCGATATGACCACCCGCCTGATTCAGCGAAGCATTGACATTCTGCAAAGGCGAGGAAATCGACATCCGGGGCCCTTCAGGTGGAATCCGTTATAACGGGCGCGGGAACTTCGAAATCGAGGGCAAGAACTACCACTTTGACAAGGTACGTCCACAAACTATCATTTTCGGATGCATGGATACAAGAGTCAACTCGTCTGAGCTTAGATCAATCTCATCGCCGGCGGGAGCGGGTTGACACCTCACTGGCAGCTCATCCATGCCATCCTCTCCGATTCGGATGACAGCACCCTCATCCGCTTGGTCGACAGGTACGTCGGATGTACTGAGTACGAAAGCAAGATGGTACTCACTGGCAGCCTGACATGTTCTGCTTCGCAGCAACAAGACGTATGACGACATCTGGATGCGCGAGGCTCTGGACACCTGTGCAGCACAGCACCCGAAGCGATTCAAGCTCTGGCATGTCGTCACCAATCCTCCCGAGGGCTGGAAGGTGACCCATTGATCTTCGCTCATTTGGGGGAAAGGCGACCATTTACTAACGTCACATCTTACAGTACTCCCGAGGGCGTGTTGACAAGGCCCTGCTGTATGTCACCTTATTCCGGTTACACCCCTAGGTTTTGTGCTAAGCTGTTGTTGCAGGGAACAACATCTCTACCCTCACGAGCCGGGCGTCGCCTCATTCCTCTGCGGCCCTGAGGGCCTCATTGAAGAAGTGGCATTGCCCGCCCTCGCAGAGATGGGCTTCAAGGAGGGTTTGTCGGCATTCGTATTCTAGGACGCAGTCGATCGAAGGGAAGCTTGGATATCGGGGTAGTACATTGTACACATACATATATCAGAGAAATTCTTCGGTTCACTCCAGCAGCGGAGACTCGTCTGCGTTGAGAATCACCCAGGTGAAGAACCTGATAACTTCGATAAAGCCCTCGGCGCGCAGAGCTGGCACACATACAGCATGTCATTAGCATCAGTGTGCCTTATCGACTATAAGCAAAGTGTGAGCTTGACGTACCTTCGTTGACGGTATGCGCGCCATTGAACGAATCGGCGGAGTTCACATGCCCATAGCGGAAAATGTGTTTAGTGAGTTTCCAGTAGTGCTTCGTATCTGCATAGGATACGCATAATGTGAGCGACGGAGGGTTGCAAGTGCGAGACATGAAGAACTCACCGGTGTTTCCGGTGGACATGCCGGGCGCAATGAACGTCTTCTTGTCGTAGCCCGTCCTGTTCGACGCCCCGAGCACACCAATGATCGTACCCGAGAGCAGCTCGAACGGCCCGCCCTCGCCCAACGGCGTAACCGGCGCCGGCTCCAACGCCGTCCCAAACGCATCGGAAATGCGCAAAAGCCCCTTGCTCCCTCCACGCTCGACCTTCTCGCCGAACGCATCCAAGTCGAGCCCGAGACGCTCCACAACGGGGCCCACGACGCTCTTGATGCGCGCCTGGAGCGCCGCGACGGAGCTGTGCACGTCGATGCGGTGGTTCACGATCGCCTCCGCGCGCTCGGGGAGCGCGTTCGTCTTCACGCCGCCGCGGACGATGTCCACCGCCTGCGTCGTGCCCGCGAGCGCGCCGAAGCGCCTGTCCGTCCGCGCGAGCTCCGCCTCGAGCGCGTGCAGCGCCTTGTCCGACTTGCGTGAGTGTGTGATGAGCGTGCGCAGGTGCGGGTCGAGCCCGGGGTCGTGCGTGGCTTGGCATTGGAGGAGGGAGTAGTAGATGCCGGAGCGGTTGAGGTGCGGGACGTGTGGGTTGTCTTCGAGTTGCTTGATGACGGCGGCGAGGATCCCGATGCTCTGGGTGGGGGCGTGCGTGAGATTGTCTCGAGGGATCGCCTATGGGTATGCACTGGTATGAGCTTACCGTGTGTGCAGGCGGGACGCTGGAGTGTCCTCCCGGGGCGGAAACCTCGAACCGGGCGTTGAAGCTGCCTTTCTCCGCCACCGCGGGAGATGAAACAATCACTTGGTCCTTCACGTCGTAGCCACCTAGTAATCCCGTTCAACCTCCGGGAGAATATAGGTTCAGGGGAAGACACCGTACCTCCTTCGTCAATCAGGATGGAGAAACCTTGTTCGCCATACGTTGGTAGCAAGTAGTCACGGATGGCCGTCGCTCCCTGCACATGTGCTTAGCCCGGCTATGATCAAAAACGTGGGCACGCCGCTTACTGAGACACCACCGCGCTCTTCGTCGATACCGTATGCAAGCACGACTGAGCGCGTAGGTGTGAACCCGATGCGGAGCAACTCCTCTACGGCCGTTCTGTATACGAGCGTTATGTGCGTCCCGAGGATTGTATGCAACATATACTCACAATTGGCCTATCAGACCAGGCTTATCGTCGCAGCTACCTCGCCCCCAGATATACTCCCCTATGGTTGGCGTCAAATGGTGACAGTCGTGGGCCGGCTATACGACGTACCGTCATAGTACCCGGAGAATGGGGGATGCTGCCACTGTTCCAATGTCAGAGGCTCGACCGGCACCACGTCTACCGCAATCGCGTTGAGCGATTGGACACATCGTAGCCCGTCCTGTTGCTTACCTTGGTGGGCGGTTAGCAGGATCGGCTTGAGTTCGTCGTTACTGCCCTGCCAGTGGTACACTAGCGCGTACTTGTTGACGTGCGTCTTGCGCAGGTGCTTATGCCTTCAATGAAGATCAATGACGGCTGTTCGGTGAGATGAGCACATTTCGCTACGCACACGAGAGGAAACCGTTTCTCGAGGTACACATGCAGATCTGCGAATATCTCCCAGCGATCATCTTGACCCGGGGGTGACAAGTCGTCGTATGAGACGGTTCTGACAAAAAGCTATTAGCATCCTTGGAGATGGTTGTGGGGTCATCTGCATGACATACGGGACTCGTATAGCGCCTCCGAGAGATTCGTAGGCCTTAAGCTTGAATTCCTTCGTGGCGTAGTCGGCCTCCAGGCTGTCTAAGAACGCGCCGTTCTTCTGCGGGGCGATAGCCTTCGTCTGCGGGCAAACTGCACCCGCCGCTGCACCATACAAGGAAGCTGGAAGAAGCTCGTGAAAGCTCTCGCGAGCAGCGGTACCGCACGCGCGAATGTGGGGGTTGCGTCCCAGGAAACACAAGAGTACGAGTCCTAGACCGGAGCACAGGGCGATCCCGACATTTCGCTTCAGCTTGGCAGGGCGCTCAGAGGGCTGGGAATGGTGGTGTAAATCGGCATATACATCGGTGGTAGCTTTCTCGTCGCTAAAGCCTTGCGCAGGCGACATATAGATCGGGGCCATCTTGCTGACTTGCTGGACGCCTTGTTTCTCGACCTACCGTGGTCGACGTTGGGTCGTCAGCTCTCAAGGTGGTAAGAGGCGGATATCCAGGCGACTTCGGAAAAAGAAGGCGAGGCTATATATGCCGTCCGCACGGCCGACCGTCTTATCTAGGTACTAGGTGTCCACGGAGTGCGATATCCCTGGCTTAGATTGCGAGACCGGCCGTGATCAACCCACCGTGTGCGCGCGAAGACTTGTGGGTGTACAGCGATCATATGGTCCACTTACACGTCGCGAAACTCTCCCACCACATGTGTAGCAGCAATTTGCGAGACAAGAGCGGGACTTGTGGTCAAATAGCGAGAATGTGTTCGACCAGAGTTGGGAACGATTCCTGATCGTCGTGGTCGGCACACAAACGCGCGGCACCCCGGGGCGGGCAACCGGAGGTACGGTCCGGCTTTTGGAGGTCACAGACATGTGACGTCTCGTCACAATTTCGGAAATTCCTCCAGCGAAGGCAAGCGCCCGCACCGTTACACCCGGGCAGACGTCCAGCTCGTCCAAAGCCCTCGCACTCGTGCGGCCTCGTCTACGGTTTCTGGCCTCTCTGTCTCGCTAGGCTCCTGCAAGCTGTGCTTGGGCTCGTTTGATCACTACTATCTGGCCGGGGTCTAAGGATGTCTTTGGTTACCGCCCTCCGGACCGGACGCGCTGTCCACTCTACCCCTGCGACGCTTGCTTCGCCGGCTGGCGCGGCTGTCCAGACGAGAGGCTACGCCGCGCCCGTGAAGAACGCGAAGAAGGTCTCTTGTGCGTATACGCTTGCTCGAGAGAGAGAGGGTCTATCTGACGAGGCGCGCGGGGGATGCAGCCAAGTTCAGGCCGAACGCGGGGAAGGACAACAGGAAGAAGCAGGCTGCCCGGGATGCTGGTGTACGTCTGTACAGTTCGTCCAGTTACAGTTGCAACCTGACGGGTCTGGCGTGTACCGCGAATTTCTGGTCATGCAGCTCTTCCGGCCCATGTCCGTGAACAACCTCACGAATCCCATCTTCCAAAGTGAACAGCGCACGTCGCTGGAACTGCCCACCTTCCGTCCTGTCAGCATCGTTCTCTTGCTGTGTCGTTAGCGCATCCATTGAGCCGTTCACGGCATGTGTAGGAAGCGATCACTCGCACGGCTGCAACGACCGCTATGGCGTTCCCGCAAGACGAATCCAAAGCGCTCAAGGCATACGGTCTTCCGACGAATATCCTTGTTGACGTAGGTTGCCACTATTACATTGATATGCGGGGACCATGAGCTTAGCGACTGCCTATAGTACCTGCTGTTGAGGAAGCCATGCTCGATTGTGCGCGAGGCTACGGTAGACGTACTGGACAGGCTTGACCAGGCGGCTGGGTCGTCTAGTAAGGAGACAAGGGTGGTGTTCAGTGAGTTGCGATACCTGCACGTCTGGTTGCCGTCTTACACCTGTTGGCGTAGCTGGCAAGTCTGGATGTGGGAAGAGCTACCTCCTGCTCCAAGCCGTCCAATACGCCATCCAGAAAGAGTGGATTAGCCTGTACATCCCGCGAGGTCGGTCACCTTTGCCAATTAGTTTGCCAAATTCTCCTCGACTGAACCCGCTATCGCAGCCATTACACTGGTCAACTCCTCAACCTCGTATGCGTATGACGCTCGCACGCAGACATACGGCCAGCCGGCTCTGGCACAACAACTGCTTAAGCGGTTTGTTGATGTCAACGGAGCCCTCATCCAGTCTTTGACTGTGCAGGGGACATATCCGTTTGACGAGCGCCCGGTCAACAACGGTGCGCCATTGGCGGACCTCATCAGCGTTGGGAGCGAGTACCCCCACCAAGCACCTACTGTCCTCAGCGCTTTGTTCGACGAACTCTCGAAGCAGACACGGTATGTATCACCGGCAGTTACTCACCACAGCATCGCTAACGGACAGATTACCATAGGTACCCGGTGTTGCTCGCCATCGACGACTTCCAGGCGTTGTACTGCATGTCCCAGTACCGCGATCCGTTCTTCCGGGCGATCAAGTCCTACCACCTCACGCTCCCCCGGACGCTGCTGGAGTTTGCCAACGGCAAGAAGGCTTTCGTGAGTGTTGCAGTACTCCTCGAGTGCGCTGTTTCGTGACGAGTTTGGGCAGGCGCGTGGTGCGGTCATCGGAGCGCTGTCGACACAAAACACTACCTACCGCGCTCCGCTTGAGCTCGTGGAGGCTCTTGGCCTCGAGCCCACCGTACCCTCGAACCCCTACGTCCATCGGGAAGCGGAGCTCGTTGACTATGCGAAGGGCCTGGAGAACTTCCACGTCCCTGAGCAACTTACTGTGGATGAGGCGGCGGCGATGTTTGATCTCTGGCACCAGTCGAAGGCTCTCCACATCCGTAAGTGATCGTCCAACTTTTCACTGTAGACCGAGCGACTGACATCTTTGCTTAGCTCGCGGAGACGAGATGTTCCTGGCCAAGTACACCGAGGCGGGAGGGAACGCGCGGGAGTTTGTGAAGAAGGGCCTGCTGCAGACTGTTGCGATGTAGAGGCTCCGTACAATTATCGTAGTACCTACTAAGACACTAATGGTTCCCCTGGTGGCTAAACGGTCATGTGACTGACGCGTCCCCACGGGCGCCTGTGTGTGGTTTGAATCCTTGGAGAGACGCGTGTGGGCGCCTACACGCTCGGTAGCCGACAGCCATGTCCCGTCTCCCACGGTTGCGCTCTTCCTCCCCCGACAGACCACATCTGCCCCCCACGACGACCATGGCCGGGCC
Source organism: Trametes polyzona (assembly GCA_022606195.1). Classification (NCBI taxonomy): domain Eukaryota; kingdom Fungi; phylum Basidiomycota; class Agaricomycetes; order Polyporales; family Polyporaceae; genus Trametes; species Trametes polyzona. The sequence continues at coordinate 807,928 of JABYQF010000012.1, read as the reverse complement.
CTCCATGGCCTCCTCCTCAACAGGAGCATCAATGACAACGACAACCACGACGACGTCTCTCAAGCGCAAGGCAGCGACGCAGGAGAACATCGGCCCCGAGCACCCGCGCAAGCTCCCCGCCATCGCCGAGGCGGACACGAATCAGCCCCTGCGGCCGTCCAAGGTCGCGCCGAACACGACCGCGGCGGGCAGGCTGGGGCGGGGGCCGCCCCCGCTCACGAAGCCGCGTGCGCCGGCGCTGTCGACGTCGACGTCTGCGGGCGCGGTGAGGAGGACGGCAAGGGCGACGAGTGCGCCACCGAAGATGGCGCCGGTGCGGCCGCCCGCGAGGCCGGCGGCGAGGACCGGTTCTGCTGCGTGAGTGTTTGCTTTGGTTCAGAACGTGCATGACGAGACAGTAGTCTACTTGAGGGTGCCCCGGGGGAGGACTTGATATTGTATAAGGGGTTGGCAGACACCCGGGTCCTCCACGGCATAGGGCGCTGCAAGATACAATGCATATATTCCTTCTGATTGACAACTTGCCACTGTCGGCGCTGCGTTCGGCTTGCTCATTATGCACTACTCCTCCAGGACTCGACCAGGCACGGCAGCTGCAAACGATGAACGTTTCGATTCCATACAGCAACAAATTGCGAAGATCGAAGCCGCCCGTGCCGCAGATGCTGCCCGGCTCGACGCCGAACTCGCCCAAGAACGCGCGAAACGTTCCGATCTGCAAGCCTCGCACGAAGCCCTCTCCCGCGAGCTGACGAACGCGAAGACGCAAGAGCTCGCGCAGCGGCAGGAGCTCTTCATCGCCTCCGACGAGCTCAACAACCTCCGGCAGCGACATGAGCGCGAGATCTCCGAGTTGCAGGCCGACCTGCGGCGGAAAGACCGCGAGCTGCGTGAGCTGAACGAAGACCTCCGAATGTACCAGTCCGACCTCGAGCGCGAGCGGGAGACCGTGAAGAGCCTCAAAGCGACCATTGCCCAGCAAGCAACCGCGCAGCTCAGCCTGACCGCTCAGCTAGGCGCGCTGCAGGCGGAGAAGGCTGCCGTCCAGGCCGAGTTCGACCGCACATGTGGCTCGAAGGCCGACCTCGCGCTGCAGCTCGAAATGGCGCAGAAACGCATCGCCGAGCTGGAGCGGGAGACGCGCGAAGGCGAGAGCGTGCGCCGGAAGCTGCACAACATGGTGCAGGAGCTCAAGGGCAACATCCGCGTGTTCGTGCGTGTGCGGCCCGTTCTGCGCTCCGACATCCTCTCTTCGACACTTCATTTGTCGAGTGGCTCGGCTGGTGCTATTACCGACGGGACCAACAGCCCTGATCCCGAGGAAGAGGCGAGGCTGCGGGAGGAGGCGATGGCGAAGTTGGCGTTCCCAGACAAGATGGACCATCGGGAGATTGTCCTGCGTTCATCCAGCGAGAGTGCCACTGGTCAGGAACGCAAGGACGAGTGGCAGTTCACGTTTGACCGGGTAAGCTCTCGAAACCACTTATGCTCTTTCATAGTCGTCTAATGGGCTGTGTTAGGTCTTCGAGCCGCACTCTTCCCAGGCGGAGGTCTTTGAGGAGATCTCGCAGCTTGCGCAGAGCTGTACGGACGGATACAACGTCTGCGTGTTCGCGTATGGTCAGACTGGTTCTGGCAAGTCGTTCACGATGGAGGGTGGTTCGGTACGTGTTCCTCCAGTAAACCGATTTTTATCACAGCGTCTTGAGTACCAAATTTGCAGACTGATACGACTGCGGGTATGATCCCGCGGGCAGTCGAGCAAGTCTTCCGGGTAGCCGATGAGCTGAAGAGCAAGGGCTGGCAATACAAGATGGAGGGCCAGTTCCTCGAGATTGTATGTCCATAACGCACCTGCTACTCCACGATAGCTATTTACCCTTCCTTGACATAGTATAACGAGACCATCAACGACCTCCTCGGCAAGGGCGAATTCGACAAGAAGAAGCACGAAATCAAGCACGACCCGAAGACGGGTCGCACAACCGTGACCGACGTCAACGTCGTGCCTCTCGCATCCGCCACCCAGGTCCGCACGCTCCTCGCTCTCGCACAGGGGAGGAGAACGGTCGCCGCCACGCTCATGAACGAGCGCTCCTCGCGGTCACACTCTGTGTTCACCCTCCGTATCCGCGGAGAAAACACGCTCACGGGCGAGTCGTGCGAGGGCTCGCTGAACCTCGTCGACCTCGCCGGTAGCGAGCGGCTGGAGAAGAGCGGTGCGGGTGGAGACAAGGACCGTCTCCGGGAGACGCAGAATATCAATAAGAGCCTGAGCGCGCTGGGCGACGTCATCGCGGCCCTCGGGGAGAAGGGCGAGGGTAAGGGCGACAAGCACATTCCGTACCGCAATTCCAAGGTACGTAGGCGTTTTGACGTCCTAAATATCACGCATAGAGGGCCTGATGTTTGTAACTTGATATAGCTGACGTACCTGTTGCAAAACTCGCTGAGCGGGAACTCAAAGACGCTCATGTTCCTCAACTTGTCGCCGCTCGCGACGCACCTCAACGAGTCTTTGTGCTCTCTTCGCTTCGCGACCAAGGTGAGCTCCCTCCACATTCAGTGTATATTGTTGTCCTGCTCACAACTCGCTCGCAGGTCAACAACACGACGATCGGCACTGCGCGGAAGCAGACAAAGGCGTCGTCGTAATGTCAGCATCAGTAGCGTATCCATCTCACGTAGTACTTCACTTTCGTGTATTCTCCTCGTTCTGTGATCGATCGTCTTTTCGTCCGTTGCTGCCTGCCCTTGCTGTCGTATGTATCGGACCCCTAGTCTATCCCTATCTGTACGTTCCAGTGTATACAAGCAGATCGTGATGATACCGCTAAGGCTGGATGACTGAGGTGTGCTACAGTATGGTACAAAGGTGATGTGCGAGGGAGTGTACTACCGAGCACAGGAGGGTGATTGAAGGTGAGTGTAAACCGAAAGCTCTAGATGGAGGACGTCAAGATCCTTGCGAATTGGTCCGCGTCCTCTCCCGCTCGCGCTCCCGGAGACTTTCCTTACGGACCTCGCTCGTCCACTTGAAGTAGTTGCAGCGATACCGATGGTCGACCTCGTCCCGCAGCCGTTCCGCCTTGCCTTTGTCGTACCCCGGTCCCACAGGTCTACATACAACACCGTCAGCATCCCTCTTTCTGTCTCCCTCTCTGACAGCCCGAGTCGGTGCTCAGGCACGCACCTCGAGCAGAGGAAGAACGTCTTGCCCTTGTTCGGGCCCTGCTTGTTCACCGTGTACATCCTCGCCGGCTCGCCGTGCACGAGGCACCGCGGCGGCCGCACGGGCGCGAAGAGCTCCGACCACGCCGCGCTCTTCGTCTTCTGCTGCTGTTGCGCCCCCGCAGGGGCGGAGGTGCCGTCCGGCTCGGTCTGGGCGTTATCCTGCGCGAGCGCGCAGGCGAGGCGGTAGTCCGCGTCGAGCTGGTCTTGTTCGGCTTGGCTGAGCGCGGGTGTGGGTGTGGGCGCGGAGGAAGAGGCAGAGGCGGAGGCAGAGAGGGTGGGAGGGTCGTCGTCGATCTCGATCACTTCGTGGGACTTGGACTTGGACTTTGAGGAAGATGCCGATGCCGACTTTGAGGTGGCGGCAGAATAGGGAGTGGGTTTCGAGAAGAACGACGCGAGACTAGCTTGGCCCTTGACCTGTTTGCGTTTCTTGGACGAGCCGGCCGCGGTATCTGAGGGCTTGCGCTTGTTGGTCGTCGTGGGTGTCGGAGGCGGTTTGAGGACCTTCGCCTTCCGTTCGGGTCGCGTGGGTGACTTGGGTTGTGTCGCATGAATCGCTGGTGCGGTGTCAGGTATCGGCGTATCCCGAGAAGCTGGCGGTGATGCTCGCGGAGCGGGGATGGCTGGAGAAGCGGATTGGCTACTTGGCAGGGCGTTCTTCTCGGATTCTGCGCGTTTCCCGAAGAAGGCAGAGAGCACCGTCTGCTTCCCGGAAAACTCGTCCCAGAACTTCGCTGCAATGCGTGGTGGAGGGCAAGGAGGGTCTGTCTGCTTCATCGCATCACGAAGTTTTACGACTTCGCCTGACTCTAGAGTGATCTCGTCGCGGAGGTCGATATATATGGGGCAATGGTCTGAGCCTTTCAGGGAGGGTTGGATGTCGCCGTGCTGAATCCAAGGTAGGAGACCTTTGGTAACCAGGATGTAATCTATACGAGTGCCATAGTTCGTCTCCCGCGCCTGTAACTTCATATTCCAACCTGCACAACGTCCTGCTCAGCTGATCCCGGACGTCTCGGACGATCCTCTTACATGTATACATCCCTTTCCGGTCGGGCCAGTATTCCCTGACAACGTCTACCATCGGACCCCTAGGAGCCAGCCAATTGCGTAGCCAAGCGCGGGCAGGGTGGTCGTAAAATCCTTCCTGGTAGCTTGGGAGGTGTCCGTCGCAGTGGTCAAGAGGCGTTGCGCAAATGTTGATGTCTCCGAGCACGATGACTTCTCGGTGTTCCTCTTCGATGAGCTTACGCACGCGTTCTTGGAGCATGAGGTGGTAGTTCATCTTGAACGAGAGCCGCGCGTCCGAAGTCTCGTTCGGACAGTACACGTTGATGAGGACGAATAGACCGAAATCTAGGACCAAGCCTCGTCCTTCGGCGTCTAGAGCGTCAAAGGTGGAGGGAGTTTCACCCTGTTCATCTGGATACGCAGTGATGTCGTGAGGGGATGGGTATGATGGGGAGACCCGTTCTTCTGCAGAAAGCGGTGGCTGGGGCTGGAGCCTGCCCGACAGACCTTCTTCAGCCTTCAGAGGCGTGGCCGTTCGGGAGTCTGTATAGACAGCAACGCCACTGTAGCCTCCCTTGGATACTGGAAAGGAGAAGAAGCTATGGTAATGGCCGGGGAGGGCCACGTCGCGTGGTAAGTTCGCACGGGACGATTTCATCTCTGGCGTAGATGTTAATTTCAGCTCGTCATAGCTGCGCACACAAGACTCAAGCAGTTCACCTTGGAAGCATATTATATCAGCTTTCAGCTCGTCTAGTATTCCTTCGCAGGATTTGAAGGAGTTCCATCTGGCCCGTAATTTGAGCTGAAGCATGCTGCACAGGATTAACAAGGCTTACGGATGATACTTGGGCAATGTCCTGATACCGTTCTAGCACCCAAGAAATATCAGCTAGTGAGGTTAATATTCGCATAATAGACATCCTACAATGTTCCAGGAAAGTATCCTCATAGTATTGGTGTGTCAGGTTGGAGACGCGTCGGGGCTGACATGCTATAAGGGATGCTCAAGAACGTTGTATCGCCGAAGACCTCTTTCTGTACGCGTCTGTGTTATCCCTTTCTGTTCCTCGCCGGGAAATATAGGTCTATCGTCGACACGAGGGGGAGTAGCAGACGGTGGCTGAAGCGCGCCAGGACGCGTCGGGTGCACGGATCGACGCGTCCACAACGCCTCACAAGCGCCCGCACAACCCCACAAATGGCTTATGTCAGCAGAATATCCAGAGCACATTTTGCCGTTTTGGAGAGGCTCTGAAAACGCCTGGTGCGGGTTTCCGGCACACCTTCTGCTTCCTGTCTATCGTCTCTCTTTGCTCGACTTCCTCACACTTCTGCCATGGGTCGTCTTCGCCGTTCCCGCACCCATCATGCTCAGAGAGACGTGCACCGGGCAGCACGCACAAGGGTACGCACCAAGTCCGTAGCCTCCGTATGAGGCCACCCCTGATATGGGACACATTGCAGGCGCGAACGCGCGACTTGGATCAGATTCAGATGATAGACTTGGACCCCAAGGTGTGTGCTGTCCTCGTGTATATGCGTCGCTGTGCCTCACGTCGCCCTAGAACCGCGCTGCGCTCGAAGCGCAACCGCTCGACTACGAAAAGCCCGGCCTGGCACAGCATTACTGCGTGGAATGCGCAAAGTGAGTGCAATATCGCCCATCACCCCACACGGCACCCCTCACACTGTGCGTCCAGGTATTTCGAGACCGATCATGCCCTGCGGTCACATTGGAAGAGCAAAGTGCACAAGCGGCGATGCAAGGCCCTGAAGGAGCCCGCATACACCATCGAGGAGGCCGAACGGGCGGCCGGCCTCGGTAGGGAAGGAAAACGTCCTACATCGACGACCACACCTATGGAGCAGGAGATGACTGCTTGATATCCCCCTGGATTAGATCTCGCATTATGTTTCGGTGCGATTAAGTTATTGGCCACCATGTACTGCTACGATTCACCTCCCTCTTAGGAGTTATGCTAGATCTGTATTGTTTTTCATTATGGTTATCTGAGGGTTCCCGGCTGTCAAGCCTTGACAAGCCAGCGCAGCACGCTCCGCTCGTGGAAACCAACGGAATCATGGGGGGAAAAGCTTTCGTGGAAGGCCTATCTGGCCCCGAAACTTTGGAGGGATGCCCCCATCCCTGAGGACGCCATTCAGACAAAAACAGACTACGGTTGCTGTCGTTATTGCTTTGCAACATGTGTGCACACGAAGGCCTCCACTGTGTATGCGGTGTACGCATGCAACATGGCAGCCTATCACGGAAAACTGCATATTCAGCCCTTCCACTGACAATCCAGTTCCGGAAGCAGGCAGCCCACCATCACTATGCTGGGGTGTCACCTTCAAACTCTGGACCGACCACTGCACTGCTAAAACTCATGCCCCCTTCAACGGCTGATCACAAGCCCACACGGGCCTCAAGTACATTGCGAGAAAGAGAAACTTAAAGGAGCGTATTACATACATTACATACAGATCGTCAAGTTATCCTCGGTGGTGGTGAAGTCGTGCCTACCAACCGTTCCCTTTTACGGTCGGCGAGGTGCCTTTTCCTCCACGATTCCCTCCCACCCGCCGATGCGTCGTTAACGAGTATTCCACAGCGCCCAAGTCGTTCATGTCGTTATCCGCCTCGCCTCGAGCAGGCCATCCGCCCCTCCCTCGATGGGCGACCCGCTACTCGGCGACGAGCTCAGTCGTCCCCGGCGTTCCAGATAGCCTCGGCGTCGACCAGCTGCCTCGCGATGAACTCCTGGCTCCAAAGCTCAGGCAGGAGCCGGCGCGCGTGGAGCTTCCGCACCGCCGCGTACGTCCAGTCCTGCGCCGCGTACGGGCTCTGCCAGTCCGCGACGACGTCCCGGACGAGGTCGAGCGCGAGCGAGTAGCTCGCGGCCGGGATGGGCCCGACGGCCACCGCGCCGCGGTAGCTCGGCGCGGTCTTGTACCGCATGCCCTCGAGCACGTCGACTTTGTACCCGCCCGCGGACGAGCCGCGGATGTAGAGCACGGTGCCGAGCTTGAAGCCCCGGTCGGAGCCCGTCTCGATCACGAGGTGCCATTGGTATGGGCGGGTGCCGTGTGCGCCTCTGCCGTTATAGTGCTGGGCTACAAGGACCTTCAAGTAGTTGTTGGCCTGCATTTTTTTGGGATCTTTGGGGAGGTGAGTGGTCGTTCGATAAGTGAGTGTTGGGGAGTTACTCACGTGATTGGGTGCGTAGAAGGGAAGGGTCGTGAAAAGGCGTGAGGCCGGGTGGGCGTGGGACGCAGGCAGGGGAGGGACCGAGGGAGGGACGGCCCGGTGGAAGGGAGGGAGGAAGGTAGTGGTAAGGAAGGAAGGAGGGAGGGAGAATCTGTGAACCAGGTAAGCCCTCTTGCCAGCATTTTATGCACTCCGCTTCGGCAGACAAAAGACTTACGCAGCAAGCGCAGATACTCTCGCAAGCGAGCAGACCATGCGCCGCCAACAGGACAACCGCGGGTCGAACCCTCTGGGAGGAGAGTCAGCAACAACCTGCGGCGGACTCGCGTAACGGTGAACCCTGAGGCCTGGCCTGGTCGCCATCAACTACGAGTTCATTTCGGGGAAGCGCACCATCCAGCATCTGGGCGAATGCGCCGGCTGGAAGATAGCACCTGCCAGTCGCTGCTTTTCGACTTTGGGCACTCGTCCGTACTGTGAGAACCACCTTCCTGTTCGCACTGGTCAGTACTCATGACATACGCACCCAAAATGGTGTGTATTTCCAGTTATATCCGAGCGCTTTTGGATAGCCACGACGACGGTGCCCAGCTTAGACACACCCTCCACAATGGACTTTTTGGCGCCCATAAACTCCGCGACCGCAACCTGCCCATCGGCAAAGTGCTCCAGCCATGCCAGGTCTTACTCGTCCGCCGCGTACCCGGCGCGTCCTCTCCATGGCCGAAGCTCATTGGTCGCGTCCGGTACGACGTCTCTCACGGTCATGCGGCGCGCGTGCCCGCCACCGCCGTCACGCACACGATACGCACGCTTGCAGGGCGCGACGCAGCGGGGCGACTCCGCTCCCGTTCGCGCAAGGGGGTCCGACAAGCCGGCGGCATCGCGAGCGAGCCGCCTTCGCGTCTCCCGCACCCTTGCCCATCCCGCTGCACGAACCGTCGCTGGGGCCGTTGTGGCCCACGGCCGCTCCGCGATGCAGCCAGGCAGCCTCGGTGCATATCACGCTTTCCCAACCTGAAAGTAGCGGACCTCCCTTCACGAGTTAGAGTCGTAGGGCTTGCAGTCCGTCTGCTGTCTGCAGCCAGCGACATGCGGCTCGCGTACCGGCGGGTCTAGGTGCCCATCCGGACGCCCATTCCAGGACATGGTCTCACCGCGCTGATGGACGAGTCCTCATCCCCGTGCTCTTTTTCCGCAAGACCCTCGCCCAGCCTCTTCTTCCTTCCACCGCCTGCTGATGCGGATGTGCTCACACCAGGCTTGCCGGGGCAATCTATCCGCTGATAACGCGCGCGAGCGAACAATGCGGGCGTTTGGGCGCGGCGGACGGGCAGAGCAGATGTTACCGCTTTGGGCCCCCGCCCGACCTCGGTTCGGCTCGGACAATGACCTGTTCAGCTTGGGTGTGAGCAGCCGCCAGCCGACCCTGATTGTCCCTCGCTCGCTTCTCGCACAGGCCGCTTCCCAACCTAGATCGCGCCCTTCTCGCAGCTTCCGTGTGCGGGGAGCGGCTCCGAAATACGCGAGTTCGAGTTCGTGCGTCCGGTGCGTCCGCCGACTCCTGCTCGGGAAAAGTAGTCGGCAGGGTGTTGACTTCGTCGGCAGAGGAATTGTCGGCGAGACCGTCCATGCCCGCGTTGCTGCTGACCGCAAGCCCATGAACGGCGGACAAAACGCATACTGCGCCTCCAACGCCAACTCCCGCCGTTCGGAGTGGTTCGCCACCACAAGTGATCGGTCGGTCCCGTCGTGGGGGACCGTGATCGCGATACCAGTGTGTCCGCCGTCCCGTCCCGCTTCTGCGGGGCTCGCTGAGTTGCTGATCTACTCGTTTCCTAGCGGCGACAGAACTGAATTCGAATCGCACAGTTCCACCATCCGCCATGACCTACAAACAGAGCAATTCACGACTACAGACGACAATGAGCATCAGCCTCGTACGTGGCTACACCTTGCACATATCCTTAGCCCTCCTAGAAGTCTCCAACCTTTCTCCCGGGATGCCTTCACTGTCCGACACATCTTGTCCGTCGGCGCCGCCACTAGCGGACCCTCGCTGCCCTCCATCGTCACACCGTTGATTGCCTCGGACAGTCACACGGGGAGCAGTCGAGGCACATCGAGCCTCCTCGGACCTCGATCGCGATCCTGGTGTGTACCGCAGTGGACGCAGGGTCGGAGCCGCCGGCTCCGTCACTGCCAATATCAATGCAAACTTGCCCATGATTTTCGCTCGGGTCGATCCCGTGTTTCTCGGGCCCTGAGCGAAGCGTGGGCTTCGACACATACGGCTGTCCTCGATTACGGCGAGGCGTTCGTTGAGACCCTGGAAATAACCTCGGGGCGCGAATCGTCCTGGTTCGATGGTAATAGTTCAGGTTCAGGTTCGGGTTCGGATTCGCGGAGGCCTGCAGCGTGTGCGAATAGCATAGACGATAGACGACGGACGGCGCGTGGGCGTACTCGGGAGATACTGTACGTTTGCAATAGAGTCGATCGAGAGCGTGTGGCGTGCCTATGTACGGGGGAGCGTCTCGGAGCTCGGTGCGTTGCCTGAGGGGTATCTATGGAACGGATGCGACGATGTGGGGGGAGGAGCTGGTACGACTGCGCGTACGGGGGAGCGATACGGACATGACTACTACGACGGCGGGCCCGGGACCCAGCGCGGGGCCGGACGCGAGGATTAGAGGGGGGAGAGGAAAGGTGGGCGGACGTACATACACAAACTGGGCTCTGAATACTTATCCAAGACTTCGCCGGCACCGGCACCTCCGGCGGACCAACATACCATACCGACACACCGACAAACCAGAGCCAGGCCAAAGGGCATCATCCACCCCCTCTCAGCCCGCGCGAATGCTACAACTCGTCGAAATCCTGTACAGACGCGCCCTCGACGTCGGGGTGCTCGGAGAGCAGGCCGGAGTCGCCGATGTGGAGCGTGCCGCCCGCCCGCGCGCTGCGCTCGAGCAGGTCCTCCCACTTCGCCGCCTTCTCCTTCTCTGACAGCTTCTGCCGCGGGCTCTCGAGCTCACGGAACATCAGCGGCGAGCGCTTCAGCGACGCCGCCGATGACGGCGACGCCGAGTGCGACGCGCCGGACGAAGGCGAGGTCGATGACGCCGCGGACACTTGCCGCGCGGTCGACGCGTAGCTCAGCGCGCCGGTGGAGGGACTCCGCGCGAGGTCGATGTCGACGCGGACCGCGGGAGGACCGCGGGGCGTCATGGGTGAGCGCGGCATCGTCGCGGACATTGACTGCGAACGAGGAGGTACGTCGACGTTCGGAGGCGGCATGCGACGGGAGCTGCGCTTGGGGCGGGGAGGCGGCTCCTTCATCCCAAACTCCGCCATTGGCAGCGGTTGGAACAGAGAAGGAGGATCACGAGGATCGTTGTTGCTGTGGCTAAACGACGCGCTATGCGGCGAGGAGCCCTCGTGTGTCGCCCGACGGGGCGGGATGGGTAGCGAAGGCATGGACCCATCTGCTGGGGACATGAACTGCGCCCGGTCTTCCACCGGTGCAGACTGCGAGCGGCTCGACTTGCGAGAACGTTTACTCGGGGTCGACGTAGCGCTGCTGCCATCGGACGTCTTCGTCATGCGCGAGAGCTCGCGCGGCGGCACAATGTACTGCCCCAGGTTCTTCGGCATAGGCGGCAGCTCCTCGCCGAGGGAGGAGAACGACGACCTGTTCGACGGCGTCCGGTTACTGCTGTTGAAAAAACCCGAGGACGCGACCTCCGAGGACACTGGTGATGACGAGCGCGTGACCGTGGTGGGCCGCTGTCCGAGGCTCGCGCGGCTCTTCGTCGTGTTCCCTGTGGACGGGCGGCCGGCGGTACCTGTGCTAGGACGCGATGACGACGATGAGGGTGCCTTGACGGAGGAGCCCGACGGCCGGACACCAGACAGGGACGTGCGCGACTGCATGAAGCGCTTCAGGAGCACCCCATTCTCGCTGACCTCCCCGTTCTCCGTGTGCGAGATCTCCATCGTCGTGCGCGACGTCGGCGTTTTCGAGATGTTCTGCGGGAGCGCGGGCACGGGCGGCGGCGGCTCGTCGGACTGGTTGTACTTCTCGCGGAGCCCGCCGGTGCTGATCCGCTTCATCAGCTTCGACCACATTCCGCCCGAGCCGCCGGGGGAGAGCTCTTCCTTGCCCCGCGACTTCGACGTGCGCGATCCGCGGCCCTCTTCCTGCGGGGAAGGGCTTCCGGCGGGAGAGCCACTCTTCGGGACGGGGGAAGCGCGCGGGCTCGCCCTTCCCTCCAGTTGCGTATCGAGTGGTTGAGGCTTGCGAAAGGTCTTCTGCTGGGGAGGGCTGTCGCGGCCGCCGGGGCTCCGCGAGCCGTCATAAGGCCTCCAGTCCTCCAAGCCTCTCGTGCGTGCAACGGGGTCGCGCACATCTCTGTCGCGCTTCATCGACTCCGCAACGCGTTTGAAGGAGCCTGAAACCTTGCGCGAAAGGCTCCGCGAGCCACTTGGCTTATGTGCGGCCGCCACCGTAGCGCGCGTTTCCCAGCCACCTACATTCCAGTCGTCGTCTACTGGGCTGCCCACAGCCACTAGCCGACCCGTGGCGCTCCCGAAGACGGTGTAGTACGGCTCGCCGCCTTCCTCCTCGGCGTCGTCCGTAGGCGGATCTGTGTCGATAGGTCGCATGGGTAGGGCGGTAGGATCGCGAGGCGGCCTATATGCGTCATTGAAAGACGCAGTTTCGGCTAGCTCCTCGCGTCGCTGTTCTTGCTGCTTGTACGCAAGCGCGACAGCACCAGCAGGTGTGAGACCGCCGGGAACGTGCTGGCTCTTTGAGGTAGCCGAGAGGGACATCTTGCGAGGGAGCGTAGCAGCACGGTTAGAAGCAGGAGACGTCGTAGGACGAGACGAGAAAGAAGCAGTGTGACGTTCAGGGCGAGAAGTCGGTTTGGAGGGAGTGGTTCTGGGAGGCGGATAGCTCTCGTCGGTGGGGAGTTGGAAGTGGCCCGCAGTGGGCGTGTTAGGATTTGAATGAGCGCTTGGTCGTCGCCGAAGCACGTTGTTGCGTGAGGTCGGCTTGGAACTGGAACTCGAAGGCTGTCCGTCGCTTGTCCCGGGTCTGCGCTCCGGCGACGGACCTTGGGCTACTCGCGGCGAGGAGGGCAGTCCATACGTTTTGACCTGCAGCGGGGCCTTCTCCCGCGAGGGACTGGTCGTGTTACTTTTCAGTGGGGGTGAGCGGATAAACGGTTCGCTAGGCCGGCGGGATGCCGGGAAGCGACTGGACGATGCCGAGACCGAGCGTTCAGAGTCGGAAGGAAGTGAAACCATCGAGGAGGCAGAGGCACTCTGCTTAGCCGGCTTGCTCATGAGCCGTTTGAAGTCGAGGTGCCCGCTTGCGTCGCGATCGCTGAAGGCGGACGTCTTCAACGGGCTGGTGGAGGAAAAGGAGCGAGAGGTGTGGAGGGTACGCGCCGGTGGTATGGGGCTGTGGCGGGATAAGGAGCCAGAGCTTGACGCTTGCTGGGGAGACACGCTCGTGGGTGAAATGAAGTCTCGCGACCGGGCGCGGGGAGACAAACGCGAAGGCGACCCAGAGTCCGACATCGAACCAGAGGTGAGGAACGAGCCGGTGGACGGGATGGAGACGCTGAGGTAGTCCTGCGGCGAGAGGGGAGAGGTGGTGAACTCTCCTACGTCAGAGAGCCACGAAGTCGTTGGCATCGAGGCAGACGGGACGGGCACGCGACGCGAGCTCGCCTTGCTCGAGTGCGAGGGGTGACGAGAGCTGTGGTTGCTGGCGCTGCCCAGTTTCAGGTGAGCGTGGTCCATCGTGCGCGGGTGGTTCGTGGTTCGCGGAAAGTCGTACTGGGTCGACATGCTACAGGTCCAGAACGGGGCAAGTGAGCAGGGGTGTCAGTATGTCTCGCGGTCGTGGCGGCGCCGGCCGTCAGAGCATTGGGACTCACGTTCAGGTACAGAGCAAAACGTCACAAGCAAGGGGGAGGTCGTCGAGACAATCCTGCACGGCTAGTGAAGCCTGGAAGGAGAGTGAGACGGGCGAACGGACGTGGCTGAGGCGGAGGCGGTCTCGCGTACATAATTACAACAGAATGAACTGGGACGTCTCACCGAGGCCTCGAGCGGGGAACGGAATGCAGCGAGGCGTGTATGGTGTCGTGAAAAATCAGCACGTGTAGGTAGGTATGGCAATCCGGTTTGCGAGCGCGTTGGGGTGATGGGTTTTGTCTCACAGCGCGACAGTGAGGCAGGCAGGAGGCAAGCGGGGAGGCCGGAGGCGACGCGCGGCGACGGCGGCACGGGGGGCAGCGAGCAAGGAGCGGTGGTGGTCGGGGAAAAGAGCGTCGGGAGGGCGAACGAATGTGCAAAGCCTAAAGGAATGTGGGCGACCGGGCGCGTGCTGGCGTCGTCGTCTCGTCTCGTCGTCGGTGGAGGACAACCGAAAGTCGCAAGTGTTTTCCCGGCGCCCGTGCCTAGTCAATAATATATCCCCCGCCCCCGGCCCCCGGCCCGCCCCTTTGCTCGTATCTCCCGACGTCATGATCCGCCCCTGCCCCGACGCTCGCAGGGCAGAGCGGTACATATGTACGCCCACATCGCCAACTACACTCGTCGAATTGTTCGTACAGTAGTACATCGTGCGGAGAGCAACAGCGTACCGAACCACACTCCCCGACCGCACCCCATCACCGTCCTAACGTAAAACCCACGGCGTTGGGTCCAGCTCATAGACCGGGACCACCGGTCGTCCACCGCCCTCCTCGCCCGACGCCCACGGTGCCCTCCCTTCACCCGCGCACACGTCAAAGAACGGCAGCACGCAGCACGCTTCGGATCCTCGAGCCAGCACTTACGCCTCCTTCGTCCCCCGCGTCAGCTCGTCCAGGCCCTCGTCGTGGCTCCAAAACGCCGACAAATCACCCGCCTGGCCGCCCTCCGCGCCCGCGTCCGCCGCGCCGTCGTCCGCATTAACCACGTCCGCGACGCCGAGGCTCCGAAGATACTGCTCCTTCACGACCGTCTCCGTCCGCTCCGCCTCGCGCTCCTCCTTGCTCCCCCGCCAGAGCAGCCGCTCGAGCGTGTGCCGCACCACCATCCGCAGGAGCATGTACCCGTGCGACGCCCCGAGCGCGATCAGCAGCGCCGACGTCAGGTACTCCTGCGCCGGCGCCGTCGGGCTGCTCAGGTGGTGGTGCGCGTGCGAGAGCGACGTCCCCAGCGGCTTGCAGTGGTCCCGCGGCCGGAAGAGATAGACGAGCGCAGAGTTCGTCAACGCCCCGAGCCACGTCAAGAACGTCAGCGTGTCGAGCCACGGCCCAATGGTGTCCGTCCGAGTGGGGATCGGTCGTCGGACGTGCACGGTGATCTTGAACGCGTCTGACCGCAGCTCCAGCCAGTTGTTCACCAGCGACATGACTGACAATCATGCGTGAGCGGACTTACATTTGCTCAGCGATGGTTGGACTTACCGGGCGCGAGTGGCCAGATCGTAGACCACAGCGCGACGTAGCCGAACTGGGTGATCATCTCGCTGTAGTCCGCGAACAGGTCGTAGTCCGGGAGCGCGACTTCTCTGTTGATCCTATCGAGGAACTCGCGTTCTTCTTCCAGTTGCGCCAGACGCTCCGCCTCAGCCTCCGCCGTCTGGTCCTCGAACATGACGCGCTTCTTCTTACCGTTCCCGTTGCCACCATTGGCTCCCGCGGCGGGTGCCGCGAGGGAAAGGCCCTTGCCACTCCGCACCGAGGCCACTGCGCGCAACACGAACGGCAAACCGATCTCCATGAACGTGTTGATGACCTGGTTCGTCACTGTAAACGCGAACATTTGGTCCTGCAGGCGTGTCGAGCTGAGCTTGCTCCGGGCGCTACCACTATCCTTGTCCCAGAACGCGCGTGCAGAACCATTTTTGGCGCCCTCAACCCCGGCTGTCGCATTGAATGGCGCGGTAACATTGGCCGGCAGGGCCGAAAAGACGGAGGAAAGCCACGTTCGTGCCGTGACGCGAAGAGGCGTGTCGCCGTAGAACAGGTAGTACTGGATGGCTGCCATGACTTCTTCGCCGAAAGGCACGTAGACGAACGCAGAGAGGGCGATACCCAGATAAGCCACGATTGCCGACAGGCTGAACGTCTTCACCGTCAGTGACGCGTCGTGCGTCGACTGGTGTCCATGGTTTTCCCAGTTCGTGAGGCGGACGGCATAAGAGTGGTAAACGGCAAGTAGTCTGGGCACAAGCGCGACGAAGAGGATGGTCGGGCTAAACCCCTGATGCGTAACACGTCAATGACACAAGGCGCGACCCCCGAGCTTGTTCGACTTACGATGAACCTGTGGCCTGGTCCCGTGTATAGTTGCGTGACGAAGGCTTCGAAGATGAAGATCCCGGTGAGAATGACGGCGAGTACGGATGCAAAAAGCAGGATCACGGGCAGGCTCGCGAGCATCCTGAGGTCCTTCCTCCACCACGACAGCGGGACATACTGCGCCCGCCGCTTCTCGACGCGGAACGAGCCCTTCGTGCCCCATCGAACCGAGAGGATCCGCTGCTTGATCCGCCACCATTCGACGAACGTGACCGACCAGAGGAGGAGGATGGAGGAGTACCAGGTTGAATATGGCAGCGAGAAGAAGTAGAAGAACACGCCGACGGCGGAGATGAAGACGAGGTGCTTGGTGTAGAAGGACAGGAAGTGGAAGTAGAGCGCGACGGCCTCGCCGAACTGCACAAAGTTAGCACATCATCAGAACGCGGACGCGGGAAGCACCGCCGCACTGCGCCGCACCTGTTCGCGTATCTTATCGAACTTGACGAACCCGAGCTGGCGCGTCGTCCACGCCCTGATCCATGCCTCGTTGAACGAGTGGTCGTGCAGCAGCAGGACGGACTCGACGCGGTCCCAGGTCGAAGAGCCGGGGGCCACGCCAAGGCCGCCATCGCCAGGGGTGGAGGTGACATAGGTGTGTACGAGCCGCAGTCTATCTGCGGGGCTGAGTGGTTCTGCAGTGAGGTCCCTGGTGCCCGTAGGGTTCGTAGTAGGCAAGCCACACAAGAAGTCAGAGTACCTAGGCGCGCGAACCAGCGGGCGGTAAGGGCGGGCAGTGACGAGGGCGCACGGCGGGATCGTATGACGTACCGTTCGCGCTGCACAAGACGAGTGAGCGTGCTCTGGGGACATTGGACGAGCACAAGCAGCTGGCCCTCCTTCTCGCCGCGCTTCCCGACAGCGTGAAGTCGGCCGTTCTTCAAGACCTCGAGGAGTCGTGTGTATTGTTGGGCGGCCTGCCTCGCGTTCTCGCGCGCCTGTGGCTTGGAGAGCACCTTCCCCGGGGACGAGCGAAATATTAGGACGAGGTCAACTTGTGGTGCCATGGTCATGACAATGAGAGTTAGAGACGTTCAGATATGCGATAGAAGTGTTGGCGAAGTAGGGGTTGCGTCTTGTCGGTGCTGCTCGAGGGGGTGGGGGTATGACTTCACAGGTACGCTGGTCGACACGAGGCCCCCGGTGTGTTCGCAGTCGACTAAGTGGCGTCGGGATGCACACGTCCAAAAATATTAAGCAAAGCGCATATGATCGTCACAAAGGCGGCTCCAGGGAGAAGGCCAACGGCAGCGAGAAAAGGACGGAGGGGCGGATGAGCGGCGGTAGGATGTCCTTCCTCCCGAACAATGCCTATATGAGACACCGCCAGGTCGTGACGCCATCAGTGGTAAACTGCTGTTTTGATTAATATTGTTCTGTATACTCGTTCAGAATAAGCCTGGATGGCTCAGTTGGTTAGAGCGCAGGTCTCATATGTCGATATGACCGTCAATGGACGGGTAATCCTGAGGTCGTGAGTTCGATCCTCACTCCGGGCAGCTCTTTTTGCCACCAACCGTCCCTACAGTCCTCAAAACTCAGTTGACTTTTTTTGCGGCGGTTTCAGCCACGAACATTCACGTCCAAGAATCTGTCTGGTCCAAGGTCCCGAAAGAATAGATACGTTCGCTAATCCGAAGCCGTACACGTAAGTATTCCAGTCCATGCGCCATAGCCGATGCCATCCTCCGCTACAACTGTCCAACGTCCATGCGTCCATCACGCAGGCGCACCCACACCCTGCGGCCCACCCTGCGCATGTTGCTCTCCGTTCGCATTGATATCCATCCCCGCGAACTGGTTTGTCAGCCCGTAGAACTGCTGGCCGACAGCGGGCTGACCGGCGCCTGTGACGGGAGAGGCTGGTCCCGCAGGAGCGTACGGTGACGCACCGTACCCGCCCGGCTGACCGATGGCGACCTGAGGCTGCTGCTGCTGCTGTTGATGCTGAGCGTTTTGCCCGTCAACGCCGGGCTGCTTGTGGATGCTTAGCGGGGCGACCTGTACAGGTTGCTCGGAAGCACCGCCGTGGTTCGGGTTGACTGAGTCACCCGACTGCGCACGCTGGGGGCTTGTCGGCGCGGCGGGACCCTCCTTGACACCGGGAACGGAGATAAAGTACACCGCGCCTGTGGGGTCGGTTCCGCCGTGCGCGTAGTATTGAGCCCATGCCTGCGCGTTCGGGTCCGGATACGTCGCGTTGGGATCGTAGACGTACGGGGGCCCGCTTTGCTGAGGTGCCGGAGCAGAAGTCTGTTGAGGCTGAACCTGCGGCTGACCTTGGGGTTGGGCCTGGGGCTGAGGTTGACCTTGCCCTTGGGGCTGACTCGGCTGGATTTGAGGCTCTGTTTGGACTGGGGGCTGACCCTGCGGTTGCACCTGCGGCTGAGGCTCTGGCTGGGCTGCCGCTTGGGGATGGGGCTGGAGGGATTGCTGTGCGGGCTGACCCTGGAACGGTTGTTGCGGCTGGAGTGGCTGCTGGGGCGGCAGTGATTGCTGAGGCTGGGGCGGGTGTTGCGCGGGAGCCTGAGGCGGTACAACGGGGGAGGTTGGGTAGCCCTGGGGCGGGCCCTCTGGGGGAGCATATGGCGACACGCCCGGGTACGCCTGCGCCGGAGGCTGACCGAAAACGGACTGAGGCCGAGCAGCATATGCGTTGGGGTCACCGTAAGGCTGAGGAGGCTGCACTGGAGGCTGAGCTTGCACGGGAGGCGGGTAGGGGCTCTCCGGAGGGTACGCGGCAGGAGCAGCCGGATAAGCGTGATACCCGGGCTGGTCGTATAGACTGGGGTTCCATCCGTAAGCCTGTGGTGCACCGGGTGCCGCCGGCGGACCACCAGGAGGGTAGTACTCTTGGCGTGCTCGAGAATCCGGGCGCGCGATGTAGGGTTGACTCGGAGCTTGGACATAGGGCGGACGGCCGTCGTATACTACGATCAAAAACGCTTTTAATGACTCGCAACAACTTCCCCAGCGTACGCGATGACGTACCTCCGGTGTGGCGCGCGAGACTATCCTCCATCATTCTGTCGAAGATGGTCCTAGCCTTCACAAACGTCTCATTCATCGACACAAGGTCCGCTACGAACCACGGTGAGCGGGAATGCTAGCCTCCAGAGACAATGCTGAACAAACCTCTCTTCTGGCTGTACTTGTCGATCAGCTTGACGATCTTCGGGCGCAGCGACATGCAAGAACGGTACAGTTCCTAGATGTACCGGATGAGCTTGATACTGAATAACGAAAAAGCACAAGCACTGACTTGGATCTCCTCGTTATCCGCCAGGTTGTCTCGAGCAGGGTCCATGTTGCGGAGCATAGTCAACAACCTATCGACATTGGCAGCCTGTGCGAAGACGGCTGCTTCCTGTTCAGCCTCTCGGGCAATTTCTGCGGCTGTGGGTTCGGGAAGAGGTTCCTGGACGAACGACACTCAACAAAGTGCCCTATCGACAGCAGTTGTTGACTTACCACATAGTTGACCGGGAAGATGCCCGTGCGGCCTTTCAACTGACCCCGCCACCAATCTTTATAGTTGCGATCAACAACTTTGATGATATCGCCCTTCTCGAAGGCCAGTTCCCCTGGCTCGGAAGGCTCGAAGGTATGGAGCGCTCGGACCCGGGTAACGATGGGGATAGAGTCCTGTGTAGAGTGAACAGACACTGGAGAGCTACTGGCGGCTGGGGCGGTGACCACGGGGGAAGGTGTAGGTGACGGTTGTGCGACTGCAGAGACCGCTGGAGTAGCTGATGAAGGAACATAACCACCGTATGTGGGAGTTTGGCTAGAGCTCGGTCCAGGACGAGACGAGGAGCCGGAGGGTCCAGGAGCGGCAGAGATGCCTTGCCTTGAGCTTCCAGCACCGGAGCCACTAGCACCGCTTGAGGATGCGAGCGAATATGCCTCCCATTGAGATCTGCCGCCTTTGTCTTGCATCGAGATTTCCAGAGCACGTTGCAATTCTTCCTCTTCGCGGCGGCGAGCTTCATCATCAACATCCGGCGGAGGGGGCTCATTCGGTGTCTCGAACTTGTACCCTGTGACGATGTGAGCAGTAAGCTATCGTTAGCAACGGTTCTACATACCTTTCGATTTCAGGTTCTCGTAACACTCCTCCATGAGACCCAAGGTAGGGTCCTTCTCGAACTCTGCAGTCCAGACCGCTACCATACTCAACACACGCTTTCTAACTTTATCGTGTGTAGTCTAATGAAAACAGCGACGTCATCGGGCGGGCACTTGACAAGGATATGTGGTTCCCGTACCCTATCAGTGACGAGCTTCTCCAAGGCTTGCGTGAAGGCCCTCGAAGCAATCTCTCGGTGCACTTCAATGCCGCAGTTCTTGGACAGAGCTTCTACCAGCGCAAGGGTATACAACTGAACGTTGGGGTTGCGGTGTGCTAGCCGCTTCAGCGATGCTGCGATCACATTGTGGGCACTGAGAGGGGAAAGCGTTGGTCCTTGCTGAGACTGCAGTAACGCGACTGCCACTCACCCTTGTTCGCCCTCCTCCTGTACTTTGTCGCACAAGTTCAGGATGAGCTCCCAGTTCTCGCCCGTCAGGTTCTCATCTGTAGTCTTCGCTGAATAACCAGGCAGTACGTCAGTGATGAGTGTCAGGGCGGCCATCCTCGGCTAGCGGGCACTTACCGACGATCTCGTCGTATGCGTTCGATTGTCCGCCTCGAAACATAATGTTCAGACGGTAGCGCTGTTATCGTGGTGAGGGCAAGAGGAGAAGACGATGGCGGAAGCTGCGTAGGCGACTGCGGGCGGGCGGGGGCAGCGATTGGAGGCCGGGCGCCTGTGGACGCGACGCCATTAGAGCGAGGCGGTGACGGCCCGGACAACGCCGAGCTGCCCGATTCGGATGCGACGCCACTGCGCCCGCTGCAAGGCTTCCTTGGGTCCTGCACCGTTCTCCTCCCACCTCCCGCTTTCTTCACGACACCCACCATGGCCAAGGGTATGTAGGCCACCGTACAACGCGCAGAATTAGTACTGAAGGCAGCCCACACAGTTCCCCGCAACTTCCGCCTGCTCGAGGAGCTCGAGAAGGGCGAGAAGGGCATCGGCGATGGCTCATGCTCCTACGGTCTCGAGGACTCGGACGATATCATGATGAGCCACTGGAACGGCACGATTATCGGCCCTGGCCATGTAAGTAGCACACTTGCTGTACTCTTGCCGCGATCGGAGGTATCGCCATGCACCGGGGAGCTAACGCCTGTGCCCGTCAGACCGTGCACGAGAACCGCATCTACAGCCTCAAGATCACTTGCGGCGAGAACTACCCCGACCAACCTCCCACTGTCCAGTTTATCTCCCGCGTCAACCTCCCATTTGTTAGCCAAGTAGACGGCAAGGTCGATCCTCACAAGCTCCCCGTGCTCGCGCATTGGAACAGGAACAACAGCATCGAGACTGTTTTAGTAGAGATCCGGAGGTGAGCACCGCCAGTCCTTTGTTGTACCCCTCGGATGACTCATGGACGCGCTTCACTCAGGGAGATGGCATCGTTCAACAACCGGAAGCTTCCCCAGCCACCGGAGGGCAGCACTTTCTGATCAATCAAATGGACGTTGCAATCGCAAGGATCTGAATCAGCTGTGTACATCTCGTTACGATGAGTACTGTGTTTTTAGTATCAATCAAGCATCTCTCTGTGGCATACATCCTCCAATACGATCTCAATGTTGGGACAATATGCGAATGCTAACGAGTTGACGCGTCAGAACACCAACGTATGTAACACATAGCCGCTATCATTCGGGTCACCGTGATCGCCCTACACCTTTCCATGTTGACGGAACCCATCTACTCCATCCAACGCCCGGCCCGCCTGTGCCTGTAAACTGGCCTTCTTCGGGCTCTCCGCTTCGAAGATGTGATCGATCTCTTCCAGGTTTCTGCCCTTCGTCTCCACGAACGTCAGGTATATCACAAGCGCCCCAAGAGCATCCCACAAGATATAGAAGATGTAAAACCTCCAGCTCGCGCGCGTGATCGCGACCGGCGGGACGTATGTGTTGAAGACGTTCGCTATGTTTACGAGCAAGTTCATGAACGCCAGGCCTTTCGCACGGGTGTTGTAGGCTAGAACCTCCGTGGGGTACAGCGACTGCGCGGGCGTCCAGGCGAAGGCGAACACGACAAGGAAGACGTAGACGAACGCGATCCCGACTCCGCCGACCACCGGCCTACCCTCTTGTTGCGCTGTACAAGCCGTGATCATGGCGACAGAGATGGACATCCCCATACTCGAGGCGATCAGCAGCTTTCGCCGGCCGATGCGATCCTGCCACCGAAGTCCAGTGAGCGCCGCAGCCATCATGATCGGCGTCTGCAGGGCGTTGAGGAGTAGCTGCGTGCGCTCGCTAGTTATCCCAGCTGTCTTCGCTGCAGTTCCAGTCATGGTAAGTCAAGACGTATGCTATGTTCACGGCAGTCGACTCACCCATAAGTGGGAAGTAGTAGCTCGTAGGAGGTAGATCCCATTGCCCGAAGAACGCGATACAGGCAATGAGGAAGGTGCGATAGCGCGCTGAGCGCGAGTTGAAGAGAGCGCGGAAGTCCCACCATCGCTTGTCGGCCCCGTCAGCAGAGATGACCTCTTGCATTTCCTCGAGCTCCAAGGCGACGATGGCAGAGTTCGGGTCCCCATCGCCGTGGTACCTCACCAAGATCTCTCGTGCTTTGTCGACCTTGCCCTGACCGATATACCTGCAAATCGACCATTGAGCTTTGTTGGTGCACAAGACACTGAGTTTAACGCACCACCGCGGTGTCTCTGGTATGAACCACACGAACGAGAGGACTAGAATGGATGGGAGGGCTTGTACGGCGAGCGGGAGTCGCCAAGTCCATTGCGGCGTACCGACGACGAAGTTCAACCCATACTCCAGCCACGTCGAGACGATGGTTCCTAGGAAGAAACACGCTTGATAGGCCCCGGTCAAGACTCCTCGGTACTTCGGATACGCCATCTCCACCACGTAGGCAGGGCCCGCGGTCTGGACCAGCACCGCGCCGAGCCCAAGAATGAAGCGACCGCCCATGAGCGTACTCAGGTTCCTCGCCGTAGCCTGCATGACCGCGCCGACTATGCAGACCGTCGACCCGACTGCCATTCCGAACCGCCTCCCGTATCGGTCGGCACATGGCCCTGCGAAGAGGCATCCTGCGACGTTGCCGACGACGTAGAGCGCTGCCACGAGACCTTGGTTCTCGGGGGTGATTCCGAAGTAGGAGACGAAAGTGTCGATTGCGGAGAGTCCCCCTGTACAAGGCAGCCTAGGTGAGGTACGGGTGATCTTTTCCAGAGAGATCTTATGACACTCACCGAACGTGTTCGCGTCGAACCCGTTCGTCGCCGAACACAGATACGCCACGAAGAGGCATCCGTACAGTCTCAGAAAGCTTGCTCTCAGCGGATTCATGTCCGCTGCCTCCGCTTGCCATCGCGCCTTGGATTTCGACACCTTATTGCCATCGGACGCGGTCCGTGAGAAGTTGATGTCGTCAACTTGAATCGCGAGACTGTCCTTAGAGGTAGACATGGCGTTCTGCGGTGTCTGTGTTGCAGTACTGAACGATCTATATAGCGGAACGGGGTACCTCGGATTCCGCAGGGCCAGTCAAGAGCGGCATCCCCGGAACGCTGAATGAGAGGCTTCTCCACGTAGAGTCACAAGACCTTCTCCTTCTATGATCATGTGTTCAGTCTATATAAAGGGCCGTTGAAGTGCAGAATGCCTTATCGTTGCGCGCTCCCTGTCGTACCTGCGGAGTCGGACTTTGTAGCTTGGGTGCCGGGATAGCGCACCGCTACCCTCGACGACTGGAACATTGGTATATGACAAGGCGTGACTAACCACTATATCATGGGTGTTATGTCGAGCGTCCGGGAGCGGAATCCATGGCTGTTAAAAAACAAAAATACATTGCTGAGGCCAGGAAGAGCCCGTCACCGCCAGGCGACACTGGGAAGAGACAAGAGTTGTGTGAGTTTGTGTGTCCAGCCTCTACATAAGTCCGAGATCATCGGACACTGCGGGCCGGGTGCGGATTGTCTGAGCACCGAATTCTGGCTGTGAGCGCAGTACCGCAGGCGGCAATCCAATCTATTGTCTTTCTCGGTCTTCCTCTGTCAAGCATGCACTCGCGCTCATAAGACTTGCTAAGACTCATCGCTTGACGACAACGACAACGACCACGTAACTGGCTATGGCTGCGCCGACCACCTCTGCTGCTCAGGCTGTCGGCGAATACCTGCAATCCCCAGACGACCTGGCAAAGGTGGTCGCGTTCCGCAAGAAACTAGAGAAGGAGAAGGCGTCCATCGACGCGAGACTACGGAGTGGCGTAAAGGAGCAGCTAGACGCGACGCGCGACGGACTGCGCAAGCTGTTCGGCACGCGCAACAATGTGCAGACTATCAAGGACGAGATGGAGACGGTGGACAGGATGTGCAGCGACCCTACGTACGTTGTCACCACGTTCGACCAGATCAGCAGAGTGCGTCGAATGTCGCATCCACGCGCTGGGAGAGAGCCTGACTTGGGACCTGCGATTCGCTAGGTCTCGATGGCGCACCGTAACTTCGAGCAGACGGAGGAGATGGTCAACAACTTGCTCGAGATGAACTCCAAGCTTGACCTCCTCGAGCGCATGCTTGTAGAGGATAGCAACGACATCCTCGGCCCTGCACCAAACCTCCTCCGAATACACTTTCAGATCATCCGCCTCGAGGCCTTCCGGAATCAGACTATGCACCAGGCCAAGAAGTCCTCTACTGATACTCGCAATACCCTTACGCGCTGGTTTGAACGGCTCACCAACCTCATCGAGGCGTTCGATCAATACGTGCTTGAGTTGGCCAGCAATATACTACCCATAGTGCGGGCGGGCAACCCCGACGTCATTGTACGGCTCATGAAAGTAGTCGAGATGGAGGCTCGAGAAGACGAGAAGGTACATACCCACAGGTGACCTTATGCACCTTTACTGACGCCGTACTCTAGGCGATAGCTATCAAGCTCGTCAAGAAGGCCGGGAAGATGGATGCTGCGTCCAAGTTTCGGTCAATGCAGGCGAACGCGCGCGTAATCAAGCACTACCGCTCAAAGGTCATGAAGTGCATCACGGACTCCATACAGGGCAAGTTCAACGAGGTGTATGCGGCGAACGAGCGCAACCCGGCTGGGTTCCTCGACGAGCTCGTCTTCATCTACAAGGACCTCATCCGTATCGAGAGTGACGTGGTTCCTTGCTTCCCCCCTTCATACGACATCTGGCAAACCTATGTGCGCGAGTACCATAAGGCTCTCGTCAAGACCATCGACAGACTAGTCAAGTCGGAACCAGAGGCAAGCGCGCTTCTCACTCTCCATGCCTGGATCAAGGAGTACAAGAAGAGCATGCGGGAGCTAGGCATCGCGCCCGAGTGGCTCGAACCCCCGATCCTGGAGGGCAAGGAGCAGAATCTGATCGAGGACTACCTCCAGCTCATCATCAAGAAGCTGGACGAGTGGTCCGAGAACCTCATGAAGACGGAGGTTGCCGCGTTCACCGCGCGCGAGGAGCCTCCGGAGATCAGTGGGGAGGGGCTCTACACGACCTCGGGCACGATCATCTTCCTCGACATGGTCAACCAGCAGATCGACCTCGCGCTCGACAGCGGCCAGGGCCTCGTGCTCGCGCGTGCGGTCGAGGAGGTGAACCGGGTGATGCGGAGCATCCAGGACCGCTGGGTGAAGCTCGTCGACACCGAGTACAAGAAGCACACGGAGAAGCCGGAGGAGGTCCCCGGCGGGCTCGTCGAGTACTGCATCGCGCTCGCGAACGACCAGATCAAGTCCGCGGACTTCACCGAGGCGCTCTCCGCGCGGATCGAGCCGCTCGTGTCGGAGAAGTACCGCGTCACGATCCACGACCGGCTCAACGACGCGCTGGACGGCTACCTCGACGTCGCGAAGAAGTACACGCAGACGCTGATCAACATCATCTTCAACGACGTCAAGCCGGCGGTGAAGCAGCTCTTCCAGCCGGCGTGGTACGAGGGCACGCACGCGCAGATCATCGAGACGATGCGGGACTACCTCGCCGACTACCAGTCGTACCTGAACGAGTCCCTGTTCGAAGTCCTCCTCGAGGACCTCATCGACACCTACCTCGTCACGTACCTCACTGCGCTCGCGAACGGCCCGAAGCTGAACATGCCCGCCGCAGCAGAGCGCATCCGGCAGGACATCGACGAGGCGTACAAGTTCTTCGGGACGTACAAGAAGATGAAGGAGCTCGAGCCGCAGATGGAGGTCCTCGACCAGGTGCTGTCGATGCTCGAGGCGTCCAAGAGCCTCGTCTTCCTCTCGTACTGGTCCTTTGCCAAGGTCCACGGCCCGTGCATCCAATTCGTCGAGGCGCTCATGAAGGCGCGCAACGACCTCGACCGCTCCGGCGTCAGCGAGGTCATGGACAGCATCAAGCGCAAAGTGAAGGAGGAGAACCTGACAGATCGTAAGTCGGGTCCTTCTTGCTATCGTATGACCTCCCTCACATTGTGTCGTAGCCCCAGAACCGACGATCATGAAGAAGATCGTCATCCAGGGCGCGCTCTCGCGCTTCCTCGTACGGACCTAGAATCCAAGCACGGCACGCCTCACCGCTATTTATTCATCTACAGCATACCCCCTCCCCTCTACTGCATACAGGCTTTTGTTGTCTTCTGCTGCTCTGTAATGTATACGGACATCCCCTCGTATTGTATTTCTACCCGCCCTCCCCACTCGGTTGGAGCATTGGCCGGCTCACTCGTCCTTGTGCTCTTTGATCGCCTCTTGGTCGCGCGCCTCCTGCGCGTGCACGGTGGACTTGTCGGGCCAGCGCGCCGCCGCAGCGTCGATCTTCTTAAATTGCCACGGGAAGCGGGACGGGTACAGGAAGGGACGCAAGTCGAACCCTGTCGCGATCCGATCAGTTTGTATGCATGTCTCACAGGTAACGGAAGCAGAAGCTCACGGTTGTCGTCCGGGCTGTATTGCTCCTGCATCGGTGAGTCAGCCTCGTGTCGTCACAACATTGGTATAAAAGCAAAGCTTACTGCGTGGTACGACGGCGTGAGGGTCGTCATCTTGTGCCGGTTGCGCGCGTACTCGAAGAAGAAGTGCTTGACCTTCTCCGCGACCTGCTGCGGGGAGAGGAAGGAGCCCCACTCGTGGCAGAGCTTCGTGAACATGCTCCACGGCCCGCACTTCTCGACCTTGCGCAGCCGGCCGAACACGGACAGCTCGTCGTAGGTCATTCCCATGTCCGCCTGAGGGAGCAGGCAGTCAGGTTAGATGCAGGTCTGTAGGAAGTTTTCGGCGTGTGTCGTACCTCGTCGGCTTGCACGTACGTCTCGGTGATCGGTTCGAGCTCAGCGGTAGGTACCGCTTCGAGGAAGCTGAGTGAAGGGTCAGTTGAGTTGGCCCCGGACGCTACAAGTGTCCGGAGAACGTACTCAGTCAAGATGGGAAGGTCAAAGGCATCACGGGCGTATGCAATGAACTTCTTGAGGTCGGTCTTGCTGATGGCGCCGATGGGGTTCACGTCCGCTGTTTTAGACAGTCAGCCACATGTAGCTCTCCTTGTTAAGTGTATTACAACCCACCCGAAGAGCAGTCGTACTTCGTGAAGTACCCCCGCAGACTGCACAATCGCCAATCAGACTCTATTGCCATCCACCCAATCGACGACAACGCACCTCTCATCCACGTTCGCGCTCCCGAGCACGAGCAGCCCACCCTGCCTGCCCCGCACCCACGGCATCAACTGCGCAAACAGGTATGCAATGACCATGCGCAGACGCGCCTGGATGTTCTGCAGCGCGAGGTTCTCCGCGTTCGTGCCGCCGTGGACGCGGAAGCGCGGCTTGATGCCCGTCACGTACGCGAAGAGGTCGCGCACCGCGGTCACGAGCGTGTCCATGTTCAGGTCGATGTGGTAGCTACCCCCGCCCCGTGTGTCAGTGAGGATGACTAGCGTAACAGGGAGGAAGGATCGGGAGACAAAGACTGACCCGCCGATGGCGTTCGCGAGGTCTTTGGCGCGCTTTCGCGTCTCGGGACTCGAATTCTCGGTGCCCATGTAGCAGGTGTGGAAGATGCGGTTCGCGAACTCGCGTGGGTCGGTGGGGCTGTAGTCCGAGCCCTCTGGCTCGCCAGCGATTCGGCGGGCATCGTCGATGACCTGCTTATCTGTGGGATTGCGCTTAGAGTATGGATCATCGGATGGTGCTAGACAATTCCCCACCTCCGTTCCGCGCAGCTTCTGCGACAAGGCGGCACATCGAGTAGACGATGACCGAAGTGGCGCAGCTGTCGATTCCACCGCTGAGCGGGATAAAGTACCCTTGCGTGCGCGAACGGCGCAAATAGTCCCAGAGCCAGCAAGCGGGGCCCAAGCTGTTCGTAAAAATGAGCTTTTCCCACCAAAAATCACCGGGAAGGAGAGAGAGGGACTCACGCAATCTCTTCTTCCGGCCTATGACAGTGGACCTCCGCAATCTTGCCCACCACGAGCTCGCTGAAGTCCTTGATCTCGTCCGCCAGGCCGTCGCTCAGCGAGAACTCGACCTCGATGCGCTGGTAGCGCTCCGCGGCGGCGGCCTGGTTGCTCCGGCTGCTCGTCGCGCGGTGCGCGCGCACGTCCTCGATGTCTACCGTGGCGGTCACGACCTCGACGTCGCGCAAGGAGAACTGGGAGCCTTGTGCTACGACACGCCCGTTGACGACTATCATCGCGCAGCCGTCGTAGTAGAGGCGGTCGCCATCGCAGCCTTGTTGGTTTGCGTAGAGGTAGATGCCGCCGACCTAAGTAGGCTGGTTGTCAGACTACAGAGGGCATGCCATAGGGAAGTGCAAACCTTCATCGTGGCCTCCTTCATGAGTTCGACACGGCGATAGAGCTTACGGAGCTCGTGGTGACTACCACTTGAGTTTGTGAAGATCTCGACGCCGTCGAGACCCATGAGGATATGGGGGCTATCACCACATGAGTATGCACAGTCGCGTCTTAAACCAGGAGGTACTAACCTTGCTGGGGTGAAGAGCTCTTCACACAACTCAACACCGATACAGGTATCGATGGTGCTGATAACTGCGTCTCCGAAGGGCACTTTAGTCTGTAGGCTAAGTTAATCGCAAGTATGCTAGCTAGCTCCGAACGGATATACCTGTCCTGTGACAGCATGAATGAGACGCGGCAGGTAGTGGTCCTCTACTTGTCTGTGCTTGGCCCAGGGCGTGAACCAGCGCAGCTCGCGGTAGTTGCCGTCGTTGGCCATCCACATCTTTGGCCGGATGAGTAGGATCTTCCCGTTGTGAATCACGACACGGCAATTGTAGATCACATTCTTGTGTGTGATCGGCCTGCGGTGGGGAAATTAGCTGGCATTGCACCGTAGGTGATTGCAGGCTACCCACATCCCGATATCGCATACGATGCCTTTGGCATCCTCAGACTTCAGGATCTCGGCGAGAACCTCCCATGCATGGAGTCCGGTATCACCTGTGTAGGGAGCAAATTGTGATTCCTATCTTCGCTTGTTTACGATCGAAACATCCCACCTTCGAGAAAATGATCCATACATCCATAACCGCTGCAAGGATGAATGAATATATGTCTCTGCATCCTGCCTCGTGACATACGTGACTTCAAGTTCTGGCCCGACACGGAGAGTGGCGCCCCTCTCTTTGGCGACTCGGATACTCTCGAGTATACGCTGCAGATTACCCTGTTTGGCGATGAGCCCACGATCATTGCAGAAGTTCGATTTGTGAACTTGCCTCGAAATCTAGTGCCCACTGGTTGAGAGAGCTACACGGACGGGAACTTCAGTCAATCCGCGTCTGCTACGCGCGGCACTCGACATACCATCTGTTGGAGATATGAGCTCAAGTCTGTCTGTGGTATGCGTGAACAGAATACCGACGTCGCGACTGTGATCAAATGACCCATGGCTTGATAACTGGCTCGGTCGTTCCGGGCGTCTGCGCTGTCCAAAGGCTACCCTCTTCTGCTGGTGGTGGGCGGTGGCGAGCTGAACGAGGGGACTTCCTAGCCTTGCAGTGGCTGGAGAAGACCCGAGTGTCCTCAAGCTCCTCGACATCGTACACGTGACGTCATACCGATGGCATTTCGCAGTCACTGACGAGCGCTTACCAGTGCGTCTAGCTCTCTCCTCGTCGACCGTTCCCTGGTGGTGAACCAAACTTACACCGTTGCTGGTCATGGATGTCTGCTCTCTCAATTTGAACCGAATGCGAGCCATCATTGCACATGTGTTCGACCCATTACCCCTCGCGGAATCAATAGGTGCCATTCACGAGCGCGGTTGAAAACGTCGCGTTTATCACAACGCTCGAAATGTGCGGTATCTTCCCTCAGCATGGGCTCATTACGTAGCTGTAGTGGGTACTATGCGCCGACACAAAGCAAAGTCAAGTATAACTAATACTCAACTGACCCTAACGCACCACCGAATGAAGCAACAAGTCTGTCTGCGTCGAGTCACTATAGACAACAAACCATACAGTCAATTGCCTCAACCTTCGAACAGACGCTCTGGCCGCCGTGGTTCAAGGAGCGCCGGACTTCAAGCTTTGGGGTATTGTTCTCTCGGAGACGCGTAAACTATGCATGCTCGGAAGGGTGATGATGGCCGACCCCAGATGCCGTATGCACCGGCGGACCACTCTGTTCTTAATATTCCGTTAGTTCGGTAGGTATATGAGTGTCTTCTTCGACAGCACGTAGGTGTGTACGCATCGAACATCCGTTGCACCTTGCAGGCTGAGGTATCGTCGTAATTCGTATCTGTACGCTCCTCTCCCAGTCCTCCTACCGATCACCGTCTGACAAGCCGCCGTTCGTTCCCACCAGGTTTCTTATCCAACCGTCTAGACCCGCGGCCGCCGTCAGAGGCGAGCGGGGTCATGGGAGGTTTCCGCTCCCCGGAACGCATACGCACCAGATCTCCCATCAGTACCCGCACCGGCACGTCCCCCATCGGTGTCTGCCGGCCACCTTGGCCCACCACACTCACAGGTATCGGCGGCCCGTGATGTCCAACGTCGGACGGCGCCCTTCGTCGATACCGCCTAAGAAGCCTTTCTGACGCTAGCAGGCCGCCTCTGGCGCGGCCGCCGCGAAGCGCAGCGAGGCAGCATGGCTATGCGTTGCTCCGATGCTGAGAATGAAACGCCCGTTACAGTAAGCGGACGGGACCCGGTGGATGGTGAGGCGCCCATCTGCTCGCCCTCCGTGGCCGGCGCTGCGATTGGCCTCGATGCATTAAGGTAACTGCAGCGTGTATCAGCTCAGTGATATGATGAAGGGAGAAGCGGCGACCTCGACAAACGCGCAGGCGAGGGGAGTATAAGAGGGGGATGGGGTTGCCGTACACAACCGACACGACACTTGCCCCTCCGCCGCCCCACCAAACCTCTCGAACACCATGGTCAGCCTTCACTTCACACGTCTTTTACTTGGTATACTTACTAGATACAGGTTCATTCCACCTTCGGCGCAAGCGCACAGAGCGCGTACACCGTTACCCCAACAGAAAGCGACCCGTACACCTACCAGGTCGGCTTCGGCAATCGCTTCACCTCAGAAGCAATGTGAGCGCCCCATCTTCTTCCATATAGAGTAGTCGCGTTGACCTACGAGCAGCCCGGGGACACTTCCCATCGGGCAGAACATGCCACAGAAAGTGAAGTACGACCTCTACATCGAAGGAGTAAGTGACACGCGCTAGATCGTAGGATTCACAGGACCAATCACGACTATTCCAGATCAACGGCACTCCGTTCGTCACTCCTAGGCGGGACAACCAATCCACGTAAGCGAGATGGCCAGTCGACCCCGCTCATGCAACGGCTCCTAACAAGTACCCACACAGGTTCCTCTATCGCATCCGGCCCTCAGTTGCCCACAAGGGGTTCAACCGACTCCCCGATAACCCTGACGTACGTACCTTCGTTCGTCAACCAAAGCAAGGTTGTTAACCTCTCCTCCTCATGACCAGCTGGAGGCATGCTTCCTCCCCCTCAACCCCAAAGTCCACTTCAGCCCCACGCAGCTCGCCTGGCATCCGCTCGACATCCCCTCGGACGGCATCAAGACTGACTTTGTCGCCGGCCTGAAGACGATCGCCGGGAATGGCGACCCTACGCTGCGTGAGGGTCTTGCCGTGCACATCTACACTGCGAACCACTCTATGGGCAACGCTGCGTACTGCAACAACGACGGGGACTTCCTGATCCTTCCACAGCAGGGACGGCTTGATATCCAAACTGAACTGGGGAGGTTGATGGTAAGGCCAGGAGAGTTGGTCGTCATCCCTCGTGGCATCAAGTACAAAGTAAGTGATGTCTGACGCCCCTCGCCTGCGTTGCTGCTCACTTGTGTTACTTGAGGTTGGTCTCCCCGACGGGCCTTCGCGTGGCTGTAAGTCAATCCGCAGTGCCTTTACTTCTTTGTATGGACCGCTCTCCACAGATATCCTGGAGATCTTCGGCTCGCACTTCGAGCTTCCGGACCTTGGACCGTTGGGCAGTCATGGGCTTGCCAACACTCGTGACTTCGAGAGCCCTGTCGCCAGCTTCGACGTCGACCAATCGCCATGGACCAGTATGTCGTCCTTTGTATAGAGGGCATGGGCGGTGGACTGACACCTCAGCAGTCACTTACAAGGTCGGTGGAAGGCTCTTCGCTTGCAACCAAGACCACACGCCTTTCGACGTCGTCGCATGGCACGGAAAGTAAGTCGCCTGATATCGCTTGCAATTATCGCAATGTTCAGATGTATTCTGGCAGCTACGTGCCGTACAAGTACGCGATGGAGAAGTTTGCGTTCGTCGGGAGCATCCACAAGGACCACATTGACCCCTCCATCTTCACCGTCCTGACCGCCAGGTCGAAGACGCCCGGCGCGCCCCTCGTCGACTTCGCGATCTTCGGCGAGCGGTGGGACGTCGCGACTGGCACCTTCCGCCCGCCTGTACGTTTCTCCCATCTGGGCTTGAGGGTGGTATGCTGATGCGCTGTTCTTTGCTCGCAGTACTACCACCGGAACTGCGCGACGGAGATGATGGGGCTCATCTACGGAACGTATGGCGGCCGCAGCGACCAGTTCGTGCCCGGGGCCTTCAGCTACGAGAACGGTTTCTGCCCGCACGGAGGTAGGCGCTGTTGCACGTCATACTGCATAGGCCTTACATCCTTCCAGTCTCATACGAGGAGTTCAAGAAGGCTACCGAGGCGGAACTCGTGCCCAAGAAGATACACGTCGGGACGCTCGGTATGTCCCTGCGTCACCTCACTCCGGTTACTATCCAGCTGGTATACTGACGCATCTCTATCAGCATTCATGTTCGAATCGAGCATGCAGGTCGTCCTGACCGACTACGCCATGAACAGGTCCGGGAAGCTTCACGGTACATACTCTCGCCTACGAGTATCTTCTTCTCCACCGGGGCACTGACTTCCTTCGCCTGACGCAGAGCACGAGCCGAAAATGTGGGACGACCTCAAGGGGCAGTTCATCAACCACCTGGACGAGGTCAACGCGGACCTGAAGGCGGCGGGCCTTCCCCCGCTGGGCAAGTCCAGGGCGTGAGCGCTCTGGGACGACGCCATTCTGATTAATAGACTTGGAGGGTCCTGAGGGTCAGGTTGGTATATATATACATCGTATGTTGTCGATATGTTGTACTCTATAGTGATCGCCGCCGGCATGCTCAGCATTTTGTACTTGATGCGTCGATTGGACAGCTCACGTATGGTTGAGGATCCGTCCGGTGTCACGGCCGGTAATATCGCCCATACAATGCCTATCCTCCACTGTCGCCTACCGCGGTCACCGGGTAGTATGGTCATGGCGTTGCTAGGAGGTACATCGAGTCGTTCCACTCGGACACAATTGCAACAGACCCCCTGCGGGGTCCCGAGGCTACACCCTACCAGCGACATTTGTATCGCTCTGTTTCAGGTCCCATTGTGTCTACATGCAGTTTGCCGGCGCCATGACCAGCGTGGAAGTGCAGGACAATAGGCGGGAGGCTGGGATTACTACGCGCGCGCCGGCGCTCACGCTCGAGTTCAATTGTTCCGTACTACAAACACGACGAACGTAGTGCAGCAGCCGCGGTGGGTACTACGCGGGGTAGCGATGGGGTGGCACGCTCCTATAAAAGCGGCGTGCCAATGTGCCCCACTGCATGTGCATACTAGCATATTCACACCATCCCTACTGCGATCCACTCCCAGCTACCAGTCCCGGTCTCCGAATCGATTTAATGTTCACCCCACCCCCAGCGTTCGCTCGCGAATCCGAGACACCCAGGCTCTTCCGGTACGTCGTCGCTACACAAACTACATTGGCGCTCTACCAGGTCGCTAGGTCGAGGATTACCGATGTGCTATGAGTTCAGTCCAGTGTAGAGATCATCCATAACTGGTTGCACTCATAGCTTGTCGGTAAGTCTTCGAACGTGTGCAAATAAATTGATCGACAGAGTTACAGGGCCAACGGCCCTTACACCGAGAAATTTTGGGTAAACAGCCTAAGAAGCAAGATGTGCATGTCATACGTCCACTTGCAACGTCCACGATGGCAGAGAATCGGGAATCTCGTACCAGAAAATGTCGCGAAAGGATCGTTAAACGTATGTATCAGCCGATGACAACAAAAAGATGAGAACCGCGAGGACAGACAGGCGAAGAACAAGAAAGCAGTGACGTCGTAAGCAATAGCAGTGGGACTGAGCGTAGCAAACGATAGCAGCAGAGTCGTAAGTGTTCAATGGTGAGCCAGATCCGGAGACACGTGACCACGAAGTGCAGGAAAATATACGTAGCCTATGAGTTCAGGTAGGGATGATTCGATGATATCCGAAGTGTGCTGTTCGAAATACGGAACCCGCGGCTAGTCCTTGCGCTCATGATCTCCAGAAGAGCCATGCCAAAATATGTCTGCTTCCCAATCTTGTTCGGGAACAGCGGAGTCGAATTGGTCTCCGCCGTCTTGATCATGGAAGTCGGCTATGGGTGATTCGGAACCAACGACGTCCCCGTGAGGGTGTTGAATGCTGTGGGCATCTTGCCCGAGGTAAGGCCGGGGTGTGTACGTCTCTAGGGGCCCAGCTTCCGGGGCCCAGAGGCCTAGGGCGAACGGAGAGACCGGTGCCGCGGGGGAGGAAGAGAGAAGGAAATCGGAAGGAAAGGGTGTGGATGGGACGGATGAGCCGTCGAAGGAGGAAGCCCCGAGTTCGGCATGCATCACAGAGTGTGGACCTGTGGAAAACAAATACGATCCAGGTTGCAGGCCTTGAACAATGGAGTAGGGGTCAGGGATGGGAGCGTGAGTTCCTGCGATGTGCTCCAGAGAGTGACCGGCGGCGTTCGCTCCCATGCCCCGACCATTGGGCACGCCAAGAACAGGATTTCCCTCGTCCATACCGTACAGGGGAGTGTCGTTGCCGATGCTCTGGCACGCACGCGAGGGGAGGGGGTATGGTCTGCCCGCAAGCCTGCGCTCATGGGAGGACCGACTAGCGCGCCGCGCCGCCATGGACGAGGGTGGCTGGTAGTTAATAATCGGCGTCGCGCTGGAACCCTGCTGTAACCAGTCGACCGTCCCCGAGCCGGGAACCTCCAACGCAGACTGAGAGAAGAGGCGAGCGGGAGGGGAGAGCGGGGGCAGGGTAGGGGCAGCTCGAGGGGTGGCGTTGGTCTCATTCGTCATGCTCTGGATGAGAGCTTCCAATGCGTTCCTGTATGAGAGCGATTGCAGATTGCGCATGCCACGAGGGACACGGGAACTATCGGAATCAGAGGGGTCACACACGAGCGGGGCATGGGCGAGGGCGACCGAGCCATAGTCGTTCGGGTATCCGACGGCGTTGGTAGCGGCGGGGAGATTGGGGATAGACCTTGGGGTCGCCTCGTAGTTGTACGCTCCTCGCGCGTCGAACGAGGGGAACGACTCTGACAGAGATCGTGGTGGCGGGCCGGAGAGCGCCGAAGAGAGCGGGGTGGATGTCGCGGATGGAGTCAGCTCACCCTGGGATGAACCGTACTTCTCCTGCGCGGCGGACGGTGCATCGAGTTGCGGGGGGTCCTCGACGGGCTGGCTGACAGAAGTGGTGGCACACTGTGGCAGGAAGGTCTAGCAAAGAGAGGGTAGTGAGCGCTTGATCCTCTTGACGGCGAAGGCGCGCATACCTGAACGGTATCGCGATGCTCCGAAGTGGATGGACCAGAGGGCGGGTCGGGGAGTGGGGACAAGGTCGTCGGAGAAAAGCGGGCTGTAGCGTTGCCCTCTTGTGCGCCTATAGGACCAGCAGACGCAACGAAGGTGACGGATTCGTCGACAAAGCTGGAGGCTGCTTGTTGCTCCTGAGTGCCATGGCTGTTCAGGTTACCGTAAGGGACGCCCCATATCGCATGCTAGACCAGGGACCGTTAGGCGCGACTCTAGACAAGGAAGTACAACTCACCATTCCCTCGTGACCCTGGAGACGGTCTGGGATGCGCCCTCTATGGCCAGGGGAGCGACGCGAGCCGTTGTTGGTTGTCGGACGCTTGTTGTTGTGCGGCTTGTTTCCCATTTTAGGTCACGAACACTTGTTGGTGGGGATAAGGTAGCGGGGGGCGAAAGTACAAGGATGCCTATGTCGGGGCGGGTCTTGGTCCAACTTATATAGCGCCGCATGCAGGTTAGAGAAAAGTTCAGCAATGGCCTCCCCCAAGATCCTATCTGGGTGCTGCGAGCGGCAGCGCGTGGGGGCTCTGCCTCGCCTGCAGATTCTATTGTGCCGCCGAAGAGAGGCCGTGTACACCGGTGTCAGGCCGCGTCAGTCGCGAACTAAGTCGGCGACGCCCGAGGCTGCCTTGAGGTGATGGGCCTCTGTAGCAGCTCAAGATGGCAAGAGCGCGTCGCTATTCTCCGGCGGTATAGTGGGCGGGGCCAGGTCATGTCCTGCAGCACATTCGCAGCGCGTGATTGCTAGTCGTATCGGAAAATCGATGAGATGGTTGCTTGGATAGGGGTGATCGTGCGCCATGACACGCATCGCCGGTGTCAGTCGGTTGGGCAGGGTATCGGGTCGGTGCCAGGCTCCTTGGTAGTGCTAACTACCCAAAAGCCACGACGGGAAGAGCCGTCTCTGGAGGCTGCAAGGGGCCACAGTGGTCCGAAGCCGTGAAACCCGATGATTCGAGAAAAGGCATCTGTACAGACATGGCGCTGTCGTGGGAGCCGCAACTGCAGCCGACCTGACTGTCGCATCTGGGTTTATCGTGGATGAGACCGGTACTGTGTGTGGGGAAATGACAATAAGCTGCAGGAGACTTGGATTATTTGTGTAAAGACGGACCTTCATCGGTACGGAACCTTGTTAGTCTTGAACGACGATTCCCTGTAGGCCGTAACCTGGTTACCTTGTACAAAGTGGTCCGTAGTATCTTGCTATTGTTTCCTTCACCAGACGGAATGCCTTATAGCTAAGAATGACGTGTCTCTTGGTTAATTAAATACGAGGCATGGCACAATGTCTACGATGAACTACCTGGTAGTCGCCAGTACGTTCAAGGATCAATTCTCGAGCGCTTATAAATGACACACAGTGTGCGACCGACGTGAGCTGAACCGTTTCCCCTAGTTTAAGAAAGCCATTCGAGCCTTAAAGATCTCTAAATTTTGATCAAAAAATACTCACAGACTGTGCTCGAGAGACCGGTCGCCGACGAAAGCAGCCGTTTCCCACTGATTACGTCTGTGGATGTCATGATGATCACCGTGGGTTTGCACTGTAAGGCCGCAGCAGCTTATTCGCATCCAAAAAGGCTGTGCATATGTACAGCAAAAAATGGAGAGCACTATAGTCATTTTTAGACCGCCGTCTCTTGGGGAGCTGGCAAGGGTCTCTCTGTGGAGTCCACGGATCTGAACTGTCGCACGTGTTGCCGACGCTGAGTATCGGGTGCCTTCTGCGTTTGCTTCCTAAGACAGAAGCTGCATGTACTGCATTCTGGCAGATGTTCCCTGCGTGAGGACAGCGGCGTCGACTGGTAGTGGTAGAGGACCTGTCGTGGACGGGATGAACACAACACATGCCTGTTCGGGACTCGCTGATGCCGCTAGACGCCCACGCGACGCGGACCGCTGGGCTCTCGCTCGGCTGGGGGCTCCTGGTATACGCCTCCGCCGTCCGCACTCCTGCTGCACACCATGCTCCGTCCTGCTAATGTTCTCCGGCGGAATCTGAAACATGCACGCCTGCTTTGCAACCGTGCAGCCTCGACAGTTGCGCCCCAGGAAAGCGACGTTGTCATCGTCGGCGGGGGTCCGGCCGGTTTGGCTCTTGCGGGCGCGCTGAGTGCGTATTCCGCCGCTGAGTTGCCGGACAAGCGTTGACTCCGTTCAGGCTCTACCTCCTCAATAAGGAACGCGCTGCGTGTCGTTCTCGTCGAGGCGAGTGATCTCGACAAAGTAGCCAGCTGGGTGCAGCCGCCAGGCACTTTCTCCAACCGTGTCAGTTCTATTACCAACGCGTCCCAGAGCTTCCTCCAAGGTGCGTCGTGCCGCACGAATAACATGGAGCCTCCAATAAACGCTGGGAGGTGGAAGAGATCGGTGCATGGGCTCGCGTTGAAGAGAGTCGCACATGCCCGATAGAGGAGATGCAAGTGAGTTGCGGTCTCTCCCTCCGCAGCTCCTGTTGACAGGACTGTTCGCAGATATGGGATGGCCTATCTGACGCGCGCATCACGTTCTCCTCGCACGATGATCTTGCTTGGGAAACATCTGGATCGGGGTCGGGGTCGCTCTCCCAAATGGCCCGGCTCACGGAGAACCTAAACTTGCAGCGGGCTCTACTCCGGCAGTTGCGCGACGCCTCCGCCGTGGAAGTAATTGACAAGGTGAAGGTGGACTCCATACAACGAGAAGACCGCGAAGGAGGCGGATGGCCTCTTGTTCACCTTTCAGACGGGCGTGTGCTCCGTGCCAGGCTGCTCGTAGGTTGCTTCCTCCGGTATCGTGCTGCACTTTCTAACAATGGTACAGGTCGGTGCCGACGGGTTCAACTCCCCCGTACGTGCGTATGCAGGCATTCAGTCCTACGGCTGGGCATACGATACAACAGCCATCGTTGCTACACTCGTACATCATCCTCGAACGCCTTTCCAAGGACCGAACACAGTAGCATACCAACGATTCCTCCCCACTGGTCCTATAGCCTTCCTTCCCCTATCTCCAACGGCATCCTCGATGGTCTGGTCAACCAAACCACATCTAGCCAAGGCCCTGCTCTCCTCGGACCCTGCCGTGCTGACCAGCATGATCAATGCTGCGTTCCGGCTGCCTGATGTATCGCTGCGGTACTTGCACAAACTCATCGTGGACGCAGCGGCCTCCGGCAAGCCGCTCAGCCCCGACGAACTCCGGCAGGAGATCGTGTGGCGAGAGAATTCGCACGGGATCGACTCGCGCTCTGCGTACTCGCTCACGGCGGATGCTACGGGCGTGCCGCCTGCCGACGCCGACTTGCTCCCGCCGCTGGTGACTTCCATCCAACCGGGCACTGCTGCATCGTTCCCTCTCCGGTTCAACCACGCCGACGAGTACATCGGCGATGGCCCTGGTGCCCGTACTGTACTCGTGGGCGACGCCGCGCATACCATCCACCCACTGGCCGGACAGGGCTTGAACATGGGCCTAGGCGACGTCGAGGCGCTCTTCCACTGCATCCAGAATGCTCTCCTTACTGGCGGTGACATTGGTACGTCTCTTCCGATCCACCACACTGACCCCTCCTCAACAAACGTCTTTCCCTCGACAGGCTCACGGACGGCGCTCCTCCGCTACGCCCGGGAACGCTACTTCGAGAACCACAAGATCATGGCCGCGTGCGACAAGCTGCACAAGCTGTACTCCGCCACCGCCGAGCCGATAGTCTGGGCGCGCTCGGTCGGCGTGGAGGTGCTCAACGAGCTCGACACCGTCAAGGCCGCGATGATGCTCGCCGCTGGAAGCCGTCCGTCGCGCAGCCGTCCCTCCGGACAGCAGCTCGGGGCCAACCTCGCCGCGACGGGTGTAGAGACCCTCGCGCGGGGCGTTAGCGCCGTGGGGACGCTGAGCACGGGCCTCGCGAACATCGCGACTGCGGGCGTGCAGAGGCTCGTGCAGGCGCTGGCGGACTCTCAACGGCGTTGAGCGTTTCCCGCCTGGTTCGTTCGCAGTAATGGCTCTCGATAGTGTATGGGATATCATACGGCACCACCGCAGGGGCGCCTCCACATTAATTGCGACCGTAGAAGTAGTAGCTATGTGCAGGCGCGTCGACGCGGGGCCGGCAAACGGGACGTACTAGATACAGCTCGGAGCTAAACAACCTCTTCCGCGAGCAGCACGAACGGCGACAGCAAGTCCCATAAACATAGCGCAGAAGTAGTCCACTGGTGAGAGCGAAAGAACGACGGTATATGCATATCAGCGCGTTTTGGCGTGTCGCGCGCAGCGCGGGCGCACAGCCCACTTCCCTTCCCTCTCCTCCCCGTTCCGGCCCGTACCTATCTCACCTCATCGCTCTCTAAGCCCATAGCAGGAGCGGACGGGGACATGGGGCCCATTATTCCCAGATAAGCTTGCCGTTCTCGTCGACGGAGGCGGACATGCCCCCGCTCGTCTGCTTCTTGGACGCCTTGGCCTGCTCCGCGATGCGGGCGCGCTCGAGCTCGCGCTTGTGCTTCGCGAGAGCCGCCAGGCGCGCCGCCTCGGCCTCCGCCTTCGCGGCCTTCTCCGCCTCCCGCTTCGCCGCGTGCTGCCGCTGCTTCTTCGTCAGCGTCTCCGGGGCTTTCTGCGCGGTCGGTGTCTGCGCTGCGCCAGACGAGGGCTGTTTGGGTTCTATATGGACAGAGAAACGTAGACGTTCGTTAGGTAGTGTTTTAGGGTAGGGGAGAGAGGAATGGACGTACTTGAACGCTTGCTCTTCACGACGCCCCACCCGCCATCATCTTCGCCGTCGGCATCGTCTGCCGTGGCTCGGGACTCGTCCACGTCTTCATAGTCACCCCATGAGAACCCGGCCGCGGGGCGCTCGTCCGGCCGTGGCTGGATTCGCATGACACGCGCGAGCTGGGGGTAGTCGGGCTCTTCGAGAACACTGCAACGTAGTGCGTCGGTATGAAGCTGGGCGTACACAGACAGCACAACGAGACTCACTCCTCGACGCCCGTCTTCCGAGGCTTTGGCAGCAGTTTCTCCGCCAGCGTGCGCCTGTTCTCCGACGCGGACACGTCTGCGTGCGCACTGTGGGACTCGTCCTCCGTGCGCTCCGTCACAGGGGAGGAGTTGCCAGTGAAGGAGGTGGTGATGCCCGCGTCGCTGGTCGAGATCTCCAGCGGCCGCTCCGCCGCGCTCGTGCTCGCCGCAGGCGCGTCGCCACCCGCCCTCTGTCCAGCCTGCGTCGTCTTCTTCTTCGTCTCGACCCGCGTCCAGCCGTCGTCGTCCCCCGCGGGCTTGGGCGTCGCGCTCTTGCGCGGCTTGCGCGCGGCGGAGGACTCGGGCGCGGTCGCGGAGGACTCTGACTGCGCGTCCTGGGGCACGGGCGAGCTCGCCTTCTTGCCCTTTTTCTTCTTCGCCTTGGACTTGGCCGCCGCCCCTGGGCCGGAGCCGGGCTTCTCTCCTGGCTCGAGGGCCGCGTCGAAGCCTCCGGGGACGACGGGCGGGAATGCTACGACGGTGGGCTCGGGCTTGGTCTTGGGCTCGGCGGCGGGCGCGCTCTCTGTCGCGCTCGACACTGCTCCCGCCTTCTTCTTCTGCTTCTTCTTACCGGTGGAGGAGGACGCGACGGGGGGCTGCTGACCAGAGGACGAGGCTGTGGACGCGGTGGGGTCTCCTGGCTGGATGAAGCCGTAGGCGATGGCGCCGACGATGGCGAGGACGGCGGCGGCGGAGATGACGCTTTGCGCAGAGCCCATGGTCGGTGCAGGAGATGAGGAGGTACGGTACTAGGACAAGGAGCGTGGAGAAGAGGAAGGGAGCTGGGCTGAGCTGAGCTGGTTGCAGCAAGAGGAACTGACGTGGTGTAATTACAGTATCCGAGCCTGAGATCGTTTCCCACTTTGATCAGGCACGCTTATTCCCTTAGCCGAGACGCGTCAATATCTCCAAACACACCGCGCGCTCCAAGACATCTCTGTACGAGACGAGCAGCAGCCACAAACTATGCATTTATAGGAACAGCTACCACAGGAGGGGTATTGTCTACGTTCTGTAGTCGCCGTTGATCCTCACATACTCCTGGAAGCGAGTCAGACACCGCAGGGTGACGTCGGAACCGAAGAAAAGGGGAGCACTCACATAGCTGAAGTCGCACGTCCAGTACTTCGCACTCTCGGACCCGATCCCGAGCTCGACCTTGATCTCAAGATCCTCCTGGCTGATAATCTCCTTCGCCCGGGCCTCATCAACCTTCTCGGGTTCGCCATTCACGAGGAGAGGGAGCGGTGCTGTACCGT
Organism: Trametes polyzona; assembly: GCA_022606195.1. Lineage (NCBI taxonomy): Eukaryota > Fungi > Basidiomycota > Agaricomycetes > Polyporales > Polyporaceae > Trametes > Trametes polyzona. The sequence continues at coordinate 765,527 of JABYQF010000012.1, read as the reverse complement.
CCGTGGGGACGAACGAGACATTTACGCGCGTAGGGTCCAGGGGCGCAGAGAGAGGGATGGAGCCAGTTGCAGCAAGAATACGGCCCCAGCTGCAAAAAGTCGCGTTAAGCACATTCTCGTAGATCAATTCGAGAGGTCTCTCACTTCGCGTCCTCGCCAAATAGCGCAGTCTTGACCAATGCAGAGGTGGAAATCCTCGACGCAACACGGTGAGCATCCTCGTATGTAGGAGCACCCTTCAATGATGTGTCGTGTCAACTGCAGTGGGTCGCGACCGAAAGTCCGCCAAACATACCTCGACCGATACAGTCACGAACTTGGTCGCGCCCTCGCCGTCGCGCACGACCAACTGGGCCAGGTCGGCTGCGAACGCTGTGAGCTCCTGCTTGAACACCTCATATGCCTGCGGGTCGGTCTCCTCGTCGATCTCAGGCTCTTCGGTAGCGGTGGCCGCACCGTTCGCGAGCACAACGATCGTGTCGTTCGTCGACATGTCACCGTCCACGCTGATCGAGTTGAAGCTCCGGTCCACAGCGTAAGTCAAGGCCGATTGGAGACTCCGAGGGGAGATCGCTGCGTCCGTCATGATACATCCAAGAAGAGTCGCGTGCAGTTGACCGCTAGGCGCAGGAGCCGGGGGACCCATGTCGGGGTGGATCATACCTGCGCCCTTGTCCATGCCCGCCATCCGGTACTCCTTGCCGTTGATCGTGAAGGTGCGCGCGCGCAGCTTCGGGAACGTGTCCGTGGTCATGAACGCGCGGGCGGCGCGCTCCCAAGCGTCGAACGTGGAGCCGAGGGTGCGTTTCTCCCCTACGGCCTGTGCGCGGATCCCAGCGAGGATCTTGGCGATGGGCAGGGTCTGACCGATGACGCCCGTGGACATGACGAGGGTCTCGCTGGAGGAGCCGGGGTTCGGGAGGAGGTTATCTGTCTCGCGGGCCATGGCCCACGCATCCTCCATGCCCTGTTTGCCCGTGACGGCGTTGGCGCAGCCGCTGTTGACGACAATCGCACGCGCGCGTCCATTTGTGTTTTGGAGGACCTCTTGGGAGACGATCACGGGGGCAGCCTTGAATGCATTGCGCGTGAAGCAGGCCGCGGCGCTCGTAGGGCGAGGGGAGGTGGATAGGATGACGGCGAGGTCCAGGAGCTCGGGTTTCTTCTTGACGCCGCAGTGCAAGCCAGTCAAGGCGTACCCCTGCGGGAAGACTGAGTCGGGGAGAGGTTTGTGAAGATGCGCCTTCGATGGAGTGGTCTTGGTGACAATCGTCGTGGTCGACGACGACGACGAGAAACGCTTCCACACCGCCGGGAGGCGGTTCGCTGTCCAGGACATGGTGGAACACTCACAAGCAGCGGCGAGCGGGCCGAGTCAGACTAGGGACGAGGGGCGGGCAGAAGTAGTTCAGCGCGGATAACGACAAGTATATTTCCTGCGGGTCGAGCTCGGACCAGAAGCACACTTGGCACGAGCAAAACGCGACTGGCTACCTACGAGAATAGACAGGACCGTCGCCCCGAGGATGACCTCGCTCTCCCACCGCTCCGTTACTCGCGTGCGTCGAGTGTGTGCCGACGACTGAGTGCAGCGCTGGTCGCTGCGTCGATGGTGCAGAACACGCTCGAACGCACCCCGGCCGTGATTTTGACTCGGGCGCCAAGGCCGGTTCCCACGACGCAGCGAGCGCCTGATTGCCCGAAGAGGCAGGAGGCCGGGGGTTGCCGACTCGCGCGCGCCCGTGCAAGTGTAGCAAAACTTCAGTACACCGGACGACAGCAGCAAGCGTTCAAGACCTCGACACCGGCCGACCGACAAGACAATGGGCTCCACAAGGTGAGACTACGCTTCTGTGCTGCAGGATGGTCCTATGGGTGTTGTTGGGAGAATTTGGACGACACAAGGCGGCAGGAAGAGGGTGGATGCTGGGCGGACGGTTTGGATGACGGCGCTCCCCTGCGGATATACGGAATCGCTCGCCTCTCAACTCCTCCTCCCCTCGGCTCTCCTGTCTCGCATCGCCAATGACCGGCTGGAATATGCTCTTGTGGACCCTCTGGAACAGCAAGCTTACTGGGCTCTCATGATTTCCTAGACTTTACTCCAAGGGTCGCGTCCTCGGCCACAAGCGCGCTAAGCGCAACACCCGCCCCAACACCTCCCTCCTTCAGATCGAGGGTGTCGCGACGAAGGAGGACGCGCAGTTCTACCTGGGCAAGGTACGCAGTTGCACCCTGCGAATGATGAGATTGTGTCCAATGGGTTCTCTTGTAGCGGGTCGCCTACATCTACCGGGCAAAGCGGGAGATCCAGGGCTCGAAGGTCCGTGTCATCTGGGGGTACGTCTACCTTGTTCCTCCGTTCGAATTCTCGTTTTGACCGCGGATTGCCTCTGCCAGCCGTGTCACCCGCCCCCACGGCAACTCCGGTGTCGTAAAATCCAAGTTCCGTTCGAACTTGCCCCCACACGCGTTCGGCGCGAGCGTCCGGGTGGTAAGTGCTGCGCTCTCCGGCGGCGTACGTTCGCCACGGCTGATCGCGTTTCGTGTATTCCAGATGCTTTTCCCCTCCAACATCTAAGCACTCTCCCTCGGTCCTATTTTGTCGCTGGCATTGCTGTTACACGCTCATGTATTGCAAATACTATGACATGCCTTCATGATTGCATGCACCATCTCATCTGGTTGTACGATTCCATCCATATACTAAGCGTGCTGAGTGTTCCCGGGACCTGAATGCCGCAAAGCTTGAACGGCCGAGAGAATTATCGGTTTGATGTGTGTTGAGTATATGTCGAGTGCAGCTTTAACGCCGGTTTGCTACCGTACGTACTGCGCACGCCCGGTGTGTACAGTCTAGGTCGAGAGAGTGCTCAACACGATGTGATCACTCGTACCACCATCTGCTACTGCCGCCGCCATCAGCTGCTGTTCCCCCTGCCGCCGAGGCATCCTATGCAATGGTTGCTGCCCCTGGTGCAACGGCGGCGAAGCAGTGCGCTCCCAGTGCGATGAGCAGACTTTTGTGGGCGTCGGGGCCCCGAGAGGCTTTTGACGTCCAACGCGAATCCCCAGGCGGGGGTGTTACGTAAGCCCAATATGTTGGGGATGCAGGCTGTCGGGGCTCCTCCAGTTTGGCCCTTAAACTCCTCCCTCATCCTCCTCGTTCCCTCCTCTCCCTCCGTGCGGACCCCTCGACGCCTCTTGCTCAGCCATGACCACTTACGACCACTCAAAAGTCGCCCAATTCATCGGTGAGTCCCGGCACGCACCGCGGCGCGGAGGAATGCAGCGTGACACGGCTGTAACAGGCGGTAACACCCTGGACAAGGCCCCCTCCGGGCCCGTCACCGACTTTGTGAAGCAGCATGGGGGACACACGGTCATCACGAAGGTGAGCGCATTATTTGTGCTCTTGGGGAAGGAACGAGACTGTCCTCTCGCGGCTGCTGCGCGTGCGGATGAAAAGGCGGGCGGGATCGTCACGGTGCGCTGTCGACGCGTCGCGCGCGGGGGTCACGCTGATATACGCGACGCGCGATTCGCGATCGCGAAGGTGCGCATCGACTGTGCAGTGCGCAACTGCCCGCCCCCGTCTGCGAGGCCCCGCCCTCCGTTGGGTGCACGTCGGCGTCTGTGTCCCAAAATTTTGTGGGTGGGGCTCGGGCCTCGCTGGCTCCCCAACAGATCGCGCCCGCAAGCGGCGCCGTGTACGGAAAGTGCTGTCTCAAACGCGGAAGACGCGTGGGCTCGGTTGCGAAACGGATCCGTCCCTTCCCCAAGCCTGTCCCTGGGTCCGAGTGCCAGCGCTGACGTATCCCACGCTTTGTTAGGTCCTCATTGCAAACAACGGTGTGTGACAGCGCGCGGGGCGCGCTCCCTTCGCTGCGTCCATGTACTGATATACCGCAGGTATTGCTGCCGTGAAGGAGATCCGTTCCATCCGGCAATGGAGTTACGAGACGTTCGGGACCGAGCGTGCTATCGAGTTCACGGTCATGGCCACGCCAGAAGACCTGAAGGTCAACGCGGAGTACATCCGCATGGCCGACCGGTACGTCGAGGTGCCGGGCGGCTCGAACAACAACAACTACGCGAACGTCGACCTCATCGTCGACGTCGCGGAGCGGGCAGGCGTCCACGCCGTCTGGGCGGGATGGGGGCACGCCTCGGAGAACCCGCGTCTGCCTGAAACGCTTGCGGCGAACAAGATTGTGTTCATTGGTCCTCCGGGCAGCGCCATGCGCAGTCTGGGCGACAAGATCTCCAGCACGATCGTCGCGCAGAGCGCGGACGTCCCGACTATGGCCTGGTCTGGTACTGGGATCACGAAGACGGAGCTGTCCGCAGACGGTTTCGTCACCGTTCCTGACGATGTTTACCGCGCGGCGTGTGTGACCACCGTCGAGGAGGGCCTCGCACGCGCCGAGGAGATTGGCTTCCCTGTGATGATCAAGGCCTCCGAAGGTGGTGGAGGCAAGGGTATCCGTAAGGTCGAGTCTGCAGACGCGTTCAAGAACGCGTTCCACGCAGTGGCCGGAGAGATTCCTGGTCAGTACACCCCGCGCACATACGGAAATTATGGCAGCTTACCTGTTTTCAGGTTCTCCTATCTTCATCATGAAGCTCGCTGGCCAGGCACGTCACTTGGAGGTTCAGCTGCTTGCTGATCAGTATGGCAATGCCATCTCCCTGTTCGGTCGTGATTGCTCGGTCCAGCGCCGTCACCAGAAGATCATTGAGGAGGCACCCGTAACGATCGCAAAGCCCGAGACGTTTGAGAAGATGGAGCGCGCTGCTGTACGGTTGGCCAAGCTTGTAGGATACGTCAGCGCAGGAACCGTGGAGTGTGAGTAAGGTGCTACACGAGATATTGACTTGACTAACCCCTCGATATAGATCTCTATAGCCATGCGGAAGATGTCTTCCACTTCCTCGAGCTGAACCCTCGTCTCCAGGTCGAGCACCCGACCACTGAGATGGTGTCCGGCGTCAACCTCCCCGCTGCTCAGCTGCAGATCGCTATGGGTATTCCTCTCCACCGCATCAGGCACATTCGTCAGCTCTACGGGGTTGCGCCCAACGGCTCGTCTGAGATTGATTTCGACATGGTGAACCCAGATGCTAGCAAGCTGCAGCGGAAGCCCCGTCCCAAAGGCCATGTCGTTGCAGTCCGTATCACGGCTGAGAATCCTGATGCTGGCTTCAAGCCCTCCTCTGGTTCCCTGCAGGAGCTCAACTTCCGCTCGAGCACTAACGTCTGGGGCTACTTCTCTGTCGGCAGCGCTGGCGGTCTTCACGAGTTCGCAGACTCTCAGTTCGGTCACATCTTCGCCTACGGCGAGGATCGTGGTGAGTCGCGCAAGAACATGGTCGTCGCACTGAAGGAGCTCAGCATTCGTGGTGACTTCCGCACTACTGTCGAGTACCTGATCAAGCTCCTGGAGTTGCAAGCGTTCGAGGAGAACACGATCACTACTGGCTGGCTTGACTCTCTCATCAGCGACAAGCTCACCGCCGAGCGCCCTGACTCTACTCTCGCTGTCATCTGCGGCGCTGTGACGAAGGCATACCTCGCCTCGGAGGCATGCTGGAGCGAGTACAAGCGCATCCTCGACAAGGGTCAGGTGCCCTCTCGCGACGTGCTCAAGACCGTCTTCGGGATCGACTTCATCTATGACAACGTCCGGTACTCCTTCACTGCCACGCGCTCCTCGCCGACGCTCTGGACGCTGTACCTCAACGGCGGCCGGACGCTGGTGGGCGCGCGAGGCTTGGCTGATGGCGGCCTCTTGGTTCTGCTCGACGGCAAGAGCCATTCTGTCTACTGGAGAGAGGAAGTCGGCGCGTTGCGGCTGATGGTCGACTCGAAGACGTGCTTGATCGAGCAGGAGAACGACCCGACGCAGCTCCGGAGCCCGAGTCCGGGCAAGCTCGTCCGTTTCCTCGTCGAGAGCGGTGATCACATCAATGCTGGCGAACAGTACGCTGAGATCGAGGTAAGCTACATGGGCAACCGGCATGGAGTAGCAAACTGACAATGTTGGGCATGTAGGTGATGAAGATGTACATGCCTCTCGTCGCGTCCGAGGACGGTATCGTGCAGTTCGTCAAGCAGCCCGGTGTTAGCCTTGAGCCTGGTGACATCCTCGGTATCCTCACCCTCGACGACCCCGCTCGCGTGAAGCACGCCAAGCCGTTCGAGGGCCTCCTGCCGCCCATGGGCACCCCGAGCGTCATCGGCAACAAGCCTCACCAGCGCATGCACTTCTACCTCGACATTCTCAACAACATCCTCGACGGCTACGACAACCAGGCGATCATGGCATCGACCTTGAAGGATCTCATCAGCGTGTTGCAGAACCCCGAGCTCCCCTTCTCCGAGGTCACCGCTATCTTGTCGACCCTCTCGGGACGCATGCCCGCGAAGCTCGAGGACAGCATCCGCGCCGCGATCGACCTCGCGAAGAGCAAGGGCGAGAGTGCCGAGTTCCCGGCTGCCCGCATCCGGAAGCTCATTGACCATTTCATGGAGGACAACATCCGCCCCCAGGACCGGACCATGTTCCGCAACCAGCTCGGACCCCTCTTGGACGTCGTCGAGCGCTACCAGGGCGGCCTGAAGGCGCACGAGACGGACGTCATTGCCGGCCTGCTCGCGCGCTACGAGGAGACGGAGAAGCTGTTTGGCGGGAGCATCGAGGCGCGTGTGCTCACTCTCCGTGAGCAGCACAAGGACAACCTGGACAAGGTCGTCGCGCTCGTGCTCAGCCACATCATGGCCCAGCGCAAGGGCCGCCTCGTCATGGCTATCTTGGAGCATGTCAAGAACAGCGGCCTCACGGTCACCGACCCGAACTCGCGCCTGTACCAGGTCCTGCAGGGTCTCGCCGCTCTTGAGGCTAGGTACGCTATGCACCGTGCTTTATCGCGATAGTGGGCTGACAAGGTTCTCTCAGGTCCTCCACTCAGGTGGCACTGAAGGCCCGCGAGGTGCTCATCTCGTGCCAGATGCCCTCGTACGAGGAGCGTCGTGCGCAGATGGAGGGTATCCTCAAGGCGTCTGTGACGAACAGCTACTACGGCGAGCCCGGTTCGCTCACTCGGTGCGTACCCATCCCCGTTACGTGTGGTCAACTTCTAATCTTCCTTCCAGCACCCCGTCGATCGATGTTCTGAGGGAACTGATTGATTCGAGGTACACGGTCTACGATGTGCTTCCCACTTTCTGGAACTACGCTGAGCAGGAGATCACGCATGGTGAGTCTTACGACGCCGCCTTACTCGAACCATTTTCTCATCAGCCGAAAAGCCGCGCTTGACGTATATGTGAGGCGCGCATACAAGGCGTACACCCTGCTCTCCGTAGACTTCGAGGAGGGCGATGGTATGGACGATGGCGAGGCGCCCAACGTCCTCACGTGGCGCTTCAACCTGGGTCAATCCCACTCGCCCCCGTCTACCCCTCGCCTGGCACGAGAGTAAGTCAGGAATATTGATTGGGCGGACAATTCTAATGTCCATGTTTTCAATAGTGAGCCCCCGCGCCGACAGGCCTCTGTCAGCGACCTCACGTATATGATCAACACCTCACACAAGCAGCCGCTGCGTACTGGTGCAATCGCTTCGTTCCCGAACCTCGATGCGTTGAAGCGCGGCTTCGACAAGGTCGCCTCTGCTCTGCCCGTCTTCGACCCCGTGGAATACCAGCAGCGTTATGGCGCCAACAACGAGCCCCCGAACGTTCTCAACATGGCCTTGCGCATCTTCAACGAGGCCGACGACATGTCGGAGGACGCGTGGTACGAGAAGATTGTCGAGCTGGTCAACAGCCACCGCGACGTTCTGACCCGCCGTGGTGTCCGTCGTATCTCGATCCTTATCTGCCGTCCGGGCCAGTATCCGATCTACTACACCCTCCGTGAGATGGGTGGCTCGTGGAGGGAAGAGCAGGCCATTCGTCACATCGAGCCTGCCCTCGCCTTCCAGCTTGAGCTCAGCCGTCTCTCCAGCTACAACCTCACGCCGTGCTTCACGGAGAGCAAGCAGCTGCACATCTACCACGCCGTCGCTCGCGAAAACCAGCTGGACAGCCGCTTCTTCATCCGCGCGCTCGTCCGTCCCGGCCGTATTCGCGGAACGATGAACATGGCGAAGTACCTCATCTCCGAGACCGATCGCCTCGTTACCACGATCTTGGATGCCCTCGAGGTCGTCTCTGCGCAGCACCGCAACGCCGACTGCAACCATATCTTCATGAACTTCATCTACAACCTCCCCGTCACTTACGAGGACGTACTCGAGGCGATCTCTGGGTTCATCGAGCGTCACGGCAAGCGTCTCTGGCGTCTGCACGTTACCGGCTCCGAGATTCGCATGGTTCTCGAGGACAAGGACGGCAACGTTACCCCCATCCGTTGTGTCATCGAGAACGTGTCTGGCTTCATCGTCAACTACCACGGGTACCAGGAGATCACGACCGACAAGGGCACGACTATCCTCAAGTCGATCGGCGAGAAGGGCCCTCTTCACCTGCAGCCCGTTCACCAGCCGTACCCTACGAAGGAGTCTCTGCAGCCCAAGCGGTACCAGGCTCATCTGATTGGCACGACCTACGTGTACGACTTCCCGGACCTCTTCTCGAAAGCTCTCAGCAACGTCTGGATGAAGGCCCGCGTCATCAACCCCAACCTGACCGTTCCCAAGAAGATCTTCGAGTCGCGGGAGCTCGTCCTTGACGAGCACGACCAGCTCCAGGAAGTCGACAGAGCGCCTGGCAACAACACCGTCGGTATGGTCGGTTGGGTCTTCACCATGAGGACTCCGGAGTACCCCGAGGGCCGTCGTGCTGTGGTGATCGCCAACGACATCACATACAAGATCGGTTCGTTCGGTCCCGCTGAGGACCAGTTCTTCTACCTCGCCTCCCAGTACGCCCGTGAGCAGGGCCTCCCCCGCATCTACCTCTCCGCCAACTCCGGTGCTCGCATTGGTGTCGCTGAGGAGGCGATGAACCTGTTCTCCGTCGCGTGGAGCGATCCCGAGCACCCTGAGAAGGGTATCGAGTACATCTATCTCACCCACGAGAACTACCTTAAGCTCCAGGAGAAGGCAGCCGGTGCCGTTCGTACGGTGGAGATCGAAGAGAACGGCGAGCGCCGCCACAAGATCACCGACATCATCGGTCTGCAGGACGGTCTCGGTGTCGAGTGTCTGAAGGGCTCTGGTCTCATAGCCGGCGAGACGTCTCGTGCCTACGACGACATCTTCACGATCACCCTGGTCACTGCCCGCTCGGTCGGTATCGGTGCATATCTCGTGCGCCTCGGCGAGCGTGCCGTCCAGGTCGAGGGCCAGCCCATCATCCTCACGGGTGCCCCCGCTCTCAACAAGGTCCTCGGTCGCGAGGTCTATACTTCGAACTTGCAGCTCGGTGGCACTCAGATCATGCACAAGAACGGTGTCTCCCACCTCACCGCTAGCAGCGATCTCGAGGGCGCGACTCATATCCTTGACTGGTTGTCCTACATCCCTGAACACAAGGGTGCGCCTCTCCCTGTCCTCGACCTCGCTGATCCATGGGACCGTGACATCGGTTACGTGCCTCCGAAGGGCCCTTACGACCCGCGCTGGTTCATCGAGGGCAAGCAGGACGAGACCACGCACGACTGGCTCTCAGGCTTCTTCGACCGTGGTTCGTTCCAGGAGACCCTCAGCGGCTGGGCTCAGACCGTCGTCGTCGGTCGCGCTCGTCTCGGCGGCATCCCTATGGGTGTCATCGCGGTCGAGACTCGTACGATCGAGCGCGTCGTGCCCGCCGACCCCGCAAACCCGTCCTCGTTCGAGCAGCGCATCATGGAAGCCGGTCAGGTCTGGTACCCCAACTCCGCGTGCAAGACAGCTCAGGCGATCTTCGACTTCAACCGCGAGGGTTTGCCGCTCATCATCTTCGCGAATTGGCGTGGCTTCTCTGGCGGTCAGCAGGACATGTACGACGAGATCCTCAAGCGGGGCTCCAAGATCGTCGACGGTCTGTCGAGCTACAAGCAGCCCGTGTTCGTCTACATTGTTCCCAATGGCGAGCTTCGTGGCGGCGCCTGGGTCGTGCTCGACCCGTCCATCAATTCCGCGCAGATGGAGATGTACGCCGACGTCGAAGCCCGCGCTGGCGTGCTGGAGCCTGAGGGTATCGTCGAGATCAAGATGCGTCGGGACAAGATCCTCAAGTTGATGGAGCGTCTTGACGCCACGTACGCGCAGCTGAAGAAGGACAGCACGGACGCGTCGAAGACGCCTGAGGAACGCGCTGCTGCCACGGAGGCTCTCGCACAGAGGGAGACCCTCCTTCAGCCCACGTACAAGCAAATCGCTCTGCTATATGCCGACCTTCACGAGTGAGTACCTGTTGCAATACTCTCCGGCTGTTCTAACGCCTTGTTCCACAGCCGTACTGGCCGTATGGAGGCGAAGGGTTGTGCAAAGCCGATGGTCTGGAAAGATGCTCGCAGGCGCTTCTACTGGGCCGTCCGCGCTAAGGTTGCCCGTTCCGCCGCCATGGCGCAGCTCGCGGAAGCGAGTCCAGACTCCACTTACGAGTACCGCTCTAACTTGCTAGAGTCGCTCGCGGGCATCGAGTCGACGAAGGACCCTCGCGAGATCGCCGAAGCGCTCGAGAACCTCGATCTCACCAACACGCTTGCGCAGCTGAAGGCCGACCACCTTGCGCAGCAGATGCTTGCTCTGTCGCACGAGGACAGGAAGGCTACCGTCGATGGCCTTGTCCGGCTGATCGACAACCTTGCTGACGACGAGAAGCTCGCCCTTATCAGTGCTCTGCAGAACTCTGCCACCCGCTCCGGTAAGGAATCTTAGGGATCATGCTCGCACGTACGAGGTCTGACAGCGTTCCCTACAGGTCCCCCATCATACGCCTCTGCTTAGGCCGTGCTCGCATAGAAAATACTGTCTGCTCTCTTAGTACTGTCATAATACCTCTCCCGCATATCTTCTTAACGCTTTCCGCAATCATGTCCCGCTAGCCCCTCGATATCACTGTGTCCCTGACCTCATCTATCCATCGCTGTAGACCCATTAGACGATACTTACGATCATAATGCATTGGTTCACTCAAGCGCTTCTTGCACCCTCGACTTTATGGTGCCTTGGTCATACTTGGGTGACATTGTGAACCTTACAGAGAGAACGTCACCACCGAGCTTGCCGGACTGCCTGGTGCGGCTTGGGCATGACTCTGGCATCAGCGCCCTACGGGGGGTGTCACGCATATCCGGGACCTGTTGTCTATATCAAGCAACGGGCGGTGAACATTGTACAACTGACCGGACTCAAGTGGAAGTTCCCGAAGCCGGTACCGGTTTACATACATACAGACCTCGCTCGTACCAGTCCATAGACCCCCAACCTCTCTAAGCGTCCAAAGCGGGATGCTATGCCGGCTCCAAGTGTGCAAGTCCCAGTGTCGCCTCTTCATGTTTGCCGCTTTGTAGGTGGGCGTCCAGAGGTGCGAAGTCTTCCGCGGGACGCAAATCCAAAACATTCCCATGCGAGGACGTACCAGTCGAATGGCGGGCGTGAAATCGTAGGATCGAACTTGCGTTTGGAACGCCTTCGATCCCGCCGAGGGTATCTGAGGACGTTTCGATAGCGCGGCGAAAAACAGCGCGGTTGTTCAAACTCGCGAGGAGCGTGTTCGCGTACAGCTGCGTAAGCACGAGCGCCCTGAGGGGTCAACGAGTATGCGCTGTGTATGATGCGCTGACGGCAAGATGAACTGGGAGATTTACGGGCATTGATAGAGCAAGGTTTGCTATGATCGCCAGCGACACGATCAGCATTGCGCTCAGCATACCCAATGAAGACGAGCTCACAGAAGGTAAAGCGAAGAAAACAGCGTTGAGGATCGCAACAGACGCTACACCAACCAGAAGCCCAGTCAAACAAGTGGTCCACGCACAGAACGATGTTGAAAGCCTACCAGTCAATGTCCCCGTTTCAATGCAAAGACGCACCATGCGATTTACGACGGCATCCGACCTTCTGATGCCACTCTTTGACCGTAGAAGCTGTGATGTGCCATGAATGAACCGAATGAACCGAAATGAGAGCAAGCTGGGACTGGCCACATACAAGGTAGGTCATACACACAGCTATGAGAACATCCACGGTGGCGGCAGTTGTGAGCCACGTCTGGGTATACGGCCCACCGTGAGTTTCACACAGTCCATAGGAACTGAGATCGTTACTTACCGTGAAAACTGGTGTGATGATGGACGAGGAGGGCGCAGCCGCCCCTGAATGCATGACTTTGAGCTAACGTCGTGTCAGACCATGTACGGGAGGTCGAAGATCCGCAGGAGCTTACCAGGATCCCCCCTGTAATCCCGGCACACATTTGCCCGAACGCAAGCTGGGCCGAAAGGTCTAGTCAGAGACCCATCCGCTCGGACACGAGCAACAACGACGTACGAATATGATGACACCAGCGAGGATCCCAGAGCAGGAGAACTTGTAGATTCTCCAAGCGAAGTAACCTTGGACGACGGCGGATATTACCGCACACATGATGGTGACGCTGAACCAGGTATTGTGGTACGTCGTGAGAGAGACCCTATCGCCGAACTGGTAGACGTCGATGTCGAACGCCGTCTGGGTGATGAGGGCCGTCTGTACCCATTCGTATACGAAGGTCCCGTACACTACGAACATGACGTGTAAGCACTCCTGCCTCAGCGATCGATCATTCGTGCAAAGTCGTACCGAGTATCTTGGTGGGAAGAGGGTCCTCGGGGAAGAGCAGATAGTAGAAGTCTACAGTGCCACAGCCATCAGATCTAAGGCTCTAGCAAGTGTAAGCGCGTTGGATCACTGACATATCTGCACGCTCAGGACGCCTTGCAGTGCCCAATCGAAGAAAAACCCTAAGAGCTATGAGTGTTCAGTCAGCAGGGCTGGTGTGGGTACCTATTCGAACTGTTTGTAACGAACCTGAGGCCCTGCTCTGTGTATGTCAAGAACGCGTCCGTCAGTGGGAGGACAGGTTATCGCAACGGTGAGTCACGCACGTACAATAGAGCTATGCCACTTGGGGGTGCATCCGACATGAGGGGCAACTTTGCGATGCAATTCACGGAGTGAGGATTATGAGACAGCAGGAGCGTACCATCAGCACGCCGTCTATCTCCATCACCGCCCGATAACATCAGGCGGCCACGAGAGACGATGAAGACGCGCAATGTCACAACATCAATTCTAAGCGGATCGCCCACTAGAAGACCGGAGCTCTTGATGGCCGTTCGAAACTGACCAAGTCGTGAAACATTGTCCGCATGTAACGCTGACTCGTGGAGCTTGGTCCTAGAGGTGTGCTAGCCCTGCCAAACATCGTTATATCGTCACCGAGGAGAGTTGGCAGGGATATAAGTCGGCATATTAGACGGGCAAGTGCCAGCTAGAGGATGGAAACTTGGAATGTCCCGATATCGGCTGGGCCGAGCGCGACGCATTGCCCGCGAAGCACACCTCGTGCCGTTCTCAGGACACGACGAGAGAATCGGTCGCCCACATCACCAGCTGCACCGCATTCATCAGAAGCGGCTCGCCCCGGCGTCGTTTTGGAATGAACGGATGGACAATACTAAGCGGCAAGAACAAGGTGTTCTTTGGACACGCTACTCGCACGCTCCGGCGGACCCAGTACTGCAGGCAGTGCTGACACGTTCATCTGACAACGCGAGTGAGTGCTATGCTGTACACGCGCTCGAAGCAGCAAACGAGATGAAACCTGGGAATGCCTCGACGCGCGCACCTCTATGCAGACGTCGCGATCTAGGCTGAGCAAAGCATCAGACACTTCCCGGCTTTTTGTCGGTGGAGCTGCGAGAGCCGTCGTCCAAGTTGGGCGCAAACTCGATGGCCGCAATCTCGCCACTAGCCCTACCGTCCCGCGCAGCGATGTGGTACAGGGTACGGCGGTGGGTGTCTCGTCGAAGGCCTTCCATTGCCGCGGAAGCCGGAGGTTCGAGCTGTATGCCGAGGGATTGGAGGCCGTCGAGTTCGTCCAGGCGGTTCGAATCGTCGATGCCACGCATGACCGCCCGGTTGTTGAGGTTGGCCAGCAGGGTGTTCACGTAGATCTTCGGGAGCACGAGGGCACTACCGGAGGGGTCGTGTTGAGCGCTGCGTTCACGCGGGCTCACTGAAGAGAGTCTGCGACTCACACGCATTGATATACTTTGAAGGTTTGCTGAGCAGATAGATCGTTAGCAGCTTCTTGCCGATCACTTGTGCACGTTGTACTTACCGGGCTGGCCGCGAATAGTACAGCGTTGAGGATAGCGAACGCCGCTACGTAGAGAAGACGTATCAGAGCTATACTCGGCGTTCCGTGAGTGCGACTTACCGGTCAATACGCCTGTTTCGATAGTCAGTCGCACGAGGCGGCTGACAAGCGCGTCCGACCTATGTATACCGCTCTTTGACTTGAGCAGCTAAAGGAGGTCCCTGAGCTTGAACAGGTCGTGTCGCATACAACAACGCTTACGCAGTAGGTCATGCACGTAGCTATCAACACATCCACGGTGGCAGAGGTTGTGAACCAAACCTGCACGATTATGTGTCAACCTATGGAGGAATGGCTGACGCCGGGGCGTACTGACAATGAAGACAGTCGTAACCACCGATGGCAATGGTCCGACAGCGCTCACGTGCATAACGTGAAGCTATGATAGAATGGTCAGGTTGTCGCGCTATGACTAGAGTGTGCGATGAGAGTACCAAGATCCCAGCTGCGATGCCGAGCGCCATCTGAACGAAAACGAGCTTGGTCGGAGTGATAGTCAGTCAGCCGCAATGCCCCATGTTGGACCAGTGATGACAACCACTCACGACCGCCATTGCGCCCACCAATACCTTCAGGCGGGAGAACGCGAGGATCCTCCAGCAGAAATACCACTGGACGACGGCGGATATGATCGCGCACATGATAGGGGTCCTAAACCACGTGTTGTGGAAGTCCGTCAGCGAGTTCAAGTCGCCGAAGTGGTACACATTGATCTCAAACGCCGTCTGGGTGATGAGGGCGATCTGGGCCCACTCGTAGACGAAGGTGCCATACACTGCAAGGGGGAACGCGTCAGACGAAGAGTGTCTTGGCGAAGTCTGAGAGAGCACGCACCGAGGGTCTTCGTCACCAGTCCATCATCCGGGAACAGGATGTGGTATAGATCTGAGGATAATGGTAAGTCAGAATGCGGCATGTGCACGATAGGGGAACAACGGACACGTCTGCACTGTCGGGACACCTTGCAGGCCCCAAGCTAGGAAGAATCCGAGAAGCTGGGGACATCGCTTAGTAGGCGTGGGGCGTATCAAGCTTTCATACGGCCTACCTGAGGTCCCGCACTATGTATTACGATGGCACCGCACAGGTCAGATGAAGCGAAGGGTCAGAACCACATGCGACGACGTACATCAATGGGACGTCCATAAGGGCGGAGGACATGGGCAAGGATATGCATTGTCTTTGCGAAGCGTGGTCTTATAAAAGGAAGACGCAGCCCGCCCATGAACGCCTCTATGATGTATCAGCGCCCAAGGTACCGCCAGAGGGCGTGAGCCTAACGGCACGCCTGGAATACATGCAAGGGCCGAATGCTGGTCGTAACGAAGTCTTTGAATCAGAGACAAAGGAGAGCGACCTAAACAGCCAATTTGGGGCACCGTAGTAAGCCACATATACACTCTGGCCCCTTAGACTTAACCCACCGGCGGCGGAGTCCTGCCAACGTCTGCAGACTGCGCACTCAGTGCTGAGGTGCCCGGGAGCTGTTTACAAGGGTCGAACCAGAAGCTGAAGGAGGCCTATTTCCGTGTCTATACTTTCGCCGCCGCCACCGACAGAATTACGATTGGACCATGCCGCTCGTCAGATCGGATGCCCCTGGCCAACGCCACCCACATGGGAATATCGTGCGCATTGCCCTGGGAAGTCAACGGGATGAAGTACAGTTCGAGTTTACCACACTGTTGTTCATCATAGTTCACGTACTATTCCGGGCGCCGCAGCGATCAAATTACGACCTGCATTGAGAAGCGGGTGCGATGAGGGGTAAAGTCGGGAGTTTATCAGCGGTGACCGGTGACCGATGACGGCGGGATCTGCCAGACTGGAGGCTCAGGCGTACCATGGAAGCCAAAGCTAGAACCGGTGCGGTCGTAGAGCAAACGCTTCTTCATCAATGTATTCATCGGGAATGTGGATACGCTCACGTAGTACTCAACTCGAGGGCGAACATGGGTACGCACTGGAGCGACTGGGAACTCAAGCTGCAGTTAGGCGCCGGTGTCGGTCCCAATCAGGAAACTCTTGTTGTTCCCGGACCGTGCCGCTGCGCGCCCGGCTCGAGCGCCGGATATTGAACAGAGCCGCCATCTGAGCCAAGACGCCCCCGCCCACCCCTCTTCACTGCACGTCTTGTATAACCTGTATATTCTGGGAGCACTTTCCAGCATGCTCCAACTCCTCGGACGCATCTGAGAGGGAACCGAGATAGTCCGGCGGATGTACCTTCTCCACCGCGACAGACATCAGTCGGACACCTCGAGATATCAGGCGAGCCTACATTTGAATGATAGGCAATAGCAACACCATCGAGCTTTACGCTGATTTAACAGTAGAGCTGGGACCGTGTGCCTCAGTGCCGACCTTGGACTAACCGCATGTGCTATATTGTGATCTGCCAATCGCCTCCGCAAAGGCCATTGGTTAGCTTGTTCGAAAGCCGCATTACAATGCAGTATAGCATCTTTGTATCGCCCCTTCCCCCTTCGCAAGATCCTAGGCCCATTGGACCGTTGTCAAATATATTGGGGGGAAGGGCATTAGTCGACCGTGCCAATCACCTTCGTCTGCGCCGTAAGAGCATGGCCGTTGCGTGCGCTTCGCGGAACAGTCCCCGCGAAACTTCGTACTCCGCTGTGCCCCCAGAACAAGGGCAATTTCTCGAGCTCTGATGCACGTGTCGGACTCCGTGCAAGAATCATTAGAGTGCGCCTTTATGGCCTTTGATGCATTGTGTTCGCCGTCAATTCCGAACCCCAGCTCTGCCAGGAGGTTGAAAAGCACGGGCACGCCCCCGGAAGGAGCCCGCACGTTTGCCCTTCATCCATCTCTCCGCCCTCTACCACTATCCTGTTAGTCAGTCATTGCGAGCGACAAGATGAACGGCCTAGATCCGTTCACGAGCAACACCTCCGCCGCGCGAGAGCGGAACAACCGCCACAAATTCGGGAGATATTACGCCGAGGTACGTAGCGCGAGGCGCACCCGCGCGGTCCACCGGTCGCAGTCGACACGCCCATCTGAGCCGCGCCATTGTAGTTTCCGGGAATGGTCACCGTGCTCCAGATGTCGTACTCGAACAACACGGCCAAGGCGGCGAGAGCTGGACCGTCGGGCGGACGCGCGACCGCGAACCTCAAGCCTCCTAGTCGCTTCGAGTCCAGGAGCAAGTCCCGATATTCGTGCCAACCCCCTTCCTACGAGGCGACGTTAGCATACAAAGAGAGCAAACATACAGAACTGCCAGTGAGTGTATACGCACATTCACGTCGACCCCACGTGGACGCTGAACACGATGGCACTGCTTGCAGAAGGAGAGGGAGCCCTACGCACGTCTGGACCACCGTATCGCGCGGCTCGCGAGCTTCAACAGTGCGCTGGACAAGGTCTTCAACGCCGGTGCCCGGGCCTCTGCCACCCCAAGTTCGACTGTTTGCCCGGGCACCGGCAACGCCTACGACGTCCCTAGGATCCCAGGCAATCTTTTCCCGTCCATCGATGGAGTCGAGAGACGCTCTCGCATCCATCGCGCCGCCTCGCACCCGTATCACAGACGCATGGAGGAGCGTCCAGCCCGGGGCATCGAAGGGGGATCGATCGCCAGACTGTCGGCGAGCGCCCCGGAGCTAGGCCCATGCGAACTCTCAGGAGGGGTACGTTGCTGCTTCCTCGCAATGTGCAGGTCCAGACTGATCATTCACAGGCGGTAGAGGAGCGCGGCCGAGTCGTGGCCTCTGGTATCGCACGATACACGGAGCCATTGCAGCAGCAGATGCACCTGCCGCAAGCGATGCAACATATGGAAGGTTGTTGCACATCGCTGTACTACACACACGAACAGCTCCTGCAGTGCGCCACCGTGAGTTCCATATGGGACTCCCTGCTTAGCATTATCATTGACCTGTATCAGTATGGCTCGGCCACCTTCCCCAGCAGCTCAGACTATGGCCATTCGACCGGCAACGGCAGAGCTGTGGTCGCGGATGGATACCTCTGCGAGCAGCCTAGCTACTTCAACACATCGCGGGGAGACCCATGCAGAGGCACGCAGCCCAGAAATGCACTTCCGGGCAGCATCCCTCCGTACCCGGCGTTCAGCGACCTCCGGGAGCAGGCAGGTGGACCGGCGGAGGCCAGCGGCGAAGACCTGCGAGAGGGGCCGACCATATACATGAACGCCCCCGCGCCGGCGTGTCTCCGGTATCCATATCCCTGCATGACGGTCCCGGGGGAACCGCCCGGCTCCCAAGGCTCGGGTGAGACCCTGTGCGCAGGACTCGGACCGTGGTGGTCCAGTGAGGTGCCCGCACACCTCGGAGCAGGACCCAACCAATCAGGATGTGCAGTGCCGGGGACAACCCCACTGCACGACCAGATCGAAATTAGAAACAACGAAGCAGCGCATGCAGCGCAGCTCGGCGGTGTGTCTAGTTCGACCCGGTCGTACGGCGGAGACGTCTACGATCAGGGCGGCTACACACACTCAATGGCGGACGGGGTCGTCCCTGCATGGCAAGCAGTCGAAAGCTTCGACTCGGCGCAGGGCGGTCTCTATCCGTATCAGGACGGCTCCCTGCCTCTAGCGGTGCCGTCCTCTCAAGGTGCGACAGGAGACGTTGGTTACGCACCGGTAAGTGGTTGCATGCATTTATCGGCGCGCGGAGCTGTAGTGCTAAGTATCATTCGCCAGACACCCAGCACGCATCCATCGGCGATCAATGAAAGCGCGACGATCTCCTTCGAACATGGGATCAACCAAAGCGCGTTTGGCGCGGAGGCCAGCGTTCCAGTTGCCGCGGCCCATGCCTTGGGCATAGAAGTACCGCTCCAGGGTTGTGAGAGCGCTCTCTGGGGTTGGGACGGAAGCGACTATCAACCCCCTTCCGAGGTGAGTACCTCTTCAGGAGCGTCGGAATATGCTACGACCTGACTGTCGGCCAATGTTAGCCGTCAATAGTGCCCTCCATAGCAAGTCAAGCAGACGCACCGGTAAGCTGGGAGACCGACGGAGGGACCTCCGCACAGGGCCAATGCTATCCGATCGGTGCGTACAGGGCCATGGACGTGGCAGACGCCGCTGGCCCGATGCCTCTTCGCGACGGCGAAGGCGAGACCTGGCGCGGAGATGTTCACACAGCAACATGTTATCCATACGGTATGGGAGCGACCGTGGGGGGTTACGCGTGAGCGACGCGGCGGGGACAGGGTCATTCTTCCCGCGACACTGGGCGTTGAGTACTGTAGAGATTTGTTGCGCTTGTCCAGCTCTGTCAATGCATATCGGTAGCGGTCACTCTCTCGTGAAGATGCGCGTCGCTGTAGTCTTCGTCGACGATAGATCTCCTCCCCGGTCGGCAGCGAAGACGAGAGCGAAAGGCAAGAGAAGAAAGCAGGGCTCCTCGCCCAGTGGCGTGCATGGTCCATTGGACTTCAAAGCTCTCATCTTATCAGATCGCGTCCATCCGTCACATTCGACAACGAGGGCCCGGTGTACTGTATCAGCACTCTTCGTCCGCGTCTAGCACCATCCTGGATGCTCGGTAGGGTTTATAATATACATT
Source organism: Trametes polyzona (assembly GCA_022606195.1). NCBI lineage: Eukaryota > Fungi > Basidiomycota > Agaricomycetes > Polyporales > Polyporaceae > Trametes > Trametes polyzona. The sequence continues at coordinate 745,607 of JABYQF010000012.1, read as the reverse complement.
AAAGCCCAAGAGATCGACACAAGATACTAGCTTAGATAAGTACGCAAACGAGCGAGCTACCGAACCGTCCGAGCGCAATATATCATACAGCCTCGCTCATCTCTACCGGCAGCTGACTGTAGCCCGCCATATTCCTCCGCCCGCCGACCAGACTCCGGACGGACTCCCACGCGTCCCTCGCCGCGGTCTTCGCGCTGTCCAGCATCGTCTCCCGGTGCACCGTCTCTCCCGGCATCAGGCTCGACTGCGGGCGGACCCACCACTTGAGCGCGAGCGAGCTCGTCACGACGCTCACAGACGAGAACGCCATGGCCGCCGCGGCGCCCATCGGGGGCAGGCTGATGCCGAGTGGGAGGAAGAAGCCCATCGCGAGCGGGATGCCCATGACGTTGTAGAGGCACGCCCAGACGAGATTGCGCCGGATAGTGGCGAAGATCGCGCGAGAGAGGTGGAGCGCGGCGACGACGTCGAGGAGGTCGGAGCGCATGAGCACGATATCGGCTGCCTCGATCGCGACGGACGTCCCCGAGGAGAGAGCGATGCCGACGGATGCAGCGACGAGGGACGGGGAGTCGTTGATGCCGTCTCCAACCTGCAACGATAGTCAGCGAATGTACGCACGTACAACGTGGGGCAGTACATACCATCGCCACGCCGCCGCCGTACTTCTCCATGAGCTCGGTGACGACCGAGGCCTTGCCTTTGGGGCTCATGTTCGCCCACACGTTCTCCGGCTTGATGCCCACTTGCTTCGCAACCGCGAGCGCCGTAGCCTTGGCGTCGCCAGTCATCATGTTCACCTCGATGCCCATGTCCTGCAGCGCCTTGATAGCGTACGCAGACGACGCCCGCGGCGCATCCGCGAGCGCGATAGCGAGGACGGGCACAGGGGGCTTGCCGGACGTCGAAATCGAGACGAAGATGGAGGTGCGTCCCTGGTTCGACTCCTCCGAGTCGAACGCAGCGAGAGCCGAAGGGAGCTGGACGTCGCTGTTCTGCAGGATGAACCGGGCGTTCCCGACGTAGACCGTGCACTGGCCCTTCCCTCCCGGTAGCGCAATCTCCGCCTGCACACCCGCTCCAGTGACGCTCTCGAACGTGTTGATCGTGACCTCGGGGATGGGAATCGTCGACTTGTTCAAGAGCTCCTTGCCGTGCACCGCGACTGCCTTCGCGAGAGGGTGTTCAGAGCGTGCCTCCGTAGCCGCAACCATGGCGATCACGTCCGCGCGGGTCAAGTTGCCAAGGCACTTGGTCGTGAGTGGTGCATCGTTGAGGGACTGGGGAACATCGTCGGCGTAGCTGTGTAGGTCGCTGTGGTCGCTTGAGGGTGCCCACGCCATGGCAGCAACAGTGAGCTTGCCCTCGGTGACAGTGCCGGTCTTGTCAAGCGCGATACGCTTGATGAACCTGCTCGCCTCCAAAGCCCTCCCGCCCTTGATGAGGATACCGTTCTTCGCTCCCATCCCGGTGCCGACCATGATCGCAGTGGGCGTGCTCAAACCGAGGGCGCAGGGGCAAGCAACGACCACGACGGAAATGCACAACTGGAGACATATCGCGAGTTTTGATGCACCGTGTGCGTGGAACAGGTAAGGCAGGGAGTTCTCGCTGACGACGTGCGAGATGACCATCCACGCAACGAAGGTGAGGAGGGAGAGGGAGATGACCATCGGCACGAAGTAGCCCGCGACCTTGTCCGCGAACGCCTGGATGGGCGCCTTGGATGTCTGAGCCTCCTCGACGAGCTTGACGATCTGCGCGAGCGCGGTATCCTTGCCTGCACGAGTGACGACCATGTCGAACGTTCCCAGACCGTTGACGGTTCCGCCGATGACGCTATCCCCGACCTGTTTGAGAACGGGGATGGGCTCTCCCGTGACGGCACTTTCGTCGACGGTCGAAGTTCCTCGCAGAACCGTGCCATCCGCAGGAACCTTGTCGCCAGGAACGAGCTTCACGGTATCACCGACCTGCACGAGCTCGGTAGGGATCCGCTTCTCTTGCGTGCACGCCGGCGCGTCGGTGTAGATCGTCGCCATAGTTGGTGCAAGAGCCATGAGGTCTGTCAAAGCTGCGCTTGTCTTTCCCTTGGCTCTGTTCTCGAGGTACCGACCGAGAGACACGAACATGATAAGCATTGTGCTGGTGTCGAAGAAGACCATGGGGTGGTACTCGAGGTCCCGGTTGAGTGCGGCGAAGCACATGGCGCCCAAGGAGTAGATATACGCGGCAGACGTTCCGATAGCAATGAGTACGTCCATAGTGGCGCTTCCGTGCTTGAGCGACTTGTATGCGTTCTTGTAGAACTTCTGCCCGAGCCAGAACAGAGCAGGGGTGGTTAAAAGCAAGGCCAGGACGTCGCCGACATAGACGCCGCGGCACAGCTGGTGCTCGACGATCGGCGCGAGGAACGGGATCTTCTTCGCGATCATGGTGACGAAGAACACGGGGATGGCAAAGGCGAGACTCCACTGGAAGCGCGAGCGCCATTCTTGGATTTCCTTCGTGCGGGTCAGGGAGCGCAGCTGGGTCGCGTCTTCTTGATCGGAGACCATGGCGTCGAAGCCCATCTCCTCTATTCGCTCTACCAGCTCCCGAGGGCCGACCATCGTTCGGTCGAATTCAACTTTGCACGTTTCAGTTGCCAATGAGACGGCCACGCTGGAGACGCCCGGCATCGCGCCCAGTTCCCTCTCTACTGTAGATGTGCAAGAGGAACATGTCATCCCGTATATGCGCAGTGTGATGCTATCCGAACGCGTTGGAGGGATGAGTGTGGCATCGAAACCTATGTCGGATATTTCCTACATAGGAGCCAGTCAGTTTCATACACCCTGTGCATTCCACTAAGCAAGAAGGAAAGAGATACGGATACGCCGGACCCTTTTGTCGCGCTCCGCACACGCAAAGCGAGACATTCTTCAGCACGCCAGCACTTTTTTTTAAACTTTTACTGGGAGTATAGCACAACGATACGCTAGAAGAGAGTAGACACTGTCCAAGGGAAGCAGGCTGGTTCTCATGCTGCATGGCCACGCTCGGGGGACGTGCAGCCACAACGACTGTGCGACACGCCCGAAGATGTTCGACCGAGGAGAGATGACCCTTGAAGTTATACCCAGAAGATAACCGATTCAACGTGGTTGAGAAGGGGATCCGGAGGGAAACATGTCATAGGCGCATCCCGTTGTGGAGGCTCGGAACGAACGAACGTAACAATTACTCACCCCGATGATCTTCTCCGGGTCCCATACCGAAGGATCGTACTCGACCACACCGCGCTCCGCGAGCAATGCGACTTTGACGGAGTGAATGCCGGGTTGTGTACGCAGCATGCCCTCTATGGACTGTACCTCTGTTCAGCCCAAGGCTGATTGGTGAGGCGGGACGGGGCGCACCTCTACGCATGCGCCACAGGTCATCCCCTCGATCCTCAGCTCGCACTTCTCTGACGCGGGCCCGCCCGCAGCAACAAGGGGTTCATCTTCGGCCAGAGGGAGCTCGAGCTTGCCAGGTGGGGGTGTGCGAGGTGTTCCGAGAAAGCTGTTGAAGGCGGCTGAGAGACCAGCCATGACTGGTGTGATGGGAGACCTGGGCGGCATGGCTGGGCCACGTCGGACGAGATAAATAAGAAAGCAGAGATGAAGAGCGCCTGCGCTAGTACCGGGTTATGTCGGCGTTTCCTGGGAGGTGAGCGAGCGGAGGAAAGCCGAGCTTACACAGCGACGGTCACAGCTTACTCGCGCTCTCGCGGTCAACGGCCCCAGGGGCTGAGGCACTTATGCCTTGCCTTTCCGGGCCATTCCTTCCCACGCTCATCATTCTGCACGGACGCACGACCAGTGCTTGACCCGCCGCAGTAGGCCAGATGTGGTCCACATTGCATTCATCTCCCTCAGTTCTGCTGTGGGTTGCCAAGCTTACGGTATGTTGCGCCCGATATCCGCATCATACGGGTACAAGGAGTACACGTACGCAGCGGCAAAAATCGCTCTCACGATGCGCAGGGCATCGGCGCTGTTGTACGTGGTCATTAGTCGGTCAAGGCTAGATAGATTCACGCTAAAGGTGACTAGCAAGATCGCAAGACAGATGCCTGGGCCTTTGAGGCCAGTCGGTATACTGTAGTACTTGGAGGAATTAGACAGAGGATGCGCCCGGCCGGCGTTGCTTCGAGGCTACGAGACGCCCGCCAAACAAACCACGACACCTGCCATATAGAGAGGAGTGGATGATAGACGCCGCCGCCTCTAATACAGGCGCTTAGACTGCGCTTAGTGGCGTTCGAATCCATGACCTTCGCTTCAGCCCTGGCAGATACAACGCTCGCGGTCGTGTCATCGTCCACTCCCTAGAACTGTCCTCGTAAATCGCGCATGCTCCTCCAGCCGGCTGCATGCTTACGTCCAGTCGAGGACGCCGACTGGTACCAACACATGATATTCTCTGGCCTCAAAACCTATTGTGATCTACGCGGAACCCAGGTTCAAGTTTTGGAGTTATTCATTCCATGGGCCTGGTCACGGCAAGGATGTTGAGCCCACACACCCATTATAGCCTGTTGTTAGCTATGCGATGGCCATCCTGACTCCTACGGATTGGGACAGAAGACAGTGTCCAACGGTGCGCCTGCGGATCGTCGCCCAAATCCGACCTGGACGGCAGCCCTGCACCTCTGCAGAACGCTTTGAGCTCTAGCAGAGCACTTTTTCCCCTCGGCGCAGCGTCCTTGTGGTAATACACGCTGGGCGGAGGGGTTTTACTCGGGATACCGCATTCCCGACCCATGTTGCCCTGATGTTGCCTGTAAGCAGAGATTGAACCATTGCCCGTTTCGGACCCAGCGCCTCGAGTGGGAACGCAGCCCGCCTATCCGCCGACTCCGACTGATCCAACCGCGCACAACCCACCTATCCTTGCCCCGTTGCGGCTCCATCCATCTAACAGCGTCCGGTACAATTCCCACCCATTCACTCGGGAGCGCAGAAATTGGCCCTCGTGCAACATCATCTTTACCCGTTCGAGCGATGTCGACTCTCCGAGCCGAATGTGGGTGCACACCATCAAGGAAAAGGCCCATACTCTCGACACGAGGCGCAGCGTTATAACTCGAATGTCAGCGCCATAAAGTGCCTCCTCGAACTGCTTGCGCTGCACAACAGCCCCGCTATCCTCCATCGTCGCCACCAACAACATATCCCTCTCTCGGGTGGACGTCCTCCGCATATCCTGCTCCTCGCCATGTCGGGTCAACCTCCGCACAAGTCTATCCGCCACTTCAGCCACATGGTCAGTTTGATATGTGTCACCAAAAATCAGCTACGACTAAACGGGGTTTTCTAGCTTATTCACTGGAATACTCCCATATGCGAGGCTTTTGGTCCGGGGCCGGCCGCGATATACCCCTTCTACCACCCACCCCCTCGCGGTGGCGCATCGCGTACACGCATTACGCCGACGTCTGCAGAAGCGCCCTCGGACAGAGGCGCGGGCGACATTTTCTCGAATTTGATAGCGTTGGACGAGTCCTTCCTAAGAGAAGTCCCTTCGGATTTCTGGCTACAGGTATGTCGGCCGTGTCGTGGATCTGTTCGATCATTGACGAACCCGTTGCGTTCCAGTCATCTCCCCCACCTCCGCCCACCCTCCCGACGATATCGCTACCTCTCCTCCCTCAGACACCCCAGTCGCCTGTCCACCATCCCAAGCCCCTACGGCCCATTGTGCCAGCATGGGTCCGGTACTACGTCGAGGACCCGGAGACTTCTAGCTCCTCTTCTTCGCCTCCGCCGCCACACCCGACCGTCCATGCACCGACGTGGACGCCCTTCGCGCACGCGGTAGCAAACAACGCTGGTTCGTCCCTGCCCAACCCGGACTCGACTCCCCGCGACACGTCGTGCTACGTAGCAAGCGTGTCTGCCTCCTCCAATTTTCGCGACCCGCTTGCGGCATACGGACCTCCCTGGGTACAACAGCCGCCTCAGCCACTCCGGGAGACGACGGTCCCATCGTTCCAACCTCTTCCTAATGAAGGCTGCCCCCCACCGTCGATCAAGCGCGTTTCTCGACCTCGGCCGCACGCGCACCAGAATCGCGCGCAGCCGTACGCCAGGGATCCAGAGACGCGCAGCGCCTTGCGCGCGAAGAACCGCAGGCGCGATTCCTCGTGACAACTCTCTTGCTACTGGCCTGCTTGGGTTGGACCCACTGCTAGCGTTCTATACCATTCGTACTACGTCGCGGCGACGCCCACGCTTTGCGCCTCGGGGAGAGTATCCACGTCCCACTGGCATTGGGCTCGTTGCTGCGCCGTGCGCGAAAACGAGCGCCCGACAAGCTCTCGTCCGATAACTTTCCCGGCTGCGAGCACTACGTTTGCACACAAGATGCATACGCGGGCTCGCAGTCTCTTCAGATACACTTTGTTACTTGCGTTATTCTGTTGTTCTCGTAGTCGTTGTGCTCGCTGTCTCTCAGTCGTGCTGTCTGTGTCTCCGAAGGCTCTCCCTTACTCATAGCTCGCTTGCCCTGCTTGTACGCATACCGCTTGTATCAGACGTCCAGATGTATTGTACCGTATCGCCACTCGCATTTGTATAATTGCATCCGCCTCGGGCTAGAATGGCCCTCGTATCCTGGAAGTGAACATGCATATCGAACTGCTGGGCGTGTAGTGTACAAAAGTGCCACAAAGCCAAGCTAGCGACCTTAACATGTCCCGCTCAGGAACCTACCATAGCGGCACCCCGCCACTAGCCCGGCCTCAACTCACGAGATGCAGCGTTCAAGCTTTCCTGTCCTGTCAAGGTCCACCGGCGCCGGCACGCCGGTGCGCCGCAGTCCATTCCGCCGCGAGCGTGTCCGTCCACACGCACCGAGGCTTGAGGGGCCTGAGGGGCCGAGGAGACCGGATGCTATGCGTACACAGCTCCGAGGTGGCCACCGTCGACCACCCACGCGCACGGGCGACTGATGACATCTGTCCGTCGCCCGTCGACGGCCCCTGCGAGTGCGAGGATAGAAGGGCTCGACCGCGCGCGCACGGCACACACACTGCGAGATTCACATGCGGAGAGCCTCGCACTCGCACACGCACGCCAAGCGTAGGCTAAGGAGCGGACAGTGTCGCGTCACGGTATGGGGCGCCGCCGATGCCTAAGAGGCAAGCGCAGGGCAAGACGGAGCCGAGGCCTTCTCAGGCGACGTCACCCGTAGGCTGTACCTACTGTAGCTCACGCGCCCGTAGTGCGGTGCGAACTCGTTCAGCGGTGAACGGGGGTTGAGTTTGACGTTGGTGTTTGAACGTTGGGTGCCGAACGGCCCGCGGCCGGTGTCCTTATGGCTCGTCGCAGACAGAGCTGCGGATTGCTCGGTCGGCCCCGCGTCGCGAGGTCGAATCTGTGGGTAAAGCCAGCATCGTGCAGCGGACTCCCACCAGGCGCAACTTACGCATGTGCACCATCACCCGCGCGAGGGTTCTCTGTCATGCCAGAGTGTGTCTCTCTGGCCAGATGGGCGTCAGGTGTGGGCTACAACTGCGATGATGACATGCCGCCGGGTGAGATAGCACGTAGCGTTCGGTGGGAGAACTGAGTAGCCGGCACATAGGATCCGCGCTTGCGTTGGCAGCTGGGAACAATGTCGGTGCCTCGTATGGTTCGCGAAGGGGGCGCGGGAGGGAGCTGTAGGGCGTCCGCCAATAGGTCCCCGGCGCACGTTATACGAACCTCCTTGGAGCGACGCGACCGCCGCAAGCTCGCGCGCAAAGGATTCTCAGGGGCGGCCGTCGCGGGTGCTGAGCTCCTGGCTTTCCGTACTGTGACCGCGAATCATCTCGCGATGCACGGGGGCCTGCTGTAGGGCACTCCGATGGCATGATGCTGCATCAACCATGCACAGTATCTATCACTTCTCTGCGAGATGTCTGGATGAGTCTTATCGAGTGGCAGCGCAGCGTGCGAGCCAGGATGCGGACTTACTATGGCGTAGAGCATGAGCTCCGGCGGTCGACGGTACTCTACCTTCGGGGCGACAAGGTTCTAGCAGGCGGTGTGGAGTCGCCAACCTTGCGTGAAGCCAGATATGTAACTCAGCGTCATACCTTTCCGCTAGACGGCTATGTATACATGGGAGTCTAACGGCGGACCGCCGCGGTGAATTACGGGATATCAGAGAAGTCGGAAGAGTTGCCCCTGAACTGCGACGGTGGCCAGCGTGTTCGCACCGAATATGGCGGACCATCGTCGCGCAGAACGCCCTCGTGAACGGGGAAGATGATATGCTTTCCCGACCACTAGAAGCCGGCGGCAGATTATCAGAAGGAAGAGCTACCTCTAGCACGGTGCGCACAAGCGGTGGCATTCAAATATTCTGCACCTCGTCGCTCGTTCTCTGATGCGAGGTCGGCCGAGATGAGAACCCGGGCGATTGTGGCTCAGCTCAGATCTGGCGATGTCCGTGTGTGGATGGGCGGTGGCCCACAGGGGAACGGATGCTCGAGAGGTGTTGATCGACGTGCCACATTAACGCCTCGGTCGGAGACCGCTGTGCTGGGACGGTGCCAGTGCTGGGCTGTACGCACGGGGCGGCTTGCGGACGTGGAATGGACGGTGGGAGTATGTCATGGCGTGGAGGACGAGCTACAACTTTGATGGAGCGCAGACTGATGATGGGCAGATGCAGCTGGGAACGTGCTCCGGCGCCTGGCAGACAAGGTCCGGGGTGGTGTGCGGAGATTGCCATATGCGGGCGCAGCCAGGCCGGGGCCTGGGCCGCCAGGGACGCCGGCCGGCCGGGGGAGTGTATTTCCCCGCGCGTGTTGTGGCGTGTTTGGGCGCGGTGCGGGCGTCGAGAGGGCGCGATTGTGCGGCTTGCGGGGCGGCGAGGCTTGTTGGACGTCGCTCGGAGGCGTGCGCACAGCCAGACGAGACAATAGCTGCGTCTGGGGGACGCGCACGGGGGATTATGCGGCACGGCGGGGAGGAGAGGGAGAGATCTGGATCGGTCGGGAGGGGGTAATTAACGACGGCGGTTTGGGCGGGCGCGGCACCCGCCTCAGGCCTCAGCTCGTTGCTGCACTGCGAATCGCACCCTGCACTTTCTAACCGCGACCTCGACCGCCCCCGGCCCCCCGCCCATCGACGCCCGTCGCCGCGACAGGACGCCGTCCTCCCGCTCTTTTTCGCCCCCTTCATCTTTCTCCCGACGCCCTCGCGCGTGCGACCTGCATGAAGTCGGAATTCTCGACAAGTTGGATCCCGATTCAGAAGAGTTCGACGGCCAGGCATCAGACTGAACTTCATCAGTCCAACTCCCATCAGCTCCCTCCTTCCTCTCCTCTCCTCACCCCTCGCACCGCCGCCCCCGGAAACAGGGCAAACTCCTTCGCTGCCTCCTTTCGCTCCGTCTTCCAACGCACTCCCCACCGCGCGACCTCCGCCTCGTCCTTGCACTCCGCGTACTCCGCCAACTCCTCCGCCAAATCACCCTCGTACACCGCTTCCGACAGCGCAAGCCTACATCCCTACGCCTCCATGGTCGCGGCACCTCTCCCCGTAGTCTCCAGCCACGACGCCTCCGACGAGGAGGAGGAGTGCCCCGTCTGTCTCGAGCCGTTGAGCTCTAGCTTCCGCCTCCCCGGAGAGAAGCCCCACATCGTCCCAGAGTGCGGACACGCCCTGCACGAGGTGAGTTCCCTTCCCTGCCGCTGTCCCTCGGGGCGCGTATATCTCTCCTGCTTCGTTCCCCACGTCGTCGATGTCCCGGGCGCGTCTCTGGGGCGCGATGCCCTTGTATTTGGCAGCACCCCGATGTTTCCCACGTCAGCTGCACCGCTGCACTCCGTCGTTCCTGGTGCTGCTATTGCTATACGGTATATGTGCGCCCTGGAATGGTGCCTGCGTCTAACGGATGCCTGAATGCCCGCATGCTGCGTTATACCATGACTGTCGTATGTCCATTCCAACTTTTTGTGTGGATGCTCGCATTGGAAGCATTCATACCAAATATGGTAACGCCAAGTCGGTACCTATACAACGGCGGGGAACTCAACGCCACGAGGTGCTGCTGGCCCCAGAGCTCTACGCGTCCTATTACTCGATAGTAACGCAGCGTCGTTGGGAACGATTGCCTTGTTATCTTCTGAACACGTGTCGTAGTATATAGCCCATGACTCTAACACTGTTGTATGATAGGCGTGTTTCACCGCTGTATATGGTCCTCCACCCGGCCCATCCCGCGCTGGTGGCGTCATTCGCAAGTCTAACCTCGGTGTATGCGGTGTGTGTAGACGGCCGATGAAGGTCGGCGATGGAGATGGTGGCAAGTCAAACAGTGCGTACGGTTTGCTTGTCACTGCGCGGAGGTTAGTTGACCATTCATAGAACTGGCCGCCCTCACGGGCATGGGCGACCCAAACGGACCGCAGCTGTTCCCCGGACGCGACACCCCCTCTTCTATGAGGTCCTTCGGTGCACGCCCAACGCCACCGCCCAAACCCTTCGACCCGACAGAAGACGATCCCGTCGAACACAAGTCGGCCGCATCGCAGGATCAATCCCACTATGTCGTCGCACCCTCTATCCATGTCCAGTCCGAGTTTGCGTCTATCACGCGAACTTCTGAGCCCAGCCAGCCATTAACGTGCTTGGTGGTGGTAGAACTGCCCGGGAAGCGAACGAACAGCCACGTTCCAGGTGCCGTGATGCCGTTGCCGGACACATACTCCCCCTCAAGCGCATCAACTTCATACCGGGATAGCAGCAGTCGCTCGGTGCACTCAGCATCCAGGGCCGACTACTCGATGTCGCCACAGTCGCACCACATTCCTTCCGATCAGCAGTCACACTCTGGGCGATCGGACCACCTGTCTCCATCGACGTCGCGCGACCCGCTAGTAAACACGCCACTCGGGCGCCAGATTATTCATGAAGAGGACGAGGACTCGCCGTTCGCTGCCATCACCGAGGATCTGCGAAACCGGATCATCGACTGGAAGGGGCACCCGCTCTCCGGACTGGGGCCTTTGCAGATGTACGACCTCCTGTCGGTACGGCGAGACACGCTCGTGCGCGAGTTCTTCGTATATCTCTTCAAGGAGGCCATCATTTGCGTGGTAGAAGAGAAGAAGCGCAACTTGGCGCGCCTCCTGTCTTCCGCCGGTGCGGCTTCCGCCTTCGGAGACGGTACTGGTTCTGGGTCTATCAGCAGCAACTCTCAAAGGGGCGTCCTGCGCCTCAAGGGGCGCATCTACATACGACATATCCGTCAAGTGACCGATACCTCGATCAATGGGGAGCTCTCGTTGACCATAGACATGGAGGACGAGCGGCTGGATTCCTTCATCCTGATCTTCAAGGACCGTTCGTCCCTGGAGACGTGGAAGTCGCACATCCAGGCGCTGGTCGCCGACAACCACGCGCGGAACGGACATGGGTCGACGCACCAGCACCCGCCCGACTTCGGGCGCTCGCCAGACCTCGAAGAGTTCGGCGGCAGCCAAAAGGCGATGCGCATGCTCAGCGGAAGCACGACCGGCACCACGGTCAGTACCGCCGATAGCTTGTTGAATGAGTCGTCGCGCTCGACCGTGTCTTCTAACACGTCGTACGGCTCCGCCTCGCTCGGACCGCGTGCGGGCCTCCACCAGAAACTGTCCACGCTGGACGAGGACGACGAGCTGAGCCGGTACGGGTCCCCCGCGCCGCTCGTGGCGCCGCACATGTCCGCGGGCCCGTCGAACTCCCTCACTCCCCTCCCCCACCCTCCCCTGGACCTCATCCTCGTCGTGTCCGTGCCCGGGCCGAACTCGACACCGAGCACCGCCGCGCTCAAGGTGCGCGTGATCAAAACGTCGCTGGACTTCATCCTGGCGTCTCTCGCGCCGAAGGATCGCCTCAGTTTGGTGACGTTCGAGGTTGGCGTTGGTGGGAAAGTGCGGCGGACGCCGTTCCTGAACGTGGGCAAGCCGCAGAGCCGAGGCCGGCTGAGCAAGTTCATCGAGGATATCGGACGCCGGGAAGACTACGACGACGAATTCCTGGTCCGCGGCTCACAAGAGGATAAGACGGACGTTGTTACGGCCGTCAACAACGGTACGTGTGCACTGCGTGCCTCACATCGGCACTTCTCTGACAGGCATCTTAATTTAGGGCTTGACGTGGTGCTGCAGCGCAAGTCGCGGAACCCGGTGACGGGCTTCGTGCTCGTCTCCGACGCGTCCGACACCACTCGCCGCGCACAGATGGACCTCGTTCTCGCGCGTGCCGAGGCGGCGAACGTCCCGATCCACTCCTTCGGCTACGGCCGCTCGCACGACCCGGCCTCGCTCTGGCTCATGTCAAACCACACGAGCGGGACGTACACGTTCGTGAAGGACTGGTACGACCTCCGGGACTGCCTCGCCGGGTGCATCGGCGGGATGATGTCCATCGCGCTCATGAACATGAAGCTCCACCTGAAGATCGTCGACGGCAACCGCTTCCGGATCCGCAAGATCTCCGGCGGCCCGCTTGCGATCCTCTCCTCGGACGGCCGCGATGTTGACGTCGAAGTCGGCGAGCTGCGCTATGGCGAGCGCAAGGAGATGCTCGTCGAGCTCGAGCTCGACAACTCGGACGTGATGCAGAGCCCGCTCGCATCGCCGCAGCACGCGAACTCCCCTCGTGCGCTCAGTGCGACCGACGCGTTCAACCAACGCATGGGTCTTGACGCGCTGTCAATCGGCGACTACACCGACCTCGCGGAGGGCATGATGGACCGCATGATCGACGAGGTACCGGTGTTCGAGGTCGACGGCTCGTTCTTCGACCCGAACGCGGTGAAGCACGTCTCGCGTCTCGCGCATCCCGTCCTCCTCACTGTCACGCTCCTGCCAAACACTGGCAGCAGGCCGCGCACGCCCGCGTCGAACACGTCCGACCCAGTGATCGTGCGGAGGCGGATGGAGCTGCTCGCGTCGGACATGATCACGCGCATGCTCGTGCTCGTCTCGAGGCGCAACATCCCGCAGGCGCAGAAGCTGATGAGCGAGACGCGGCGGATCCTGCACACCGTGCTGCAGAACATCACGCAGTCGCTCCCGCCGCCGAACCGGGACGGGAGCACGACGACGCGGAACAGGAAGGAGATCCTCACGCTCTCGGCGGTGCGCGCAATCCAGGCGATCATGCAGGATATGCAGGTCCTCGCGGAGGCGCTCGAGGAGCACGCGGACACGTTCGCCCTCGACCAGCGCAACTTTGGTGCGCAGCAGGTATGTGTGCAAGTTTAGATGCGGATTAGCGAGCAGCTGCTCATGGTTCCCACAGGCCAAGGTGCTCCGCGACCAGAAGAGCTGGAGCGGCCGCAGCGCTATCGAACGCCTATTCTGGACGATCGACAGTTCCATCGACCTTGTCTCGCGAAGCACCGACTGGGTCGCACGCGAGTAAACGCGTCGTTGCTCCTTTTACTCTCCCATCTACTCTCTATTGTCCCCATTCTCGCTATCACCACGCGCGTTACGTCTTCTCTTCCTTCCTTCACCCCGCGCTACCCTGGTTCCAGTGATTACCCCGAGCAGCCCCCGACCGAAATACCGCCCTTGTTTCTATATCCGACCCCGGACCCCTCGATCTAATGTCTCGATATCGTCGTCAGCGACCGCGCGCGCGCGCGTTTCACTACACTCTCCCGAACTCCATCCCTAACACTCCTTGCCTCCCTCTCTCTCCCGATCTGGCTGTGTCTTCGCTTTCTGCTTTTTTGTGACCAGTGTCCGCCCCGCCTCTCCTTTGTCGTCTCCTTTCACATCCTCCATCTCCACCTCCGTCTCCGTCTCTCGATCTCAGATATATCGTCTTGTCCGTCCGTACGTACGTATATACCACGCTCGCGCCCCGGGGCTATCCAGCTGGGCCGGGCTAATCCCGCCCCGCGGTGGCGGCGATGCAGGGTGGAGGGTGTGCTCTCTCTGTCTCTCTCTCTCGATTCGTTTGGGCCGTCGTCGTCGACTCGTCGTTGTTGCCGTCGTGACTGTCGCCATGGTCGTCCTCGCCGTCGGTGTAGCTTGTTCCGCGTGTAACGTTATTGGTAGACAGAACATATGCACATATGCACATGCACCTTTTCTCCACTCCACGCCATCGTAGTGCATTGGGGGGTGTCGGCGTCCGCTGTCGACCGTGTGCTTGGGCGTGGTTGGTCGCTCTCCGGAGCGTAAAACAAAGGTCTATGATTAGCTTCTTCGCAGACTGAGCCGACGGGATGTAGACTACTATAGCTAGAGCATACTGCACTGTCAGAAGTTCGTATGGTCAATATACTGATGGAGAGTCGAGACCACGTGGGGCGGCACACGCGACGTCGAGGCTCTTCTTCAAGTTTCTTCATGAATGCACCGTTCGGCTTCATTAACTCGTTCCGTCATGTTTTGCGATTTAGAGGAAGACCCGGTGCCCGTCAGCTATGAGGATCAAGATCCGTATCCTTGGTCGTTGTGCGTAGCAAGGCTAACATACTACATTGCGATAACTGGGCGGGGTGGATCGAACCTACACAAGCCAAGGGTCCGGGTCAACCCTAGCAACATATGTAGTGGAAGGGTGGCGATTTTGCGTTGATGGCTCGTGCGCAAGCATGTATTGGAGCGGCTTTCTTCGTCTCGCATCCTCCAGGTGTTACGTATAGCTCGGATTGCAAGGTTTGCCGAGGAGGCTCAAGCTCACATCTACATATAGACCTAGTCGTGCGCATTATGATCCTCCTGGTTCACTCCCATGCGACGTCACCCATGTAAGTAGATGGGCCTGCGCGTGTAGACGGACGAGGAACTTAAGCGGCTTGAGCCAACCGGCGACCACGTGGTGTGCACGCGAGTCGAGCACGGCTGCAAGCCCGAGCCTGTAGCCTGTGGGACATACTGTATATGCACATCTTCCTCCCATTACCACATCCTCCTATGTCAGGGGAGGCTCACTAGCTATGAGTATCACTATTGAACTAGGTTTAATAGTTTTACTCATAGCTTGCGAGGACCTATCCCCGCGAAACGTTTACGACTATTACCGCTAACGTTGACACTCAAGCCAGAGGGCCGACTTCGACAACATTCGGTGATGGATTTCGAGCACAATTCAGCAACCAATACTACCCTTATGCGGCACAACGTTATGATGACGTTGTGCCCGTCGACAACTTGTCCATGACCATTGATCTGGTGTGCACTGGCACTCTCGTGACGATGTATATATCGACGGGCTTCGAGCGGCTTTTCGGGCCTCGCATCCTCCGGGCGTTGCCGACAAATTGATCACATCGATTCAGCTTCCTTCGACTTCACCGTCTTACTTGAACGTGAACTCGGACTCGAGGAGGTTCAAGCTCACAATTACACCTAGGTTTAGCTGTGCCCATCACCATCGTCTAAGTTGGTCCCGGTGCGGTGTCGACGGCGTACACGCGCGAGCGCGCGAAGACACGGCCGTAATATAAGGTATGCATTGCAAGCAAGCCTGCTTTAGTAGCATCGCTCATAGTTTGCCAGGAAGGGGCTACATGGTCACTTGATGAGTCGAGCACGGGCCCAAGTTTAGCGGATCAGCTCCGATTTGACGACACATGCATCTAGTCTCCCCCAGGCGGACGTCTGTTGTGCTTGCACAACGGACTGGAAGCGCGGATTTCTCCGATGATATCAGCAGCGTACCTTGGGCATTCGGGAATACTGCTACTACAGCAGTGCGCATCAATTCATGGGCGAACGCTGCCGAAGTGGAAGAAAATCAGGTACGCCATGCAGTGACTCTAACTTCTTGGGCAAGCCACTGTGTGCGGACTTTTCTTCACTTGTCTTCCAGTTTCAGGGGCGGTGTGGTGCACGTCAGCTACGAGTGAGTTTATCGAAACTGATCTCGATAACTTCGCTCATAGCTCGCGATCACTCAAACCCGCTACCTTTGGCCGTTGCATCCTTGCTGCTTGCTCAATGGGCGTGTGCGTGTGGGGAAGTACTAAGCCATCGCAGACGATACCGCGGCTGGCCGCCATGCTTGCCACAGCTAGTACCGCCCCCGGGGGGTAAACGTGAGGCCGCACTCCTCCGAGAGACCTGCAACTGATCTTGCTACGGATTCACCATGTCTTCCTGTTCCAGGAGAGGCCTCGTTCCCGTCAGCTATGAGTATAACTATTAAGTTTGCATTAATAGTTTTACGCATAGCTCGCGAGCATGGCGGTCCATGTCCTCGAACATCGCAGGAACGGTTGCTATACCGTCGATGATCAATACTTCCAGTAGTCGATATCTCAATGCTGGCACCACATGAGTAAAAAAAGTATGCATTACGGTGAACGCCCACGGTGCCCCCGCTTGGGGCAATCTTGAGCTCTTCCCAGGCCAGTGGACGTGTTCTTGGGGTTGGATCCCGCAGCGGCTGTTGAAACACCACGGCTCCCAGACGAAGGGGAGTCAGTCGCACTCCGAGCAATGTGCGAACCGGAATAGCATCCCCTGACGCGAAGCGTTGATGCCCCCGTGCACCTCGCTCGACCGTACGGTGCAGCTCATGATCACGCCAATCTGCCAAAGTATGATGCATATTGAAGCTATTGAACGGTACCGTGGGCAGAGTAAGGGACGAGGTGGGCCCTCGGGACTACTGGGAGACAAACGAGGTATGCGTTACATCTGACCGAACCCACTGTGCATGGACGGTGTGCGGGAGGAGGGTCCGTTGGCGGATGGTACGGTCGCAAACGAGCGCCACATTGGAGTGTGGAGAGTGAACCGTGCTCGAGACATTGCATGCTCCTCGCCGAGGCTCTGTATACGTCACCCAACGATATTGAACAACGACCAAGGCAATCGACTTCCATCGAGTCAAGTTTCCGTATTGTTGTAGTGCACGGCCATGTTAGCGTCTTGGAGCCACGTGGCCCACGCGAGGAGCACGCGATTCAGCGCGATTCAGCACGATCACGGACTACACCGCCGGACTCGACCTTTGACTCGGAGCTTGCTCCTGACAGTCATCTTCCTCCTCGGTCATCTCTTACTGGTGCCGGGAGCGGTCTGGTGCCCGCTGGCTATGAGTGTTACTATTAAAACCTATTTTAATAGTTTCGCTCATAGCCTGTTTGCACCAATCCCGCGTGAGGCAGATGCCGATCACTGGTCCTTCAACCTGATGATGACTATCCGATCTCCTTGAAAATATCATACAAATGCATTATACACTCGCCATGAAACAATAGGACCGGCTACGTCGACAAACTGTGTGACTTTCTCCCTGGCGAGGGAGGATGTGGCGTGTATGAGTAGTTAAAACCTATCAACGAAATGTAAGGGCACCGTCAAGAGTTGAGTACATGCTCTGGTTGGCATGCGGCACACGTTGGCCCGGAGACACATCAAGGGTGCGACTTGCTGGAGCTACCAGGCCGTTCCGCGGTGAGCTGAAACGAGGATCGATGAAATCGGAACCGTGATCGTTGGAAATGCGTGGAGAAGTGGCAGGCAGCGTATGGTAGACGTACGTGTCGACGGGATGCGGCGATAGCGACGAGCATGGATTCCAGGAGCCCGAGTGCCACTCAGGCATGGGTCGGTCCATCGGGGCTGATGTTGTGCCAGAGCAGACGTTGGACGCCTCTTGCGTGTCCGAACCGCCGCCAGTAGCCCGAGGCCGCGATGGCTGACCGATGGAGCTAGCGCGTCGTCCTTCACCAGCGAGGTCGTCGCAGTGCGACTGAACGGGGAGAGACGATGTGTGCAGACTTGTTGGAGACTCCGTGAATCGCAACGCTCTAGGGTGTCTCCAAGCCTGCGCACTGACGAAGTCTGAGAATCCTGGGGATGATGAGGAGATCAAAGCGGATGCTACAGGTTGGGACGATTTGCCGATGTTGAGCTCCCCAGATATGAACGTTGACGGTTGCCAGCTGGAAGGTATCGCAGCCGCTGCTGCGTCGGGACCGCTACCGCACACGGGAGTACAGTTACTTGTCGTAGACATTCTGTCGCACAGCCGCCCACGGTACCTTCCGCTGGGTGAAGAGGCATAGTGGTTTGGGTCGACGCCTTGCTCGACCGAATGGAGGTCGATATCCCTCCCATCCATTGCCCGGGAACGTCCGCTCGATCGCGTATTCTCTCCTGGACCGCAAGAGCTCTCCGGCTGAGTGGGCGGCGGGCCTGAACTTAGCTCGTCCCTGATTGGGCGCATCGTCGCGCCTTTGTGACGCGCAGGAGGACGAACCGGGTAGGGCGACGAACGGGGATGGTGCCGGCGCGCGGAGGGTATATCTTGCTCAGGGCGGTCATTCCGGCGTTTTATGAGGTCTAGAGTGGGCGTGACGTCGGCGGAGGCGGGGGTGCTTGACACTCTCGGTTTGATGCGCATCAATCGCCTGTCGCGGACTGGCGGCGCCCCATTAGCCGCCTCCGTAGGATGGACCCCTCCATGTGGCGTCGGGGGCGTTTGACGATGGGTTCGAGCAAAACGATGGAGAGAGACACGGGGCTTGTCTCCAGAAACAGGTGCCACCTGAGGGTCCGTAGTCGTAGCATCGGGTTGAGGGAGCTGAGCGGTGACATGGGCACAACCCTCCGGGGGCGAGATCTCCGTGAAGTCGGCCCGGCATAGACGAGAGCCAAAAGCCGCGGAGAAGAAGCGAAGAGCGTCTTCTCTGAGAGCCACAGGAGTCCCAAAGAACCGCTGAAACAGTTGAAAGTCGTCTTCAAGATCGAGTCCCGGAGGGTGCGCGTATGTAAACCCGGCTTGGGTAGGCAAGACAGAGGGCGCGTGGTGACTATGATCATGATCCTGGAGATGGCGGCGCGACGTAGGGAGCGGATGGCGTAGAAAAGCGGTAGCGTTCTGGGGGAGAGCGTTCTGTACCGCATCCTGCATGGGCTGGTATGGCGCCAGAGGGGTTGCCGTCGTAGCCGAGGACGTTGGAGAGAATGGGTTGGCACTGGTCGTCGTCGTCGATTCATAGGGAGAAGTAGAGCCTTCGTTTCCGTACCATAGACCGAGGATAGGCGAGGACGAGGTCTCTGGAGAGTTACTCCCCTCCTGGTTACCCCTACCCTGCATCAAAGACGTAGAATGAGAGGGGTACAAATTTCTGCCAGCAGAACAGCCAAAACTCACCTCGGGACACGGGCTAGTTGTAGGTTCCATAACGTAGTCGCGACTCACGGTGTGATGTTGAGCCCATGCTGCTACAGCGGCCCAATCCACGTTGCTCGACAGATCAGGAACCACAAACAACGGCCCGGGAGGGTCTGGACTCCTGAGCGTGCCGGGCGATGTTTTGACGACCTCGCTCTCTCCCTCACGAAGACGCGCCCTTCGCAGAACCTCCCTCGTGTCGCGTGCTATCAGGTCTGCAACCTTGTGAAGGAGCAAATTAAAATTGAGGCCTTTGTGATGGCGCTGCGCAACGATATGCGTCGATCAGTCGCCCTCAACCTTGGCACTGCAAAAACCGAGAGGAAGCAGGACAGACCTGCTCGTTTAGCGCCTGATAGATGTCGTTGAGGTGCGTCTTGGTGGCGCTTGGCTCCGTGGGTACTGGCATCATTGAGGATGGGTCGGGATCGTCGATGAGCGTATGGGTGGAAGATGTGAGTGGATCCGCTGACAATAGTATGCTCGGCGGCGGCTTGGAGGGAACTGGGGTGAACGAGCAGAGTCGCTGCGCAAGTCCTTGTACTATTCCAACCACCTGGCGGAGTTGGACTCGAACACGAGAAGCCACGACATCACTGAGTGCTCCGACAATTCGCACCCCGCATCTTTCCCTTCACACGTGCATCACGGTCGGAGACCTTGTCGTACTAGACGGAATAAGGCGGTATGGGCATGCGGCAGCGGAGGACCCTGCAGGCACTGCTCGCCTATACACACCGAACAATGCCGAGCTTCCTGGTGCAGATGAGGGGCATGCCAAAATGTCGCTATATTGCGCTGGGGGGACGCTCTGATTCCGCCCGACGTATCTAAACGGGCTACGGGTTCCGCAGAGGGTGCTTTGCCTCGAGGTGTGATGGCTGTGTCGGATTTCTGGAAGGATGCATGGCGCTCAGCTTCCGAGCGACGACGCACAATGACTGTCGGCGGAGGAAGCAGCCCACCTATAAACCGCACGGAACAGGCAATCCGGGTCTGGACATTGTCCCGAAGACCGCGGAGGCGGCGTGTATCAACTGACAAGTCGGAGTCTTTGCACCGTTCTTGCGGACTCCGCATTTATATCGGATGAGCTAGTCATGTTCCGCCAGTGCATTCCAGTGTAGAAGAGGTATTGGGCATAAACCACGGCGCGCTACAGAGTTTCCGCGACCGCCCGTGAAGCAGAAGCCGCGGCTGTACTACTAGCACTGGCAGGGCATATTTCAAGCGCAGCAGCCGGCGATGACGGTCTTAAGAATAAAGAAGAGTCTCCCAATACCTCCCATCCAGCGCTTCAAGTACTGAGCCCCACAAGAGAATAGAAACGAGTCAGCCGAGAACGTGTCGTTGTGGTCGTCGTTGAGGAGAGCGGGCGCTCCGCCCGGCGCGAGCGGGAGCGGCCGTTGGTGGTGCGGTTCATGAACAACAAAGGCTTCCCAATTGGGATCGAATCGGTGCGCTTAGTCATGTTGGCAGTCAGTACTCCTGTCTGGCAGACTGATACCACCACCGCCGGTACCTCTGAGCTTGCCTACCATCAGCCTGAACAGACGTACCTCTGGTGCGCGGGCGATTAATGGCCGCTCTCCCAGAACGAGGCCGATGTGAAAATGCAGGATTGAGGATCAGGAGGTGCGCACCGTCTCCCCTCTGTCCATGCTTTGAGCACTTTGAGTCCCGGGATCGGGCCTCACAAGATCGGTACGCCGTCCGTTGGCTATGAGTATAACTATCAAAAACCGTCTTGATAGTTTACTCATAGCCTGCGAACGCCTTGTTCTGCGAAATGCGGCTCTTCACAAAACGGACGCTCTAGTGTGATCTATGCGTGGATTGTACACCGTCCAGATAGACAGGTTAAAGGACAGCGCCGCCCAGAAGGCCTTGCGGTACCGCGAATGCTCGGTTGACCCCGGGCCAGGGCGTACTGAATCTAGAACCTGGCGCACACAATCTGTATTCAGGACATGTCTGCCACCCTGACTTGCTCGAGGCGGCCGACATCACGTCGTCGGGCTTTTCAGATACCGTAGTCCGATGCTCGCGAGCTATGAGTACTACTGTTAGACTATGTCAAGCAGTCATACTCATAGCCCGCGAGTACTACCATCGCTCAAATATTCGGACGTGTGCGGATGCATGCGATGACCACGTGCCCCATGCGCACGCGATGTGAACGTGATTGCGAATATGAGCTCCACAACGCCTACAGGCGGTCGTGTTCACCGCCATCACCATGTCCTGCGAAATGAGACCCAAGACGAGGGTGTGGTCTCCGCCAGCTATGAGTGTTACTATCAAAACTAGATTTGATAGTTTTGCTCATAGCCTGCGATCACCACATTCCGCGGACGCTGATTTCTACGAAAGGCATGGTGCGAATCGTGGTCTCGTATTCACGAACTGCGTGCGCGCGAGACGGTCCACTCGTGGGCGATACCAAGATGATATAGCAAGCAAGCAGGCTCTCATGTGCCGATGGGTGTTTTGTCGGTTCATTATGGGAGGGGGGCAGGTTCAAGTAGTACAGTATATGAGTGAACAAAACTAGCTAGAGACAAAACCAAGAGCGCCATCAGGAGAAGAGTACGTACGCGTTGGGTAGGAATCGTGCATGGATCGGCCAGATGCTTGACGAATGTCGCTCGCTGGAGCCGTCAGTCGATCACCTAACGTATCAGGATGCGTACGAAGACGAGGATCAGGGAGATCGGCCTCGTAGTTGCGTGTGAAGGCCGGGGAAGTGCAAGGCAGCGCACAGTCGATGTCGCTTCTGGCCGACGCGGATGACTGGGACCATAGGCTTCGAGTGAGCGAATCAGACAGGTCGGTCATGGCTAAGGTGCTAGGGCGCATGACTATAAGGCCCTCTGGCGCGCCTGAGTCGCCGGGTAGCGGTTGCCAGAGGGCGGAGACACCATCGCTAAGTTGTTCTCCGAAGCGATAGCAGTGTGAGGTACTTCGAAGAGAGAGAGAGACAGCGATGTGTGCGCGTATGGAGACCGTAGCACGGCCTGTACATTGACACCGTCCTGGTGTCCTGGATGAGCAGAGCGGCGCATGGAAGAAGCCGGAGAGGGGTTCCGTTGGGGAGCCCTTGAGGTATCGATAGTAGGCTCTGCAGAGACGTGCGGAGCTCGGGTCGGGGGTATGACCTCAACTCACGAAGACGACGGCGGCGCATTTATCGTACAGCGTTCTCGAGGTGTCCCTGTTCCTGCGTGACAGCCACGGACGCAGGCGTAGGGCCAACGGAGCTAAAGACGTAGGATGGTCTGCCGGGTCTGATACGAATCGCTTGAGCCACGTGGTGCACACGCGACTCAAGCCTTGAGTCGCTTGGCAAGTGCAAGATCGCTCAAGGCGATCATCACCACCTTATCGAGTCTTTCGATACAAGGGGTACTGTCATCCGGTGCCCGCCAGCTATGAGTACTAGTGTTTAACTATGTTAAACATTTCTACTCATAGCCCGCGAGCACCAAGCTGCACGGTCCTCGGGCGTAGTACAGAGTCGTAACAAATCAATATCTCGTCCCGCGACAACTTCTCTGGGCCTGAACGTACCGGTTCTTGAGGATCACGACGCGTTTATGGCATACCAATAAGATGACAGGCAAGTAGGTGGCATCGGGTAAACATCTCGGGGTACAGGATCGTACGGTATATGAGTACAGGTGTCACTATGTGGAGGGGGGCGCCAGAGCGCCATCGAGAGAGGAATACAAGCTCTTTCGGGCATCGAAGACTACACAACGTCCGATGAAGGGCGCCGGATCACCTACCGGGGCTCCAAACGTATTGCTCGATGAGATCGAGAGAGGATCGCAGATATCGGCCACGTTCAAGGTGCGGTGAAAGGTGGGCAAGGCCGAGGCTGGTAGCGGAACTCGCTCGGCGACGACGTTCGCCTGCGGGGATCGGAAGGATGACCACGACTCAGAGATCCGAGCAGATGATTCGGACGACCAGTTCATAAGGGTTGAGGATGTGCTAGAGCTCCCCAAGACGTCTTCGGACGCCTTCGAGGCATCGCCGGCACTACGCTGCGGTGACCGAGGATTACAGCTTGCAGGATGCTCTCCGCGATCGTGCCCGACATGCTGACTTCCGAGCTGAAGATCGAGGGACAATACATGCGAGTTGGCAACTGGAGGGAGATTCGGATGATAGAGTGGAGGTCGGCTCGTAAAGTTGCTCTCGGCGAGCTCGAGCTCCTCTGATAGAAGTGGTAATTGCGGAGGCGGACGAGAGCTTCCTCCGTTGCCGACTGGGCCTACTGTCCTTCGCCGTGGTGTAGAAGGAGGGATTACCTCGGACCGAGGGTATGGCCGCAACTCACGAAGACGTCGGTAGCCCATAGAGGGCACAACTTTCTTGAGACGTTCGCGTTGGTGTGCAGGCGTAGCGTCAGCAGAAATGGGGATTTTGGGCGGTCTGCCTGGTTGGGTACGCATCGCGCGAGCCTTGCGGGATAGTGGAGTCTCGTAGGTTCCACAGGCAGCTGCGCATCGTGTCAAGGATCATCTACGAGTTGGAGGGCGTGGCGGGAGAGATGCGATAGGCTTTCTGAGGCTGTCGGGTTTCGGGGAAGCTGCCGTCAGTCCATCTGGTCGAGCGAGAGACGTAGCGGCACAACGCGCCGGGATCGCTGTCTGCGACACGTCGAGAAAAGCCGACTGATCGATGGGCGAGCCGAATGCGGCGTGATAGAAACGAAGGGCTTCTTCTTTGGAGGCCAAGGGAGCCCCGAAGAACTTCTGCAGTTGCTCAAAGACGCCTTCAGGATTCCAGCCGGTAGGGTCGCCCTGCATAGACGGCGCTTGGGGCAGATGAGAAGCCAGCAAAGTCGCGCACTGGAGGCCATGGCCCTGGAGATACTGGACCGGCGGCATAGACTGGAGGTGTTCCGCCGCGGCAGGATCAGGAAAAGTGCTTTGCGTCCAGCCAGCGATGGTATGAGCCGACGGTAGCGCGCCAGGAGGGAATGACGCTGTTGCCGCGTGCGTCGGAGGCACAGAGGAAATGGGGATCGTCGAGAAGGCTTGACTATTACGTGTAGGTGCAACTTGTAGGATAGGCGTACGAGCCTGAGGGCCACGCTGGGCCAGGCCGCGGTCCTTGGTGCGCGGAGAAGGAAGCTCAGTGGAAGTACACTCCGGGGGGTTTCTTCCAACCTGCATTTGAGCCGTGAGATCGTTGCGAGCACAGAGAGCACAGAGGCGAAGACTCACTACCCATGGTTCCATGGTGGCCCAGTCCGGCTTGTCTAGAGGGTAAGGGATACCAGGCGAGGTCTCGTGAGAGCCTGGATTGAGACGCGTCTCCGGCGGAGCAGTGAAGAGTTCAACCTCTGCGCCACGGCTCGGGTGCACCCTGTGTAGAGCATCCCTCGCGTCTCGGGCTATCATCTCTGCAACTCGACCGAGAAGCAAGTCAAAATTACAGCCCCTGTTGAGGTGCTTCGCCAGAGTATGAGTCGGTCACCGGCACTGGAACATGGCTTGAAGGCCAGCCAAAACAATCTCGGACGAACCTGTTGGTTCAGCGCCTGATACACTTCGTCGAGGCCCGTCGTGGTGGCGTCGAGATCCATCAGTCTTGGTTCCATGGCGGTTGTCTTTGAAGTGGAGAATGCGTTAAAGAGTATGAGAGTATGCGAGCAGAGCACTGTTGACAGTATGCCAGTTGGCTGCGCCGCGGGGAGCACTTGGGCATGGGGAGCGACTGGCTCCCGGAGCGTTGTACTTTTCCAACCACCTGGCGGAGTTGGTACTGGAACGCAAGAAGCCGCTGCATCAATGTGTGTTCCGACATTTCGCATCCCGCATCTCTTCCTCCACACGTGCATCACTGCTGGGGAGCTTCTCCCACTAGACAATATAAGTAGGGATGGGCATGAGGAGGCGGAGGACCCTGCAGGCACCGCGCACATTTGCGCATCGGGCAATGCTTAGCTTCGTAGCGCAGGCGGAGCACATGCCAGAATGTCGACATATTACGCCGAAGCGGGCCTCTGATGCCGCTCCCAGTATACAGACACTGGTAGGCTACAGGTTCCGTGCAGGACATCTGGCCTCGAGGCGTGATGGCAGTGTCTAATTTCTGGAAGGATGCGTGGAGTTGAGCTCCCGGGCGGCGAGGCGCAGTGCATCTCGGCGGAAGAGACGACCTACCTATCGAACGTCCGGAAGTGATGCTCCGGGTCCAGACAATGACCGCAAGACTGCGGAGTTTGGTGAACAATGCACGATGCATCGACTGCCAACACACCAGAACTGCACCGTTCTCGCGGCCCCCGCATCTGGGCATCTGTGAGCGAGTCATCTTCTACATATGTCTACCAAGGGGAAGACTTGCATGGACGGCGACGCGCCGTGGGGTCTTCGCGACACGCTCTCCCCGCGAGGCGGGTGCCGTGGCGGTATTCAGCGAACGGCCGAGCTACCGCGCAACAGCAGTGTTCCAGCGTGCCTTAGAAAGCGCCTCAAGCTTCAACGACGAAGTAGACAGCGTTCCAGCCGAGGGAGGGCCATTGTCGTTGTTGCTATCGTCGTCGTCGAGCGGGACGGGCGCTCCGCCCACCGCCTTGTCGGTGGCGGTCCGCGAACGACAAGGGCTTCCCAATTGGGATCGAATCGGCGCGCGGCTAACCTTTTAAGTTCCTACTGTGTGCTGCTGCGCAGGCGCGGACTCCGTGGAGGGCTGGCATGCATGAATGAAAGTGTACAATTGAGCCGGGTATCTTCTCTACCGCAAGAGACGCGAACAAATGCCAGAACGTAAGATGTGGATAGGTACCGTAGGTAGGTGCAGGTGCAGTATCTCGGCGCACGCGGTCTCTCCCCCCTTCCTCGCGCGCCGTGCGAGCGACGAGTCCGGACGAGACGAGACGGAGCGTGCGCCGAGTAGTGTGTCCGGGTGAACGCCTCGAAAGCATGGGTGATTGGTGCATGTGAACGAACGTGGAGCGAAGGGAGAGAAGGAACGTGGACTCGAGAGCGGAGCGCAGTGCTAACTAAGTGCTGGGTGCTGGCGAAGGAGAGAGACCGTAGGATCGGGAGCAGGAAACTGGGTAGGGAGCGGACGTCGTGGGTCGTGACGGAGAATAAGTACTAACTAGCAAGAAGCGGGCGCGAGCGCGAGGCGGGGGACACAGACGCGGGTTGAGACAGAAGGGGACGGGCGCGGGGGAAGTGGAGGTTGGGCGCGCGCGCATCAGATGAGCGACGCAGTGCCGCCCTGCTGTTGCTGTTGCTGCTGGTTCTGTTGCTGGTTCTGGCCAAACCCACCACCCAAGCCAAACGACCCGCTCCCAAAGTTGCCGAACGAGGGCGCGCCTGTGGGGTTCGAGTTCAGGCCAAACGGCGATGGAGACGACCCTGCCCCCGCCCCGCTCCCCGTCGCGCCGAACGACGGCGTTGACGATGACCCGAGCAACGACCCCGCGCCGCCGAACGCGCCACCAGTCGGGTTTCCTGTTGTCGAGAACATGGACGCGCGGAACGGGTTCGCCTGCGGCGCCGCGCCCGTCGCCTGTGGTCGCAGACCGACGCCCAATGTCGAACCGCCCAGCCCCGTAGGCTGCGAGGACAGGCCTGAGAAGCCTGTGGGCTGCGAGCCAAGCGCTGACCCGGGGTTGGAGGAGGGTGATGATGTCGCGGGTGTGGAGGGCGCAGAGGGGATGGGAGGGAGCGATTCGAGCAGCGCAGCACCAAACGACGAGGACGGCTTGAACGGCTTCAGCGCGCTGAAGCCCGTCGTCTGCGGTCGCAGAGGCGCGCTTCCCGCAGAGGAAATGGAGATCGAGGGCGCGCCGCCCGCGGAGGACGTTGCGCCTGTTGGCTGCGAAGACAGCGAGGAGAACAGGGAGTCCGAGAACGTCGAGCCCGACGTAGTGCTGGAAGTTGGTTGGGAAGTCAGCGGCGACGGCGCAAACGAGGAGCCAGGCTGCGACGAGCCAGATTTCGAGTCGTTGTTGGAGAACGAGAACGAGGAGGCCACGCTGGCCATAATTGAGCCATTCGTCCCCGACGAGCTCGCATTCCGTTGCGCACCCTGGTTGTTCGAGCCAAAGTTGCCGAACGCAGATGACGAGAAGGCGCCCGTCTGCATGGGTTGTTGCTGTTGCTGTTGTTGCTGCTGCTGGCCCTGCGCGTTGTTCTGGTTCCCATAACCCATCGCAAGGTCCAACAGGGTGGGCGGCTTGGGCATGGGCGGTGCGGGCTCGACAGGTTGCCCAAACGGATTCCGTGAGCCAGTTTGATGTGTCTTCACGGGTTGCGCGGGTGGTGGTCCTGAGCTAGAAGAGGAGGATGGTGCCCCGCCACCGAGCGGTGCCGTCGCTGGGCGTTGTGGGATCGAGCTAGATGAGCCGGACGCCGACGGAGACTGTGCGAAAGGCTGCGCAATGGCACCCTGCTGGTTCGCCTGTGCGTTGGGTGCACCCGTAAATTGGTTCGAGAACGGAAACGATGGCTGGCCATTCGGTTGCCCAGGCTGTGGCTGCTGCCCCATACTCGACTGCTGGAACTGGCTGAAGCTCTGCATCGGGTTCTGCTGCTGCTGCTGTGGAGGTGGGGACTGATTCTGCATCGGGAATGGATTCGTGCTCTGGGGTGCACTCATGTTCTGGCCGAACGAGGGCATCCCCGTCGCCTGAGGGAAGAGTGTGCTCTGCCGGAACGGGTTGGAGCCCGTGGTCTGGGGCTGCAAGAAGCCTGTCTGCTGTGGCGCCAAGAAGGCCTGGAACTGCGGTGCGGGTTGCTGCGAAGCCTGCATACCGAAGGGATTGTGTGCGCTCATCATGGGAACGGCTGTGTGCTGAGCGAAGACGTAGCCTGTGGGTTGTGCCTGTAGCTGTGGTTGTTGACCAAACGCTTGCGCGCCTGCAAACGCGGCACCGGTCATCATCTGCTGTTGGAACGGGTTGTGCATTGCCTGTTGCTGGAAGTAGTTGCTCGTTGGGCTATGATGCTGTCAGACTCTGTCGGCGTAAGCTTGTGATCAACTGACCTGTTCGTTTGTGGATTGAACATGGTCTGCTGCTCCTCTTCGATGGCGGAGAAGAAGTCGATGAGGGCTTTCTGCCCTGGTGTCTTGTTGCTAGAGTCCGACTGCGAGGATGAGCTAGCCTCTGCAGGTTTTGGCGTAGGTGCTAGCGATCGAAATGTCAACTACGTATCACTGTAGGTCACATGTACGACGTACTGGGCTCCGAGGATCTGGGATTTGGCTTGATCCCAAGCTTCGCGTTGCGTTCCGCCGCCTCCTTTTGAGTTTTGTACTCTATCCTGTTCTGCTCGAAGTTCGGGTCGTTCAGATACTCTTCCAGAGAGCTAGCCAGAGACACGGGTGCCTGATGCTGGGGTTAGCGTCGTCACCATACCTGTCGAACGCTCGAACGCACATGTCGAAGGTTGGGTATGGCAACGTTGAGGAGGTTCTGCAGCTTCCTTGCCACGCTGAGGTACTCCACCACGCCCTCTGTTTGTTTGCAGAAATGCTTGTAGATCGCCAACGCTTCCTCGGCGTCGATATGTGACATCTCGAAGTAGTGTTCGAGTACGTTGATGACACCTTCGTTGCATGCTTGGAAGAGGATGAGGAGATCCTTCACGAGCATTTGCAGGGCGGTGATGTTCAACTCATCCTCCAGATTGTCCATATAGAACTTAATGTTGGGGACAATCAGAACGCTGCGAGTGAGTTTATCGCGGACAAGTAACATACCTTGCATTCCACCAGAGAGTCCACCATCTTCTGAACGATCTTCGTCTCCCGCAAAAGACCCTTCTCCACCGTCATGACACGCAACTTCCGGCCGGCCATGGTCTTGCTGCGCTGCAGGCTACTGGAGGGCACCGGCGTGCTCTTGCCGCGTTTCCGCGAGCCGCGGTCGAGCTCCTCCTCTATCGCCTGCGAGTTGCGCATATCTCGGTTGCTCTCCGACTGAACGCGAATGGCATCGTGCTTGAGCTCGCGGTAGGCGCGTATCCGAGTGTCCAGATACTTTGCGTAGTTCTGCAGGTTCTCTGGGGCGGCGTAGCCTGGTGCGAGAGTATGAGATGGTGGAGTATACAGGCTTCGCGATGCAATCACCTTCCCAGTTGCCAGACGAGACGTTGCGGAGCTTGAGAACGTCCGACGAGGACAGATACTGGAGCACGTTGTCTGTAGCACCGTTGCGGATCATTGTATGGAGCACGAGCAGCGCCTTGAAGACGACCTACGGGGCGATTACTAGAGGCGGGCCAGCACAAACGCGGCACTCACGATGACATTGGGTTCGCGAAAGCGCGGCGCGAGGGCCTTGCAAACATCGTGCACTGCGCCGTCCTCGGACCAAGTCGCGGCGATGATGGGGTCGAGATACTGCGCGGTGGACGACGTGAGTCTTGAACGGAGGGGCGGGGGGATTGCAGAGCATCATGAGGCGGGGGAGGCGTACCTTGGCCTTGGGCGGAGCCGCCTTTGGCTTGCAGGCCAGCTTGACAGTCTTCTCAAAGCTCGTCATAGGCGGCGGCGCGGACGAGGACGAGGACGACGCGGGGCGTAGTGTACAGGACGAGGAGCACGACGAGCAGCGAGCTTGAGCTGGGCCAGAGTTAGACGCAACTGACGCCGGCGATCCCAGAAAGGGATATGGGCTCAGCTCGGCGACCAGGCCGGACACGGTGCTTGCCCGCCGAGGGAGCGGCCGGAGGAGGCCGAATGCGCGCGACCAGAGGGATGCCGAACCGGGCCGAGAGTCCGGCGTCGGGCGGGTTGTCGAGGCGGCGTCGGACTCGGACTCGGACTCGGTGCTGGCGGAGGGAAGGAGGGGGTGGGAGCGGCGAGCGCTGTGCCGCGAGCACGGCATCGTCGTCGCGACACGGTGGGATGCTGTTGTCTGTTCCGCACAGTCGCGTCCCGGCGAAATCAGCATGCCAAGCGCCTCCATTTCGCCACGGCTCTCCCTTAAGATCCATCTTTATATCCTCCCAAACACCCACCTCCACCTCCTCTCTCTCCTTCCCCGCCCTCAGTCTCCTCTTGCTCGCAGCGGTCCTCGCACCCTCCACCGCAGCAGCCGCCCTCTAGCCGCAGCAAGGCGTGGCCACCGTCCATGGCCGTCTTTCAGGCCATCTTCCCGTGAGTCCGCCCTCCTGCACCCGACACGCATGTTCGCCCAGGCATTCACCTCCTTCAGGCGATCGAGGCCGACCCGCTACATCGCGGCGGCAGTCTCTGCCATCCTCGTCGTCTCCACTCTCTACTACATCCAAGTTCCGCAAGCCGGCGAGCAGCTCCCGCACTGGTCGCATCCCCTTACGATATCATACCCTATACCACTGAGCTCGCCTCATCTCTGGGATACCCGAGCCGAGCAGGTCAAGCAGGCCTTCAAACATGCGTACGGAGGCTACTTGAAGTATGCCGCTGGCTTTGACGAGCTCAGGCCACTCACCAACCGTGGGGTGAACAAGTGAGTACCCTCGTGTTGCACTGACCCCGCGCGCGCCTTGACGCGTCTACTAGCTTCAACGGTTGGAATGTATCTATCTATGATTCGCTAGACACGATGCTCCTCATGGAGCTGTGGGACGAGTTCGCAGACGCACTCCCCGTTGTCCAG
The DNA here is from genome assembly GCA_022606195.1 of Trametes polyzona. Taxonomy (NCBI): domain Eukaryota; kingdom Fungi; phylum Basidiomycota; class Agaricomycetes; order Polyporales; family Polyporaceae; genus Trametes; species Trametes polyzona. Next base: position 714,827 of record JABYQF010000012.1, on the reverse strand, counting down.
CATGGGGACTTCCGCCAGGTATGTCGCATTTCCGTTCTGCGCGGACCTGCTACATCATACGCGCATGCTGTGTCCCGCTGCCCTGGTGAATGCCTCGGTCCCCGCTCGCTTCCCTGAAGGCTCGCCGACTTCCCACCCTCGTGTGACGTCCTTGGCGCCTCTGTGCTCGCGGGACTGGGACTGCGCGGACCATTCGCCTGCTCCGTGCGTGCGTAACGTGGAATACTGAACTGCGTGCGCAGATCCATCACAGCGCCGGCGGCAGCGCCTGGTCGCGGTCCCAGTACGCTCCTTTCTTCGAGACTGTCATTCGTTATCTCGGCGGCCTGCTTGCTGCATACGCTCTCTCTGGGGAGCAGATCCTCCTGGACCGCGCGAACCATCTGGCGACGCTCCTGGAACCTGCCTTCGACACGCCCAAGGGCCTGCCGAGATTCGGTGTGAACACGAATACGTCCGTCGCTCAACCCTTGAGTTCTCGGAGGCTACCGTCTGACACGCCCGCAGATCTGCGACGACTCCCGGCCTGAGCGGGATCTTCGCGGAGGTTGCCTCCTGCCAGCTAGAGTGGACGTACGCCGCGCACGCTACTGGCAATAGGACTCACTATGACAAGGTACGCGCGAGTGTATCGTTTACGTCGATACCAGGCAGACCCTCATAGCGGTGCAGGCTCGCAAGCTCATCAACACCCTCGCCGACGCCATGGAAGATCGCCAGGGTGGGATGTTCCCCACGCACTGGCATCTTAGCGGCGGCAAACCCACGAGCGGTCAGTTTGTTCCGAATGCCTGCGTCGGTTCGTCATGTTTCTCACAGGCGGCGATCATACTAGAGTCGCGTTCGGTCGGGGCGGCTGCGGATAGTGGGCACGAGTACCTGCTGAAGCAATACCTCCTCACGGGAAAGACTGACGTCGAGAACCTGGAGATGTGTAGGTCGACCCCTCAGATGAGACCTGCAGCATATACGCTGACCCCAGAACCCAGATCTGCTGAGTATGAACGAAGTACTCACCCGGCTGCTCTACATCTCGCCCAACCGCGAGATGGTCTACGTGACCGAGACGACAGGCACTGCATTCCGGCCTTCACACGACTTCGAGCACCTCGCGTGCTTCTTCCCCGGGCTTCTCGCGCTCGGCGCACACACGCTCGAACTCAGCCTCTCCGACATCGACAAGACGAAGCTCAACCCGGAGGCGCGTCGGCAGTACGACCTCCTCTCGCAGTACGACCTCAAATCGCTGCACATGGCCGCGGCGGAGGCGCTCGCGACGAGCTGCTGGCTGCTGTACGCGGACCAGCCGACGGGGCTCGGGCCCGAGGTCGTCGCGATGGCGCACGGGACGCGCGACAAGGCGGGCAAGGTCGTGAACCGGAACGCGAAGCTCTGGATCGACGCCGTCGAGGAGTGGCGCAAGGGCGGCAAGCGCGGGCCGCTGCCCGGCTTGGGCGAGAAGAAGCCGATCGTCTACGACAGGCCCGAGGGGGTGAGCGTCCCGGACAACCGCTGGGACTATGTCGTGAGGCGGACCGAGTATTTTCTGCGCCCCGAGGTGAGTTGACGATCTCAATCGTTGCTTACATAGCCGCTTCGGCAACGGCAGAAGTGCGCTCAACCTCACACGCCGTGGGGCCCCATTCATTCGCTGTGGTACACCACGGCTTGGGAGGGCTGCGATGCGGCACCGAACGTCTCGCTTGGCTTCTTCCGCTGTTGACGAAGCAGCTGCACCCTCCGCGCGTGCTCGGTGTTCAGTGTGATCGACGCGATCACCCAGCCGTGCCCGCTAGGCCGCGTCCGTACCTGCGGCGAGTACTGATGGCGCCCTGCAGACGATCGAGTCGATCTACATCATGTGGCGGACGACAGGGAACCCGGTGTGGCGGGAGCGTGGATGGGCGATCTTCCAGGCCATCGAGCGCGAGTCGAAGACGACCACGGGATACGCGAGCTTGAAGAAGGTCACGCAGACCCCCGGCGTGCTCCTGGACGACCAGCCGAGGTGCGTGTGGCTCCGCCGCGGATCCATAGGGACCTATCCCGATGTGCTGACTGTTTCGTCTTACGTTGCAGCTACTTCCTCGCCGAGACGTGAGTCCCCAACGGCTTCTCTCCGACAAAGGGGTCCGCTGACTTGCATTTGTATAGGCTGAAGTACCTATATTTGCTCTTCAAGAACGAGGACCTCGTGCCGCTGGACAAGTGGGTGTTCAACACGGAAGCGCATCCGCTGCCTGTTTTCACGTGGAGTCCATGGGAGAAGCGCAAGTTCGGGATCCACGAATGAGGCGAGGCCCTCCTTCTCGAGCCCCGCGGGGGATGTGGGGTATTTAGGTTCGTGTCTTCTCTTCGCAATCAGGTTCGCAGCCTATGCGGGGCACCTCGCTGTGCACAGTGCGGTGGTATCTTCGTGACTATCCCGATAGGGGCTAGGCGTGTGTCCCCATCGATGCCTCCGCAACATCTCGTTTAGGTCTTGATAGGACCCCTGATAATCCTTCCTTTCGCCACCGCACATTTGGTCTATTTGGTCCGCACGGCGCACCGTCTACGATGGTATGTCACGCATCATAGGCAGCAGGTGCGGGCGCACGAAAGACTACCAGAGACATTGGTGTCTACGTTAGTCAGGCGTTTGGACGACGCTAAGGATATTTTCGAGGCCTGAACGGCTTGCACCGTGATATGGGGAGGGAATTCCCCCGCGGCTTCCTTGTGGGCCGCGCTTGTCGCGCTTTGTGAAGAGGAGTATGTAAGAGTTATCAGGGGTCCTGTCTTGGGCTATGCAGACGTACTTACCTACGGAAGCGTCGTGACGGCGAACCTGTTGTCGGCCGAACGAGTTCTGAACACCTTCTGCGCAGGTTCGATCTTTGGGAGTATCTTGGGGCATCGATTGCTCGATCCCGATCAGGAGTATTAGAGGACGCATAATGGCATATGATACATCGTGATGGGACCTGGCCGGAGCTGGCGTCGGACTTCCCGATAGAACATCGCAGTGCTGGCTCCGCTACGGAACGAGCCTCCGGCCGACGCATAATCTGTACTCGCTCGGGCTCCGGGACATGACGGAGTACGTTCATCTTGTACCATTTAGACGACATTCCTGGCCTGTGATACCTCAATCTACTCGTCCACGTAGATTCTGCGTATACGAAGCGTAATACTTCCCCGGCGTTAGAACGGGAGTAAGGGAGTACGATTGCAGGTGCCTAAGGCTGCGGGCCCGGGGGGCAAGTCGCGCAAAATAGTCGAAGCGGGGCCCCAGGTTTCCCCAATCAGCTGACGGGGCGGGCCGGAGACCGGTGCCGCGGCGAGCGCGATCGAGTTCGCGGCTTCGTATCGCCCCCCTGATTCTGCGATGTTACTGGACAGGATGCAGCGCAGGGCGGGCGGGCTGCAAGATTCAAATACGCGCCCCTCCCCGCCCGCCCGACCAACACTCCTCTTTTCCACCCCCACCTTCCCCGACTCTCCCCACCCCTATCACCATGGCCAATCTCAAGCAGGGCGAGTTCGTCGGCTCCCTCGACTGCGGTACTACGTGCGTCTTCTAGATATGCAGCTACATACGGGTCGTCTGACTGTGCCGCTAGCTCGACCCGTTTTCTCGTCTTCGACAAGTATGCCAACATCGTCGCCGAGCACCAGCTCGAGTACCCGCAGTACTACCCCGAGCCCAGGTCCGTTATCGTCCGCTATGCCGACCCGCAGGACAGTGCTCACAGTACGGCTATCCTGCAGTTGGCACGAGCAGGATCCCGATGAGCTCATGGAGAGCTGCGACATCTGCATCACCGAGGCCACTAAGGCCCTCGAGGCGGCCGGGTGGGCCAAGGAGAGCATCAAGGTTATCGGTGCGTTCCTTGCCCGGTCAACTGACCGCGCTCCGCGTTGGCGCGACATCAGCTTGACGTGCCTATCCCACCCCTCTACGCGCTGCAGGCATCACGAACCAGCGTGAGAGCGCGGTGGCCTGGAGCCGCAAGACAGGGAAGCCTCTGTGCCGCCTTATCGTGTGGGACGACTCGCGCACGAAGAACACCGTCGCGCACTTTGAGCTCAAGCTGAACACCGTCGGCATCGAGGTCGCCCCCGGCGTGTTCAAGAAGGGCGAGGAGGGCATCCAGGCGCTCAGGCAGCTGTAAGTCGCGTGATGATGTCATCACTGCTCGCGAAGATCTGTGCTTAGATTGCGCTGTGCGCACGCGCGACGCTTATGCCACAGGTCCGGCCTTCCGATCTCGACCTACTTCTCTGCGATCAAGCTGCGATGGATGATCGGCCACCACGAGAACGTCCGCAAGGCGCACGAGGAGGATGATCTCATGTTTGGTACTGTCGAGTCCTGGATCGTCTACGTACGTTCCATATCATGCGTGCGACTCGGGAAAACAAAGTCTCACTATTCTTGTAGCGTTTGACCGGTGGCACCCAGAAGAACCTGCACATCACCGATGTCACGAACGCTTCGCGTACCCTGCTCATGAACCTCAGCACCCTGGAGTGGGACCCCGCCCTGCTGAAGTTCTTCGAGATCAAGGACTCCGTCCTCCCCAAGATCGTCTCCTCTTCCGAGGTCTACGGCGAGCTCGCCTACGGCCCGCTCAAGGGCGTGAAGATCGCTGGTCTCGCGGGTGACCAGCAAGCCGCTCTCGTCGGTAACAAGTGCCTGAAGCAGGGTGAGGCCAAGTGCACGTATGGCACGGGTGCATTCCTGCTCTTCTGCACGGGCGAGGAAATCGTCGCAAGCAAGCACGGTCTCCTCTCCACGGTACGTGGGACCATGCATGTGTGCCTCGTTTGCCTCCTAATTATATTGTCCAGGTTGCGTACCGCGACGGTAACAACAAGCCCATCTATGCTCTCGAAGGCAGTAGTATGTGACGCCTTTCTTCGTGGCGTATCGACCACGAAACTGACTTTCCCATCTAGTCTCCGTTGCTGGCAGCGCGATCAAGTGGTGAGTCACTGTGGGTCCATTCCACAAAAATAGCTCTTTACCCCACATGCAGGCTTCGGGACTCTATGAAGATTGTATCTTCCGCCCCCGAGGTGAACACCCTTGCCGAGTCGGTTCCTAGCACGGGTGGCGTGTACTTCGTGACCGCCTTCTCTGGCCTCCTCGCGCCTTACTGGGACCCCGGAGCAGCTGGCCTCCTCATCGGTACGTCAACGTCCCGCAGCTTCGGAGACCGGGAGCTAATCACAGTTGTTACAACCAGGCCTGTCCGCATACACGACGCCGGCACACATTGCCCTTGCTACTCTGGAGGCAAATGCATTCCAGACGCGCGCAATCCTCGAGAGCATGAAGCTTGACTCCAAGGCGGAGCTCAAGCACCTCATGGTCGACGGTGGCATGACCAACGGCGACAAGGTCATGAGCGTCCTCGCCGACCTCGGTGGCTTCACCGTCATCCGGCCCGAGATGAGGGAGTGCGTAGCTGCCTTGACATGCATTGTATGCGAGAGGCTGACTACGATTCGTCCATAGGTCAACCGCCCTCGGCTCGGCCCTGCTCGCCGGCTCTGCTGTCCGCCTACACGGGTGGGACATCAGCAAGCCCGAGACGCTCGCGGAGGTGAACACGAAGGGCAGCCTCGAGTTCACGCCCTCGATGCCGGAGCCCGAGCGGGAAAAGCGCTGGCAGGGGTGGCAGCGCGCCGTCGAGCGCTCCAAGGGCTGGGAGGAGGGTGTCGACGAATAGACACCCCCCGCCCCCCCCCCCCCCCCCGGCCTAGCTCTCGCCTGGTGGACGGTCCCGCGCAGGAGACTGGGGTGAGAGTAGAGACAGAGAAGCAGCCTGTATGCTTGTATACCTAGCCCACATCTGTACAGCGATGTATTCTATATCATTATTGACATTTAGGGTGGTTGGCAGTGAGAAGTCAACCGCGCCGCTTAGGTACGGCACTATAGTGTAGCGGTTATCACTTGGGATTCTGAACGTAGGTTCCCAAAACCCAGGTTCGATTCCTGGTAGTGCCTGAAGCATACGTTTTTGCCACCCTCGCTAACTCAATGTTTCCCATAGATCTACATTCGGGTCCCATGAGAGGCCCGACACGATCCCCTCAGGAGGCAGATCGGAACCAACGCTTCGTATGTTGGTGGGCGTGAGTCTTAATCACGGCGCGCAGTTGTCGACAATCCGAAACAAGGAACGATCGTGTTATCCAGCGCGGAAACATCAACGCCCTACCTTTGTTTTGCAACCACCATGCACACCCGCTACTTTGTAAGTGGCATGGCTTAGTTTTCTTTCGGCATCGTACGACGGCTTTGTCTGAACAATCCAACCGCAAGAATTGGCGCAAAGGGCATTATTCCTCGAGGATGTCGCGCAGCCTGTCCCTCAGCGGAATGCAGTGTATTCTAGACTGGCAACATCTGGGAACATGCACAAAAGGCATATGCACAAAGGGCATGTACAGAATGCCGGTCTTCCGTCAGCACACTCCAGATGGCGCAAGTCCCTTGAGGGCTGTACTACTCGACGCGGACGCCATGCTGCTGCCTCGAGGCCACCTGCGACGCGATTCTCGCGAGCCAACCATTGCTGCTTTCGGCAAGGGTTGCAGCGCCACCTTCAGCCGATTCATCCCCGTAATTTCTCGCCGTAAGTTCGTGCCGTAAGTTCGTGAGTTCGACAGTGTATAGGCAACAGGGAGAGGGCTAGGCACTGCCGCTTCGTGAGACTCTACACGGCCCCAGAGTTCGTCGCTCTCAGGCTCATGCAAAACCTTTGACTTACAAGGAAGGAGCGGGTTGAGATAACGGGATCTTTGGCTTCTCACTCACCTGGCTGGTGCGCGAATGGTTCTCGCACTCCGCCGATGTTATGCGCCGCTGCTTGCCCGTAGACGTCTCCGAGTGGAGTTCCGAGAATACAAAGACCCTTGTCCCCGAGACGGTTCACTGGCAAACCCAGTACCCTGCTCTCATCAGCGCCGTCTACTCCCGCGACAATCACCGCTTTAAATCTACCTCGTGACTTTGCTGAAATAACGATGGCTTTCATGCACAATCAAGCCATAGAACTCGCGCGTACAAACAATGTTCCGACGCCAACCGTTCGACGCCCGCAGGAGCGCCACCCGAGCCCACCTCTTGTAAGCCCCTCAGAAGCCTATGTTCGTCTCCATCGGTCACGTATAACCCCCCCACTTGCATAGGGGGCTGATTCCACGCCGTACGAACCGCTGCCACCGGCGCGCGCGGTGGCGTCGACTCTACCGACACTCTCTGAGAGTCCACGGCATGGCGGCGTTGTGAGTACTATCCACGGCTTCTTGCATCATCTCCGGGCTGAATATGCTTCCAGCACGTCGTACAGCCCGACTCTATAGACGGCCACTTTCGGTTCCTAGGTGTGCACGTATCGGACAAGGGTAAGCTGCCTTCAATCGGTTCGTGAGTAGGAGGAGGCTGACATCGCGTCCTCCTAGGGTCGCCGCTCTCCGTCACGCTACCACATTCACCGGCGCAATACCCCCAGATCCACGCGCCTCCTCCTCACGACGCCACATCTCTGCTCAGTCCGATATCCTTGAATGGCCTGTTTCCGAACGGCCTTCGCGAGGGTGACGGTCATCTGCAAGATGTGGACGAGAATCGTGTAGATGCCCCTGAATGGGTGCGGCGAGCTCATCCACAGCATCAAGCCAAGCAATATCCGCCGTGCACGGTACGGTGTTCTTATGATGCATCTACCAGGTACTTCTTAGTGCTGATTACACCGCCCGCTTCAGTCGCGCATCACCGTCCCCCAGGACTACACCCATCCGGACCACTCGGCGCGCCACAGAATACCAGGGATTCCACAGAACAAGTCGCCGTTGTATCCTGGTGGCGCCGCCACTCTTTCAATCCTCGGGCTATCGTCTCTCGCGGCGCTACCCACGGGTGTCCTCGACACCTTGGATCAATCCTGTCCATCCCCATCATCAGACTCCATTTGCCGCCTGAATGACCTCCATCCAACACCGGCGACCTCGCGAGATCCGCTCCGACTGCGGAATCCCCTCCGCGCCCCCAGGCTGCACTACGCGCCTCTTCCTGAGCCGCTATACTCGCCGACCACAGGACCCATCCGACCCTGGCGCCGCCATTGCCGCAAGAAACGGTATTTAAAACCGTACCGTTTCTTGTATGATACTACCGCTTCTGGGCCTGATAGTAACTCCACTCCCGATCACGAACACCAGACCCGCGAGGCCGCAGGTGGATCCCGCGCCGGCCTCAGAGGCTGTGACACTTTCTCTCCGCATACAGACGCCCTCGAGCCCCTCGACCACACGTCTACAGTGCACTCCGGGTCTCAGGTTCAGGCGAACAATCGGGCCATCGTCGCACTCACACGGCGCATGTCCTCGCTCGGAGTCGGCGAACCAGCTGGAACGGTGCGCTATCTACCAGAGGGCCACCACACCTCATACGACCACGACCGGCGGTGGGCACAAACCCCTTTCAGGTCGCGGGCGGCTTCCTGCCATGACGGCTGGGGTGAGAACATCCTGTGGGATGTTCTTGCCACTGCTTGAAGGGCATTCACCGAAGGAGAATCCGGTTATACGTAGTACTTCCGACTGCTACACCCTAGTACGATGTACGTCATAGAGACCAGCTCGAGAGATCGATCGCGAGGACCCATGCAGGCTTGTTACACCGCCTTTTGTGTAGTACCATCACTTATCGTATCGCGCTACCGTACATGCAATGGGTAACGGATATATGGACTTGTCGCTGTATGAACGTTCTCAGAGTGGTTGGCAGCAGAGACAACTTCGGCGTTTCGGCGTCGAATGAGAGGCGCCGCTGGGCCTATGAGCGCCTACGGCCCGGTACACCTTTCGAGTCGTCCAGCATGAATCCATCGCCAGATCCTATTCAACGACACCCAGATAGGTGTTTCACAACCTTTTGGCTTGACACTTTATGCGACGGGTATAACGTTTGTCGCACACTGCACCTCGGAGGTGCGTAGGAATCTCCGGCGAGTCGGCAATACCATACACGAATTGGGTCACTCACGTCGCGGCCCGAGAATGTGGCACCCCAAACCAGTATTTGCGCGGTAGAATCACGGAGAACAGGCAGTAGTACGTGCTTCTATTGAAGTATCATCCTCGACGAATCCTGCTGCGGCGAAGTAGGGCATTCAACCGATGCCTCCCGTCGATGGCATAGGATTATATGGGTGTACTTGCGGAGCACATGCTTACGACTATAGGGAAGGTATTTTTGGCAGACAGCAAATGGTCGAAGACTCAGAACCATGGCGATGGCGGCGAAGGCCAGTCCAGCACATCCGTCAGTCAGGATTTGGCGTCGTAGGCGTGTTGCCAGTGCCTGAGCGCTGCGCGCCCATCTGCGCCCCCGACGCCTCCACCGAGATCAAAGGGCAGGTCACTACCCCCATGATCTTACGCCTCACGCTCTTTTCTCATGACTGTCTACAGTGTTGCCTATGGCGGAGTAACTTCAGGCCGACCAGCCATACATGTACGTGTAGCGTCCAAAAAGGTGAGTAGCGCCTGAGTATCACCCATACCAATCACGGCTCACCAATGCTATAGTAACTTCTTGCTCTTCCCATGACGATACGTAGTCCTGCGATTGCTCAGACGATACCTTCGGATGTTCCGCGGAGCTCCATCTATCTTGTGCGGAGAATGGTGACGAGGACGTGCGCTGAACTTAGAAGTATACATGGACAGTCGCTCAATTCCGAAGAGAGCCGAACTGGGCAAATCACCTTACGGAGGTTACCAAAGAACCGACAGGAACGTGCTATCTTTCCTGCTCAGGCGGAAGGTTGTGGACATGTATGCATCCGAAGACCCGTCTCGCAGATCGAAAGGCACCTCCGACGGGCACCTCCCCGTCGTCCGCTGCCGCGACCGCGTCCCGCAAGCCGGTGCCACCATCAAACAGGTGTCAGCCTCCCACCAGCCCCACTTGGGCTAACGATTCCTGTACAGTACTACGTCGCGCCATATAAATGTGCGGGGCCCCAGGTCGCGGCACTGAACTCCAGTCAACGGCCGGAATCACCATGATCATCTCACCTACTTCCACCCAGTACCGCACGGGCGAGGCTGCTGCGCTACATGTGCTGGTCGATTCCGGCAGACCCAAGCACAGCTCTGCCTACACGACCCTCGTCCTCGTCCATGGCCTCGGGTGGCATGCAGGTGGGCACCTCCGCATCTAGCAAACGTTCGTTGGCTGATAGAATAAATCGTCAGGCAACTTCCAGAATATCCTGCCGTTTGCCAAACAATTTAATGCTCGCATCGTCCTGGTGAACCGCCGCGACTACCCCGGCTCCCTTGCATGCACCCCTGAAGAACACGCACAGCTGTCCCGACTTGCCCAATCTGCTACAACCGCCGACGTTTCGGAGGATACGTCGGCTGTGATGGCCGGCCATGCGTACGACATCTACGACTTCCTCGTAGACTTTGTCCGAAGGGAGCGGATTCCGATCGCCGGTCACGACGATGGCGCTGGAGGCATCGTCCTCGTTGGCTGGTCTCTCGCATGCGTTTGGATTACCGCCTTCCTAGCTAATGTCGGCCTCTTCCCCGCCCAAGAAGACGTGCCTTTGGCCCAGTATCTACGGCGTGTCATCCTGTACGGTGCGTCGTGATTCTGATCGTGAATTTGGACTGGAGAGCATCTGTTGATGTGAGACGTCACATGTCGACAGAACCGTCCTGTGTGTTGTTGGGATACCCGCGCCCGATGGACCTATACCACCCCCTCGCGGACGCGTCCATCTCACCGGAGCACCTGCCCGCTGTCTACAACCGCTGGCTCGCGGGGTACTACGCGCACGGCGACGTCCCTGCCCATGGCAGCGTTGCCTTGGAGTCGGTCACACCAGTGGAAGGCATCCCCGACACGATCTCGGGCCTCACAGAAGACGAGCTCTCCGGCTCGCTCTACACCCCGCCGATGGAGCCTTCCGGCAACGACCGCCTCCTCATCGAGGCCTGCTTGTCGCACGGAACATGGGCAGACCTAAAGGACGCTGCGTTCTATCCGTCCCAAGCCTTACCAGTCGTGGGCGTGCACTCGGAAAATCCCGTGGCGGATTGGAGCTGCGTCGGAGTAAGGGTCGCATGGTGCGACCGCTCGATGTGGGAAATGCCATGGGGCGCACACCTCCTCGAGAAGGAGCTGGCGGAAGCGAGGGCGGCTGGGGAGACGGTGCGGGACGTTGAGTTTGTGCGATTGAAGGGCGCGAACCACTTCGTGAGTACCTTGGGCTGCGCGTCCTGCGATGCGCCACCGCCACGCAGATGAGCTGACCGTGGCTTCGCATGTAGGCCCATTGGGACATGCCGGAGAAGGCCATGAGAGCGTTCCTGGGCGACGATACCGCCGTCTAACGTCATGTGTAAGGCCTCCCAAAGACGCAGTATTTATCTCGTTCCGTTTCCTTCGTTTGCTTTACCAGAGCCATAGCCCAAAACGTTGATAGCCGCAATTGGCACCATCGCTCGCTCAACAACCATGTCGTCCGACCGATAGTCTCCATATTCACGGAGACTACGTTAATATACCAGCTACTCAGCGATCCACTTCATTGCACTCCTTCAGGCACCATACTGTACACATCTTGCTTGAATGGCATCTACTCCAACTCTCAGAACGCTGTCACCACGGAAACTCTACGTTGACACTCGACAAGACGTCATCGGGTAAGGGTGCAAAGACGCGATTGCATATGACACCCGCCGCCCTGAGATCGCTTCAAAATATCAGCGCTACACAGAGGTCGCCAGGCGAGCCGAAAGTTGGCGTATCATCAACGTTCAGTTGAGGGCCACCTCGTCGTCGTCCTTGCGTTCAATGCAGCGTGCGCCAAGCGTCAAGTTGTGGGCGGCGCCCTCGCTAACTTTCACCTGCCACTGGTGCGCGCTCCAGGAGGGCGGGCGGGCGTCTTCGTGGTCGTCCTCGCGCTTGCGGGTCCAGTACGGCTTCCAAGCGGGAGGGAGCGGGGAGGCCGATTCGGTCCCGCGTGCGATGGCGTCACCACGCTTACGGGTCCAGTAGGGCTTCCAAGCGGGCGGGAGGGGCGATTCCGCTTCAGCGACGTGACTCTCCTCGATATGCTCGTCGCCCTGCTTCCTAGTCCAGTAAGGCTGCCATCTCGGTGGAAGAGGAGAGGTTGCGTCGGTTTCCGCAATAACGGCATTGTCGCCCTGTTTCCGAGTCCAGTAGGGCTTCCAGCGAGGTGGAAGAGGAGACCCGACGTCCTCGAGGACATCGGTGTCTTCATTGCCCCGCTTCCGCGTCCAATATGGCTGCCATTTCGGGGGGAACGGGCTGGAGGCATCCTCCTCGCGCTTGCGGGTCCAGTACGGTTGCCAGCGGGGCGGAAGAGGCGCCGAATCCTCCAAATCGGCGATCTCGTCAACGTGCTCGTCGTCGCGCTTGCGAGTCCAGTACGGCTTCCAGGCTGGCGGGAGAGGGGACGCGGCGCTTTCGGCCTCGACAACAGCTCCTGCCTCACTGTGCTCCTCAGACCGCTTCCTGGTCCAGTACGGCTGCCAGCGGGGAGGTAGAGGAGAAGCAGCCTCCGTTTCAGGAACGTCCTCAATATGGTCATCGCCGCGCTTGCGAGTCCAGTATGGCTGCCAGCGGGGCGGAAGAGGGGCCACGGCGTCGACACCTCCTTCGAGACCTTCACTATCCCGCTTCCGCGTCCAGTATGGCTCCCAGCGTGGTGGAGGTGCCGGCGCAGCCTCGTCGTTCACAGCGCTCTCCGGCTGTGTACATGGGTTCAGCGTCCATGATGCGGTTGTTGAACTATTCAGGCTTACAACAATTTCCTCCACCTCGCGCTTAGCGAAGACGCCGGGGGCAAAGGTCCGGGAGGCACGGTCGTAGGGCTAGGCGCACAGAAAGCGGGCGGATCAATGTCCATTCGGAGCACACGGTCGCGATCATAAAGTCCACTCACAGACGCGAGGGCGATATATGGGGCGCCTCCTTCGGCGCCGGAGGGGTCACGAAAATGGGTGAGGTGACCACAGCCGGAGCAATAGACATCATGCGCCAACTTCTTCGGAGAATTTCCGAGTTTGAGGGACTCGACAATGAAGCTTGGGGAATGTATGCCGCGAGCAAGGGCGGTAAAGACCCTGGATGGAATTTCATCACCCCCGTCAGCTGTTATCTGGGATATCGAAGAGCGGAGGGCGGCTGCGTACCAGTCGACAAATTCGGTCTCTTTGCCACAGACCGGGCAACGGCGGGGTGCGCCCGTGACCTTGGTGGCGACGAGTCCGACTTCGAGATACTCGGGGCCCAGGAGCTGAACGATGCGCTCTTCTTCGTCGGGCGTGATTAGCATCTCGTATTCGGTACTCTCAAGGGCATCCTGTGGGATCTGAACAGGCTGCACAACGCTTCCGGTGGACCTTGCCGCCGTCTCCTAGATCAATGGTAAGTGATATCGTGTGGGTTAAAGGAATCAGGGTACAGCGTACGGTGATCATGGCCCCTAAGACGTAGAGGAGCGAAGCGCAGAATGCAAGCTTGCGGATCACCATCATGTCGTAGCGTGTACCGTGGAAGGTCAGATACGGGGAATGAAGGGGATGGCGCGAGCCAAGCTGATCGCTTCGTAGTATGCGTCGCCTGTTCGAGCTTTTGTGCTCCCCGCTTTAAGCGCTAGATGTGGGCCATATGCTCAGCAGGATGTGCGATGAGCGTTGTTCTAAGGGCAACTACGGCGGTCGTGTGAGCGCGCTGTAGGTCGTCCGCGCAATGATTAGATGGATTTGAACATGAAGGATTTAAAGATAGCACAAGGAACCGGCGCACTCCATGTTCCTACCATTCTGACAAGTGGATACACGGGTCATTCTTTGCCGGAGAGGGCCCTGCATGCTCCGGAACCACCTGAACACTCAGTAGTGTGATCTGACTGCAACATACATATCACTACTCACCACCATGCGGGCAGTTGACTATCTCGTCGCGCTTTTCAGGTACGAGACCGCCGTGTTGCCCGAGCTTGCTGTAGTGTGCCTTGTGGACGTTAAGTATAATCCATCGGCCGACTTACCGTGGGCTCGGAGCGAACGCTTTCCCTGAGGCTGTACTCTCAAACCGAACGGAGGAAATAGGAGCACACTCTGTCGTGCAATACCGTACAGTCAGTCTATCACGCATGACGCACTGGATGCGCCAAAATGCGATTTAGGCCACCGCCGATGAAAGCGCTGCTGACATGTTTGAAAAACACGAGAGGAGATGAATATCGCTGAACATGTGGTCTTGGGCGCACTGTTGGGCTAGCGATGGTGCCCGTCGTCTGAATGCCATTGATGCGCCGTTGGGGCTCCCCGAATAGATCCCGGGTTCTGGTGAGCAGTTGTGTGATTGAAATGTATTCGCCCGCGTAGAATGTGTAGCATGTGGTGCACGTATATCTACGGTCAACCGCATCTCACCGTGTTAGGAAGAGGTATCATAGAGGCATGACGAACCTCGAGTAGCATAGTGCACCTCGTTGGGGCAGACGAGCTAGCCCTATATGACCAGCAGGCAAAGGAAAGAAAGGTATACCTAGCACAGCATCAGCATCAGTCATGGTAGCATGTGTAGTTGCACGATCCAACCAGTCCGGGCGACGGCAGTGATAGATATTGGCCACGATACGCGGCTGCGTAGCATATCATAGGCTCATATGTGATCCATATCGTTAGGTATACTAGAGTTGAACGTTGCAGGCTGTGAGTGCATGAGCAGAGGTTGCAACTTGAACCAAGTCAAGGAACGTGAGCTCTGATATTCTTGTTACGTAAGCGAAACTGTTAGGCATTCGAGTCATTCGAGCGCCCGTCGCGGCACAAGTGCTTGTAGTTCGAACGACCGATACACAAGATCTTATACTTGTACCACAGGTGCTCGACGACGAGCTTCTCCAATAACCCAGGTCACACAATGTCGGGAGAAAGCTCTGCAGCCGCCATCGCAAAGGCAGCCAAGGCCGCATTCGAGGCCTCACAACTGATCCCGTCTTCGGAGCGCGTCAAGGCCCTCCAAGAAATCCGCAAAGAGCTCGAAGCGGCCAAGGATGCCATCCTCGCGGCCAATCGTGCTGACCTGGAGGTGCTTTCTCGACGTTTGATTAACCCTCCGAGCTCTCGTGCTGATTTTTACCGAGACATCCAGGCGGCACAAATCGAGGTCGATGCGGGTCGCATGTCGAGTTCCCTGCTCAAGCGCCTTGAC
Organism: Trametes polyzona; assembly: GCA_022606195.1. Classification (NCBI taxonomy): domain Eukaryota; kingdom Fungi; phylum Basidiomycota; class Agaricomycetes; order Polyporales; family Polyporaceae; genus Trametes; species Trametes polyzona. Next base: position 699,556 of record JABYQF010000012.1, on the reverse strand, counting down.
CTGACGAAAGGAGACAAGTGGGACTCCATGTTGCAAGGTGTAACGGACGTGGCGGAGCTTCCAGATCCTACCGGGATTGTCACATATGCCAACGAGCTCGACGATGGCCTGGAATTGTATCGGGTTTCGTGCCCCATCGGCGTGCTCTTGGTCATCTTCGAAGCGCGTCCGGAGGTTGTCGTCAATATCGCGGCACTCGCGATCAAGTCAGGTAGGTGCCATACGTCTTGACCTTTCAAACACTCTGACACTTTCGTATTTTTCGCAGGAAACGCTGCAATTCTGAAGGGTGGCAAGGAGTCTAACGAGACTTCGCGCTTGCTCTCTCAGGCGATACAGACCGCGCTATCCAAAACGGCAATATCGTCCACCTACATCCAGGCCATTCAGACCAGAGCAGAGGTTTCTGCGCTTCTAGAGCTCGACCAGTACATCGACCTTGTCATCCCGCGCGGTAGCAACAGCCTTGTGCGCAATATACAGAACAACACCCGGATACCCGTTATGGGTCATGCCGATGGTCTCTGCTCGGTCTACATCGACCAGTCAGCAGACTTGCAAAAGGCCGTCCGTATCGCGGTAGACTCCAAGGTACCAGGTTTTCACCGCTTCGATCTGGTGCGATGTTCACTCAACACCGGCAGACGGACTACCCCGCTGCCTGCAATTCGGCCGAGACCCTCATCCTCCACGAAAGCGTCCTCTCGACCATCTGGCCCGAAGTCGCCAAGGCGCTCCTCGCAGCGGACGTCAAGCTCCTCTGCGACCCACCCTCCCTCTCGGCGCTCCGCGCGCTCTCCCCCGCCCCTCCAAACCTCTCCACGCACGCCTCGCCCGCGCCCGCAGACGCATACACGACGGAGCACCTGAGCCTCACGCTCTCCGTGAAGACGCTGCCCTCGCTCGCGGCGGCGATCGCGTGGATCAACGCGCACTCGTCGCACCACACGGACAGCATCGTCGCCGAGGACGAGCGCGCGGCGTCCGCATTCTGCCGCGGGGTCGACTCGGCGGGGACGTTCGTCAACGCGAGCACGCGCTTCGCGGACGGCTTCCGGTACGGGTTCGGGACGGAGGTCGGGATCAGCACCGGGCGGATCCATGCGCGCGGGCCGGTGGGCCTTGAGGGGCTCGTCACGTACAAGTATATGATGCGGAGCAAGGGCGAGCAGGGGCATATTGTGGGCGAGTTTGGTGTGGGCGAGGGGAAGAAGCAGTACAAGCACAGGAAGTTCGCGGCGAGCGCGGTGCCCTTCTGAGGTTCGGCCCTGTATCGACACAAGTTGCTCGCGTATGACGAGGCTAACAGCGCGGTTGTATTAACAAGTAGAACGTAAGGATATCGATACAGATGGTAAAAGCCAACATATAGACTGGGGCCATACGAAGAGTGTCATGAAGCTGCTGCGTCCAACTTCGCCTTCTTTTCCGACTGCGTTTCCTCCGCGTCGTCTTCAGCCTTCCTCTTCACCGCGCCGTTGGACGCTGTCCCATTCGCCTCCGGGTTCTTCTTTTTCTTCTTGACGAGGCCGGTCAAGTCGTGCACCTCGGTCTGGGCGGCAGGCGCAGCAGGTGCCGGTCCACCATTGAGCTCCGCGTCGAGCGCCTTGGCCGCTAGTGCAGGCGCCGACTCCGAAGGCTCGTTCGGCGATGTTTTGAGCTCATCCACCTGCACGCGCGGTGTCAGATACAGCGCGGCGTTGACCGGGCGAACATCCTACCTTGAGCGCGAGGTCCTCCCTGAGTCCCTGGAGCTCCTTCTCTTCAGCCTCCATCTGGCTCTTGGACATCTTCTCAATGGCGTCATCTGCCAATAGTTTCGACGCCGTCGCTTTGCCTTTCCCTTTTGCGTCCTCCTTCTCCGGCTGCTCAGGCTTCACGAGACCCTGCCCGCTGAGCGCAGCGCGCAGTTCCGCGAGGCGAGCCTCCACGCTATCAAGGGCACGTTGCGCATGGGTGATGGCATCTTGCAGACGGCCAGAGGTGAGGTCGAGAACCATGCTGAGCTTATAGTGAGCCTCTGCAATTTGCCGAGAGGAGAGGGGGAGCAGGTCGGTCTTGAGTGTGAGGCCTGCGGTGTAATCTGTAATAGCCTGATCGAACTTCTCTGGAGCAACGTATGAGCTCTAGGAGAGAAGCAGAGGTAATCGCAACGGACCTGTCTCAAGGGAAACGTCTCCGAGCGTAATGAACGTGTCCGCGAGCTTGAGTTTGACCTCATCAGACTCTTCCTGCTGCTTCTCATAGATGGCACGCGCGAGGTCAAGCACTTCCCACGCGGCGTTGAAGTCATCCTCGGGCTCCGCGTCGTCATCTTCGTCCTCCTGCTCCTCTGCGGCATCTGCCTCTTCCGCCGCCTTCTGCGCCTCCGCGAACAGGTCCACGGCGACGTCCTCTCCTAAATGCTCTTCGTCCGCATCTCCAGAGAAGGACAAGAATGCACCGCTGTTTGCTGCATCTGCGAGACAGAACGCCGTGTGGCTACATTAGGGGAGGGTTGAGCCACTTCAACTGATAGACACGCGCACCATTGGCATCCTCCAAGGCGTCATCAGGCTCCTGCTTCCCTAGCACAGAGCTCTGCGCAATTGCGTTCTCCAGGAGTGCCTTCCCGTACGCAAAGTACAAGTCCGCGGTTTCCGAAGCCTTCTCGCCGAACTTCTTTGTCCTGCAGGCGTGTCGGGGTAGCCCGTATCAGAGCGCGCCGGTGGACGCGACATGGACGTGTCACTTACGCAATCTCAAGCGCAGACGCATAGTGTTCCACCGACTGCTCGTACTTTTTGAGCGCAAAGGCGCGTTTGGCGTGTTCGATGGTATCCTCGAGTGACATGGCGGGTGCAGTAGCCACCTCGGGCGCGGCTGCGGGCTTCTCCGACTCGCTGTGCATGGGGCCGGCGCGGTTAGCGCATGCACGCGCAGCGGCGGGCAGTGAGCAACGTACGACATGTGTGCAGAAGGCGGGATGTGGACGGAGGAGGGTCGAGGAGGAATGGTCGGAGGCAAGGAGAGTGCGACCGAACGCGTCCACTGTGCGAACTTGACGCGGCAGAGGCGCCCGTGCCACACGCGCGCGACGGCCCGCGCCTCCGCCTGTCCTCCCTTCCTCCCGACGGCCACCGCCCTCGCGCTCCCCGCCCTCGTCGTCGCCATCGCGCACCGCCGTCCCCGGGCATTCCTAACAGCCTCCATCGCACACTCCCGACGTCTGCGACATGACCGCCATCGGCAGCGTCTTCCTTGGCGACGTCCAGCGCCAGCGCGTCCTGTCATCATCCACCCCGCCCTCCTCACCGCCCCCGCATCTCAACACGAACGGCGCCCCCCACAGCTTCAGCGATGTCGATCTGGACGACGTTGATAGCAAGGCGGCACCGACGCCTGCGCCCGCGCCACCTCCTATCTCGCCCATGCTATCACTCGAGCTCCGGCTGAGATGGCTCGAGACACTGCTTTTCGGAGCCAAGCACGACGCGCTCGAGCAGGCTGCCAAGGCGGGTGTCAAGGTCGGCAAGCTCAAGGACGGCGACACTCTGGTGAGGCGCGCAGAGAGCTTGCAGCGGCGACTGGACAGTATTATCCAAAGTAGCGATGGCTTGAAACGCTTCATCGACAGATGTGAGGGCTAAGCACGACGTCCTACGTGACACTGGCTTCTAACTTTCTCCAGACGACCAGTACGCGCATCTCCTCACTCCTCAATTTGCGCTATCGAGCACTCTTCCGATCACGCCCCCGACGTATGAGAACATGTCACAAAGCGAGCTTGAGGCGTTCCTGAGCGAGATGGAGTCGGACATCCGCGCCGCCGAGCGCGACCTGCGCGAAATCAGTGAATTAGAAGCGAAGGGTGTCACTGGCGCAGGAAAACTGGGCGACTACGAGGCGCTGCAGCCGCGCTTGGACGCTTTGCTGCAGGCGCACGACGAGGACCTGCGGACAGCCGCGGACCTCGAGAAGCGTATAGCGCTCCTCATGGATCGCTACGCGACCAATGTGAGCGGACTAACGTCACCGCTTCCTGAGCGACTCTGGCTGATAATGGCAGGTGGACACGCTTTCCGAGCTGTTCGTTTCCTGGGACCAGTCGATCCGGGACACAGAAGAGGAAGTTCACAAAATGGAGAGAGACCGGGAGGAAAAGCGGAAGCTCGGCTACGAGTGAACTGGGCCTTGCCTCCTCGCTACCCTTGGTCAGCGCGCATAGTCACCACAAGTGTCCCAGCTCATTGGGTGATCATCAGTAGTTCTATACCCTTTGTCGTCCCTCGTGAGTCCCGACGCCAACCGGGATGGTCTCGGTGAGAAAATCGCTGTGCTCACCTGCCATTCTAGTTTGCGACGGCGCTTTCCAGGTGAAGGCGGGATGATGCGATCGCAGTGTGCACGCACGGGAAGTTGTTCCCAGAGGCCGCGGGAACCATTCGGCGATCATGAGCTTGCGCACTGCGGTAGTGATGACGGTTGACCAGTCGTTCTGCAGCACATGCCGCGACCGCGGACACTCAGCGATCCCGTGGCACAGGTCTCGACCGACGCGCGAGACGTGGAGACGTCTGACAAGCCTTAGCTTCCAACGTCAGCCGATGTGTACCGCCGGCACCGCGAGCGCTGAGCATCCTCTTGCTGAAAAGCCCCTATTGTTCACGCCAGACGTCCCAACACTGACATCGACGAATGAACCTAGATTTGTTGATTGGATCGGAAAACAGCCAACAGCTCCCGCAGATGAAACCTTGCCTTCGTTCTCATCAGTGTTTGACGGGAACGGCGGACGACGGGGTACCGTCCGCAGCTCGAGGGCGGCGCTGAATCAACGTGATACGGGCGTGTCCCGGCGAATGCCTCGGAATAGTCACAACATTGCTTCGGTGAGTCGTCCCTGTTGTTCACAGTCTTCTTCGTCGCACCCTGAATATACGCCTCGGGTGGCTATGTGCTTCGCCTTCGCCCTGACAAGGCACGCGCGCTACGTGCGGCAGGTCTCGGCGGCAAGCGTTGTTTTCACTCGAATTTGGGCTGCAACGCCGGCGATACGGCGACCACGGGATAGGTACTCTTTATCCCGAGCCATCTGCATATACAGATGCAGAATAGGCCAGTATTACTGGCGGGATGTCCCGTGTTGAGTTACCTGCCAAATTCGTCGACAAGTTCCTAGGCGAATAGCCGGCTGCATCTGGCATACGGCTGATGGCTGTGCGTGGACGGCGGTCGGCGCGCCCACTTGCCTTACATGTCTACAACTTGGCCCGGCGGACGGCCCCCACGCCAGGCTCTGTTTCGCGCAACCGGGCTGTTCTCTGCGCACACGGCCGCACAATGTTACCGCAATCGCGACCGACATGCCTTTGGCGTCACCGTACGCATGCAGTGCAATGGTGTCAAGCGGTAATCTGCGTGCTTGGATCAGACATGCGGGGAGCGTCCAGGAATGCTCCCAGAAACGGATGTGGGGAGAAGCCGGTACTCATGTAGGGACGTCCCAAGGCTATGTTCGTCATCCGCCTATGCGGCTCGTCCAGTGCAGCATACATAAGCCTCGTGTGCCAGACCCGTCCCGCCCGCTACTCTTGAACCTCCACAAATCCCTGCATCGACAGGTTCCTCGTCCTCGTCCTAGTCCATCTGTAGCTGCACAGCCCGATGGTTAAGAAACCCAGGCCGGTAAGTGCCCAAGGACACCACCCTGGGAGAGCTCCTGCCTCTGACGCCGCCGCGTCTCCACAGGCACGACGCATCTTTGGACGACCTACGGAGGGCCCTGGCCCTCAGCAGACGTTCAACAGCACGTTTCAGATCACGCCTGCGCCGTCACCTGCGCGTCAAGCTCAGTTTCGCCTCGCTACAACCCCCAGCTCGGATTCGCCCTCGCCAAGTTCGGCGGCGCCTGGTGGTCCGAGCCGACCAGCGCGCGACGATCGCCGCGAGTCCGCCAGCACCAGCTCTGGCTCCAATCGCTCGAGTCTCAGCGCCCCCACAGCGAGCCCCGCTACCCGCGATACTCAGCTGCGTGCGGGCGACCCCCCAGCTAGCTGTCCTCCCCGGCGGTCTCGCCCCGTGCACGCGACGCATCGACCTACGCAGAGCGGTCCTGTGCCCACCAGACAAGCGGCCGGGGCGAACTTCAATCGGAGCCGGTCAAGCACCGCCGTCGCGTCCGACATCATCAACAACCTCCACAACAGCGAAGCGGGACCTAGCTCTCTCCCTACCAGGCTGCGCGACGGCTCGCTTCCAGCTAGGGCTGACTATCGTGGGGCTTCTCAGTTGGCGCCTGGCACTCCTGGTCAGAGCTATCTGTACGAGGCAGACTCTTCGTCTTTCTACACACCCTCCCCGCGCTCCGGGGCTTTCACTGGCCATAATCGACTGGCGTCTGGAGAACTGTATATCCATTCGGCGGACGTTTTGCCATGGCAGAACGCCTCTCCCTCGCCTACCCCGCATACCCCCAGCTCTCTTCGTAGTGTGAGCATCCCTCCCAGCGTGGTATCTGAGCCCTCTCCATACCTTGGGTTCACGATCGGGGATTTCTCTCCGGAGCCATCCACCAATGGTGAGCCCATCGGTCTGCACACTGAACCCACGCTCACGCTCGGGGTGCATCAGATGGTGAGTGGGATGGCGAGGAACTGCCGCCGCTCACCCCAGACCACGGTGTGGCGGCCTTGGATCTACCGCGGCTCTGGGGCCGCCCACGCTCACACTCCTCCACGCAAGTCACGCGGCACCAGCCCTCTGCGCTGTTCATGTCTGCCCGGGCGACCCAGTCGAGCATATCAGGCAAGTGTTGTATGCGTCCCCTCCGTCCGCCGTCCCGCGCACTTACGTTACTTGCCTTTTTGGTAGTGCCGGAGGAACTGCGCGGTCTGCACTTTCCCCCTGAGGTATTTGGACTCGAGGAGCCCTTGTACGTGGACCCGATCACGCCCGGCGACAGCGAGCTTGGCCAGCTGCAGGGCCTGCCCGTGCTGCCTCCGTCACAACCGTCTTTGTCTCCTCGGCCTGCGCCTGCGCCTAGACGTACTCCCGGCCTCTAGCCTGAGTATTTGATTTTCCTCGGGTTCTCTCGCACCCTTGTCTCGCTCGCTTAACGGACCTCTTCGCGCTGCACTACGGATACTGCACGGATATCTTACTGGCTTTCCGGGTGGTCCGGACTGTGATATATACATAGCTGCTGGCGTCGGCGTCCCGGACAGCGCGGTCCTTCGATCTGCGCAGCCTGCTCTTTACTCCGTATCTGACCCTTATTACTCTGCACATAGTTATATTTCCTGCTTTGCTTCGTTTTGTCCGCATCGCTTTTACGATACCCCTCCACGATCGCAAGCCCCCACGTTACGACATTCATTGCCAATACAACACATCCGTTCATCTGTCTATCATCACCCCTATCCCCGTCGGCGGCGACCCCGCACTCATGTATCTGCTGCATATACCAATCGATCTTCTCTCCGTCAGCACCGGCACCGGCTGGAACTATATTAGAGAGCGCCCGAGGTCTTCTCCGGCGTACCACAACGCGTTATCCGACGTCGATTGTAACCCCCGGCGCCTCGGAGCCTCACGCCCAGTCAAGGCTCCAGAACGTCCGGTCCTTGGAAGGTGGTAGCGCATTGGCCGATCGGTCAATTTGACCATGACAGCCGGCGTCCTGCCGCCAACAGCCGCAGCGGACTGACTAGCTGATGTACCTGTGCATGTGCTCACCAGCCGCCAGCGTCAAGTATGTCGGACCCTGGCATGCCTGCGATGGCTGAGTACCTGGACATATGGTTGTGGTATGTAGCTCCGTAGCCGACCCCTCCCGGACTCTCATAACATACCTGGGCTATGCGCTTTTACGCAGCCTCGGGAAACCGCCAGGATAACTGCAATTTGAATCATCGTACAGGGACCGAACAATACATTCACAGTCCGGTGCCCTTTAGCCCTAAGGCGTGGCGGAAGTGAAACTTGGAGAGACGTATGGGTGCTGTACGGCTGACATCGCCCAGTGGGGGCCGCTCGCGTTGTACGCATGGGGACCACGCCTCGATCGTCGTAGGATATTCGAACGGCTGAGGTTCCAAACATAGAAGCCCTTTGGAGTTCTCGCCTGCCCGCCGACTACTGTCTTTGGTTTCGACGACCCAACCAACCCCAACCTGCGACGTGCCATATTCGGCGCACGCTGCACAGCTCTGACGACGAATCACACGTGCGTAGGCCTCGAGGCTTCCGCTTGGGTGGCGATGCCAGTGCGAATGAGGGCATTGTATGTCCGTCCCGTAGGACACCCGTATATTGCTATAGTTCATGAATATGTGCTCTTTCAGATAAAGGCATGCGTTGGCAGAATATGCAATGGCTTCCGTGAAACTCTTTGGTTCTGGGTCTCTGCTAGCTTCGTATAGCGGATGGCAGCCGCTGGACCCGTGACTCTGTCGGTGGCGTGGGCTTCGTGCGGGAATCAATAGACAACAAGAAATAATATAGTATCGATAGTTTGTTGTATGAATGATCGAATGACCGTTGTACGAATGAGAAGGCAGAAGTTCCCGCCCACGGAGAAGCTCGAAAAGGAGGTCACGTGACCGTCGCGTCCCGTCGCGTCGAACGGGCGCTAGGGAGAACCGAGTGCCACACGGCGCGTTTGCCTGTTTCACCACGACGACCACGATCTCCCATCCGACATCTTGTATATCCTGTTGCTTGTTCTATCTTTATTCACTGTCAACCCCCGTAGCTCTGTTTTGGCTTTCCTCATGATCTCGGATGCCTTTGTCGTGGCGGAAACGGAAAACTCGTCTGAGCTCCTTGATTGGTGCGGATGGTGGAGAAGATGCTGAGGCGTTGATGCTCGACCAGTTGATGCATGGGCAGACGGTCATCGGGAAGACGGGTGAGTAAAATGGCTGTTATGTCACAGGTGCTCTTTCTGACATTTAGGCTCGTAGCCAGAACTACAGAAATTGACTCACTGCGATTCACAGACAACGATTTAGATATCGTTGGTACCCTTGAGTACGGTCAGTTTGGTGTGGTAAGTCTACTTCCGTCTTAGCTGACTCGTTACATCTCTGACACTGTCTCCAGATTGACGTCGTCACTTGTAAGATAGACGGGTGCTTGTATGTGCGCAAGTCAACTGAGAAACGCTTCGCGCTGAAGACCCGTGATGTACGTACACGAGCCACAACTGATGCCCGCATGCTCAACATCACACAGCAATGCTCTCCCCAAACTGAACGCGATGTCCTATTACGCGCGCGAAAAACCGAGTCGTGTTGGGCCCCACATCTCATGTGTGCCTTCCAAACCCCCACACATCTGAATCTCGTCATGGAGTATATCGAGGGCGGAACCCTCTGGGACGTCCTAGAATCCAGCCCTCACGATGGCAAGATACTAGAAGCCGACTTGCAGTGGTGGGCGCCGCAAGTGGTCAGCGCCATCCACTGGTGTCACTCGCAGGGGTTCGCCCATCGGTTCGAGATTTGCTTTCTGTTCGATATCCGTCAGGCCTGATCGTGTTCATAGTGATATCAAGCCACACAACTTTGTACTGACTGGGAGCGCCCACTTGCGCTTGATTGACTTCGGGTCCGCTGCGCCTTTACTGCCGCCGGATCCCGATGGCAGCCAACGGATACCTCTGGAGCACTGCCTCATTCCTTGTGGTACTTGCGATTATATCTCACCTGAAATACTGCAAGCGCATGAAGAGGCTCTTGTGGCTCTAGAAATGGAGGACGACGAACGCTGGGCTCGGGAGCATAAGCCGTCTGGATACGGTCGCGAGACCGATTGGTGGAGCGCTGGCGCCATGCTCTACGAGATGGTTTATGGTGTTGCGCCTTTCTTTTCTACGGAAATTAGGCATACGTATGCTAAGATCATAGAACACCATGTGAGCTGAGAGACATGCGGTCGTTCCGTGTGGTCCATACTGACCTGACCCCAGAGGTACCTGAGGTTTAATTCTTCCGCCCCAGTATCCGCTAATCTACAGGATCTATTGCGTCGGTATGTTTGAGCTGTATACGCCTCTGCCTCTCTCAACGACGATCACAGCCTCTTGACGACTGCAGAGTTACGCCTTGGGCGCAACGATGTCGAGGAAATTATGCAGCACCCGTTCTTTGAAACCGCAAGCTTTGACAACCTCCATCTCAGTGCGTTTTTCCACCCGCTCTACTTCACCCACCAATCCAACCCCCATCTAGAGGACAAGCCTGCGGGGTTGCATGTCCCTGAGTTCACCTACGCGACCCCAGTAGCACCCGCTGCTCCCGCACAATCTTCTCCAGACGAGTCGCACTCTCGTGGTTTTGCGTTCTCTACGCTTTTCCAATCTTCCCCTATGACTGCAACCGGCGGTGCATCAGTGGTGCAGGCCACACCTTCGCAAGGGTCCAGTCGCTCGATTCTGCGTGAACAGCCTCAGGCGGCATTCATAGGCTTCTCGTGGGGTCCTACGAAAGACGCGTTCGACAAAAAGTCTTCCAGTCCACAAGGCAAGGCCGATCGCAGTACTCCTGTCGCCCTCCGACATCTATTCGTACCCCCTACACCCTTTGGCGCAGCCGCGCCGAGTAACATCCACAGTACACCCATAGGCCCCTCCCGCTACCCGTTTGCGACCCCCGTCCGCCCGAATGTGTTGACCCCCTTCCAGACGCTGCCGCGCGCCAGTACGGTCCGGCGCACGGCGCAGCGGCGCGCCGTGTCCGACCGGGAGGCAATGAAGCAACTCGTCGACTGCGTCGGGATGAGCGCGCGGAAGAAGGTGCTGGAGAGCGGCCGTAAGCCGCGCGTGCTGCTTTCCCTGACGCGTTCGTCGCTCAAGGAGCTCCGCTTCGACCGCTCCGTCGCCGTGGTGGGCGACGGCGGCGTCTCATACCGCGTCGACGCGGCCTCGCAGTCCGGGTCGCAGTCGAACAACGAGAGCGTGCTCGGGGGGTCCCTCCTCTCCGTATCGTCAAGGGCGTCAGGTGCAGGCCGGGGCGCGAGCGCTAACGGGAATGGGAACGGGAGCGCGACGGGGTTGACGCAGGAAGTCACCGTGGGCGACCTGAGCTTCTCGTCTGACCCCGACTCGGACGCTCCTCCTAGCCCGAGCCCAACCCCACGCCCGGGCTCGGCGATGTCCATCCTGTCGAGGCGGAGCCAGACGCCGACGGGTTCGTACCTGCTGCGAACGGGGTCGGGCTCGGGCTCGCGTGAGGCAAGGCGGTCGGTCTCCCCGTCCGTCGCGGGCTCGGAGGTCCCCCGTGCGACGGTGGCGTACGAAGACAAGAGCTCGTTCGTGGCCAATGGGCCTGTCGAATTCTCGTACGAATACTTGGATCAGTTGGAGAAGAGGCATAGGCGGCTAATGGGGGACCTGGCGATCGTCGAAGGACGTTTGGATGAGGTGTCGAGCATGCTGCAGAGTAATGCCCGGTAGAAGTAGTAGCAATAGTACCGGTCCATCTCATTTCAGGTACTGCATCCCTAAGGGTAAGTATACAGTGCACAACCAGGCCGAGTGCCAGCTGTATCTAGGTCGCGTGCGGTAGGCTCCAAATGTGGTATAACACTAACAGCAGGAGAATCCAAGGATGTGGAGTGATGTGCCTGAGATTATAGCGCACGGATGTCGAGGAGATACACGCCTGACGAAGACCGGTCACGATGGTACTCTCGTCCGTGATGTCTTCTACGATTGGGCCTTCGTGCGGCCTCGTTTCCTCCACGATAAGGGGTCGCGTATGGCTCATCGACTCCGAGGGAGAGGACGGGTTTATCGGCTGAGGTACAGGTTCTTGTATGGGATCCTCCGAGGGTCGAGCAGCTTCTGCAGTAATAACCTGGCTTTCACGAGAGTCAGACTCGACGGGATGCGATTCCTCTTGTACAGGAGATGGAGACCGGGAGGTATCACTCGGGGTAGGAGAGAGGATCCTGGGAGGTATCACGGGTGATGAGATGATGGCTGGCGGTTGCGTAGGAAGGCTCGATAGCAACTCGTAATGGAATGGCACCGTGACCTTGGAATTGTACGGAGTGAAGTACAGGGGCACGAAGGGGGGTCTCGGTATAGGCTCTCGCGGCGGTAGTGCCGTCCTATGGTCGGGACGCGACGGGGGCGGCACAGTTGCGGAGCGTTGCGGAGACGGTATAGCGGGGGGTAGTCCATGGACCTGGAGTTGGTCGCTGAATGATACATGATGGGGACGCCGGACGCCTTCTTGCCGGTGAGGAGGATCGGATGGACTCGAAGTCGCTTCAAGACTCGGACTCTTTCGAACTAACGCAGACGATGGCCGTGCTGCGGGGGAGAAAGGGCGGAGTGCGGAAGCGGGGGATGGGCCCGGAGTACCTAGATGTCGTCCAGAGAGCTCTAGGCTGAGGTCCATCAGGTATTCGCAGCTGGCAGGCGCGCCCGGTCGAAGTGGATATGCACACCACGGTACAACTTCGCATCGGCCAGCGTATCGTTCGCTAGAAAAGGTGAATTTGGGGATGCCGGACGAACTGAGGTGACTCCGGTCGCAGCTCTTCCCTTCAGCGTGAGCGCTGCGTTCTGGAGGGAGTCTCATACGATCGGACAAGTCCGTGCCTATGCGTACGTCAATCCAGACGCTCTCCAAGACGTGTCGCGGAGAACAGTCACAGCCGATCCAGAACGAGATGCGCAACCACGTAGATGCAGATCCTCCAGGAAATGTAGTCGAAAATAGTTGGGAACCGGCCAAGCGAGGTTTCGTCGCTGGGGCCGTCAGCCTGAGGTCTTCGTTGCTACACGACACCTCGACGGATAGGCCATCCCCAGTGTCGAGTCCTTGGGCGTCCCATCGAGTTCCCAGAAGAGTAGACCGCACAGGGGAGAACCCAAAGTCCTTCATACGGGCGAGTATCCATGGAGGAAAGAAGAAGAACAGGGAAAGACGTTCCGACGATACGACGTTCAGAGGCAGCGGCGCAGGAAGGGACGGGAACGCCGAAGGCGGCCGATCCTGATGAGCAACGTAGACGTTGACAATCTCCACATCGCACGTACGGAACTTCCATGAAGCGGCTCGGAGATAGCGGCCCCTAGTAGGAAAGCCGACGAGGTATCTGTCCTCGCTGTTGAGGTCTCGCCGCAAATAGAGGACTATGAGATCGCCCTCCTCGTTCTTGCAAGAGAGTGCCGCGAACGAGAGTGACGCGGACCCGGGATCAGGTTCAGATAGGTTGTGCTGAGAGTCGCTCAGAATGATAGGCATCCCGATGCGCAAGCCCCCGCTAGTTGGATGGTATACCGGCACGGGCACCGCTATACCCAACGCTTGAGTCAGCTCACTGAATGGTATGGGACGTATGCCGTGAGAATTGACGAAGTCGTCTGGAGATTGTGCGAGTAGGCCTTGCAGCCTGAGATGATGTGGTACAGCGAGACTTTCTTTGTAGGTTTGTGGAGGGAGAGGGCGCTTATGTGTTCGCTCGACGGCCATGTCATGGTCCTCGTGGATCCAGGGGCCCCAAACGAAGATGCTCTGGTCGGGAATCTGCTTCAAAATCTCTTCTTGAAGGCGCGTAAAGGCGCGGGCACCTTCGCCATAGACGACGGGCATGTAGACGTCGAAGATACCCATGAGGGAGTATGCGCGATCCTCGATCTTCTCCGTGACCCTCTTTGATGCCCAGGACATACGGCGAGCGACGCTGACGTCGCGTAGAGGACGTCGGTGTGTGAGGACGTCTCGATCTATCCCTGTGATCTCCTCGATGACACCCGCGAGCGCGTGGTTGGTGCCAAGAGGCTGCCAGTGTTTGGAGAGGAAGATGACGGTGTGGGGGGCTAGGAGTTCTTGCAACGTCCATCCTCTTTTGAACCAAAGGCTGTTTCGGAAGGAGGAGGGTCGTAGATGAGGATCCTCTTCGCCGCGGACGTCTTGCAGGAACGCGAAACACATCTCCGCTTTCTCATACCACGTGTATATCGAGTTCAGTGCTTCGGATAGTTCGGCGCTACTGGTCTTGTCGATGCAGCAGGTATCGATCCACACCCACTTGTAACCCTGATTGCGGGCGTAAACACAGAAGCCGCGGATCTTGGCAGAGAGCCCAAGACCATTCCACGCAGCATCCGCACTCCTCCCTCTCCGTTGCTTGCGCCCGGCATGGATAGCCTGCACATCTTGGAGCGACTGCTCTTCGGTTTGCCACACGTGGGATAGGATCGCATAAGGGGGGATCTTGCCTGCTGGAAACGATTCCAGGTCAAAGCTGGTGGTATTCAATAGCCGCATGGACCCTGTCAGATTTGAAGACCTAGTAAGCCATGTGAACGGTCTCGATGGTCGGATGCGGTATCGTACCTTCTCGAGTCGGTCAAGGCGCAGTCTCGGGAAGGGAGAGCGAGGGTGGGAAGGAGATGGAGTACAGAGCGGCCATCCGCCAGGGAGGCTCCGGCGATAAGAGCGAGAGGACGCGATTTGTATTATCCTCAGATGCCCTGTGTGCGTTGCCACGTCGATCAAGTATACTGTGATGCGTCGGCGTTGGCGCTAGAGTGAGCGAGCGCCTGGTCAGTAGTATGCTGTATGAACTGAATAGCTTCGGGGGACTGATCCATAGGGATTTGCGGCCGAAGTGCAACACTCAGTTCATGCCTGGGGCTGAAGCGTGCTAAGATAAATGAATGTGATGTGAGGTGAACGATTCACGGGGCGCCTTGTCGAGTGCATGAGGAAGTCGGGATGGATCCGAGGGACGAGGGGCAACGGGCGCACTTGAAACACCTGACGAAATCGCACGGCATTGTATTCGGGATCGCCTCGTTCATGCATCATGGCTAGCGTAGTGGAACCCCAGTGGACCATCAATAATACACCATCAACATTGCAACAGACAAGTACCGGATGACAGCTCTTAACATTGCACTGTACCAGGGGCCCACCACGAAGCCGGCGCTTGAGATACTTGGGTCCACGGCAAAGCGACTGAGCGTTCACCCGAACTTCTTCAGGGGGTCCGACTTCTTCTTTCCTCCCCTACCACTCCCGCCTCCTCTGCCCCCACGCCCTCTGCCGCGTCCACGGCCACGCCCCCTGGCGCCATTCTTGTTGAAGGGGACGAATCCGACCTCTCCCGGAGCCGAGGCAGATTTCGTCTCGCCCTCCGTGGCTCCTTCTGCACCTGGTACAGGTGCTATACGAGGGAGGAGGTACTTCGGGATATGCTTCATGTGGGACTGCACGCGCGTCGGGTGGAGCGGCTTGTCGTGCCGCAAGTACTCGAGATCCAGTGGGTTGTCCTCGAAGTGCGCCTGATCACAAATCAGCGACCGCTCGAGAGGAGTCAGGGAACCGCGCTCGATATGGGGGAACTTACTTTGAGCTTGTCTGAATTCAAGATCTCGGTCTTGAGCTCCTTGATGCGCGCCTCCTTGATCGCACTGCGCGTGACCGCACGGAGAGCGTCCTCCATGCGATACCGGAAGGCCTCGACCTGCTTCATGTCGAACTGGTACTCCTTGATCTGGCTCCCGCGCGCAGCCTGCTCCTTCTCTATCCGCGCGAAGACCTCCTCGTCCCGCCGCGCACTCTCGACGCACCCAACGACCTTGTTTTTGCCCCACTGCTCCTTCGGGACGACGAACGAGAGCGCCATGCCCGTGCGCCCTGCGCGCGCAGTCCGCCCGACGCGGTGTGTGTAAGCGCGTGAGGAACTGGGCAAGTCGAAGTTGATGACGCAGGAGACGTCGACGAAGTCGACGCCGCGGGAGACGCCGTACTCCGCGTCCGAGGCGCCCTTTCGGCGCTTGCGCTTGTTGGACTTGCCCTTTGACGAGGAGGCGTCGGGTGCGGGCGAGCTCGCGCGCTTTTTGCGCTTCAGAGACTTTGTGGAGGTCTCCTCCGCGTCAGGTTTGGACGGTTGGGTCGAATCGGCCTCCGTTTCTGCGTCCACGTCCCGTTGACTATCCATGACTACGTTGCGTTGTCAGTAAACGCGGACAACCATATGTCGCCAAGGCTCACAATCGTCCTCATTCTCATCCTCGGCGTTATCCTCTGGTTCATCGTCGGTATCTTGTTCCGCACGACCAGTACTCTCGTCCGAGGCAATGATATAATCGTACACGCCCTTGTTGAACTCCTGTACAGTATGATACCTGGGACAAACGTTAGACATGGCAGATGAAGGACGGGCATGGCAAGGGTGTACCTAGAGTTCAAGGGTAGCTCGGAGTTGAGGACGCAGCTCTTTATTGAGAATTGCTCCAGGAAGAGCTTGAGCCGATAACACCGGTCGACATCGTTGACGAACAGGATGCACTTCCCCTTGATGAGCTTCAGCTTCAGGATGACGTACGTCAACAGGAATTTGTCGACTTCCGAGCAGCTGTATTCCATTGTAAACCAAAGGGGTACAAACCGTTGTGCATCCCACATACCGTACTGAGTACTGCGTCAGGTTTGCGGCCTCATCCTCGTCTTCCTCGAGCTTCAGGATGACCTAAGGATATAGACTTGATGAGACAGGCGCGTTGCGCTACGTGATAGTGATCTTACCGGACTCCGTAGTGCGAGGCCCTTTAGTGCCTCAACGTCTTCGGTCATCGTGGCACTCATGAGGAAAGACTGGAAAACCTTCGGGAGGTAACCCCCACTGAAGATTTGTCGGACGTCTTCGTCATGTCCGTACGATAGGATCAAATCCGCCTCGTCAATAACGAGTGATTCGAGCGAGCTCAGAGACAGGTTCTGCTAACAGGTCAGACACCGTGCACATGCGGCATCAGGAGGTGACTTTACCTTTGCCTGCAGGAGAGCCAACGCGCGGGAAGGTGTAGCGATCACTACGTCTGGATTGTCGGAGAGTAACGTCCTGAATTGGGTTAACACCAGAAAATGGGACCTCGCTGCCGAGCGACTTACTCACTTCTGGAGGTGAGTAGTCGTGCTAGCGGACACGTTCGCCACGGAGACGTCGTCTTCGCAGTAGGTCAGGAGACTCCGTAAGTGCGCAGATACCTGTTCGGCAAGCTCGCGCGTTGGCACCAAAATGAGTGCGCGAGTCGCTTGTCGCTTGGGGTCCTCCACGGAGAGGTTCTACAACCATGGCGTGAGTACGAGACTGTAAGATGATAGCCTCGGGATCGAGCCCTCGCGCGGAGTAGAATCTCTTTAGGCAAATTCACTTGAGGAAGGATGAGATATCCCATGAATATGACTGTCACGTTCACGCCGTGGATAAGCCAGAAAGAATCACTTCACCGCGAGGGGTCAAGCACAGGCTACACGCACAAGGGTGTGCAGGGCGATCGTACTTGGCGCGAAGCGCTCGGTCTCAGATTTCTGAAGCGCTTTACATTGACGATACCCGACCCTTTACTTGCAGGGAACCAAGGAGAGATAATATTATACACTGAGTGTTACTTACCGACTTCGCATTCAAGACTTTCTGGACTACTGGGATACAGTAGGCAGCGGTCTTTCCGCTGCCAGTCCGAGCGCGTGCCAGGATATCGCGGTTCTCCAGCGCAAGAGGAATAGCTTTTGTCTGAACGAGTGTTGGGCGCGCGAAACCCATGTCCGCGAGAGCGCGGAGTATACGGGCATCCAGTAGGTGGTTGAATGAAGCGAAAGTGGCTTTGGAGTCTACTAGGCGTGCGTCGGGCATGACTGTATCCAGTTCGTCAGGAGGGCAAAAGCTTAGAGAAGTAACATGCGCAGGTCACAATCAGGTGAGAAGAACAGCGTCTGAGGAGAGCGAGGAGAGGCAGGGATTCGGGAGGACGAGGTGGAGGACCGAGCAGCGAGGACTTGCGAAGAGAATCTCCTCCGGCTGAAATTTCCAGGTTAGGAAGGATCCACGTGCTTTGGCTTTCCGGCGCTTGCGGAGCGAAGCCGACTCACCCTCTTGGTTGCGCTCACTCAAACCGCAGGACCATCATCTCAGCTGGTTCAGGGTCCCCAGCGTCGATTCCCTGTTTGAGAGCGACCTTGTCGCGATATGGCGCACCCAATTGTACGCCACATCTAATTTTGGGTATCATCTACCGCTACATCATCTCATATATACCTCCGTGTCGTAACTGACGACCACTAACTACCCACTTCTTGCTAGGTGGGCCAGTACTATTGTCTCCGATCTCGGGAAACACCCTTCCGGCTGAAATTGAGAATATATACACGAGATGCATCCCTGATACCATCCTATAGTTTCTTAGCGTTTAGCGCGGGTTCTCGGGGCTCTCTCTACGACTCGCTGCCTACGCCCCCCAGCACCAGTGCTTGACACTTTCCGCATCTGCGTATCGGATTGACGAGTGCGAACGCAAGCAGATACTCAGATTCCTTACTCTTGTCTCGTCTCTCGAACATGCACAGCTCTCCCGAGGTCACTTGTGTCAAGACGAACGGTTCGACAATCATCGGCCCGCTTCACCGCCGAAGAAGCGTTGTCTATCCACCCCCATTTCCTCGAAAGAACGTCTGATTGAACTTGGCCGATGTTCCCCCTCATGGCCTCTTCCATCTGCGCGGGTGCGTTCACTCCTCTCGGGGCCCGTTGCCAACCACTTATCGCCGCCAGCATACCCTACTTTTCTCGAACAGCGACGGCATCCCCGTTCCGGTGAGCCAGCTGGTCATTGCGTGAGGTAGCCTCCACCAGATAAGGTGTGCAACTGCATGATGAGCCAAAGCGCCTGGTTGCCTCCTCGGCCTCGAGGTGAAAAGGGTCTGGAACAAACGACACATGATATGTTTTTCGGAGGCAATAGCGCAGAGGCGCTGCTCTCTGCACCCGAGCGCCGCGCCCAAGGACAACGATACTCGGGTTCTTGATTATCGTGCAGCCCATCGCGGGAGGTCGTGCCCTGGTCTCCGCTTTCTCCCACCTTGGCGGTCAGCAGGAAGCCCAAGGGGGCCCGATCCGGGTGAGCAGCGGCTCAGTCAGCAGTGCGCCCCTTTCGAACTCAGCAACAAAAGCACCACATGTTGCCGTGGAGAGTTGCCTGAATGAGACCCTCCCTTGTGCTGCCTCGTGGAGGGGTAGGAACAGCTTCGTCCTGGGAAAGGCCGATATCCGGGGGGTGCTCGACGTATAAAAAACCCCTGGGGATCGCCCTCTCCTACCTCCCCAGAGCACTCACTGCTCATCCTCCTTCGCCTTCACCTCCGCATAGGCAAGACGATGCATGCGCTGCCCCATCCCGCGGCGCATGCAGCCTCAACGGGCCCTTGATTGGTATGTGATCCCTCGTACGCTCCGCGCCCGGCACACTAACGGTCGAGCTCATTGCGCCACGCAAGGCCCGCATGCGCTTCACCGCGCCCATTCGCACATCGCGTCCGCTACAATAGCGGGCGCACGACAACTCCCCGCTACCTCTTAGCGGGCGGCGGTGGTCTTTGCTTCGACGGTAGGTTTGCTGCGCCGCCATCCTCGCCCGCAGATCACGCTGACACCCGGCTTTGCCACAGCGACGGCGCCGCCACCCGGCGCCGGGGGCCACCTCCATCTGCCTGCATAAGGTCCGGGGTCCGGCTGTCATCGCGCGCCCTGCGCGAATGGCTCGAAGCTGGATCTCGGGCTCGAAGCGGGCGTCCCTGCGGGGACGTGGGGGGAGTCCTCGAAGGGCCTGCGCAGGCCGAGGGCGGGAAGGTCAGTGGCATAGACTACTCTTGGGGGGAGTCCTCGCCTCGCATCCGGAGGTCGAGGGCGGGAATCACTCACGTGGCACAGCACGTCCGGGGGTAGTCCTCACTCGAGGGCGAGAAGAGCCTGTGACAGCGGGGCGGTAGATACGTGGCACAGCACGTCAGGGGGGAGTCCTCGATCTCGAGGGCGAGCAGAGACTGTGACATAGACGGTCCTCCCGCCTGCACTAATAGTGCACGGGGGACGAGCGGCCTGCACACGATGCAGCGTGCGCCGCGCGGGCCACCTGCGATATCGGTGAGTTCTACCTCGTGCACTTCCTTCTCGCTTGCCCTGCTGATCGCCTTCGTCCTCTAGACGCCAGGGGCCGACCCAATTTATGCCTATGCCCACCACTATGCCCTTCGCAGCGACCCACCATTGGGTCGCGGTATGTTTCTATCAACTCACAATATGCTCACTCTCGACAATATTAGATTTTCCTTCCAATATCACGCAAGCGCCGGAAAATGGTCGTCGCACCGAAGTGCGATTCAAGCCGCCGGCTGGAAATTTCCCGGGGATTCAAGCGCAGGCCTCTCCGTGGCCCCCGGGACTAGTACCCGCCGCAAAGCGGCGGGGAAGCTAACTGCGCTCGACCACCACCGCCGCCGCCGCCGCGCCGTTGTGGCCATCATGGGGCAGCCTGTCTGCAGGTGAGTTGTCTCGCGTCTCTTCGTTAGGCGACGATGCTAATAATTCTCCTGTTAGTGCGATATATTCCACAAGGGCGCGTCGTCGTCGCGGAAACGTACGTCTTCCGCAAGCTACATGCCATACAGCAGGCGCTGACAGTCCGCTCGTCCTTCCTAGGTTACTTCAACGATTGCGCTCACCCCCACCGCCGCTGTAGACATGCCCCCTCCCCGCCGAATACGACAACAGTCTCCCACGCCCGCTATCTGGACATGTACGTCCTCCATCCCGCCCCTATCACATCCGCAGTTGCTAACTCTGCCTTTTGCAGAACGCGCGCGGCGTTATACGTGTGCCTCAAGTCTGTGAGTGTTCGGCGCTCGCATCCGTGTGCCTCAAGACGCGTGACGCGTGCCTCAAGGTGGTGTGCCTCAAGACTTCCCCGAGGTACGGATTCGTGAGACCGTCCCGCTTCACCCTCGCGCCCTCGCGCAGGTTGGGCGGGGCGGGCGCGATTCCTGGCGCAGGCCTTTTCGTGGCCCTCGGGATAAGTACCCGCCACCGCGCGCTTCGGCGTCGCGAGCGGGGAAACCAACGTGCGCCGAATGTATGCTAGGTAGTTTCGTTGTCGTAGTCGGTCTTTCAAAATATACTTGTTCTCGATATCGTCGATAGTCGCCGACTTGGAGGGAGGTCAGTCAAACTCGCCGCGAGGCCCCAAACGGCCGAGTACGAATACAATATCTGCGTGGCCTGCAAGTTCTAAAGCGCTACCCCTCGTCCCCGCTACGCTTGGCCGAGAACTTGTGCAAGCCTGCCGGGGTGGCCCCTAACGTCGGACGTTGGCCGGAGCCTGAACCGACGGGCGGTCGTGATAGCGCCATCCCCACGACCCGTGCTTCACTCAGTCTCTGAACCGCACCATGTCCGCACCGCGGAGCCACCGCCTACGTCTAGCATCCCCTGCACGATAATCGCTATAATCTGCAATAGTCTGTGTTCGCTCATTGGAGGTCTGTTTACGCAAGACTAGCCTGATCGTGCATGCCAGGTTGCATGCCCATGCATGTACACACATCCAGTGTGCCGTGTGTCCTTCAAGTCCGAGCCGTCGAGACTACCCAATGCTACCGTTGCCGTAAGTGACATAAGCAGAAATCGCTGCATTCACTTATGAAGATTCTTTGATTCTCTTGGCTTGACGAAAACGGCGGATGCACGTCGCCGTACAGATACTCGATTGGGAGCCGGGCCTCGGTAGTCAATGAGGCGACGGGGAATCCATAAGCGTCAGGTCTGCTCTTCTGCGAATCTCCCGGTATGCGTCGTGGGTAATTGGTAGAGCTGCGGCCATGGGATTGAACCATAGGCCGGCGGTACGGCGGCTCACTATGAGATTGAGGAGTGTCCCTCCCGCTGATCTTCTTCTTCTAATCGACTACATTCGCTATTTTCATTTGACGGGGGACTGTGCGCGCGAGACCGATCCCGTCAAGCATGGCACTGGTAGTCCATTTGGGTTAGGCTTCTAAGGTACGGGACCTCTTCTCGGTGGTACCGCCCGGAGGGAGACTCACGGCGTATCACAGTCCTTAAATAGCCTCGACATGTTGGTCCTGGCAGTGCTCTCGGCCTCGCCGTCTTCAGTGCCCGCCGCTCACCCGGGCTCAAAGTCCGCAGCCACCGTCGCTACTTGTTGAAAGCAGCAACGCAGATTGTTGTGCCGTGTCCCACGGCTCGTCCAATAGCGTTGGGATGCTCCGGCCAGTGGCCCGCTGTACCTCGCAGCCTGTGACCGAGACAAACGGTGCGCGTCGCGGCGGGTGTCCGCCTGTGTCCTGTCGCATTCCTTCAGGATAAGGGTACCCAGAATGGTGAGCATTCTCAATGTTCTATAAGGCAAATCGAGGTCGAGCGTGATAATCCAGGCCGGCCTCTACATGCATTTCCTCCTCGACTCCGGTCGCCCTACCTGCACTGTACGACTTCTTCGACAGGTCGGCCGTTGTTCATGGCAGTTCGTGTGTCCCCGGCCCATCTTAATCTGTTCTGCAGGAGTCATGGGTCATATTACGGTCTCATCCGCTACTTCAAGAGCTATTCCTGGTACTCGGAACTGGTTCCCTATGCCTCAAGGTGAGTGGCCGCAGAGCAATAGGGCTACTGTCAGTGTTAGTCTGTCGGCTTGGTTTAACGTTTACCTGCTCTACTCTTTGTCCATCGTGCAGAATCCTATAAATGCCAGGTTGGCGAAGGACAGGGAGAACCAGTCGAGTACAACCCCAATCCCACTACCGAGCACTCAGCCAACCATGCAGTTCACCCTCACGTTCTCCATCGTCGCGGCTTTCGTCGCCTCCGTCGTCGCTGTCCCCGTATGGATTCTGTCGTCCTCTGCATCTACGCCGATCCGTATGCTGACAGATTGTTCCTCTCCAGACCGCCGAGCCAGGCTCCTTCCTCGTCAGCCACGAGGAGATGACCCACTGGCTTGCCACCACCGACGCCGAGCTCACGTTCATCGGCGAGCCCATCAATCCGCTCGCCGCGCGCTCCGCCCAGACCACTATCGTCACGTTCTGCAGCGACCGCACCCAGAACGTGTGCGGTGGGCTATGCAGCGTTTACAACGGCGGTGCTACGTGCCTCAACGCGCCCGACACGAACTGCCTCTCCGCGACGAACAACGTCGGGTTCTGTGACCACGCGGGGTGTTCGGGTAGCTGCAACCAGCTCTCGTCCTGTGGGACTCGCCTCGACAACGGGTTCTGCTTCACCCCGGGCACCAAGTCCATCATAGTCTCTCCTGCCTGAGAGTACAGTGAGGGCTGGCACGGTCTTCTCTTCCTTCTTGAGACGATATATTGATTCTGAGTATCTAGGCTCCTTCGGTCATCTCAGGCTCTTCGGCTTCATGGCGGGTGAGCAGTCTTGCCTCATCGTTATGGTGGTCGTCTCACATTGTGCCAGCCACGTGAACGTATGCAGGCGGCGCCGTTTGGAACAGAATCTCTCATATGTGCCCGGAGAGCAGGGCGATTAACACACATAGTCTCGCAGGTAGTGGGGACAGGGAAACGCTGGGACGAGTGAATGTGTACGAAGTACCGTGCGATGTGGTGTTGTGGTGTAGTGTGTAGGTTGTCCATCAAAGATATAGTGACGCCATCACGGCCCCAGAACATTTGTGCGTGGTGTAGAGTGAACCGTCTTCAACTTGCAGTGTGATCCCGGTCGAGCCCCACTCGTCGTTGGGCACCAGGATATGGGAATATACGTACTGCATGGATACCAGATAGTGCGGCTTCAATCTAGAGGTTCACAATAAGTACTCTGCTACAGCGTCAGACAAAGTGGAAGCCATGCGCACCGCGATTCGCCCCATCAGCGTTTAGCCGTGTTAGGACCGAGGCCACCTTGGACGACAGGTCAGCAACATGGAAGCGAAGGCTGTCGTTCTCGTTCCGCAGGTAATCAACACTGCTTTGCATTTGGGCAATGAGTGACGTGCGGCGGGCATCGAGGTCATCGTCGGTTTGCTGGCTGGACTGTGACGGTTCGTGATTCGCAGAGGGAACCGAATGCGCTGTACAATTGGGTTAAGACTTGTCCTTGTAACCGAGGCATACCGTTGAACAGACGTACCGCTACCGGCAGGACTATCCATGCTAGCGAAAGGTGTGGAAGCCCCGTCGATACTATCTGACTGGATGGATGGGGTGCCCCAGGATACCGCCCCTAGTTCGACATACATGGACGTGTCGTTCTGAATAATCCGTATGTCAGCGGAAGTACCACGTGCACGCCACTGGCCGTTGGTTCGACTCACCGTTCGTCGCCTTTGTAACCTCCAGTCATGGCATGATGATGAGCCGGGGCTCTCGGCTTCGACGCCGCCGTATTGAGGATCGCTCTGGTATTTCGGAGAGGCGTAACTTAGGGGACCGTGGCTGTTATGAGCAGAAGCACCATGATTGTGCTCTACTAAATCTCGCCGGTGGCGAACATCAGCGTGCCGTCCGCTACTCATGTACCGGGGCCAAGTGTTCCGTCGTTGACGTATTCTGTCTGGAGTTCCTGAGCTCGAACACTGGCTTACTATGGCCTCACAAGGTTCGGATGACACCGCACGGGACGCTACGGGGGAGACGGGAGCAGAGCTCTAAGTAAAGCATCAGGATAAGCGACTTCGTCAGTACAACACTCTCGCAAAGCAGTATGATAGGCAACACTAACCGCAAATACAGCAGAAACCAGGGCCCCGTCCGGAGCAATAGAGGGGGGCATATCCGGACCTGCGACATACGCCTCTGAGTGTTGAAGTTCTGTCTGTATGCCGAACTCGTGTCCCTGCAGGTGAGGTAGAGAGGGATCGATCCGACGTGGCTTAGGTAGACCAAGCAACCTAAACCAATAGACCTCCGACATCGAGATGTATACCAGTAGGGTCCCACTGTCAGGTGTGATGGAGCTGAGGAGGGGTCTCTCGAGCTGGACCCGCAGGCGCCTGACCGTGGATGATTCGCTCTCCCAGTCGCAGCCGACATAGACAACGAAGTTAGCCTCCGCGATGACGCGCTCTGTGGTGGAAGACGGGTTGAAGGAGAACACCAGGCCCCCTGCTCCTTCGGCGCATGGAAGCTCTTCAACAATCTGCCAAGGATCGATATCACAGAGAGAGGAGGGTGACAGGGAAGGGAAAGCGAGGCTCTGCGAATGCCTGTGATGGCGATGTTTGACGGAGAACCTGGCAAGTGACGAGGGGATTTGGTTTGCGTCCCTGTCTGCGTCGATGAGGGTGATCTGGATCTGATATGTGTGGTAGGCTTGTTCCGATGAGGCCGAAACCTCAGAACGAGGAGTAGACGTTCGGAGTGTAGTGATAACGGTAATACTCTTTCGTTGATAATCGCACTTTAAGGGAGACACTATCAGACCGAGGGCTCCTAGCTCCTGGACGCTTTGAGGACTCATGTGGAAGGCAACGCCGCACCGGTCGCCCGGCCAGAGATCTACCGTCTTGTCGAGGGAAAGTCCAGGTTGGCGAGACTTGGGTAAGGGAGGATCTGAGTAGTGGCGCAGAAAGGTAACATCTATAGGTGTCGGGGAGATGAGATGGGGTAGCGCCTCCGCCAAGGCCTGCTTCATAAGACGAACCGTGCGGAACGGCCTATGTCGATGCTTGCCGCATACCTGAGAGTGAGTCTCCACCTTGGCACTACGTCCGTCCTGCAGGTTCAGCGGAGCATGCACGGGTAGTGCGATGAGAGAACCAGCTTTGTCCTCGCATGGCAGTAGTGCGAGCGCACCCGCGCGCATTCCAAAGGCTAGACAATCTTGGCATGGACGTTCGTCTTTGGCCGAGAAGAAGGCCTCAAACACTTGGGGTATGGCCGTGAGATTGACACAGAGGAACTGGGTACGTACGCCATGGGGGGTGAAGACGCAGTGCATTTGCGGCACATCATGGAGACGTACTCCCACCCGCTCGGCGAAGTCAATGGATGACATGAACGTGATGTACCCAACGTGCGCAAAGGAGGAAGGACTCTCCGCAAGAAGACCGGGGGAAGAGGGCGTGGAGGCGGTGAACATGCCGTCACGAAGCGATAGGAGGGTACAGCTGTCACCCCAGGCGAAGATGCTAGGATCCGGGATGGTCTTGATGATTTCTTCTTGGAGCCGAAGGAATGCGTGGGTACCTTCGCCATAGATGGGGGACAGATGGACGCCAAAGATGCCCATCAACGAATACGCCCGATCCTCGACCCGCGTCGTGTGCCGAAGCGCCGCCCACGACATCCTCCTAGCGACGCTAATGGTGTTCAAACTAGCTCGACCGGTCAAGATGTCGAAATCTATGCCCGTGATATCCTCCAGTGTCGACGCCAGCCCCATCTTCGTACCCAAGAATTGCCAAGTAGTCGTCAAGAACACCACCTTGTCCGGGGCGATAAGCTCTTGCAGAGTCCAACCGCGCGTGTGCCAGCGGCTTTCCCGGAACGCCTGACGCATGGACTCGGGGCTGCCGTCTGGAACGTCTTCGAGATAGACGAAGCACACGTCCGCAAGCCGATACCATTCGTACATCGAGTTGATCGCTTCTGAAAGCTCCGCGCTACTGGACTTGTCGATGCAGCAAGAGTCAATCCAGATGAGCCAGAAGCCCGCTTCGCGAGCTATTCGACAAAATTCCCTGATTTTGTCGGATAGTTTGGGGTGGTATAGGATCGTGGAAGGCATAGTACTGACCCAGCGATTGGACCGATTGGACGAGCGTGGACGAGGTAGACGCAGTATATCGGGAGGCTCGCCGCGTGGTATAATGCCCTGTAGCTCTCGGACGACCTGTGCGTATAGATGTCGCTGCCTCAATTGGTCTTCTACGACGATTGGTTCACGCGTATGTAGTCCCGCGAGACCAGCGAGAACCCCTTCGGCGTTGCTATGAGAGAATCGTCGAGTGTCAGGAAGAATGTTGTCAGAGGGTGACTGAGGGGGCGAGTTCAACGTAGGCTTCGGAAGCAGACAGGAAGCACGGGGAACCTCAGACGGTTGTGCATGGGGACTGTCTTGGAACTCTCGCACAGCCAGGGCGTAGAGTTTACGTTGCTGCGAGCGAGCCTCTTCGTTGATTGCACTTCGGAGTTCCTCGACATCGGTGTACGATTGTTCTCCTCCTTCGCTGCGTAGCCGCCATGTGTGCGAGAGGATGGCGTATACGACCTTCCTTGGATCGTCATGCCATTCAAAAGCACCGGAGATCGTGTTGATGAAGCGAGGCATGTTGACTCTGGGAACCAATGGGCAGAGGCGTCAGCGTTTGAGGCGGCGCGTCCGTAAAAGATTCTAATGGCTCCGTAACACACTGACCAGACCTCCGATACTCCTAGAAACATGGTGGCAGGAAGGGAAATCGTTCTGGACTCAAGAAGGCGGAAAGACTACTGCGGGGCGCGTACGCGCTCAGGAACCGCCGAAGCCTTCTATAGACCAAGCGCTCAACCCGGCGTCATACACATGCTAAAGGCCACCGCAGTAAACAGCGAGCCAGGCTGTGGTGGAAAGGTTGAGTGAGAGCCATGTTGATCGTACTGAACAAAGTGGACCATAGTCAGTTGCGCCTCCGTTGGGCGACACCGCCACCAGCAACACATCGAAACCTCCACAACGCAATCGCAGACCACTGCTTTTTTGAACCCAGCGATCGCACGAATTAGACGCATCCCGAGATGCAATCGATGGTGATGCCAAGGGAAGAGGCAGGCATATATTGCATACTGATACGAGCATACGAGAGCATAGGAAGTACATAGGAAGCACTGCTATGCATACGCGACGCGAACCGATCTCGAGATGAGGGCGGGCCACGACGAGGAGCAAGATTTGGTAGTACAGTTCGAAACAAAGAGAAGACGGTATAGCTTACGAAGTCGTTTTTGGAACCCGTACCGTGACAGTTCCCGGAGAGCGTGCACACATGTGTCGGCGAAAACGACGTCGTCGTGGCCTGGGGTCCAGATACATACAGGGATCTCGCACTCGCTGCGGTCGTGTCATTCAGAGCGGGGTTGGGCCATAGGCGACGCGCGGTGCGTACAAGACTAAATGCAGGCTCGATGACCAGCTGCACTGATTCCCAGAGGCGCAGTCGGAGGTGCGGGCGAGGGAGAGGGCGAAGAGGAGGGCGAAGGCGTACTCGAGCTGGGAGGGTTCGAACCAGCACTGCCTCCAGAATCAAAGCTCACGAACCTGAACTTGAAAGGGCGCATGCGTCGCGGGCGGGGCTCGTACCGGAACTCGGTGGGAACATGGAGGGGTGCGCGCCTGCGCGCGCGCAAGAGGGGCCCAGGATCCGTCGGAAGGCGCGGCGTGGCCGGCGCTAGTGGTGTGAGAGCCTTTGATACCAGGGTCAGCCCTTGCGAAGATGGGCGCAATATTTGGGTGCGCAGTCTGGTGTGGATCGCATGCGAGTGCATCCTCCTCACGTCGACCGGCCTCTTGTGGGCGCGATGCTCCGGCGATGGCCTCAACATCGGATTCAAGGTGAAAGCTGTCGGATGCGGAGGTGCAGTCCCCGACCCAGGGAGAAGACGAGGATTGGCGTTGGAGAACGTATAGGTGGATGGGCCGGCGGCGCTGGTGGGTGGTAGCAGGCGCATGCGATTCATGCACGTGCACTCAAGCGGAGGATTGTCGCGGATGCGTGGGTCTTCGCGCCTAGCGATATACTCGGGAGACTCAGCGATGTCGCCTTGGAGCCCAAGAGGTCTAGGGCGGATGAGAGCAGAGAGAGACGAAGCGGCTGTGATCGCAGGAAGTGGCGCAGCGTGAGGGAAGTAGGAAGGCGCCAACTCTGAAGGGGGAAGGGTTGTTGGGGTTAGAGGGAATCCGTGTCTTTTCGTCAACGAGCCTGGTCCAGGGTTGCGCAGATGATGCGTCGAGACACGGGACACCGGATGGGAACGGATACGGTACGCCCCAGGATGGGTAACCTCCGACTTTCTTCCGAATGGGCGGGAGGGTTGTACCGGCAACGACAACTCCCTCCAACACTTGTCGCAGAGGATAGCCGACAACGGCGGGAGTGTTACCTTCTCAAGAAGACAGGCTCCTTCTTCGTCGGATTCCACCTTCGTTGTGCACGGGTGCATCATGTCATAGGCAGGGGCGTCCGGCGAGTATGTATGAGTGATTGGTTCGCGCGTCGGGGGTGGAGCAAGAACTATACGATCTTCATCCGCGTGTTCGTTCGAAGAGTCGACGGAGGGCCGTTGGACAACCGGACGCATAGCATGGCTCCCTCCACGCGCGATCCTGCGTTTTGGCTTACTCGGGCTTTGCGCGAACGCCGAGCACTTGCCACCGGGATGATCGTACCGTGACTCTTCGAAACATGTAGCCCGGGGCTGGCGCGAGTCGAAAACAGAGAACTGTTAATCAGTGAGTATGGTTATCATACTTGCGAGGGGGAGAGGGTGGCGTTGGAACGTACGTGACCGCCACCGACTAAGCCATTGAGCTTTTTCGCGAGTCTGCCCTGCCAATTGAGAGAACAATTGTTAGCATAGGCGAGGCGTGCGGTTTGATTCTGACGCATAGTGATAAGTTGATGAGCGATGGGCAAAGATCGAGAGAAAGGTGAGGATCGTTGGTGTAGAGAGGCCGAAGGATCGGTGCTTCATCCATCGCGCTCGAGAGGCTTTATCGTCGTATCCTCGCGCCACCTGGGCCGGAGTGAGCGTTTGCGCCCACCGATGCTGCCTCGTGGCATCAGGAGAAGGGTGTTCCTACCCCAGAAGCAGACTGCAGCACAGGCCGACTTGCCTTGCGGAAACTGGGAGGCGTTCGTGACTTGCCATAGGAAGCAACTTGCAGATGGACATTTGGGCGGCAACCACCACGCGCCGAGGAACATGGCGATTCGCGTGAGAATCCAAATATCACGAGATGAAGGGGCTGTTCCGCGGAAACAAGGCTGGCTTCCTATGGAGCGCAACCCTGTCTGAGTCAGGTCTGCCAGAATACGTCTATAGCGCACATATGCCTATACAGAGCTGCCTCCCAGAACTACGGGTGCTGCGCCACACGCAAGGCTTGCCGAGCTGCGGTGTCTGTCAATATCCGCCGAAGTTGGTTTTCGAGGACATGAGGCACGGCTCAAGCCAATGCTTTGTGCCAGAAGGCCGTCGAGGGGGTCCTGTGTCGCTGAGGGGTGCGCATTTCTTGCGCATCGGGAGAAACTCACATCATGGCGCGCATCCGTTCAGCTCCCTAGAGCCAAAGCGGTACTGATGGGACAATAACCAGCTGGTAATCTAAACAGAACCATTCCTATAGCGAGTCGAGGGTATACGAGTAGAAAAACCTACCCAGGGGTCTTGAACCTCTCACGGCAGCCAGGCCTTGGGGTCATCAATCGGATACAGCGACGCGATTTGGCGACTAACCAAGGCGAGAGAAAAGCTGTACGCAGATACATCATAGGCTCTGGTTCCTACCATTCGCAGAGTTCGGCCAGGATCAAAGAAGGCGCACTTACAGTGAGTGCGTCGCCGACGCTTCTTGGTGGCGGCTGGTAGAGAAGAGAGCCACGTCGACGCCACCGACGAGCGCCTACAATAAACATTGTATCGCGCCCTTTCATCTCATCTAATCCGACAATATGTAGGGTCTCCGTGCGGGACATGGAGTCGCTCAACCGTCGAAAGTCGCCTGGTGACTACCGGTGGTGAACCGACATACCATACGAGACTTCAGACGAATTGACATCTCCAGTACACGGTTCTAACGCTCGCTTCAGATTTCGAGACCGGCCTACGAGTATGACGATCATCCAGAGGGAGATAGACGATGGCCTCATCGCTGACGCCCTTGTGTCTTGGTTAGAGGCTCGCAAGACTGGTCAAGACGTGCCCGTCGCTTGGATACCCGCCTGGGTGTGGCTGGCTGTCGGACGACTTGGTCCCGATGGCATCGGGACTCACTGCCAGCCCGCATGGGGAGACAGGGCCTGTGAGGTGCATCCGTGGCCTCTTGCCTCCCAGCTCACCCTCAGACCATGCACGTCATGATGTGAACCCTAGGACAGCGGAGGGACTTGACAAATTTCATCAGCGCCCTGATGAGTAGTGCTGCTTCTCCCCGGATCACCCGTTCGTCATCGAACTTCTCGGGCGGTGAACGACGTAGAAGGTGCGATATACTCCCAGTCGATCCGTTTTTGGATGGGTACTAGGTCCAACAACCTGGCTCGCTCGCATCCGTAGCCTGCACCTTATATGCGAGGCTATGCACGACTGATCTATCAGAAAACCAGGCCGCACATAGAGGGAACGAAGCGCACCGATATATCTACGGCTGCCCATCGACAACAGCCCCAACTGAATGCGAGTACGTTCTCGGGCGCGGCAGTACTGCGCTTCTCGGGTTCGAAGTCCACCAGCTTCTCATCCTCGAGGACGCCAAGGCACCTAGGGAGACGCCCTTGTGCTCGGACTGTTGCGATAGCCGATACCTGTGAAAAGGTCCGAGAAGCACATACACACCAAAGGCTGAGAGGTATCGCTGGTGGCGTTCCTGCGCTACGTTGGTGGCGAACAATAGCCGAGGTCTGGGATCCAAGATGCGTTCCGTTGACCGGCGGAGTCGTGGTAGGTCGGGTCTCGCGACATTCTGGGTTTCGATGTTCACATGGTCCCCATGTGCGCTTGTCAAGACGTGCGTCGTCATTTCGAGACAGGCTGTCTCCCTCTCCTACATCCCGTGCGATATATACACTCTCGTCGTGGTCCGCGCGCTGCTCCATTTTGCCTGCGCACGCTGCTATTCGCTGCGACCTTGAGTGATATACACCACGTTCAGAGCCTGTCCTCGCTATGCCGAAAGCTCGACGGTCCCGTAAAGCTCGAGAAGAACGCACCTCCAACGCCACATTTGCAGATACCCATGCAGTTCCATCAATCCACGCGCAGCCTCTGCTGGAGACCGATGAGACCATAGCGTTCGACCTAAACGGGAGGAAGATCCACAAGAGAGCTGTCGAGGCCATTGGAAGCGCAGAGCGGGTAGGTAGCCATTAGTGTACCCTGCCGACGTCGTGAGCTCTGACAACCGGCAAGGCCCAAGGATGTTTCGGTACGTGGCGCGAAAGGGTCCAACAGGATAGCCTTCCACGATACGACATCGAGTATCGAGTGAGCCCATATCTTTGACTCCTAAGCAACAGTCCAGATATTGACGGCGCACCAGCGACGCTTCCGACGCCACCTACCTGGCCCTCCGACAGAGGGCGTGCCGTACACTCCACCACCACCTCCTCCTCCTGCTGCTGCGTCGCGTTCGAACCGTTGCAAGAATCGCAGTGCTCGAAGGTCCCCGTCTTCAACATCTACGGGCGGCGGACAATCTCCCAGTCCCCTTACGCCACATACCAGCGACGGCGGCTCGTCCATGTCTTCCTCGCCACCCACCACCCCAGAGTCTTCATATACCGGGTCTGGTACGCAGGAGGATAGCCTACCGCCGCCCACGCGGATCGGAGAGATTTCAGGACAGGCTGACGCGATCGGTCACCCCCAGGTGGAGGGTGGCGCATGGATGTTTGGCGACGATTTGCGGTCAATGGGAACCTCCATGCTCTCGACCTTCAGCGTTGTTGGTCCTGCATCGTCCGGTCAGCAACAGCGGTCGTACAAACGGCGAGAGCGTACGAATGTGCGAGATGGGATGCAGGACTCTACGCCACCGACGCCAATTCGACCGACGCCACGGGTGGCGGTTACACGCCATACCCTCGCTCGTCGTTGCCGCACCTACCGCCACGCATGTTCGACTCCCACCCGCCTATGACCTTCTATCAGGGAGGAGGGTGTCTCCAAGATGTCGTCCCTGCCAGCTTCATCGGCGCGACACCGCCTGCCGATAACGCACGCACGACGCACGACAATACCGTGCACCGGCAATCGACCGATCACCCTGCACCTGCAGAGATCGCCTACTTTGGATGTGCATCGACGGGACCACCGTTGTTGCACAACCAAACCCCATTCGAATACAATAGAGCAGCGCCACATGCGCAGCTCCCTCATGCATCTGAAGGGGTTCAGTCGTGTAGCAGCGCTGCTCACGATTTGGGCCCCTTCCCCTTCCCCAGGCCGACCGCACCAGTCCTGACAAGCGACCCGGCGGCTTTGTTCGCGGGCGACGGTTTGTACCATGCGCACGAAGCCCCCGCCACAGGAGCGCATCCTCAAGCCCTCGACTGGGTGCTTCGGCACTCTTCTCACATGGTCGCGCAAGTCAACAGTGCGACTACGTTGACGATGTGCCCGCCCGCTGGCACGCAAGGCGCCAACTACCCGGCGCATCCGCTCGAATATGGACAGAGCGACGCAACGCCCTCGGCGTCCGGAACCCTTCCGGGTGGGGTGACAATAGTCCATCATGGCTCCAGCCCGATACCTCACGAAGGAGGCGGCGAAGCAACAGCGCGCCTGCCCTCCAATGAGCTGCAAGTGTCGCCCGTTAGCCTCGGCGACGAGCTCTCGGGCAGCGCCAAGCGGTACTCCTCCGAGGCGCAGAACACTGCACCGCTACTGACCATCGATCCAACATGGCTCCTCTAGCGCAACCCGCGCGAAGAGGGCCCGTCCCAGAGCACAGTACCACCGCTCCAGCATACGGTTACCGCCATGGAACTGTTGTACGGCGTGCCTCCGCAGCGCCCCTCCGACACACGCATGGGTTAGTCTGGACGATCGCATTGACGTAGTGGTGAACGGACCTCTGACTCCTCCCCTTGTCTCGACTGTTGATTTTGCACCTTGTACTTGTTGTTGCCGAGTCTATGCCTTCGCTGGAGTTTGATGGGTTAAAGGACAACGTGCAGCAGAGACGTTCCCACTACGAATGTCCGGTCCTGTTTTGCATACACCGTCTCTGAGGCCGCCGACGAGACGTCGCTCTAAACGAGGCATTCCGAACGTCAAACTTTGTCCGCAGGGCGATGAGCAGGCGATGTTGTGCCCACTTGTAGGCGCTATGCACGATGTCAACCCCGCAAGCCAGAGTTCGGTCAAAGAATAGGCATAACCGAGCACGACACCACTGCACAACCAAACACAAAGCTATAAGATACGGGAGCAGTACGCTGCGGCTCCGATACACATCTGCTTTGTTCTGGTTGTACAGCGGTCTCGTACACGATGAGGCTAGCGAGCACCGGGTACTCGTGACACCTTCAATAACGGGCATTCGTTGGGAACAATGCATATGTGTATCGTTGTGAGCTTCGTATGACCGCTTGAATTCAGGCGAACATTGTCGCGCGGCCGCTAAGGATAGAACTGGGCTGATGAGCGAGGATGGACGTGCGCGAGTGGCCTCTGTGGGGGGGTGGTACAGCGAGTTCGTCGATGAGTACGGTTACCGTCAAAGCATGCAATGAATATACGGCACAGAGACCATATACGTGTGCGGTGCGGCCGTGAATGGGCAGGGAGATACCGTTGGGGTCAGGGAGAGGAGGTGAGTAGCAGGAAGGAGGACAAGGTTGATCGCCACAGATCGATCTCCCATCAGCGCCTTTGAGGCATCAGGGTGTGTCGTTATCTTATCTGATACCGGTTGCAGCGCAGCAGCGGGTGCCCAAGCCCTTCACAAGAGGCGAGAACGTTCCTCGGTGCCGCCACCGTCGTCTCACACTCTCGCCTAGCTCATCCACGTTTCTCTCTCTCACTTCCACGTCGACGCCGATACCCACAACAACGCACACCGTCACTTCCACTTCTACCGACATGTCGTCCGAAACCCCCGAGACCGCCGCTGCGCCCGCACCTGCGCCCGCAGCCACTGTCGAACCTACCCCTGCGCCGACGGAGCCTGCAACTGCGCCACAACCCGAGTCGCAGACCGCGACGGCTGCTCCCGAGCCTGCAGCCGCGCCTGAGCCCACAGCGGCGACGACGGCAGCCCCCGATGCGGCAGCGGCAGCAGCGCCCTCCACGGCCGCGGTAACTGAGGAGGCGAAGACAGCCGAGCCCGCTGCACCCGTCACCGAGGCGAACGCGACGGCAGAGAAGGGCAAGGAGGCGGAGAAGGCCGCCGACGCGCCCGTCGAGGAGCCGCAGAACCCCCTCACGCGCAAGTTCACCGACGCAGAATGGAAGGCCGTCAAGGAGCTCCGCGTACGTCCTGCTACGGTCTGCCCCCGCCCGCAAACCGAACACTCGCACTGACGCTGCGTACGGACGTGGATACAGGCCAAGCTCCCCGAGATCTTCGCCAAGGCGTACCCGGATGCCTCGTCTGACTTGACGTCGATCACGCTCTGGGGCGTGCCGCTCTCGACGACGCCGGACGCGCGCGCGTCCGTCGTGCTCGCCAAGTTCGTGCGCGCGCGCGAGCTGAACGTCGCGCAGGCGGAGGAGATGCTCGTCAACACGCTCAAGTGGCGGCAGGAGTTCAAGATCGACGACGTCCTCAACGAGCAGTTCGACCCCGAGGTGTTTGGTCGCCTCGGGAAGGTGTTCGGGAAGGACAAGGAGGGCCGCCCGGTCACGTACAACCTCTACGGCGCGGTGAAGGACATGAAGGCCGTCTTTGGTGATGTGCAGAAGTTCATCAGGTGCGGACGGTGGCGTTGAATCCTTGATTGTCGATCCTTACTGACACGCCACATCTTGTCCTGAAGGTGGCGCGTGCAGTTCATGGAGGAAAGCATCAAGTTGCTCGACTTCGAGACTGTCGACCAGATGGTGCAAATCCATGGTACGGCATCTCCGCATTGTAGATGAAATGGCGGTTGCTGACCTTCGTCAACAGACTATGAGGGCGTGAGCATGACCCAGCGTGACGCGAACCAGAAGGCTGCGGCCAAGGAGGCCACGACCATCTTCCAGAACCACTACCCTGAGTTCCTGGTTCGTCTCATTATAGCAACTGATGTCCGGGCCTATACTGACTGCGCGTACTCGACCTATAGTCGCGGAAGTTCTTCATCAACGTACCTACGCTGCTCACCTGGATCTTCTGGCTCTTCAAGCCCCTCATCTCCGCAGCCACGCTCGCGAAGATGAGCGTGGTTGGCTCGGGCCCGAAGACTATCGGCGCGGAGCTCTCGCAAGTCATCGACGTCAAGGAGCTTCCCAAGCGGTACGGCGGGGAGGCAGAGGGCTTCAACTGAGCTCCTGCCACCCCCCCCCCCACCCACCCCCCAGTTGTTATTATTACATAGCAGATATTTGGTTTGGATCTCCCCTTGTACCTATAGCTTTTCACGTATACCCATGGGTCTGATAGCCCTTACCACACTACTCATTTTGCCTCTGACGGTTTCACGCTCATTTACGCTCAATGTCATCACTTTGTCCACTGTGACACAACCACGTGCTTAAAGCTCGATCACTTTCACACCGAAGAATGAGACGAAGAGAAATTAATAAGTCAACAGTACAAATACAGCCCAGTACAGAGAAAATACAACGAGACAGGAGACAGCCACAACCCCCTACGTGCGCTCGCCGCGCAGCCGCCGGGCGAGTGCCTGCATATCTTGTCAGCACAAAGTACAACGTGAAGAAGGGCGTGTGGACTGACCAAGTCTTTGGGCTGGATCGTTACACGCTTCGCGTGGATCGCAGCGAGGTTCGTGTCCTCGAAGAGCGAGACGAGGTACGCCTCGGACGCCTCCTGGAGCGCCATCACGGCGGAGGACTGGAAGCGCAGGTCCGTCTATGCAAGTCACGACTCGTCAGTCTACCATAGCGAGAATGAAGGAAGGAGGGGCGGACGGACCTTGAAGTCCTGCGCGATTTCACGGACGAGCCGCTGGAAGGGCAGCTTGCGGATGAGGAGCTCCGTCGACTTCTGGTACCGCCGGATCTCGCGGAGGGCGACGGTACCAGGCCGGAAGCGGTGAGGCTTCTTCACACCACCGGTTGCCGCCTATCCACCGAAGCACTCGTAAGTTATTTGAACTGAAGTGGTAAATGTGCAAAGCAAAGAAGCTTACCGCGGCGGTCTTGCGCGCCTGAGACTTCGCGGCGAGCTGCTTGCGGGGCGCCTTGCCACCAGTGGACTTGCGAGCGGTCTGCTTAGTGCGGGCCATTGCTGATAATGTGTATAGACCAAAAAGGTGTTGTTGGTGTTGGTGGCTTGGCTTGAGTGGGCGGAGGCTGGGCCGGCTAGTGGAAGAGCGAGGGGATGGAGGGACGGTGGCTGCAGGCGTCGTAGGTCTTATACAGCGCTAGGCGCCGGTGACGCGCGCGCGGGACGCGACGTGCTCACGTGCCCGGACGCGTTGAACGGCGTTCAACAAGAAATAAGGTTTGCGCACGTGAGCGCAGCCACAGGCGCGTCCGATATAAGCACCCTGGCGCGGGCCGCTGTGTCCCTCACTTCTCCCTCGTCCCTCACAAGCTCCAAGCACCTCCTCCACCGCCCTTCGCTCAGTCGAAGCACATAAACTCGCTTTTCAGCACACTACTCCCAACAACAACTACTACTTCAACATGTCTGGCCGTGGAAAGGGTGGCAAGGTGCGTTCCTCCGCTAAGTTGTGACGCGCAGGGACATCGAGTTGACTTCGGGCGGTCGTGCAGGGCCTCGGTAAGGGTGGTGCTAAGCGTCACCGCAAGATTCTCCGCGACAACATTCAGGGTGAGTCTTCAATTCTTGCGGTTTTGTGTCGGCGGCGGGGAGTCTAGAGCATCTCGAGTTGGGCCTTTGCCCCGAAGTGGCTCGGTAGCTTGCCAGAGCTTGTTGGGCAGGGATGCGACGGACTTCTGCCGCGACCGACCACGCCTCCGCCGTTCAGTGCTCGTAGGACGTAAGCTGACCTTCTCGATAGGTATTACGAAGCCCGCTATCCGTCGTCTCGCCCGTCGTGGTGGTGTCAAGCGTATCTCTGGCCTCATTTACGAGGAGACGCGTGGTGTCCTCAAAATCTTCCTCGAGAACGTGAGTTCCTGCTCTGTCTATTGTGTCCCGTACAGGCAACTCATGATCCTGTTCAGGTCATCCGGGACTCTGTCACATACACGGAGCACGCAAAGAGGAAAACGGTGACGGCACTCGACGTTGTCTACGCGCTCAAGCGCTCCGGCCGCACACTGTACGGTTTCGGCGCATGAGCAGGGCTGTTGGGTTGTATGGTTCGGACTATTCTCGGTGTATCATTATTTAGTGTACAACAGCGGTTCCGTAATCGACGCTCCTGACGAACCAGCGTTGCCTGTGGGCGGAGTGCGCGTGATTGAGGTGCGAACAACTTCGGAGTCTGCCCGACAAGTGAGTGATCGAGTCTCCGCCCCAGGTCCGTCCCCTTTCTATTGCCCGGTCGGCGTCTCTCTTTCTCTGTCCTCCACTGTCCTGCTCCCGGTCGGCGTCGTGTCTGGCGTGTAAGTCGCAAGTAGTGTGCAATGACACGACTCTCATCTGGTGCGTGGATGCTTATCTGGCCGCGGCCCACGGCTGTGGGTGCGGAACCGGGGAGGTGATAGAGTGAGGCGGGGAATGGCTGGACGGTGATTCCTCTGCGATTCGACGCGTCGCCTGCGCTGCCGCTCTGTTATATACTTCTCTCCTCGCTTGGGAACAGCCCTCTGCGCTCGCCCGGTATTTCTCCGCTCTGCATTGCCCCTGCTGCCCCCGCGCTGCCCACGCCCTCCTGCGCTCGCCCTCGCTCCTGCTCGCCCACCGCCGTGCAGCCCCGCGTGAGCCCCGGCGAGCACGCGCGTGGCCTGCCCCTCGACGTCCGGCCTCGCGCGCGGCCCCGGGCGAAAACGTCAAATTGAGAGTCTCACAGTGGGTCGATCCGCGCTGGTCGTGAGTGTCTTCGCTCTCTTGCTCCGCGCCCGCTTTAGACTCGGCCTTCCTTCGCTCCAGCCCGCCTGCTTCCCTCCCTCCTCTGCGGCCTCTGTCTCCTCCCGCTCCTGCTCCTGCATCTGCATCTGCTCCAGCCCCCACACCAGCACTCGCACTCGCACACCCCGCCCACGACGTCTTGCTTGAACATCGTCAACTCGGCCAGAGGCAGTCCCGTTCGCGCGCAATGTCAACCGTAGCCCAGCTACCCAACGAAACCCTGCACTCAATATTTCAGCATCTCTCCCAGGGCACACTCACAACCGTCCTCCGCGCGTCCCACCGCTTCCGCCTCATCGCCGAGCACATCCTCTATGCCTCCATTACCATCGTCGAGACCCTCCCCCGCGCGGCGCCCACACCAAGACACACCGCGACGTGTGCCGAAACGATACTCAAACGCCCACACCTCTCAGAGGTAGTCCGACGTCTTGCCATCCGATGGCAAACAGATCCGGGACCGCGC
The DNA here is from genome assembly GCA_022606195.1 of Trametes polyzona. Classification (NCBI taxonomy): domain Eukaryota; kingdom Fungi; phylum Basidiomycota; class Agaricomycetes; order Polyporales; family Polyporaceae; genus Trametes; species Trametes polyzona. Next base: position 660,420 of record JABYQF010000012.1, on the reverse strand, counting down.
GACGAATATGTTGCCGCTGCTGGCCCCGTACTCGATGTCTTACACCGGGCGCTTCTAACGCTGGTCCATCTCGAGCGATTAGACCTCGCGTTAGGTCTCGCAGGCGGGACGCTCGACGCGCGCGCGGTACTAGACGGCTGCAGCTTTCCCAGCCTACGCATCTTCGCGCTCAGCGGCGTCGGACGGGGAAGCATGTCGCCCAAACTCTACGCCGCGGCCGCGCCCACGCCGCCTGTGCCGATCGCGTGGTTCCTCGCGGCGACGCCGTCGATCGAGCAGCTGCGCCTGCTCGACTGCTACGAGACGCTCGAGCTCCCGCCGGACGCGCTCCCGCAGCTCGCGGCGTTCCGCGGGACCGCGATCGCCGCCGCGACCGTCCTCCCCGGGCGGCCCGTGCAGCTCTTGGGCCTCGTCGGGCACGAGTTCATCACCGAGCGCGACCTGGAGCGCATCGCGCGCGCGAGCGCGCCGATCCGGTACTTGGACCTCAGCATGATGAGCGTCACGCCCTTGCTCCTGCGCGACATCTCGCGCCACCTCCGGGCGGTCGAGGTCCTCAAGGTCAAGCTCGCGCTCCGGCATACGCTCCACTTTGCGCTCTCCGGGATCGTGAGTGTCGTCTCTTGTGTCTGCGGTCTCACGCCGCGTTCGTGCTTCTTGCTCATGTTTTCGCTATGTTCATGTTCATGTCCGTGGCCGTCCCCTGTGACGCTATCGCACCCAATTCCCCACTCACACCCCCATCCTAACTCCTAACCTCCCACGGACCCGCATTGCATCGCACCGGAACGCCCCGCCCACCCAGAGCCTCCTCGCAGGCCTCTCGCCCGTGCTGGGCGCGTTCCCCGCGCTGCACCAGCTCGACCTCTCGCCGACGGCCGTGGACGGGATCGCGCGCGGGAACGCGCTCGAGGAGAGCGCGCTGTGCACGACGTGGGCGCGCGCCTGCCCCGCCCTCCGCTCCGTCGTCTTTCCCAGCCGCACCGAGTGGCGCCGCGCGGGCGACGGCGCCGCGGACGTGTGGGTCGTGTGTCCCGGCGCGGGCGCGGGCGTGGCGGCGACGGTATGGACGCGCTACTAGCTCGCGGCCCTGTGCGCTGGCTGACGCTGACTGACGGGCCCTGTGGTGCCAGCGCCAGCGCCGCGTGTCTGCTCCTGTGAGGAGGATAACGTTCAGATGAGAGGGTGGGAGGGAGTGGAAGGGAGGGAGAGAGGTGCGTCTGCGACTTATTCGGCTGTTACCGCTGAATGCCTCTTGAACAGCGCTCACGACGTCCATGCACGCAGGGATCCCGCTGCACACATTCGCAATGCCCCGGATTCGCACATGTCACGAACGCACCCCGCACATTCAGACTTAGAGTACCACCCTATTTTTCAGCACTCACGCTCATGACCGTCTCGAAGTACCCCGCACGCAAGCCTGTAACTCTACACTCTCCTCACCGGTACTATATATTGGCGCTATCGCTCCCCACGCCGCACGTTCCTGCGCCCGCACCCCGCCGCTCACGCACGTCAACAGCAGCTTATCAAGACCGTTCACATGCATATAGGCTCACGCTCATACTCAGGCCCCGCGCTCCCGCTCCCGCTCCCTGGCTCGCAAGCAAATTGGCGTCGTCTGTGGACAGCTGTTTGTCTCCTCCCCCCACCAGCCGTTCCCACCCAACAGCACATGCGCGAGCGCACTACTGTATGAGCGCGAGTCGGCAGCGTGTTCGTTTGGGAACTGAATGCGTGGCCGAGCGAGTTCCTCCGGTGCCTCGACCCCGTGAGCGCGTCGCTGATCCGCGTCCCCCTCTGTTCAATAGCGCAAGACACCGGTCGTCGGTACTGACCTACAGTAGGCCTGCCACGACCATGACGTCACGTCACGGCACCAAGCAGTTCAGGCATTCAGCGTTCGAGCACGATGAGAGTGAGCGGGAGAGCGAGTGAGAGAGCGCGAGGAGACCAATAAGATAAGTAGGTGGGGCGGGGGATACGGGATACGGTTGTGACTACACGCTGCTGGGGGACGACGATCCACATACATACAACTAACTGCTTTCTCGACTGCGTGCGTAGTACGACGCCAGGGCGGAGGAGACCAGGGCCGCCTGGCTTCGTACCTACACACCACACACCAAGACTAACACCGACACCGACACAACGCAAGTACTGTACTGTCCGTCTCAGCCGGCGCGGAGCCAGCTCCGGGTCCTATACACCGGTTGTAGGCAGGAGGGGGTGAACATGGAGGGAGGAAGGGGGATATTAACGGCGAGGGAGGGGTAACTGACTAATAACGGAGCGAAAGACACACAAACGAGGAAGGGGGGGAGGGGGGAATAATTTTGAAGGCGGGTGGGGGTACGTGGGGTGGGGTTGGGATGGATGGATGGGGTAGGCTGTAAGGGATACATGCGAGTATGCGGGGGTATACACGTAACGGGATGCAAGAGACACACAGCCGGATTGCGATACGGGAAGCTTCGAGCGAGCGAGCGGAGGCGGATATGGACATGGATATGTATGGACATGGACGACGAGGTGTGACAAGGACGAGGGAGGGGACGGAGGGGACGGGGGCATGTGCCGGGAATACAAAAAGGCGGACGCGGGGGAAAATGCAAGGGGGGGCTTCTACGACTCTTCCCCCTCGTCGACGAAGATGTCGGCGTAATGCTCCAAGATGGTCTCCACGGCCTGCACGAAGCAACCAGAAGTCAGTCGATCATGCCCAGTCCGTAAGTTCGGAATAAGCAACCGCCTGCGCACCTTGTTCTGGAGCGACGCGTCGGCCATGCCGTTCATCTGCCCGTTCAGGCCCGGTTGGCCCTGGCCGAAGAGCGTCGGACCGAACACGATCGCGAGGTTCTGCACCGACATCGCGTTCTGCGCCTCGTGTTGTACAACCCTGCAGAACGCAACGGAAAAAACAAAACACAGCGGTCAGCACCCGGCCCTCCGGCGATACTCGCAGCCTGCGGATCAATACTGGACGAGAGACGCACTTGTGCAGATGGCCCATGAGGTACTTGAGTGTCGAGTAATTCGGGTCGGGCAGCGCGTTCACGCGCTCGTGCAGCCGGATGTGCCTGGCGCGCTCGTTCTCGTTCCCTGCGGGCGAGAGATCAGATGGTGGCGGCCAATCGGAGGAATATATCACATACGTGCTGCGTCGAGGAAATCCGCGTGCTGGCTCGAGGTGAACAGCGGGTCCGGGAGTTCGCGCAGCCAGAGCTTGAGCACACTCGTGACGTTGCTGATATCCGAGGACCATTCCTCCGCGTCGAGATTCACCGAGTCCAGGTCTGTCATCGCCGCATCGTGATCAGTAACAAGGAAATCACCGGACGCCCCAGGCGAAGGCAGCTCGACGGCGCGCGCGCTGGCGTCCCACGATGAACGCACCTCGATCAAGCCGCTCCTTCAGCTTGAGCACTTTGCTGTGCGTGCCGCCGATCCGGTACACACCCTGCGTCGTGAGCCCGTACTTCTCGATGGCCTCGCAGCACTTGACCACGATCGGCGGCACGTCGACGTCGTCGCGTGCCATTTGTTCGGCAAGGCTGACGCCGAACGTTGGCCTGCCCTTGTCGGAGATCGGCGCGTGCGACGGGCTTGGTGAGTTGCCGGGGTGGTGGTGGGCGGGGATAGGTGGAAGCTAAGGGCATGGGAATTAGTCAGAGTGATTCGGTAAGGCGAGGTGGATATACTCACGAAGCCCTCGTCGACGGGCCCGGTGCGCCGTGGGCCGCGCGTGTTCATGCCTCCATGCGCGTAGATGTACGCTTGCATGAAGGTCTTGAAGTCTGTACGGTTGTCGATCGACTCCATCGTGGCCTTGAGGCCGGGGGCTGCGTGATATTTCAGTATATGCTAAAAGAACGAGAAAATCATACGGCTTACTGTTCTCGTCGGGTGGTGATATAATTTTCGCGTCGCTGTGTACGATACTCTCGCATAGGAACGCATAGCGGGCAAGGTGGTATTGGGTTCCAAGGTCAATTTCGTCGACACACTCCTTGAGTGCCTATAGTAATTGGTGAGTAGCCTGCTCACGCCATGTGCTATAGAACTCCCCAACATACTCGTAGAATCCGGGGTAACTGGAAATTGAAGTATTCCTGGCGAATAGTTTGGGTCTCGGTCACAGCCTTCCTATACGCGTCTGACGCGGTAGACATGCGGGCCCGGATATCGTCTTCCTGCCGTTGCAGCTGCAAAACGCTTGTCAGTATACTCCCACAACTTCTTTCGAATCTAAGCAATACTCACGTTCTGAGGGTTCTTGCCCTTCAGGAGCATGCCTCCTTTCGCAACCGCCTTTCCGATCACCCGCTTGCCGTTCACTGGTGACCGGCCCTGCATCGCGTTGTCCTTCAGAGACTCGCCCTCTTTCTGAAGGAGCAGCCGCTCGAGCTCTTCAGCTGTCATGTCGAACCTCGCCTTCGCCTTCTCTGTGCCTGACTCGGACTCTTGCAAAGCGCGCTCGTACCGGCTAGCGAGATCCTTCGTCTATGTGCGTCACGTTGTGAGACGGAGTGAAGGCAACGGGCGGCAAATAGGGAGGCTCACCGCTTTCCGGTTCTTGTCGACCTCTTTCGCGAGGTTCGACAGCTCTTCGCTCATCTCGTTCAGCCGTGTGGCGAACTTGATGCGGTTGTCCGCCATGACCTCATGCGTGCGCATGGAAGACTGCCATGCGTTCACGTAGGAGCTGGAGGAATCGACATGTTCGCAATCCCTATACCAAATCGGTTCGAACTAGTGCGAGAGACTCACCCTGCCTTCGCTTCGCTGGTCGCATACTCGTTCGCTGCCTGTCGCGCGAGCTTCTGCATGGCCTTCCCATACTCGTCTTCAATGCCGGCACGTCGTTTGAGGAAAGCCGCTGCCTCCTATTGGGATATAAGGATCGGACCCGACTACCAGGCCGTACCGCAACTACGCACCCTGCACGAGACCATGCTCTGCTTGATTCTGTCCATGAGGAGCGGAACTCCACACTGCGACGCAGCACCGTCAGCCCAATCCAAGCAACCGCCAAGAGTCGACGCCTTGGCCACAGCTGCCGATGGCAGCAACGACCGGCGCCGCGCCCGCACACCCACAAGAAGAACGGAGCACTCACGTCCGTGTCGCACAAGGCCCGCAGGATGTTCTCGTCGAAGCTCGGCTCGACCAGCGTCGCCATCTCCGCCGCGCTCGCCGCCGAGTCCAACTCGCCGCTCGTCACGCTCTCCTCCACGCTCACCCGCGGCAGCCCCTGGCCGTACCCCTGCCCGTGTACTTGCCCGTGTACTTGCCCTTGCCCGTGGCCCAAGTCGCTCGCTGCCTCGCCAGGCAGCGTGCTGTCCCTCCATCGCGGCCCGCCCGGGCGCTGCGCGGACTCCGCGCTCGAGCGGGGCGGCGACGTGGACTTGGTCGGGGTCGGGGGCCCGCCGCCCGCGCCGCCGCCGTTGTTGTACGCGTAGGAGTGCGCGCCCTGGCTGGACTGGTGCGACTGGTGCGAGTGCTGGTCGAGGGACTCGGCGGAGGTGATGTAGTGCGTCTGGGGCATGCGCGGGTAGTGCCCGGGGGCGTGCGAGCGGGCGGGGTGCCCGAGGTCGGAGCCGCCGTCGCCATTCGCGTGGTTATCCCAGGACGGGCGGCCGTGCGGCGGCTGCTGCTGGAAGCTGTCCTCGACTTCGCTCATAGGTGTGGAGAGGGGTGTGTTCGTTCGTGGTTCAGAGTGGATTATTCGTGCCGTGGAGGGTGGATGTCAGAGTCGAGTCGGAGGCGTGTGGTTAATGGTTGGTGGTTAGGGTAGGGTATGGGTATGGCGTCTCCGATCCAGGCAAGGAGGGGCAAGTGGTTGCGTTGTGGCTTGCACGCTGTCGTCGCTGTTTCAGGTGGAGAGGTGGGGGTGCGTGTGGACAGCGGAGCCTGCCGAGCTGGGTGCGCCGTCGTCGTCGAGAGCGGCGGGCAGGCGGCGGGGGCGGAGTAGGGATGAGAGACGGATGAGGGAAGGTCGGGAAGGCTCGCGTCTGTCTCTCTCGACTCTCGCCGCAGTCGCCGTCCTCTCTCCAGCGCGAACTCGCCCAGATCTGATCTGCTTATGTCACAATCATCTCCCCCGCCCCCGCCTTTTATGGCCTTCGTAGTTACCCCTCCCCGGCCACGGGCCACTCCTGGCCACAGTCGGCCACACTCTCCCTCGACTGCGGCACGCTTGGCCGGTACTACCCCCTTGGCCTTGCGCTTCGGCCCGAGAGCAGCTCACACTCAGACCAGCAGTTCATCCGCTAGTCATGTCAAGGCCGCGACCATAGCCTTCATCACTGATGTGCGCCCCCTGTGATGTGGATCGTCAGAAGGCCTACCTACCAATGTCTAGAGTTTGGTACCTGTAAGTATACGTTTGAAAGAGAATCTCGACACATACCCAAGGGTTGTGGGAGGTGTAACGAGTTCCCACACCGACGAACGGACTCACAGCGGTCGGCGCAACATATACGAGCGCAGATCACACATACACACACCGTCACGAGTTCGAAAGCACAGGCCAAATTCTCCCGTGAGTGCCACCGAGGACCAGATATCAGCCTCTTCAAACTACGCGCAGGCACATCTTCTAGCACAATATCTTTCAAGTTCGAGCGTCTTACAAACGCAATCTGGTCATCCGAAGTTCGGAAAAGCGTACAAAAAAACACGGACCGCATCGCGGCGACCTTCCCCCGCCGTGCTGCTTCTCAGCAGCGCATAGCAACGCGGACCGCACCCACACACCCCCAAATCCGGCCTCGGCGACTTCCAACGGGCATCTATATTCGTAGCGTACCCGGCACGAGCTCGAGAATCGTACACGCCCCCGGACAACACGACATTACACGCGGACTCTATGTACTATGTGCGTATGTGACTGCGACTTCGACTGCGAAGCGTCCCAAGCGGAGAGATCAGGCTGCGGGTGGGTGGGCTGTATGGGAGGGAATAAGGATAGCATGGCTGGTGCGTAACACGGGGTCGTTAGTAGACCGGGCACCAAGGAGGCGCCCGGCCGAGCAGAGCAGGAAAGGTATGCAAAGGCGGTGGTAGGTGAAGCAAGAGAAGCATAGAGGGGGGTGGATAGGGGGTGTGTGGACGGGGAGGGTATCGGTGACAGCCCCGCAGGCCTCTGTGCTTTCATGCCCAGCGGCCGAGCAGAGCCATGATACCCGCACCAAGGACCATGCAGCCCAGGGCGTACGCCAGCTTCCCGTTGGAGGCATGGAGCATATCCCGGTTGAACAGGAACTCGTGCGCCATGAGCTGGAAGCAGAAGTCAGTCAATCTGCCAATTCGCCGGTAGAAAAATGTACACACCTCAACGAGACCAGTGTAGAGCAGGATACCGCTACTGAACGCATCGAGGATACCGCTGACGATGCTCGCAGTCGTGCTCTCGGGGTTGTACGTCGTGCGGACGCCAAGGCCAACGGCGATACCGATCGGCGTGGTGATACCGAACAGGATGGCACCGAGTATCGCAACGTAGTTGTACTTGGGCGGCAGGCGGAGGTACGCCAACCGGGAGCCAACACCGAGACCTTCGAACATTTCTGTACACGATGGTGAGCGGCAACATCGACAAGTGAATAGCCAATCCAAAACTTACGATGGAAGATGATGACAACGAAGAGCACCTTGAACTCGTCGTCGACCGCGAGCGTCAGGCCGATGAGAACACTGTGCAGGAGCACACCGAACTCGAGCACCGCGACGCCGATGATCTGCGCAGCAGGCGAGTCGCCAAGGGCGTTGGGCGCATGAGTGTTGTGCCCGCCGTGCTTCTCGACATCCGAGTGCGCCTGGGGGTACTGGCGGCCCTCGCGCTCGATCGAATGCTGGCTCTCGATGTCGTTGCTCTTTTCGCGGTTGATCGAGCCGTCGGAGCCCTGCTGCTTCGCGATGGCGGCCTGGGTCTCGCGATCGGTCTCGGGGCCGTGCGCGGCGTGCGACGCAAGCCCGTGACCGTGCGCGTCGTGCACGATGCCCATCCGGGCGAGCATGGCGGTGCCCCAGCGGAAGGCGACGAGCTCGGTGATGAAGATGAGGAAGATGCTCAGCAAGCAGATGCCGAGGGCATACGGCTGAAAAAAGTGAATGTCAGTATACGTTCATGGGAGCAGGGGCTACTGGATAACCATGCTCGCCAGGCAACCATGGACGCATAGCAGGCACGTTTCTATCCTGCCCCTCGTCCGCGTAAATATAGATGAAGACTCACATAATCCTGCCATGCGGGGTCCAAACAATCACTGGAAAGTTCGTCGATGGCGGGATCCAAGAGATGGATGAGAGCGGTAGCAATCTTGAAAAGGGTGAGTTACGCCGCAGCGATGTTTGCTAGCAAGGATGTACGTACGATGACACCGCTACCGAAGTACTTGGCCGTATCGAAAACCCGAGTGGGGATACGGGCAGCCAGCCATTTTGTCCTCTTCGCGAGCACGGGGAAGAGGGCGCCGATGAGGGAGGTCACCAGGATGATGAAGACGGAGGCGATACGCAGGCCGGTGTAGGAAGTGTCGCCTCCACCGGAGCCGCAGTTGGGAGCGTCGCCGTCGTCGTCGCGGCGGAGGAGGTGAGCGCGGCGCATCTTGACTGTTGGGTGCCTGAGGGAGAGGGAGGGGAGAGAGAGGGCGATGTGCTCGGATTGGGAAGGCGCTGGTCGAGAGTACTTATATCGCCGGAGGGCAGCGAAGGCAGGTGCCTGACAGACGGAGGGGTGTCCGGAGCAGAGGCCGGCGAGGGCGGAGGGGAGGCAGGCGGCAGGGGAGGGCAGCGTCGGAGCGCGATGAGTGAGATTTGCGGACTCCAGATCCTGACGTTTTGCGCGACCGCGAGGGTCCTCCTCTCAACTCCTCCGTCCCGATTGGTCCATCTCGTTTTTCTCACGCGCACGTGAGTGCACCCACAGGAGTACCCTCCGGGTCGGCGTCTATCCTATCCAAGTTTGTGTCCCCCTCTCGCTGCGCCGTTCCGCACGTCGGCACTCTGCCCTGGGCGCTGGCCGTCGAGACGACAAGAATTTATGCGGTAGAATTACTGAGGGTGCACACAAACTGCCTGGGGCGGGCACATGCGCAAACACGCCTAGGTCGCCAGGCTGCCGCAGTTCCCTATCGTGAGTCGTCGCATGTCCTGCCAGGTCTTACACGCTGACAAGTGCTATCTGATAGAGCCCTGGCATCTATTCTTTGCCCGCTAATGCATGACGGCCGACTCCGGCGAGTACCTCCTCAGTCTGCCACACGCATACCCAACGCCTCGGTTCCGCAGGTGTGCAATGAACACAACCCGTATACCCCATTCTCCCCGGAGAATATGCCCAATGATGGAGTTGCCATTACCCAACTTGAGTGGTATACCCATTTTACTTAGGTTCTTGTGGTCTAGATATTGGTCCACCTGCTTTTGACTACTGCATTCCTCAGAGTTTCGTCCAGGTGGTCGTCCCTTCTCCTCCAAAACCTCCCGAATGACATGTTTACGTGCTACCCCTAGAATAATTCCCCGAGTCAACGCTCCGTAATTCCTCCTTCGGCACCCTGTCCACCGCAAACCACCCTCGCCCCTCGCCGGTACGCCGAAATTGCACGGCGCGCTCGCCGCCAGAACCCCATCTCCATCAGGCACGGCGCGCCCGTGCTGTCTGGACGCCGACAGCGAGTACCTCCCCGGTGTCCTTCCCGCCCCTCGACAGCCCCCTCCACGCCTGCCAAGTACGCCTGCCCCGCTCGCGGGTGCCAGTCGCTCCATCGGGCCCTCGAGCCACATGGGCCGCAATGCACTCAGGTACGCCTGGAGCCCCCTTGCGCTCGGATGTTCGTTTCGGCTGAGCGGGCGGGCCGTCGGGGGACGCCCTGGCCCGCTGGAAATTGTGCTGGCCGGACTGGCCGGGTTACGGCACGCTCTCGAGAGCTGCGATGCGACTCTGTGTCGAGAACGAGACAAGGCGATGTGGACGAGGTTTGTCGATGCCAAGGCGTATCGTCTGCGTCCTGCGTACCAGAGCCATGTCCCGGGTGTCTTCTTCACCACGAGCGGCGCATGCGTCGTTCGCTTCCTGCAGTCCCGGGCTATCCGAAGCGTTCTCGTGCACCACCAGCCTGACAGCACGCATCGCGCTTCCGAGGCGACTCACTGGCCGTCTTTGGCCTTGAGCAGCGGTCTGCCTCTCTGAGCACGGTCACACGAGCTCAACGGTGAACTCAAACTGCGCGATGTCAGGACGAAGCTCTGTTCGCCGCCACCCCGCCGCCGCGTTCTCAGTATGCTTCGCTGCCCCGAATCCGGCACACGACGCCACAGATCTACTTGCGTGCGCAATTATCAGCCCGTCCGTGCAGAGCCGCGGCTGCGACCCAGGGTTCCAGCGCTCGAGCTGGGCTCGAGGTCCCCGGTCCACCCTCGGGCTCGCGGGATACACAAATCCCCGGGCCCTGAGGTCTGCGCTTCGGGACCCAGGTTTAGCACCCGCCCGGCCGCCTGGGCCCGCTGTGATTGTGGTAAGTACGGGTCTTATACGCATGTGGGTGATCGTGGTGATGCATTGTGGACGCGGGAGCGGTGCGGTGCGCGTGGGCTCCCTGGTCGAGTCCCGCTAACTCGAATGAGCCGCCGAGCGAGTTCGGAGGTTCGATCGGGTGGTGAATGGCTGAGGTTGAGGGCGGGGTCACGGTGAGTACTCTTGGGCTCCTCGTCGTCCATCGGAAGGGGGGCGCAATTTTTGCAAATGGCGGAAAATTGTAGGTTAGTGGCTTCCGGATGGTGGGTCGTCGACGATGGGCTGCGGGTTGTCGTGGTCCCCGTTGGATGGCTACCGCTTCGGAGGGTTCGTCGGCGCACTCTACAGCCTTCCTGAGGGTCGACGAAATCCATCCGACTCCTGCTCCTCCGCTGGAGAATGTCCCATGGCGACATTACCCCAGCGTTGTGGTGAGCTCTCCGACTGAGTACCATTCGTTCCACGATGTTGTCATCGGACGTCGAGCGGATGCGCATGATAACTATGTACGGCAGATAACGTCGAAGGAGGTCTGTTCTGTCTGCCCTGGTCCTAGGTTTCCACCCCTTGGCCGGTGGTCTCGGGCAACCAATATGTGTTCAACTGTAGTCTCACGAACGGGGGGACCTGCCTATCTACATGTCTGTATTCTGGACGGCGTGAGGGACATGTCGGCCCGTCGCTTGCTCGACGATGTGATGAGATGCCGTCGGGTGTCTCTAGAGCGCTGCGGTTGACTTCATGCATGTATCCTGTGTCTAATGCCACGGACTGCCTCCCCCCCCCCCCCCCCCCCCATTCCTACGCTGATACCACTCCTCTGTGCAACCCCCCACCCCCTCTAGAGCTCCCGACTGCGACACCAGACCATAGCTCGCCGTCCCCTCGACTTCTACCGCTATCTAGCCACCTTTGAACATCTTTCGACCCGTTATTACACGCCGGATTGTCCGCGAAGTCTCCGTCTTCCACAAGCTCATCGACAGCGATCTTCTTGTGTTCGCATCTCCGGCAGGGGGGCACTGATTGTAGCGTGTCAGGAAATGCACCGTCGCTGACCAAGAATCGTCGGAGTGTGTGTGTTGAGGCTGATCATCCGCGCGAAGACGGGGCCACGGTACCAACTGACAGTAAGGTACATGAACGCAATGAGGGAGGGGCGGCGCAAACAGGTACGTGTCGGCACTATTCACCCGCTTGCATATTTCACGTAGTAGTCAACACCTAACGGCGGTGACGGTGTGGGACGAGGCTCCACAGCAGACACATACTATGTACCCATTACCGACCGTGACGAGTGCCCCTCAGTCGCGCCACGACAGTGCGTTGTCAATGTCACTATGGATCTCTCGCCCTGCCAGGTTGTATGGGCGTGTACACGACTTCGATTGCTTCGGCCTACTCCTACACTCTTCGTCATCGCACAAGTTTGTCTCAGACGAACCAACACGTCGTCGACTGCTCACGTAGTCTGCATCTCGACGTCCTGCTTGTCCGCCTCAGCAGGAGCTATTTCCTCAGCCGCGCTCTCCGACCGCGCCCTCTTCACCTCCCTCTCCGCGTCGCCCTCCGTAGCCGCCGTGCCCTCACGGCTGGAGCGCCTCTGCTGCTCCTGCTCCTGCACCTTCGCAAGCAAGGCCTTCTTTTTCTTGAGCCGCCCCAGCTCGCGCTGGGTGAGCTGCTTGCCCTCAGGAGCGCCCTCGACGGCAACCTCGGAGAGCGTGTCGCGGATGAGCGGATCGTGCTCCGGGTCGACGTTCTTCGGCAGCGCCGAGAGCGCGGCGTACAAGTCGAGTGCCTTGAGCTCCGCCGCCGTCGCTGCCGAGCCGAACGAGGGGAAGTCGGGTCAGCGGGTGTCTCGGGAGGTGGAATGTGGGAGGACGTACCGGGCACACGGCCATTTGAGTTGAGCGCGGTGAGAAGGGGCGTGTCATGCCCAGGGGCATCAATGAGCTGCCGGAGAGCACGTCAGCGGACTAGGAACGCGAAGTCGACACCGGCCTGGCGTACCGTTGCATCCTGCCACGATAGCACGCGTACGGGAGACGTGCTGTCTGCGGGCTGCTCGCTTGGCGTCTCTTCCCAAGCCGAGTCGAGCAATACCCATACGTTTCCGTCCCGATTTACGGTGAAGTCGATGACGGGCTTCCCGAGATCGACGGCTTTGACGACAGAGGGGGGCAACTTGTCCCCCTCCGAGGGGAAAGGTGCATAGAATACTGCACTCGCACTGAGGGGACGTTCAGTGTCATGCCATCCGGTCCACAATCAATCTGACTTACCCGACAGCGCCAAAGACTAGGAAACGCCCGTGCTCACCCCGGTCTACGGATAGGATCCGATGTATGGCAAACACCAGCTGGAGCTCGCGTGACTGTGCTGCTGCAGGTTGTGCGTCCTTTTCGGATGATGCAGGTGCGTCTGTTCCTGCCATGTCTACGTCGGCGCCAGGGGTGTCCGGCTGGTCGGCCTGGCTACTCGACGCGTCGGTAGCCTTCTGATCTGACGTTGCGTTCTCCCCCTCGGCACCCGCGTTCTCCTTTTTGCCCTTGCCTTTTCTTCTGCCCTTGCCCTTGCCCTTTCCAGAGCTCTCGGATGGACCGTCTTCGCCCTCGCCATCACCGTCGTGCCAACTGCGACGCGACTTCGGGACTTTGACCTTGATATGGGGCTCTACCGCGTCGTATACCGACACCTCTGCGAGTAGTTTGCCGGACAACCAGTCCCAGATCTTCAGCATCGGGTCGCCTCCTCCCGAGACCAACACTGAAGAGTTGAAAGGAGGGATGTACAGGGCCGAAACGAACCTATCTCGCAAGTCATAAGCACAAGAAGAAACGGGGAAAGCCAATACCGACGGACTTCTCGTGGCCGAGGCAATATCGCTCGATAACGTAGCCTTTTGGGAACCAGCTGACTCGGATGTGCTCGTCTCGGTCGGCGGTTACGATGTATTGTTCGTCCGGTGTGAGCAAGTATGTTGTGAGCATAGATGCATGACCCAAGACCAATGTGCCATTGGAAGGGTTCTCGTGCGCCGTTAGGGATCCTCGTTTCGATGCGCCAGGTTGACTTGTCGAAGGAGCGGGTGAAGGATCTGGGTGCAGTGGATAGCTGACTTTGGTTCAGAGCCTTGTGTCTTCGCTCGAATGGCAACTCCTGTCTAGCACGTACCTGAAGATGTCGCCGAACTTGTCACTCACTACGATTGTTTGCCCATCGCGAGTGAAGCCGATCTCGGTAGGCTTCTTGGGGAGTTCTCTGTTTGGAGCGTCTGGCTTCAGCAGGTCCGGCGCGCAAGAGAGAATCTTTCACACCTCTCGCTCAATAGCTGGAGATTGTCTCCGACCCGCCAGACCTTCAGCCGTTTATCGTCCCCCGTGGTAATTATATGGGTAAAGGTCCCATCGACAGAGGAGCAGCGGATCGGCCCTGATTTCAGTAGTTGTCCCTGGACCTCTTCATCGAGCTTAGTTGTACTGTGTGTGATCTCGCCGGTGCTTGCTCGGGAAGACTTAGCCAAGATCACGCGGAAGGCGATGTGAGAATACTTACTGGCTGTTCAGCACGTGAAAATGCGACCCAGATACCGCTAGACTCTTGTCTTCCCCGAGGATGAGTCGCGAATATGGGAAGTGAGCCATCTTAGTATCGCGGCGGAAGCGCAGGAATGCTCAAGGAGAGTCCCAAGAGAGCATTACGGAAAATGACCTCACTGTTCGTCCTGCCGGTAGAATATGTAACGCCCAAAGCCACCCATGACAACTCTCTGTTAGTATATCGGTTAGTACACGCGCCTGTCATTTCACTGGCCGCGCGAAAGCGGGGTTCGACTCCCCGACAGAGAGCGTCATCTTTTTTGTTGATGTGTTCGCTGTGCTCGTGTAGGTAGTGTACATAGGTAGGTCATCAATGGCTCAATTGAGACCTGATGGAAATGGCCAGGCTTTACATATGAGACTTATGGTATCACATCGTTTCCTCAATTATCTTATTGGAGGTTGCATAAAGCTCGCAGACATACTGTATTGATTCGAATGCCAGTGATGGCCTTGTGAAGCGATCGAAGAGAAAGATGGCATAGTTTTATCATGATCGTACTTCCCTAGCTATTTTTGTACACCAAGGACCTCTCATCGCGAAACATGGCAGCCACTCGTCAAGAGCCAATTGAAAGAGACCCAGCCCAGAGTAGAATGGCTCCTGGGAGACAGGGCTGTAGAAGCCCACCGTTTTGAAATCCGTATGGTTGTCGTCAGGAGTCAGCAGCACGCGGAGGTCCGAGACGTGCACCATACGGTCATGCGTAAGCCCGAAGAACGAGGGAAACTCTGGCGCAACACCGCATCTATGGGATACACCGGTGAGTTATTCTGACCAGGCTAAGGTGCGGTATGTCATCGGACTCGGTGAGCGACATACCGTGGCACCGTTACTGTCGGTTCCCGATGCGGCGAGTTCGGCTCGATGGAAGCCAGCCCCATAGTCCTCCACGGATCGACTGCCGCGGAACCAAACGCCTCAGTCAGCGCTCGTTATCACAAGAGGCACCTGGATGAGAGAGCGTTACATTCACCGTTCGTGAACAGGACATTCGACGGGGTCATGTTCCAACCACCGTACTTGTTGACCTTCTCAACCGCCGGAGAGCGAGGAAGACCCTGGGGGAATGCGGTGTTGCACTCTTCCTGGAAGCGCTCCAGGGAGCGGAACGAAGTCTCAATGGACAAAGGGTTGTTGGGATCGCCGCGCTGGTAAAACCCTGTTCGACGTCGTGTGTCAGGCGACCGACTCACAATGACGGACGATAACTTCCTACATACCATACTCTGAGCAGTACTGCCACATCCACGACCTGTCCTGAACGGGGTCGTCGGGACCGCCCGGGATCGCATCGTAATTGACCTCGCGGATCGCTGCGAGAAACGCGTCGAACGCGTCATGGATACCAAGATTCGCGGCGAGGCCCGTCTCGAAGGGCGTAATCGTCGCATTTCGCGTCTCCAGGACGTTGCAGAACGGGAGGACGGAGGCCTCAAAGCCGTAGTACTGCGATATTTTACCATCTGGCCGCACCGCATCAACAGCATAATCAGGCCTACCTGATAGAAGCTGAGAGGGTCCATGAGTACCCCCGCGGCGCTCACATCGCTCGCGTTCGCCGCAGCCTCCCTCGTAACGTCGTCCGACCGCGCGCTCAGCAAGCGGAACTTGAGGTCCGCCCTCTCCTCCGTGGTGCCGTTTCGGAGCGTGTCGTCCACAAAACGCGTCACTGCGACCCAGTCAGCGGAGCAGTTGCGCGTGAGGCTGCGCTCTGCGGCCTTGTAGTACGACGCCATGTCCACCTGGGCGTGCACGGGTGCGGAGGAGGCCCATACGGCGAAGATCGTCTCGGGGTTGCGTACCCGGAGCAGGGCGCCACGGACACCAGGATACGATCCGCCAAGCCAGACCCACGGCGTGCGGGAGGGATGGAGGATGTTGTTGGACGTTCCGTTCGCAAGGCCGTGCTTTGGGAGCGAGAACCTGTTTGCGAAGTAGACGACGTCTTCGAGGGCTTGCTCCGTGTTGAGGAACTGCCACTCTTCCGCTGTGGTGTTCTCCTGACGGAGGGTGCAACATTAATACGTTTACATCTCCATGAGCACGGGGTAGGTATGATGAGTACTCACGTTAACCGGGAAGGGGAGGGAGTCGCCGTAGTACCGATGTTCCCACAGGATCGCGACTCCATGGTACCGCTTTGCGAGGCGCATCGTCGCAGACAGGCCGTGGTACTCCTGCAGATAGTAAGGCAGCAGCGGTTCCGCATTCTGCTCCCCGGAATCAAACACTGCCCGCCCTCATATCAATGACGTCCGCCGAGGTACACGGCCTACCATTGACTCACAGAATACTGGCCCGCCGGCTTTGTAGTACGTGGCGTTGACCCAGTACCTGTTGTTGAACGTGCCCGGCGTACCCCCGAAGTGATCCAAAGGCATCTAGGGTTGTGTGGCGATCAGTACAGCGACCAACCGTCGTGGGGGCTCTATCTCACCTCGAAGAACCGCGCGGCATTTTGGGCAACAGCATCATCCCTCGGCGCCGGCAGGTGCTCGATGATGCGCATACTAGGCGTCAAACGCGCGCCCACGGCACCCGATAGACAGTAGAAAAGGACGAGAACAAAGACGAACGTAGGCGTCATCGCGTTAGTGACTAGCAGGTGCGCTGTCCATCTGGTATGCCATTGACGAAGCTATATAACAAGGTCAATCAGAGGCACGGGAGCACGGTGCTGATAGTGCAGGTATCGGGACCAGGAGGAGCACAAGATAACAGAGGGAGCATGATCCTCCTTCTCAGCTTCTCCTGCTGCCATGGCGGGGCGACGGCATCCACTGCCTGAGACGTACCGGACCGCGTACCCGCCGAAAGCTTCCGAACGAGGCAGCGCGATCATCCCAGCTTCAGAAAGGTGATATTGGAGAGATATATCCAAGCAATACTGTACACATTAGTGGGCCTATCATGGAGGGTGGTTAGTTGATCACTAAGCCAGTGGTATGCCGTATCGCTTCTTCTCCCAGTCTGCCCATTCGAAGATGGGCAGTGGATGCGCCTCGGTGTTGAACACCCAGCGATCCAGCGGTATGAGGTCACGGTCCTCGAACAGCAGATACAGATACTTGAGCCTATAGACGAGGAACGTCAGCCCATCGTCGCATGGGACGATAGCTAACGATACTACTCACGTCTCTGCTGTGAAGAAACTATGCCGTTTTGTCGTGAGCCCATCTGATTCCTTTAGGGACTTGTGGAGATACGTACCTGGGCATCTCGTTCTTGAGCCGCGCGGGCGACTTTTCGACGGAAGCGACGCTCGCGTATCCGCTCTTCGTCTTCGCCTCCTTCTCGATCGCGCGGAACACCGCCCAGCCGCGCTCCCGCCACACCTCGTCGCCCGTCGTCTTCCACATAATGTAGAAACTCTCGACCGTCTAGGCATCGCTTCAGTATAATCGCTCCAGCGCGTGGGAGATGCAATTGGGCACATACCTCCGGCCTGAGCAAATAGTCGTCCCGCGTCGCATGATAGTCACGGTCCCCAGACAGCTGAGGCGGCGCCTGCTTCAGGCCAGGCGGCACCCTCCCCGGGCGCCCCTTCTTCTCCCACTCTTCCACCAAGGCAAGCCACCGCCCGCCGTGCGGGTGCTCGCTGTCCACGGGCATGCGCGTCATGGACATCACGTCCGGGCCCAGCCCGGTCTCGTGGTCGGCGTACGTGATCCAGCACGTATACGCGAGCCCCTCCGCGGCCCACTGCTGCCGCTCGCGGTCGCGCGACGGGAGTGGGAGCGTGTGCGCGCCGAGGGCGAGCAGGCCCGGGAGGAAGCACGAGAGGTGCTCGAATGCGTGGCTCGGGCCTGTTGGGGTCGTGTCGGTCACGTAGAGCAGCTCCCGGTTGGGGGTGATGTAGAGGAGATTAGAGAGGATGGCGTCGACGTCGCGGAGGTCTGTGTGATATGATCAGCGGAGTGCGCGGTGTCATTGAAACGCGGCGCATACAGAGGTCGCGAGCTTTCGATTCCGACTGTGCGGTCAACAGCCATTGCTTGAGCAGGTATTCATGTGCGCTGTCCGCAAACGCGCCCACGGAGAACTGGTCTGTTGCGAGACCGGCAGATCAGAGAGGGTTCAATAAACTTGTACAGGACGTACGATTCGTAGGCCGTCCCGTAGTGACCGACCACTTCGTGGCAAACCTGCCGTCTTTGACGTCGGCTTCGTTCATGAGGTCCATAATGCGCTCGACCTGTTTTCATCAGTCATCGTGGATATAACACAGAGCGGATTCTACCAACTCGGTCAAAGTATTCTCGGCGACCTGTGAGATGAGCGAGATACTTGTACTCTAGCTGACAGCTGAGAGCTTCCGCCCACAGAATATCCGACCCAGTCCAACCAGTCCTCGTCATACCGCTGCACACTGTTGTGAGGTGATAGCACATATAGAACTTACTTGGCTTACTTACGAGACGGTGTTCACGGCATACATTGGCAGTCCATGGGTAGTGTTAAACGCCGGTAAGAGCATAGCACCGAGATCGTCCGCCCGAGAGAGCAGAATAGGCTCCCCAGAGAGAGCATATGCAGACAGAAGGCCACCGAGGTAACGAATGACAGTCTCAAAGAACGGAGCGAACTTGCCCTA
Source organism: Trametes polyzona (assembly GCA_022606195.1). NCBI lineage: Eukaryota > Fungi > Basidiomycota > Agaricomycetes > Polyporales > Polyporaceae > Trametes > Trametes polyzona. The sequence continues at coordinate 641,698 of JABYQF010000012.1, read as the reverse complement.
TGTGCACAGTTCAGCATATGCGCCGCATCGCGAATACTTCATGAATTTGTTTGAGCGCACCTCTGGCAAGGCGAAAGTCATATTCGCGAGAATGGGTATAGTCTCCCGGAACTCGTCTTCCAGGCCCATGATGAGCATCGTATCCAGGCTGTCCACCAGCGTCAGGCGCCAGCCGTTGAAGCTATTTCCGGAATCAGTGCTGCGCAAGGTTCGATCGCGTTCCTCGGAATACATACTTGTCCACAAACCCCTCCGAAACAGGCAAGAGCTCATCGTGCTCCCCCGCATGTCGAAGGTAGCCGTGATAGGCGTGCAGGAATGCATCTCTGACGGCGTCGGCACGCTCCGACCACGTTGTGGCTGGCCGCGCATGTGCTGGAGGGCCTCCTGGTGGGGGGCGTGGTGGGCCGGCAAACGGCGGCGGAGGCGGGCGTTGACCAGGTGGAGGCGGAGGTGGTGGTGGGTAGTGATGGCCGCCGTCGGGATAGGATGAATACAACGAATGGTCGCTGACACCATAGTGGGCGAACACCCAGAGGAGGATAGTGGCAGCGGCACCCAATGGTATGAAGCGGTATACCCGCTTGCTTCTGAAGAAATCCATCTGGTACGCACCACCTAGTAACCGGGACCGGACAGTGAACACCACGCAACAAGACCAGGCGGTTCAGCACACGCCGTCAAGCATATAGAGCCAGACCCAAGAAAGATGATGCGAACAGCCGGGCCGAATGGGTACCCCCAGGCTCCTCCCCACCGCGCACTGAGAGTTGAAGGGGGGCTGATCCAAGTGAGAGGGTGAGAGGCTAAGTCCTGTAGCGTAGTCGATGCTGCATCCGAGAACCATGCACGTGCTACATCCTAACCGACATTCCCCCCCGACAACTCTCAGTGACGGCTGGCGCCAAACACAGGTAAATACACGGAGCCCGGAGAAAAGACGCTCAGCACCGTCCCCATTTGGGCTGCCATCAGCCGTGAGCGCCTGTTAATTATTGTGCTTTTCTGCTTCGGTGGCTGAGAGTCCGCGCGCAGACGCTCAGTGGGCTTGATGAAAGTGCGCTCGCGCAAACAATAGCTCCAGTATTGGTACTCTGAAATATAATCATGTATCTACATTGGGAAAGGGCCCGATAAACATTGCGAGAAAGCATCACCTTGAGGGAAACGATGAAGGCTTCGAACCATCGCGCGGCGCGCGTCACGCATGCCAGTGCACGAACCGGGCGATCACCCCGCCCGCAAAGAGGACAGAGAGCGGCCAGGGTGCACTTGCTGGTGTCTCAAGCTGAAGATATTGAGGACAGAGCATCTCTCTGAGCTATGCGGTGGAGAATGCCTGGATGTGTTCCTTTCGATACTGGATATCATCAATGCAAGACCCCACTGTGTGTCAGGAGCAGCGTGCGCGATCCTGTGACCTTTGGTCGCGCGACCCAACGCGCTCGCGAGTAATGCCATGATGTTAATTAAGTATAATACACATCTTATGTGGGGTGAATCACTGCAGGCATGCGGTACCGTGTGATGCCATCTATAAGCCCGCGCGAAGCCGTGTAGAGGTACATATGCATATAGTACATCATCGGCGCCACCGCACCTAAGCCAACAGGCCTCGTCTCCTGCCGCAACCACCCTTCATCAGCGTGACCGCTGGGTAGAATTCATCGCGATGGTCTCTGATCATGAACGAGCTCAGAAAACCGCGCGTAAATTCTGAGTCTGAGTCGATGCATGCACGTTAGGGGACCTCTCTCGTCAAGCCCACTGAGCGTCTGCGCGCGGACTCTCAGCCACCGAAGCAGAAAAGCACAATAATTAACAGGCGCTCACGGCTGATGGCAGCCCAAATGGGGACGGTGCTGAGCGTCTTTTCTCCGGGCTCCGTGTATTTACCTGTGTTTGGCGCCAGCCGTCACTGAGAGTTGTCGGGGGGGAATGTCGGTTAGGATGTAGCACGTGCATGGTTCTCGGATGCAGCATCGACTACGCTACAGGACTTAGCCTCTCACCCTCTCACTTGGATCAGCCCCCCTTCAACTCTCAGTGCGCGGTGGGGAGGAGCCTGGGGTACCCCGCGCTACACAGGCAATGCGGGGAAGCTCACGACAAGAGAGCAAGGAAGACGAGGGAGAGACGATCGGCGTGCGAGTGCCGTGCAGGGCGAAACATGGGCGCATGCCGGCGGCGGAGACTCGGAGCCATGCTGGCAGGCCGTCGCCAAGACTTGTCCCTCCCGTCTCCGAACAGCCACCGCGCCCTCAGCCGCTTCCCTGGTCCCGATCCCTCTCAGATCCGTACCTTCCACCATCCGATATGGCAACCGTAGAAGAACCCTTGCGGCCGTAGAGTGCGTGGAGCTCTGCACAGGGAGACTGGATATCCTGGGCGTCACCTGCCGGACATGATGGCTGTGGCTGGATCAGTGGGACGCCTGTCTGACACCACTACTTACGGTCTATGCGCGACTGGCAAGACGCGCCGCAAATCGACGATAGCCATGCATACCGCTATGCTGCCTTGCATCATAGAAGTCATCAGCTGGTCGTTTCATGATTAGGAACAATCTTCAGAACCCCTGGGCACTGGTGATAGGTTTAGAACAGGCCTACTTATTCGGCTTCTACGGGATTTAGTATGTGAATGTACATCTTGCCCTCGTTAACAAGGCGAGATGGCCGAGCGGTCTAAGGCGCCAGACTAAGGATCTGGTCCGAAAGGGCGTGGGTTCGAATCCCACTCTCGTCAGTTATCATTTTGCTTTTGATTCGTTCATCCCTTGAAGTCGTCGGAGAGTGTGGTAGATGCATTGAGAATGTGGGAGAGCGCGAGAGAGCGCGAGGGTACGGACGGACTCGCGATGTGCGACTAGACGCCCACATCTGTGCTCCGGATTCGGGCATTACGCGAGCATGTCGCTGACTTTCCGAGTCCCCGCATCTCCGCATCTCATACTTATAACCTTGGACCCGTCCTCTGTCTTCCGATCATCCCCATAAGCCATGTCCTCCACCAACGAATCGTCGGGGCCCTCGAAGTCGTCCCTTCCACCGGGCATGGTCATTGGCCCGGATGGCAAACCTTGCAAGATCTGCACGGCGTTTCGCAACTGGAAACCACGCGTCGACAAGCCGAAGCAACAGTCACAGTCTACGAATCAGGGCTCATCCAGCCAGCAAAAGACGGCAGCCATGATGGCCGCGTTCGCGACCGGAACTGGCTTCGCGTCTGGCTCACAGCAAGCAGCCACCTCCTCAGCCACCCCCGCACCGGAGCCGGAACCGTATGTGCGTCCGGACTACTGCCCGCCCGACGTCGAACAGCTCGGCCGCGCGACGTGGACGTTCTTGCATACTACCGCGGCGTACTATCCGGACGCGCCGACGATGAACCACCGCGTGAACATGCTCTCGCTCCTCCGTGCGCTCCCGGTGCTGTACCCGTGCTCGGTATGCGCGACGCATCTGGGCGAGGCGATGAAGACCCGCCCGCCAGACGTCAGCGGCCGTGCAGCGCTCAGCCGGTGGTTATGCGAGCAGCATAACGAGGTCAACGAACGGCTGGGGAAGGAACGCTTCGAGTGCACGGTCGAGAAGCTGGACGAGCGCTGGAAGGACGGGCCTGCGGACGGAAGTTGCGACTAAGGGTAGCTGAGGTGTGTACATGTTGTCCGTCGCGCATGTCACGGAGATTGCAAAACATTTACGGATATGCGCCTTACAGAGCCTTCCGTAATTGTACCTGTACTCATTGTCAATCACCGCTCCACATTCGCTATCACTACCCCATCCTCATAGGGCGAGACGATGTCCACGAACCTGAGAGGGCTACCGGCTTGCCCAAAACAGAGAGGTTCGGCAAATCCACTGCGGGTGCTTACTCTGAGGCACGTCCGTAGTGCGAAACATCACAGCGCCATATTATGGTTACGTCGAACTCGCTCGTATCACACCACTGTGAGTCCCAGAACCAGTCCTCTCAGACTACGGCAACATATGTTGCGTCAGCTGACAGCCTTGGCCCGCTACAGCTTGGCTTGCTTGGTCAGTAGAACGACCTTGACACACAACGCATCTGCACATCGTCCGACAGCACCGGTTTGTGATGCCGCTAAAGTCTTGCTGTCTGTCCTCGTGGAGCCTGTAGCGACTGTTCTCTGTTTTTGCCCCTTCCGGCTCGTGCAAGCGGCGCCACGACAATGGGGTAATGTCCGTTGCAATCGCACTCCTTATGCATACCCTTCCCCGCACGAAGCCGGCCGGCGAAGATGCGAGCGGCTTTGCTCGGTCATCACATGGACGTCGTCCACCTGCAGAGTAGTCAAATCTCTTGAAGCAACGCATGTCCTTCTTTCTTTGGTCTTCTCAGTACCCTCCGCGTCGCCCGTGTGGTCGGTCCCTTAAAGCCTCTGGGATCTCATCGGTTGCTAGCACCCGTCCCCACCATCTTCCGCCAGATTCCTATTTAACCTACAACCCATCGTCATGACCTTCTCTGAGCTTCGCGCGCTGCACGCCGTCATCGGCCAAGCGATAGACGACATCGAGAGGGTCTACAAGACCCAGGATCCGCCGCTCGATTACCCGTCGCTTGACGTTCCGTACTACAGCGGCGAGAAGCACAGCCCAGAGGTCGAACGTGCGGAAGAGCTCAAGTTAACGCCAGCTGTTTTTGCGGCTGCGAACCAGCTTGTGGCTGCCTGCGGCCAGTTGACGGCGACGGTCCATCGGCCGTTCTTCCAAGTCGTGGAGGTCGTAATGGGGGTACGTCCCCTCTGCTCACTCTTTGACTTACACTATCCCAATGTATCATCAATCATCCATCGCCGTGCTCCCTATAGGCGAACCTCGTCGGCCTGTTCCAGCTGATGGAGCAGCTCCACATACCCGAGATTCTCCGCGAGGGAGGACCTGAGGGTCTCAGTACGAAAGACATCGCGGTGAAGATCGAGGAGGTGCGAGCCTCGCTTCCCGGTGCGAAGGGAGTCCCCATAGATCCCGCGAAACTTGGTAAGTCGGCTTCCGCTTTCGGCCGCTTCCTTAGGCTAGAAACTGTATTTCTAGGCCACATCTTGCGTGTCCTCGCGACCTACCATTGGGTCCGCGAGGTGACGCCCGACGTGTTTGCGAACAATAGGCTCACGTCTACTATTGACACCGGGAAATCGCTACGGGAGCTCGTAACCTCGTGAGTACTATCCATCGGTCTTGTCGATGGCGCCTACTCATCCTGAGCATCGGTGTTGACAGTCCACAGAAGAAGTATGACGGGACTGACGGAGTAGCCGCGTTCCTAGGGATGATGTGCGTGGTTCGTGCCTTTCATCATGCGCAATGCTCATGGAGCGATCACAGTACGGATGACCTCTTCAAACCCGCGTCGTATCTCTCGGAATGGTTGACAGATGGTGGACTTGCCGCGGAAGCGACGAACGGGTCGATCCTGAAGCTGGCCTACAATACGCCCCTGAAGCATTGGGACTGGCTGGAATTGCCCGGGAACGAGCATCGCCTAGCGCGCTTCGGACATGCGATGAACGGGACGCGCTCTTGGGAGGTCACAGAAAATATTCTGCACGGTGAGCTCTCCAGAAGAATGTTTGCTGGAGTCTCGGCCTCACGCTGTGGAACCGGCAGGTTTTGCGTGGAAGAAGCTCCCGAAAGATTCCGTCGTCGTCGATGTCGGCGGCGGGATTGGCTCCGTGTCGGTCATAGTGGCAGAGGAATATCCCGATCTCAGGTTCGCCGTCCAGGACCGTGAGGCGGTAGTCACAATTGCTCGCGAGGTGCGTCCATTATCAACCGCCCCGGTGGCATCTGTTCGTACTTCTTCTGACTGGACGCTCTCAGTCTTGGGGTACCAGTCATGCGAATCTATTCGACACTGGCCGCGTCACGTTCCATGTGCAGGATTTCTTCGAGGAACAGCATCCAGTCCAAGTTCCCGGAGTTGGCATCGTCGCACAACCAGCCGCCTTCCTCGCTCGCGGCGTCCTGCACGATTGGCCGGACAGAGAGGCTACGAAGTACGCGTTGCTCTCCTGCGTTTGTTGACGCTCTCAAATAATCTTCCGTACTTCAGGATCCTCTCGATACTCCGCCATGCGGCCGGCCCCCACACGAAGCTGCTCATAGTCGACAACCTCCTACCGTATGCATGCAGGGACGACAACAGCACAGCCAACGCTTCCAACACCAGCTCTGAGGGCGTCGTGGAGTCCCTCGTCCCCGAAGGATCCCCGCTCCTCCCCAACCTCGGCAAGGCGAGCGCGAACGGGTACCTGATGGACATCACCGTACGTGCCGGAGATGTTTCCCGCCTATGCGGTGGTGCTCACGAAACCTCACCTCGCAGATGCTCTCGCTGTACGATGCGAAGGAGCGCACACCCCTTGAAATGGACGCCATCACGAGGGCTGCGGGTTGGAAGATCACTCAGGTCAAACGGGCGGTCGGCTCGTTGTGGGCGTACATCACCGCGGTTCCCGTGTGATTTGAAGTTTACGCCTGTACTCGGACGCGCGATATGCCTGCGGCACCAAACTGTCGGGTGTGCTGTTGTCACTATCGTTTCGTTTGGCTCATGCGCGAGTGTGAAGTGTTAGATTTCGCCGGTATAAACATCTAAGCTAAGAGGTACGCCCGTTGTCTTGGTAGTTAGAAAAGTGTGAGCAACGTTGTTCGTCCATGGTACCAGGATGGGAGCGTTCGAGTCGGCAGGTTGCGAATGTTGCCGTGAATAGTATAAGATCAGATTACGATATATGTAGCCTCGCCGCCTCGGACTGGAAAGCGACAATGCGGAGATCGATCTGCTCGATCAACTAAGTTGTCCTCCTGCCTTCATCTTGCTCAACCCCCCTCATCGCTACTGAGAACGGTCCCCCCCCCCCTTTCGCCCTTTCCCCTCGTCGATTATGTCTGGTGCGACTTGAACACGCTCTAGGGTCAGCATGGATATGACCAGAAAGCCAATTTTTCGGGCTGCTGGCGTGAGTGACCGCTTGACTCGGTATACAATGCACGTCAACACCTTGGGACCGAACGCATCATCATATCGACAATCCCCCCGGTCGGAAAGTGTCTCATGAGTATCCTCATAGCTGTATGAGCCCGCTGCATGTCGATCGCTCCCTGGACACCGTCAGGCTTGGAGAAAACCCTAGAATGTGCAACACAGGATCCATCTATCAAGGTACCATCTTTACCTGTAAAGTGACCGAGCCCGCAGGCGTGTCAAGATGGGGACTCTGTCCCTTCTGTATCATGTCACCACCACGCTTTTCCCACTGCGTACTATCCAGTCGTCCGGCCGGAGGGCATTCTCGTGAGTCTTTCGCTTTGTCGTACGGATCAGTCGTACACTCATCACGACTTCCTCTTCACTGCCTCAGGTATTGAAGTCTCCTTGTACTATATGTCTTTGCAATGGCCTGCTTATAATGATTTTGGACTATCGAACCGTCAATCATGCTGTCGTCTTATTCCGCTGTCGATGTCACGCGCTTCCTCCCACTTCGGACGCCGTGGAAGCACTTCTACCGAAAGCTGCGGAAGGGACGATTTGCGCGCCTTCTGACCTAGCAACTACATGCCGACGCCTATCTAGTGGGAGGAACGCTTTAATTGCAGTTCTACCTGTCGTGAGTGAATCCACCTGCTTCGTCTCTACGGCCGCATGAACTGATCGGTCTGTTGCGGGGAAATTCTCACTAGAATACCCGCGATGATCATGGTCCAGATATCGGCTGAACACGGGCAGGTTGTCCCCTGCGCCGAACGTACCATATTCCAATGACATCACGTCGGTCGTAACGGCCGCAACGCGAGATCCTCGCGCCTTTCCCCCGATCTCCTCCCAGGCTTCACGACAAGGCGATCCTCAACAGCGTTGTCGACAATCACGGGCGCACTGCCAATACATTCGACGCGCGCTTCAGAGGCCTCTCGCAGGTAAATATTCCACTTTCATGAGTCGTAGTGAAGACATCAACCAGACAGTTTTCTCACCGTCTTCGCGATACTGGTTGGAGGCGTCTTCTGACGTTGTAACAATCTAGGGGTCACATACATGGACAACACACGTTCTTTGCCCACCATCAAACGCCCTCTACTCAGAAGCGTGTCGCTCGAACCGGAGGCGCTGGACATCGTTCGTCGTTTAGCGACCGCGCCCCCCTCAAAATTCGAGATAACCGCACTCCCCTTGATGCAATGGTCGCGCGAACACTTGCGTGGCGTCCTCAGCACCCAAGAGCGCGACAGTGCATAGAACGAGCGCCTCATATCCGTGGAGGGCATCATGCCACGGTGCGTACTCGAGCTAGATCCAAGGCGCTGCGGAGACACTCAACGACATGACGGCGAGTGGGGGCGACTGTAACGATTGTGGTCCTTGAGGTCAGAGGCATCGCGATGTAAATACAATGGCAGAGGAATGGTACAAGAGTACAAGATCCGCGAAGGTGCGTCCGTACACACGTAGATAACCACGTCGAAGCTAAATTGGATGGGCGCCGAACTAGGAAGACCAAGCCACCTTCTCCAATATGGCGAACATTTGATCGACGGTAACGGCTTGATCAGCGCCGGGGTTCAGGCCCTGCTCGTGCTCGGCTGGGTCTGCGCCTCCGAGCTCGCGCGCCGCGCGCTGCAGAAGCATCGGATCGATGGTCAGTGGTGCAGCCGCGAAGCCGAGGGCCTGGGGGTTCTGCTCCTGGAGAGGGCGGCTGGGCGTGGTATTGCCCGTGGTCGATGGGACCCCGTGCGCGGAGGGAGGACGCCTGGAGGCCTCACCGCTGCCGGCTGCCGTCCCTGGGCTGACCTCACTCTCGCGCGCGGTTGGATGGGACGCCAACGTTTGCGGTGCCGGGGCGCGCGACGCGTTCTCAAGGTTTTGCGGCTGAGGTCGGATGCGGTCGATATGCGTATCCAACTGTTGGAAACCGGCGGCGGAGTGACCACCGCTCGCGGGCTGAGGTGAGTGTATCCTGGCTGGTCTGGACACGGAGGCATGCGAGCCGAAAGTCGCGGCTCCGCGCCCGCGCAGACCATCCACGGTGCCGGGCGGGGATGGGTGGATTGACTGTGGCGGTACAGTCGTTCCTGCGAGTAAGGCCGTCAAGTCGTGAGCGTTGTTGCTGCACGACCAGGCAGCATTATACGCAAGGTCGAGGGGCGCCGGCGGCGCTGCTCTATTGTGTATTAATGTTGTCTGGTTGTGCAGCGACGGTGTTCCCGTCGCCGCACATCCGGTGAAGACCGAGCCCACTTGGACGGGCAGGTCGGTTGATTGCCAATTCATGAGATTGGTGTCGAGGACCGCAGCATGTGCGCTCGTTGACGCCCCACGAAGGGAACGCGAACGATCGTGTCCTCTCTCTTGAGCGATCTGCTGATAACCCTCGAAGACGGGTTGTAGTCGCGGTGTTGGGACATGGTATGGGCGGTAACTGCGAGGATGACGAGAAATCGTCGGGGGCATCGGGTGTTTTGGGGGGGATGGCGCCAAGTCTCTGAATGCGTATCTATCGGAGTCGTATCGATCCATGAGGACGTCGTAGTTCCGACGCATCGCGGGATTTGGAGAAGCCAGACCAAGACTTGCATCGGTGGCAGGGGTGGTGGAGGTCGCCACCGGCCACGCGCGCCCATAATGAAGGCCAGCGCCACTCTCCATTGGCATGAGGGACGCGTTGGGTTGTGATATCGTCTCGGATAGCATATCTGGTGAGAGCGAGGGCTGAGATGTCCGGTTCTCAGACCTTAGGCTTGTATCTATGGAGGGCGCGTCGGGCGAGGTGGCTGGGGTGGAATCTGGGGGAGAATCGCTGCCCGTAGAGCCGATCGAGGACGGCGGAGTGGCCGATTGCTGACGACCTGTAGGTGGCGGGGGAGATGGGGCGCTTGAAGGGGCGGCGTTCACGTTCGGAGTCGACCATGGATACTCGGGAGTGGGCGCTACCCAAGGCTCCGGCCTGGCACCTATCGGGAGGGACTCGATGCGCTTGAAGTACCCCTGGTGGCGCACGGTCAGCGATTGCCCTGGCCATACAGTCACCGACCCATCGTACCCGGTAATGATTATCCCACGACGGCCTATCTGGCAGTTCCGGGGAGGTGTTCGACGGTGGCGCGGTATCCGTCGACGTCGGGGAAGTCGACAGGACTGCCGGGGGACTCGGCGGCACAGTAGCATTCGGCTGCGCCACGCTCTGGGAGAGTCGCCACGAGCTGATACTCTGTCGAGCCTAACGATCACGATGCGCGTCGTCAGATCCAGATGCCAGAACCCGACCGGCACACGACAGACGACGTACATTTTCCAGGCCTCCCATCGCTCGGACAAGATTGATTCGAATGGGTTCACGGTTATCGTCGTATTGTGGGGGTTGATTATGTCGCGGACGGCGTCGCGGAACTGCAGGAACTTTGGGTGGCGCCGACTGGGGCGCGGAAGGAGGCGGTTGTCGCTGTTTAGCACGGTGGCGGCGTTGTGCGGGCTTCCGGTGAGGCGGCATGATGGGTTATGGACGGAGTAGTGTTGCGGCGAATTCGTAGGTATCTTTCGCTCTGGCTGCGGACGTACGCACTGACAGAGTGTGCGGGATGATGGCGCGGTCACGTCGAGCCCGGGAACGCCTAGGGTATTTATCACAGACGACCGTGGAGAACACATTCCATATGCGAGGGCGCACGGGATTGTTCGTACTGACGCACACGGAGCGCATGTGAACATGGAAGCCTAGGAACTCCAGAATGTCGTGGGATCTCGTGCAGTGCCCCGCTAGAGTTGAGATGAGAACATGACTCCGACGCGTTCCCACACGTTCCGCTTTCAGTTCAGGAGGGACGCCATCGTGGCTCTCTCCCAGTATGTTCATACTACAACCTCAGCAATTGCTCCGTACCCGCCTGGAGCTGTTCGGAGGCTGCTTCTCACTGGGGAATGCGGGGAATGGGAGAGGTGCCCCTAGTGGCAGGCGGCGCCGCGAGGTACGTAGTTATTATGTAGTTGGGCACGGCTCCGATCGTTGCATGCACGCAACATCTCCACATCGCTCGTCTCTTTCATGAAGACATACGAGTACAGCCCCTCCAAAGGTAGCAGGACAAGAAGGCGACTAGAACTCGACGCGCGTGCCATCTTCGGAGGAACCAGGACGTGCGACTCTGCTCGCCCCGACAAGGAAAGGATGAGTCGGGTGGCCTGGCCCGAGTACCAAGAGATTACGACATATCAAGGCTCGAACGCCGCCTATCTGCGAGGGTGGTCGGACAGTCGGGAAATGGGCGCACCAGTGGCAGGTACCTGGCGCGCGCAAGACCTGAATGGGGCCCCGGGGGTTTACCGGACCTGGACCCTAGGATCGCGCTCACAATCCCAGAGAGCGACGGTCCAGCGATTTTGATCATGCAGCTGGCATACTTGTCAGCGCATGTTTGTTTCGGAACGATTCGTGTCTGGCAGGCGCTGTTTGACGCCATCGCAGACGTGAGTTCATCACAATTCACGAAACTTCCTCTATCTTAGCCCCTCCCCTGCCACCATCGCCCTGACCGACCCTCTTGACGCTCTGCCCACTGCCCGCCGACACAGCCTGCTTAGCCTCCTCGTCCAGCGCCTTCGCCTGCATCACCGCCTCGTCCGCGAGCATTCTCAGCATGGGCGCCGGAGTGCCCAAGACGTACGCCGCGTAAAACGTGAGCTTGTGCACGACGTGGTTCGGCTTCGCTTTCGACTGCGGCTTCGACTGTGGCGGCGGCTGTGCAGCTTCGGGTCCCGCGCGCGACTCGTCGAAGAACTGCGCGAGGTCGGAGAGGACGCGGAGCGCGTTCGCGCTCGGGTGTGCGTCGAGCTCGGATGGGGTGAGCGCGGACCCGGGTTCTGGGACGACTGTTACTTTGGCGGGCCGCAGGAGCAGGGCGGTATCTTTGAGAAGGAGCGAGAAGAATTGCGGATTCATGTGGCCCTATATGGTGTTGTAAGCGGCGAGTAGAGGTATAAGATCAAGGGCTACTTACGAGGGGAAACCGCGACCATAAGTCCGTTACGACGCCGGAGAGAGAGGAGTGCACCAGTGTCGACTTGCGGTCTGTCAGGAAAGGCACGAGTCGTGAGATCGTACGCTTCACTTCGTCGTAATTTGGATCGGTTGCTGGTAGGGATGACAATGGGGATACCGCGAAATGGCGGGTAATGTACGCGTAGGTAATACTATGCCACTTTATGAGCTTTCATCCCACCTGACAGGAAGTGATTGCAAACACTTACCACACGGCGGAAATATTGTACAACAGTAGAGGTCCGCTCAGCGCATTGTTTGCAGACTGTTCCACGAGTGGAGGTGGAATTTGCATGATAGGAGGTCGCGAGCCATGACTTCGCGTTGCTTCTGTAGACACATGTTTTGAGTCTGGTTCAGTAGGTGCTGTCCACCAGGGCTCGACGCGTTCCCTTTCCAGCTCCTCACTCGCCAGAAGCTGTTTGGCGAGATCGCTGTCTGGGTCATTCAACGCGCGCATGAACTTGTCGCGCTCCGCAGGAGTGAGGGCCGCCCACAATTCCTCGTATGAGGCGGAATCTGCACAAAAATCATGTTAGTAGTCTGTTATGGTGGTTACCTACGGCGAGAAAAACTGTACCGAGGTCAATGTTTTGTAGCCGATGCTCGAGGTCATCCGCATCATCTTCGTCGTCGTTGTCAGAATCTCCGAGAAGCGGGCTATCATCGAGTGCGTCCTCTTCGAACCGCTTGAGTAGCTCCAACATTCTGCGCTTCTCTTCGACGTTTGCAGAGGGCTCAGACTTGACGTCGAGCTCGACCTCCTTCCTGTAGAATGACTCCGAGCAATCGCCATGTTTCTGGCGGGCAATCAATCTTATGATTCGACGATCACTGCAGAGAACACATAAAACACACCTCGGAACGAAAGCATACTAAAGAACAGTACGGGATGTTGCAGCGCGGACATGTGTAGCGCGAGAACTGTCGTCGGCAACTGTGAGTGGTTTCAGGAAGACCGGCCGGTGTCCGGGGAAACATAACACTTACATTGCGCAGGGTACGGTGGCCACCGATTCGGTCTCTGTGGAAGATGCAATGACGGGTTCTATGTTATCTTCCGACATGGCTGTTACTGCGCTTTATAGGATGAATCAACCGCGCAGTTGTTTGACTAATATATACTTGGAGACAGTTAGCGGCAAGAAGGGGTATACCCTAACCCTAGACTAGGTGGGCAAGATCAGACCTACGGGCGCCTGTTGAGGATGTTGACCGTGTTTGCGTCAGTGACCGCGCTCACGCTGCCGTTGCAGGTGTCTCCGACTTAGCCATCGTCCACGATGAGTTTCAAGAAAAGGTGCGCTTTACTAAATCAGGATGTGGAACCCTGTCTGATATATGGCATAGTAAACTCGACCTGCTCATCCGAGTACGCTACTCCAACCCGCTACCTGCCCCGCCATGTCCTCCCAAGCTCCTCAATATACCCACCGACCCTCTGCGCTACGCGCGCCCGGAGTTCCTCGATGAGATTGCTGCAAGCACACCCTTACCTATGGTCGTCGATGGCGAACTCGGTATGCCTCTCGACTTGTCGCATTGGGATTGTCTATGGGAGGAGAACGGGGATGATTCTGGTGCGTCGCAATCGATCCATAGCGTGCCGACATACGTCTGTTCATAACAGGTCGCCACCTCCTACGACAGAGCTGAACCCGGATCCGAACAACCCCCCAAACTGGACCCTGCCGACCAGTTCCTCCTCGGAGACCCTGCGTCAACAGCAACCCCGTTCCTCGGGACATCTACCCCTGGCGCGACAACGCCCGCTGCTACTATGCCACACGTAGCATGGCTACGAAGGACAGAGTACCTCAGTCGAGAAAACGCCTCGCGCGCCTCATCCTCACAAGACATGTACGTCTTGACTATGTCCGGCCTGCACGCCTGCTCACATCTGCCTTCGCCAGCAAACACAACCAGGACAACTCGATCGACGTCTCGCGCGACGCGCAGCTGCGCGACATTGACGCGTCCTTCGCCGCCATCGAAAGCTCCGACCTCGCGTCCCTCAGACACCCCACGAAGCCCGAGCTCACAGCGGTCGAGGCGTTCGAGATCTTTCCCGACGCAGAGATTTGGGCGAACGCGTATGACCTGTTCCGCTTCTCAGAACGTCCCGGAGACAGACCTGTGGATGTGAGCGGAACATTGACGATTCTAGGTCTGAATTGAGATGCTCACGCGTCGCGAAACGAACAGGTGGAGGATCCACGTCTGGACTGCGCCGTGCTCCGACCCATGGAGGCAGACGGGGACCACTTCCTCGCGTACTACCTCACGAAAGAGGACGAAGACGCGATCGAGTTCAAGCGAAACCGACTCGCGCGCTCGCCTGACGATCCTCCCGAGGATGAGGTGCGTCTCCGTTCTTGACATACTTGAAACCTCACTGACTTCGCACATTTGCACGTTTTTGTTAGCCCACTCATTTCCACTTCGTGCGCGACTACGAGACCGTCAAGGTCGAGCAGGAAGTGCCGAACGAGTTCCTGCTCGTGCTCGACGACGGTATGGAGGACGAAGACGACGTCGACGGCAAGAAGCGCGCGCAAGCGCGGCCAAAGGGCGCGTACTACAAGAACATCGAGCGCAAGATGCTCCTCAAGAAGAAGCGCGTGAACGTACGTCCACACCGCGCTCCTCGCCCCACTCCTCTCATGCTTCGTGCTAACGCATCGGCCCGCGCTGCAGACGTACGAGGCGTACGGCGACAAGTGGGACGTCGTCAAGCTGACGCACACGCCGATGAGCGCGGAGGAGGCGCAGGAGCGCGAGGACGCGCTCGCCGAGGTCGTCGACCCGCTCTTCCCGCTCGCGCGCGGCGATGCGGACGCGGACGCCGAGGGCGAGGTCGACGAGCACGTCGCCGGGGTGAACGGCCACGCGCATAACGGCGCTGAGGGCATGTCGGAGAGCAGGCGCCAGGAAATCATCGATGCCGTCGATGTCTTCGGGGAGGAGTGAGCCCTGGGCGCGCTGTGGTGCCGGGTTTCAGGCCTGTGGGTTGGCAGCTTGATGCGTAGGCGGGTTGTTGTGTATATGTATGTTTCGTGCTAGTGTACTCTCGATTTGCTTTCGTAATTTGGGATGAGTGCGATTGGGTGAGGGGCGTTGTTGGGACACCACTGTATGTGTTACCCTCCCACGAACCTACGATCTTGCCACAACATAACACTCATGGCAAGTACCAACCGGCGCATCGTGCGTCGCTATAGCTTATAACTTCTATTAGAGTACAAGGTGAATTGCATCAGGTGCTGGACGTCGGCGCCGCTGCGAGCCAGAAGGGAGACCGAAAGGTCGCGGTCACTCTCGTTCCTCCTCTAACCCTCCTTCACGAGCACAATACTCTCTCTAGCCCGTCCCAGCAGTCGCGGACTCGGACATTCCATCCTCTCGGTCGCGCGCACCTTCCTCATCGTCGTCATCTCGCCGCCAAGTCTGCAGCTCAGAGGGGCCATGTAGAGACGACCCGAGCGAGCCGACGACCCGCGCGAAGTCGAGGGTGCCACCGAGGGCCGAGGTCGTGGCGAAGATGGTGTCCTGGGAGTCCAACCGCATCGTTTTCCGGTTTGCCGTTTGGAGGTCCAGGAGGAAGCGCGAGACGAGGACGGCGGTGACTCTGGCCGTATTCGGTTCGTCGGTGAGTGTGATCATAGTAGAGACGGAGTATGGCCGTGGGACGTACGGTTCGGTGAGAGTGGTGACCTGGCTCGAGGGGTCGAAGGGGATGACGAACTGGGTGACGACAGTGAGGATCGAGAAGTTGGCGTGAAGTTAAGATCGCACCGAGACCAAGGTGAGCGTGAGGTGGAGGGCGTTCAGTATGAGCAGCACTCTGCGTGCAAAGTCGGGGATGTCAATGACCGTCGTCAGTCGGGAACGTCGACTCTTGCTGCTCACATGAAGTATATCGTGCCTGTATGTGTCTGTTCACAACATGCCCCTTGAGTGGTGGAAATACTAGGCTTACCGTCGCGCAGTAAGACAGTGGAGAGCGACATCACTCCGCGCATGCCCTCCCCTTCATGGAAGAATCGCCGATGCATCGTGAGCCATGTGACAGCAATGACGAGCGCGTCCGCGATTATGAGCGGTACCCGGGAAGCGAGTGTCACTTCTGGAAGGTCAGTGGGGTGGCAAAGGAGATATTGTAAAGCGCACATACGCCTATACGCAGCTCAGAGTGAGCGCATAGCAATGAATCAAGGAACGATAAAACTTACGCTTGGGCTTGCGGAACCGTAAGCGACACCTGGACGAGGCATCCGAAGGTTGGGTCGTGACTCCCACTCAATCCGTAGCTGTACTGAGCCTATCAGGGGGGATAGACGCGTGAGCAATTATGCCGTACGATGTGAATTTGACAAACGACTGACGAAGTTAACGCCCATTGGGACGAGCGAAAGAATAAATATCAGCGTAGGCAAAGGCCAACGTTGCTCCAATAGCGCGAACGCGCGAAGTCCGGAAAACGCTGCGTTTTGTCAGTATGGGCCTGCGGCACCCGCGCACAACACACGTACCTGCCCACGGGAGGTACTGGAGAAAATGTATGACAGATTGCGACTTGACCATGACAGCACAACTGCCACGAATCATGAGTCGACATGTACCGTGACGGCTTCGTGAACAGCATATACCTCTGTTTGATATCAGTCACATTTCTGAACTTCTGCAGAAAACCGGCGATTAACTACATACCGCGTCGGACATAGGGATATACTCGCACATGACGAGGATATAGCCCAACAATAATAAATACCTATTCGACAAGAAGAGGATAGATGCACCGGTGAACTTTGGCACCCAGAACAACTCCACTTCTTGGTCGAAGGTGATTAGGAACTCATAGACGAGCAAAGCTGTGGGGGCCTATTAGGGCATGCCGCGGAAGGCCGGGCCTCTATTGTCGCAGATACACGCGCACCCATTACTGCAATGAGACAGCGGTTATCCACGTACCTGCCGGCATATGTCAGTGTGTCTGGGAGGGGAAAGAACCAGATTGTGGGCCACATACAAGCTATCGTACACTTCAATCAAGGCGGAGTCATCTTGGGAAGACATGTATGCCCGTATACGCAGGGTGTGTGCGAGAACGAGGGGGGTTGGGAAGACAGCCTCTCGTCCGACTCGGCCTGCAAACGCGTTGCTACTATCTGACTTGAGGGACCCTTGATCGCAAATTTGGCCCATCACGGAGTGGATGGCTCTAACCCCCCTTGGGACGTGCGCGCGTTCACGCTTCCGCTTTGACTGACTACGTACGTTGAGCGGCATCATCGGGGAACCACCAGACGAGCGCTCAGTGCTGTTCGCGAATCCATGGCGTCGCAGGTCCGGCGATGCACGGTGAAACTGGCTGCATTTAGAACATTGATGGTCCCTGCAGGAGGAACTTGGTATGTGGTAAATAAGTCGGATGGTATGCACACATCCTGCTCGACTATGCCGGCAGCGCAGCGCTGGCCACCCATGGCTTGTTCGTTGATAGAGGCTAGAGGGGTTCTCGGGGAGCCGTTGCATTTAGAACATCCGACCCTGACGGAGTCTCTCGTCGCCGTGGAGTAACATGTTCTGACAGAATAAGAGGCTATTGTCGCGCACTAGAACTCGGTCAGATAGAATAGCATCAGGCTGTGCGAGGCGTACAAAGGTCGACGTTGCCAATCAAGTTACAGAAGGACAGCATGTGGGTGTAGACGCCCGCGCGGTTCGGAGTGCTTTCGGAGAGAAATCGTGAGAACTCGGGACGTCCGGTTCCCACGGGGGTTAGGCGCGCCTGCAGAGCTGCTCGTCGTCGACGTCGTCCGCCAGCACTTCACCTCCATCGTCCATGGCGTCCAGGATTGCCGTTACCTCCCTCAGGGCGTCAGGTACGACATCCCCATAATACATCTTTGCGCCTGTGACCGACAATGCACGTATAGCCTCCCGAGTAAGGCCTCAGGTCGTCTCCGCCATCCCTCGGGCTCTCACCGCGTGAGTGCCCAGCGTCATGCCCCTGCACATACAACTCGAATTCTAACCGTCATATCGCGCGTCCGTGTTATGGATATCCAGCCGGGGTATGGCCAGCTCGTCCAGCAAGCCCCCGCCGGAGGAGCGTGCCGCGGAGATCATCAACAGCCTCCCCTCCTCCCCCAACCTCGTCACGAAAACTGGCTCCGTCATCCTTGGCACTGGTCTCCTCGCCACTGCCATCTCCCAGGAGCTTTACGTCGTCAACGAGGAGACCGTCATTGCTGCTGGCTTCTTCATCCTCATTTCCTTCATTTACAAGGTATGTCTCACCGCGCGTTTTATGCGGACTCGGGAGAGCACGCGTGCACTCTACAAGTGTTGGCGAGCCAGGGTCATGCCCTCTCTGCCCTTGGTAAACGCCATGAACCCGCGCGTCCCTCTCCCATCCTGATCTCCCACTCTACTGGAGGAATTCATACTCATGCACTCCGTACAATAGGCCGTGAAGGAGCCGTACCGTGACTGGGCGCAGGGCCACATCGACCGTATCAAGAACATCCTGAACGCGTCTCGTGCGGAGCACACCCAGGTCGTCAAGGACCGCATCCAGTCTGTTGAGCAGATGAAGGATGTTGTCTCCGTCACCGAGGGCCTCTTCGCTCTTTCCAAGGTGCGTTACATGGCGTCTTCTTCCGCGTCCTAACCTTATGCCTGCAACGTACTGTAGGAGACCGCGAAGCTCGAGTCCGAGGCGTTCGTCCAGCGCCAGAAGGTCGCTCTCGCGGCTGAGGTCAAGGCCGTCCTCGACAGCTGGGTCCGCTTCGAGCAGCAGGCGAAGGAGAGCGAGCAGGCCGACCTCGTCAAGACCGTCGTCGAGAACGTGCTCAAGAACCTCAACAACGAGAAGACGCAAAAGGAGATCCTTGCTGGCGCTGTTGCTGAGATCGAGCGTACGTGCACGTTCTCGCTAATTTCCTCGTGTGACGCTAACAGCCGCGATCTGCAGAGCTCATCAAGAACAAGGCGATCTAAAGTAGTGTAGTCAGCATGCGGTGATGTCTGTAGACCAGTTCAATGGACTATCAGCGCCTTATGCTATCATTCTCTTAATCACCTAGAAGGGCACAGTTTGCCAGTTCACTGTTAGCCCTCGGGTTGTGCACGATTCAGCTCTGAAGCACCGACAGTAACCTCCACGTTTACTCCGCATACCCTTACTTCGAATAAGACTGCTGGCATTGGCGTTCAAAAGGGACATATCCGTCACGGACCTCCAGGCGCAAACAGACAGGCACGCCGGCGCCAAGACGCTCGTCCAGCTGACGGTCGGGCCGCGTTCCTGGTGCCAGGTCTCACAATCTCCACCACCGTCGGGGTCCGTATGACCACGGCAATACGCTGAAAATTGGCGTGATGCTCGATGCCGGCGGAGGGCGTATCGTACGTTGTGGCGGCGTAATAAAAGCTGGGGCGCGCAGCGGGGCACGAGCGCGACGACCCTTGCCCCCGTCCACCGCTCCCCGTCCCCAGTCTTTGGTCCCCTTGTTCGCGCGCTGAGGATGCCTGAAGAGAAGAGGAGAGCGAGCGCTAGCTCTGCGGCGTCTGAGGAGGATGTCGAGAAGCAGGCGGTGAGCATGTCGGAAGAGGTCAAGAACGAGGGTGTATCGACTTATGTCGTAGATCCTGAAGCAGAGAAGAGGTGCGTACCAATCGCCGTATACGTCGCTTAGGGTGGCGCGTTGACCTGGGTTGTGCTGTACAGGTTGCTTCGGCGGATAGACCTGCGGATAGTGCCCGCCTCCATGGTCATCTACCTTCTCTGCTCTCTCGACCGTTCGAATATTGTGAGTATATACTGTCTCGTATGAACGCCGCGTGCTCAGAGAGACGTTCCAGGGAAACGCAAAGATCCTCAATGCGGACGCCGGCCACTCGCTCATGCAAAATGTCGGCATGTCCAACGACCAGTACCTCACCGCGCTCATGATTTTCTTCGTCTCCTACACCCTCTTCGAGACGCCGTCCAACTACATGCTTAAGCGCTTCCGGCCCTCGCGATGGATCGCGTTCCTCATGTTCTCCTGGGGCGCCATGACCATGATCCTCGGCGGGATCCGCAACTTCGGCGGGCTCGTCGCTGTCCGCTTCCTCCTCGGGATGTTCGAAGCAGGCCTCTTCCCCGGCATGGTCTACGTCCTCACCTTCTGGTACCGACCCGAGGAGCGCGCCCTACGCATCGCACTCATCCTCGCAAGCGCAACGCTCGGGGGCGCGTTCGGCGGGGCCATCGCGTACGGCGTGGGCAAGATGGACGGCCTGCACGGGCTCGAGGCGTGGCGGTACCTGTTCATCATCGAAGGTGCGCCGTCCTGCGCGGGCGCGATCCTCGTCTGGTTCTTCTTCCCGGACTACCCGGAGACGGTGGGGTGGCTGTCGGACGCGGAGCGCGAGCTCGCGACGGAGCGCATCAAGGGCGTCGCGTCGCTCGGGCACCACCGCATCACCTGGGCGGAGGCGAAGGACACGCTGCGCGATTGGCGGCTGTACGTGCACTACTTGACGTACATCACCATCTCGGTGCCGTTCTCGAGCATGTCGCTCTTTTCGCCGACGATCGTGGCCGGGCTGGGCTACCGCGGGCTGGACGCGCAGCTGTTCACTGTGCCTCCGTACGCGATTGCGTTCGTCATTACTGTGTCCGTCGCGTGTGTGTCGGACAGATATGAGAAACGGTCGCTGGGAACGGCGGTATCGATGTTCATCGCCGGGGCGTGCTTCATTGTCGAAGGTATGTTCGAGCGCATCGCCAGTACGTCCAAGGATCTGACTTCATTCTGACAGGCGCACTCCCCTCGGAGTCCTTCAAGCTGCGCTACGTGTTCTTCATCATCGCGCTCTCGTTCGCCTTCGCATGCATCCCGCCCCTCCTGAGCTGGCTCACCGCCAACTTGCGCACGACCGGCGCGTCGACGCTCGGCGTCCCCCTCAACGTTTCAATCGGGCAAATAGGTCAAATCATCGGTAAGCTATCTTCCCCACCTCGTAATTTTTGAGAGCACCAGTGTCTGATGCGCCTCGTTCGCCGCGTCCAGGTGTGTACATCTACAAGAACAACGAGTCGCCGGGATACCCCACGGGGCATTATACCAATGCAGGGTTTCTCCTGGTCGGTGGTCTGGCGGTGCTCGGTCTCCGCTTAATGTATGTCCAGCGCAACAAACGACTGGGCCTCGAGGAGAGGAAGTGGAGGCTGTAGTGCCGGTTTTACTTCAGGGGTCAGCTTGGGTAATGAGCACATGTACGATACCCTTACGATAGGATGAACTCCATGATACCTCTTTCTGATACCTTGGGACTGGGGAGCGTTGAATATTGCACGGTTCAGCAGAACTTAAAGCTCACAGCGTTGATCACGGAGATACTTCGTTTCGAAGCATCATCCGTCGAGGAAAAAGAAGTGGCCAACGCCGGGATCGAACCGACGACCTTGGCGTTATTAGCACCACGCTCTAACCAACTGAGCTAGTCGGCCATGTAGAGCT
Organism: Trametes polyzona; assembly: GCA_022606195.1. Taxonomy (NCBI): domain Eukaryota; kingdom Fungi; phylum Basidiomycota; class Agaricomycetes; order Polyporales; family Polyporaceae; genus Trametes; species Trametes polyzona. The sequence continues at coordinate 620,119 of JABYQF010000012.1, read as the reverse complement.
ATTTAAGATATGCAAATATGTTCCACAATAATAAAGCTGAGCTGTACATCCCATGGACCCATGGGGCCCCGCCTCCATCACCGGATATTGCTACCTTGATCCACCACTACCATGTCCTCCCGAAAGAATTCAAAGCAGTCTGCTACAATGAAGCAAGCGAAACTCTCATTTACCTCGAAACGACACTCCTCGACTGCCAATGCTGCTACCGGCAAGCAGGCGAAGTCCGCGAGCGTTCGAAAGGCAGCCTCTCGCACACCCTCCACGGGCTCCAACCCCGCAATAGAGCCCATCACCGTATTGACCAGCGATAGCGATGTATCGTTTAACGACGACTACGTCGTTCCGGCTGCGAAGAAGCGCCGTCTGGAGGCCTCCCGCGGCTCGAGCGTGAAGAAAGTCCAAATAGCCGAAGTCCAGGATGAGGAACCCGCGGTGGAGCCCCTGCCGGAGAGGCAGCCGCTCGACCTCGCCGACAAGCGGTGGAGGAGTCAGTTTGGTGTTGCTCGCGAGAAGATGGGACATCTCGAGCCTAGTGAGTTCTCGTCGACGCTCGGCAGTAGGCGGACGTTATGCTCACTCCGGTGTAAAGTACATGCCCAGGGACAGTCCATGGTGCACCATATTCTCCGGGTATTTGATCTGTGAGTGCTCTCTTACGCACTCACTATGAGATACCATCATACCGACACTGTCTGGAATTTAGGTCGTACGAGTATGGACCCTGCGTAGGCGTTTCTCGCCTTGACCGTTGGGAGCGTGCTCACGCGCTCGGGCTAAACCCGCCTCTTGAGGTATGTACATACACATGGCTTTTCCCCGCATATAGCCATGTTGACATGTAACTCTAGGTTAAGGAGATCCTCACGACCGAGGAGGGCAGCACTGACAACCAGTTCGCGCAGTCTGTCTTCCATGGCGAGGTATGATGGCCGGTCAGCCGCCACACCATCATGCCCCTCCGCCCCTGCCGTTCTATATTCCTCCCTTAATCCGGTCGCCCTGGTTCCCGTTGCTCTGTGCTTTGTCGTTTATGAGATTGTGGACACTGCATGTGCTTGTAGTTCGCAGCCCCATGTATTTGTAGACTTGGTAGCCCTACTGTAAAGATGCACTTGTCGGATAGTTCGTATGATCCCGTTGGTACCCGCATGTGTTCAACGCCACCTGGGTTTTATACATCAGCCAGCGGCAACCATGGCAGCCCGATGATACACCCAACGAACGGAGTGCGGAGTGCTGTAAGGAATTGCCTTCGTACGCATGGACATGTGCTGGTTCACCTGCGCGGCATCACTTCGTGGAATTGAACGAGTACAGCTTACCAGTGAATCCCATACCTTCGAATACTGCAGACTGGAATTCCGAAGACAAGGCTGAGTCGCGTTGACATCACACATTCACACCAGAAGAGGGGATTTCATGGTTCGACACGATGGATTTCTGGGCTTCGTGTTAGTCCGGGAACAGCGTGCTACGACAAACGAGCAGTACCGAGTCCCGAACTCCCTGACAATCGCGGGCTACAAGCAACACAAAAAATGAAGGAGGATGCATGCGCACGCGCGATCGCTATCACCAATGGGGGAACAAAAAGAGACCTCTACGCAACGACAGGGTGATGGGGAGGGGAGAGGGGAGGAGGAAGTCGTTGCGCTATCCGTAGCCTATGCTAAGTCTAGAGACGCCTCTTCGTCATCTTCGGGCGGCTCGTCGCAGCGGCACCAGCGGCAGCCGCGTTGCGCTGCCCGCCGAAGCGGCCGTTGCCCTTGCCGCTCTTGCGGCCACCGCGACCGGTCGAGGTCGCGCTGGCCTGGGCAGCGTTGTTGCCGCCCGCAGCGGTGGCGGTCGCCTGCGCGTTGGCGGTCAGGTCCTGGGACGCGGTCGCAACTGCAATAAGGGAAAGCACCCGACGTTAGCTGATCCGATCTGCACTAGCAGCAGGAAGAGTGGGAATACGCACTGCCACCAAGGAGGGACTCGACGACCTCAGTCTGGAAGAAGCCGACACCGGCGTTGCCAGCGTTGATGGAGGTGACCTTGCCAGAAGCGAGCTCGGCGGCGGCGTCAGCGTTCGCCTTGTCGGTGATGGCAGAGTCCTGGCCGTTCTTGCCAGCGTCGATCTCGTCGGAGGCCATGAGGTCGAGCGCCTGCTCAATCGCGAGCTGGACGGCCTTCTTCAAGTCGACGGCCTCCTGGGTGGTGAGAGGAGCGTTCTTGGGCGTGGTGGAGTTACCGCCGAGGAGCGCGGCGTCATCGTGTCCGGCCATCGCGTCGATGGGGATATCGATGGCGGTACCAGTGGACGTCTGAACAAATCGTTAGCTCGTGCCCCGCAAACGATATCGAAGGTCACCATACCTTGAGCTCATCAATGAGCTGAGCGGTGAGCTTCTGGCGCTTCTCGAGTTCAGCGATCGCCTCCTCGCGAGCCTTCATGGTGGGGTAGAAGTGGCGGGAGAAGACGAGGTTCTCGTGCACCATGTGGTTGCGCTGGCCGGCGGCAGCAGCCGCAGCGTTGTTCTTGCCAGCGGCCGAGTTGTTGCCACCGCGGTTGGCACCACGGCCAGTACCAGTGGCGCCAGTACCGTTAGCACCAGTGCCAGTAGCACCGGTACCAGCCGCCGCGCCGTTACCAGCACCAGCACCAGTGTTCGCCGCGCCGGCCTGAGCGACAGCGACGCAACCACCGAAGGGACCGGCGCCGTTGGCGAGCGAGCCGGAGCCAGGACCACCGTTGTTGAAGCGGAGGACGCAGGCGCCGTTCGCGCCAGTGCACTTGGTGCCCGCAGGGATCTCGACAGTGATCGTCGAGTTGGCGGGAGCATTGCTAAAAGGACAAGGAGTTAGCAAGCGTGCGCCACAATCGCATGACCTCAGATACTAACTGGATGATGCCGTTCACACCAGGGGGCTGAGCAAGGACGTTGATGGCCTTCCAGGTCTTGCCCGTGGCGTCGGTGTTGATCTCAGCGGTGAAGGGTCCTCCACCGTCAGCGTTGACCTGGAACATGCCCAGGGTGAGCTTGCCGTCGGTGGGGATCGTCGGGAGGCCGCCGAACGCCTGCGACACGGTGTCGATGGCGGTGGGGATGTCGACCGAGCCGGCCAGGAGGGTGGCACCGCACGGGTCATCCTTCATGTTCTTCAGAACGGGCGTGTCAAGCTGGAACGGCTGCTCGGTGGTGCCGCCCCGGGCGACCTCGCCGTTGAACGCTGAAAGAGAAGCGGTGGTCAGCCACTGCAGATCGACGCGATTGTACAGTCCGAAAGCTACTCACTAACACCGAGACCAATGCCGCTGACGCCGTTGGCGCCCTCAACGCCGTTAATGAACGCGTGACCGTACACGGACGAAGCCGCGATGGTGAGCACAGCGATGCTCTTGAGAACAGACATTGTGAACTGAGTCAATAAGGATAGAGCAAAAGACGGCTTGAACGAGCGAGCTTGGCTAGCGGAAGCGAAGACGATTGAAGGTGGGCGGACCGGCCGGAGACTGAGGTCGAGAAGGCGAAAAGGGAGAAGGAGAGGAAAATGAACCCGGGAAGCCCAGCTACCAGAACCAGAGTAAAGGATGGGGGATGAGGAACGTCGGAGGGAGATGTAGGACTCTTATAATCTGCGATGCGCCAAGGGATCTGAGGACGCAGATGGCTATCGCGTGCATGTTCTGTTCTTCCGATCCTCGTTCCATCCGCCTCATGGAGACGGCAGAGGCGGAGTGTGCGTCGCTAGGGCGCGATCGAGGCTCGGACGCCGCCACCTGAGCACCAGCCGATGCCCGCGCTTGCGGGCTGAAGTAAGCGGTCCTGGCCGCAACGCGCGCGTTGTGCGAGTACGCATTCATCAGCGCATCTGTTCAATGTGAGTATTGAATTAGCCTGCGGATGCAAATAAGGGCGTGAAGCACCTGAGGACGAACTCTAGACAGCCATGGCCCATCGCGAACGAGATGTTTGAGAGTTGGGCCTGCCGACCGGTGCCAGGGCCGGAGGATTCCTGTCTAGGCCTGGTTTGCCACATCTTCGAGGACTGAATAGACGTTTTCCATCAAACGTGTCGAGCGACTCGCGAGACGGTGTGCAACCCGACTCATCCTATGCGACTTTCGGCAGGCAACCACGACGGGAGGAAAAACACTTGGCGCGTTGCGGTCCGGAACAAGCGCGGGCGTAGCTTCCAAACCGGGGGGAAACCGCACTGTGTACACCACCGCCACTGACTGTGTCCCGGGCCCCGCGGAACGTCGACTTTGCCGCAGGATGCCAGGCAGGGGAGGAGGAAGGGCGAGGAAGATGATGGCAGTCTCTCTCCAAGCCACCGAAGAACGGGCTCACTCCATGTGCGCATGGTGCCAACTCAGCTGACGCCGCAACCTCTGTTCCCAGAGCCAAGTTCAAACGTGCACTGCGGCTGTCGGCACTTACCAACCTTGTACTCACTGTAGCCAGTAGCGACGGTACACGCCGTTCGATCATGAGAATAGGTGTGACGGTCGTGCAGGAGCAGTATCATGCGCGGTATATTTGCCGGCCGTGGAAAGACAGCAGTACCACACGACCGCGCGGGCATACCATGCCCGGTCGGTAACGGTTCTTGCTCGCATACCGGGACCCGGGCGGCGACCGTAGACAGTGGTCCAGAATACGAGAGCGATGTGGGCGCAAGTTGATCGTGTTCGCGGAAGAAGTGCCTGACCCCGAACCTCGACGACGGTCGTGTACCTAGCAGAATCCAGATAACCCCGAGGGAGTGTTCGGGGCGGTTGTAGAGAGACGCGACAACGTACGGAACGAATGGTTCCATGCCTGGCAGCAAAATGGCCGCTCCCCGCTCGGCTGGGTGCGCGGGTGTGTCCGCGGCCCGTCGTCGTGGCGGAGAGGCGCGCTTCTGGCTTCTGGCGCACCGGCTACATCACGGCCTCGTAACCTAGACTTTGCACATCAAGGCACATGGCCGGATTCTGTCGCAACGGCGTTGATATGACGCTCTCGATGCCCTAGTGCGCATCTGATTCTGTTATTCTCCGCTGTCATGGCACTCTGCACGTTTGTCTGAAGGGAGGGTAGTGCGCGGAGATGATTGGGGCTCACTACGATTCCTTTAGTCATAGCACGAGCAGACGGTAGACCCGGTGACCCGTGCGTTTGATCTTGCGTCGTGATCGAGCGCTGCGAGAGATGCCGATGCGTCATCAGCATAGTCGCGCCTCCTCGAAGCTCGAGAGCATACAAACAACACTACCATCCGGCAAAGTCATACAACTACAACAAGCGAAGCAATGCACGAACATACAGAAACCTGGCACGAAAGAGCGAACTGAGCCGCTCACTCAACCGAGTCTACGTCCGTCATTGGACTGTCTGCCCCCATCGCTGCTGGTACCAGCGGGTCGCCTACACCAGCGGGTGCGTCGTGCGCACCATGTGTCTCCACAGATGTTGAGTCCGTGTTCACATTGCGCCCACGCTGCGGTTGGTGCGCCCTCGACCGCTGCGCCCCCGTACCGGGTGAGGGCTCGGGTTGCGCCTGACCATCAGCCTCCATTTCCGCAAGGGCATCTCTGAGAAACAACGAGCGAGGCGGTGAGTAGGGCGCGGATTGATGGGCTGGGACCCGAATACACGGAAAGAATGAACGCACTGGTACGCGTGCCGACATTCTGTCCTGCGGGCGGAGCTTCGCCATCGCTGATATTTGCTGGTCGGCGCAAGCATCTGCGCATCGAGCGCTGTATAGCCATAGCCATGGCGGGCGGTGAGAGGATGCCAAGAGTTACGCAGTATGCGACACTTACAGTCGTCTTCCCCAAGGTAGCGCATATTGCGATGGCGTACCCATGCCCTTGAGAGAAGGTGAGCGCAGCCCGATGCGCTCAAGGAGCGCAGGGATGGCCTACGTACCAGTTGTTGATATGTTTCTTCTCGTAGAACCGCACGAGCTCCAAGTCGGGTTCGGGAGGTGGAGCTTGTGTCGCAACGCTTTCCGGCACCTCCGGGTCATCTTCCTCGAACACGACCGCTGGCCACCACGGGAACGGCCCTGCGTACACTGATTAGCAACCGGTCCCTTATTCGCTACCACAAAACGGGACCAACCGTGCTTTGCCCACACTACGACACCGAAGTCACGCGTGCACATTAGTAGCCGACATTGCAAGAACATGATGGGCAACCAACGCACCTAGTGTCCCACCCTCGAGCTTTTCGCCTGGTTTCAGAGTGATCGCACCTGGCTCCCTCTCGATCGCAGACGGTGGCGCCCGTCTGGATGAGCGGTAGACGAGGGGGCCGTCCTGCGGTTGTTGCAGCAACCCTGGGCCCGCAGAACTGGGGATCTCCACGTCCTGATGTGCACTGTTCTCCTCCCCGTCCGAGAGGTCAGTCAAGTCAGAGCCGTCCTCGATCGCATCCGACGAGAGTCGCGAGGACCCTGCCTGAGGCTGTTGCCGTCGTGCCTCCAAGGCTCTTGATGGTCTTGCGGACGCAACGCTCGCAGCCTCCGCTTCGCGGGCGGCGGCCTCCCGCGCAGCCTGCCGCTCTAGTTTCTTCCGCATGTTCTTCTCTCGTCGTGTAGCTGGGGTGTCCAGCTCCTCGATGATGATGACCCGCGGCGGCCCGGGATCTTCCTCCTCCTCCTCTTCTTGTGGCTGTTCTTCTGACTGCGAGGGCTCCGCCTGCGGTCGTTGCGCCGGCTCGGCTTCCTGTGCCTCACTCTTCTCAGGTGCCTCGGCGGGGCCCGCACCATGGTGCTCCTGGTGTTCGGCAGCTGAGGATGGAAGTTCTGGGTGAACGTCTTCGGTAGGTGGCACATCGACGTCCATAGGCGTATCTGCGACAGGAGCGGGCTCGGAGGCACTATGAGTTTCAACGTGCTCAGATTGGACCGACGAGAGCGCTTGGTGGGTATCAGGAGCAGCAATGTCGCTAGGAATGGGAGCGGGTATCTCAAGCTGCTCGGGGTGTTCCACCTTCCCTGGCTGCTTTGGACGCATCGGCTGCTCAGGAGGAGCTATGGGAGATACAGAAGCGGCCCGAGGCTTGTCGCGACCGAGACTTTCATCTGGTCGAGCGAGGGGAATCTCGGACGACAGATCAGCGACGGAGACAGTTGCGGGCGGGACGTCGCTAGTCCTATGTGGGATCGCAGCACCAGGTTGCGAGTGAGGCTCTTCCTCGCCCGTTTTAGCAGACGATTGGCGCTCCTCGGCCATTGGGCTCGAACCTGGCGGTTGAGACGTCTGGTGGGCTACGAAAGGTCAATATACTATTGAACGCGTCGCTGTTACTTGGAAGCCCTGCTCACACGTCTTCGCTTTCTTCTTTGGGGGTACGTATGGTTGACGCTCGATAGGAGCGCGCCCGCGACGCCGCTGGTCGGGAGGGAGAATCCATCCACGCTCGAACATAGTGAACGACTTCCTGTTGTCAACACTGTCAACAGTGAGCGGTAGATCGTCGGGAACGTCCGCCGCCGCAGATTTCCTCGGCTTCCGCGACCGCTCCGCCTTAGAGGACGACGTGGAGGGGCCATGTTCGTACTCCTTCACCTCCGCCGCAGGAGACGACTCAGCGCCCTCCGTTTCTGGGGGCTGGGAGGCCTCCGTATCGAATGCGTTTGCTGCAGCCCGCGCGGCTCGCGTACGAGGCGCGCGGAAGCCAGGAGTGAGGTCGAGGGCATGCAGGCGCTCTTGACGCTTGCGTTCGAGCGCCGCCTTCCTGTCGATCTTGGGCCGCTTGCGCTTGCCTTTGTCCACAGGCCTCGCTTTGGACTTCGGCTGAGGAGGTGGTGGGGCGGGTGGTCGAATGTTGGGTAGCTCGTAGCTGAGAAGTGATTCGATCGGTGTGGACATCATGACGACGTTCGTGTCCTGTCTGACAAGCTCTTCCGAGACCAACAGGTCGAGCAGGTTGAGAGGCGGTTCAAGATCACCGGTCTGCGGGCGGGGGTCCTCGACAGGGGTTGCCGAAGGCGGGTGTGCAGGCGCGGGTTGTTCCGTCTCTGCGTTTCGGTCGGCTGCCACACTAGCATCAGGCGCGAGCAGCAAGTGGGCGGTGTCCAGCTGCTCGATCTTGGGAACACTCGGTCGCATGGACAGGGTCCTTTCAAGGTCAGCCAATAGATGTGGCAGGTAGCCGTGGATGCGTGATGCCGTTTTGTAGTAAGGCGTGTTGACCTCGTTGTAAGTCATCGCATTAGCTATTACTAGCTCGACGTCCCGCTATGATAGCATGAGCAGTCTGGGAATGGCTCGAAGGGCGACCCCATACCTTGAACTCCACGAGATCTAGATACTCATGACTGTCCAGTTTTTGATCAATGATGTCCCAGCACATAGGCTCCTTGATGATGTCGTAGTAGTCAGGCACCTCGTTTTTGTTGACAGGGGATTTGAAGTACCCTTGACGGTCGTGGCTAGGGCGGCAATTTAAAACTGTCACTGAAATGAAGACAACAGCAGCCGCACCTGATGATCTTCTCGAACGTGAACCTGAGAGCCGGTTCGTGCGGGAAGAAGAAGCGAGAGAGAACGAGCTGAATTTGCTCTTGCTGCTTCTGTTTCGTGCTCTCACGATGTCGAATTACATCGATGATCAAGCGGACCCGCTCGAGATCCAAGCGAAGCCGCCTCATGTACTGCAGGATTGATGTAGTGGTTACAACATTGGAGGTCAAGGAAGGGGCACGTACGTCGAGTTTCATTACTTTCTCTTCATCCGTCTGCTGTTTACTGCCCGAGAGCGCTGTCCAGGGTTCCAGATGTAGCCGTTTGAGCAGAGGAGCCCCGCGTCGGGCTTCTCGCTTGAGACTCCAATACCTGCAGACCAGTTGCACGAACTCTGGCTTATGTCGGACCGATATCCGTGAGATATACTGAAGGATTCGGTTGACGATGATGCGTGGCACGAGCGGTGGACCCGGCTTGTAGGTCTTCGCATATGCACGAGCGGTCTTGTTGGACTTCGCATTGGCCTGCCCACTGTCAGCGTCCGAATCTTCTGCGCGTTGGGATCGGAGGGCAGCTGCGCGCGCCTCTTGCTGCTCCCGCTGTTCGATGGCATTGTGAGCGCCGTCAAGGGCAAGCGGCATGATATGGGCCTACCGGTAGATGTTTCTCACAGTAACACGCTAGGGTCGGCGCCTCGGAGCCTTGTGTTGCTTTCATTGGCATCAGGAGCTTCTCCTTTCTCGCGCATGTCGCGTGAAACGCGGTGAAGCACGATGCCTTCGAGCACTGGATACAAGCGCCCTCCCGGATGTCACATACTGAACACCTCTAAGGTACCTCAGCAGTCTGATCCTCCTAGAATAGACGTGCACACTAACCAGTCTCCATCGCTGCTTAGATATTTTTTCGACGCCTGTGATAGGTTCCATGAAGACGTCGTTCGCCACCGCAGTCTCAGGTACCCAGATGGCGCACAATAGATGTACCCAGTCCCCGGATACGGTCTGCTTGAATGCGCCACCCTCGTTCGGGCATAAAATGCAGGACTAAGGCATGCGCTCAGTGATGCCGTAGACGGTGGAGGCGCATACCAGGCACATACCACGGGGTTCTCAGGGGAGACGGTACACTTCCTACACAGCCATTGACCCTCGGGAATGTATGGCACCCCATAGCAGTCTGCATACGCATTAATCAGCTAGCCCGAGCAGCGGCGTGTACTAGACGCACCTTGGTGAACGGCGAGGTTGCAGCCATCACAGAATACAATAGCATTTGTGTTCTCCCCTTCGGAGTCGTCACAAATGGCGCACGTCGAGTCTTCGGAAGGGAGGGCCATGTCGGACTTCGGGATGTTCTTGGACTTGGGAGGAGTTGAACAACGAAATCCGACAGGCAGGTATTGGACTCACCAGATCAAACCACTCCTTCTCAAGGCGGTCCATGATGATTTCGAAGGTCTCGTAGGATACCTTGTCCAGTTGCTGGGCCTTCCGTTCCATATTCACCGCGTCCAGCCACTCCTGGTCTGTATGCGGGGTATCAGCGCTCGGCGCTCCGGTACTTGACGCTGTATGCACCTTGCTCGTCCATGTCATATTCGACTTGGGTTGCAAGATCGCTCTCCAACGGCTCTGTTCCAGAATGGTCAACATGGAGAGCATTCACCTGGAGGAGTAGAAGTACCTATATATCGGATATAGTGCTCCTCTGGTCGGACGAAGTCATCGTTGAAATCATTGTCTGAACGCTACTTTAGCCACATGCGAAGCATCTTGAGCATCGTACACACAGCCATAGGATCTCGCTACATGGTCGTGCACTCCCTGTGGCTGCTGGGTGACCTCGTCGGTGACCTTCACGAATGAGACTTTGGGCAAGGCGTTTGGCGCGGGGGATCCGCGAGCCATTGTGATCGAGCGCGTCCAGACTGAGCACAGAGACACAAGCACGTATTCCCAAACTTCTTGCAGCCGTAGCTAGCACTGAGCACAACACGAGCCTTCACCAGCGACACAAGCTAGACGCGACGAGATGGGGGGCGGAGGAGAGTGGCGCGAGGACGATGTAGCCGAGTCCCCGCGACGCGCCCCGCGCCGTGCTCGTGAAGCGCCGCGCGCTTGAGCTCAGGCTGCGCCATCTTCGACATCGACCACGACGACCTCCACGATAACGCTGCACGCCCGCCAACATGGATCCTTCAGTTCCCTTGGTCGTCGATAACGGTACCGGCGTGAGCGTCACTCTCCTCGCCAGTCGCCGCTGGGGTACTCATCGTCCGCGCGCAGTTCGTGAAAGTCGGCTATGCGGGGTCTAACTTCCCTGAACATGGTACGCCTCACCGTCTCCGCCGACAGCGCGTCGACCTAGGCCTCAACGAATGAATGGTTGCACAGTGTTCCCGTCCATTGTCGGCCGCCCCATTCTGCGCGCAGAGGAGCGCGTTGCTGGCTCCGCGGTGATCAAGGACGTCATGATCGGCGACGAGGCTGCAGAGAACCGCAACTACCTCCAGGTCACGCAGCCGATGGAGCACGGTATCGTGCGCAACTGGGAAGACATGAAGCTGCTATGGGACTACACTTTTGACGAGAAGCTCCGGGTCGATACTCGCGGCCGGAAGGTTCTCCTGACGGAGCCGCCTATGAACCCGAAGGTCAACCGGCAGCGGATGTGCCAAGTCATGTTCGAGGAATACGGTTTCCAGGGGGTGTATGTCGCCATCCAGGCCGTGCTTACTCTCTACGCGCAAGGTATGTTCGCTTGTATCACCATAACCTCGAAGCCGAGCGAACTCAGGCGTGCTCTTGCTGGATAGGTCTGACCACCGGTGTCGTCGTCGACTCCGGAGATGGTGTAACGCACATCGTTCCCGTATATGACGGCTTCGCGCTCCCCCATCTCACGCGGCGGCTGGACATTGCCGGGCGGGACGTGACGCGCTATCTGATCAAGCTACTGCTCATGCGAGGGTACGCATTCAACCGGACAGCAGACTTCGAGACTGTGCGGGAGATCAAGGAGAAACTGTGTTATGTGAGCTATGACCTCGACCTCGACACGCGGCTAGCGGAGGAAACGACAGTACTGGTGGAGAGCTACACGGTACGTATGTGCGATGACATACGTCCGCCCGCGTAGTTGACATTGTCGCAGCTCCCCGATGGCCGAGTAATCAAAATCGGGTCCGAGAGATTCGAGGCACCAGAATGCATGTTCCAGCCTCACCTTGTGGATGTCGAACAGCCGGGTGTTGCAGGCAAGTCTGAACGACACGAACGCGAGGCGTTCACCAACTAACATGCTCTCCACAGAGATGTTGTTCCAGACGATCCAATCCGCGGCTGTCGATACGCGAGCCGAGCTGTACAAGCATATCGTACTGTCCGGTGGTTCCAGCATGTACCCTGGCCTGCCAAGCCGGCTGGAGAAGGAGATGAAGCAGCTATACCTGACGCGGGTGCTCAACGGCGACCCTTCAAGACTCAACGTACGTCAATCCCGAATCATCGCGCTGAGTACGCCTTGTGTGCTAAGAGAGGCTTTCACAGAAATTCAAGATCCGTATCGAGGATCCTCCTCGCCGGAAACACATGGTCTTCCTCGGCGGCGCGGTGCTCGCAGACATCATGAAGAACCGGGAGGAATTCTGGGTTTCGCGCGAGGAGTGGTTCGAGCAGGGCGTGCGCGCGCTCGACAAGCTCGGTCGCGGCGAGAACTAGAAGTGAACGATGCGCACGGACATGCCGGGCATGCGTGCATCGACACTGCGGAGGAAATCGAACGGGCGCGGACGGTTTGGCAGTACTACTTTGCTGTAACGATTTTGAAAGGAAGGATTGATCACCAACAAGAAACCCTGTGTTCCATGCGCGATACCGGTTCACAGTCTAGGTGCGCTTAGAGGCCGTTCGCAAGCTGAGCCAGCATATCTCCTATGGTTTTGTACAGTGAAAGAGTGCTACTCTGGAGCGAACTAAGTGGATATATCCCGTGTAATAATGATACATAAGCTGGGTCTAAGGTAATCAGTAAGGCGGAGTGAGGGGTGTCGGTGCATTATAACTGAACATAGTGCGGAGGATAGCGTATGCGGGAGCATTAACGAGAGGTGGGCAGGTAGAGCGACGTCATATAGGGGCGGAATAATCAGGGAATAAAGTAGGTGTGTCATGACATGCGGAGAACTGCCTCGTAGATGGAATACATCACCGCGGCGTTCGGTATAACACGCATGAGGTGGGCGCTGAGGCCTCCATATAGTGATCGTGCGCCTTCTTCGGCTATGACCAGCCGGAGAGTCTGTAGGAGGCCTGTATACTTCATCTTGCCATCGACGAGTGGTTGTCGCAGTCGTGTCCGGATGACCTATGGGACGGTTCAAACCAGAAACAAGAAGCAGCATATCGGACAGACGCACCTCGTGAGGATATGTGATGAGAGACGCGACGCACTTCGCCGTCCCAGCACTTCCGAGCGTGAGCAACCACTCCTGCACCCCACCCTTCCTCTGGGTCCCAGCCGTAAGCGCTTTCAGTCGCTCGTACAGGACCCACTGAATCGTCCCTTCTGTGACGCCAAGGTAGCTTGCGCTCATGCCTTTATAAAAGCCTCGGATGCCCTCTTCGCGAAGAATCTTCTTAATCGTCCCTATTGAGCCGCCGAAGAATGATCGAGGGCCGGTCGAAGGTCGATGAGCGTCCAACTGCAGACGCGTCTTGACAACCCATATGGGGTTTGTCGCAGTGCTCGTCGCTATGCCGGCCAAGGCAGCAGCAGAGAGATGGACCAAGGAGTTCTCTTCGCCATTATTGAAGCGGTTCGCGATGATCTGCTTCCCGTTGCCGTACGTGAAGAAGTTGATGGAACGAGCAGGGATGACGCCGACGAGCGTTGGCCCTAAACCCTTGAAGAGTGCACGCGGGGACTCTTCGCGGTATATATCGCTGTTATGAGCATGAGAATCCGGGTATGCTAAACGCTATTATAGAATACACACTCACCGCAAGATGTGACCCGTCTCCACGAAATGCCACAGCAGATTCCGTCGTGCGGTCACTGTCGCGACGCCATTGCCGGACACGCTTACATTTGTAGCCTTCTCGCGGAAGAGGTCGGACTGTAGACGCGTTTTGACGACGTCAAACGGGCTTGTGACAATTGCTCCGCACATCCCGCCGAGCCTACGAATTTGTTAGACGTGTCTACGGATGATGCGCGCAATAACACGTACCCGCCAGCCACGAGGTGATGCCATGACTTGTCGGGCAACCAGCTGCGTTTTGAAGGTCCTTCAACAGCTCCAGGGGCAATGTCCGACATTTTGGGAGGATGGGAGGGGGTGGACGAGAGAAGAGCTCGACAAGCCGCTATCCGAGCGGCCGCGCTAGCTCAGGCCGGCCAGAATTTTTGGAACGGATAAGATTAGATAGACGCACGTCGATCGTCGTTCACTCCGAGTTTATCGGTCTCGCACTTCAAACTTGTCCTCCTCCCGCTCTCTTCGCTCGACTTCACTCTGGTTGGTGTCTTTGCTGTTCCTCGGAGTGGTTTCTGTCTGTCTTGACATCCCTGAGTATTTTACAACATTTTCCTGCGGCAACAAGAACGCGAACGGCCGCGGTATATCTACTGGCACTCGACTCGAGAGGCTGTTGTGCGAGCTGTGGGAGCCTCATAGGAAAGCAGAACCTCACTAGCCATGTTCCAGCTTTCCATCATCAAGGTTACCTAGTATAAACTCTCCGAAGAATACAAGCTGAACCGTTTGGACAGGACACAGTGGCGGTCCACCCATCCCAGTTCGGTCTACCGCCACAACAGGCGGTCACCAATGAACTGAACAAGAAGTATGCCAACCGCGTACTACACGACGTGGGACTCTGTGTATGCGTCTTTGATCTGTCAGAGGTAGGCGAAGGGAAAGTAAGATACGGCGATGGGTGCTTGTGGTATAAAGGTTGGTGAGTCAAGCCCCCATATCATGGGTGAGCAACTACGAACCTTGTACAGTCGTCTTCCGATTGGTAGTGTTCAGACCCTTCGCTTCCGAAGTTATACTGGCGAGAGTGAAGTCCTCCGATGAAGACGGTATCCGTCGTGCGTCCCCTACTTAGCATCACGTGCATCTTGTGCTCAAGAGCATACACCAGTGACTGTGGGTTTCTTCGACGACATATACGTGCCATTGGTATATCTTCCGGAACCAACAGCTTTGTGAGTCATTTGTGCGCATGGCCGGCCCGCATTACGCTGAGAACATGGCAGTGACTCGAAGGAGCGCGCACACTTCTGGCTTCCGGGATCCGAGGCGACCTCCTCGCACGAACTCCTGGACTCGGCCCTTACAGACCGGATGTATATAGACACCGGCGATGTGGTCAGAGTCCGTGTGGAATCGGACGAGTTTCACGACGATGAGCCTGGGCCTCCGAAGGCGCATGAAGGCGTCCAACAGGTTCAAGAGAAACGGCGGCCGCCATACACAATCACCGTAAGGCCCTCCAGCTTATCTCCTTTTGTTCCGGGATGCCCATACGCGTTAGCAGTGCTCGATGGCCGAACAAGGCCTCGGTCCGACGTCGTGGTGGAGGAATGCAGGCGTTGAAACGATGGATGAAGGTTGACCGCCGTGGTCATGGCGCTGAGAAGCACAAGGCTCTGTGGGAATGGTATGTCTTTCTCTCACGGAACAACGGCGTCCAGACTATACTATGTTGTTCAGCGCTAACAGCGGCGATGTCAAACGCAGTCTAGTAGGCGCGCGCCTCACCTTTTACGCGCACGACGAATTCTAGTCCTCTCCGGTCTTTCTATCAACCCTACTCTAGTTCTATATCTCCATAACCTATCGGAAAACGTCGGTGACGTCGGACGAAACGTTGTGCTTCAATGCGGCCAGACTTATGTCTCCATCGCAACTATTCCTGGCCCCTGTGGCCCGACTTATGACATACCGCCCGAAGGCGTGGCGCCGTAGGCACCGCCCAACCTACTTGCACAGCATACTCTTGCAACCGACCCGTAGGCTCGTCACCGAACGCTCAAAGTACGCTGTGACTCTCGGGAGTCAGCACTGGTGCAGAAATCTCTCTTCGGCGGCCGCATAAACCCCTCGCGCCATGCGCAGATCAAGCCCGACGCCACCGTTTCATCGTCGTCCACCGTAACGCTGCTCCGTACGTGCCCAGATGCTGCCGCACACGGTGCGCCCGGCACCGGATTCTGAGAGCGCACATACAGCCTCTTCCCGGTTCCCCCACGCGGGCATAGACGTGCGCTATACGTTCCTTTTACGATGTTGTCGGAGCTACTGCTTGCTCCCGCATCTAGTGTGCCCTCTTACTCACGGACCCGAGTTCTGTGGCGTACTTCACTGCGCGAGCTAAACCCTTGGGAGCAGCCGCGGTAGCGCAGCATTACCCATATCCTGGAATCTGCCAATAACGATCTCACAGTCGCATTTACGCCGCCTTCGTACCTAGCAGTCCGGATGTGCCGGAGGGCATCGCCAGTGCCGAAGGGCGTCCTTTCGGGTAGATGCATGCGGCACCTCCGTGCTTCAGATTGACACTAGGTGAGGGTCTATGTGCAGGGACTCCCACATCCGCTGACGCGTCGCCGCAAAACATAAGCGCAGAAGACAGTGCCTCGGTGGGCGGCCTTGTTGAACGACAGAGAGACGTCCAAGGGGCAAAGACTATAAGAAACCAGGACGGCCATCTTGTTCTGCATCTCCTGCACAGAGATCGTCTCCTCCTCGTCGATTGCATCCAACATGTCAATCTCTAGCCTTCGCCGTGCTCTGGTGTTCCTGGGCCTCTGCAGCATCGCTTCTGCTGCAGTTGGGCCAGTGACCGAGCTCGACATCGTCAACAAGGTCATCGCCCCAGATGGTGTCGCGAGGGACACCGTTCTCGCCGACGGCCAGTTCCCAGGTCCGCTCATTGTTGGCAACAAGGTATGCCCGTCATTGCCCACGCCGATCCCGACGTGATTCGTGCTTACACACTTGCTTCCAGGGAGACAACTTCCGCATCAACGTCGTCGATAAATTGGTGAACGAGACTATGTTGACTGCGACGACCATCGTAAGCTCTGGATCTCCGCTCTTTCTGCGCTGAATGGTCGCCTGACGTTCGGCCCAGCACTGGCACGGCATGTTCCAGCACACCACGAACTGGGCGGACGGACCCGCGTTCGTCACCCAATGCCCGATTACTACGGGTAACGACTTTTTGTATAACTTCCATGTCCCCGATCAGGCTGGTTAGTGCTGTGAATCCGTTGTGACAACCGCAGATGCTGACCTCATCCATGTGACTAGGAACGTACTGGTACCACAGCCATCTGGCTCTCCAATATTGTGATGGACTGCGAGGTCCCCTGGTCATTTACGACCCTTATGATCCGCAACGGCACCTTTACGACATCGACGACGGTACGCAGCCCACCTACTGCGAGTTAAGATACCTGACTTTAGCTGTGCGTATGTTACAGAGAGCACTGTCATCACCCTGTCCGACTGGTATCATACTGCTGCACCTCTGATTGCAGGCGTTGCGTACGAACTTTTCTTCCCCGACGACTACTGTCTCCTCACACCTCGTACAGGAGGTCGGATAGTACCTTGATCAACGGTCTGGGCAGATGGTCGGGCAACGCAACGTCCGAACTGGCGGTCATCAATGTTCAACATGGCAAGCGGTACGTTCGACTTCGCGCGCTCAGTACCTATCGACCCTCACATGTCCGGAACAGGTACCGTTTCCGGCTCGTCAGTTTGTCTTGCGACCCGAACTACAACTTCACTATCGACGGTCACACCATGACCGTCATCGAAGCCGACGGGGAGAACACCAAACCCCTCCAAGTGGACGGCCTCCAGATCTTCGCGGCGCAGCGATACTCCTTTGTCGTACGTGTTCTCCTCATGACACTCGAGCTTGACGCTCACCAGAGGCACAGCTCAACGCCAACCAACCGATCGGCAATTATTGGATCCGCGCAAACCCTAACAACGCACGGGCGACCGGCTTTGACCAGGGGATCAACTCCGCTATTCTGCGCTACAAGGGAGCGCCGATCAAGGAGCCAAACACCACTCAGTCTCAGATCCGCAACTTCCTGAACGAGACGAACCTTCACCCGCTCAGCAGCCCTCGCGCGGTATGTCGTACATACTCGATATGGGTTGGGTGCGTTACCTAATACCATGCTCCTCCAGCCTGGTCTTCCGTTCAAGGGTGGCGTTGATTATGCCCTCAACCTCAACCTGACCTTCGTAAGTGGTAATCTGCATGCAGACGTCGAGCTGTAAACTCACGAATCCCCAGAACGGGACGGAATTCTTCATCAACGACGCGCCTTTCGTTCCGCCCAGCGTTCCCGTTCTCCTGCAGATCCTGAACGGGACCCTCGACGCTCACGATCTCCTGCCTCCCGGTAGTGTCTACAACCTGCCGCCTCACTCCACCATTGAGCTGTCCATCCCCGGCGGTGTTGCTGGTGGGCCGCACCCGTTCCACTTACACGGTGTACGTATCGTTTTGTTTGATGTGCGGATCGTTTTCACTCACTTCGGACGACACAGCACACGTTCTCGGTTGTGCGCAGTGCCGGGAGCAGTCACTACAACTACATCGATCCGGTCAGGCGCGACACCGTCAGTATCGGTCTCGGAGGCGACAACGTCACTATTCGCTTCGTGGTACGTTCCCAGGCGCATCCTCTGTTGGCGTCTCTTTACTGATCTCTGTGTAAGACGGACAACCCCGGCCCTTGGTTCCTCCATTGCCACATCGACTTCCACCTCCAAGCCGGCCTGGCCATCGTCCTCGCAGAAGACACGAGGGACACGAAGCTGGTCAACCCTGTTCCTGGTGCGTTCGAAGCGGGTGCACGTTGAGCCCTGTCGCTGACCTGTGGATTTCACAGAGGACTGGAAGAAGCTCTGTCCCACCTTCGAAGCGTCGATGAACAAGACGCGCTGAACAGCGACGGAGGGAATAGGCTTTCTCGAGGGTACTGCGATATGAGCCGCCGTATATGCCACTGCTTGTTTAATGCTCTTCCCGACTTCGCGCTTGTAATCACCACGATGAATGATAATGTCCTGGTAATGCCCGTGACGAGGCTTTGCAACGCGGGTGTGGAGTCATCGTAGTCGCTGTGAACAAGTGGTGCATAGACTCAGACCATATGCATCGGGAGGTTTGAATAGTGTTACCAGAGCTATAGTACTGAGAGAGTGTGGTAGGCATGGAGGCATAGGAACTGATGAGACTACGTGGGCGCTTACGGTCGGAGTCATTGACGGACTCGTTCGAGAGCTTCGCGCCTACATCGATACTAGTACTACCGTGATGGATCATCCTTGCAACTACAAAAGAACCAATCTCTCTCTTAAACAGAAGGACAGCCGAACCAGGACACACTCTTACGCCATTTTTACTCAGCGCTCAGTTGTCGATGGGTTGAATTGCCTGGGCCCAACTCACCCGACACAACATTTCTTGCGCTGCTTGATAAACGTGAGGTAAGGAAAGCCAGCTGCCAGTCTGAGCATGCCCACATGTCACAGCGGGTCGTGATGCCGGTATAGCCGGTCCAGCTGACCCCGCTCCATGTGTCGCCGTGGTGATAGGGAGCGACATCGACGACAAGGACTTGTGGATGTGAGGTGCGTCAGCAGCATTCTTATCATGAGCGTTGACGTTGGATATTGAAACAGCGTTGATTCACAGGCATGTGTCCAGCTCTCTCGGTCGCTCATCCTCCCTTCCCCCGGCGTTAACATCATCTTGAGGGATATTTGCGCTGGACCGATTGGCGGCGGTACGCTGAGACTGGCGGTGATTCGCAAAATGCGCTCACACATGCTTATGGAAACCACGCTTCAGTCTAAGGAGCGACTAGGATTCTGTGGCTAGACAGCGTCTAGAGCGACTATTGCAACGTCAACACCGACGTCAACGGCTCAAACTACACTCGCTACACGCCTCGAATCATGCTACTGCTTGTTTCCTAGTCCGCACCGGAGCCTACGCCGAGGTACCCCAGCCGGAATGCATATCCGACGTTGAACCTCATGTGTGGTTATGTGCTGCAGAAGTCCCCACTGGCAGGCTTTGGCGAAGTCCCCGCGAAAGATTCATCATGACTGGGTTTGCCGCTGCCCTGCCCTTCGTTTGAACTAGTGCCATTACGCAACGGCGCTCCCGGCATAGAACATACGAAGCGCGCACACACCTTTTCCCCGGTCTTTTGCACGGCAGGTGGGTCCCCCTATTTCTCGCCATGGCTTGGACAGGTGTCACTCAAACTGCTCGGGCCCGACCATCTGTACACTAGCCGCTTCACATTACCGGGCTTTGTGGCGTGGTTCGTTGGGTGTGTTGCGCCCAATGGGAAATCGCGTTACGTAGCATCTACGCACAAGTGTCGTTTTGAAAACGGCTTGCGCATTCTTGTGATCCGCATTTCGACGTGCCCAGACGTGCCGCTACGGTAGTATCGGCATTTTTCCAGTAGGTCGAGCAACACCTCCGTGGCAGGTTGACACCGGCTGACGTTAAGAACTAAATTCAGGATTCTTGCGCTTTACGTGCATGTCGCCGCTGTCGTCGCCGAGCAGGTGAACGAACGGGTAGGCTGATAGGTGACTCCAAGAATTTCCTGACATGCAGCATATAAGAGGTGAGGATGAGCTCTTCGTCCTGCATCTCTCTCAGAGAGACTTCCGCCCCTCTCTCTCGTTCGACTTCGCCTCAGAATGTCTACCTCAAGCCTTTACCGTGCGCTTGCGCTCCTAGCATCTTGCCGTATCGCTTATGCGGCCATCGGACCCTTGACTGGGCTCGACATCGTCAACAAGGTCATCGCTCCCGACGGCTTCGCAAGAAACACTGTGCTCGCCGGGGGACAGTTTCCCGGCCCGCTCATCGTAGGCAACAAGGTGACACTGCCATTTGACCGCTATCAATGAAACACTCGTTGACGAAGTTTTTTTACAGGGGGACAACTTCCGTATCAACGTGGTCGACAAGTTGACCGATGAGGCTATGTTAACACCAACAACTATTGTATGACATGAAATATCTGCTATGCAGGCACGAGAGAATCGACTGACATTTCTCACAGCATTGGCATGGTATCTTCCAACATAGCACGAACTGGGCGGATGGTCCTGCATTCGTTACCCAGTGCCCGATCACTTCGGGCGACAACTTCTTGTACAACTTCCATGTCCCGGACCAAGCAGGCGCGCGTAATCTCTCTACTGGTATTACATATTATGCTCACGCCATGCCACCATATCAGGGACGTATTGGTACCATAGCCACCTGTCTCTCCAATACTGCGATGGGCTGCGGGGCCCCTTGGTTGTTTATGACCCTCACGATCCACACCGGAACTTGTACGACATCGATGACGGTATGCCGTTCTTTGATCCACTGGAATCTGCAGGTGCTGATCCCACTTCGACAACTCAGAAAGCACTGTCATCACATTGTCCGACTGGTATCATGTTCCTGCGCCGCTCATACCGATACCTGCGTACGGGTGCTCCTTTCCTTCTAGCCGTTTATTTCTATGCTCACCCATTCAACAGGAAGTCGGACAGCACCTTGATCAATGGGCTGGGCCGATGGTCGGAAAATCCCACTGCACAACTAGCAGTCATCGACGTTGAGCACGGAAAGCGGTGCGCTCAAAGGGCACCCCGAGTCCGAACTCAGCGAGGCTGATGTTCTCCTAACAGGTACCGATTCAGGCTCGTGAGCATGTCTTGCGGTCCCAACTACCAGTTTGCTATCGACGGACACAACATGACCATCATCGAGGCCGATGGAGAGAACACCAAGCCCCTTCAAGTAGACGGACTCCAGATTTTCGCGGGCCAGCGATACTCATTTGTCGTACGTCATATCTTGCGTTAACCTTCGACGACATAATGAAGCGAAAAACTCAGCTCAATGCCAACCAACCGGTCGGCAACTACTGGATCCGGGCCGACCCCAACAACGCTAAGGTATCGGGCTTCGAGAAGGGTATCAACTCTGCCATTTTGCGTTACAAAGGAGCGCCGATCAGAGAGCCGAACACTACACACTCTCAGCCTCGCAATGCCCTCAACGAGACGAATCTCCATCCCTTGACTAACCCTCAAGCAGTACGTGATTAATGCCCCGTTCCAGTACCCTCATTCAACCAAATCCTTATCCCCATAGCCTGGCCAGCCTCGTAGGGGCGGTGTCGACTACGCCCTCAACCTCGAAATGTCCTCCGTATGTCCACAAGTTCCCATGCAGGTTTCCGTCGGTATACTGACCATACTCTGGCAGGATGACGGTAGATTCTTCATCAACAACGCATCTTTCTCCCCTCCGAGCGTGCCCGTCTTGTTGCAAATCTTGAACGGGACGCTGGACGCAAATGACCTACTGCCGAATGGAAGTGTCTACAACTTGCCGCCTTTCTCCACTATCGAGCTGTCCATGCCCGGCGGTGTTGTTGGCGGGCCCCACCCGTTCCATTTGCATGGCGTAAGTGACTCTTTAGCCACGCCGGTTGCCGGGCGATTCACGACGTCTTACTCCCACAGCACTCGTTCTCGGTTGTGCGCAGCGCTGGGAGCGACCACTACAACTATATCGACCCTGTTAGACGCGATACCGTGAGCATCGGTAACGCGAGCGACAACGTCACCATCCGTTTTGTGGTATGTACTCCTGCGCGTTTCTGCACCAGTGCCTGCATGCTCATTGCCATGATCCAAGACGGACAACCCCGGCCCCTGGTTCCTTCACTGCCACATCGACTTCCATCTCGAAGCCGGGATGGCGATCGTCTTTGCGGAAGATACGCACAGCACGGGGATGGCTAACCCAGTTCCCGGTATGTACTATCAGAGATCCATGGCTTGCGAGGACCCCATTGACCGCCCATGCACACGGTACAGAGGACTGGACCAAGCTCTGCCCCACCTTCGAAGCAGCACTGAACAAGTCTCACGCTCACCCGTGATCCACTCTCTCTCGATGCCGTTCTCTTTATTTCTTGGAGCGCCCTGAGCGCATTGTATTCATCCCGCGATTCAGTTTACGGTCGGCTCAGCGTCTCGGTGTCGTATTTGTTGATTCCCGACGAGAAACCAGTAATTCATGCCATACACACCGTCAACACGGCCTCTTGATCTCTCATCCCACTCAGACCTAGAGACAGGTCAGCGCGCCTTTACGGGCAGGCAATGTCACGTTTTACTTGCACGGACGGTGCCACTGTCCGGGCAGTAGCGGTCAAGGTCTGGCCTGATCCCAAGGGAGCCCTGCCGGTCAGCTGCCTCCTGAAAGCAGTACTTGATCTCAGGCGTTCCCAGCCCGCGTCGTCGTTGAGGTCACCCATGAAGTCATGAACGGCCCAGTCGCGAGCGGCCGCGGCATGCTGTGATCGCGAGGCGTTCACAAGAAGCACGTCATGAAAAAGCCCATTTCACAACTCCCCGAATAGGGGTGTTTGCCGTTCAATTGCCGTAAGTCGGCTTCGCAGTCCAGTCTCCTCAGGATATCGGTCAGTAACGACCAGTCAGTACTAATCACTACTACTTTTCTATACTACTACAGTAGTAGTGTAGTGCGTGTACAAGTAGCTAGACGCCCACGCGGATTTCGGCGCTATTGATACCTTCGACTAAGTTCGGGACAGTTTCCGTCTCTTCCAAGACCTTCGAGCTGGGTCGGCCGTCGAATTCGGCTATAACACGCACTCTATAGGATTTCGAATTCGACCTCTTCGCGCACCAGACCCCTCCAGATGCAACCCGTCATCCGTGGACTGCAACGGTACTCCCCAATGTCGTAACAGCTGATCTCATTCGCGCAAAGTCTCCCGTTAGAACACTTGGCGTGCTCGTCATGAGCCTCAGGGTGCACGGTATATAAACCCCCTGTATAGCAGGGGTTGAAAAACAACGACTAGATCCCGCACTCTGTAGCACATCCTCTTTCTACTCGCAACTCACACCGCCTACCCACACATCCACACATCATGTCTCTCGTCAGCTTCTTCAACTCTCCCTTCTACGACGAGTTCGACCGCCTCTTCGACGAAGCCTTCTCGCGCCGTACGAACGGCGGTGAGAACGGCCAAGTCGCCCGCCAGGGCAACAACGCCGCGCCTCGCGTCTTCCGGCCGAGGTGAGTTACTTGATTGCTCATTGTTCCTGTGCTCTCAGGGGGCTGACGGCCGGATCCGTACTAGCATCGACGTCCACGAGGACAAGGAGAAGAACCTCGTCACCGCGACGTTCGAGCTCCCCGGCCTAAAGAAGGAGGACGTCAACATCGACGTGCAGAACAACGTGCTCACCGTCTCCGGCGAGACGAAGCTCTCGGAGGAGCGCAAGGAGAACGGCTACGTCGTCAAGGAGCGCCGCTACGGCAAGTTCTCGCGGTCGCTCCCCGTTCCTCAGGGCATCAAGGTATGCATGCGTCGACGACCATGCTTGACGCGCGTGATGCTCACCCCGCTCGTTCGTAGCCTGAGGAGATCAAGGCCTCCCTCGAGAACGGAGTCCTCACTGTCACCTACCCGCGCACTTCGCCCGAGCAGGCCCCCAAGAAGATCACTGTCCAGTAGACGGAACCTCTTGCATTACGACGCACCCAATCTTGGCCTCCATCGTGTACTAGTAGCATCATGAACGCACATGTACAATAGCATCCGTTTGCAACACGGTCAGTCGCTGGATTCAATTCGTACCTGAGGATACTTGAGCGTCCCGCTGTATCTGTCATCTCCAAGGGTCCGACCTCATCAACGGCAATGATAGTGCCTTCATGCTAGATGCACGCGCTGTCGACCTGAGGGCATCATCAGCTCCTTCGGTCTCGCTTCGGTCTGCGATGATTGGTAGGAGGATCAGGCGGGCACTCTGCATGTGCCGACGCCACACCATGAGCGCAGCACTTGCGAGCCCCGGTTGCGGCTTTGATCCCAGTACGCAGTCACCAATATGGCGAGACAGGGACTAGCGCAGATCATGACCGTTCCCACGATCGCCCTTGGAACCCAGGCGTTTTTGCATGGTACTTGTTCGAAATCACGCAGAGGTTTCCGGGCGCGATCTCGAGATCGCTATCAACTTGATGGATATGTTGAACATATTCACCGAGGTTACCGAGTAGAAGGCGGAGGTGCTCGAACAGGCGCGCGACGAGTAGTTCCAACAGTTCCTGCGCGTTGACCACCCGGTCTCCAACGAGCAGCAGTTTGGGGACGGATCGGCCGTTTGGCGACAGACCTTCAGAGGTTTCTGGGCACAGCGGTGGGACGACATCATTACGCCCGACTCCGACTTTCGAGAAGGGTGAACCCGAACTGTTGCATGCTAGAGAGCTGGATGCGTACCAAAGGCTACCGGGGAATTAGTCACAAGGCACCGTTGCTGAAGAAGTCGGAAGACGACAAAGCGGTCATTTTGAACAAGGGCAGGATCAGGACCCGGGCAACTCCTATGTATGTCTGTCCGGAGTTTGCGTAAAGCTCCTTCCTAAACCTAAAAAGGCAGGAGGGTTTGTCCGGGTTAGCGTAGAATACGCACCATTTTGGGTGCAGGAGTGTATTAAGCGCCCAACCTCTGTCCAACCATAGCGTAAAGGAGGACTGGAGGCGAGTCTCCGGGCGCCTATCGGGGGGTCAGGATGCCATATATATCACACCATTGTTGTAGCTCATTAGACTGAACCATGTCCAAAGGCTTTTTTGCCACGCTGGTGGCTTCTCTGGCAGTATACAACGCGTTTTTACGGTTCTAAGGGTCTAAAACCGAATGTGACGCGTAACGTGACCATGTTACTGCACGTGACAAACGTGACAAGCTCTGTCCGCCCAAGCGTAATCGAGGCCCAAAAGTTTGCGTAATCGAGGCCGAATTTGGGCCAATTTTCGGACAGACGTACATAGGAGTTGCCCGGGTCCTGCAGGATCGCGAAGTTGCTGGGGAGCTTGGCGGATTGATGCATTCCAAGTTCAGACGATGACGGCCTAGTGTATCACTTTCAACAGCGCACAAGGAACACATTGCCCGGATATAGACCGCGCGGGTCTGTCGGGGAGTGGTGGGTGGAAGCACAGCAGGCAGACGTTGGTTGATCGAAATAGTGAGCTCAAGCCTTTGAGGCCGCCCACCGCACCAACTGCAGTGACCCCGTCACCGCGAGGTCACGGTGCACAGCCACAACGTCACGGTTGGATGGCGCGTCGAGCGAGTTCGTCGCGTTTCCTTGCCTCCCTCCCCCACGCCCGGGCAGAAGTGCAGTCGTTCGCCGGGAGAACCACCTCGAATCCCGAGGTAGACTGTAGCCGACGCCTCCAGAGTTGAAGAAAAGGCTCTTCGTTGTCCGACTCTGACAATTGACCACCTTCAGTCAGCACCTCTAGCTTCCTACAGGACTCCGACAACACGTGCAAACCGCCTTCATGGAGGCGGAGGAGTCCTCGAGCTCGCAACAGCCAAGTTCCTCCATTCCCATACCTTCTTCACCTCCTGGGCGCTACATATCCTATGGAACCTCTCACGACTTCGTGGGCTCTCCTGAGCAGATCAATAGTCACGATGCTGGTCTCCGCTCGTTCATGAGCGCTCAATCATCCACTCCGCACATACGGGCCAACCAATCTCGGCCCAGCTTCAGCCGGAGCTTCTCCTCTTCGACCCCAACCTCGAGACGTGTAGATCCGGTCTCCCGTGTTCAGGAGATAGCGTCCAGCTTTATCCGGCACTCTCGTTCAGAGCATCCTCACGAGCGCGAATGGACGGTCTTCGGGCAGCTCATGGAGGACGAGACGCGGTCCTTCGCCTCGCAGCTCCGAACTCCGGGGACAGCGCGGTCTACCAAACACAACACGCCTCAGCCTATCAGTGAGGGGGCGACTTCCTATTTCGACACCAGTCCTGCCGCGTTGGACGACCACGATCCTTTCTTGACTCAATCCCCCTCCGCGAACGCGAATGGTCTTAACGACACCGCACGCGACAGCGCAGGCGCATATGCTCCTTCATATACTGAAGATGACTCTGACGCTTCTGACACCGGCGATCACGAGCGCAGGGAAGCATCTCATCCAGAAGCTCCCCGTAAATGGTACTTGCCTCAAGTGCCGTCGATACCCCCCTACCTCCACTATACCGCAACATCTTGAAGTGCTCTATCGCGTATTTTATTGGGTCGCTGTTCACGTTCTCTCCGTACCTCTCAGGGTTCATCGCGGATATCACCGGCGGGGACCCCGGGGATCGTATACCCTCTCCATCCGGCCATATGGTGGCGACTGTGTATGTACGCCTTTTAAGTTGGATGTCGCTTTATACTAATCAATCCTCGGCCACAGGGCTGTGTACTACAATCCGGCGAAAACGCTCGGAGGCATGCTAGAAGCGGACGTGTTCTGCTTCATGGGGTTGCTCTTTGCGACTTTCGTGTCACTAACGAGTATGACTGTCTACTGGTTCTTCGAGCGGCAGTCTGGTATGGAATGGCTAGCGGACGCTCTTGTACTGCTCATGATCGGGGTCGGAATGTCGGCGGTCGCGTGGATGAAAGTCTGGATGGCCAAGCCCACATTCAACACTGGTTCGTATATCATCCCTTTGTCGGCACATAACGTATTGACTTGGAATTACAGCCTGTAGTATGACGGCCATCATTCTCTTCATCGTGTACGTGGTGCATATCTACTGCCGGAGCATGCTAATTGACTTCATACCAGCGTGGTGAAGGAAGGCGGTGTGCAGACCCTCATGCAAGTCGCCTTCATCGTCATAGTCGGCGCCTTGATCTCCAACGCGGTATGCATCCTGATCTGGCCGCAGCGCGCGACGAAAAACCTGCAGAACAATATGACGCAGACTCTCGACTCCTTCTCCACCCTCCTCGGCATGCTTACACAGACGTTCCTCCTAGAGGAGCCGCACGGCTTCACCACGGACAAACTACAGCGCGCCGTAGCGAACCACCAGTCGTCCTTCACCAGCCTGAAGAAGAGCCTAGACGAGGCCCGCACGGAACGTTTCTTCGGCGGACCGGGTCCCGTGGGGAATCAGGCACAGCTCCGCGGAAGTTCGGGCCAGGCGTACCAGGACGCAGTCGATAGTCTGAACAGGCTCGGGCAACATCTCAACGGTCTTCGGAGCGGAATCAGTCTGCAGCAGGAGATCATAAAGGGTTACCGGCAAGGCAAGATCGTTCTGAAGAACGCTCGGTTCCGCGCGGAGGACACTGTGACAGGCAATGGGAACGGGAAGGGCAAGATTGTGGACCCTAACATCACTTCGCCTTCTTTGCTTGATGAAGAGTCCGTGCTGCTCCAAGCAGCAGCTACGGTCTTCGGCGACTTGATGGATGACCTTGGCCCTCCTTTGAAGGCGCTCTCGGTGAGCACAGCGTCTGGTCTCACCCGTGTCATGGTATGCAGCTACTCACTATCTCTCATGACATCAGACGAGTTGCACTACAACGCTCAAACGGCTCCGCGAAGCCTTCGTTCATCCCCGCGACAACACCGACCGGACGACTATGCAACCGGCGGATTTCCACGAGCTCTCGGAGAACGTCGAGCGTGCCCTCTTCACGTTTGAAAGCACCTCGAACCACGCTGTGCTTCGCCTGTACAGGAGCGGCAACATGTCCGGCCTCGACTCGCGAGCGTCCATCGCGTCGCTCACTTCGGACAATCAAGCGCTGACCGGTGACGAGAGCGAGAACATCTTCCTGGTCTACTTGTGCGTCCACAACCCCCATCTAACTACAACAATGATGCTGAAAGACGCTTTTACAGCTATATCTTCACGCTTCAGGAGTTCTCCCGCGAGCTGATCTCACTCGTGGACGCTATGGGCCGCGTCTGCAGCATCGAGCGCGCAAATGCCGCCCGCAGTGGTCTGTGGGGCTACCTCAAGAGCGCAGTCCTCTTCACATCCAAGGTTAAGAATTCCATTCGTACCGCGCGGGAGAAGCCTCCCCGGAACATGCGCAAGCGTCTCTGTAAGTGCGCTGAATTGAGGTGCGAGTGCATTATGTCACATGCCCATTCGTGCCCAGCGGCGTTCTTCGTCCCGCAACAGCCACACCGGGCGGTGTCGTTCCCGAAAGTCACACCGCATGCCCCGAACACGATCCAGACTCCGGCCCGCGAGAACCTCACATTCATAGGACGGGTGAAGCAGTCGCTGTGGGCGATGGGCGCGCGCCTGAAGCAGCAGGACGCCAAGTACGCCTTTAAGGCTGGGATGGCCACGGCTATCTTGGCTGCACCCGCGTTTTTCGAGCGCACGCGGCCGGTGTTCGTGGAGTACAGGGGAGAGTGGGCGTTGATTTCGGTACGTTCTGTGTCCTCGACGGATACCGTATACAACTCACATGCGCTTTGTTGGACAGTTCTTTGTGGTCATCTCACCGACCATCGGCGCCGTGCGTAGCCGTGCTATCACTATCTGAGAACCCCACTGATCTTGGCGTTGCAGACGAACTACATGGGTGTCCATCGCGTGCTGGGAACGCTGTACGACCTCGCCAGTAGTCTATTCCCTCCATTATGCTGACGACACCTGCTAGGTTCGGTGCGGCAACCGCGTTCGGCATATGGTCTCTGTTCCCCGAGAATCCATACGTGCTGTCGATATTTGGGTTCTTCTACTCCATTCCTTGTTTCTATTACATCGTCGCAAAGCCTCAATATGCGACATCTTCCCGTTTCGTCCTCCTCACGTACAATCTGACCTGTCTCTACTGGTGAGTAGTAATCACCTACTATCATGGCATCGTACGCTAATCTCTCGACTCATAGCTACAATTTGCGCCAGAAGGACGTCGCGGTATTCGATATCGCCTACCACCGCGCCGTCGCCGTCACGGTAGGCGTGGTGTGGGCTGCGATCGTATCTCGGTACTGGTGGCCCGCCGAAGCTAGGCGCGAGCTTAGCAGGGCTTTGGGCGAGTAAGTGGGCAAGGCTTGGTTGAAGTAATGGGGGAAATTGACGACACATACCGTAGGTTCTGCTTGAACATGGGATGGCTCTACACGCGCCTGGTCGCTTTCAACTCGTTTTCCGACAACGACCTGCGGCTGCACACGATCGAGGAGGAAGGCTCGCCGACCGAGGAGACGCACCTGCTCTCCGTCAGCCCTTCGCTATCGCAGTCGATCCAGCACTTCATGGCAATGTACGACGTTCCTCACTAGAACCGTTGACATCTTTCTGACTGTCATGTAGGGAACTACATCTCCAGATCAAGCTGATTGAACTTCAGGGCTTGCTGTCCCAAACTCAGCACGAGCCTCGTCTCAAGGGGCCGTTCCCGGTTGCGCTCTACCGCTCGATCTTGACCAGCCTCCAGACCATCCTAGACAGGTTGCACAGCATGCGCTGTGTGACGTCTCGCGAAGAGTGGTACGTCCTATCGATTACCTGTCCCTGTTCCGCTGATTGACTCCGACGGCGACACGCAGGCATACCGTGAGTAGTCGTGACGAATCCTAGGTCCCCGTGTCGCTCACTCATAAGCGGCGTTAACAGACGGTCCGGCGCGACTTCATCCTACCCGTGAACCGCGAGCGGCGAGAGATGGTCGGCAACGTCATTCTCTACTTCTCCGTCCTCGCCGCGGCGTTCAGGCTCAAATCGCCGCTCCCGCCCTATCTCCCTCCCGCAGAAGACTCCCGGCAACGTCTCGTGCGTCACCTCTCTCTCCCTCTTCCCCCTCCCCTTCCCGAGCTCTTCTCTTCTCTTCTGCTCGCCGCTTTGATGCTGATCGACCCGAACCGGGCGCGCACGACAGGTCGACGCGATCCGGAAGCTGGACGTCGTCCGGAACCGGGAGATCAAGGGCTCCCGGCACCTCCTCTTCTTCGCGTACGCGCTCACGATGAAGGCCGTCATCCAGGAGCTCGACTACCTCGGGCGCACGCTCCAGGACGCGTTCGGCGTCATCGGCCAGTCGCGCGAGGCGTTCGAGGCGCTCTTCGACGAGATGCCGGCCGCGGACGCGGCCAATACGGTGTAGTGGCGCGTATGGGCAGTGTGCTGGGGGCGGACGGCTGGCGAGGACTTTGTCTGCGGTATACGTACATATATCCCGGATATGTTTGAGGTGCTCTGCTTTCGATTTCTTGCGGATCGGATACATAGATAGATAGATCGCGACGTGCGCCTCTTCTTGTCGAGCTATGATATTCTTGACGCCGTTTCTAGTCCTGCCACGGTATACATTCCCGTTAGTGCTCAGCTAGGATGGAGAGTTGATTTATACATCCGCCCCCGTGCTCGACTGAATGGACCCGGGACGGAGGACCCCTCCGGGACCCGAGGACCGGCGAACACGCTGCCCATCATACATAGATACCTACCCGCGCCCACAACCGCGAATATAAGCTTCGCTCAGGGTTGGCTCGACCAGCACGCCGTCCGACCGCGTCGTTCCAGAAACGGCTTACGCGGGGAGGCGCCGCGGCGGGGGACCCACAGCGCTCCTAGCCCTAGCCGACGGCAATTAATTCCCTCAGGCTTCCGGCTTGGCTTCTTCCCTCAGCCTCAGGACCGCAGGTGCCAATCGATCGCGCAGCAGAAAGCCAGTTGTATATAGATATCAGCGGGAGAAAGGCGGGGGAGGGCGACAGAGAGAGAGAAAGGGGGTGGGAGGAAGCAGGAAGCAGGATCTGGGAGCGAGTCAGTGGTGGAGGGGATTTTGTCACAGTGAGGGTGGGGGAGCAGTAACAGCACTTGGTGGTGATACACGTCTATGAGGGGGTGGGATATCTGATATCTCGAGCCGAGCACAAGTCGAGAAACGGCGGGCGGGCGGGAATTGGGGAAGCAAACAGTCCGCAGTCCGTCATGCCCGATCACCGAGGGGAAAATCGCTGGAAGGGCGGTACGGGAGGGGTCAGAAGGGGGCAGTTGAACATACAGCGACCAAATACCCAAAGTTGGCGAGAGCCTGATGCCCAAGACCGCCCGCGCCCGCACCTGCGTCCGACGTCTCACGAGCGAGACGCAGACGACGACATGCGCGCGCGGCCGGTCAGAAAACAGAAGAAGAAAGGGGAACGGTGAAAGCGAGGGCAGGAGGTATACAGAGCATGAACGGGACGAATCCGAGCACAACTGACGATGAAGAGAAAGGAAAGGAGGGGGGAGAGAAGGCGGTCGAGGGCACTGAGTCGCGCGCGCGCGGGTCGATGGGTTACAGGCAGGCAGTGGATGGGGAGGGGGGTGTGGGCGGATGTATGTATATACGACACGATGCGCATGGGCGGAGGCGGAGACAGACGACAACGATGGCGACGGAACACGACGAAACGACAGGACGGTTGAAGGAGAGACGACGGTCGGGGGGTATGCACGGAACGCACTGGGGGATGGTGAGCGACGGGCACGGGCGCGGGCACTGGGGGTACTGGGAACCGAACCGGGGATGCAAGGCAAACGGGCAGACGGAAAGGGATGATGATGAAGTGGTACACTCAGCAGACGGAAAGAACAGTCCAAGAAAGAAAAAACCGAGACAAGCGCGGGGGGTAACTCGAACCGAAACCATCCTCCTCCTCTTCCTCGTCCGCATCCTCCTCGTCCTACACATCAATCCTACAATGCGCACTCGCGATCGGTAGAAAAGGGGGGCGCGTGCACGAACTGTTTTTACGCATCGGGGCATCTTCTTCCTCTCTGTCTCTCTCCTTCTCATATTTCACCAGGGACTCGCGGCGGCGGCGGCGGCGGCAGCAGCAGTAGCGGCCGCAAACCGTCAGCTCGACGGCTGCTTCGTCATCGACGGGATCGACAGCATCGGCAGCTGCCCGCGCGAGAGCGAGCCGATGTTCGGCACCTCCTCCCGCCGCCCGCCGCCGCCCATGCCCAAGCTCGAGCCGGGAGGCGCGCCCGCGCTGCCCACGCCGCCGCGCGGCGCGAGCCCGCTCCCGCTCCTCGGCCGGGTCTGCGGCCAGTTGTTGAGGCCGTACCCGAGCGGGGCGCTGTCGCTCCGCGCACGGCTGCCCTTCTTGAGCGTGGACGAGCTCGACGCGGAGCCGTCCGCGGAGCCGGGGACGGAGAAGGACGTGGACGAGCCCGGGCCCGTGCGCTGCCGCTTCGCGCCGATCCGGTCGTCAAAGTCCATCGGGCCTGGGGAGGGGGGGAGCGGGGTCGTCAGCGCGCTCTCGTACCGCGCGGTGCTGACGCCGTGCATACCGTGGTGCTGGTGGTGGTGGTGCGCGGCGTGCGCGTGCGCGTGGTGCGAGTGCGCGTGGTGGTGCGGCGCGTGCATGCCGTCGTACGAGGGGATGTGCTGGTACGAGTGCTGCCGGGAGAGCGTGTGAGGCGTATGCGTATGCGACGGGAACTCAGCGGTAGTGGGGCTCGAGCCGGGGCTCATCGAGTGCAACGAGTGGAGACCGCTGCTGTTGATCGAAGATAATGGTGGGAAATGAGACGACGGCGGCGCCGAGTTCGTCGGGGACGTCACATATATGTTTGGACTCTCCCCAGACTCTAAGATGTCCGTGGGGAAGGGCACAGGTACTATATGCACCATGAGAAACGGCAACGATCCAGAGGATACACACAGGACGCACCGCTGCCGGGGAAGTTCTTCGACATGAAGTCGTACATGAGCTTGGTCACGTTTGCCAGCCGCTCGACCTTCCCGCGTTCTTGGTGGAACGCGACCATAAGCCGCCGGTTGTCCTCGCGCATTTGCGAAAGCTGCGCGGCAACCTCTCCTGGGAGCTCGACGCGGTGCTTGACAGACGGATCGGGCTCGAGCGCCTTGCGCTTGATCTCCTCTAGCAGGTCAGGGCGCCCCCGAAGGAACTTGTGATGCGAGAACTCCCAAGTCTGCACGTCGGCGGACGTTCGCTGCGCACGTGGCGTCTGTGCATACCTCTCAGTAACGGCCGCAATGTTCTACGCGCGACAGAAAATGCCAACTACTCACGCGGTTGATCTTATGGAACCCATACATGTTGAGCTGCCGAACAAAGCTAGAAAACTACAGGGCCCGTCAGACCCGCATATATCAGGACGTTCATGAAGTTGCACCGACATTGTTGTGCTTGAAGTGGGAGCCGAGGATCGTGCGGCTGAATTCGCCGACGTTCGACACAACAAAGCTAGCGGAAGAGGCATACAGGTGGGAACACGGCGAATGCAGAGAGGGGCGAGAGATTACCTTGTCCCGTGCTCGGTCCAGTTGATAAACTGGGAGGATTTGGGGTCGTTGATCATCCTGAGGAAGCCGGTCAGCTATCGGGCGATGCCAATCGGGACATGCGTGGACGGGAAGTACGGAAGCCATTCTGGGCCGTTTCTGAATGATGGTCCGCACAAGTGACCAATATACCATGGTATATCTTCCATGACTGCACAAACCAGCGTGCGGATGAGCATCAAAGGAGCGCTTTCGCGTAACACTCCAGGCACGCCCACTTGGTAAGATGTACCGGGAGCAAGCAATACCCGGTCATACACACCACAATAGCCGCGTGTACGCAGCCCATGGGCGTATGAAACAACTGCGTCGCAGCACGGAACAGACCACGCCCAAGACGTGCACACATACCGCCGGTTCGTACATCGGCGTCACAAGCGCCGGTTCCAAACTCCGGGCGCCCGCCGCCCACCGATCGCGCGGGGCTCTGACCAGAGGCGCACTGCCAGTGCACAAACGAGCGCTGTCGCCAACGCGGCGACACGACGGCGCGCACAGTCCGTACGGGGCATCGCGCATCGAAGGCCCGCGCGTCGATCCGTGGCGCGGCTTTCGCGGCCGTAGTAGCAGGGGGCGAGTAGCACCCCCCAGGCACGGAAGAGAACAGAACTCACTGATACAGCTTCGTCACGAAGTTGTTCGTCCCGAGCGGCTTGTTGAGCACTCCGAGCGAGGGCGGCGCGCCTCCGCCACCCGCGTGCAGCGAGCCGCCTCCGCCGGTGGACATTTGGCCCTCCATGGGCTTGAGCTGCTCGTCCTGTTCGCCGCCACTGTTGCTGCCATCGATCGGGCTGCCCTCAGTGTCCATGGCGCCGTAGCCCATGTCGACCTCGTCGTACATGCCGCTTCCCGGGTTCTCGCCCATGTCGTACGCGGTCTCTTCGACGGACGTCGCGAGCGGCGCGAGGGTAGTGTACGAGCGCTTGCGCGGGACGGATTTTTCGGACGAGGACGAGGAGCGCGAGCTCGTGAGCCGCTTCGCGCCGTACGTGTCGTAGTGCGCGTCGTCGTAGCGCACGCCCTGATCCGGGGGCGCGAACTGGAACGGCTGCTGGATGTGCGGGTGGTGCGGGTGATGCGGGTGGCCGTGGTGGCCGACGAGCCCGCCGGAGGGGCTTATGGGCGTGATCGGGGACACATGCGAACTCGCGTGCGTGGACGGGTGCGGCGAGGGGTTGATCGGAGAGAGGTTCGTGGGCGAGGTGACGGTGAGGGAGGAGAGGTTGAGGGAGAGGGCGGTCTTGTCGCCGGGTCTATCGCTGAGGGAGTCGGACATGGAGGACTGCGTGGAGGACTGGGCCGAGTGGGGCTGGTGGAAGTAGGACTGGTAGGGCTGCTCGCTCAGCGAGGAGGCGGGCGAGGACGGGGAAGGGAAGGAGGACTGGTTCTGGGGCGGGGGGAGGAGGTGGGAGGGGGACTGCT
Source organism: Trametes polyzona (assembly GCA_022606195.1). Classification (NCBI taxonomy): domain Eukaryota; kingdom Fungi; phylum Basidiomycota; class Agaricomycetes; order Polyporales; family Polyporaceae; genus Trametes; species Trametes polyzona. The sequence goes on along the minus strand of JABYQF010000012.1, from coordinate 584,983 downwards.
GTGACCATTGCTGGCTCTGCTGGGACTGGCTCTGTGGCTGGGAGTAGGGACCGTCTTGGGAGGACATGGTGGTGGTGTAGCCGGCGGAGGGGGCGTCCATGGAAATATCGAGTGATCAGCACGCGGCCGCGAGCCAGGCGGCAGCAGGAGAGGCTGGGAGAGGCGCGGTGGAGAGAGGTAGTGGGGAGCGGGGCTGGGACGCGGCGGACATGCGCGGACGCGGGGACGACGCGAGGGCGGGCGAGGAGGAGGCGGGGGCGGGAGGGCGAGCGGGATGGGCTCGGCGGGGAGGGGCGTGAGTGGAAGGAAGGAGAAGAGGACTGAGAAGAGCGAGGGCGTCGACGAGCGCGTCCGTGCAGGTGCGAGTCCGACTGGCGATTGAAATAAATCTAGATTCCAGGAAACCAGGGTTTCTCTGCTCGAGCTCTCCATCTGCCATCACTTGCCAATCCAGTCCGATTCCTCTCCCAATAAGCCGAGCACCTAACCCTCCTCCGAGTCCACACCCGGCCAGCTGATCGCCCGCGAGAGGAGGTCTCGCCGGCAGAAAACATACGTTCCTCGCTCGCCCGCCCGCGCCGTCCGCCGTCCGCCTTCGCGCCTGGCTTGTCCGCCGTCCGATACGACGCAGGCCCGACGAGCTCGGTTCTAACACGGCCTTCTCTGTCAGGGCGACGTACTCGGAAGGGCCCTCGCCGTTCTCACACTGGCAAATACCATAGTTCCCGCCCGGGCCTCCAATCATCCTCGCCTGATCCAGCGCCTGAGCGCCATGTGCCCGCTACGTACAGTACGACTGCACTCTGCACAGTGCACTCCCCCTTTCCTCACGCCGACGCCGGCTCTCTCTCCCCCAGCCCGGCCGGCCTTGTCCTCCCAGGCCCCTCGCCTGCCCGCTCCCACCTGCCGTACACCGCCAGCGAGCGCATCCAGCAGCCGTCAGTCAGTCACGCACGCCCATCATCGACATCGAGTACCTAATCTCCGGCTTTCTGCGCTGCATTCTCAATCAACTGATCCAGCCGCCCGTCCGCACCGCACACACCCGCACACACCCTCCTTCCCCTCGACTGCCTCTCCCCGCACACGCACACGCTCCGGCCGCACCCCGCCAAGTAGTCCCTCAAATCATGCCCTGATAGATCTCCCCCCGCCCGCCTCGCTAACCTCGTCTCTGATCCCGCCCTCCGGGCACATCCCGAGCCTCCATAGTCGTGCCCACGTCGCCTCCCTTTCAGCGTCACGCCCGCACAACACCGGTACCTGCTGCTCATGCGCCGACGCTTCGCCCGGCCTCTGCGATCATCATGATGTCCGCCCCGGCTGACCTCCCCAGGACCGCACCATCTTTGACTCCCGAGCACGATGACGGAACGCAGCACTGCACCAGCCGCCGACGCCGGCCACCCAATTTACCCTCGCCCAGCTGTCAGATCCCACCCACCCGCGAGCCTTCGCCCCTCCGAACGGCTCAGCTGCTGCTCAAAGCACCGTATCTCCTTTACGAGTGACACCCGGACTTTCCGGCTCGAACCTCTCGAGCCTTTCCAGGACCAGCCGAGGACCCTAGCTCTTCCGCTGACGTCGACTTCGACCGCCGTTCACTCGCCTGCGTGCTTCGCTCGACGTCGACGTCCGTCCGTCCCCCCGGCTCTCTGCGCGCGTGCGCGCGTCCGAGTTGTAACGAAGCTCAGCTCAAGTGGCCAGCTGTCACCTGCGTACTCGGACACCGGCGCAATGTACACACTGGACGCGCCTCCCGCGCCCGGCCAGCCCCTGCGGCCGGCGCAAATTAACGGATGTCGACATCCCTCCTCGCCCAGCTGACCTCTTCTGCGGTCCCCGTATCGCGCGCCCGCGCGCCCGAAGCCGACCCCGCCAGTCACCGGGCCTCACCAACCCCGACCGCCCTCGCATTGCAATACGCCGTGTAAGTGGTATACGGCCCTCGAGCTCCGCTTATCTGTAAATCGACGTCCACCAGCGAACCGAGTACAGCACTGTATGTCAGGCCGTCCTCGTCTTCGATTTCGTCCCCGCTGTGACCGGGCTGAGTCCAGAGTTCAAAGTTCCGATCCAGCTGGGAGGCTCGGCTTCCCCGATCGATGCTGTGGTAGGTGCATCTCCCAGTCGTGCGCACGTACGAGTACTGTACGATGCGTCCATTGTACACACCCGGCTGGTAGCGATCTCGCGCGCGAGCTGCCCTGATCCGCCCCCGGGGCCGGGGTGCGGGGCAGCCCGTGCGCTTGCGGGCAGCAGCCGTTCCCCGCCGGCACGCCCCTCGACGGCGTCGCCTCCGACTTCGCCCCCGGTCCCGCCCCGTCCACATTCACACTTACACTTAAGCACACGTACGGCTCCGGTCGAGATGCATTAGGGGCAGCTGGACAGGAAGAGGCGAAGCGGCGACGACTCGCACTTCGCGTCCACCGCGCCGCCGCTGATCCTCCGCCCTGCTTCCCACCCCACCCCACCCCCTCTCCTTCTCCTTCTCCAAATCCAACTCCTCGGACCACCCCCGCAGGACGTCCGACGACCCACTATTGCGGCCCCGTTTGCCCTGAGTACCCGTCGCCGTACTGTACCGTATCGCGATGAGTGCGGGGTCTCGCGCGGGGGAGACGTGATGTGTTGATGCCCGCGCAGGAGCTTGAGCTTGTTTGCGTGCCGGGGGCACACCCATGACACGCCCTCCGTCCGTCGAGCCTGGCTAGGCAGTCGACATACCCCCCACGCCCTCCCGCTGGCATATCGGAGCGCCCGCCGCCCGCCAGGCGTGATCGCCGTGTCATGTCTATCTACCCGTCCTCCTCATCGTTCGCATCCCACGCCGGGTGTGCGTGCATTGCATATGCGCACGCATATGTTCCTCCTGGCCCTTCTGCTGCTGCAGCTGCAGGTGCAGTGCGGCGTTTGCGCGGCTGATTAGACTTTTGCAGAGGCGCGCTGGACGCGTCCAGGTCCCCAGGTCCCCCAGAGGGCCCGCAGGTGACTCGCGCACCACGGTACGGACGGCACCCCACACAGCCAACTCCCGCAGGAATCCCGGACGGTCGTCCTTCCGCGGGCTAGGCGTTCTCAGGGCGTAGTAGGTGGATATGTACCGTGCACCTTGGAATCGCTGGGCCTGCGGTGTCCGAGGGGATGGAGACATACACACTGTAGTTTGAGCGCCGCAGCTGAGGTGCGCTCTGTCATACGAGTCTAAATCACATTCTGTGCAACGCCGGCAGCTGATGATGATTCGGGGGCGTTACGATGCCACGAAGCCGCACAGCCCGACAAATGGGCATCCGGGTATACAGCATGCTCTCGCACCACCAGGCTAGAAGGCCCGCCTGGCTGCACCCTGTATGCTCGTGAGGTTTATGCGTGCGCAGGGCAGGTTCGTGCTACTTAGGTACGCGCGCTGCTACCGGTGCTCTCTCTATCTCTCTCCATTCTTCGTGCCAAAGGCGCTGAGGTCGTGCCGGCAGCACGTACTCCCACCCGCTTGGGCCCCCCGAATCGCCCTTCGCTCGAAGCCCTCAAAATGAACGGTACTGCTCATACTCTCGGCCACCTCGTGCAGCGTTCCTGGCTACATATCCTGTCCGTGTACGGGTGAGTCGGCCCTCGCCCGATGCAGCATCACAAGCCGGCGTTTATGCGTATGCCGGGCTGGGTGCGTGCGGCAGCCCGAGTGGGACCTGTGCCTCTGCGTCCGGGGTGGGAGCTATCTAATGAGAGGCGTCCCGGGGATGTGGTCGCGTATGCGCATGCGTGATGACATATCTACTGTCCCATCTCGACTGCTCGGATGGACAGCGGTGGACGATGCGCCCGGGCTGCGAACAGCCAGCGGCGCATCGACCACAGCCGACGTGCTTTGCTTTGCTGTTGTCGACTGGTGCGCACCGCCCGGATATGTCTCTTATGCAAATTTACTACATCACCGCCGTTATGCGCCCGCCAGCAGAGTGCGTTGTCTCAACTGGTGGCCGCCGGTGGAATGTTGGCATTGCGTTCAGCCAGATCAATACCGCCCATTGTGAGTGCTCATCACGCTTAGGGAGGCATGTCTACGACCTGACCCGAAAACGGTATGCAATGTCGCATCAGCCACGGCCGCATCACGCTCGTATGGCGGCCCGCATGCACCTGCCCAGCCCAGATCAGATCTCACACACACCTTGTCCTTGTATCCTTGTATCTCCGACGGGCACGACCTCGTACCTGCGCATGTGCGCTCCCGGTACCCGTGCGAAGCTCGAGCCCGACCAAGGTCGTCCGTCGCCCGCGTTGGCGCCGTAGCGGACGGAGACGGGGGCTTCACGAATTCACGCTGATGGTGGGATGAAGGCAGACCTGCCGCAGCGGACCCCGCCGCGGCCGATGTCATCGTCTGAAAAAGCAAGCGCGCGTGCGCGAGCAAGTCTCTCTTCCCGAGCTTCTCCCTTTGACCTTGCGCCAAGCGTTCGCATGGGAGAAGCCCGGGGGGAGGGGGAAATGCCCAGCGTACGTCAGCCCCGGATTCTAGCTTCTGGGTTGCGTTTACGTTTAGGGACGTACGGCGCCGCGGCGACGTGCTGTACCGAGTCCCGAGCCCCGAGTCCGTGAGCCCGAACCTGACCTGCAGCGAAGCTACATGGTACGAGAGCCAAATGTGTCCACGGGCCCGGATGATGTCTTCCTGACGTACGGGGTGCGCGTTCTACGCCAGGGAGGCGCACATGCATACTGTGCACGCGGAGAACGCGAAGCACACAGGGCGCCTCGGTTACGCCTTCCAGCCGTCGCGCTGGATGCACTGTGCTTCTCCGGAGCGCACGACTGGTGCGGGAGCGGGAGGCGGCGGCCCCGCCGGGCGTCCACACCCACGCCCATCATGGCGACCTTCCCGCAAGGGCGAACGCGGCACGCACCTTCGGGCCTTCGAAGTTCGGGGCAGTCTTGTTCCCTCGCTTAAGTGCAAGTGCAAGAAGGGGCCGGCGACTCGCGAGCGTCGATATCGAATCCGAACGCCCTGCTGATGGCCAGGCTAAGCTTGATAGGTTTGAATGAATGTATGTAGCTTCAGCCTTCAAGGTCCCCCCGCCCTGAATCAGGCGCGCCTGGTCTGTACTACTAGTACGATGCATTGTGCATTGTGCAGGGGCTTCGCAAGCATTCCTTCTGGCCTGATTTGGGCCCTGGCTCCCGAGAGCAAGCCGACGGTGTGCACGCGCACCCGATCCGGGACCGCGTAGAGTCGCGTGCATCGTGTCCGCCGGCGGATCAGCGCAGGGCCTTATTCGCGATCGGGGACTGGTCGGGTGGTGGGGAGATTCGTGAGGAGAACGTGACGTGGGTGATGAGGGGATCTCGGGCGTCGGCGAGCACTCTGAACGAATGGTGGGGTCGCGGGACGCACCCAGAGGTGCTAACCAAAGATGTGAGTTGATCCAGCGCGAGCTGCTGGTGATGCGATGCAGCAGGCACTGACGATCGCCCCGGGCAACTATGTAGATGCGAGGCGTACCGGCGATCGACGTCGAGTAGTAGTATGCAGAGACACGCATTCGGGGCGTGGACGCTGGTTGTGCTATTTTCCTGCGAGATGAAAGCCGCGCTCGTCGAGGGTGGGAGTGCGATCGGCCCTTACTAGGAGATCTACGCGCACCATGCGGCAGGCTGAGACGCGCCCCCGTCCTCGCTATGCGAAGGGGCGTGCGCGTGCGCGGGTGTCCCATGACGCCCACCCGCGAGCCGGATAACACATGTACGAGATAGGAATCGAAGTGCGCGTTCTGGCGTCCAGTCGGCCGCTGCACTTGCAGGACGGCGAGTCGAGGCTCCCGCGAACGATACAGATCAGCGGTCGCGCGGTGAAGGGTCGGCCTGACGTGAGTGCATTGCGAAGAGGCGAAGAGGGCTGCTGCGCCGAAGCTCGACGTCCAACGTGCGTAGGAGCGGTGACGTCCGCAACGCAGGTGTGTGGGTCGAACAGCGGCTGCCGTGGCCAGGAAGAGTATAGCTTCCACCGGCCCTGCAGCCTCGGCAGGACGCGCGAAAGCCGACGGGCAGAGCCCGCGTCCCGGCAGGACAAGCGCACGGCCATCTTGGGCACCGTGCTGAATTTGTCCGGCGTTGAGTATGCACGGGCCTCTGGCGCACGCCACGCGCGAAGCACGTCTGGGAACGGCTGCCTTCTCCCGGTCCCGGGCTGCCTTCTTGAGCAGGAGGGTGCGCGATAAGTCGATCGTGGAGGTGCCCACGGGTCAATGTCCTGTACGTACACCCTGCGCGCGGCCGCCCTCGCGCGCGGCCTGCCCCTCGCGCTCCGAGACACGCTATCGCACGCGCGCAGCACGCGTCCGAGGAGTACGTCCCACACTGTCCACCGTGACCCGCCTGCGGGCGACTTGGTGCTTCCCCGCGTCCGGGTCGCGGTGAACGCCTCGCCCGGACGCGCCGCGCGGCGAGCATGAGGAGTGAAAGAGGGCAGATCACTCCCGGATGAGGATGGACGTCCGATCGTCCAGCATAAAGCCAATCAGCACCTTTTCGCGCCTTCTCGCGATCGTGCGCGGGGAGACGCGCAGGTGAAAGCCGCATGTGTATCGCTTGCCGAGCTCGCGCATGCAATTACCGCTCGAGCGCAGAGCATTCTTCAGGTGAGAACCCGGCTGTGCATAGTTTGGTCGAAGTCGGACGAAGCGAGAGCTGGCCGACATAGAGAAGAGTACAAGGACGGCTCACCAGCCGAGGCGTCCAAACCAGGCTGGCATGTGTGTGGTACCTGGGGCGCAGGGCGAGTCAAGGCTGCTGGTCCAGTGGTGCGCCTCCGCGTTACGTACAATCTAGGGCGAGGGTGAGTAGCCACGAGGCAGCACTAGCTGCGGAGGTGTCGCTCGTTTAGGGAACGGAGGCAAGCGTACGTCACGCCCGAGCTCGGCGAGGAAGGAACGCGACATATTCGGGAGAACCTGCGCACCAGGACAGAAGCCGTGCTAGGTTCGAGGCCGCCGGGAAGGTCCATTGGGGTGTGCGAGGAAGGCGTGCGACACGGAGGCCGTCGACGGCGAGTGACGGCGAGCTCAAGGAAGCGGGTCCGTGTATACGCTTCAGAGTTCAGAGGTTTGGCGACTTCGATGCGTGCTGCAGCGGAGTGTGTGAAACCGCCTGTGCGCGGCCACGACGGTAGGTCAACGCATGCTGCTCTATCGCAGATATGACGGCAGAAGACTTACCCAGTTAGACTGGGGACGTGGTAGGTATACGCATAAGTCTCCCCTTGCCCGCCGCGATGGGAGGCACCAGAAGGCAACGAGCGCCCGCCGGGACGAATAGAGGAGAAACAGGCTCTTTACGTAGATTCGGTAAACGGGCTTGGGAAAACCGCGCCGCAGGGACGGAGACTTTCGGCGAGCGGGCTCCTGGGTGTCGTACACCTACGCGTCCCGCGCGGTCTGCTGATGCTGAGCCAGCACCCCAAAAGACATGCCGGAGGCCTAGGCGGCTCGCTAGCCTCGGATGTTATAGCCATTGCGGAGTTGTCTAATCTCCCGGAGGTGGTGTAGATGCGAATATGCCATCCGCACAGTTATCAGCAGCGCACGCCGTCCGGGACAGGAAGGCAGGTCCTGCCGGCACTCACCGCAAACTCCGGCGGCGGACCTGGAACTTCTGGCAGTCTGAGTGTCATGCCGGACCCTGGGCATCGCGGAATGTCGTACATTGTACACGGCCGAACCCTCCAGTGTATTAGGAAGACGTGAAGCCTCTGGCAGGCGTCCTTGAAAACTCTAACCGGGGTCGGCCGGTAAGCGGAGTGCACATTGGACGGGTCGCCGCGTCGTACGAGAGCGACCATGTTGTACTGAGCAGTAAGTGCCCAACTCAGCGGAAAAGCTCCGCCTTGGAGTGAACGAACCTTGTACTATGTCTTCCATTCCAGTATGGATCCTCCTGTGAACTTTGAACGTTGAGTACCGGTCGATGCAATGTTGGCTATATTCGGGCGTCTTCCTAAAAGTGCTCGGCGTCCATATACGAATATACCCCGCCTTATGACGGGATCCCTGGCTCCTGTTGTATTGCGTGGCCGGAGAAAAGAGGGAGAAGGCGCATGCCCTAAGTGACGGGCAGTACCGTGGCATCACAATCAGAGATTGTGAACTCTACAATCAAGTGGTGGTTCGACCGCAGCGCAAACCCAGATGTGTCGCCCGTCATTTTGGGCGCGTCTGAAAGCCTCTAGGACGCGTGGGCGTCTGAGTTAATGACATGCGTTGCGACGTCTCATGTTGGATGTCTCACGCGTTGAGTATATGCTGGGAACGGGGCTTATAGCGTGAGGGTTGGCTACTCCTGCGCACTCTGCTGCATCAAGACATACCTTTGTCGTGAAAATAGCTCGGAGGTCGAGCGTTGAACGGCGCGCGCTTGCCGGTGGAAGCTGTCCGACCGGATGTATGATCGCATGTCGTAAGTGAGAAACCCGAGCGGGAGCGGCGGTTAGAGTGGTGCGACCGGAGCAACGATCCTAGACCAAGGGCGTAATGAAGAAGTGGGAGAACATAGCAATATACAGTTCACGTGGAGACAGAAGAGAGCCGCTTCCGTGCCAGATCGGACAAGTAGTGCTGCGTAGCCAGGGCTGCAATAGAGATAGCGTTGAGAATCAAGAGTGCAAGGTTCTACCGGACGGCAGGCAAGCCGTAATACAGATGATCTTCCCGTAGAAGTAGTGCGCGGGTCGCAACTCATGACAAGGGAAACGCTGAGAAATGGCCGCTAGCGCTGTGGAACGTGACTGGCCACTAGTAAGGAGGGAGAATCTGGGAGAATGGGGGTGTCAGGATAATAGACTATGGAGTTATGGGCGGTGAAGCATCGCGATCCTGGCTGGTGCGTGCGAGTAGGCGCGAGATAGCGGACCTGCACCGGCGGTGTGTATCGGCTTGGGATGCAGGGCACGATGCAACGCCATGTCTTTGGGACTCTCAAAACCCAAGTGACTGCAGTTGACACGTTCTACTGTTCCTGTGCCATGGCGCAGTTTGGGTGGCTAGACTTATTCGTGTTCACGACGCGGGGGTGAGAAAGCGAGCTATCTCCACCAAAAGACAGGACCATGACAGATGACCCGAGGAGGGTGGTAGGGATGAAGACGACATCTGGAGCATCGCGGTAAGACCTGTGGCAAATACGTGCTGAATACAGACAGGCGTAAGAGCGGAATACCCCAAACACACCATCCCCTAAGGAGCTACACACCCTCGCGTTGATGCACGACGGCTTCAGCTCCTGAAGAGCGAAACATACTTGAGCGCTTCTCAATCACGACATGCAGACGGATTACTGAGCTGACCTGTACACCTCGAGCACGACAGTGCCTAGCAAAGGAGCGGCTCCGGAACCTGGACGCCCTCTAGCGCATCGGACTTCCTAGGTGCGCATGGCCCATCAGAGAACAACTTCTGCAACAAAGGTGCTGCGGACATACACCGGGTAAGAGTACCGAACGAATATGTACGTGATCGTTGTGTCACCGTCGGCTGTACATGATCTTCCCGTCTGCGAATTCTTGCTCCGGCAACCATCCTCGGCGACTCAACCACTTCCACATGAGAGGAAAGCGCAACGGATATGTACAGACGGTGAGCACCCCAATGTCGTTCAACTCATTGACCATGGTAGTGAGACAACCTGCGGCTCTCCATTCGGGAGCAACGCCGGCGAGCCAAATGTGGAGGCCCTCGGTAGCGCCGTTATGTAAGGGCGGATCGTAGTTGCGAGGGAGCACAAAAAGGAACGCGACTGGGTCGTTCGGCGGCGAGGTGGTGGGTGTAAGATAGATGATGAACGAGGACGGGTGTGAGAGCTGGTCGCGCCGATATGAGAGCGAGCCGTGCTTTGTGCTTTCGTCAGCGGAAAAGATGGCGTTGCTGAGAGTCAACACACGCCCGATATTGTCGTCGTCGGGCGTCGTTATACGGTGTAATTGGAGTTGCGGGCGTGTTGCCGGGTCCGCGGTGGTCATGGTCATGGTCAAGGACAAGTCGGCGGGTCGCGCTCCGCGGGCCGAGGCGGCGTGAGGTAACATGGTCACGGTGTGACACGGAGTGACGGCCGCGTCTGATGCTGGGCGGGCGCCTGAGAGAAGCGAGTTGCTGGTGCGACGGCGGGTGAGCAGCATTCAGTCCCACTGTCCCAACCCTTCTCCCCGCTCTCCTCTTCCTCGTCCCCCCCTTTTTCCCGCATACGACTCTGGAACTCTTGCTTGTCTCCCTGCAGCCTTCGTGTCTCATCCGTCTCACCTCCGCCGCTCCTTGCTTTCGAATCCTGCACTATAACGAACCCACTGACGACCCGGAACAATAACATCAACCTATTGACTTATTTCTTTCTATGGCGCAACCCCTATTCGAAGAGCACCCTCTCGAGGAGTACTTTAGACGTATGTGACATGACTGCACGAGTCAACCACGAACTCGACCGCTAAAATGCCCATGCCTCCAGAGACTGGCGAGTTCGCCGAGCCTATGCCTGGCGGGTCTCCGGACTTCTTGTTTGGGCAGGAGGACCCACTCGATATCAACGAGGATTCGACGCACACAGACGTTCAACTTCCCAGATTCCTAGTTGAGGCTGTTCAGGTGAGCACTCCGCCGCATACATTCAGCCCTGTTAGTGGTTGTATGCGCTACGTCTCCGCAGTCTGCTTCTTCGCACCTTGTCCGTATCACCGCATGCACAAGGGCGGACTTAACGGATACGTGTGTTGCACATGCTTTCTGTGGGCGATGGATGAGCGCGCGGGGTCTGGACCATGTGCTGCCATGCTCTCGGCCCGACATGAGGTTTCCGCGCGGCACTCAGTGCTGCACGGGTGGTGTCTGGAATGCCTGTAACGGGCAATGCACTTACGAACTTTTGCCAGGTTGTCATCGACCTCCTCAACTCGTCAACGAGTGCATCTTCGGGCGATAACTTCGCCGAACGCTTCAAGTATGATGTTATCTCCTCGTCGCTATTGGCATCGTCCCTCGCGGCTCCGGCAACCAATGTGGCTCGTAGAAGTCTCTCTCCCGAGTTACCCGGTCAACTTGATGACAGCGATGGCGGTGGTCAACCTAAGCCGCCACCTACGGACGCGAAGGCCAAGGGATCGAATGTTACGAATGCCGAGGACGCCGAGGAAACCAATGTGTTAGGGCCTGAATGGCCGTACTTCCTCGGGTCTCTCGCCGCGCTCGCCATGGCTGCAAATCACGTTTTTCTCGCCATCTTACTTGTTAGTGCTGCCGCCTATGTCAGGTATGTTGTAAACGCAGACAGTGAAAAAAGCGATACCACCCAGCAGGTGAGCTCAGGTAGTCAGTCCTCTAAGGGAGTTGTGTGGCTGAAAGTCTATAGACGCTGGACTCGTTAAACGAGCTCATCTCTGCAGGGAACGTGTGGGACTCCGCAGTGAACGAAGCGATGATGCTCATCGAGAACGAAGAACGCAGGTCCGTTCCACATGCCTCCAGACTTCTTGCACTGATGTGCGTCGACTAACCCTAACCCGACCCGTAGTATATTCTACGGACCCACCAGCTCCCAAGCACCGTCCTCTGCGCTCCGCCTCGCCCTACAGTCCTCCCTCCAGACCACCCAGACTCAGTGCGACAATGTCCGACAGCTGCTCTCCGCGCTCACCTCTCCCACATCGCTTTCGCACCTCGCCGAGATGTACGCTCCCCCCTCACCCGTCCGTGCTACGCTATCGCTGTCAGATCCCCCACGTTCTCCGGTGGGCTCATCAACGATGCGGCCGTTCTCTCTGCCTTCCACTACTTTGTGGCGACAACGCACAACGTCGTTCCCGACGACAAGCCCGAAGAGCAAGCGTGCAACCTGGAACGGCTCGTACGCGGCGCTGGCGCTAGCGGGTAGTCCCACTGCGAATATTGCCAAACGGAAGCAGATGAACCGTCGCTCGGACCTGGCTTCTCTCTTCCAGCCCATGCCTGCGATCTCCAGTGCCAGCGCACCTGTCAGCCCGCAGCCCCCCAGTCCATCACCAAGGCACGGTCTGGAGGACGTTTCGGAAGAAGAGGACGACGTGCCCGCGTCAGAGCTCGAGTCAAAAGGCTACTTCGGCGCAGCAGCGCTTGACCTCCAACGGAAACGAAGGAGCGCAGGCCTCGAGACGCTAGGCATTGCCCCACCGAGCTACTCATCCTCGACCGAGCAGCCTGTCACTGAGCCTCCACTACGTTCGCCTCTACGCGCTTCGTACTCGCACGCACGCAGCGGCTCAGGCACGTCGCCAGCGTACTCGTCGGCGTCCCGCTTGACCGCAGTACACACCACCCGCCATCCGCTCTCGCTGTCGGGTCTGCACCTCGCGCTGCAAGGCGCGCTCTCGGCGAAGCGGTATACCTGCTCACACCTGCTCGCTCTGCGCTTCAACGAAGACGAGGACGACTCGTACTGGGAGAACGTCCGCTCCGTGATGGCGCTTCTTACCAGCACCTTCGCCGACGCGTCCTCCCGGCTCGTCGAGGCGCTCGATGAAGCGGAGAAACGGCGTATCAAGGACGAGCACCCGACGCCCCCATGCGGACCTGCGCCACTGAGCCGAGACAGCAGTGTCTCCCCGCTGCGTAATGAGTTGGGCGGGGAGAAGCAGCGGATGCGGCCCATGGCCGAGATGATCTCCTTCGCGCCGATGCCGAGCAACATGTCGCGCTTCGGCGCACACGTCGACGCCATGTCGAGCGCCCTAAACGACGCGCGGGACCACCTCGAGGAGTGCGTCGCCGCCTTGCGCGACGCCTCGTCCCGACGGCAATCCATGGATTTCGGCGAGGGCGCTCCGTCCGTGCAAGACCATCCTGCGTTCCAGGCGTACGACCGCCTCCGCAAGGAACTCGGCTTCGCCCTCCGCGAGTGCGAGCGCGGCCGGGAGCGCCTGCTCGACATCCTCGCCGGGCCACGGTCCATCGCCGAAGCGGCCGAGGACGAAGACGCGGACGCGGCACCGCGCACGCCGGGGCTCCGGCAGGACTCCGGGAGCGAGTCCTCGGACAAGGGCCCCGTGTCCCCCAACGTGCACGCCGACGCGGATGCGGGGCTCGGGCTCGAGCTCTCCCTCGGGCGGGACGGCCAGGAGAACGAGCACGAGCTTGACGACGCCACGGCGCACCTCCTCCTCGGCGCGTCGTCCCAGCACCTCCCGCCCGCCGGGGCCGAGCAGGTGTTCGAGGCGGAGACGGGCAGCGGGGCGCCTTTTGCGCGCGAGCGGTCGAAGCTCTCGCGCGAGGAGCGCATCAAGATCGCGAAAGCGCGCCGGGCGAGCGGTCTCCCTCTTACTTCGGCGTCGCTCGCCTCTCCTGAATCGTCCCAGCCACCCAGGGAGCGGTGGGGCCCTGGAGGAGAGGTCGTCCAGGAGCTCAAGGACGTGATCTGGAAAGTCGGCGAGAAGCGGCGAAAGCTGTCGGAGCGGGTGCAGGCTCCCTTCCCCGTTGCCCAAGATCCCGAGCCCGTCCTCTCCCTTTCCCAGGAGGAGTCTCTGTTTGCACCTCGCAAGGAGGACGATGTTGCTGTCCAACTGACCGTGGCTCCTCTAGAGGCTAGCGAGCACCAGCCTATACCCGGGCCCGAGCCTGTACGGGGACGACCGCACCCCATGTCTATAGATACCCCGCGGACAGAGCCCCCCGCCCCCGCTCCCGCCCCTGCCCCTCCCGCCGTTACGGCGAGCGCGGAGGCGGATATGTCATGACCCCCCTCTTATGTTTGTGGATCGGGCCGCCCCATGTATATGTTACAGCGTTCATAATGCCTTTGGTCGGATCGCACGTCTCCCTATCCCGTCGTCGCTCGTCGCTCGTCGCATCTCCCGGATCCTCACACTCACGTCGCTTCTCACTTTCTTACTACCGCCACCACTACTATCAGTTTGGATACTATCTCACAGGAATGCTATCGTTCTCTCGCCCTCGAGAGCCGTCCGTCCGTCCAGCCGTTGCATGCATGTAATGCGATGCGTTCGTCCCGTGGGCCGAGTCCTCGGGCCCCCGCCTCGACGACGCTCAGATGACACGATCTCGCTCGATCGAGGATACATTGGCCATATACTACGTCACCCGGGCCCGAGCAAGTAAGTACATTAGCCGTCTGTCGACGTCGAGCAGCCCCCAGCCGAGGCACTAGCGCTGCGCAATCTACGGGCCCGACGCGTTTAGTTAGCGCGTCAGCGTGCTGGCACCGCACCAAGTACTGCATGTAGTCCACAAGGTTGTCGAAACGTTGACGGGTGGCGAGGTCTGTTCGACAGCTGCTCGGAAGAGCATGTGTGTCGGACTGAGATTACTTACGTGTACGCCCCGTGGCTCGTGAACCTCGTGCGACACGCAGGACACACACGACCAGGATGAGCGAGAAAGAACAAGCAGAAGAAGATAGGATTCCATCCGAGTCAACAACCGGGGGAGAGGGGGGCGTCCTCGCCAACACTACTAGAAATAACCGATGTCAACACGTTCCATCCGCAGCCACAGCAGCAGGGGGTGCGGGTGCGGGTGCGGAGCGAGAGGATGTGGCGAATGAACCGTACTGAGGACCGCACAGGCAAACTGGAGGGGTAACGGCGAACGGGGATGGGTTTGGATGGAGTGGGTGGTGGGAAACGCACGGGCACACTATACACGACTATGAGACAATGGGCTATGGACAGGTGACTGGGTGGGGGCAGACAGGCAGAGAGGAAGAGGAGACGGGGGCTGGGGGTGGGGGCGTATAGAGATAGGGAGAGATATAGAGTCAGTCAATCAGCCAGGAAAACACGGCGGACGGCGGGCGTAGGGTAACAACATGCTCGATAGCGAATCAGAGAGGGAGGCGCGTGAGGAGGGGGGCCAAAGGGGTTCGGGTGGTTCGAGGTAGGGGGGTAGGGGGCAGGGGGATTGAGGAGCAGCAAAGGCCGCCTCTCGAATGTACTTCCGGGAGACAGGCCGGCTGGATGTGGAGCGTGGCACCGGGGAAGACATGTGGCGGGACGACGGGGCGGTAGAGTCCAGGACGAGACCCGAGCGCGACCACCGGCGGCGCACCAAGGTGGTGGGAACGGAGGGCCAGTGCAGCCTCGCCGACATCCACGATCGCTATGGCGTGTGAGCGTCGAGGCAGCGGCGAACCCAAGAAAGGGTCTACGAGTTATGGTGGGCGGCGGTTCGAGAGCGCGACCGGGCGGGCGGTCTCGAGGGTCGGTATGTGCCCGTGAGCGGCGAGAGCACGAACTCCAGCGCGCCTTTTGGCATAAATACGGCCGAGCGGTATACGTCGAGGAGACAAGAGGGGCAGCAGGGCAGAGGCAGGACAAAAGGGGGGACGGGGGAAGAGGGAAGGGGAAAGGGGGGGAATGTTAACGTTAACAGATATTAGGGCTGTCGCGTGGGAATGGGGGGATGAAGGTATCGACGACAACAACCGCGCAACGAACCGGGCCACAGAAAGTCCATCGTACCAAGGGGCACGGTTCCATACAACGAGCAAGCATTGCCGCCACTGCCGTCCTGTCTGTGCGGACGGGCCCATCACGGCCCGCCCGCGCTCTCCGGGTTGAACCACTCCGCGAAGTCCCGCTCGAAGTTCAGGCTGTCGCTGCCCGAGAAGAGCGACATCGACGGGTCCAGGTTCCCGTCGCCCAGGTCGAACGAGGTCGACCCGAGGTCGAAGTTCGCGAATGTCGGGTCCAGCTCGCTTCCGGGTACCGACGACACAGACTGTGGTGGCGGGGGTGGCGGGTGCGCCATCGACGGCGTCGACTGGCCCATCAATGCGGATGGTGACGGCGCGGCCATGGACGACGCGGTCGGGGTTGGGGGCGCCGGAGTGCCCGCGGGCGGCGGAGCGCCGGGCTGTGGTGTCTGCCCTTGTGGCTGCTGCTGGTGGGGCTGCCCTCCGGGGCCGAGGGCGGCGTTCTGCGGCGACCTGTCAATGTGTCCATTGGGCATAGACCCGTCCACGCCATCGGGCTTGGGAGGACCGCCGGGTTGCTTTGAGTTCATCGCGGGCGATGGCGGCGGGAGCATGCCGCTCATCGGCTTGTTCTGAGCCATACGCATCGGAGGCATGCCGCTGGCCAGGTACTGCATCCCCTGACGCTGGTCGGGGCCATCGCCCTGACCTGATGAAGACGGCGACGCTACGTTACCGCCGGGATGCATTTGCGGCTGCATGTGAGGAGGCTTGTGCAACGCGGACATCTGTTGGCGGTACTGTTGGAGTACGAGTCAGATTGGCATGGAGGATGATGATAATGCTGGGGCGATGTACCACCTACCTGATGAATCTGCGCGTTGTTCATCGGCCCCGACGGGGGCGCGCCCATCATGTTGGGGTTCATAGGACTCATCTGCGGGTTACCCATCCCATGGCCCATCATCGAGTTGCCCATACCTGCCATAGGCGGCCCAGGGAAAGGCTGCATTGGCCTCATGAGACCGTTCGGTTGCATCGGCGGCTGCATCGGCGGCCCGCTTGCTTGCGGAGGATACATCGGAGTCATTGGTGGAGGCTGCTGCTGCTGCTGCTGCTGTTGCTGCTGCTGTTGTTGCTGTTGCTGTTGTTGCTGCTGTTGCTGCTGCTGCGTCTGCTCCCCGCCCGGGGATCGGCGTACTCGCTTGCGGTCTGGCGGGGAAGACTCGTTCCTCGGCAATTGTTCGGGCTACAATACGACGCGCGTCTGAGAACATTGCATGAATGCATGTGATCTTCCCGATCCGCTCACCTCTTGTCCAGGAGACGTGCTGTTTCTCTTTGCACCGCGTTGTGGCTGACCCTGGCCCGGTTGTGGAGGATGCGGCGGTTGGCCCTGTTGAGGCGGGGCGTTGGGCGCCATTTGCGGCGTCCGGAGCCCAGCCGGATGCTGCATCGGACTAGGGCCTGGTTGACCAGACGGGCCGGCGATAGGACCGGAACCTGGCATGTTCCCGGGTTTCAGCGCATTCGTTCGCCGAGCGTGGTTCAGGATTTGTTGCTACACAAATGTCAGCGAGGAGGCAAATGGTAGTAGAGCCAACGCACCTTATCCTCCGGCGTGAGCATATCCTTGTCTCCGATACCGAGGTCTTGCTTAAGCTTCTGGAGTATTGGTGGCGGCATGCGGTTGATCTCTGCATCCACCACCGCCGGAGGCTGTCGGTGAGCCAAAGAGGGACTACGAGCAGTCAACGCGGAACCTGGCGACCCCGGGTTACTCGGAGGCCGTCCCACCAATTGCTGGTAAGCGGGCTGAGGCGTATGCTGGGGGTTTCCCATCGTCCCCGGTGGCCCATTGGGAGGAAGCATGTTTCCCCGGCCGCCTATCTGCGTTAACGGTTGGTTGGCACCGACGGGGCCCAGACTGCTGCCAATGGGGCCGCCTTGCTGAGGGCCACCCTGGTGATTTGGAGGGGAATGGGCCATCGTCGGCGATTGGAAAGGGACGCCATTCGCACCCCGCTGTTGTGGCGGGCCCGGGCGCTGGCCGTGTCCGAGCGGAGGCACGTTCCCTTGCTGTTGTGGAGGGCCAGTACCAGGAGGGCCAGCAGAAGTGCCTGGCACTCCGTTCGTATGCGGCATATTGCCAGGGAAAGGAACAGCGCCTGGTGCGCCGTTAGCCATCGATGCTGGCGGAGGATGGGCACCTTGTGCTGTAATGCCGTTAGGCTGAGGGCCGTTCTGGGTTGGAGGCCGAGCACCGTTCGCGAATCGTGCAGGATGATTGGGGACCCTGTTGGCCTTCTGCATGGCGTTTTGGGTGGCTGCTTGATGCTGTTATCGAGCAGACGTCGTATCCTTGACGTGTAACAATTACGCAAATGGACGCACCTGGGTGTACAGCATCGCGTCCTCCGACCCTTGCCCACTACTCTTCGCCGTGAAAAGAACCCAGAATACGCTCCACCATCTGGCGGACAAGATGAGAGCCGCGAACGGAGGGGTACAAGTATCGTACGCACTCAAACAACAAGCCTTGCTTCGCATTGATCGGGGGCTGAGATTGGGGAGGGATATTTGCTTCGAGCATGAGCTCCGCCGCTGTCTTGGTGAAGCCGCGCTTCATGCAGTAGTCGTAGATGTAGATATTGAACCTGACGGAGGACCCACAGGAGTCAGCGACATGCGAGCAAGAGACGTACGGGGACCGAGACCGACATTCTATCGCCCTCCCAGCTCTGGGCAGATTGGTCTGAGGGCGGGGTGTTGTGTGCGACAGGATTTGGGCCATCGGTGGCCATGACGAGGGCGTCTCAGAGTGGATCGAGGCCGGCGACTGAGGTGGCGCCGGTCTATAAGCACAGATGGACGGCGAGCGGGGGAGATGGCGGACAGACCTTCCGCAGCAGCAGGACACGGGGTGAGGATGTGCGACAGGACGATTGGGGAGGGGGTGGGAGAGATAGAGGAAGCGAGCTCGCGGATGATTGGAGGCCAGTGGTGGTACAGACGATAGTTTACAAGAAGCGAGGAGAGATCGAGGGAGATGTGTGCTTGCGTTGGCGTCGAGCGGCGGGTGTCGGGCGTCGAAGACGGGCGGGGCGGCGGGGGACGAGGACGGGAGCTGAGGGGAGGGAAGCAGGAGCTGGGAGAGACGAGACGAGACGAGACGAGAGGAGGGACGTGCGCAGAACACGCAACGCCGTCCCGATGGGAATCGGGCGGGTCACACTCCCCACAAACAAACTCAGCGCCGGCAACCAGCGGTTTCTCCCACGCCCTCGTCCTTTATTCTCTCGTCCTCCTCCAGTGCACTACACAACAACAGCAGCACGTACACGAATTAAGCATTAGGTATCGTAGGAGAGAGCAGCGACTCATCGCGCCTCTAATGTCGCCGAACCACAGCAATCTGGAAATCCCATCCGCCGAGCACATACTTGAACTCCAGCAGCCGCTTCATCTCCCGCCACCCCGCACTCACGTTCCCCAGCTCCTTCTCGTCCGTCACCACGTAGATAAAGTCCGCCGGCGAGAGCAGCGACCGTAGCAACGACCCCACCAAGAACGCGATAAGCGCGACGATCACCAACGTCGAGAGCGGATACGTCCTCCCGCCTCCCGTCCGCATGCGCGTTAACACCGTCGGGCCCTCGCTTCCCGAGCCTGCCCCAACGGCACCCTCCTTGAGCGAGCCCAGCGGCGACCGTGCCCCAGGACTCGTCGGGCTCGTCGGGCCTAGCTGTGCGCTCGACCGTCGAGACGGGCTGAACGGCAGCGTGTAGTTGTTGAGGAACCGCATGAGCCCATGTGCGGCGCCGTCGTGGCCATGCGGTTCCGCAGCAGCCGACTCGGACGACGTCTGCTGTCGTTCCATGCAGCGTCGTCGATGAAATACAGTGTCGCAAGGAATGTGGCACAAGGCATAGACGGAGAAGTCAGCGAGCGGCACTTTGACAGGCAGCGCGCGCCTAGCCAAAACTCGAATTACTCACGTTCTCGGCGACTGCTTCTGTAGCCTCGCATGGCACGGGCGTGTCATCCTTCTCTCCAGCTGCTGGCGCGTCAGATGGCTCGGACGCTCTGGCCGAGGCTTCCAGAAGGTGCTGGGCCACCGCTAAAGGGGCCTGCAGTCGCGTAGGCACCTGCTCCTCCGCGGAAACCGACCTGCAGATAGAAGAGACAACCCGCCACGCGTCAGTACACATCCACACATGCCGAATTTACGACCGCATGGTGAGGACACCGCCGCGCCTGTGCAGCCGCAAGGTGAAGACGTACCGTGCAAGGACGTCCGCCCTGGCCGCCCGCGTCTCCAGCAACTCATCTCGCCCGAGCGCCGTCAGCGATTCCTTCTCGCTCATCACAGCCACGGACATCCCGTTCACTGCCACCGCCGCCGTCTTCGCACCAGCGTTGTCGGTTGTCGTCGCAGCAGGCCGCACGCGCACCTCGATGATCGCGCGGCCCTCCTCGAGGTCCAGAAGCCACTGCGGTTTGGGCGGCGCGCTGCGCGTTTCGCCCGTCAACGGGTCGACAATAGTCGACATTTGGTATTGCGCAGTCGGAAGCGTAAATCGGAGCAGATGGCGCGGCGGTCGGTCCGCATTGAGGCCTGCTGAGTGGAGAGGCGACGGGGGCATCGTGTAGGCTGCACACGAGATCGGGAGCACATTGTCTTCATCTCCGAGCACCCCGCCCGATTCGGCTTGCGCAGTGCTCGAGGCGGGAAGAGCAAGCTGCGCCTTTCCGGACCTTTCGACTCGGGACCGGACAGCGACGTCGTAGCCGCCAGGATAGAGTTTCGAGTCGACGATGAGCTCCGCGACGAGCAGATCCACCGGGTGGCGCACCTCCCCGCGAGGTGTAAAGATAGCAGAGGGCCGCCTTCCGGCGACATCACGCGCGCGAGGCGAGCGCGACCGAGCGGCTCGAATCCGTCGTTCCGAGGCGGCGGCATCGACGCTGTCATTTGAGGGCGAGTCAGAAGCCTGAGCACCCTCCGTTTCTGGGGAGCTCGGAGCTGCATTGGGACCAGGGAGTATGTGGCTTGGTCTCGGGGTTCTATCGCTAGTGGCAGGCGGTGAGAGAGCCGCCGGACCATTGAGAATCATGAGGCTGGAATATGCTTTGCTCGAGGGCACGAACGCAGCCGTCACGAACGTGCGGCTCGCGTCTTTCTGGCGGAGTGTCCATCCGGTCTGTGGCGTCCGGAGCTTGTCTTCTGGCGGAGGGGCTAGCATGAAACCAGTCGCGGGCAAGCGCATTAATGGGGAGGGGGAGATGTTCTTGAGGTAGCTCTCGACGGCCAGGATAGACTTCGGCAGCATCCCGTTGATCATCGAGTTCACCGCTGCGGGTATAGAGCCCGCATAGTCGACCGCGACGACTCGAGTGCACCTCGTAGAAGGGATAGCGTACTTCTCCGCAGAGTACGGATCGAGGGTCTCCAGGATCCACGCGTCTAGGTATACGCGCCCAATAGGAAGCGAATACGCGTTATACTTGGTAGCTGCGAAGTGCCCGACTGATTCGGGGGAGAAGGAGGCCGACACGTAAAAGATCGCCGCGCGGGTTTCGCCAGACGACTGCTCGGCTTCGCCTGGATTGCGACGGGACGCTGGCGGGGAGATGGTTTCGCGAGCCAGCAGCGAGGAAAGGTAGAACCCTCGATCGCGGAAGGGGAAACCTCCTTTCATGACAGCGAAGGCGGTATGCGCATCGGCGCCGTAGGCTTCCAGGATGTTGGCGGAGTCAAACCGTGTATCCCACTGTTTCCTGCAGTCGTAGCTCTTCAGCACGGAAGCAATTTCTTCGGCTGCGACACCTTCCACGACTTTCTCGCCTTTGTGCACCGGGATGACAGACGAGATTTCTGGATAGATCTTGCGCTGTACGGGGAAGTCCTTCTCGCTCACTGTCGCCCATCCGTCACTACCCGGCTGAGCGTGTAGGTCCTGGACGAAGGCGAGAGCCTCGAGAGCGTACTGCATCGGCGGCTTTGTGGACGAAGGCATGGCATCCTCCCCGCCTGCAATGGCCGGGGATATCGCAGCCACCGCCTGCTGAGTGGTAGTCGTGGCCTGTTCTACAGCATAGGTGAAGAACTTCGAGAACGAAGTCGCGAACGAGGGCGGGGTAGTGACGAATGACGTGGTGGAGGCCGTCGGAGAGGACGCCTTGCTGCTGTCGCCGTCCCCAGAAGCATTTGGATCTTGATCAGCGTCCCATTCGGCCTTGCGCCTACGAATGACCCCGAGAACTGGAGGTTGGTCAAGAGGAACCCGCGCCGGCTTAACGCGCTTCTGCTTCGTGAGGTTCTTCATCTCGCGCTCGGGCATATCCTCAACATCCACCTCCACTTTGACCCCGTTGACCATGACCAATCCTTTATCCTTGGGCGCACTCATGGGCCCTCGACGAACGATAGCCTGCAGTCGCTCCTGCTCCGAGAAGACAGCATCGTGAGTGATAGTGAGCCAGAGTCCTCCGCCATTGGCGGAGAAGCGATGTCGACGAAGAGCAGCGATGGACTGGGGTGGGGGGTCAACAACGATATCCAAAGAAGTTGCCCACGCATCGAGGTCGCAACGGATCTCGCACTCGATGACCGGTAACGACGAGGACGAGGCACCTTGCTCCGTGTTGGAGTCGCTCGACACTCGTCGCTTCGCACAACCCTCGTACTCCACACGGAAGTTGCCCCGTTCGTGGTCATATCGAAGCTGATTCGCCTTTGCGCCCTCGAGACGGGTGACGATGGGCGGACCGCCGCACTTGATCGCGAACTCGCCGATACCAGCGACAGCGGTGATCATCTGCTGCGGTATCGACCCCTTGTTCGACCACCCCTTAGGATCCGACTGTTCGAGCAGAGTGACAAGGACAGTGTTTGGGGACAGCGCCTCGATCGCCCAGCCTTGTAGATCCACCTGCGTCCGAATGATATTCGGATCGGCAGGAGGGATCTGCGGGAAGAGATTTGGGTCATCAGCGGAGAAAGCGAAGACGTGGATGGTCGTCGGAGACTTGTAGACAGTCTTGAGCACGACCATATCCCGTCCGCTATTGCGCAAATAGTCATCAGAACAGCGTCAATGAGCCCGTGGCACATGTACGCACTTGACCGGCCACGCAGGTTTCGTCTTGAAGTGCCAAAGCTCCGTGAGTTCGTTGACGTCTTCTAGCAGTACAGCGTCCTCATACAGCTTGTCCCAGTACGCGCGCGCTCCAGGGGTAGTAATCGCAGCGTAGAGATCCCAGAGTCCGATGCCGACGAAAGTAGCCTCAGCGCGATAGACAACCAGAGTAGGGTCGATAGAATCCAACTGCGAGACTGATACTCCACGAGCCTCGACCGCTGACGGTATAAAGTCAGCCTATAGACAGTCTGCCGCGCGCATATACTCACTCTGCTTCCACTTCGCTTCTGGTTCTTGCAGTAGCGACGAGAAGTATATGTAGTTCCGCTTCACTCTTGACAGAATGGTCTTCTCCGCAGCAGCCGATCGCTCAGTGAGAGTACGAGAGATCTGCGGGCGCTCTCCAGCGACCGTAGAGGCCCGCGAGGT
Source organism: Trametes polyzona (assembly GCA_022606195.1). Taxonomy (NCBI): domain Eukaryota; kingdom Fungi; phylum Basidiomycota; class Agaricomycetes; order Polyporales; family Polyporaceae; genus Trametes; species Trametes polyzona. The sequence goes on along the minus strand of JABYQF010000012.1, from coordinate 561,971 downwards.
GCTGGTAGCGGAAGTGGCCACAGAAGACTGTGTTTGGAAGCTCTTCTCCGCCGTGCTCGACGCGTCCTGGAACATAGACTGCGAGATGAAGAAGGAAGACGGATCGCGAGCCTCGAGCTCCTCAATGGCTTGAGGAATGCCATTCAGCCGGAGCCCGCTTGATGGGCCTGAGAGCTCGATAACAATTCGAACTTTCAGCACTGAATGGTCGTTCGGTAGTGGTGCGTGCTTCACGGTGAAGACAAACTTGGGCTGGTCTGCCACACTCCCGTCCAGGCTAGTAGAAGAGGCAGCAGGTCGAGTTGCTTGGGCAGTCCAGGGCAGCTGGGAGACCTCTGCAGACCCTTTCGTGGTTAGTTGGACATCCCAGCCTTGCGCCGCAGGGAGAGCGAACTCGACCGAACGCGTCAGTCTGCGTATCTCGCGGATAGTATGCAGTTCCTCCAAGCTGTGTTCCGAAGGCTGTGGGTGTTCGTCGTCGTCGGGTACGATAGAGTAGTCGACCGTCAACGCCTCCCTGTCTATGGCGAAGCGGACGCGCTCTATGGAGACGCCGTTCCCGTATCCCGTCAATAGAGGCACACGTGCGCCACGCTGCTGAACGGTCTTGTACAGCCCGACGGTCATGGCGCCAAGCTGTTGCCCGAGGTTCGAGCCTGAGCCGAGGTTCCACAAGAGACGGAAGTTGTGTTGCCAAAAGCAGGTAATGCGCAACTTGGGAGTGGTGGATCTCGTGTTCTGCTCGTTGGGTTGCGGTTGTATGCGCTGTATACACCATGCGAATACTGCATATATGTGCATGAGTAAACGCGCGGAGACCCCGAAACGAGTCCCACGTACACGCAACGTCTGACCGCACATATGGGGGAGACGGTCGTAGGTATGTCGGCTCGTCCGGAGAGCGGGGAAGCGATGTAGAGATGTCGATGAGCGTAGTAGCATCGTTGAATGTGCGCGAAATCGTGACGGCGTCCCGGGGGCTATCTGCTCGTTCGCAAGCCATTTCAATCAAGCGGACACCACGCACTCACTTGGAGGGCCAGCCCAGCCTGAAGTTCACCTTCGAGATGCGCGTCGCCTGGTCGAACATCTCCAGGAGCTGCGCGGCTTCTACAGCGGGGTCCCATTCTTTCCGCAGCTCCGGGGTCACCAAGACGGACTTCCACGCCTCCAGCGAGACCGGTTCGTCACCTATCGGAACCTCGAGGACGCTCCGGTACACGCTCTCGCCGGACTTGGTGGCACGGCGGTGGACGAGAACGTCGGCGACTTCTGGTACGCCGGACGCCCGCCCTTTCCCCTTGGCCGCAGGCGTGGCGCCATCGTTTGCGACCGGGATACGTTTCCATTCGTTCGAGGTGTGTGAAGTGAGCAGCTGCCTGAAGTGTGCCTGCGCGTTGTCTAGCGCCGCGTACCAGGACTCTCGCAGTCTATGCGGCTTTCCTCAGGCAATGCAGGCGTCAACGGCACAGAGCGGACATACCGTGCTCCATCCATGATGGTGGTATTTCGTTAAGTCGTAAAAAGTTCGTGGACGGGCGACTCGAGAAAGTCGGGCGGTGGGACGATGAGCGCCTCGTAGTACGATGTCGTGGGGTTGATCGGGTGCACACGTGAATGACACCGATGCCACGTTGCCTCCGCGAGTACAATGACAATGCTAGATACAGGTGGCCGGACAGGCGTTGCGGGTACCCTCCTTGTTGCCGCCAGTAGGTTAGATGTCGTAAGGTTGCAGACGGGCTGCGATGTGCGTGGTACAACGGCTGCGGAGTGGATTCGGCGCGAACGATATCTACGGCGGCGGAGACACCAGAGACACAAGATACGGCGAGTACGCGCGATCGCCCAGGACCCGTGTTGAGAGGCAGCGCCGAGATGGAGGAAGAAGGCAAGCAGCGAGGAGGTGCAACAGTCCCAAGGCCGGGTCCGTCGATGACGCCAGTTCGAGCGCGAGCGTCCAGTAGCGTCACGTTCCTGATTTGGGTTAGCAAATGAAGGGACTTATCCTCGCCTAAATACTCAAACTCTACATTTATCGAGAAACTCCTAACCGACGTGAATTCATCTCCGCGAGATGCGCCCGATCGAGTCACGGCGCCAACGACTGTCTAGATAAGTCGGCGCAGGCTCAGCGTCGGGGCGGCGCAAAGGCGGCCAGCCAAGCGTTCGAAGTTCGGGCAGCACACCACCTCCCCGCGCGATGGCGAAAAGCAAGGGACGCATCTTGAGCATCCAATCTCACGTCGCGTACGGATACGTCGGCGGGAAGGCCGCGGTCTTTCCCCTGCAGTGCCTCGGGTACGACGTCGACGTGAGTAATTTGATTTGTTGGAATTGCGAACGGCCGCACGGCTTCTAGCGTGGGCGTGAGGCCCACCGAGACAAACTGACTGACACACCGGCTCCGACCCAGGTCATAAACACCGTCAACTTCTCGAACCACTCCGGTATAGATCCATGGCGATTTAGCCCTCGCTTGACGATAGAGACTGACTTGTGCACACAGGATATGCCCGTTTCGGCGGATCGAGGGCCACCGCGGCCGAACTCGACCAGATTTTTGGGATCATGGAACAGAATGAGCTACTACGGCAGGAACGATTGCTAACAGGTCGGTCTCATGAAGAGTTGTAAGCGGGGTAGCTAACGTCCCCTGCGCAGGCTATATCCCGGGAGCTGAGGCTACAGCGGCCGTGACTGCCTTCGCGAAGAAGCTCCGTGAGAGGAACCCACACCTCATCTACCTCTTGGACCGTAAGTAGTATATGAACCATTTTTCTTGCATCAAACTGAAGACGATCGCCAGCCGTACTGGGCGACTCTGGACGCCTGTACGTCGCCCCAGAGGTGGTACCCATCTACCGGGATGCGCTCCCGCTCGCTACCATCATCACCCCGAACTGGTTCGAAGTCGAGTAAGCTTCATAACCTATCCTGTCATGCTACCGCGCTTCTCACAGCGATACGTCAGAGTCCTGACGGACATCAAGATGACCGACCCGTCCTCGCTCCGCCAGGCGATACAAAAGCTGCACGAAACATACCACGTCCCCCACGTCGTCATCAGCTCTATACCCCTCAAGCCTTGGCTCACTGCCCTCCTCCCCGCCCACCTACGCCCGCCCACCGACACCGCTGACACAGACTACCTCGCATGCATCGCTTCCTCCCGTAGCACGCCTGGCCCGTCCACCGTGCACGCGAAATGCTTCCCCTGCCTGCCGGGCTACTTCTCGGGCGTCGGCGACCTCTTCTCCGCGCTCGTCCTCGCCCACTTCGACGAGACGAGCTCGGAAGGGGAGGCAGAGGGCGAATCGCCGCTTTCTCGCGCCGCTTCCACGGCCGTCTCGCAGACGCACGCGATCCTCTCGCTGACCCACGAGGCGGCGTCCGCGCTCCCGGAGGACGAGCGGCAGGCGACGGACGAGGAGCTCGACGCGCGGGAGCCGATGCGGAAGGTCAAGCGGATGAGAGGGCGCGAGCTGCGGCTCATCGAGGGCCAGGACATCATCCGCGGAATTCAGCCAATTGAGTACAGGCGACTGGAGCCATGGGTGGACTTCTGGGCGGCGTAGATTCAGCGAGTGAATGGCTCCAGGGGGTCGCATTGGATAGAAGACGTAAAGATGCCGATGTGTAGAATTACTCTTGGCTCGTGCCAAATATATGCCCGGTAGAGTACGCAAAATGGTGGTACAGAGTTCTGGGTATAGGTACATCGTGCGTGAATGAGCGGATCTACGGATTCCCAAGAGAGTGTGTGGATATACAGTTCATGCGTCGGGCTTTTCCTCTGTTTCTGGTGGTGCGGGACGCCTCCGCTTCCTGCGATAGAGAAGACCGAGAAAGATCCCGACCGCTATAAGTGCTGCTCCCAGCAAAGCCCCCAGAACCTCGGCGGCAATGTCGCCACTGGATTGACCGGTGTGTATAGGCGGTTGGTAGGGAATGGGTATCACGATTGAAGGGGTAACGGTGGGAAGCACTGTTGACGGTGGTAGAGAGGGTGAAACGAATGGTGAGGTACTGTTGCTATCAGCATTGTGCGGTATCAGGGAAACTGTGGAGCCTCACTTGTCGTCCGATATCGTGACGATGATAGAGTCGATATCCAGAGTCGTCGTTATGTTCGACTCTACGTAGGAGAAGGATAGCGTCGTGACCGTCTGTTCGGGTAGATTGATGATCGAGACAAACTCCAAGGAGCTGTTGAACATCGACTGGACGGTAACCACCGGAGTAGTCGAGGAGACGGTGACATTCACGATGGCAGTGGAGGTCTGTGACGTCTTGACATACAGGGCACGGGCTGTATATTTGACATGAGCACACGACCGCTATCTCCGTCAGGGTTCAGGACAGAGCGCACTGCGCACCTCTCACAGACAGGAATAATTGTGGGATTAACCCTCCACTGCCATCCGCAGGCCCAGATGTGGTGGTGAGCGTGCCGCCAGAGGCATCTTGTGCAGCGACGATGCGCCTGTGGGGGATCGCGATCGAGACATAGATCGGTTAAGAAAGCAAGCACATTGGTAGTCTCGATCAAAAGGGACACACCAAGCACTGTCGCATGCCTGGGCCACGGTCTCGGTACCAGCCGGAGAAAGGGTGAGCCCGCACGAGGGGGGGCTGTAGATGATCTGCGAGGCAGTGTCCTCGAGGGTGATATTGACATCGGCCGTGACAAGAGCGATGCAGAGGAGGAGGACGAGGAGTGACCAGAGCAGTACAGCGTGAGCCTGCTGCTGCAGGTACATGCTGGCACCGGACAGGCAGTCATGAGAGGGATGATGAGCGTCGGGATCCGAAGGGGCGGTGGCGGACAGTGCGCCTATCCGTCATGGCAACGTGAACAGGACATTCCGAGCTTGGCGCCGTTGTCGTTTATAGCCGCCCATGACAGAATCCGGCATGTGAGAGAAGCGGGTGTGGGAGACGGAAATACCTGACGCCACGCCTGCGCTGCGGTGGTGGTGGGAGATGATGGCGGAGGATGTCGATGCTCCGTTGACTCCGTCTGGTCGTCGTTGGCAGCATTTGACAACACAGCGCGAGCACACGCTGACGGACTCCGCGCAAGTCCGGGGTAAGCGAGCACTTAACTGCGGACATTGACGGGCCGGGCGAAATGCATCAGTGTTAAGTTACCGTTGTGACAGGGTGAAATTGTTGGTGCCTGGGGAAAATGTTGATAGAAATCGCTGGCAACGCGGCGGGACTGTCTCGGTCTCGGTTGCGGCCGCTGCCTCTTGCCCTCAGCTTCACGCCTCTGCCTGCATCTCCCTCCTCCGAGCCCGCAGGTCGCTCGCTGTCCCTCCGCGGGACGTTCACTCTTTTTCATCACGCTCTTTTCTCTCCTGGTCTGCGATAATCGGCGATAATGTTGGGCGATTTCCTTGTTGAGAAGCGCGGTGTCCACCGCCGCGGTGCAGGCGTCCGTCGCTTGAACAAGCGTGTCTTCACGCCGACTGCCATTTTCACGCAGTATACGTCTGACCCTTTGCTGCTGCCTTCCACCGAGTCTTCTGGTGAGTGCTCCGTACAGCAGAAGTCGAATGCCGAGCAGCGCGTAATGCTCGAAACCCGCTGTGTTCAATCTTGGCATGAAGCACTGTACGCGCCTACCGCGCACCCTTGCCGGAAACTTCTTGTGTTGCTGCTCCTCGTGGCCAAAATCGCTCGTTATGAACGCAGCTTGGGCAGAAGATGTGGCTGCGATGCTCATTGATGAACGATAATAACTGATTTACTGGTTAGTGAACCCTATCACGGATGCCACAACGCCTGCTGCGACAACTACAAGCACGCCAGCGCCCGTCAATCCTGTTCCGCCCACGTCAAGTTCGACTTCCAATACCGCGGTGACTACACCCACTCCGGCTACGACATCGACCACGCCTGCCCAGACGCCCACGCCCACCACGAGCGTTCTGCCTGCTACCACATCTAGCTCCCCGGTGCAGGCACAGCAGCCTCAGACAACTCCAGCGCAGGCTCAGCCCAACACCGCTGTGCAGCATACCGCGGTCACTCACTCACTGGCCGATGCAACCGCGGAGGTCACCAAAATCTTGACATCAACTCGTGTCGGCGGTGCAGCTGCAGCTTCGAGCGTTCTACCGAGCCCGACATCCAGCACCACTCCGGCCTCAAACACGAGCACTGGGGTCATCGTCGGCGGTATCATTGCCGCCGTCGTGGGTGTAGCCGGCATTTTATTCGCGGTCGTCTACTTCATCGTACGTGTTCGCTATCGTGTCAATTCTCCTAATCTCATATTTGCGGCGTTCATTTAGCGTCGTTCTCGCAAGAACGATGATGGAGGCGACGATGATGGGAACGACTTCAATGCTCAGGCCTTCCGACGCCAATCTGTGGTGCTTCACGACGATGCTCCCACCGCCATGAGCCGTGCCATGACGCTCAACCGTGGAGGCAACACACCGCGTCCCCCCACTATGATTGAGCGCAAGATGGCCAACACTCCCGCACCATTCAATTACCCAACTGTGCCCCATCCGTATGCATACAACCAGGCGTCGTTCGCCCCGGGGCAGATCGTTACTCCTGGGCCTTACACACCTACCTCAGTCAACTCGGCCAACCCGTTCTTCTCGCCCTACGGCGAGTCGCCGATAGGTTCACCTGTTTCGGTAGCCCCATACGATTCGGCCTACAATGCACAGGGTCAATTGATCACCCGCCAGCCTTCCACAGGATCCCCTACGGTTCTGTCTCGTCAGCCATCGTCCGCGGCTATGTCTACTGCCCAGCCGGTCCAAGAGCCTGAATACGTTGACCTCAGCCGCTCTAGCGTAACGCCCTTCCAGGCTGCCCAGTACGCCGAGATTTCTGCCCGGTTGAACACCACCCCTCCCCGCGCTCTTCCGGCTTCGGAGGTCGCTGAGGTCGCTGAGGAGCTTGCTGAGCACGAAGATTCAGCCCCGGCCCCGCCTCCCAAGCCCGTGGAACCTCTCGAACTTCAGCCCACCATCATCTTTGACGAGTCGCAGCACCTGTCCGTGACGCCTACCCCAAGGGAAAGTTCGTTCCCAGAGTCTCCCTTCGCGGACCCAACCCTGAGCTTCCACGAGGAGCAACTGCAGCATACGCCGGAACGGGACTCGTTCCCGCAGCCACCCTCGCCGACCTTCTCGTCGACTTCGCGCGTCACGTCCAAGCCGCCCACGCTTCCGGAGATCCAGATCCAGCAGCGTCCCTTCTCTCCCGTCTCGCTGGACTTCCCGGTTGCTCCGTCTACCCCGCGCGCTGTGCCTTCGCCGCTGGCGTCCACGTTCAGCATGCCCTCGCCGCCTCCGGATGCGCACTTCACCGAGAAGCCGGTACCGGCTTCCGAGCCTGCCCCTGCCCCTGCGACCGCTCCCGCGCCGCGTGCGCAAGCCACTGGGCCTACTCCTATGGCCAAGCGACCGGACACGGTGTACACCCTCTACGATGAGGAAGACGCTTACGCTGGGATCTAAAGTCGCCGAACTGTATCATCATCCTCCGCGGCCTCCCGTATCGCACCCTGACGCGGAGGCGCACGCGTTGTAACATTGTCCCCCCACTGTTCGACTTACCTCTGCGGTGTGTGTCCTTGTGCTTGTGTTCCTTTGGCGTAATTATGCGGTGGCGGGGCAGAACTGGATTCTCTGGGCGCGCGAGCATGCACCTCGTCCATCGCCTGTCATGTTTATCCACCCTTCGCTGTACCCTCTCCAGCAGCGGCCGGTCCCTTCCTCGTGTTCCTCCTCCCCCATGCTCGCTTTAAACCCGCGGTTGACCCCCTCCCTCCTGCGTTCAACGGCTCTTGACGAGATCCCCACAACTCCCGGTGCGCTATACCTCGGCCACCCCTCACGTGTTCCCTCCCCCTTTCTCCTTCCTCTCTCTGTTACTTCTTCCCAATGTTCCATGTCGTTTGGTGTCGCTCCTGCCCCGCGTTCGCTCCTTCACTTCACCTTCCGTGCGGGCGGAGCCGTGTGTGTGTCGCTTTGCTCGATTGGCGTTGGCGGCGGCGGCATCGCCCGTGCCGCGCCACCTCCGCCCCCCACTGGGCAACGAGCCGCTGCAATCTCGTCGATACCTCGTCTACCCTTATTCCCACCCTTCCATTTTTACGACTCCTTTTTCTTCTTTCCATCTCTCTGCCTCTCTCGAATATCTGATCGCGCGGCTCGGTACGTTCTGACGTATACGTATATGTCTGTGTTTACGCTCGTAATACCACACGCCCGAATGGCCGCAATGTACAGATTCTTGTGCGCGCCGTTGCATGCTGTATGGGATGTGCATGTGACTGGCGAAGATGTCCGACTTTCTCGGAGCGGTAAGAAATATGTGCTCAAGCGCCTGATCGACTTTCTACTCCTCCGGCTACAGTCCGCGGTCCTCTCTAACTCTTTCAGCTCCCTCCGTGGTCGCTTTCACCCTGCTGCCGCGCATTGATATTCAAAGAGGACATTCCATCATCCTGAGAGTAGCCCACGAGTGACGAACCAAAAGATGCCCCACAAACGCGCAAAACGCTCCGTCCGCGAGAAACGGCGCGCCGAGTCGTACGTATCTCCCCTCCCTCAACCCCCGTCCCTTGTCGTCATTCCCGCGCACGCACACGCTCTCACACGCGCAACGTCCCTTGCTGGACCGACAGAGGCGCAGACCTCGTCCCAGGCGTGCGCCGGGCCCTCGAGGACGAAGACATCCCGAAGAGCGCCGCGCGCGTGCTGAACGCCGCGAAGATCCAGCAGGAGTGGGCCGAGAGGAAGCGGAAGCTGCAGGGGCAGGGCGAGGATGGTGCGGGCCCGTCTCGCAAGAAGCGGAAGAGCGGCGGGGGTGGTGGCGGCAGTGGGGGAGATGGGCAGGGCGAGGGCGGGAAGACGGCGCTGCGTATACAGCCGGGAGAGTCGATCGCGCATTTCAACCGGTGCGTGAATTCATAAGTCCCCCTTGCCATGAAGCGTATCCCTGACTACATCGGCGTGTAGGCGGGTTGAGGACTCGATGCGACACTCGGTGCGCGAGGCGATGCAGATCTCGTCTGCCAAGATGCGGCGGGCGCGCAAGGAGGAGGAAGAACAGCTCGCGCAGAAATCCGGCAGCGGCAAAGCGAAACCAGCGCCCAAAGCCCGCTCAAAGTCGCGCACAGACGACGAGGGCTCCGGCTCCGGCTCAGACTCGGATAGCGGCAACGGCCGTGCATCTCGTGCACGACGCCCAGCGACAGCGACGGCGAAGGGCAATGCGGCGGACGAGCCGAAGGACTTCGAGCGCGTGTCGACGTCCGCGCCGAGACGGCTGAACGACGTCGTGCAGGCGCCGCCGCAGATCAAGAAGCTCCCGCGGAAGGCGAAGAAGCTGCAGGCCGCGCAGGGCGGCGCGGCGCAGAAGGGCGAGGGTGCAAAGTCGTTGCGCGAGGGTATCATGTCAATGGCGCAGAAGGCGATGATGGAGGAGGAGCGGGACCGGGTGATCAGGCTCTATCGGGAGATGAAGAAAGGGAAGGCCGCGACATAACCTGCTCTTCCCGTCCACGCTGTATATGCACAGGACCCTCTGTGTTCTGTTACTGATACTCTCCTGTAGGGTGGATATATATTAGGTATCATGATGCTCGTTCAGCTTCCCACTGAGCTCAGGGTTTCGGCAGAAATCATGTCACGTATCTGTAGGCATCTGCGGTACAACATGCAATAGCGGCGAATAACTACATCAGCATACAAATAGAGGTATAGGCTGCGCGAGAAGATAGCACGACTTATAGTACATAGCCCCATATACCATAAGAGCAGATGGGCGAAGCACACAAGACACAACGTCAGTACGTAGAGAAACCTCAGAAACCGATCCTAAGCACGTCGGACCGTCGCGGTAGCACTAGTAGTAGTAGTACTGGCCACCTTCGCGTCTACCCACTGGCTCACGACCACCGACCGCTCCGTCAGCTTCCTCTCGATCTTCGACGCATGCGCCTCGACGTACTGTCCGAGCGCCCGCCCGCCGAGATCGAGCAGGTCCCCGAGGCGCGAGAGCAGCCCGCCCGCCGGCTGCGCCTCCTCGACGCGGTCGATCCCGCTGACGCCGACGATGATCCGCCCGTGCTTCGTGCACACGAGCGCGCGGTCGCCCGTGGCTTGCGCGGTGGGTGTCGCAGTGGCGGGTGGCTTGGGGCGGGCGGGGTCGTCTGGAGCGGTGCAGATGACGAGGGTCTCGCGGTCGGAGGCGCGGAGCGTGCGCGTGCGCGCGGCGAAGGCGGGGAGGAAGCTGATCGCGCCTGGGTTACGGGTGTTGAACTTGATCGGGCCGTCGAAGGTCGGAGGGAGCAGCAGGACGATCTTGCCTGTACCGGGGCAGGGATTGTCAGTCTCGTCTAAGCATGCAGCAGCGCACGAATAGGGATACTAACCGTGACAAGATTCGACCTGGAGGTCGATACTCCGACCGGGCTGAACCTCGGACTGCGCGGAACCTCATTAGCAACAGCACTCGCACGCTGCGCTCCGCCCAAGTCGAGCTTACCAAGTTCACGTTGACGCGGCCATGCCGACTTTCGACGACGACGCACGCCGGGATCTTCTGTCCCTCGGCGAGCGGCGCAGCGCGGGAGGGGTCTGCGACAACTGCGACGTCGAGGTTGAGGGCGCCGTGGCGGGTGCGGAAGCAGGCGTTGACCTGTGCGGCTTGTGCCTCTTTTCCCCAAGCCCGCTTGCTCTTCTTAGAGCGGCGAAGCTTACGGGACGAACCCTGTCCGGGAATAGGCAGCAACGGGTCGACAAGGTAGGTTCCTATCGTGGTGGGTGCATGAGCATGGTTTCTAACGGCTTATCCTATGGGTGAACTTACCTGAGATAGCGGTGTGCTTGGAGAACAGTTCAAAGTGGTTCACCGTCTGTGCGTTTTGCGGCTGGAAGATGGTGCTGGTGGTACGCTGCACCGGAGGCGGCGCGGGCCTGAAGCTGCTCGGGCCTGCCGCGCTGGTACTAGAAGCAGGCGGCGAATACGGCGGCGGCGGAGGCAGCTCGTTCGGTAGGCTGTTAGGCTGTCCCCTACGTATCAGAACACGAACCACAACGGGGCCGACTGCTATCACAGCTACACATACCGGTGGTCCATTGGGATGCTTGGGCGGAACGGGCGGGGCCTCCATCTTTTCGCTCACGGACGGGTCTGTGCCAGTGGGGACAATCATCTTGGCTCGCTGGGGTGGCTGGCCGGGTTATCTGTGGTGACGGCGGCGAGAGGGAGAAAAGGGCTGCGCTCGCCCCTGCGGACTGCGACGATATATAGGGGCGCAGCGCGAGAAGCGGCACATGCGCATGTGTGTGCCTGCGCGCGCACAGCTGCCAGCTGGGTTGGGACGACTTGATCGACTGCGCCGCCGCCGGGGCAATCGACGCCTGCCGCTGAGCTTACGTCGCACTGCTTCCGATCGGCACGGGCTGCGATCCGTCTCGCGCCTTTTGTGCGCTCGTAAGGCGCTACGGCTTATCGTACTCGCATGCATGTAGGTGCATACCGAAGTGCGGTCTTCTGGCGTTGAGGAAAGATACATGCGATTGAGACAGCCAACATTGCCGAACATATCCACCGCAAGAGCACTGCCTCCGTGCGGGTCGGCGATTTCCCGCAATAAATGCTGTGCACTACCAAATGCGTGCCTGAGCACATCTTCCATCCTGCATGGCACATGCAAATCCCACTGCAAGACGGAAAGCGGAACACCTCGAGATGAGCCCTGACATTACTAAGTGCGACTACCAGCAAATAACGATACGAAAGCGACACCGGGGAGAAAAATATCGATACAACGTACAAAGCACCGTCCAAGTATTGCTACGCGGGCACACACGGTCCACAGCCTCTCGCCCCATTCAGTAACGGGAGGAGAGGGAAAGTCACGACGACACGCCGACCTGCACCCACTTCCACTGCTGCGCCTCGAGCTTCCAGCCCTTGCGCATCCCGTTCTCGACCTCGCTGCTCAGGATGTTGATCCCGTCCGGGAGGAACTCGAAGTTGTCCTCGCCCAGGTTCCCGTGCAGGATCTGGATCGGCCCCGTCGCGTCCTCCGTGCCCTCCGTGAACTCGTCGCTCGCCTTCGACGGCGCGGGCGTCACCTCTTTCGACGCGGAGGTGCCGTTGACCAGAACTTCGGGCATCGCCGTGGGGGCGGAAGAGGCGTCGACGGCAGCACCGGTCGTGGCTGGCTCCGAAGCTGACTCTCCCGGGGGCTGCGCGGCGTCACTCGACTGCGCGCCATCAACCGTAGGCACATCGGGACCATTCGTGGAAGAAGGGGCGTCCTTCGCGCCTGAAGCAGCGTCCTGGGCCTTGGAGGCACGCGGGAGCTTCCCGGCCGTGCCGCCAGAGTTCGTCAGAAGGGCGATGACGTATCGCCGGCCAGTGTTCGCACTGCTGTCGGTCCCGCCACCATTCTCCTTGTCGCTCTCGCCGTCGCCTGCAGGGATCTGTCCGCGCTGGGAGATGAGGAAGCTCTCCCAGAGGGTTTCGACGACAACGGCGCGCTGTTCTGATAGGCCATCGTCGCTGCTTGCGTCTGTCGCTGGTTCTGAGGTTGGGTTCTCCGGTGACGTGCCGATCTTCCTGCGCTTGCTCGGTCGAGATTCTGAGGACGATTTGGGAAACAGGACTTCACGCAGCGCATCGGGATGGTACTTGAAACTGCCCCCAGTGTCAGGCCCCTCGTTTCTCATGTGTAAGACGAGACTATGAACGTACCCAATCTCGGGCCAGCTGGAGTCGGTGCCAAAGACCATGACGCGTGTAGAGCTCAGATCGTCGTCGGCTTGGTCGAGACGCAACTGCAGAGCACACTCCGAAACATCCGCAAAAGACAGTGCATGGACACGTCTCCGTTTCCGTCCTGAGCGCGGAGCACAACCCAGTGCACAACGTCGCTCTGTGTACTCGAGTAGTCGTTGTGAGCGATTGCGCAGCCCGAATGAATGAGCGGTACCGGGCTAGACAAAGACGTCAGTATGCCTTCTCGTGCGAATGTAAAAGGAACGGTCAGACTTACCGCGACGAACTCCGCCTTGAGAATCTCGACACCCGAGCCGTCGTGCCCATTCCCCCACCCGGAACTCAGCAAAGAGCTCCCATCGTCCTCCGGGCCCCCATCCTCGCCCACCTGCACCTGCGCCGCTTCCTTCTTCCTCAACGGCTGCCCCAACCCGCCAACATACCTCGCCTCGCGCGTCAAGCGCACCTCCAACCTCAGATCCCGCCCCTCCCTCCTCGCGCGGCGCGCCATGCTCCACGAGACCCACCCCGCATGCAGCGCGCACAAGAACAAGTCCGAGTCGTCCGTGTACACCCTCCGGCCCTCGCGGATCTCCGCCGGCTCCGGGCGGCCGTACCCGGGCAGGCCCATCGTGTACTGCGCCGTGTACTGGTGCACGAGCTGCCGCTGCGCGCCCGTGAGCGGGGGCACGGCGGGGATGAGGCCCCCGCCCCAGATCCGCGGCCGCGCGGGCCGCGTGAGCGGGATGAAGCGCGAGGGCAGGTAGATCGTCGCGCGGATGTCGATCGGGTCCGAGGGCGCGCCCGTCTCGGCCACCGCGCCGGGGAAGTCGAAGAAGGGGAAGGGTGTGCGCGGGTAGATGAACGTGCCCAGGTGGCGAATTGGGAGGACGAGCGTCGGCGGTGGCGTCGCGGAGCGAGGGAAGACGAGAGAGGTCGGCACGGCGTGGACCATGCCTGGGTGGAAGGGTGGCGACGGTGGGCGACGGGGAGGGTACCCGAGCGGTCCGCCCGGACCATACACCTCGGCTGGATGTGGGCGAATGTGAGGACCAGGACCTAGTTGGTGCGAGTGTTGCGGTGGCTGGTGGCCGATGAGATGGGGCGGAGGTTGGTGTTGTGGGGCTGGAACAACCTGGGAGAGGGAAGAGGGACCAGGACCCTTGGACGATCCCTGTCTGAATTGAGGTTCACGCTCTGGAGCAAATTGTGGTGGTATCTCGCCAGGTCCGGGCAGATGAGTGATACCCTGAGAACCTGCCGAGCCCTGCTTGCTCGAGGACCTCGCATGACCCTGCGATGGCGGGCCAGGATAGGGTTGATTGGGGGAGGCATACGGATGGGGATGGTGGGGATGTGGATGAGGATGATGGTGCGGGGCTCCGGGAGGTGGCAGGCCTTGACTCTCGCGGGCACGGGCATGCATGATCTCGCGTTCGCGCTCCATGGCCTCGTACTGCGCCTCTTTGGCCACTTGGAGTTCGTGCACCCGGATATTGTGCTGCTCCCGAGCCTCCTTCTCGCGCCGCATCTCCGCCTCCGCCCTCTCCCGCTCGACCCGATCCTTTTCTCGCTGACTGGCACTCGCCTTGGGTTTACGTTCCTCCCTCTGCGCAGCCTTCGTCCGCTCGCCCCTCTCCTCCCGCTCCTTCGCGTTTGACCGAGACTTGCTGCCGCGTGCCGGTGGGCGTTCCGCCTTCTCCGTCTCCCACTCGAGCTCTGACATCCTCGGCTCTTCGAAGCCCGGTCTCCTCTCCACCGGCCGCTCGTGATCCCTCCCGACTCTCCCGACATCCGTCTGCGGGCCCGTCTGAGGCTCCACCCAGCGCGACCAGGTCGTCGGAGGGCCCATGGTCTGCATCTGCGCCTGGTGCTGGGGTTGGATGCGCAAACTGTGGGTGGCAGCAGTCTGGACGGGGACCTGCTGGGGCTTGGCCAACTCACGTTCCTCGCGCTCGTGCGGGAGGCCCATCATCTCGTGTATGTGCCGCCTGTAGTTTTCGTCCATCTGCATGTGCATCTGGGCCTCCCGTTCACGTTCTCGTTCCCGCTCCCGTTCCCGTAGTTCGCGCTGTTGCTGTTGCTGCTGCTGTTCCCGCTCGCGGTCGCGCAGGCTCTCCCGTGCCCGTTCGTCGCGTTCACGTTGGTGGCGCTCCATGCGTTCGCGCTCCTTCATCTGCCGTTCTCTCTCCCTCTCCCGCTCTCGTTCCCGCTGATCGCGTTCGCGACGAGCCGCGCCGGGGGACTCTTGCATGCTGGCACCACTCCCCCGCCTGTCCCGATCGCGTTCCAGCGCCCTCTCCATGCCTCTCTCGCGTTCGCGTTTCTCTGTCAGTGAGTTGGGATGGAGTCCGGGGCCTGAGAGCAAGTGCGTCACGCCGTCCTGGGAGCGACCAGGCCCAATAGTGCTCGGGGGCATTGATGCAAGCGAGGACCCCGGAGGCAGCCCGGGTCCGCCGGCGCTCGAGTGCGGTCCACGGGGTCTACCGCCGCCTATGTTCGGCCCGGGATCCCGCTCGCGGATGTCGCGTTCATCGAACGGTGTGGGCCGTTGGAGGCTCGCCATCACTGGGGACGCGTTGTTGCTCTTGTGGGGGTGGTCGAATGCTCCTGAAGGCCCAGGAGGGCCGCTGCTGCTAGTGCTACTCCCGCGCATGCGATGTCGCTCATGGTGGTGAGGGTGGGAGCTGGTGGCGTGACCGTGCACTTGCTGGTGGGAATGATGGGGCGGAGGGGGGCCTTGACTTTGGTGGGACATGCCGTACATTGGGGATGGCTCGCCTAGGCGTAGGTTCATGGGAGGAGGCGGCCCAGGAGGTCCATGAGGACCAGGAGGTGGATGCATCGGGTGTCCACCAGGTGGAACACCTGGTCCTACCTGTGTCGGGAACAACGGTATGCTCCCAGGACCGGGGCCGTGAATGTGGTGGCCCATGGGAGGAGAAGAGTGTAAGGAGGATCGCCCCGAGTGCGGGGCGTATCCGGATGACGGAGTGCCGGGAAGGGTGTGAGCATGGGGATGAGGATGGTGATGATGGGCGTGTTGTTTGGGCGGAAGGCTTGAATTTCGATGCTCGACCACGTACGGCTGCGCTACTGGCTGGCTAGGTTGGCCTGCAATGTCTGGTATTAGCACAACGGTGTCCGACCCTGCGCCGCAGGAGAGCAGGGATGATCCCCAAAACAAGAAATCTAGAAGCTGTCATACATGTGATCGCATCCCCCGAAGAGCCGAGGCCGAAGTTGGTCGAAGAAGCCTAAACGCGGTCGAAGACGCGACGCACCATCCCAAACCGGCCGAACCCAAGAACAGCACAACAACGGCTCGGGCCGGTCGACATGCGGAGACGTCACGTACCGCGGTAACGCTGGCGTGCATGACGATAGCCCAACGCATGAGGGGATGCTCATCGCTACATGCGACGAGGCCGCTCTTGGGAGGACCGCCAGCGCCTCGCACAACAGACGAAATCAACACGGCGAGGCGGTGGCATCAATATTCTTTGTCCGTCGCACAAGGCGCAGACATCGGAAGCGCCTACGAGCCCTTCCCGTGCGCCAAGCGAGACCCGGGTAATGTCCGACGGCATTCTGCCCCGTCATCGCTTGCGCCGATGGAACGCCCTTCCCCAGGAATAACAAGACGCGAAAGTGAAACCAGATATGAATGACGCTCACCTGGCGGGCCCAACCGGTCGTGCGGGTGCGAGTGCACCTCAGGGTTCCCTCGCCTCCCCTGCTGATGGCTCAACTCGTACGGCTCCGCGGGGTACAGGGACGAGGGTGGGGGCAGGTGATGCAGGCGCTGCGGCTGGCCGGGGTAGTCGGACGAGGAGGGATATGGCTGGTGACGCGGGGGCGAGGGCGGGCGTGGTGCATACTGCGGTCCGGGAGGAGGCGATCGACGGTACTGCAGAGGTGGAGGCTGCTGGGCATGGTGGGGAACGTCGAGCGGTGGTCGGTCGCGTTCTCGGTCTCGGTCGCGAGGCCGCTCGAGGGGCGGGGAGTGATGAGGTGGACGGTGCGACGGGGGCAGCTGTTGCGGTTGGGGCGGCGGCGGCGGGTCTGGCTCGCGGCGAGGCGGTGGGCGGCGGGGGTCGTCGTTGGGATCGTTGGGATGGACGAGGGCGGCGACGTTCATGGTGGGAGGAGGAGGAAGTGGGGGAAGGGAAGAGGGCGAAGGTGAGAAATTGGCAGTCGTCCATTGAAAACGCGGTCGCTGATCACAGGGGTAATCGAGATCGTTATCTCGCAACACCTCTTACCTCATAAGTCGCTCTTCGCTGCACGCTCCTCTTTCTTGTCCTCCCTCGACCTGCGTTTCACAGGGTTCTTCTTGGTTGATAGTGAAAGGTACAGGGTTAACAAGGGCCTGAGAACGCCTCCTACTCACAACCCAAGTACCGCCGTGCACGCAGCAGCCTTGAGGCGAGAAGAGCGTCCGGGGGAGGCCCGGGAGGGCGGAGGATGCAGTGCCACGCGACAGACAGGCTTCGATCATTGCGCCGGGATCTGAGATTCTCGCCTCCGGATTTAGCCGCCTGCCTGTCTTCCCCGTCCTGCGCCACCGAGCCTCGAGCCTCAGCCGCCCAAACCGTTCATGCTCCCAGCCGGCGCACTCCATGGCGACCACCCCGCCGGCACCACGCAACGCACCCATGCATTATACAGTGTCAAACGAGGAGCACGTCGCACATCTCGGACGGCCAAGTAGAACGGTACTTGATGCGTGGAATATCGGCGGCACACGCACAGGTCCTCTCCGCAGACCGCTGACGGCCCAGGTTCCAGGAGGTGATGTTGATTGCAATTGTAGCGCTCTTGAGGAACCGGAACAGCGCGACGGACAACTCCCACATGGTCACGCCAGCGACGGCTAAATTGCAGAGGAATGTATACGCGAGGACAGACAGCAAGCAAGTACAGTACACGCACGAGTCAGACAATCACATGTAGGGCACATACATATACGCGCTCGACATGGAGGTGCGCACCTCGATTGGAAGCGTCTGAGCGCCGTGCGGTCTGGCCGGTCAGCGCCCTGCAGGACAGGAGCAAAACCTTGTGGTCTATGTATGAACGCCGCCGGATCGATCGAAGGCGTTGCCACCACACCCCAAGCCTGACGAACATGAGAGATCGGCGCTGGCCACGGAATACGAAGCCCTCCGAGTCCCTCCCTGCTCTCCGACCACAATCCAGCCACGAATGCCTCAGCACCCCTTTCCTGAGCTGACGAACGCACCTCGGACCCGCCAAGAGCACAGCTGCACAACCTCGAGCGCTGGAAAGCGGCGCCAGTGGTGCCGAGGAAGTGCGGAGGTTACGACGACCGGACTCGACGGAGGAGCTCCAGGTGGGCAGATGATGGTCAGGAACAAGGCGGGATGAGCACGGAAGCGCCGGTCGAGGCCCCGCGCCACCAGATTAAGCGCCTGCCGTCCCCCGCACTCTCGCATTCGATCGGTGGCGTCACCCATCCCTGACCGGGCCGCCATAACACCTCATTCCACCCGCGGCGCGTCCTGGTTGTGCGGAAGGGGAGGAGGGAGGGGAACACGATCGTCTCGTCAAGAAGTCGCGTACTGACTAGATAGCGTACTATACGATAGCGCCGTGAAAACACACCGAGCAACGTTCTGTGTAAATACATGCAGGCAAATACGCGATGGGCTTGCGCCGCGCGGGTGGGATCCTCGACCCCGTCAAACTGTCTCTCGTCGCTCGTCGCTCTCCGTTCCATTACCAACTCAAGAATCTTCTCTCATTTCACTCGGAGGGGATGTGTGCGTTTATCTCCTCGAGGAGCTCCTCGGCGATCTTCGCGTTCGACACCTGCGTCGACCCTCGTTAGCCTAGCGGATTAGCGTAGGTAGCGAATGGACGCACCCTGAGGTTGTAGTGCGTGGTCGCCGCCGCCTCGATCACGCTGAAGCGGATGTACCTGGGGTCTTGCGCCAGGAAACACTTCATGCCCTTGAACAGGGTCGCATTGAGCAACACAGTGTACACCGCCTCCTTGCGCATGACTGCAGATACCCAGTCAGAGAAGGCCAAAGGCAATAGCGTCCACACTTACTGAGTCGCGCTCCTCCGCCATCTTCTCGCCGTACGTTGAGCCGGAGGGTCCCCGTGCCCTTCTCCTTCCACTGGTTCTGCGGACTGAGGGTGAAGAGCTTCCCGCGGACCTGGTACACTGTGTCCTCATCCTCCTCTCCGGTGTGCACTGAACGGGACGTTAGCCATCACATCACGTATAACAATCCCATCAGGCAAACGCTGCGCACCTTCCTGCTCGGTGAGGTTCAGCTTCTTCTCCTCGTCGCTGGCCTCGTCCGAGTTCTTGTCCTTCGCCTCACGCAGGCGCTCTCCGAAGCTCACCCCACTGTCCTTCTCGCTATCGTCGTCCTTCCCCGCGTCCAGAGCGCTGCCTTCCGCCGACCCGCCGCCGAACACTCCCGCGCCAGAGCTCTCGCCGAGCGCGGGGGTCGTCGACCCAGACCGGTGCTTCGTCGACGCCGCGGCGAAGCCGTACACACCGCCAGACGCGTACGCCGTGAACGCGTTCGTCGTCCGCGCGGGCGTCCCGTGCCGGGACGGCGAGCGGCTCCGGCCGAGCACGCTCGAGCTGCTCGCGGGCGGTGGCGGCGACTTCGGCCGCTTAGCCGCGCTCGCGAACGGAGACGTTGCCGACGCGAACGCCTCGAAGCCGGTCCGCTTCTGTGGGGAAGTGGAAGTGGAAGTGGACGGCGCGGAGTCAGTGTCCTTGGCCGCGGTTGCGAAGGGGGAGGTGCTGGAGGATGCGAACGGCGAAGGCGACTTCGCCGCTGCCGCAGCCCATGGCGAAGAGGAAGAGGGCTTGGACCCGAAGACTTTCGGTCCGTTCACGGACGCAAATGGCGAGCTTGTCGATGCGTAGGCCATGAAGCCGCCTCCCTGGAGTGGTGCGTTGGCTCAGTGTGCGGCGGTTGCAGCGCATACGCGGCGTACTCACAAATTTGGAGGCAGGCGGAGGTGCAACGGGTGTCGCATTAGGTCCCTTCTTTTCATCCTCTTCCGGCGGTGGCGTGGGCCGTTTCTTCTCCCGGGTGTTTGGATCTGCTTCAGGATCATCTCGAGGCCGCTTGGTGGCACCCACAGGAGGAGTACCGCCCCGGCTGGGGCCCTGTTCTCCAGGGAGGAGTCGCTCGCTCACAGTCCTGTCACCGAGCTTGCGCTTGAGGCCCTTCTCCTGGTCAGAGTCGGAATCGCGTCGGTGTGGGGGAAGGTGTGGCGTTTGCGTGGACTGCGTCTGCGATGTGGAAGGAAGGGAACCCGAGGAAGATGCCGTATCCAAGGAGGGCTGTGGCGCCTCAGACACATGTGAGCCTGCAGGCTGCTCAGCACCCGCAGCAGCTCCGTTGTCCTCAAAATCGCCGGCGGTGTCGTCCAGTATAGGCGGATTTACACCACGAAGGAGCGGTGGAACTTGTACGTCCTCCTGAGGAGTGTCCTTTGAGGCGTCCTCCACTGTTTCATCCTGCTGTCCTTCTGGAGCAGGAACCGCGACGTCCTTCACGGTTGTTGCCGGCTCTGTCGGAGTGGCGCTCTCATCTTCCTCCATCTTGAGCTCGCTTTGTGAAGGAGTATCCTTCTTCATGTTTTGCCAGGTTATGTCCTCGACGCCTTGGCTGATCTGTCGAATCTTAGTCTCGTGCGGAGGTGAGCCGTTCAAGGCCGTCGCCTCCTCTTCCTCGGCCTCTTCCTGTGTTGCTTCGAGAGGACCCCCGCTCAACCTATTCTTCTTCGCGGGAGCGCGATGCTCTTTGCCTTCTGTAGCATTGCCCGCGTCGACGTCCTATATATGGTGCGATCAGTATGGTGTGGACGATAGCCCGAGATGCGCGGAGGCGAGATAGACAGGGACAGCAACGAAAGTAGGATGGCGGATTACGCAAGTGCTGGAAGACTTGCGCTGGTGGTAGAGGATCACACCAGAGTTGGGATGTGTTCCGAGTGAACGACCGCATGATAACCATTCAGCCACTCGGGGCAGCTTCCAGGGTCAAGGTCGCCTTCGACCACGCTGCGGTTGGATAGAACATGTATCAAACGACATACAGAGAATGTCGCGGTAGACATTCCACCAATCTGTTCTCCCGTCGAATGACGCAGTGCCTGTCGAAAGGCTAAATCTGAACGGGGGATACGTACCGCTGTGGTCGCCTGAGGTGTGGCCGGTTCCAGTGACACCTCCCTCTCCCGCTTCCTCGAGGTCTTCGCATCTAATCCTGTAGCGGTCTGGGTGATGTCGTCGGGTGTCATGCATGCGGGTGAGCTCACCGTCCAGGTCGCCGGGAGGGGTTGTAGATAGCAGTGCCTGCTGCTCTTCGGGCTGATTGCGCTGCAGCGAGACCTCGGTCTGGCCACCGTCGCGTGTGGGGTCAGCCGCGTTCATGTCGTGAGTGTCGCTGTCGTCGATGGTGGTGGGCCGGAGGTGCAGGACGTATGTGGTTGCGAGTGCGTGGGGTTCTCGTTCAAACCAGTTCAGGGACAGAAGCAGGCGGGCGGGCTCCCAAGCCACCACGGGCGTCTCGCGGCCATGCGCGATGCGATAAGATCCCCGCGCTAAGGGGGTCCTTTCGGGGTTTCAACTCGTCAAATCCGGGGTAAGCACCGTTGCTTGCCGGCTCTAACCCGACTACATCTCGATCGCGCATGGTCCCAGCCGGCCCGACCCCGCTTGCTCTTTACGGCGATGATCTGCTCGTTATTGTTCACTCGCTTTCTTGTCTCGTGTTGTCCTGCGTTGTTGTGCACACCCTCATATTGACGACGCCCGGGGAGTCGCATCGCCTTGTGTTGTATATTGTTCTCGCCGTAGATTCGTGCCGAGATGCGCTCAGCCTTGCCGATGGTGCATGGTTCCGCGCCGAACCCGGAAGCTGGTCGGCATTCTGGCACACAGCGGCTAGCGAAAATAGGGCGCAGGAGTGCCCCAGTGGCAATGGCAACATGCCATAATCGCTGTAGTTGCCAATTGGACATGCCTTACTACGATGAGACGTCGCGCGACCACAGTTGCAGACACGCTGACATCTGTGAGTGCCAGCCCAACCTCCAAGTCGCTGGCAAGCTGAACGGGCGTGCTTGGGCATGGTACCGTGTGAAAGACCGCATGCGCATGTATGACCCTATGTTTCAACACCGAGAATAGTATAGTGTCTGCAGCATTACGCCAGGCTTTGTCAGATTCACATCTCTAACAATATCGGCGGCCTCGGAACGGCTCTCTGCATCTGACAGTGACCGAACCGAAGCCCGTTTGTCGCATTGTTTGCCACTTGCGTTAGCACACAACTCCTCGTTTCGGTCCGGAAGACCGGAGTAAGCTCATCCACAACACTTTCCTAAACGGAGATGTGAGCGTATAAGCGCCTGTACGATAGGCGAGCCTCCTTGGATCAATACAACAGTTATGTTTTCGAGGACGAGGCCGTCAGGAAGTAGCAGTGGCAGGATTGCATATCCTCCATTGCGATGGGCGTCGCACCCGGCACAAAAACTCATGAAAGCAATAAATACGTATGTACATCCAGAGCTAACGGACTGTATTCGACAGCGGATTATAGGATCTGCGACGCGTCAGACGAAGCAGCACTAGTACTAAACAACAATGCGAATGATCGACATAACCGTATCCTGCCCTCCTCCACGATGTAGCGCGTCTATCTATGAGCGGGCCCTCCTCACTCCTCGTCCTCGAAGCGCAGGATTTGCGCGTCTTCGTCGACGGGCAAGTGGCGGTAGCCTCTGCGCCCGCGTAACCGTACAGCCACCGAGTCGAACTTCTCCGCGACCCATTCGTACGCGATGCCAGCGATGCCGAGCAGGAACCAAGGAACGCTTGCGAGCGTGTCCAGAACACCGGAGTCGCCCGAGTAACGGAACCCGGTATCTCCACCCGGGAGTCTGATTGCTCTGTACATCGCGGTGGATGGTTAGCTCTGGAACGACGTCTACACATGCCCGGTGATACGTACCCTCTGTTGTATCCGCCCTTCCGGTAATACCACACGCCCGCGAGCGCGGCGAACGAGAGGGGTATCAACAGCATCATGAGCCAGAAGAATGCGCTGTGGCCACGGATGCCTGGGCAAGGATGCGCTGGGCCACGGTCGAGACGCTTGCCACCCTCGCAGGACGATATCGGGACTTTGCGATACGCGGTGAGTTCGTACCACTCGTCTTCGCCGTTGCGGCACTGGTCCATGATATCCGGCTCCCGGGGCTTAGAACCAGGCGTGAGGACGCATTTGCCGGCGTCGTTGCGAACGTAGTTAAATTCACTGTGTGTCTGATCAGCAACCAGGGCAGGGGGGCCAGTCTAGGTCAAACGCACCATTCGAAGTCGATGTCAGTGCATTGGCAATTCTTCACGATCTTCTCCTGGATCTTCTCCTGTTTGCCCACAATACAGTTCCTGTCACGCTTGCGGCGATGATAGAGGGTCTGGAAACGCGTCAGTGACTCCGGTAGCCTGACTTGCGTGTGGCGCGTACCTGTCTTCCGAACAGACACTGCTCTTCGCGTTCCTCGCTAGGACTCCACAACTCGAAGTCATCTTGACTGGGATTCTCGGGATCGAGGACACCTACAAGGGTGTGTAAGCTCTAGGACTTGCTACTGGAGCGGACTGATACTCACACATTTGCTTGGTCAACGCCGAGAAGTCAATGTGGACAGCGACAGCGGCGTTCCTGGCGCGCGGATAGTAACCCATGAGAATGAAGCGACGACTGGTGTCCTCTGGCACGGTCACGATCGCCTTCACGCGGACTGGCTCGTCGGAGAACTTGTACTCGCGCCAGTTGAGGCCCTCATCCGTGCTGAACATGACGTGGTCCGTCGGACCCTCGTCGTTCGCCATGATTAGGATAGAGCCCGAGTCGCCAAATTCCCAGAGATGTGCATCTTTGTGGACCTCCTCCCAGGTGAACCCGGCGTCGCGACTGAGGAACGTGTCGCTATCCTCATAACGGGCCAGGGAATCCCCGACGTTGCCGACGGCCATGAGGAGTCCCGGGACCGAGGGAGTGCTGAAGGTCGCACGAACATCATAGCGTTCGGTGTATCCGTGGATTTGCAGTGAGCAGGCCTACAAACAGTCATTCAGAGACTGATCGCATGACGCACGTATATAAAACCACTCACGGTCGAGTCACACGGATACTTGTTGCCATGAGAGTCTTTGGGGGGCGGGGGAAGAGGACGCCAGCTCCCACCTACGTCAGAGATCAATATTTGCAACACGGTGATAAACGCTACGCCATACCGTCGTTGTGCGTGATTCTCGTCTGAAGGAGCTTTCGGCCGGTCAGAGGCGCCTCGTGCGGGTTGCTAACGATGTTGACGAGCGCGATGCCGTCGAGGTTGATCATCTTCTCAAAGTCAACAAAGCCGTCATCGTTCCTGTTGACGTTGTCCAAGGAGAGGCCGAAGTAGGTGCCATTCGAGTTCGACTTCAAGATATTGCCCCAGTACGGCGCAGGTGGCTCGGATGTAGTAACGTGGAGGAAGACCGACTTCGTACTGGACTCCAAGATCGTATACGCCTATGTGGGGATGTAGACATCGTCAACATGAGGGTGAGCCGAGCACTTCTCGGGCCACTTACATGTTGATCGGGCCTCATCGAAGGGGGGAACTCGCCAGGTGCAAAGTTCCGACCATCGAGAGAGACTTGGATATCCAGAGACTGACGAGCAGCTTGGAACTAGCAAACAGACTGAGTTAGTGTCAACATCGTAGCCAGGTATACGATGTACCTACCTCCGCAACGATCAGATACTCCGAGAACTTCGCAAAGCCGACAACGTGGTCGAACAGCTTCGTCTTCGTCTCGTAGAACTGTGAGCCGGCGATCAATTCGAGGGGGTTGTCCATCCCGAAGCTGCGCTGGTTCCCCTGCTTGTTCTTGTACGACTCGCACAGGATCTGGTTCGGGTCGACGAGCAGCTCTGCGTCGCGCGCCCACGCGCAGTTGCGCACGTATTTGTCGATCAGGGTCCAGTCCCGCCCGTTCTTGAGCGAGTAGTGGGCCTCCATGTGGCAGTTCTCTCCGAAGCCCTCGCAGCCCTCCTGGCCTGTCCAGATCAGATACTCGGTGTTGGTGGGGTGGAAGTGGAGGACCGGCAGGCCGAAGGAGTTCGGCACCGTGCGAGTGGTCATCGGGAGCCACGTCTTGCCCGTGTCGGTGGTGTAGTAGTGCTTGTTAGACTTCGTGATGAGGTACGCGCGATCGTTGCTGAACTTGTGGTGGTAGAATGCGACGAAGGACTCTCCGGGACGAACTTGATTCCAAGTGTAGCCTTCATTGGGAGACATCCATATGCTGCTGTCGGCGAGCCTGACCAAGATGACCTATGATGGATCGTAAGGCGATGTTCCAGGACGCGCGGTTCGCGCAGGCTTACCGTAGACTCTCTGAAATATGCGAACTGGACAACAGTGCTCGGGAACTCGAACTATTGCGCGAGTTAGGATGGGGCTCGAAGAAGGCGAATTATCGTCACAACTCACCGTCTGGTGTAGGATTTGCCCTTCCGCCGGTTGCGCTGCAGGCAGTGAGAAACAGCGTCCTAGAGGGAAGTGTAACGACGACTTACCACTCGAGCACGGCTTCTTCACCTTCTCGTCCAACTTCTCGCCGCGGTCTCTGTCGCAAGTGTTGCCTGGAATCTTGCGCCATCCTGACGAACCCATGTACTCGTCCGTGGGCTCTGCACAGACTCCTGCTGGGATAGGCTCCGGTCCGACGGGAACGCAAGTATCGCCGTCTTGCACGAAATTGTAGTCACTGCGGAGGGTCAGCCGGAGTGCGCATGGGTGCGAACATGCGCCACATACCATTCGTAGTCCTCCTTCGTGCATGGACAGTTCTCCTCCTCTGGAACGGGATCGCGGAACTTCTCTCCCACATAACAGTCGGCGTCCTGCTTTCGACGTCTGTACGATTGCTACGGGGATGGTTTAGCTGCGAAGCATGCCACGTTCAGTGCAAGTATACCTTGTGGCCCATGATACATTCGTGCGTTGACGAACGCGCGTACCATGGCTCAAAGTCAGAGTCTCGGCATTTTGGACGGTCGAGACCCGCAAAGTCCAAGAAGACGACAGCAAAGCGACCGTTGTTCTTCTGGTCTCTCTTCGCTACCTGCCCTACCAGGAGGAATTTCTGTGACGTTGAGTCGCCAACAGTTGTCAGGATACGAGCGCGCAAACGAGCATTGAAGTTGTAGGTCTTCCTGCGGTACCGATGGGCTCAGCAAGTGATCGAATGCTCAAAGCGAGAGTTCACGTACCACGTCCTCCCGAAGTCGGTCGAATACTCGACGGAGTCCGCGCCTTCCTCGTCATTGATTGTGACGAGGATACTGCCCTGGTCACCGAACTCATACTTGTGGGCGTCCTGTTGCACCATGCGCCAGTGGATGCCGCCGTCCGTGCTTAGGAACGTGTCACATTCCTCGTACGGGAGGAGGCGGTCACCGATAGACCCCACTCCCATCACAAACCCGGGAGCAGGGGAGGAAAACACACGCCCGAAGTTGTGAGGGAGTGTGACCGAATGGAGATGCAACGAGCAGTCCGCGTCGTCCGGGTTGCAGTGAATACGATCACCGTTGACGTCCGTGGCAGGTGGCCTGAGGCGCGACCACGTCCGACCTGTGTATGTCGCAGTCAATTGCACTGGTTACGCAGAGTCGGACAATCCTATTACCATCATCAAACGTAATACGGGTTTGGAGCTGCTTGCGGGCGCGTCCCCCATCTACATCCTTGGCGTTCGCAACGATGTTCGCGAGCCCAACGCCTTCAATTCCGTAGATGTTCTCGAAGTCCACGTAGCCCATATCGTTTCGGTTGGTGTCCTGCAAGCTTTCCACGAAGAAGGTGCCGTTAGAGTTGCTGACGAACAGCGTCCCAATAGAGCTGCGGTCGTGGGAGAGCACGTCAACCGCCAGTGAGTGTGTCGTAGATTCCACAATCGTGTACGCGTTCTCGCGTAGGCGTGCAGACGAGGAGTGTGGGAAGCGAGCGAGTGCCCAATCCTTGGTGTTCTCGGTGACATAGAGCAGCATGTCGCCCGACCCACCCTCGGAAAGGTCCTTTAACGCGACAACCGCGAATTTGGATACTATGGCAAAGGCAACGACGCCCCGGGCGTTCTTGCCGATACCGAGGTCCTCGAGCTTCTTCTCGGTCTCGAAGAAATCCGTGGACGAGTAGAGACGACTTGCGGCGAGAGTATGCCCACTTCCTGTACTCCCCGAGCCTTCAAACGCAACACAGTAGATGAGGTCGCTGTGAGCATCATGTCTGAAGTCCTTGCTGCTGTGGGCGAATTGGCATCGGGAGACGTCAGCCAGCAGCAGCTTTGAGTCGCCGGAGAATCCAGTTGTGGTGTAGTAGGTCTGGTGTAGCTATGTCAGTTCCCCGCTGCATCAACGCAGTACCACCACCGCCAAGAGTCTCGTACACCGGACACAATGCGGAACGGTGGGGATGGTAACTTGAACGTATCGGATTCAGACGCACCTCATCATGACACAACGTCTTCCAACCTGACCCCGTACAAGCAGTACCTTGGTAGAGGATATACTCCCATTTCTTGGGGTCTGCGTGGAATGAGAGCGGCCGCGCTACGCGGGCGGGGTCAAGAGGCATTTCGAAGGATTGCCATGTCCTGCCACGGTCGATGGTTCTCCAGTGTTTCTTTCCCATAGAGAGAATGAAAGCCTGTGCGGGATTAAGCCCATGTTGAGCGCGTACCGAGCCGGCCGGGTGACCCAAGACCACCCACCACGCGGTTATTGAACGGGTGCTCGAGAACCAAAGCCGCTGCGCCTTCGTCGACGTTCTCCGCGGGCTTCCATGACTTGCCTTCGTCCGGAGAGACGTACACGACACCCTTCACGACGTCGTGGTATATAGCATCCTGGGGGCCGCGAGCAAGAGGTCAACGTACGCGTTACCCCGGACCGCGTGGTGCACATACGGTGCTGTCATCAAAGAAGAAGAGCCTAGCCGGGAGGTTTTCGAAGGATGTGATCGACGACTGTGGTTGAGCGAGCACGGCGGCAAGGAGACATGCGATAGCCCAGAATAGTATGCCAGCCCTGTGGTGGAGGGCCATGGCGAAGGTGTTGCTCGCTGCGGAGCACAGCGAGCAGGAGTGTGTGGGCTGTGGCGGCAGCGGTAACGTGGAGGTCTCTAACAGTGTACGCCACGCGCGTAGGATCCCGAATAAGCATCATGCATACCACGCTTATGATTCTAATGACTACTGTTACAATACCGCAGTAAGAGCCATAGTAAGATAACTTACTCCCTTTTCAAAGTCTTGCACAGCCGCACGGTATCTCCCTTGTGAACGATCTAGAGGAACTTGATTACGGGCGGCTACATGGCACTGCACACGACGTACAAGTAGCAGTACACGTATCTTCGCACCGGTCTCCCTCATGAGATACATCCTTCGTAAATCCTACAGGAGTCATGGCCACATGATTTGGCTCCCTGAGGGCCCTGACGAATAACGATATGACCCGGCGCAAGGCTGCTCTCGGAGGGTTGCACTACCGGCACGAGTGACCCACTGCAAGTCCGGTTCCGTAATCACCTCGACCAGAGGAATACGCGTTCTCTAGAGGCGGCATACGTGAGGAGGCGCAGTCGTCATTTCATTGCAGTCGGCGATAGCGCATTGCTATAACGTCCTGGGGTATAAAGGCAGGGACTAAGGTGAAGTATTCGATGCACCGACTCTCCCCGTCCCTCGACAAACAAAACCGCCCTCACCTGTCAACACCTCTACTGCACCCCAATGTCGTCCTCGCTTGCTGGCAAAGTAGCCATCATCACAGGCTCTTCTCGCTCGATTGGTGCGGCGACGGCAGTACGCCTCGCCTCTTTCGGTGCGAACGTGGTCATCAACTACGTCTCCAACGCTGCGTCCGCGCAAGCAGTGGCCGACTCCATCAACAAGGCGGGGCCCGGCAAGGCGATCATCGTGAAGGCCGACGTCGGGTCTCTTGCGGACAACAAGCGTCTTGTCGAGGAGACCGTCCGGGCGTTCGGGAAGGTGGACATCGTGATCCTCAACGCGGGGGTGATGGACAACCAGACGCTCCAAGACGTGACCGAAGAGACCTACGACAGGCAATTCGACACGAACGTCAAAGGCCCCCTGTTCCTTGTCCAGGATGCCGCCAAACACATGTCAGCAGGTGAGTGCGACAGGACCAGTCGTGGTCGCGAAGCACGACAAGCTCACCAGTGTACGTTCCATAGGAGGGCGGGTCATCTTCTTCTCCACCTCGGTTGCGCATGCGTCGGGCGTGCTGCCGAACTACCTGGTATACGCCGCGACCAAGGGCGCCGTCGAGCAGCTCACCCGTGTTCTGGCTAAGGACTTGGGTGCGCGGGGTATCACCGTCAACACCGTCGCGCCCGGCCCTATCGACACGGACCTGTTCCGCAACGGCAAGACCGAACAGCAGATCAACTTCTTCGCCGGCCTCCATCCGCAGAAGCGTCTGGGCACCGCGGACGAAGTCAGCAACGTTGTCTCGTTCCTCGTGAGCGAAGAGGCTAGTTGGGTGAACGGTCAAACCCTGATGGTCAACGGCGTAAGCAATACGCACTGCATAACCCAGGGGACTTACTGACGAGATCCATATCCTGCAGGGTTTCGCAGTATGAAGTGGGGTATATCGTCCTAGATCGTGTATTGCTTGTATCAGTAAAGTAACTGTAAGACCACCTACCGCGACGCCGTTACGGCGTTCGACAGGCCCAGGCAGATGGAGCGTATGCACGACTGGCAGCTGAGATAATGATACAGATAGCAAGTACAAAGCGGCGGTGTAGTGTAAGGCGAGCGTGCGGAGCAGTCCAAGGTCAACAGTCTAGTCAATGACACCGAGGTGGTCCTCCTTGATGGTCCCAATAGCGAACTGTTCAGGGGAGTAACATACGGCGCGAGGGGGAGCGTCAGTTCACAGTAGCCTCGAAAGGATTGGGTGCAGGTGCATGGGGTTACGCACAATCTCGGTCGCGTCAACACGCGTTCCGACAATCTTGAGGCGGACTTTTGTGTTTTTCTCGATAATCTAGAAGCGCTATGTAGAGGAACGACGCGTGTGTGTGCAGCAAACTGACCTGTTCTTCTGACGCGAAGGACGGGGGATTGGAGTTGGGGTCGAATTTCATGTCGGGATGGATGAGCTGCCCAATCATAGCACGGCAAACATTGTCCAGCCCTCGCGGGTTAGAGGATGCGGAATGGGGACGGGCAGAGAACGGGAACTGACCTGATGCGAAACGAACACGGTCAAGGGTCCAACATCGGCGAAGAAGCCCATCTGTGCAGGTCGCCCCACGTCGCACACGGCACCGCTCAATACCATGACCTCGCACGCACCTTCGTGACATTGTTCACCACGCCGTCCACGACCTGCCCCTTGAACGGTTTGAAGACGATCGCGCGGTAGCGGGTCACGAACTCCGCCTGGCCGCTACCGGGCAGCACCATGCCCTTCCCAATGTCGAGGATAGATACGACGGCGATGATGTAGCCGAATTCTCCGGAGCAAGTGCCTTCGACGTCCGAGTACAGCTTCGACTCGAGGAAGTTCAGCATCCGCGGGCCGAAGTAGGAGGGGTGAAGGAGGATGGTGTGCGAGAGCTCTTTCTGTGCGTAGTGAGATACAGATGATATACATTGTTTCTGGGGTGTGATCTTACAATGAAGAACATCGCGACCGCAAGACGGAAGGGGGCCTCGCGAACACCAAGATGAGCGGCGGATGCAACAAGCAGAGCGAGGTCCGCGGCAGCTGTCAATAGAACATGCTATAGTGAAATGCTACGGAGTGAGGTTAGACCGCTTAGCTCAGCACATAACAACCGAGATTAGATACCTTATTGTTTCACTACTGAAGCGCTCAAGAATAATGATCTCAGCACGTCTCACTTCAACCATCTACTACATCGTGCATCATGATCCAAATCACAACTTCGCCCAGCATGTTGAACGGATTACACATCGAACATTAGCGGATATTTGTCTACTGGTAACCCTGTGAACGGTCCATACCCTTCCTCACCGCACAAGCATCGAATGTCCGGGCAAGCGGTGCAGGTTCAGATTAGAGCGGTAGGGGTCATACATACTAAACGACTCTATGAAGTAAGCTCTGACATCGAGGGAAATGTTTAAGGGGATGGCTCCTTCTTTTTCTCCAGCCTCGCTTTGCCATGATAATGATACGCTGCCGGGAGGTCCCAATCGCGGAGCGTGTACCAGATCTTCGCGCCATACACGTACCAGAACGCACCAAACGCCGCGCCGCCGAGGTGGGCAAAGTGATCAAAGAACCTGGAGGCAACGGTGCGTGGTTAGACGCTATTTCCACGAGCACATCAGGCAAGCCCTATGCTCACCTCCAACCCATGAGAACGCCGACGAAGTCGAACGCAAGCAACGCCGAGAAGGCCGTGTGGATGGGGATTGGGATCCATGGTGGAATGACAAAGGTTACCTCCGCGTCAGGGAAGCCGAACGCGGTGATGGCGAACATGGCGTAGATTGCTCCCGAAGAGCCGAGAGAGTATTGTCCTTCGCTCGCGGTCTTCGAAGCAGTCGCCACTGCGCTCTTTGCCGCTGCAGAGGCCCCTGCGGATTCGGCTGAGCCGGCTGTTGCAGAGGCACCGGAACGTAAGGTGCTCGGGGAGGGGGTAGCAGCTTTGAGCCGGGAGATGGTTCGGGGATAGATCCAACGGGCATAGGCCACATGTGAGACCAGTCCTGCAAATATACCCCCTATAAGGCGCGTTAGTTATGCCGCGCAGGGATAATCGCCATGGATGGATCGAACCAGAGATGAACAGCGCGAGCAAATGCCACTTGGACGAGGGTTCAGCCAACGAGCCTCGCTCTTGCTCTACCTTTCTCATCCGTATCGTTAGCTGCTGAGCTGCCGCGGCCCCTGTAGGACAGTCAGCCAAGCGCGCACACGTCGGCGTTACACTTACCAAAGCTCGCGAGCGCCATGCAGTTGAACGCCAGATGGAAGAAGTTCTCGTGACTAGCAAGCCGTAAGCAAACGAGCCTGCGCGCGCACACAACCTACGCTCACCTGAAGGCACTGGTGAGGAGCGTGTAGGATCGTCCCGAAAGCGGGTTGTGTGTGAAGCTCCGCATCAGGAACGCGTTCCACCGCGGTACACGCCACGCTAGGAACACGGCACAGTTCACAGCGCCGATAGCCCAACACATGCGCTTCCCTTCCGATGCATTGAGGATAGGTTGGAAGACTTGAACGTATGACCAGACGACCATTGCTTTCATAGTCTCCGGCAGCGGTTCCAAGGCAGCCCTAAGGCTGGCTAGTCCATTCTGCAGTTTCTGTAGACAGACGGTATTCGATCGTATGGGGAACATTTCCACATATGAACAAGATGAACATACCCGGCCGAATGCCCAGTACTTCGCCCTAGCAAGCTCGTCTGATGTTGGTGGTTGACTGCTCCTTAGTCCGGCCTGAGGCGTTGAGACGATATATCCCCACCACTTGAACAACTCGTAGTTGGTCAAATGCGCTCCCAATGCAAAGGCGCCAACGCTGCCCGCAATGAAGAACTAGCGACACGAGAATATGAGTACATGCGATATCGTAATGCTGAGCTACTTACGAGGATCTGGTTGCGTACGGGCACATTGCGAACCGCGTCGGTGAATGAGGGCAGTTCCCTCGCCTTAGCGACTTCTTCCCTGAACACAGGCGGCTTTGGTGCACCTTCAGCGAGTACACGCGGTAATCGTCGCCCTAGAGTGAATGAGAAGGAGCGTTGTGGAGGACGGCATGGCAGAGCCCAGATTTTGGGTGAGCGTAAGGTCCAAAGCATCGCCGGCTACGTCCTCGGAGGAGGCGCGCGTGTGCTCGGCTTTTGTGCTTGCCTCCTGCCTTCACGCTCGCCGAGAGGCGACGTACTCTCCGCCGCCGCTCTCAATTCACTGCGTTCACTTGAGGCACATGTTCTTCTACATCTCCTTCTTGCGGCCCCCAGCAACCCAGTCATTTCCATCGGGCTCGATATCCATCACCCCGCAGGTGTCCAATGACCTGCGTACGGAACCTTTCGATGGCGCCCAGGACATTTACTACTCGTGGTCGCCCGTGACCCCCCAACGTGCCGAACCATACCCAAGCATCACGGTGCCGCAGAAGTTGACTGTCTGGCGACAGAGTAGCGCGTACAAGGAGATTCCAGTCCCGCTGCCCCAAGGCCTCCGAGACGGACAGTCGTATCGACTCGTACTCACCGCGCATGGTCAAGGTCGCCCGCATATCATCAACCTTGCTGCGCAGGACATTGGAACAAGACCATTCCCGGTCTTGTCCATGCCTATTCTATTCAGCTCGCGAGGGAAGGCAGGAAGCGGAGCAGAGAAGCAAGAACAAATAGAACGAGTGTACAGGATCCCTCTGCAGTCCGGCGAGAACGGGTTCCTGAATATCAGAGAGCAAACGTCTTTCGACTTGGACAAGGTTCGGCGCCGCGATATCCGAGCCCCAAGGCAGCTCACCAATTGCGTAGACGTCACGATAGAAAATATGGGATAGCGGCATTGGCTTGAGTTCTTGGCTCGTAGAACTGGCTCAAGAATCGCCGCCGCCAGACGGAGAACACAGTGTCGCCAAGTTGTGCGCGCGCGATGCCCTCTTCGCATCCGGGAATGGCAAGATCATTGAGCTCGGTGCGGAGAGTGGCCTTTGTGCGTGAACTCGATCCTGACACTTCTAGTCACTAGGAGCTGGGACTGGAATTGTATCATTAACGCTCGGGGCTCTACGTTCAGCGTTACCGCATAACAAAACGGGATGCATCCTGACGACCGATCTCGGTCCGTACTGTTCTTGGAAGCAAGCATACTCGCGCTGACTACGGGCTAGGATCGGCAATGCCTCTGCTGGAGCACAATGTTTCTGCGAATGCATCACTATACGACTCGACGGCAATAAGGCCGCAACCACTCGTCCTTGACTGGGATGACGAACAACTTCCCGAGCGTGTCGCCGCGGTCGACACAGGATTCGACGCGATCGTCATGGCGGATGTGACTTACAATACCGCGTCGTTCCCCTCCCTCGTCAGGACACTGTCTTCCCTCATCCGACTGTCTTCTCCACACAAGACTCCCATCATAATCCTCGGTTACAAAGAGCGCGACGCGGCCGAACGGACCTTATGGGATATGGTAAGGGAGATCGGGATAACCTTCGAGCAGGTTGGTCAAAGGGCGGGCGCGGGAGGGCAGGCGATCGAGATCTGGATTGGACGGTGTAATAACCCGGTCACAGTCACCTAGGTATAGTCCAAAAAACTCCCCTGTTGTTTTGCGATAGACGATAGAACGGAGGCTGATGTTTGCTGCATCCGTAGGTACTACAAAGCGCCCTTAAGCTCAAAATCCTGTACACAACAGCGCGCATGTCTCCGTACAGTGTATCAATAGTCTTCGCAATTTCCAATAACCCCACAGCACGGTTGGGCATGTCACGGACCTCGTCAGAGTGGCTATCGCACTTGGCAGTCCCGCACGCATATGTCTACAGGTTCTCTCCGCCTCCACACCCGCCCAAAGCCCCCTGTCCTACGTAAGTACCCTGAGGTAGCCGCTTTACTCTATCCGACTGTCGTCTTCGATACTACGAGCATAGAAGCGGCATGGAAGGCGGCTCTGGGACCGCTCTCTCGCCCCGAGGTGTGTACATAACACCAGATCATGGTGCAACTCGACTTGGAGTGCACCCCAATGCAGTGAAATCCGCACCGTCAACCCAGGGATGACATGTTCGCTCGTAGCGGACGCCTCGCTCTAGCAGCACTTTCTCTCCTCGCTGGTGTCGCACCTTCTGTCGTTGCCGACTTCCACATCTTCAATGGCACGAACGGCGGCAAAGGGTTCGCCTCGAAGGCGGTCCCGTCTAACCACTACTCCTGCTTGGGGTGGCGAGCTGCTCCTCTCATCGATGACCTCCCTGATGTGGATTCCACAGCAATTGCCTTCTCTGTTCGGGACCTCTGCGGCGTGCCCCAGCTGAACTTCTACAACAACGGCGCCGGGTTCGACGTGTACATTCATAACGGCGACGGCACTGTGATCGGGACGTGCAGGGCGGCTTCGGGCGAATCTATCAACGGAGCAGCAGCGTGTCCCGATGAATTCGCGGTTTTTGACGCGTACGTGTGCATGTCGCTCGTCTGTGGTTGACGATGAGGTAGGTCTGTCTTTCACTGGCGTACGCTCAGCTCACTTGGATGACTGGTACTCACCACGATACCTAGTAGACATGAAGCTGATGAGGAGAAGGGAGGTTATCGAGCGATCGAGACTGCCTCACGTCTCGTTGTGGCTCATGAAGGCTGGGGTACCTTGAGGGAGCTTGAACATACTGCATGGAATGTGTCCGCTGATAGATATAACGACCGTCATGACTTGGCAAACCAGGGGTCCTTCAACACGTCCTCCAAAGACGGTCTCTTCTCTGGATCAAGCACCAATATCTTCTGCAGCAATCCCACCAAGGCGTTCGCCTCCATGTCGTCTACGCATCCCGGACGGAGCATCTGATGTCGCGTCTTCCATTTTTCAACGGTCTCGTCTCCGACCGCTCAAGGACTGCATTCAGCTTTGGACACACGTTTAAGTAGAGGCTTGGCTCACATATGTTGCGAAGACACGGGCTCGACTGCCAGTACGCTTGCCAGTCGACTGGCAGCGCGCCGGCGAGTACTGCCATTCTCCTAAGCAGCCCATCTCCGAACCCACACCGAGAAATCAAGGGCGAGCCGGACACAATTTCGTATAACTATACGGCGAAACCGCTGGTAAATGTTCCCCGCCCTTCCGCTGCGATCCGTTGGCTGACCATAGCACCAACCGCCCGGACATCGGCTGCTGGACCCCACTGTGGATCCATGTTGTTCAGTGCGATGCGGGTAAAGGCGACTTCTGGGGCACACGCTTCGATGGCGCATCGCACACCCCCACCTGCCGCGGGCTCCTCAAGTCCGCGAGCTAACTGAATGAGCGTCACCATACACAATCCGTCGTAGGGGACTTACCGCTACCGAAGTCTATAATCTTGACCTCTGGGAGCGCTTCTTCAGAACGAAGACGCCGCGCGTCCTTGCCCAAATCGTATGGCGCTACGACATAGGGCGGCAGCGAAGACGTTTGTTTCGAGGGGTCGCTCGGCAAGACGATGGTGATCTCGTAGGGGCTTAGATCTTGCAAACCGTGGTCCTCTGATTGATGGTTGAGCTCAGGGAAAGCGCACCCAAGGTTTCCTAGGTGTAAGTCTAAGCTCACGTATCCGGTCATTTGCGAGCCACGTTGAAGACAGTAAGGCCAATTCACACCCCCGTGTTTGATGCCAGCTCGATGCATCTGTGCTACGGCGAGAACTATATCCCGCGCTACGGACTTCCGCCAACTTGGTCCGCTAGAGGATTCAAGCAGAGAAAGTATAGGTACCACGACGTCCATAACGAGGACATGGTGCGTTCCGTTTAGGCCATCTATGGTGAACTGGTCGTGCAGCGTGACGACGCGACTGCGATCATTGTCTTTCACCGAAAAGCGAGCATGCTTAGCATCTGCGCCTCCTGCGACTGCCCGTCCCCGGGCTCCGCCGTTGTGATCTTGAGCGCAACGAAAGTACTACATCGAACAGAGCGGCATCAGAGCGGTCTTCGCCCAACCGCGTCGGACAAACCCCATACCTCGTACGAGTGTCCCTCCCGAGCCAGACGGTGGCATAGGAGCCGAAGCCGAGTTTGTGAAGCACCCGATACCGCCTTTGAGGGGGAGCCAGGCCGGGCTCAGCATCGAGCATATCCCCGATGACTACGGGGTGGTATCCTCCGGGGCAGTATCGTTCGAGCTCCTCCGTCGTCCCCATATAGAGTCGAAGTGAAATTCCATGGCGGCCTCCTAGGGTAGAATATTCGTTGTCCGAAGGGGGAACCCGGTAGGTACTTTCGGGGGAGCAGTCAAGGCTTCGCCCACCCCTCGTGCTCTGAAGTACGTGTGATGTCGATGCTGTAGGGGATTTATAGTAGCGGGAGGCATGCCGGCAGTATATAAGGTAGTAGGATATCACGGAATGAGGTAAGTACTAGTGAGGGTGCCCTCGTACACACAACCGTGAGGTACTGTGCTCAACGAATAGAATCACCGATCTTAGTCGGGAAGCGTCCGGGGGTATCACTGATACTGTACTGAACAAAATGTCTACGGCGCAAAGTAGTCATAGGCTGAGCACAACTGCACAACGGACTCGGAAAAGGGAGTTCCTTAGAAATTCAAACCTTATGCCACACTCAGCATAGTCAACTGTAACTGTAGCAACTCTCTGTTAGTATATCGGTTAGTACACGCGCCTGTCATTCCAATTTCCAGTGACCGCGCGAAAGCGGGGTTCGACTCCCCGACAGAGAGCGTTTGCATTTTGTTTTCACTCCATGCACAAGTACTGTGCCAGTCCACCATTTCCCCTCTCATTGCCATACCAAAGGCGAGCGCTGATGTTCGCAGTCGAACCGGAAGCAGGCCAGTGCACTTCGAGTGAGCGCCCCATGTTTGTTGCATGAACTCGTCATCATTTCAATGGTATGCTATGTACTATGGTGTAGCGTCCGCGTATATATGAAGCATCGTGCAAAGTCTGCAGTCTCAAGAGCAAGTCACAGGCGAACCAGCCAAGCAATCAACCAGAGCTAATAATACAGCGTCCGCAGAATCCTGCACGTCCCAACCTGGGATCCGCCACGGCAGCAGCCATCGTCGTCATCGTCGTCACAGAGCTTCAGAGCATGAGCGCGCCCCCGAGGATCCCGGACCCAAGGGCCGCAGCCCACATGCCGAGGGAGGAGACGCCCGCGCCGAGCGACGCGCCGTTCGGGCTCGA
Organism: Trametes polyzona; assembly: GCA_022606195.1. Lineage (NCBI taxonomy): Eukaryota > Fungi > Basidiomycota > Agaricomycetes > Polyporales > Polyporaceae > Trametes > Trametes polyzona. The sequence goes on along the minus strand of JABYQF010000012.1, from coordinate 524,175 downwards.
GGACCTGTCCGTGCCCGAGTTCGCGGAGGAGCCGCTGACGGTGGCCGCGACGGCGCCGACGGTGGGCGAGGGCACGGCGCCGGTCTTGCCGTTCATCGCGAGCGCGGTGTCCGAGAGCTGCGCGAAGCCGACCGAGGCGGGGCTCGCGCGGAAGACGGTGTAGACGTTCTTGAGGAACGTGTCCCCGACGATCCACGGCGGCGCGCTCGTGCCCGCCGTGCTGAGCGAGAAGAACGCGCCGACGCAGGTGTTCTGCGAGAGCTGCTGGAGGAGGAAGTCCGAGTTCGAAATCGGCCAGGAGATGGTGCTGGAGCCGAAGCGCATCGTGACGTTCACATCCGTGTTGCAGGCTGGGAGGGGCATCGATCGCGTTAGCTCATGCGAAGCGGGTCCATGCGAGTGAGGCACGACGTACGATAGCTCCAGTAGCCGTCATTCCCAGAGAGCGCCGCGGCACCCGGGATCTGAGCGTACAGTGCCGAGATGGCGTCTTGAGGGCCGCCGACCAGAGTGGTGCCAGTGTCAATGGCGGCGTAGGCGCCAGACCCCGAGGGCAGGGAGACGGAGTTGCCGTTTACGGTGAGCCCTGGGGTGGTTGGATGAGCTCATAGTCGGGATGCAGTCACGAACATATTGCAGCTTACCTGACAGCTGCTGTATCCAGTAGCCCTCCTGACCACTAGGGATGTCCTGGTAATCGATGTCACCCGTAAACAACGAGTTGTTGACGGCGCCCAGGTTGAACGTTCCTCCGGGCTCGAGGGAACTTGCGCTTGGCGTGTCCACGAAACGTGTCAACTGAAACGCCATGAGTGGAGAGCTGAGCGTGCCGTCATTCTCGGCGAGCGCCTGCCAGAAAGGCGTCGCGCCCGATGCTGCGATGCTTGCAAAGCCGAGGCCCATGAGGCCGGAGACTGGAGCGTTGAGGAGATCGTTCGACACTTGCGTCACGACACCTAGGGGCATCCGTCAGTGGCTACAATGTGGGAAAATGTGGGCGAGGACGTACCAAACGTCTGCGAATCAACCTCGAAGCCAGCGAACTGGACAACATCCTTCCCCAACGTGCCTCGCGCAGCACCCGATCCATAGCTTATTGAGAAGCTGGTATTCAGGTCGGTGAATGTTGACGATGCTAAGGACATGGATGAGCGGATGCGCAGGGTAATCGCAGCTGACCCACGTACCTGAAGAATCAAAGGTGGGTATACCGCCTGAAGATGTCGAGACTCCATCCGAGGCAGCGAGCCATAGGTCCGAGGAGCCTGTGTCAAGAATGACATTGTAGGAAATAGCGGGTGTGCCGACTGCTATTGAGCCGTAGAAGCTAGAGTCTGCGTTCTGGTTCGTCAGACTGTGTGTGCGTTAGTGAGGAGGTGTAGACAAGGAGGGTACAGGGAGGCATACAGGTTGAGGCCACTTGCGCGCTTGCGCTGGGAGTTGCCGCTGTATTTGGCCTCGAGGATAGCTTTCTGACGGTTTAGCCATGCGGTAAGTTCTGTGGCGTTGCGTTGTGGACGCTCCCTTCGTTGAAGGGTGATAGCACGAGACAGTGGTGATGAGGCCGGTGGCGGCGCAGCAAGGACGTTGTCATATGCAAGCGAGAGCAGACATGAGAGCGCGAGCGAGTGAGGCAGGAGATGCATGACCGTGGCAAGCGGGACGGGGCGTGCAGGAGATTAGAAGGGGGCGGCGGAAGGTAAGGTAGGGGCGGAGGGAGCGGAAGGAGTTGAAGTAGGAAAACGCGAGGAGCTGCGCACAGCGCGGGGCCAAGGATGATGATGCTCCGATGAGTAATTCGGGGCGCAGCTGGGCCTTGGAGTGCGTGGATATTCGCGAGGCGTCTGCGCGGGCGCTGTGCTTGCGTCAAGCGGGAAGGCGGTGCGAGAGAGCGTGGGGTGTGTCCAGCACGGCAAGCAGAGCGACGAGGAGGACGGCAGAGGCGTGCAGCGGGCGGGGAGAGGATAGCGATGAGGGTGGGCGACGAGAACAAAGCGTGCGAGCGCCCGTGTGCCTGTGCGATCTTTAGTCCCCGATCCGCCCTCCGCAGCCGTAGCACTAGCCGCCTAGCCGCCCCCGCCAAGCCCGCCTCTCGCCTTTTCGGGCTGCATGCCGTCGGCCCAGTCCACACTCCCGGCTCTCCTCCCCCGCCCGTCCTGGCCTCGACCGTCGCCTTGCCTCTGCTGCCAGCCTCTGAGCACTCAGCGGACGCACTGCCAGCCCTATCTTCGCACCTGCACATCCGCAGCGACTCTGCCAACGCGGTAGATCCGTATATTCTTAAACTGCTGCGACGCTTATTGTGGTGCATGCCGATCTCCCCGCACAACCAAAGACGCCCCGTGCGCGTCTTGGGCCGCTTGGAATGCTTGACGGCCAACCTCTCCTGAACTCCTACACGGATATCCGGCTTGGCATCCTCGTCTCAGTTGTCTCACAAGTCTGTCGAGTCCTTGAGCTCTCTGCCTTGGTATCTGGGTAACAACCACAACGCCCAGCTACAATTAGCACGCGCAGCCGTTCTCGTCGCCATCTCCTCTCCTCGTCCACCTATCCTAGCGAGTAGTACCACAATTGGCTGTCCGCTTTCCACGCTGTTCCGTTGTTTATGACAGTCCCGCGTCTTTCCGCAGCTCACAACCTTCCGACGAACGCTCTCGTGCTGCTCGTCCGAGTCGATCGCGCGCGCCTTCAGGCGTCTTGTCCTTGGTCCGGACTGCGCATCCGCCTCCCACAAAGCCGGGCGCAGCCTCTCTCTGCTAATGCCGTGCAGTCCTGTGCAGGGTGAATCTACGTATACCGCCGCCAATTGGGCGGAATCCTTAACGCCTGCTGTCGACACTTCACAAGCCTCTCACATCCACGTAACTGTGCTCTCATAAACCTCGGTGCGTCGCTCCGTCCTCCTAGAGACAGGAGAAACCCTCTCATAAATCCCGCGCTTCCGTGGGGACAGTGGTCCGGCTTCTTTGCCTGGGCAACCTACGCTGTGGGAACCGGGTAACGTCACCTTGGATGTCCTACTTGCGTGAGATTTGAGGATTTTCCATTTGACGATGCAATGAAACGTCCACAACGAGTCTTCCCTCCCCAGGTCACCTGCAAGTGCGGCTTGCAGGTTTGTGTCCGCCATCCGTGAGGCGCACGAGTCTGTTTCCGCCGGTGGCAGTGTCCGGAGCGCCCGTGTATCCCGAACTACGTTTCAGCTTCCGCACCAACTCGCACCCCGATATACTCCCCAGTCGTTCGCACATCGACTCGGAGCGGCCTGTCGCACTTCGGAATATATCGTGCAACATATTGCTCAGGTGCGTGGTAGAACATCCAAGGTACCCGGGTTCTTTTCGAGGTCAACTCCAAACATTATCTGCCACTACCACTCTTCTGCGCGGAACACCTTGGGCCTGTGTCCCTTGCCCCATATCTATGGCCAACGTACCGTGGCCGCTCATATACTGACGCAAGAAATCCCGGCGTTTTCCCTGTCTGACAGGTGCGAACCTTCACATGCATAAGTCTTCCGCGGTGCGTCCGCTGTGACCCGGCGCGGATGAATTCGGCAGCCCGGTCTACACTAGCTCTTCCGCGCGGTCGTGTCGGATTTGGGCATGCGAGGGCCCTCGACCCGTGCTCTGCGCCTCAGGCTCCCCACCTTCCGTCGTAGGTCTGGTGGGCACGACAGTGTCATACCCCTTCCCCTCCCCGTCATTGTCTGCGCTCTCCGCGAACCCTCTCTGTTAGCTATCATGGATGCCGGCGAGGTTGATCCCTTCGGTTCTTCCCCTGATGCTACGACTATGATAGGGATGCCAGAGATGAACTTGGGCGCGCTCCTCGTAGGATGCGTCGTTCAGGCAATGTACGTCTGTCTTAGTCTTATTCAGCTAACTCTTGGCGCTGCTCGCTGACCGCGGTCGTAGCTTCTACGGCGACTTGTTCTCCCTCCCGTGGCGGTATGATACCCGGGGTAGGGGCGGGGATCCATGGTCATTCATTGTGTGCATAAGTAGGGAGAGCCGCTCCATGCAATCATTCCCGGATTAATCAACGCAACATCTCATAGATCGGCATCGCATGGTACGCTGGGCGCGAGGATACACGAAACATCCTCGCTGAGTGCTTCGCTTTTGCAAGTTGCTATGCACGTTTAGCGTAGCGATCACCGCGCATGGTCTCTGGTTCTTTGTGATAGAGAGCTTTTCTAGACAGGATCTCAACGCGCCGTGGTAAGCACTCCTGTTCACCGTCCAGCGTTTCTGGAGTGCAACGCATATCCGTGAACAGGACGGTCGATGTAAGTAAACCTCCCACTCTGTCCATCGCATGTGATCACCGAGTGTGAGTCGTTCTTACTTGAGCCAGGGCTCTCTCTTCAGCTGATACATCGTCATAGGCATTAGTAGCGACCCCTGTTCGACCGTGAGCAAACATTGATGGAAGCTTTACCGCCATACTCACATCCTCACTAGACTTTACGTCTTTAGAATGTGGAAGCGTAGTACGCCCGCTTTGTACTCAGCTTGTCAGCATAGCTCACGAAGGGTCTCTCAGTCTACAAAACTCACATATCTTCGCGGGCGTACAATCTCCGCCCTGGTGCTCGTGCTCACGGTATGAATCCTATATGGCTTTGATGCCCGGCTTTCCCTAGCCAACTGACTTCTGAACTCACAACACCTCAGGTCGTCCTCAGTAATACGGACCTCGGTATGTTCTGTCAAAGCATATCGAAGACAATAATTGACGTCGCTCCCCATAGCTGGCTCCATCGCCATCTCAATCCGACTGTGGGCGATCTAAATCCAACACATGCCCGGCGCCACATGCTTAGGTTTACCAGTCATTCGAAAGATTCCGACGTGCGACGCAATTCCGGACCCGATCTGAAGGCATGCGCGTTCCGACTACGCACGGCCTGCGCCAGTGGTTGATACCACCTCCAGCCTCTGTTCTACCTTATATTCGCCACTGGGCTGTGTGCCGACGCACTCTTGACCGGCATGATGTGTCTATGCCTGCATAACGCGAGGACCGGCTTTCACCGGTAAGATGAACATATCCCACGTACTACATGGACCACGTCGCCAACTTCGTCGTAGAACGGATCCAATCATCAACAGGATGATTGTTGACGCTATTCAATCCGGTGCGTTAATCCGGTGCATTCCTCCTCCATGCGCAGAGTTGATCGCGTGCTAGGTCTATTCCCAAGGTGCGTATGCATTGATGCGCGCATGCAAAGAGGTGCTGTCTGACGGCCGTGCGCTTCGCCCTAGTCTTGTGGAAACGGGGGGCATGATCGCAGTGAGCGCCGCCCTGCCTTACGCTCCTCGCGTCCCATCTGATTAGACGGATGCACTCAGTTCATCGCGGTCCCGCAGACCCAGATATATATCGCGTTTTATATTCAAATTGGCGTCCGTGCGTACATTTGACTTCCTGCAGCCGACGAGCGGCTGACTGTCTACCCCTCATGTGTCCCATAGTCTATCTGTGTTCCTTGCTCACTTCGTAAGTGCCCCGCTCAATGTGCACATGGTGTATGTGGGCTTACGCTACGCTCTTTCAGACTCAACACGCGACAATACGTCCACCGGCGCACCAGCCAGCCCATCTCGCTGAACTTCAGCATGCTGAACAGCGGCGTCGGCACCCTCGAGCCGATCATGCACCGCGGGTCGTCAATGGTGGACCCACTCACATCGTCCTCAGCGGATGTCAACCCACCCGGCGAGCAAGTAGACGTTGTCGAGTCGGAGAAGGTGGTGATGCCCGATAGCGAGCGACCGGCGGATTGGGAGCAGGCGTCGAGGGTGAGGTAACGTCTCAAGTGTACGCATGAGGCGGATCATTGGGAGCAGGAACGGCGACGTTTCATGACTTCCCTCGATTGCGGCTTGACCGTAAACCGTCGGGCACCCGGCGCGCCTAGCTGGTGGATCGCTGATATACAAACATATCAAGTCGGGACAGGCGCCCTCCACGATTGTAGGACTAAGGGAAAAGCCATCGGTGTTCCTGACCTTGCATATGTTGCACTTTCACCTCCGAATTGCCCGCCTCCCACGACCAAACGACGACGAGAACCATGGAGTCGAACAATTCGGCTGGCTGCGCAGTGACATGCGCCACAAAGTTCAGTGTTCACTGCGGAGTTCCAAAACGCCTTGAATTCTACTGATAGAGCGCTTCTGTGTCGGAGTTGGTACTACTACCACCTAGCACTGCACCAAGTTACCAAGTTGATGGTATCTCCCTCTGTTAGAATTCCTTTCTAAACCATACGTTCGCATCTTCTTGCAAGTCACTATACGTACTACTACCGAGCGACTGAAGTGGACTGCGACTTCATACACCGGCACTGTCATATATATATATTTCGGTCGCAACTTTGAGCACCATCCGAAGGCTCGGGCAGACTCGTGAGTCCGAGTCGGTGTTCGTCATGTCTTCGAGGTATGTGCACAGACCGGCTTATATTTTCCTGCCCATATAGCATCCGAGAGTAGTACCTCTGCCAGGACAGCCCCTTCTGTGTGCTGGCCGTCTAACCCGGATTGGCGCTATGCAACAATGCCGGGAAGGGCATAGACCTGTTCAGCTGTCATTCTGATCGCTTTGAACCCTCTAGCTCGATGTTCTTTATTGCACGCAGCTGCATGGCATGGTTTGTCCGTCGGGTAAGCTCAACCCATATGCTCGCGCCTCGTAGCGGCTTAGCCGTCGGTCGAGTTACTCCCAATTGTCGCCTCGTTAAATTTTACGACGCCTCGCGGAGAATCAGTGGGTCCCGCAGCTGGACGTGGGCCGCTTTCACGCCAAGCCGCAAGGCGTCCGGAGCAGTCAAGTTCAACAACGTGATCGCAGGGGCTTGCGGTGCACTTACGGTGCAAATAATTGGCTCCAGTGACGAAACGACTTGTACTGATCATAACGTTGAATCAGGCTCTCCGTGCGCTTCAAGGTGGTCCTGGCATGTGAAAAGGCTCCTCCAGGGTAAGGGGTTCCCTACCGTCTGCACAGTGCGTAATGCGCTTGCCTGATTATGATTCGAAGTGAACAAGTTCGCCCATGTCCTGCGACAGATAGAACGTCTCCTGCCACTTTCTACGACCAAATCAACACCGGTTCCATCCCCGACGCCAGTTTCACCACGCATCTGCCTACGGTCGGTTCGTTGGTATAGACACCGGATTGCGTGCGATGTACGTGTGCTATCTGACTGACCGCATATCTTGCAACCGACCTACTAAGACTATTTGCACGTCCAGCGAAGTCTTTGGCTGTGTGATGCTGCATGACATTACCGCTATCCGGAGCGTCATCGGGGACTTCGGTACTCTCGGCGGAGGAGACGACAAATTCCGACCACAGACCCAACAGTTGGGAATCCTCCTCCGCGATCCGGTCGTCTCCGTTGATGCGTCAGAGAGCGCACACAAGTCCTGCGCGCGGGGTGAAGATAGATATCCGACAGGCGTTGCCGACGTTCGACGTTGAGCGGCCGCAGAAGTAGTGGAGATCTGGCGCTCGTTGTCCGTGGGTGCATGTGTGTGATCTCATCCACTGCGTGCCGTGGACGCTGAGTGGCCCCTATATCCGATCATCGGAAAAGTCATCCCAGTCGGACGTGCACCGAGGAGGAGAGGTAGGAGTCCTACGAGAACGCGGAGTGGACCGACCTAATCATAGGCTGCCAAAAGCGTTCCTGGGGAGGTGGTCCGGTATCGGACATCATGACAGTTCTTGGGCGGTCGTGAGCTTGAGCACGGCTCCACCAACGTCAATCCATCCGTTGCTGCTTGTTACCCAGACCAAGTACGTTACATAAGTTACAGGCATCTACGGACATCTACGGGGGGAAAGAATCGACCAATACACACAGAGAATACATCACTTGTTCATTCCGACCATGCCGCATCAAATTCGCCTCGCGAGAGTTCGAACCCATTCGAACGAGAGTTCAGAACACTAGAAGCGGGCACATCACCGTCGCCGTCAGTGACCACGACCGAGGAGGAGCCACAACGTGCGAGAGAGCGTACATTCTTAGCCTGTTGATTCAACCCTCTGCAAGCGACGGGCGAAGAAGCCGACGGATGCAATGACAGGCTCGGTCTCGGGGCCAGGCGCCTCAGCGGCGGTCGCCCGTGCTCTGGCCAGCGCTGCTGCCCGCCGCGGCCTCCCGCTCGCGGTCGTCCTTCTTCACCGCCGGCCGACGCGGCTTGCGGACCCCGACCGCGGACCGAGTGCGGGGCGCCTTGTCCTGCCCGCGCCGCTTCGGGTTCGGGTCGTAGTGGCACTCGACGCCCGTGTGCGCCACCTTCTGGCAGTAGTAGCACATCGGCTTCGCCCCGTCGCAGCGCAGCTTCCGGACGCGGCTGGCACGGAGGATGTCAGCAGGGTGGTCGGACGGACGGAATGGACGCCGGGGGGAAGGTGATTGCGTACCAGCGATCGCATGCGACGAACACCCGTGCACGGGGCTTCCCGTCGACGGTCGGGGGCTGGCTCGGGTCGAGCGCGAGCCGGTGTTTGCCTTTGCTGCTGCCTTCGTTGCTCTCTGTCTCCGAATAGGAGTGAGCAGAGCCCGGAGAAGACCCGCCGTATTCCTCGTAGCCCTGTGGAGGAGAGGAGAAGGCGATGGGCTGGGCTTGTCCCGGCACGGCGTGTGGAGATCCGTGTTGCATATGTTGTTGAGGGACCGGTTGAGCATAAGCGGAGGATCCCTGCTGGAATTGTTGCGGGTGGGGCTGGGCGTAAGAAACCTGTGGGTAAGCTCCTTGCGGATACGGCCCCTGGGGATGAACGCCTTGAGGGTACGCTGCTTGTGGATATGCCCCTTGAGGATACACTCCTTGCGGCGGGTATTGCGCTGTCTGAGGGTACGCCCCTTGCGGGTACGCTCCTTGTGGGTACGAGGCATGGGAAGCCCACTGTGCGGAGTAGTCGTAATTCCCGGCATTGCCGGCCGGAGGATGTCCGGAAAGAGAGTCGAGCCAAAGAAGCACGTCGTCCGGGGAGTGCTGTGCAGCGCCACCGGGGGTTTGAGTAGATTCGTCGTAGTAGCGGCGGTCCATCGGTGAATGTGAGTATGGTAGAGGATGAGAAGTGTGTGGAATAGATACGTGAGCTGGGGCCGACATAGCTGAGAAGTACTGGATATATAGTGGTGAGTGGGCAGTCGCAGTTTACATCCGCGTTGCTGCTTACCATGTCTCGTCCAGACAAGCATAAACAAATCCGACGAGGCCTTGAGGTCTGCGATCGACCAACAACTGATAGAGAGTAAACCTGATGAGTTGGCTTTCGGAGCCCAGCCATTCCTGCAGGCTGTGAGGGCGGTATGGACTCCGGATGATTGTTTCCAGAGGGAATATAGGTGGCCATATTCTACCCCGATATCGCTATCAGCCGACGTAAATATCAAAATGCACCGCTATGAACTTAGACCGTACCTCCCGCGAGCTTCCTGTGCAAGGAGTATGTGGTGGCTCTGAGGTAAGGAGGACACTGGAGCGAGAATCTATCGAGTCGATTAACGGAGAGCCCGAGGAATAAGTGGCCAACTGTATCCATGACATCCGAGGAAGCAGTTGCCAACTCACAGGTACATGAGAAGGCTCGTTGTCCACTCCTCTTGACGGATGGCTGTGCCGGACCCGGGTCGGGGCAGAACACCTTTGGAGCCCTTCGATTTCCCCTCGATCGCAGTACCACCGCACGGAAAGGGGGGCGAATCCGTCTAAACAGCGGTGAATTTGATGCATCAAAAACAGTGAAACGCGGATAGTAGAGCCCCGCACATGGCATCCTATACGCTGGCCACGATCTTGACAGAATGCCGGTCAGGTCGGATTGTGCACGCCATCTTCCCCCGGACCCCTCGTGGGACCACAGTCAAAACCGCGTGGCTGATTTCAATGTAAGTGCAGAGATCAGTCCTGGGGGGTTGTGGCTACGCAGCCGTGCCCACGGTTCCCTGGACAGATATCGCACCGATTCCCAAGCGAAGGGAGTCGAGTCGCCTGTCGTCGCAACGTGTTCACAATCGTTTTCGTTGAAAATCCAGTAGGAAGAGAGACAGTATAATGACGTGCAATTGGCCAAGTGAAGCGGTGACCAGACATTGGTACAGGACACGCCTCATAGCCGCAATCTGTGATGACAGTCATAGGGCCAACTCGCTGCGGCGTTGCCGGGCTGGTATGATTCCAGTGTACGGCAGTGACATGGGGAAGATCAATGAGGTGGTTCTGGAAAAAAAGAGGTCAGCCGGTCCGGGCTGGGGAGAGGGCGTTTTGGGATGAGGAAAGGTACGGAGCGGACCTGCGAAAAATGCGACAGTGATCGCCTGGGGCCACGTCGATGAGCCGGTGGTGAGAAAGCGAGCGTATGCCATCGCCGTGATGATGTCCGAGCGTTTGTAATCGACCCTGACGGGGCCTGAGTGCTGGGGGCGCTCTTTTATTGCATCCGTCGAGGGAGGCGGCAGAGCGACGGCCGGATTTCCCAACCACCAACCTGTACGTGGTGTGACATCACGCGGCCCAAACAGGACGGTCACATTGACCGAGAAGCGCCTGTGGCGGTACTGGCGCCGCAGCCGCCGGGTCCCGGTTTGGCCACACTCGCCGGCGAACGCGTCCTTGGCCTTGTACTTGTAGCCGGCTTTCTCGCCTCCGACGCTCTCCTTGACCCGCGTGCTCTATCATCCCGCGATGGATGTGGTAGTACAGTGTTCAAAAGGCCCAGGAGGCTTTCATATGCAACAAGTTGGCAACCGGATCTGTGGGGGAAGGACACGACCCGCTGAAACGATTTCCCGTATTGTCAGACGAGCCCGGGACGCCGTTCGCTGCCGCGATCCACGAGATCAAGCAAACACGAAGAGCCGAACATAATACTGCCTAGACCCCAGGCCAAACCTGTGCGGTCAACCTGACTTCAATCATAGTACTGTCACCGATGCATAGCTTGCGGTACGCCCTTGTTCACATTGCTCTGGAATTGCGGGGTATCTGATTGTCTTGCGGCGTGTTTCTCATATGACAATGTTCAATTTCAAGGCCTACCGTGCTCAATCGCCGGCGTTAGCATTCGCGACGTATCACAGCGTAAGCAGACAGGAATTGCTTTTCTCTAGAGCCCGTCCATTGCCGGTGGAGGCCGTGTTCCATGGGAGGCACAAAGCAAAGCACTCATTGGATGTCCATCGAAGGACGATCGAAGGGGGAGAATAACAAAGTAGGCAGATCCCGGGAACTCAGGCTTGGGTATCTGCGGAAACCGCTCACCATACCTGCGCACATCTCCAGGAGTAACGGAGGATGGTGTGTGGTAGCCACAGCCGTGCGTTACCAACCCCTCTTCCAAACGCTCCATCATCCGATGGTGAAGCTTCATGGAATCCCGTTGAAAGCTCCGGACGCAGCCCACCCGTAGCCGCACGCGCCGACATGGTCCGTAGGACGTGTCACCGTTATCAATTGTCGCAGGAGGTCAGACAGCTTCTTTGACCGCTTTGCCGTACACCGAAATCGTTAACCTTATTCCCGCCCACCATGGTGCTGCTTGTACATCCGCATGGCCTCATTCTCTCGTTTCATCCCATCTTTTTCCATCACGTTGTCGCGGTGGAAGCTTTGGGCCTCGAAGTGACAGACGTAGTTGGAAGTCTTCTCACCGCTGAAAATTCTCAATCGCATACAACCAGCCGGTGAATACTATGATGCTGATCCCATGTCGCGTGGCCAATTCGATGCAACCCGTCACGCCGTCCAGAGTCGCGACAATGACGTACAAGGAGAGCGCTGCCGTCATCGTCCGACCGAAGGCGGATCGAGAGGGACGACCCTTTTGGTTAGCATCTCTCCAGGGAAACGGCCGCCGAGCTCATTGACTGACCGTAAGGGTGTGGGGATCGTGCCTGGCTGTGTGGCGTGCACCTGCGTTGTGACAAGTGCCACTGTACGTACGACAGCGTACGACCTGAAGTTTGGGGTCCATGTGCCATCGATACTTTTTTCACGCACGGCTCGCACATGGTGCTCATGGGGAGGGCTGGAGCTACGCACATGTATCGTGTCTTGTGCGTCATCGTAGCTACAACGGCAGCAGGAGGAAGGGAGATGGGGGGCGAGCGCCTGTATTACGACCTATCACAACGTACAGTGTCAGATCATCCGCCGGGCCGTAGTAGTACTTGGTACGATAGAAGTCGTAACTCACGGACGCGGTCAGAACCGCTATCTTCGCGATCCACGACGTATATCCATCGCACTTGAGTTCGCCTAGTCCCGCACGCTCTCTTGTGTCGAACGCGAAGTCTAAGTTGACCTACAATCATAAGGAAGAAGGTCGACACGCGGGAGTACGAATCCTTGACAATGGTAGGAGGCCTGCGCACCTGTAGAACGTGCCGGTGCGGCCGCCGAAACGGACCAAGGTTCGATTTCTCAGTACGTTCTGTAGAGACGAGATGTGTCCCATCTGCGGGAAACATATCTCATGTCTGCCGCCGCCCCCGTTCTAGCCCCCGCGCAGCACAAGCATGGCACACAAGCAAAAACGCATAGCGGCATCGCGACACTCGGGCGGGTCCGTAGCAAGAGAGGACACCGGTGGAACCGCCCGGGGGCGCGACACCAACGCGCCTCTACGCCCCAACACTGCCTATCAAAGTATCTCGACCGAAGAGCACAGCAAATCCACGCACTGATCACTGTGCGGCGGCATTGTGCCAACGCGGTGCGCATTTGTTGCCTTCGATGAGCGGGGTAAAGTTGGGGAGCCAGCGTGGCGTAATCGAAATCGGCACGACGGGACAGGGTCGGGCGACGTGCGAGTCGGGATCAGATCCCGGCCACAGCCAACGATACAGCTTCAGGGCCACTGTGTTCTGGCTTGTCCACGAGATGACGAGGAGGCAAAATGCTCACCGCAGGCCGCTGTGCGTACCACCCCGTGACGCGGGGAACATCAACATCGTTGCGTTTCTCCCGACACGAAGTCGCGGAGTAGGCAACCTTGATGCGATACGCACCGTTCACAGAACGGCGACGCTGTGGTCCTCAATGGGCTGTAACTCGCGAGAACACCACGCACGAACCATAAGCGGCGGTAAGCAGGCCGGCCGGTATCGCCGAGCAGATACAAGCCGCGAATGTATGCACCGTTGAAGTACTGCGGAGCACATGGATGAGTGGCAGGCGTATGCAGAAATCGCCTTAGTACGTGATCGCTCTCCACCCCTGCATCGGCTTGGAGAATATCAGCGACGAAAAGCGACGGACCAGGGGCAGTCAGACTATAAGAGTGCCTTTGCACCATGGTCTCGCCGGCCGGTTTCGTCACGAGCTGATTGTGTACTACGGATTGGAGCGACGTGGCCTCAATCCCGAAGCTGGCGGGGGTGGACGAAGTCAAGCCCAACAGCATGTAGTTGGACGCCTCTATGCGCGGCTACGAAAAGCTGTGGTCCCGTGAAACATATCGCATTAGACAAGTGGTACAGTACGCTAGAAGCCCCGCGGTTAACGTTTATACTCGCAGCGAACAGTGTAACACGTACGCAGAGCAGTACGCCTGGAGATCGTCGAGTCTACGCAACCTCCGCCGACGCAGCTCCCCTGTTCTCCCGGATGCGCGCCTTGACGTTTTCGATCGCCTGTTCGCGCTCGGCCCGGCGCTCGGCGATGAGACGCAGGATGTTCCCTCTCGACGCGGTCGTGCCCGTTCGCCACTTCCAGCCCTTGCCGTCGACGGAGCGCGTCTGGCGCAAGAAGTAGAGCTTCCTGTCCCTCTCGCTCTTGCCGATCAGCAGCTGCTCCTGCAGGAACTTCTGCCGCTTCTCCCGCTCCTCTCTCGGCATGTCTTCCTCGGCCTGCGGGTAGTAGAACGGCTCGACGAGGCCGACTACGGCGCGCTTGTAGGTCCGGTCCGCGATGGTCGTCGTTGGCCGTCCGTGCACTCGACGCAAGGGCGACTGGTAGTTGTCGGTGCGGATGTAGGTCGTCTGCACGCCGTACACAGCAAGGAGGTAGGAACGGATGTCGGTCTTGGTCACAGACTGGGGGACGCGGAACGTTGCCTCGTACGGGTTGTACGGCTGGCCAGCAGGGGTGTGGTTGCGGACCATCTTGAAGATGATGTTGGGCAGGTAGATCTTCTGGCCGACGACCTCCGCGTCGGTCTGGCCGTCCGCCTTCGTGACCTGTCGGACACCGCGCACGCGTGTTCGACGGGAGTCAAGCTTCTCCAACCACTGGGCCTCTGTGAGAGAAGTTCCATCGCTCTGGAGGAGTTCGCCCTTTGCCAGAGCGCGTTGGTAGCGTGCGAACTCGGAGGGGGTGAGGCCTTCCGGGGTCGCGTCGGACTGCTGGGGCTCCACGTCAACACCTTGCTGTGCGCGACGAAGACGGACGGCGCGGGGCGTGGACGCTGTCCGCGCCGTCGCGGCCGCGTCGGGGAGAGCCGCGTAGAGGCGGCGGAGGGTAGCAAACATGGAGAGCGTTGGCGGTGGCAGCCAGTCCCTCCACCGCCAGGCTCCCGACCTCAGAAAACTCGGGCGTGAGAAGCACCTTCCGTCCGTGGAAGCCGGATCACCGGCCCGTACTGTCATTGATCCAGCCCCGGACGCCTGCTCTCGCTCTCTCTCACTTCGCTCAGCTCTGCTCGTGCCAGGTCCTGTGCACTGGCGTTACACTGGGTCTCAACGCAAAGATACACGCTTTACGATCAACTCTTAGGGTTCCCATTCCGGGACGACGAACTTGGGCTGCTACCTCGCGCTGTGATTCTCTGCGAAGCCTTCACCAAATGTCCAACAACGAAAGACCAGTAGGGACAGGGTCAAACGAGAGCGGAAAGAGCCATATCAGTAGTCAAGGGAAAGGGAGTAGCGGCGGCAGGGGTGGCGGGAATAGAGGACGAGGTGGCGGCAGAGGAGGGTCTGCGAAGATGAGAGGACTGCCGAAAGATGCACCAGAAGTTCGCATATCAAAGACGCTTTCATGGATCCTCCGTCACGGGTCCCAGTTGGAGGGCCTCAAAATGCGCCCAGATGGTTATGTGCGGGTCGATGAACTTGTGAGGGTCCCTGAGTATACTCCACGGCAATGCTGCTCATACCAGTGAAGTAGCTTCAGCGGCCAAAGATGCGCGACCTGACCTTCGAAGCCTTGCAAGAGATTGTCAGGAGCGATGCGAAGGGCCGCTATAGCCTTGTACAGGAAGTTGATGCAGAAACTGGAAAGGAAGCGTGGTGGATCAGGGCAAACCAAGGACATTCCTTGAAGGTAGCTCTGGCATATGGATGCTTCAATAAGATGCTCATCCCAGCTCGCAGACGGTTGTCCTTGATTTGGAGCCGATCAAGTACGCTGCCGATATCCCTACCGGTATAGCGGTTCACGGGACTACCAAGCGTGCCTGGGAGGCCATCAGTATGTCATTAGAAGCATCCCTGCACACTTGGCGCTGAACATACCTGCAGAGGACCAAGGGCTCAGTAAAATGACGCGCAACCATATACATCTTGCCCAGGGCGTAGCCGGATCCGGAGTCATCAGCGGTAGGTTGCTCCGTCGGAGTCGCGCCAAACGTGGTCTCTAAGATGTCCACAGGCATGCGGAGCTCGTCTCAGATCCTCATCTACGTGGACGTGCAAAAAGCCATCGACGCCGGTTACAAGTTCTACATCTCCGCCAACGGCGTCGTCCTTACCGAAGGTGACGAACGCGGGTTCCTCCCTACACAGTTCTTCTCCCGCGTGGAAACCGCAGACGGGCAGGCAATCCCCGGTTGGGATGGGCCTCGTAGTTCGGTCAAGGAACGACCAGCGCAGACGTCCACAGCGGTGGGCACGGCCGACGAGGTGGGGCCAGGCAAGGCGAGCGTCGGCGTAGGTCCCACAACGAAGGAAGAGGCTATACAGGCACCCGAGGCCGCAGGGGTACAAAAAATAGCAGAGAAGATCGCAGGTACGAGTCTGTAAACTACCAAACATCTGAGTACAGATGCAACATCAAGCACCAAAATCCCCTCCTTCCCTGTGCCTTCTGGGTCGGCTGCTCCTTCGGTGCGGTGCGAACGTCGCTTGCCAGTGCACTCGGTCGACTAAGTTTATATTCGGATGATAACAGGCCGGGTTAACCCATACTGCGTGAAGTGAAGTGTGTGTTACACCAACTCTCGCAATGCCGCAGGAGCCTACGAACCCAGTATCCCGACTTTTCTAAGCAAGTCAGCTGCTGTACCTTCTCTTTATCCTGCGACAGGACTCTACCCGGCACCGCTACACTGCTGCCGAGTCTAGCGAGAAGCCTTCCACTGTGAAAAGTCATTGCTTCCTCGGAACCTGTTACATGGTCACGCGTTGCACACCCAATAATGGTTCCCCAGCGTTCAGATTGTGCCTGTCCGGCGAAGGGTACATAGTGTTTGCTCGCTGTCCCAACCAGTACCTGACCACCAGGTCTTTCCTGTTGCCGTTGAAACCTGTGAGTGCTACAATGGCTGGTAATGCGATTCTCTCTTACTGGTCCCCTGCATCCATACGTCACAGGTCTATGTCGTGAAGAAGATGTCCAGCACAAGCTCACTACTCCTCCACTTCGCCTCAATGCTGCGTAAGATCCACATCGACTACACTCCCCAGTGGACCCGAGGCGACCCAGACACGGTCATCGTCGCCGTCACCTTCCCTCGCGTGCTCGCCGACAAGCGTTATTCCTACCGCGTCCTCTGCGGCGATGTCGATCTGGGGATCCGGGGCGAACAGGCCATCCAGAGCGATGGCTCCCAAACGGTCAACTTTCTCGAGTACAACCATGGGGTCGGTGTGTCTCAGAAGGACCATATCCGCGTCTATATCGTCGATCCCGACAATGGTAATCAGTACCTCGTTGCCCAGCGGAATTGAGCCGCCCTCGAAGGTTGAGGTTAACGGAGATACGCGGTGGGTGAGCCCATCTACTAGTTGTGTGGTATTCTATCCGCTGAAATCTTGTCCTTCGGCAGCGTCTGGAGGGTCGTGAGAATCAATCTTTTTCCTCTCACTATCACCCATGTTCAACTCTCCTCATCAGACTCGTCTAGTTGTTGGCGTCTCACAATCTCACAGCCAAAGAGGTGATAGGCGGGATTTAAGTGAGCTCCTGCGGCTACGGTGGATTCACCGTGTACAGTCTCGCGAGTGCACTCAGGCAAGAGTATCGTCCTTCGCACGGGGTAATTGTTCCTGACACATTGATCCATTACAGTTCTAAAGTTCACGCTATTCCCTGGTATCCTTATACTGGCCCTCGAGCAGAGGCGGCCTTCACATCCCCTCCCGGAGGCACTGTACTCGCTCTACCAAGGGACCGTCGCCCCGCTGTAGTTGAGGAACTTGCCGCTGTCCTCCTTGGTGGCGGAGGTCACGACCTTGATGATGCCCTCGACGCTCTCATGCGGCTCAAGCGACGCGTTCTGGCCGCCCATATCTAGTAGGAGAAAGCACAGAAGATCGTCTCAGACACAAAGGTCACCAGAGTGCGTGCATCCGCGACTTACCGGTCTTGACCCATCCAGGGCAAAGAGCGAGGAAGGTCAGGTCGGGCCGCTCGACCTTCTGCTTGTACGTCTGCAGGGATGATGTCACTCAGAAGACTGCAGACGCATTCGAGCGAGCACGGGCACGTACGAGCATGTTCAGCGCAGCCTTGCTGATGGGGTAGGACGCAGGCACGTCGAACGGCGCCGTGAGGTCCTTGACGGTCGCGATGCTCCCGGCAGTGCTCGAGATGTTGACGACCTTCTTCGCGCGGCCCTTCTCGAGGAAGGGAAGCGCGACCTGCGCGACGACCGCAGGGCCGGCGACGTTCGTGCGCACGAGGTTCAAGAGTGTCTCCGGCTTCAGGGTGAACGCGGTGTCCTTCTCGAACTACGTAGATCGTGCATCCGCGTCCGGCGTCAGTCTCGTGCTGCATCCCATCTGAAGGCGCGTGACTTACGACGCCGGCGTTGTTGATGAGGTAGTCGAGGCCCGTGTCGCCGAGGATCCTCTCCAGGTCCTTCGCGGACGCGCGGATGCTGTCGAAGTCGCTCACGTCGAGCTGGATGACGTGCAGCGTCCCCTTGGCCGACGCCTTCAGGTCGTTCAGGGCCGTCGCCTTCTCGGGGTTACGGGCGGTGCCGATGACTAGGTTGTCTGGGGAGGCAAGCAGCTGCTTCGCCAGCTCGAGTCCGATACCGCGCGAGGCACTGTAACGCAGCGTTGGATGCGATTCGATCGTTGAAGAGGGCACATATCCTTCAGGACGTACCCAGTGATGAGCCAAGTGGTCTTCTGTGCTGAGGCCATGGTACTTAGAATTCAGTGCGAACGATTCACGAAAGGTGAGATGGACGATCGGTTGTACTCCTCTTGGGGGCTTTCGATGCTGTTATCGCACTCGTAGATCGCTCTAGGGATTATATGCAGAAACCGGGCGTGCGAGTTCCAGCCATATGTCCCAGCTCCACGCCACCCGGAGCCCATCTCCGACGTCGACTCATCGTCGAGCGGGATTTGATCACGGACGGATGCCCATCGACATCGCCCGCTCAGTCAGCATGCGCGCTGGGGAGAGCGATCCCGATTCTGATCGCGCTTTCCAGCACCATCGGTGCGTCACGGTCTATTGTGTGAGTGCGTACCTCACCAGCTATCTCCTACGATCGATGTGTATGATTCTGCGAATCGCGCCCATGGCTGACCGGTGTGCGAATTCTTCAAACACGCTTGTATCTCTAAACGCGCGTTGTGTAGTATTGGCCCACTCGATTTGACCGTATGCAGAGGGTTAGACTGATGACGTCCTTACGTGAATGAAGGGTAGTTAGCAGCTCGCCGTTACTACACAATCGTGGGACCACCACCGGCGAATGCCCAAGGCAATGTGTGTCCAATGGCACTACAGTCCTCGGGGCTGGCGAGCCGCGAATGATGATGGATACGCCCGGCAGGTACGTTGAGGTCGTGGCTCCCCGCCCTTCGTCGTGGCCGCGCGACGCTTTGCTACATACCATCACCAATAGTGTACGAGGGCACTGAGCGTCTGTCGAGGTTTCGCGCAAATTCGCTCCTAGGATCAAGAGGACTGGATGTGGCGGCCATGCGACAGTGCTAGTTATGAGCGGACTATTGGTTAGAACCTTTCGAGTCATCCATGTCAAAGCGAAGTACTTTGTGGCCATGCGCACGATGAACTCCACTTTGCCCGTTGGGCCGAACAGGTGGAGGGGTATTGTACTCACGATAGCTACTGGAGTACAACATGACATTCTGCAACGATCAACGACGTTTCGGGATACACCAGGCCTCTAATGCAAATTAAGCCTGGGAAACCCATTCGTGTCCGCCTCAGATTACCACGGCAGCGCATCCCCCTTGAAGTTCACGAATTTGCCGCTATCGGCGGCGGTGGCGGACGTGACGACCTTCAGGATACCCGCGGCGCTATCCTCGACCTCGACCACAGCATTCTCGCCGCCCATCTCTACGAGACACAGAGGCGACGGTTCAGTTACTCGGTCAATAACGTAAAGCGTACGAATGTGACTGACCGGTCTTAACCCACCCGGGGCAGAGCGGGAGGAAGATGAAGTCGGGTCGCTCGACCTTTTGCTTGTACGTCTATCGGTTTTACGGTTAGAGTGGTACACGGGCACGTGCAGAGCGGCCTAGTACGTACGAGCATGTTGAGCGCAGCCTTGCTGATAGGGTAGGACGCGTGCACGTCGTATGGAGGTGGGAGCGTATCTACCAACGCGACGCTTCCGGCCATGCTGGAGATGTTTACGATCTTCTTCGCGCGGCCCTTCTCGATGAAGGGCGCGACTGTCTGCGCAAGGAGCGCCGGACCGGCCACGTTCGTGCGCAGGACGCTCAAGAGCTCCTCCGGGTCCAGGGTGAACGCAGTGTCCTTCGCGTACTACGAAGACCATCAGAGGGGATCCAAGGCATCGGAAGGTATTGCTTACCACGGCGGCGTTGTTGATGAGGTAATCCAGGCCCCTGTCGCCGAGGATCTTCTCCAACTCTTTCGCGGACGCGCGGATGCTGTCGAAATCACCCACATCAAGCTGGATGATGTGCAAAGTTCCCTTGGCAGTGGCCTTCAGACTGTTCAACGCCGTAGCCTTTCCGGGATTGCGGCATGCGGCGATGACCAGGTTGTCGGGGGACTGGACCAGCTGCCTGACGAGCTCGAGCCCGATACCTCGCGAGGTCCTGGAGACACGGTTAACATGAATGATGGGGTTGAGGTATCCAGCGCGCAGCTCACCCGGTGACGAGCCAAGCAGTGCTCTGAGTTGCTGAAGACATGATGCGTATTGGCGCGGATGAGCGATTCAGGTGCTGGGACAGAAAGGTACGGTGGGGGCACTGTAGACATTCTGTGGGTTTCTTGAGCTTTTATATTGAATCCGCAAAGCGCCGGGGTATCTTCCATAGAGAACACAAGCGAGACGCCTCTCCGTGCCTTTGTCAGCGACGAGGTGGTGGGTATACTACGAACGGCGGGATCTGCAAGCGAGATGTCTAAGTGAAGAGCGGAAGCCCAGACACAGTCAGCGTTCTTTGGGAGGGGAACCATGGCTTGATCCCGTTATCGGACATACCCGACTCCAGAGACCACCCAGTGTTATTCATCATGGGTTGCTAAGCGCGTCGCTTATCCGTACTTCACACATATATGGAAAGCACCGATTAGCGACGTCTCAAGAACCGCGCATGCTGACTGCGAGGACCGAACCGCTCACCTGTACTCATGACCCCTGGGAGCCATAACGTGGTTGTCGAGGCCATAAATCTAGACAACTCGACACCATCAACATCTCCTGGCTTGGACTCAGAGATGCTTCATGATTGGCACCCGCACGTTTCTGTTGGTTTGTGTACTACATGGGTTTCAAAACCCGGGGCGTAGATAGATGCAGGACAGCCGAGGCCGTCGGACGAACGACACGGACGGCCGACGTCTTCTCCAGGGGACAGGACGAAGACAAGCGCCGGCCGCAACGCAACACCAGTTGATACAGCATGACGTCACAGGTAGGGGATGTACTTGACAAGTATCGCCAGATCCCATTGTCGTTATGGTGGCAATGCGTCGGTGGAGCTGTATATTTGAATTTATACGCGCGTTTGTTGCCTTCGGGGCCACCCAAAAATCCTCGATGAAGCGCAGAGACACCGGACCGGGCTGAACGCATTGTTTATGATACAGATTTGCTACATACCCATCACACCGAGATACTGCGGCACCGGGCCAACGATACGTGTATGTACTGAGAGCGGACACACCGTTACACCCTAACGATCGCACTACCAAGGCATCGGCTGCCCGGTGTAGTTCAGGAACTTGCCACTGTCTGCGACCGTCGCAGAAGTGACGACCTTGAGGATGCCCGCAACGCTGTCCTTGGCCTCTACTGTCGCATTCTCGCCACCCATTTCTGATACGGAGAAGGAGGGTCAGCGGTCCTGCGGAATGATGGTGACATACGGGCTTGACTCACCCGTCTTGACCCATCCGGGGCAGATGGCCAGGAAGACCAAATCTGGTCGCTCGACCTTTTGCTTGTACATCTGCGGCGGGATGACTTAGCTGGGGGCCGCTAAATATCATCACGGCGGTTCAGTACTCACGAGCATGTTCAGTGCCGTCTTGCTCGCAGGGTAGCTCGCTGCAATGTTGAACGGAGGCGGGAGCGTGTCCACGATCGCGATGCTCCCAGCCATGCTGGAAATGTTGACAATCTTCTTCGCGCGGCCCTTCTCGATGAACGGCAGGACGACTTGAGCTAGAAGCGCGGGGCCGGCGACGTTCACACGCATGACGTTCAGGAACGTCTCCGGATCGATGCTGAACGCGGTGTCCGACGCATACTGTTGTCGAGCGTTCGCAGACGAAGGCGGTCAGCACAGCTCGAACCAGCGCAGTACAAGGATCAGCTACTTACGATACCCGCGTTGTTGATCAAGTAGTCGAGGCCCGCCTCCCCGAGTATCTTCTCCAGCTGCGTGTTCGACGCGCGGATGCTGTCGAAGTCGCCCACATCGAGCTGGATGATGTGCAGCGCTCCCTTGGCGCTCGCCTTCAGGTCATTCAGCGCAGGTGCCTTCTCGGGGTTTCGGCACGCGGCAATGACCAGGTTGTCAGGGGAATGGACCAACTGCTTGACGAGCTCGAGCCCGATGCCCCGCGAGGTCCTGACCCAGACGTGAGTCAGGCGCCGACGTTTCGATTATCTCTCCTTGTACCTACCCAGTAACCAGCCAGGTGCTCTTTTGAGTTGGAGAAGACATGACGACAATTTTAAGACAGGGATGAGAAGGTGTTGTAGGAGTTGGTTGATACAAGGCGGCCGTACATGTCGCGCCGCGTTCCGATCTTATGTAGGCATTGCAGAAGTCCGATTGTGCATCGTGGAGCGAAAGCCGAACGAATCGATGGGCATTTTTTGTTTCTGCGGCTGCGTTTTGTCAGCGACGACCTGGGGCACACGGAACCTGAGTGCCGAGCCTCGAGTAGTCTCCCCTAGGCAGACGTCCGTTGTGCAAGCACAACGAACGTCTGCTACGTAATCTGACCCTTTCGCTAGTCTCCCCTAGGCAGACGTCTATTGAGCAAGCACAAAAGACGTCTGCTTCATAACACGCCCTCAACACCGTAGGTCGACGTTCGTGCTTCCGGATCAGCGGAGTTGACGTTGCCGAGTGATGGCAGAGATGCCGAGTTGCTGTTGCTTGCTCAGGGCGCGGAGACGCCAGGGTTTAGCTTGGATATATCCAAGATGATCCGTGCATCCGTGGGAAAAGACATCCGCGGATACCAACATCCGTGTACATCCACTCCCACAGTCCCAAGGTGACATGACATAAAGCGTGCAAGTCAGCAATGATAATCACGGCGGTGAGCCGCGACTCGCGAGCGACTGGCCGACGCTGCTCGCGCGATGCGCGACGCGCGACATGCGAGGAGATTCTGTGCGCTGCGCGAGGAAGTGAGCAAATCTTCCAGCGCGATGGAACATAATTTTGACATTACTCGAGGAGTATAGTGTAGTAGCAGCAATTAGGACTAGCTAGCAGAAACAAAGTATCTTGAAAGTGTGCGACGTCAGCTTGGCCGAGGAGACCGAAGGGGTCGCGACGAATTCACGATAATTCCCGCAGCCGTCTCCGCGCTGTACTATGGGGCGTCTGCCCACAATTTAACACACATCTTTGCACGGAACGTCTGCGAAGACCTCGCTTGCTGATTCCAATGAGAACGATGAATGCAGACTGGTCGCGACTCGGCGCGTCGCTCGTCGCTCGTCGCGCGCAGGCTGCAACGCGCGGCGCGCGAGTGTCGTGACTGTTCCGTGACCGTTCGTGACCTCACACAGCGTGGGACATCGGTGAGCGCAAACGGATGGCTTTTTGTGGGAACGGATTGCTGGGAAACGAGTTTCATCCGCGGATATCCATTGATGGCACTATCCAAGCTACACCCTGGGAGACGCTCGACTCGTTCTTGTACCGCGTACAGCACCGTATACGTCCCTGTCTACCCTACCGGCTTGCGACCCAAAACCAGACTCACGGAGCTAGGCAACCAAGATAATGACTCACGGCTTCCGAGCGAGAGCCCGTTCTTCCAGCAAAGACAAAACCGCGCTGAGCGACGCGTCCTATACGTCGGGCGCTAGGTTTGAGACGCGCTTCGGAGATTCAAACATAGCTGACATAAGCAGCGAACGTCGACCTACGGTATGACCCCCTCAATAAGAAGCAGACCACCCTTTCGCAGGAGGTCGCCAATTCTTGAGCGGTTCAAACTCCGCGTAGCGCCCGTAGCAAATGCCCTCCCGTCGTTTGACCGCAATGCACGACCTATTGCACAATTTTTGCATTGCACGGTAGCAGAAATCAGATATGTAGACTCCTGGGGCCTTGATGCCCTCGCTCAGACCTTTGACAACGCAGAAGGTCCTCTTGGGGGTTCCCTCGGCCTTCACTGGACACGAGCGCTTGACGCCTTGCCACGAGGAGGATTGATGGCGCTCTGGAAGATGTCCAATGAGAGGACAGCGGAGCTGACGGCCATCACTCGGCACTGAGAATCGGGGACCTCCCCTCAACCCCCCACATTACGCTGCAGACTAAGCCTCGAGTGCAGTTGAGGCGTGGTGAGCGCCTGCCGGCGACGGTTGGACGATTCGGACGTTGCCGAACGATTACTTCCCAATCCCAGACTCACGGCATACGCAGCCGCCTCACGTCCTTGCGTGCACTGTCAGCCACGCTCACTGGCTGCAGGGCACCTCACCCTGTCGGTTTGAATCCACAGAGTACATGGCAAAGTATGACACGCATACCGCGCGGTACCCATGCCGGCGGCGCGGTGTTAGCGAACCCCGTAACTACAGCAGTTGGTTCGGAGCGACACACACATCCTGGTATGAGGTGACTCAATCAGGCGCTTTGACCGGGTCTAATCACACAGATTTACGAAGAGCACCAACTGGCAGACGTATATAGGTCCCATAAAAGGCTCACAAATCCTGGTACTTCTTGAAGAACTTGACAGTAGCGGCGAACGCGCCCTCCTTGCCCGCCTTGACCTTCGGGTTGCTCTACCACACCCCAGTCAATCACCCCTTTTGCGCGTATGAGGTCCTGCATTCCGTGAGACTAGACCTACCATATCGCCCCTGACAGCGAAGCCGTGATTGCAGCCTTCCCAATAGGTGCGCTCGTAACCCGGCGCAAACTTGCCCCCGCCGAGGATCTCGTCTGCCTTCGCCTGCGCCTCGAGCGGGAACGCCCGGTCGACCTCGCAGCTGTTGATCAGGAGCGGCGCCTTCGCCCTGTCACGGTATTCCTACACAAGCCCCATACCCCACCGTCCGAGTCAGCGCCTCGCGATCGTAGCCCCACAGCCGACCCGATTCGAACCCGGGCGCACCTCGAGGTCCTTCGGGATCGCCAGCCGGGACGGGTGCGAGACGACGGTGACCTTGCTCGCGCCTTTGAGGGCAAGGTGCCACGCGGGCGGCGCGCCGAAGCAGTACCCGGTCGTGCCGATCCAGGTGACGCCCTCCGCCTGGAGCGCGGCGACGACCGCGTCGACGACGGGGATCCACGTCTCGGGCGTGTGCCGCGCGGACCACGCGGCGCGGTCGAAGTCCTGCCGGTTCAGCGCGTCCTCGGGGAGCGCGTCGCCCTGGAAGAGGTCGGGCATGATCGTGCGGAAGCCGTTGCGCGCGAAGTCGTCGACGAGCAGCTGCCGGCGGCCAGGACGATATGCGTGCGCGGTAAGCGGGGGATGCGAAGTTTGGAGATGCGTCGAGGGGCGCATACCTTGTTGTTGACGAGGGGTATCCCGAACACATCGGAGAGGAAGAGGACGACCTTGTCCTTTGAGTAGTCCCCAGTGGGCGTGCCGACGTAGCTCTCGACACCGCCAATCTTCTCGATCTTGCCTATTGAAGATGAATCGCGAGCAACCAGTGGATTGTCAGCGATTGATATACTCCAGTGCATGAGTGCGAAGTCCGGCGAACGGATAGTACGTACCCTCCGGTTCGCCCTCGTGGCGCACACCTGAGATACAGAACCGTGACGAACACGGAGACTGCAGTGAGTAATGGCGGCGGCGGGGTTCAACAGCAGTGATTCGTGTGCAGAACACGCACCATTCACGCAGTCATCGCAAAGGCTCATACCTACGATGGTCGTCGATGAACAATGTACAGAGAAATATTGCAGCGACGCGTGGTGGTGTAAGCTGACCTGTGTGGGGAGCCAATGCAAGGTACACGCTGCTTTTTATACCCGCAGGTGAGACAGTGAGTTTCGTTCCCACCGCCCGCCCAAACTATCCGGCCGCTGCTATCGCAGACCGTCTGCCGACTGGGCGGCACACTCAAAACCCTCATGCCGTCTGAGCGCGCCAGCAGATCAAACGATGCCTCTATAAGCGGTGTATCCCCGTCAGTGATTTTCACCTACCCGTGGCGGTTCATCCAACCCAGTAACCCAGAACGTACCCTTCGGCCGAGCACCATTCGTACTCACACCAGAACGTGAGCCCTCGCTCACATGGGACGCGTCGATCTCAATCGCACATTGCCTTCTGTACGAGGAGCTCACATCGTTACAGCAGCCCGCACGCTCCTTGGGTGCAACAGAGCCCGACGAATGCGACGGGCGCCTCGTACCTGCAGAGAAGCGCTCAGAGAGTGGACCCCGCTCGGCCGAGCACCCGAATCTCGCCCTTGCGCGTCCCCAACGCGATGAGCCCCGTCGCCTCAGCGAACGCGATGTGCGTGATGTCGTCTATGAATAGGTCAGCCGCACGCGGAGGAGGATGCAGATAAGGGGTGGAAAAGGTACCTCGTAGGTCGTAGGAGTTAACCTCGTACAACTCCCGCCCGTCGATCGGGCCCGCGCGGCCCGCGAGGACGTTCGGGACCGACGCGCCCGGATGGTGCTCTTCGATAGAGGCGGACTCAACACTGTCTGCGTCGGTATCTGCATCATCCATCGGGTCGTCGTTGACGTCGTCGTCCTGGTGGCCCTCGCCGCGCACGGCGTTATGCTCAGGGAGCGCAGTTGGCACGGGACCGCTCGCGTCGAACCCGTACACGACGCGCCTGACAGCCCCGCGCCTGCGCTCGACCCAGACTCCGCGCCGCCCAGTAGGCCCGAGGGCGCAGGTCGAGACGAAGCCGCGCGTGCCATGGGAGAATCCGCTCCGGTTGTACGTGACGTTCTTCGGGGTGGGTAGGCTGAACACCGGCAAGGCCATGTTGTGCGACGAGAGGAGCTGGATGTGGACGTCGATAGGCGCCGGGTGTTCGTGGGTCGGGGCGTGGGGGGTGTTCGCAGGTGTCGGCTGGAGTGTGATCTCCACGGAGAAGTGGTACAGACCGCGGAGAACGTCGAACGCGAGGAACGAGGTCGATACCTTCGTGGGTTCCGCTTCTTGAGATGCAGAGCCGGTATATGGAGTTTGGGTGTGGATGGTAGGTCTCGCAAAGGACACGCCTCGAAAGGTGGTACTTGGGAGGTAATAGGGATGCACCATGGCGCACATATGCTTCTCCGAAAAACGGAGAGGATGAGGGGTACTTGTGCTTGACTGTTCAGATACGGACTCCACGCGAGTGTGAGGCGGATCGGGGTGGTTTACCAGAGTGCAAATCTCGATCGAATGAGCCTTCAGCACGAGGATATGCCGTGCGGTCAGGAAGGTTGCGCCCACAACCCCGTTCCACTACGTAGAATAACGGCTGTGAGTCAGATCGATACCACGGTATGCCACGGCAGAACATACCAATTCTTCCACTTCTTCTGTGAGCATACTGACAACAATACGCTCGCCCGTGTTCCAGTTCAAAAGGTGAAAGGACGCCGGAAGACTAAGCAACAGCAGTGACTGGCCCGGGTCCAGCGCCCGTAGGCAGAGCACCGGGGAGAGGATAGGGATGTTGGCAATAGTTTGGAAGTGTAGATCGTCTGTGTCTTGAGTTTCGTCCACGGGGTAGAACACAGAGGACGGTCGCAACTGCACTTGCAAGACTTGGCATAACTCGTGACTACGCCGGACGATTAGTAGTAGGTCAGACGTGAACCTTGACAGGCATTGTACCATGAAACAGCGATAGTGAGGATGTCTCGTTCCTCGTCCAGATGGGTGATCGCTGAGGTGAAGGAGCCGACGCCTTTGATATTGCGACTTGTGCAAAGTATGGGCTTGTGCGGGTCGTAGAGAACAGAGTCGAGATCCCATATTTCGACTAGCTTCTCATGGTAGATGCATAACAACCATCTGTCGAGAAACAACTCCATGGAGTAGATAGACCGTGCACCATCGTCATTGTCAAATATCGGATCCAGAGCGCAGGATTGGCGATGGCCAGGCGTAAAGTAGTGCGTGCGAGGAAGAAGCCAGGTAGTGCTAACCGAGAAAAGATGACGAACGACCGTCTCGAGCTGTGCGGACGAGAGCTGCTCCCACGACTCTGGTCGGGAGATATGGTATGGAAGCGGGACAACGTGAGCCTCAAGGCGGAGGATATGGAGCCATACAACGCGATCCTGAGTGGTATTATAGACTCGCTTGCACGTCTTTGACGCACAATCTCAGGATTCGCAGCGCTTACGTCAATATCTAGCCACGCACCTTCCGTAGAGCGGTAATGTCTTGCAAGTCGAGATAGTGGATTATCTCCAGAACTATCTCGTCGGGCAGCGCGAGGAAGTTGTGAGAGTCTGATAGGGGATGCATGACTGCTTCAAGCTCCATCTGCCTGCATATCGCGCCGGCGAACTTGGAGGATCGCTTATTAGGAAGTATGTACAAGTCTAGATCCCTTCAGGCAGGTACTGAATACTGCCAGTTGTGCTGAGCTGAGGAGGTGTGTGTGTGCACATGCGAGCGCGAGCGTGAGGGAGGACGCTGGAGGGAGGTGGCGGTCCGAGTTCAGCGACTGTGGCGTTTCAGCTCGTGCGTCAGCGCGACAACGTGACTTGGGAGCTTTCGCCTGGACTGCTCAACTTGACCTGCACACCATGTCTGCGAACCCGCTCGATGTGCCTGCGTCCGTCCAGCATGTTCTCAACACACTGCATTCCCCTCTGCCGGAGCTCATAAGAAATCAGGTGATCCAAGACGAAGCTTACTCAATCTCTCCACTAGTACTCATATGGGATCTAGAATCCGTCGACGTTTTGTAACGACGTGCAGAGACTCTACGAGGAATGTGTCGGCGCCGCCGATGCATCCGCGTTCCTGCCTGACGCCAAATTCCGCGACGATGAACTTGGGTATCTAAAGGACTTACTCGTCACTGTGCTTCACCAAGCGGCCCTATCAAGGGACCTGATCACCCATGAACGCACCTCGTCTATCGTCTCGGAAGTCGTCAACATGCTGCTCGTCATCTTCCGGCGTGCGTTCTCTGGATACGAGTTACGGTAAGTCTTATTCTGTGTACGGTAGGACTTTCGGAAGACGTCCGTTGCAGCACGTCTGCCGCTTTTGCAGTCGCGAAGCAGCCACATGTAGGACGCAGGCCGCCCGTGCCTCGACTATACAGGACCGCCGAGATCATCGTCCGCCCAGTCACGAATGGCGCCCTGTCAGGATCTGGCTCTCGTTCTTCATCGTCTTCGGAGTCCACCGTGGAATCCAACGCGACAGAAGAAGTTCGCATCGACGAAACGGATACAGAAAGCGCTCCGGTACATCCGTTTAGTCATTTCCGTCTTGTGACTTCTGACGACTTTCCCAGGACGATGTGTCTGATTGTTCCGCAGAGTTCGAAGACGATGTCACTGATGAGGAGAGCCCGCACTCGAGCGATAGTGCGCCGAACGCCGTCCGCTGCCTGCGTGGAGTTGTAGGAACCCCGCAGCAGCTGCTGTATGCAGACGATCTGGAACCCCAGCAGCCCGTCGTCGCGTGTGTGGCCCACGTGGACACCATCGCTCATCTCATGACCAGCGCGCTCTTGCACCGGCTTGCGGTGGGCGTAGAGCGTCCGTTGTTTGGCATCTCGTTCGACAAATACCGCCCGGCTGTCCAAATCCATGTTGCTTGGCTCGAGGAAGAAATCGAGGAGGGAAACGACCTCGTGAGCAGAACAATTCGCCATACGTGCGCTGTCTAATTGTCGTACGCCCGTAGCCATTGGTCCGCTCACTCCCCGAGGGATGTATTCCACCGCTGGATCTCGGAGAACCCCTCAGCGCGCTACGATTAGCCCTGTTCATCAGGCGAGTTGCAGATCAAGAGCGTATCCACGGACTCTCTCGTGTAGGGCCAGGACGTCCCTTGCCTTGGAGGGCGGACATCGAGGAAGACGCGACGCCGTCTCACGTCGATTATTCGCGTGCTGATTGTATCGCCATGTGGGCTGCCCACGTAGGCCGAGAGGTGTCAGGACGGTGAGGCTTTCCGCCCCTCTCGTTCGTGTCCCGACTGACATTGTCCCGTCGTCCAGCCCCGCCTCTATCGTTTACGATACGATGCCACCCGAGTGAGTACCTCCGACATCTTGTCATCCTTAGACTACTCTAACACACGCTATAGGAACAGGAATCGATCCCTGGCGCAGGACGCGTCCTCTGCGGGGCAGAGCACGTTGGATCAGGCTAGATCAGCAACTACGGGCGAGACCGACGACTTGTGGGTACCGTCAATTGCGTAAGACGTGTCTATAATCCTGATTTACTGTGTCGTCAGACTGCAAGCCAACGCTCGGTCTGGAAACCTCCAGGTTATTGGCAAGACTGCGCCTGATGAGACACCCGCTCCAGTGGCAAGCGGCAGTGAATGCGGCAAGAAGACGCAGAGGTGAGCCACATGTGCGCCGTCGTCTCTTTTCACTCATCAACGCATCCTGCTCGATCAGTTACATAAGCTCCTCTGCGTACGGACCGTCGCTATCTGTGGTGATGCTCTTCTCTGACGCACAACCCCCTCGTAGATTCGTCGGGAAGAAGACAAGACTCGGTAGGATGCGTACGCAACGATACTTTGCGACCCGTGGTGTCGTGTTCTGTTCCGTGCGCGAGGGGGGCTTCATACCTGACGGTAGAGCACGTCCCGTGCAGTACATGCTCGCGACAGCGCCGGTCTGGTTTAGTATACAGGCCCAGGTACGTGAGCACTGGAGTGTGTTGCGTCGTCCGCTTACGTCTGTGCACTAGACGATCCGCAAAGATC
Source organism: Trametes polyzona (assembly GCA_022606195.1). Classification (NCBI taxonomy): domain Eukaryota; kingdom Fungi; phylum Basidiomycota; class Agaricomycetes; order Polyporales; family Polyporaceae; genus Trametes; species Trametes polyzona. Next base: position 493,420 of record JABYQF010000012.1, on the reverse strand, counting down.
TATGCACAGAGAGCGACAAGATTTACCAGGAGCTGCTAGCTGCACACGCGCAGCAGGCAGACACCTTCATTGGACCCATGACACCCCGTGTCGAAGCAGCCGTTCGTGCCTCTCTGTGCCCGCTCCTCCGCATAATCAGCACGCTTCGTGCGCTCGATGGAGGCCCCAACGCCCCTCTGGTGCACAACGAGGCGAGGTACCGCGCTCAATGGGATCAGTTACTCGATGTCGTGGTCAGGGCCTGCGGGGAAGTCGACATCGCCTACCAGTATGTATGTTTCCGTCGTTCTATACGTCTTGCTCACACTGGACATAGAAAGGAGGCTAAGCTGCGTTACCCGGAGTACAATAACGCGGGCTGCGCGTTTCTGTCCCCCAAGTTCCGGGTCATGATGAACAGGCTACTCCCCTTCATGCCGGAGGCAAAGGCGGACTCGGAGGATCTCGCCAAATTTAATTACTGGTATGACAGCTACCGGGAGACGGTTGACCCTGTTCAAGAGCCAATCTCTGGAACCGCGGACGGCATCATCTACCTCAGGATCGCGGATGCATTCAGCTCCCAGAGCATCGCCAACGAGGTGAATATCTGGCAGCCCAGAACACAACCTGCTATGCCTGAGGTAGAGCCGCCCGTGGCCGACAACGACGTGGATGATCCAGAGTTTCGCCGCTATGCCGACAACGCTTTCAAGTGGGGGAGCCATCGCAAACCGTTTACAGACCAGGAGCGAGCCGCCTATGCGCAGCGAACATCAGTATTTGCGCTGCAGAATGCGGCTGCCCCGCTGCAGACGGGCACAGGTGCCGCTGGCTCTGTCCAAGACATCAGAACAACTTCGCGCACGGGCGTGCAGACCGATTTGTACATCCCTCTGCTCGCCTGTGAGTTCAAGCGCATGCTGAAGGGTTGGACTACGACAATGGCGACCGATCAATGCCGCCTACACATGGTTGCCATCTGCATGTTCATGCGGATGTTCAACCTCACGCGGTTCCCCATATTCAGTCTCGTGACCGACGGGCCCTGTGGCGTCATATCCTGCGCATGGAACGAGCCTGTCGAGGTCGGCGATGGCAAGGTATTGGAGGTCAGTGTCATCCGTGTGCGTGCGTGCACTGCGACATCGCACTCAACTTCATATCATAGGCGATATTCATCGCGGACCGAGAAGCGGTACAGGTCGACCTTCGAAATCCGCTCGACGCGCTCAATGTCGCTACCTTTATCGCCTACGTCGTGGCAGAGCACGCACCCCGGCTTCGGGCACTTTTCAGAGAGAATGCGGATGATGTCGATCCCTCGTTCAAGAAGTACCTCTTGAAGGAGGACGTGTCTCCGCTCCAGCGCGCGCGATGCATGTCCGAAGCGGACAGTCCCTGGAAGAAGGGGGAGTCAAGTTCGACTGAGCCGTAACAGCTTTTGCGCGAAGGAACCTCGGATCTCCTGTACCATAGAAATTTGAATTTTCGTAGACGTTTGGTCATGAGGACATCGCGTGTTCGACCACCTGGACCTCACACGAAGGAAGGCTAACCAGCCTGTCATAATGTCCCCACTTTGCCAGGCTAGTTAGCCTCGATCCAGCGCCGGCGTGCACGAGACTGGCCCAGGCGCCGGCGCGCCAGCGCTAACGCTCAGCGCTAGGGCTGAGCAAAAATATGAGTAGTATTGAATAAATCATTTGGATAAGGGTACAATACAAAATACATACAAGGGAGCATGTACTGGGGGTGGTCATGTAGTACAGACAAGTATAACACAATACTATATGCATAGAATACCGTACGGCAGTGAGTATGTATTTATACTCCGAATACGCAGAAGCGCCCACTTGGGCGCTCAAGTTCCGGCAATTTGTGATGGGGGACAATGGTCTTGCAATGTTATCAGAACGGTCATAGGCATCACAATGACCACAATCACCATGATGGCTTCGTGCTCATCCAACTATCCTTACAATATCTGTCGTGGAGTGTTACAACCCATGCGACTACACTTCACTTATTCTTCTTACTACTTTCACTTCTACAACCTCCGCATTTTCCGGGGTTTCAACCCCTGCATTTTCGGTACTTTAACCCCCGCATTTCCCGCGCTTAACCCCCGCATTTTCCGGGACTACAACCACTGCATTTTTGGGCCTTAACCCCCCGGGAATCTGCCCAACTTCTGAACCCCCGAAAATCTGCTTATTTCACATGTCTCAGATTGCGCCATCCATATTTGTTATTCCTAGACAATAGCTCTATTGTCTTCTCCTTCTGACTTCCTTTTCCGTACATCTCTATTGTCTTCCTTCACAATAAGCTTACGTACTACTTAAGCCGAGTTGGGCACTATAGTTCCTTAGCTCGAATATCTTGTTTACAACACTTTCCACTACTTCACCCAATCTATCCTTGTCAAACCCCCGAACCTCCGAACCCCCGAGCACGTCCAAGTCCAAGTCCCGGGGCCTAGAGCCCCGAAACTCTGAAACTCCAAAATTGAGAACAACGGACTAGGTCCCAGGGCATTGCCAAAAGCCTCGCCAAAGTCCTCCTCCTGCTGAGTCTTCTCTGCCTTTTGCCTAACCCCCGAAACTCCGAAATTCCGGTCCTTCAAGGTCCTGAAACTCCGAACCTCCAGACCTACGTACCCCCGGGATTCATAACCCCCGCGTTTTTCGGGTTTTCCGGGGTTTCGGGACTTCGGCTCAGCACAGTCCTAACACGGAGCTAGGCTCGACGCGACCGGTAATGTGCTACTGACTACGATACCGAAGGGAGAGGGAGAAGGGATCTTGCTTGGGGCGGCGGACTTAAGGTCGACGTGCGCCGGACTTAGGTTCTCACAACGAAACTAGCCCAAAGACCAAGTTAACATTCGCGCTAATCAAAGGTACAATTAAAAGGCTTACCTAGCCCAAAGACCAAGAGGTCAAGATGGGGGCTAGGGTCGCTACAGGGTCGGTTATATACTACTTTGATGGAGCCACAACATGTACAAACGAAAGGGTGGTCTGTGCGCCGGTATTGCTCTACCTGCAGGTGAGAGTCACATGACCGTCTACCTGCCTCAGCCTGCTCGTGTATCGTAAACTGTCCGTAGAAAATGAGGAAAAATAGGGAAAAATAGGGGAAAAATACAGGGCCTCCGTCGTATCCACGACATTACCCCCCTCCTACTGTCCATCGTCCCTGATGGACGCCCTTCCCGGGTGTCGTCCACTCTCCCATTCCAGATCATTCGGCTCAGTGTTGGTGAAGTTTTCTCGGGGCCGCCATGGTAAGGCGCTGAAGTCGACCGCCGAGATTTTCCGCGGGGCGCTTGGGTTACGTCGGTGGAAGTCGGCCACGGCTTCTGGGGTGTTGTCCAGGTTCTTAGCCGGTTCCCAACTGTCCTCGCCTTCCCCGTACCCTTTCCATCGCACGAGGTACTGCAATTGATTACGGTACCGGCGGCTGTCCAAGATCCGATCCACTTCGTACTCTTCCTCGCCATCTACTTCGATCGGATCTGGAGGGGGAGGGGTGCGTCCGTTTACTTCATTCCCACGTCACGGGGAGAGCCGGTCCACGTGGAAGACGTCGTGGAGCTTGAGCGCCGGGGGTAATGCCAGGCAGTAGTCGAGATCTCCGACCCGTTCGGTGACTTCGAAGGGGCCGAGTTGCCGGGGTCCGAGCTTAGGTGTGGCCTGATGGATGTGGATGTTCTTAGCCGATAGCCACACTTTATCGCCGACTTTGAATTTGTGTGCCTTGCGCTTCCCTTCTTCATACGCGTGCTTCATCCGCTCCTTACTCATCCGAAGGGCAGCTTCGGCTTCTTTGCGTGCTCTACGGAGCCGCTCAAGCCGCTGTCAAGCACCAAATTGGATTGGTACTAGGACATGTGGTACATAATGACTACATCAAACAAGCAGACCACAACTATTAAACATATACCTGTATTACCCAGAACCACACCGCCTTCACACATCCTTCGTCAATCAAAGCCCCACACATTACATAAAGATGCCCTCCTCCAGCCTCTATATATTCTCCTATACCGGACAAACCACTACACCAATTATCCCCTCCCATCTGTCACTGCCCTCGACAATTTTGATTATCCAAGTCCACCAAAGTCCGGACTACTCCAGAAGCTTCCAGCATCCCAGAAAGGCCTAGGCCCATGAGTCGTAGTGAGTCATTACGAGTCGTGATGAGTCACAATGAGTCAGAAGGTCCGGACCTACCCGTATGAGTCAGTATGAGTCAGAATGTGTCAGAATGTGTCACAATGACTCAGTATGAGTCAGAATGAGTCAGAATGAGTCAGAATGAGTCAGGATGAGTCAGTATATAGGAACCCAGTATATCCCAATGTAGTGGTATCTTTGTACATAGTGCTTAGTCAGCACCTCTCCAGAAAGGTATAAATACCTGCCTGGAGAGGCAGGGTGGGGCATCAGTCCTTAATCAGTCCTTGATCAGTTTTCATCAGTCAATCAGTCCTGCACCAGCCTATCAGTTCAAACAGGCAGTTCATCAAGCAAACTGGTCACCCAAGCAACCCAGTAGCTGGCTAAGCAAGGCTCCCAGCAGTCCAGAAATTAGTACCCAGTAGCCTATATAGCAGGCAAGCAGCAAGCACTCAGTAGCTGTTGTAGTGATAGAATAAGCATATTCATCACTACCTGAGTGCAACCCCTTTGGCCACCAGGCAGGGCAATTGCAGGCAGCATGAGCAAGTCCGTAGCAGTCAGGAGGCTGTGTCCTCACATCTGCAGGTAAAGTCAGACCGTACACATCCCGAACCCGTGTATAAGGGAAACTCTGCCCAAATATATACTGCGAGCCCAGCAATAAGACATCACTACAGTCAGAGTCAAGTCTTGAAGAGAGACAGCAGGAAGCTCAGGCCGCTGAGGCTTTCTTGTTACTACTGATTATTAACTTTCAGGTCCCATCACGTTGTTGCATACTACACTACCACGCTAACCTGGTAATTGTGTGTACTTCAAACTCGGCAAAGCCTCTGTCAGAAAAGAAGGAAACCCCACACACTTTGCCGCATTGTTCGTTCAAGAGGATTTGATTTCTCACCCCTCCATATAATCAACATCATCATCAACTACATCGTCAACCCTCAATCCTCGACGAGCACAACACTGCGCGTCTATGGCGGGGATCGGAGTCGGACGTCCGGCGGGGATTGTGAAGTCGGGCTGATATCCGTACAGTACCTTGAATGGGGTTTGGCCGTGTGCTATGTGAATTCGGGAGTTGAGTACAAACTCGGTGGTGGGAAGGAGTTCAGCCCAGTCGTTCTGTCGCTTGTCGCAATAGATTTGAAGGTACTGTTCTACTTCCTGATTGGCCTGCTCTATCTGCCCGTTGCCCATGGGGTGATAAGCCGTGGTGAGGCCACTTTCGATGCCGAGGCGCTTGTACAGTGCTCGAGTGACCCGGGCCGTAAATTGTGGGCCTCGGTCCGAGACGATCTTACGGGGGATGCCGTGGAGTCAGAAGATGTGCTGGTAGTGAAGATCTCCAATGCTGTCGGCTGTAACCGTGTCCGTGGTGGCAACAAGGTGGACTTGTTTACTGTACAGGTCCACGTAGGTGGCGATCGCGTTCTTCCCCTTCGACGGAGGTAGGCCGGTGATTAGATGTACCCCAATGACCGTCCAGGGCGCTTCTGGTACTTCGTGCGGCTGTAGAGTGGCCTGAGGGTGGGCCGCCGTCTTGTACCGTTGGCACTGATCACAGCCTAGTACGTACTTTTCCACAAAACCGCTGATCCCCGGCCACCAATACAGTCGACTAACCAGTTCTAGGGTTCCGTGCTTGCCCGGGTGTCCCGCCGTAGGGGCATCGTGACATTGTCGTATGATCTCCTGTCGAAGTCCCTCCTCGGGTGGGATGTACAACCGCCCTCGGTAGTACACCAGCCTGTTGTCCTCCTCCCAATCCTGTTGTGGATACGACGGAGGCCCTGTATTTTTCCCCTATTTTTCCCTATTTTTCCTCATTTTCTACGGACAGTTTACGATACACGAGCAGGCTGAGGCATATAGATGGTCATGTGACTCTCACCTGCAGGTAGAGCAATACCGGCGCACAGACCGCCCTTTTGTTTGTACATGTTGTGGCTCCATCAAAGTAGTATATAACTGACCCTGTAGTGACCCTAGCCCCCATCTTGACCTCTTGGTCTTTGGGCTAGGTAAGCCGTTGATTGTACTTTTGATTAGCGTGAATGTTAACCTTGGTCTTTGGGCTAGATTCGTTGTGAGAACCTAAGTCCGGCACACATCGACCTTGAGTCCGCCGCCCCAAGCAAGATCCCTTCTCCCTCTCCCTTCGGTAGTCGTAGTCAGTAGCACATTACCGGTCGCGTCGAGCCTAGCTCTGCGACAGGGGAGGTCCTCGCCTTCTTCGACAGGCTTTGGTTTGAGGGTGAGGAGACGGTTGGGGCACGGGAAGTGGCGGCAATCAAACCACCTTTCGCGGTCGGGGATCCAGTGACAGTCGACTAGATCAAGGCGATCGTAGCCGTGAATCAGTCCTTGGCACTCAAGATCCAGGGTGTCTACTCCCGATCTTGGGACGTTATCCGCAGTTTCGCTACCCGATGTTGTCTCCTCAGCCTCCTCGGCCTATTGCTGCGTCTTCTGACCACAAGGGACACGAGCCCAAGGGTCACCTGCCCCGGCTTCCTTTTGTCGCCTTTCTTTGCCTCCTACACCCGAGGGTGCACCCGTTATAACCAACACTGGATTTTACACTGCTTGGTAGCAGATTCTGCGTATCGTACCTGATCCGAAGATCGGCAAGCCAAGGGTTGCGCCCTGACCGTTACTCCGGGGTGACAAAGCGCGTACGCGAGGGCCAACCAGCATAGGGGGTGATCACGAACGGAATAGACTTACACGTAAGGGAGGGACTGATCGGCAGTCCTCCGGTACGGTGGGGGATCTTGACCTAATGTCGCAGAGCTAGGCTCGACGCGACCGGTAACGTGCTACTGACTACGACTACCGAAGAGAGAGAGAAAGGGGGTCTTGCTTGGGGCTGCGGACCGGAGGTCAACGTGCGCCGGACTTAGGTTCTCACAACGAAACTAGCCCAAAGACCAAGGTTAACATTCACGCTAATCAAAAGGTACAATCAATGGCTTACCTAGCCCAAAGACCAAGAGGTCAAGATGGGGGCTAGGGTTGCTACAGGGTCGGTTATATACTACTTTGATGGAGCCACAACATGTACAAACGAAAGGGCGGTCTGTGCACCGGTATTGCTCTACCTGCAGGTGAGAGTCACATGACCGTCTACATGCCTCAGCCTGCTCGTGTATCGTAAACTGTCCGTAGAAAATGAGGAAAAATAGGGAAAAATAGGGGAAAAATACAGGGTCTCCGTCGTATCCACGACATCCCCCGCTTTCTACCTACCAGACTCGATCAGATCCACGGACTGATCCCCGAAAGTATCCCACTCCCTGAGACCCCCGCTATCATCACACGTGCCCCCAGTCCCATACCAGCCGGCGCCCCCATGGCTGATCCGAATCTCCAAGCCCTCATCAACAGCCAGGCGGCGGTCCAACAGGTGCTAGCCGCTCTCACGACGGCGGTCACCGCCCTCGCCGCCAAATCCAACAGCCGCACCCTCGACAAGGCGAGCCAGAAGCTGGCTCCCTTCAAGGGTGACTCCAGTGCGGACACCCGCCGGTTCCTCGTGGCCTTCAAGGCCTACGCCCTGTCGACCGGCCCCATGCTCAACAACCCCCGCGAAGAAGGGGGATACGCTCGTGACGGTGGAAAGTGGATTTTCTCCGCCCTTACTTTCCTCCAGGACGAAGCGGCCATCTGGGCCACCCCCTATCTTGAAAAGGTCGACGGCGACACAGCCACGGAACACCCCTTCAACGACGACTGGGAGGCGTTCCAGACCGTGTTCAAAGAGTGCTTCAAGATGGCTAACAAAGCCATTGATATCAAGGACATGCTCTGGTCCCTTTGGCAAGGGAGCAAGACCATTCCCAAGTACACCACCAAGTTCAAGGAGGTAATGGACACACCGGCCATCGCGAGGTCGTGTGTCAGAGCAAGTACATGGGGCAGCCGAAGAAGCAGCAGGTGGCAGCGACCGAGGATCATGTCCCGGACCCCGCAGCCCCCGCCCCTGAAGCAACGATCTCGGCCAGCCGCGATGATGTGATCGCGCAGCTGCTCGAAGGACAATGGCAGATAGCCGCGCAGATCGAGGCGATGAAGCAGGCTTTTTAGAACGGGCGCGTGGCAAGGCTACACCACCCCCGCCCGAAGGTTTACGTACGGACTCCCCCCTCCCCTCTATTTACGATTCCATCTCGTCATGTACCTTTAGCATACCAGAAATAGAGACACCCGGTTCACACTTCCGTATCAGTGTGAACATCAAGGGAAGGAACCGCAACGTAAACGCCGTAGCCATGATAGACTCCGGAGCCACGGGTCTATTCATCCACCAACGCTTCATTGACACCCATCACGTCATCACGCACCCCCTCGCACGCCCTATCGCCCTTCACAACGTAGATGGCTCTCGCAACCGCGCGGGCAGCATCACTCACTTTGCACGCCTCGAGATCCGCATCGGTGAGTACGTCGAGCGCACCGAGTTCCTGGTTACGGACATCGGCCCGGAGGACCTCATTCTCGGACTCCCCTGGTTACGTAAGGTCAACCCGCACATCGATTGGAAGGACGGGCAGGTTGAGGTTGAGGCAGGGGACCGATCGGCGGACCCTGTGGGAGACCTCCCATCGTTTGAGAAAATCGCGGCTAACCGGCATCTGCACCGCCGCATGCAGAAGCTCGGAGTCCTGGAAGAAGCCACGGAGGAACTCTGGTGTGCCGCCGGGTTCACTTACTCCACCGAGCTAGCGGCGGAAGCGCAGCGCGACAAGCCGAAGCGGACCTTCGAGGAGATGGTACCCGAGGAATACCGACAGTACGCCAAGGTGTTCTCGGAACAGGAGTCGGAGCGCCTCCCGGAGCATAAACCCTATGATCACGCCATTGATCTGAAGCCCGGAGCGCCCGAAACTATCCGGTCCAAGGTGTACCCGATGCCGGTTAACGAACAAGCCGAGCTCGACGCGTTCCTTGACGAGAACCTCCGCAAGGGGTACATCGTCCCCTCGAAATCTCCGATGGCATCACCCGTCTTCTTCGTCAAGAAGAAGGATGGGAAGCTGCGCATGGTCCAAGATTACCGTAAGCTGAACGACATCACGATCAAGAACCGGTACCCGCTTCCCCTCGCTTCCGACATCATCAATCGCCTTCGAAACTCCAAGTACTTCACAAAGTTTGACGTTCGTTGGGGCTACAACAACGTCCGGATCAAGGAGGGCGATGAATGGAAGGCGGCCTTCACCACGAATCGAGGCCTGTTTGAACCCCGGGTGATGTTCTTCAGACTTACGAACTCCCCGGCGACGTTCCAGGCCCTGATAAACTTCATCTTCGGAGACCTAATCGCAGCCGGCAAGGTGGCAGTGTACCTCGACGACATCCTCATCTTCAGTAGCGACCTCCAGACCCATCGGGAGGTCACCCACGAAGTCTTGCGACGGCTCCAGGCTCATGATCTATTCTTGCGACTGGAGAAATGCGAGTTCGAGCGGACGGAGATCGAGTATCTTGGCATGATCATCCGGCAAGGCGAAGTCGGCATGGACCCCGTCAAAGTCCAGGCCGTACGCGAGTGGCCCACCCCACGGAACCTACGCGAAGTGCGCGGCTTCATCGGCTTTGCCAACTTCTACCGCCGGTTCATCAAGGACTTTGCCAAAATCACACGCCCCCTCCATGATCTGACTAAGAAGGACACTCCGTGGGAATGGGGTACACGGCAACGATTGGCTTTCGAGACGCTCAAACAGGCCTTCACCACAGAACCCGTCCTGGTGACTTGGGAGCCGGATCGGCCCACCAAAGTCGAGGTGGACGCCTCCGGGTATGCAACCGGGGGAGTCCTACTACAGAAGCTCGAGGACAGACTTTGGCATCCAGTCGCTTTTCACTCGGAATCCATGTTGGAAGCGGAACGGAACTACGAGATCTATGATTGAGAACTCCTGGCCATCATCCGCGCACTGGAAGACTGACGACACTTCCTAGAAGGCCTGCCAGAGCCCTTCGAGATCATCACGGACCATCGGAACCTCGAGTACTGGCAAACGGCACAACACCTCACCCGACGGCAGGCACGGTGGGCGCTTTGGCTTTCGCGATTCGACTTCCGCCTCACGCACAAGCCAGGCACCGCCAACACTCAGGCGGACCCCTTATCTCGGATCTCGGACCTCCAGGTCACGGACATGGAGGACAATCAGGATCAGATTGTCCTCCGACTGGAACACTTCACGACCCTCGCGGCAACCACCTTGCACGCAGCAAACCCGCTCGAGGAGCGGATCAGGGCTAGTAGTGAGAGAGAAGCAGAGGTGTTGCGGGGTTTGGAAGCCCTGCGGAAGAACGGGCCGAGGAAGCTGACGGATGGGACGTGGGAATGGGAAGAGGACAATGGGCTGGTGTACTACTGAGGGCGGTTGTACATCCCACCCGAGGACGGACTTCGACAGGAGATCGTACGGCAATGTCACGATGCCCCTACGGCAGGACACCCGGGCAAGCACGGAACCCTAGAACTGGTTAGTCGACTGTATTGGTGGCCGGGGATCAGCGGTTTTGTGGAAAAGTACGTACTAGGCTGTGATCAGTGCCAACGGTACAAGACGGCGGCCCACCCTCAGGCCACTCTACAGCCGCACGAGGTACCAGAAGCGCCCTGGACGGTCATTGGAGTGGATCTAATCACTGGTCTACCTCCGTCGAAGGGAAAGAACGTGATCGCCACTTACATGGACCTGTATAGTAAACAAGTCCACCTTGTCGCCACCACGGACACGGTTACGGCCGACGGCATCGGAGATCTTCACTACCAACACATCTTCCGACTCCACGCCATTCCCCGTAAGATTGTCTCGGACCGAGGCCCGCAATTCGCAGCCTGGGTCACTCGGGCATTGTACAAGCGCCTCGGCATCGAAAGCGGCCTTACCACGGCTTACCACCCCATGGGCAATGGGCAGACGGAGCGGGCCAATCAGGAAGTGGAGCAGTATCTTCGGATCTACTGTGACAAGCGACAGGACGACTGGGCCGAGCTCCTTCCCACCGCCGAGTTCGTACTCAACTCACGGATTCACACGGCACACGGCCAAACTCCGTTCGAGGTACTCTACGGATACCGGCCCGACTTCACTATCCCCGCCGGACGCCCGACCCCGATCCCCACCGTAGACGCGCGGCTTGAACGGCTCCGCGAAGCACGCAAAGAAGCCGAAGCCGCCCTCCGGATGAGTAAGGAGTGGATGAAGCACGCGTACGAAGAAGGGAAACGCAAGGCACACGAGTTCAAAGTCGGCGATAAGGTGTGGCTCTCGGCTAAGAACATCCACATCCATCAGGCCACACCTAAGCTCGGACCCCGGCAACTCGGCCCCTTCGAAGTCACCGAACGGGTCGGAGATCTCGACTACTGCCTGGCATTACCCCCGGCGCTCAAGCTCCACGACGTCTTCCACGTGGACCGGCTCTCCCCGTGACGTGGGAATGAAGTAAACGGACGCACCCCTCCCCCTCCAGATCCGATCGAAGTAGATGGCGAGGAAGAGTACGAAGTGGATCGGATCTTGGACAGCCGCCGGTACCGTAATCAATTGCAGTACCTCGTGCGATGGAAAGGGTACGGGGAAGGCGAGGACAGTTGGGAACCGGCTAAGAACCTGGACAACACCCCAGAAGCCGTGGCCGACTTCCACCGACGTAACCCAAGCGCCCCGCGGAAAATCTCGGCGGTCGACTTCAGCGCCTTACCATGGCGGCCCCGAGAAAACTTCACCAACACTGAGCCGAATGATCTGGAATGGGAGAGTGGACGACACCCGGGAAGGGCGTCCATCAGGGACGATGGACAGTAGGAGGGGGGTAATGTCGTGGATACGACGGAGGCCCTGTATTTTTCCCCTATTTTTCCCTATTTTTCCTCATTTTCTACGGACAGTTTACGATACACGAGCAGGCTGAGGCAGGTAGACGGTCATGTGACTCTCACCTGCAGGTAGAGCAATACCGGCGCACAGACCACCCTTTCGTTTGTACATGTTGTGGCTCCATCAAAGTAGTATATAACCGACCCTGTAGCGACCCTAGCCCCCATCTTGACCTCTTGGTCTTTGGGCTAGGTAAGCCTTTTGATTGTACCTTTGATTAGCGCCAATGTTAACTTGGTCTTTGGGCTAGATTCGTCGTGAGAACCTAAGTCCGGCGTGCGTTGACCTCTGGTCCGCAGCCCCAAGCAAGATCCCCTTTTCCTCTCTCTTCGGTAGTTGTAGTCAGTAGCACGTTACCAGTCGCGTCGAGCCTAGCTCCGCAACATAATGTAAGGAAAAGTCTAGCTAACTACTTACGAAGGAAACTGGCGGATGTCCGGAGGAAGTCCGATAGGAGTTCCGAGGCGGAAACCCGGCGGAGGTCCGGCACGGGTCGTGACAGGTGATCTTCCGGGACACAGCTGGGGTGAGCACGGCCGACACCGATGTTGTTGATGAACCTCCCATGACCAAGCATTACAGACGTCCCGAGTGGGCCGCATTTACAAGATATTACTGTGTCTCGAAGAGAGCCGAGCGGTTGCAATGCTTGACAAGTACAACTTCGATCACGAGCGGGACAAGTACTTCAACACACTGCGTGAACGCCAGGATCGCGCACTCCGGATATTAGGCCAACTATTAGGAATCGCGGGCTAATCTCCGGAGGTGGAGATTCGGGGATATCCGCTCTGGATATTCGAACCGGCGGGGAATATCCCGAGCATGTATCCACACTAATCTCCATACGACCGATACAGAATCGCTCGCAGCCGCGACCCCGCAACGCGGGATCGTCAAGGTTGGGCGATGCGGCGATCTCCAGTCGCGCACATCCAGCGACGCGGCGATTTGACATCGCGCATCGTGGGCGACGCGGCGATTTGACATCGCGCATGTTCGGCGACGCCGCGATTCGACATCGCGCACCTCGGGCGACGCGGCAATTTGGCATCGCCTGATACATATTCCGGGGGCGACGGTCTCGTCTTCCCGTACAATTCGCCATCGCAGCCAGGAGATCAGCCTGACGATTAGGCATCGCCAGGTCCGGATATTCCATCTTGATAGTCGCAATGGCGCCCATCCACGAATACCGATTGCCTGGCCCCGGCGGCGGTCGCAGCGGTTCGCAGGATTCGATAGTACTTTGTTTTATACCAGGGAGAATACAATGACATGTATAGGACGGCGTTGGCCACGCAAAGGCGAGGCCTACTCAGAGGGTTTGAAAGAGGACATATTCCGTGGAACATGACTAGTACTGCCGTGCGCCACTACCGCCACTGGCTTCTCTCGCGGCGCGGTGTTGAGCATGTGCCGAGGGTGGTTGTGCGTGTTGGGTCGCCCGAGCCCGCGCATCGTACGAGGTTGCTGCGCCTTGAACGCCACAGGCCTGACCGTCACAAAGGGTCATATGAGGCTGAGTATATGTTCCTAAACCGGGGATGACGCACCTAAGGCCCCCATCAGCATTTGTGCGTCTGTGGAGCTTCGGTCAGTGAATCCCAGAGTGCTTATTGGGCACACTGTGGTCCACACAGCGTTGTCGGCATGATGGGCTGGATGTTGATTGCAAGGCAGCTTGGCACACCTGCAGGGGGTCCACGACCTCGTCTGTGAGAGACGACAGGGTATCTGGCGTGCCTGACGCCCTGCGCGCAAATATAAGAGGTCAGCTGCACCCGACAATGTGAACGTAGCCCGCGTCACTTGCCCACTCTTGCTCGTCTATGTCTCAGCCGAACCTGGCTATATCTGCGCCTCCGCCGCCCAGCGTGGCCATTCCCTCGACCCCGGCGCGTTCCCCAAGTGCGGCGACGGCGTTGGGGGTAGAGCAAACCCCGGGGACAGTGGTGGTTACAGCAGCGGTGCCACCGTCGCATGTGAGTCCTCAGGGGATGACTAGTCAGGCTGAGGGCGGGGGTATGGTAAGTGCGCCACGGTTGTATTGTGTCTGTTGGCATTAGTACTCACATCATGTCTAGACTACCGCTTTCCTTAGCGGTGCTTTCGCGCGACCTCCCAGTGCAGGCTATCACTGGCAGGGTACTGGACTTCGTGGGCCCGGGATGTCGTTGAACGAGCCGCCATACGATCCGACGATGGCCTCTGTGGGCCGGTTCTTGCACCATCCTTCGTTCAACACGCATATGGGTATGGCCCGTCAACCGCCTGGTGTATCTGTGAACCCTCAGTGGTTTCCTGGTGGATCGGCAAAGGATGTGTTCACCTCACCGATGAATGCAACTCCCGGGCCGCCCTTCGAGCCTATGCTTGAAAGCGGCATGTTGGACGAGCACCTGGGCCTCAGGGAGGCCGGCGCGTCTGTAGGAGGGCCGGCGACACCGTTGTCACCCAGCGGTTTTTTCCAAACCGAAGCGTTCCAGTTGGAGACGCGGGCCTTCCTTGAGAGACTTAAGACCGAGCTTCTGGACGGTCTGAGGTCAGAGATCGTCGATAGGCTGCAGGCTGAGGTTAGACCCATCGTGGCAGATGTGGTCCGGGAACTCACCGGCACTAGAGCGCCTCGCAAGGTTTCCGTCGAGCTCAAGGTATGTGGAGGGGTAGTTCTGGGGTGGTCATGCAGTGGTCTCACGCTTCACTGCAGAAGGCGGCCCAGGAAACGGTACGCAAGCTCATGGGAGTCCGCGAGAAAGCGCCCCATGCACCGGGTGCCCGGAAGAAGGCGTATGTCTTGCCTGATCCTCTTGCGGAAGGTGAGGATCCACGTGTGGCCCCGGACGGCACTCGTCTGTTCAATCCTGACTGGGCCATGGACGTCGACCGAGGGGTTAACGGCGAGCTGGTTCAAGCCGCTGTGGTTGTCGTCCGCCAGAACGCAGGTAAGTGGTGCAGAATATACTCATGGAGGATATGGTAGCTCACGTTATGTCGGTCAGACGTGTACAAAGTGCCCCAGCGCGAGGTCGAGGACGATGAGACACTCCGATCAGCCGTTGTCACCTATTTTCAAGGTCTGAAGCGTCAGTACCAATCGACGCACGATGAATTGTTGGCAAACAAGCGTCAAAAGAAACTAGGTGATGACAAGCATCACGCGCGGCGCCATCGCGTGAGTAGTGTGTGCTTCACAATGGATTGATCGTGACTTACCATGTGCGATCACTTCTAGAAGGCGGACTGGATACGGATGGGATTGCTGTCGTTTCGGAAGGCGTTCGGTTTCGAGCAGACCGAAGGGGTGGACGAGCTCGTCCATACTCCCTGGCAAAGCGATGAGCACAGTGACGAAGGTGACGCTACTCACCAGGACTGGTTGGCCGCGCGGCAGGCTTCACAGGCCGGTCCAAATGCCCTGGAGGTCAGGGGTCTGACGTGGCGCTCTCAGAAGGTTCGTTCTGTCAAGCGTTGTCAGGAACATTCTCGATACTAACGTTGTTGGCATATAGCTGCTCACCCTTTATGTTGTCCTCTCCGTC
This sequence comes from Trametes polyzona, assembly GCA_022606195.1. NCBI lineage: Eukaryota > Fungi > Basidiomycota > Agaricomycetes > Polyporales > Polyporaceae > Trametes > Trametes polyzona. The sequence goes on along the minus strand of JABYQF010000012.1, from coordinate 477,799 downwards.
TTTGCTCGCTTCACACGGGACTTCCCGGAGCTTGCAGCCCGCGACCCAGCTGTAGGGGTAAAAGGCGAGGACTTGTCTGCTGACTCCGAGGCTGTCACTAAGGCCCGCGCGGAGTATCTCGAGGAGGTGATGAGCGCGGCAAGGGAGTGGCGTACCATCTACGCCAACAACTGGCAACACCTCGGTCGCTTCCGAGGCCCAGCTGCGAACGACCGCGAGGTGCCACGCACGGATAGGCGCCACACAATCTTCAAGGATTGCTTCAGTCGTAAGTGGGCAAAGAAGAGTCCTGAACACGCACGATTGTTTGCGAAAGCGCTCGAGCTTCCCTCGACGTTCACTGTGTTCGATCTGGAAATTCCCGAAGATCTCATCCCGGAGGACGACCGTGAATGGTTGAAGGGACTGTTGGACGATGAAAACGAGGCATCAGGTAGTGGCGATGAGAGTGCCGAGGACGAGTAAGCCCGGTCGGGCATAGTGTCGAATGGATTGTGGTTACATGCATTGCAATATGACTGTATCTACGGCACAGCAGGGGGCTGAAACGTTTATGAGCTTCGGGGTATGCGAGTGCACCACAGTCATCGGAGCAACTCACTAATTGTCTGAGCGGCAGTGTGAGCCACACTTTCTGACCGCCGATCTCTACCTCATGCCTCGCCACGGGGCTGAGAATGTCGCCGAGCTTCACAATGGGTCCCGGACATTGCTCAGTGCCCTTGGGATCAAGATGTGCGTCCACGGTCCACGCTTGGAGAGCGAAAAGTTGTTGGCTGTCAGGCGCGTGAGTTTTCCCAGTCCCATCGGTTGTATGCAAGCACTGTACCTTGTGGCCCATGGGCTCTGAGCGAGGTTGACATTTGACGCCGGACGGAGCCAGCGAACGTATGCGAAGTACTCTCGGACAGCGATAGCTGGGTCCTCGTAAAGAGCAAGGCTCTGCACCTCTCCCACCCAGGTTGCTCCAGATGTGGAAACCTGTATCAAAGCGAGGGAATCGGCGGCAGATTTGGAGGCAGAACGTGATGACGCGGAGTATCTGTGGCCAGATACAACGACGTAATCGAACAGGGTGGCCATGTTGGTTAGCCGCCTGCTGGTGTCCACTGTCTGGATTGCTATGTCGGTGTGAAAACGGTGTAGGGGCGACCGTGAGTCCATATGCGCGACGAAGTCGAAGTAGACATGTCCCGGCAACGGTTCATGGCTGGAATTTGGACTCAGCATCAGCACCACATTGTCTGCGTCGCCATCGTGTGTAAGTGCTTTAAACTTCGAAAGTGGTTGACCACATAGCGAGACGTACCATCGGCATGTTGTGCCTCAAGATCCTCTGCCAGCTGTTGCAGTGTTCCACGGTTGTCTGAAGTGGCATTGAGCATCGCCTGCGACGCGAGGGAGAAACTGGTCACAGCGGGGTGCGTAACTTCCTCGGAAAGCTGTTTTCCAGGCGGTGTATGAGTGTGTGAGGCGAAGAGGTACCTCGAGCCATAGACTCACTATTCGGTGGAGCGCCGCGGCACGATGAAACTCGCGGAAGAAGGTCACCTCGATTTCGCCTCCTTCATGGTTGTTCGTTCGGTACCCTTTGAGGATTTTGTTTAGACGTTCAAACAGGAACGTCCAAAACTCTCGAAGAGGCCCATAGTCGCGAACGAACTCGGCGGTATGAGTCGCGTAGTGGTGGTTTGGCCGTATGACATCGCTACCATACAGCTAGAGGACAGGTTGTGAGAACTTATATGAAAGCAGATTCACCGCTGAGAATGGTACATACCTCAATCAGTTCCAAACAATACTGGCGAATCAGATCATCGGCCTTCGCGAGGAGGTCGTCATTGATACCGTCCGCCAGCAATATCTTGAGCGCGGCACAAAGCTTCAGGAAGTTGTCGAGGTCCCGTGGATGCAGGAGAGACGCGCGTGTACTGTCGTCATCGTCGTCCTCGCCGTCTTCAACATCTGACCACGCCTCCTCATCGTTGATCTCCTGAGCGCCGTCATCATCGACATCAAGTACGAGGCCCTAACGCACAGAACAACACATTGATGTCAGTTTGAACGATCTCCGAACCGCCACCACGAGAGCCGCACTGACCTGCGCTTTCTCAGTTGGGCGTCGGGCCCGTGTAGAACGACGCGTGGCAGTGCCACGGGCCTCCACGGCGGGGCCAGGCGGGTGAAGCTCAGAATGATCTGAACCAGCAGCAGTGGGCACTTGCCGGGACATGGACTGACCGCGAGGGCGTGGGGGTATGACAATGAAGGATGTTGCTGATTTGTTCGCCCCTGTTCGAGCACCCTTCCGAGCCGCTGCTGAACGCTTGAGTTTCTGTTTGGCTTTGCGTGTCTCCAATGCGCCTCGGAGGTGAGCTTTACGCACTTCTAGGAAGGCATCATCGCTTCCGGCGCTTTGGGTGTTCCATGCAACGCCCGGAACATCCCAGATCGCAGGCAGCTAAGTAAAGGATTGAAGTGAGCGAACAACACATGATCCAAGGAAGCATAGGTCCTTACAGCCAGTGGTGCGACCGTAGTGGCAAGTATAAGCCATTGATCGGCGGTCAAAGAGCCCCCGGCGGGCTCACCGATGAGTCGCGGCAGGCGACCAAGCTTCTTGGGCAAAGAGAGCTATTACAAGCATACTCAGATACGTGATGAATCTCACGTGAGGCCAGGCACTACGTACCTTTGCCAAGACGTCATGCAGATGTCGGATTTCTTTGGTCTTGCGGAAGATCTTGAGCTGTATCCAGATGTGGTAGAAGTGGGTCTTGACTAGCCCTGGCAGATCGGTGTGTTAGCGAGGACCTCACTGGACGACAGGGCAGCTGGGGCGTGTGTCGACGCACCGAGGAATAAGTTATGCATCGGATCGACGACTACCATGCGGCACATATCAAAATATGGCAGGCGCGCAAGCTCCGACCAGCGCGTTGCATACGCTGTCGCATACTTTTCTTGGTCCTTCTTGGTCGACAGAGCCTGATAACCGCGCATGAAGTAACGGTGCTGAGCGTCTGTACGTGCAGTAAACCCTGTAGAACAAGCCCCCATTAATGCTGAGTATAGCACACCAAACCCTGGGGAACGAGCGCGCTCACCATCGTTCGTGAATGCCCGCACAGTTGCCTTCAGCTTCTGCGAGATCCAGTCGCGAGTGCAGAAGAATGTATGCGCGTGTGATCCAAACCCGCCGAGCTTGTGAGCCGCTGGCTTATCACAGAAGACGCCAACGAGGATGACGCGGACTCGGCGGCCTTGAGGACATTTGTGTGTCGGCAGGACAGCCCCGACGTGCCACAGGCGAAGGAGCTCATTGACCAGTACCCGCAAATACCGTTGAGTTTGGTCGGGGTTGGTTTCCTTTGGGCCAGGGATGATCATGCTGAGAAGCAAGTTACACGCCCTGTACCTGTGCATCGATCTGGAGTGAGCATCGGATTCATGTCATATGTGCAAGGACCACATTACCTGAGAAACGGCGGCAGATTGATGATGTTGAATGACATAGGGCAAGACGTATACGATGGGGCGATGAGACTGCGGAGGTACGAGAACCTATCACGCAAGGTGTTAGGGTAATTCATACACGGGATAGAGCTGGAGTGTGCGAACCAATCGACCCCGAGAGCGAGCCCAATCCTTAGTTCCCCATCCGGATCGTCCACCAGGTCCTTACGGAAGAACGGGAGACCGTCCGCGCCGAGGAGAGCGCTGCTGATAGCGCCATCGAAGAAATCACAAAGCCACCCTACCACCCGAGAGCGATGCCGCCATGCAACCAGCGAGTCCTCAATCCCCGGTTGTACGAGCAGATCAGCGAGCTGCTCCGAGATTGACTTCGCCGGAGTTTGCAGGAAAGGACGCGGGGCCCTCTTGCGCCTGTGTCGTCGACGGTGCCTGCCGGTTCCATCCTCAGAGAGAGACTCGAGCTTGAAGAGAGCATGTCCACATGCACTGCAGGAAGCGTTGATATTGGCGAACACGGTATCTGGATGTGGCTCCAGACATGCAGGGCAAGTGGGGTAGAGCCGGATATGGGGGTCTAGGTGAAGGGCCGAGATGCAGCCTCTGAGCGAGGAGCGGATAAGAGGGACGAGGTGGTGCTGACCAGACTCTGCGAGGATGAAGCCAATGACGGTCAGTGTGACCTCGCAAAACCTATACGGTAGATGTGCCGCGAGGTGCAGCCACACCACCAGGAGCATTGCGAGAAGCGCAGATGGATGATGAAGCGAGAACGTGGACCATTGGACAGCAGCAGGGGGCAAGGCGTAGGCGAACGGATCGACTTCATCCAGAGACTGTAGAAAATTCAAAGGAGTTGCAGGGACGCGACGGCAAGCAAGCTCAGAGCGAAGCAGAATTTTCTAGTACTAGGCAGTACCCCGTCCAAACGCGTAGCGAATCGGACTGTGAGCGAGCGTCCGTGTACCGTACGAGAATTAAAGTTCGCCCTCCGACACGCCACCCACCACGGCAGTTGCCGTACCCCTAACCTCAACCTGCGTCACGCCCTCTCGGCAACTGCTTCAAACGACGCCCTCTCGTCCAAACCTCCCATGAGTCCTTCAGATGATCGTGTGGCCGAGTTCGAAGCTGCGGATGACCCGGTCGTCGTCGAGGTGGTCGTCTTGTGAGACTGTGAGGTTGGCTGCCCCCGACTGCGTCCCTTGAGTTGGCACCTCGTTGCAGTACGCACGAATATGCCCGGACTTGCCGCACTTCCAGCACGACGGCGGTCCGCTTGGCTGCGCACCCGGTGACGGCGTACCTTGACGACTCCTCCCCTGCGTGCTTGACCCAGCAGCCACAAGCGCCCTCTGCTCCCCACCTCCTCCCAACCCTGTCTCACCATTCCTCCGGCGGACTTCTTCATTCAACAGACGTCTCACAACGTGCGGCAGCGACATGTCGGAATCAGGTGTGGCATCGAGGGAAATGACGAATGATTCGAATGATGGACCGAGACCATTTGTGAGCGCAAGGATCTGGTCTTCATCTTCCATATGCACGCCAGCGTCCTTCAGCCGATACGCGAGAGTCTTCACCCGACTGATCCAGGCTGTCATCGTTTCATCCTCAGCCTTCTTCAGGCGTAGGAATTCACGACGCAGGGAAAGACGAGTCGCGAAGCCCTTGGCGATGTGGACTTCCGCCAACGTCTGCCAGACGATACGGGGATCGGAGTCACGTACGTGGACCAGCTGCGACGTCTCCACCTTCTCCACAATCTCTGCGCGCGCCTCCGCCATCAGATCGGCATCCCGCCCAGCCAACTGCGCCTTCACCCAACTCTCCTCGTCCTCCTTCGATGTCGACTTCGGAGGTGTGAGGTTTGGTTGCACAACCTTCCACAGCTTCTTCTTGACAAGAAGCGCCTCCATGCGGAGTGCCCACTCCCAGTAGTTCGTGTCATTGAGGGAGGGAAAACGGACGAGGGACAAGTCGACAGACATCGCAAACAAGCAGCAAGCAACAAATGACAAGCAACAGACAGGCTGGGGCAGTGTAGTACGCGTTTGTGTAGAAAATTCAAAGGAGTTGCAGGGACGCGACGGCAAGCAAGCTCAGAGCGAAGCAGAATTTTCTAGTACTAGGCAGTACCCCGTCCAAACGCGTAGCGAATCGGACTGTGAGCGAGCGTCCGTGTACCGTACGAGAATTAAAGTTCGCCCTCCGACACGCCACCCACCACGGCAGTTGCCGTACCCCTAACCTCAACCTGCGTCAGAGACGACATCGCATCAGCATTGAGAGGGATGTACGCGCCATGCGCGCCGGGCCTTGTGCCATGTGTTGACGTGGCCCCGCTTGGGGTGGATGCTAGCATGTCGGGAGGGGCATACGTGTGCGGCGGTAGTCCCTCAGTGAAGTCGGTGGGGGATTGAGCGACGGGGGGGAGAGGCTCTACGCCGGTATCATCGCCCACGTCATCATCGACCCACTCATCGTCTCCAATAGCCTCTGGGTCATCATCTGATGGTACAGTCAGTCGTCTGCCAGGCAGGAAAATCTCAGGACGAATGTACATGTCTCACTGCGCACCAAAGGTACGTCCTCGCCATTGCAAAGTTCGGAGGCATGGCCGGGGGCAGAGGGAAGCAAGGGAAGAGAAACATCAGCAAGGGAAGGCGAGGGTTGCCAGTGAGAGGAAGGAGGAAGTCGGGGAGTGGCGATGGACGCCCACGGCCCATCGCCAGCGTGGCCGCCCATAAGCGGAGGCACGGCCACAGCCCGGGATGGCCCGGCATCGCCTTGCGACTCCATTGTTTGGCACTCGTCCTGAGAAGCACGCTCAAATTAGCACAATGCACACCAGTGGTGAAGTATGCATACCGGTAGTACAATGTCCTCGCTGGTGAGAGTTCCGGTGAATTGCGAGGCAGGACTGCCGTGTAGCTTGACTCTCCCGTATGTAGAGCGTAGACGGGCAAGCACTTGCTCGTGACGCAAGTCCTTCAACTTGGCTGGCCTTTGGCGGGATGCACGCCGTCGGTCCTGTGCGTAATGCCCGTCCCGGGTTGAGCGTGGCTGTGAACCCCCTCCGCATTTTTTGCAAAAGCAGCGGACAAAGTCTCCCTATATGTGTGCATAAGAAGTCTATCACTATCAGCCCAAAAAAGAATAACTTGCCAAAGACATGTGTGCAACGTTAGCTCGGTCAGCTGAAGTGCTGAGTGTGATGAGCGAAGAGAGGGGAAATCACGCCTGGGCGCACCGACTGCAGAGGTACCTGCTAAATAGCCGTAGTTCCCATACGATGCACACGTCGCGTGCGTGCGACTCATGGATATCAAGTTGCGCCGAGTACGTCGTGTCCTTACGACTTGACATCGAATAATGGGCGACGAGAGCGTCGCACGGCATGCGAGAAGACAGGCGCCCGCACCTGAGTCGGTCGAAGCGCCCAACGAGCTCAAAGACGGTGGTCCCGAGTCTGGAGTGCTCAGGCCGGCAGAAACGCTCATAAATCATCTGTTATACGTCCTAGAACCGAAGCTGCTACATAGACTAGATCTCCACTACACCGCGAGGTGAAGGGGACGAGGATGTTTGTCCCTCTCCCAAAGACATAGCCCCAAACACGTCCACAAGATCCCTCGGTGACTTGCGCGGGCGTGGACGCGGCCGCGGACGAGTAGGATCGCGTGCAGGCCGGTACCGCATGTTGCAAACCTCCTGTGACACGTTAAGCAAGCATAACGGGCCTGTTCGGAACCACAGACCTTGATGCGACCCACATAGTGGAGTATCTCGCCCCACGCTTTGACGTACGGAAGTTTGAGCCACGGAGTGGTGAGGAGGGTGAACGCGTATCGCTCAAGCCAGCGAAACGTTCTCAGGCGTGCGCTTGACTTGTCCATGAGATCTCGAAGGCGGACGAGCCAAGTAGGCGCGTTGTTGTCGTGCGCATCGCCGGTGAAGTCGGCTATGACAACATCCAAGGGTGTCATAAACATATTGGGGCGCAGCCTCATGTGCAGCTTAAAGGTGGGTGGATCTTGGAAGATGCCTTCGACGGTGCCCTGCTCGAGATAAGGTGAAGTCTATATTACTCGGCCAAATGACTTACTGGGACCTCCTCCAGCCTGAGCTGTATGTTCACGTTCTCCAACTTCTCAAAACCCCTCAACCGTTCCAAGCCGAGCCGATCTCCAGTAAAGAGAGCGGTTTCGAAGCGTTCAGCGGGGGACGTTGCAACGCGAGGTGGAGGGGGCGGAGCGGGGTGAGGTTTGTGGGGACGGATCTTGTATGGCAGGTAGGGATGTGTGGACTTGGACATCTTCGCGACAAGGGAGGTGACGAGACTGGAAGTCATAGAGCGTGGCTCTTGATATAAGCAAAGCGAAGCGCAACGACGCGCGAGTCGCTCTTGAACGACTCGCGCGTCGTCAGTGTACGACGTAGCCAAGAGGAATTGCGAAGAGACGATGTGCACGTCGCTGCGGTGCGACGTGAGGACGAGGAGTCGCCCGGTCTGGAGATCCCAGGTCGCGCGCGACGTCGGATCGTAGCGTGCGCGATCTGACATCTCCGGACCGCATCTCCGGACCGCGGAGATTCCTAATCGGGTCCCTGGATACTCCCACCGACACGGCATCGCCGATGTGCGACCTGTACTATTCCGCATCGCTGTCCGGATATTACACCGTACGATCTGGGCGTTCACGCAGTGACATGCCTGTGATCAACCGCGCCTGTGACGCAGAAGGCCAGGGGCAATGCACACAAGTGCCGGTCGAGGTATGTGGTGATCGCGCTGAGTATACAAGTTCAGCGTAACTCACGAACATCATTTACTCACCTGGCAGTCCGTCGCATTCATCTTCAATGCCCAACACCACTGTCGTGCTGCTGGGTGCGCGCGGCTGGAGGACCAGCAGATCAGGCAAGAGCGTAGGCTGACTGGACGAACGAGGACGGCTCTCATCCACGAGCCGATGGATCGCTACCTTCTCAACATGCACGCTCTCCATAACGCCGCGCTCATTCGGGATATCCTGCCCCATGAGTTAACTTCGCCCATCCCTTATCTCACCGACCGCGAGCTGCGACACAGCGAGCTTGCCTCCGCAATGAGAATATCGGGCCCCCGCAAGCGTGCAGGTGCTCAAGCCAAAGCCGCGGAAACGCGCGCGCGTAACAAACACGCGGCGAAGGATGGGGCATCGTAAGGCGCGATGCCGCGGATGTATCAGGATTGTTATGTACTGAAGTACAGTCTTGTGTTCGTGCTGTACCCAAATGCATCTGCTTAGCGATCATACGGCGCCCGTACGATACCCTCTCGGTAACCCCGTGCAGATATCTGAGCAGGATGATAGATATACGGTCATGATCGTACTACCTCGCTGATGTCGTTCCAGCCATCCGATGAATGGCATGACGGCGGTCTGACCACGGCTGTTGCAGCCATGCTATCGCCGGCCTGATGCGATATGTCGGGACAGACTGCAGATTTGGGCGATGTCGGATGGCATCAATGCTGCGGGCGGCGGCCCGGGAGCTGCGGGTACAGGTCAAATTCGGCCAACTGCAAAGGATGGCCGTAGCCCAACGCGAGTTTGGCGGTGTACCCACTGACTATTGAGTGCTTTGAACTAGTAAACCTGGCCTTAAAGAAGACATTCACGAGGACATGTTTGTGTTATCAACAGCGAAAAGATCATATACGACATAAACAATGCATTACTTACATGCAAATAACACTTCCTTATTTCGTTTATAAAGTTCCTATGACACCTGTTCATGAATTCCCCTGGGGCCGTCGTTATACATATAAACATGGTCGTGGGAATTTACTTACCGAAACCTACCGTAGAACTACTCGAGTAGCTCAACGTGCTTCGGCTCGGCGCGACAACGTGACTTGAGACCTCTCGGCTGGACTGCTCGACTTGACCTGCACCGTGATGTCTGCGAACCCGCGCGATGTGCCTGCGTCCGTCCAGCATGTCCTCAACACACTGCATTCCTCTCTGCCGGAGTTCATAAAAAACCAGGTGATTCGAGACGAACCTTGCTCAATCTCGCCGCTAGTACTCATATGAGATTTAGAATTCGTCGGCGTTTTGTAACGACGTGCAGAGACTCTACGAGGAATGTGTCGGCGCCGCCGATGCATCCGCGTTCCTGCCTGACGCCAAATTCCGCGACGATGAACTTGAGTATCTACAGGACTTGCTCGTGACTGTGCTTCACCAAGCGGCCCTATCAAGGAACCTGGTCAGTCATGAACGCACCTCGTCTATCGTCTCGGAAGTCGTCAACATGCTGCTCGTCATCTTCCGGCGTGCGTTCTCTGGATACGAGTTACGGTAAGTTTTATTCTGTGTACGGTAGGACTTTCGGAAGACGTTTGTTGTAGCACGTCCGCCGCTTTTGCAGTCGCGAAGCAGCCACATGCAGGACGCAGGCCGCCCGTGCCTCGACTATACAGGACCGCCGAGATCATCGTCCGCCCTGTCACGAACGAGGCCGTCTCAGGATCTGGCTCTCGTTCTTCATCGTCTTTGGAGTCCACCGTGGAATCCAACGCGGCAGAAGAAGCTCGCATTGACGAAACGGATACAGAAAGCGATCCGGTATATCCGTTTAGTCATTCCCCGCTTATAACTGCTCACAATCTCCCAGGACGATGCGTCTGATTGTTCCGCAGACGTCGAAGACGATGTCTCCGATGAGGAGAGCCCGTACTCGAGCGATAGTGCGCCGGACGCCGTCCGTTTCCTGCGTGGAGTTATAGGAACCCCGCAGCAGCTGCTGTATGCAGACGATCTGGAACCCCAGCAGCCCGTCGTCGCGTGTGTGGCCCACGTGGACACCATCGCTCATCTCATGACCAGCGCGCTCTTGCACCGGCTTGCGGTGGGCGTAGAGCGTCCGTTGTTTGGCATCTCGTTCGACAAATACCGCCCGGCTGTCCAAATCCATGTTGCTTGGCTCGAGGAAGAAATCGAGGAGGGAAACGATCTCGTGAGCAGAACAATTCGCCATACGTGCGCTGTCTAATTGTCGTACGCCCGTAGCCATTGGTCTGCTCACTCCCCGAGGGATGTATTCCACCGCTGGATCTCGGAGAACCCCTCAGCGCGCTACGATTGGCCCTGCTCATCCGGCGAGTTGCAGATCAAGAGCGTATTCACGGACTCTCTCGTGAAGGGCCAGGACGTCCCTTGCCTTGGAGGGCGGACATCGAGGAAGACGCGACGCCGTCTCACGTTGATTATTCGCGTGCTGATTGTATCGCCATGTGGGCTGCCCACGTAGGCCGAGAGGTGTCAGGACGGTGAGGCTTTTCGCCCCGCTTTCTCGCGTCCCGACTGACATTGTCCCGTCGTCCAGCCCGGCCTCTATCGTTGACGATACGATGGCACCCGAGTTAGTACCTCCGACAACTCGTCGTCCTTAGACTGCTCTAACGATCGCTTCAGGAACTCTGCCGAGCGGAGCACGTTGGATCAACCTGAATCAACAACTACGAACGAGACCGACGACTTGTGGGTGCCGTCATTTGCGTAAAACGTGTCTAAGACTGATTTATTGTGTCGTCAGACTGCAAGCCAACATTCGGTCTGGTGGCAAGACTACGTCTGATGAGACACCCGCTCCAGTGGCAAGCGGCAGTGAATGCGGCAAGAAGACGCAGAGGTAAGTAAGACGTGCATCATTCGTCTCCTTTCACTCATCCACGCATCCTCCATGGTCAGTCACATAAGCTCCTCTGCGTACGCACTGTCACTATCTGTCGTGATGATTTTCTCTGACGCACAACCCGCTCGTAGATTCGTCGGGAAGAAGACAAGACTCGGTAGGATGCATACGCAACGATACTTTGCGACCCGTGGTGTCGTATTCTGTTCCGCGCGCGAGGGCGGCTTCATACCTGACGGGAGAGCACGTCCCGTGCAGTACACGCTCGCGACAGCGCCAGTTTGGTTTAGTACGCAGGTCCAGGTACGTGAGCACTGGAGTGTGTTGCGTCGTCTGCTTACGCCTGCGCATTGAGACGATCTGCAAGGATCTATGCACAGAGAACGACAAAATTTACCAGGAGCTGCTAGCTGCACACGCGCAGCAGGCAGACACCTTCATCGGACCCATGACACCCCGTGTCGAAGCAGCCGTTCGCGCCTCTCTGTGCACGGTCCTCCACACGATCAGCACCCTTCGTGCGCTGGATGAAGGCGCGGACATCCCTTTGGTGCACAACGAGGCGACGTACCGCGCTCATTGGGATCAGTTACTCGATGCCGTGGTCAGGGCCAGCGGGGAAGTCGACATCGCCTACCAGTATGTATATCACCGTCGTTCTATATGTCTTGCTCACACTGGACATAGAAAGGAGGCTAAATTGCGTTACCCGGAGTACAATAACGCGGGCTGCGCGTGCGAGTCCGACGAATACGAGGTGATGATGTCCGAATTACTCCCCTTCGCGCCTAGGAGCTCTCAGGAGAGGGCCAGATTCAATTACTGGTATCTAGGCTTCTACGATAAGGTTGACCCTGTCGAAGAGCCACTCTCTGGAACCGCGGACGGGATCATCTACCTCAGGATCGCGGATGCATTCGGCTCCCAGGGCATCGCCAGCGAGGTGAATATCTGGCAGCCCAGAACACAACCTGCTATGCCTGAGGTAGAGCCGCCCGTGGCCGACAACGACGTGGATGATCCAGAGTTTCGCCGCTATGCCGACAACGCTTTCAAGTGGGGGAGCCATCGCAAACCGTTTACAGACCAGGAGCGAGCCGCCTATGCGCAGCGAACATCAGTATTTGCGCTGCAGAATGCGGCTGCCCCGCTGCAGACGGGCACAGGTGCCGCTGGCTCTGTCCAAGACATCAGAACAACTTCGCGCACGGGCGTGCAGACCGATTTGTACATCCCTCTGCTCGCCTGTGAGTTCAAGCGCATGCTGAAGGGTTGGACTACGACAATGGCGACCGATCAATGCCGCCTACACATGGTTGCCATCTGCATGTTCATGCGGATGTTCAACCTCACGCGGTTCCCCATATTCAGTCTCGTGACCGACGGGCCCTGTGGCGTCATATCCTGCGCATGGAACGAGCCTGTCGAGGTCGGCGATGGCAAGACATTGGAGGTCAGTGTCATACGTGTGCGTGCGTGCACTGCAACAATGTACTCAACTTCATATCATAGGCGATATTCATTGCGGACCAAGAAGCGGTACAGGTAGATCTTCGAAACCCGCTCGACGCGCTCAATGTCGCCACCTTTATCGCCTACGTCGTGGCAGAGCACGCACCCCGGCTTCGGGCACTTTTCAGAAAGAATGCGGATGATGTCGATCCCTCGTTCAAGAAGTACCTCTTGAAGGAGAATGTGTCTCCGTTCCAGCGCACGCGATGCATGTCCGAAGCCGACAGTCCCTGGAAGAAAGGGGAGTCAAGTTCGACTGAACCGTAACAGTCGTTGCGCGAAGGGCTCTCGGATCTTCTGTACCGTCAATGTCTTTACCGTAGACAAGCCGTTTTGCAGAAAGTTGACCGGGAGAACGTTGCGCGTTCGAGTTACCGAACAAGAGATATCTTGGTGGACTATCTCGCGACAGAGGCCCAGTGCGCGTGATGGCGCGCGTCGCGACAACGTGACTGTGACTGGGACGCGTTGGGGACGGGCGCCTTCCTGTCCGCGACGCGTTCTCTTCTGTCGGACTCGCTGCAGCACATCCCGTCTTCTGCTCGTCGACGCTCGTTGCCCACGTTATCTGCATGCACCACTACCTGCACAATTTTCTGAGAGAAAGAACACGGAACACCCACTCGCGCATACAACCACGCTGTGGCTGCATATATGCTTCTTTGCCGGGTATATCCCTGACATGGAATGCTACACCCGCGACTTGAAGACGAAGGGTGTTACTCTCGAGACAGACTCCTCCCCTGCCACACGCTTGTCCCAACGTCCGTCGCAGCGTCGGGGTGCTGCCTTCGAAGACTTTGGGAGCGCGTTTAGCCGCCGGAGCCCATCCCGTACGTCCCAGACTTCTAGTAGCCGGCGTATGGAGAAGCAGCCGTCATCCAGCAGGAACGAGGTCATCACCGTTGAAGACAGCGTCGACGAGCTTGACTTTTTGTCCTCCTCCTCTCGTCATGGCTCCGAATCACCCGTCAAGCCGAGGAAACAGAAGAAGGCCCTAGCACGCGACCCCCCTCATCCTCCTGCCTCTCTTCCCATAGCTATTGATCTGCATCAAACGTATCCCAACTACAAACCGCCCGATTTCAAGAGGATGAAAATTCCAAAGAAGAGCTCTGTAGCTTCCTCTTCGGGAAGTGTCTCGCAGGCGTCCCAGGACTCTAGGCCCGCTTGTCCTCCTGGTCCGTCGTCTGCTGCGTCTTCCTCCCGCTTCAACCACATAGCGGACGCTCTCAATGCCTGTTATCAGCAAACCGCGCACGGGCAGCAGAATGAGAAAGAGAAGGTGGATGCAAAGACCGCCCAGCCTCTGCGAGAGCGCAGTCCGAACCAAGGCCGGGCGAAGCAGCCGAAGTCGTACCTGCCAGACTGGGATAACAGCGATGAAGAGGACGATCGTGTCAACAAGACTCCTCGTGCTTCTCGACCAGTTCCTCGTCCTCCGTACAAAGGAGCGAACAGCAGGGTTGGCAAGTCCCAGACCGTCGCGGACATGCGGCCCAGCTCCTCCCAAGAGAGGAGTAAAGAAAGCCAGGCAGAGAACCCGCGAGCAATTCCGCGCTCCCTCACTATGCAACACCGTGCGGGATCTACCCTGTCGATTTCAGATGACGATCCTCCGCCTCCCAAGTCAACTAAGACGCGGGACGTGTCCAACAGGTCCAGGTCCAGCGTAGACGTACGAGCGAATGACACCACGGTAGGCAAAGGAAAACAGCGTGCATATGATCCCATCGGCGCACTGTTCGAGGAAACGTCCACGCCCCGACCATCCGCGCCGATAGTGAAGAAAAAGCTCGCCGAGTTTCCTATGCCTTCTCCACTCTCGTCCCCCGCGGCAGCTCGAACGTCCTCTCCCGCTCGCAAGAGCCAATCCAGGAACCGCAGGATGATAGTCTCGTCCGATGACGACCGCAACAGCGATGCAGGTGGACGCTCATTGCGTCCATTCCCGATGGAAACGCAACTTTTGGAAGGCCTCCATCGGGAGTCTCCCAGAAAGCGCACGGCCTTCGGCAGCGAGGCTGAGAATCAAAGCGAAGGGTCTCGTAAGCGACCTCGTCGGCATTCTCGCCACGAGTACGTGTCTCAGTACCCTCTTACTTGAGGTGTATTGATCAGTCTCTTTGGTCTATTAGGGCAGATGACTCCTTGGCATTGGACAGGTCTGATTCGGACCCAGACCTCGATGGGAGTAAGTACCCCTCCCTAGTCTCCTCCAGGCAGTTCCACTGACATGGCCTGTTGCGCGACCAGTGTTCCTTGACCCATCAGTGGACCCTAAGACGTTATGCCCTTGGTGCGACGAGCGGCTCCCTTCCAATCCAACCCCACATCTCGTGTCGCTCATGGCGAGCGCCCGACGACGCTCCTACCCAGATGACCGCCCCTCGAACCCATCAGGATTGCGCGCGCCGCCCGCAGTGTTCGTCAATGTCTGCCAGCGACATCGCTTCGAGCGGGTGTGGATTCCGCGGGCCCGGAGGCGCGGCTGGCCGACGAGCATCGAGTGGAGCAAGCTGCGGGGACGCGTAGAACGCCTGAAGGAGCAGTTGAAAGCTATCGTCGACGATGTCGACGAAGACTTCGCTCCGATGGCGGCAACAAATGAGACGGCTAAGAAGGGGGAGCGACCACGGAAGGATAACGAGTTTTGGCAGGACATCGTGAGGAACGTGCGAGAGCAGGGCTCGCGGCAGACGACAGGCCTACGTGGACAGTTCCTGCATTTCAACAAGACCCAGCCCGGATAGTGCGTACACTCTCAATCTTCACCCGTTCTCCCCCTTGCCGCATACAGCCACATCCCGAGACTACAGCGATTCATAATACTGATAGCGTCCGGCAGCTACGGCGAGCTGGGGTACATGATCATCCACCAGACGCTCTGCGACCTCTTCCCGCCCGCGTCGTTCGACCCTGCCGCGGCGCTCCCGCTCACGCCCTCGGACTTCATCGCGCACGTCCTCGTGCCCGAGGCCGCGCTGAACCTCATCATGGCCGACCTCGGGCTCCCGCGCGCGGACGCGCTCAAGACGCTCCGCGAGAGCGTCGAGTACGGCGTCGCGATGTTCCCCGCGGACGAGGGCGAGGGCGGGAAGAGCGCAGAGGATGGCGACGGCAATCGGTCGGTTCTCACCGCTGGCGAGCGAATCATCATGGAGCGGGCCCGGGCGCGGAGGAAGGTGCTCGAGGAGGAGGAGCGGAGGGAGGAGGAGGAGGAACGGAGGGCGCAGGAGCGGGCACGGCAGTCGGACACAGAGCCCGAGCCCGGTGTCGTTCGCCGTACGGCGCACATGAACGTGGATTCGGATGCGTGGCTGCCCCCGCCCTCGTCGTCGCAGAGCAAGAAGCCAAAACCGCGAGTGATCATGAAGCGCAAGCCCTCAAACGGGCCGGACCAGCACGCCGAGCCTCGCATGACGCGATCCCGGTCGAGGAGTGTACAACCCGAGTCGGACGGCGGCGTGATCGAGCTCAGCAGTGACGGAGGGGGCGAGAGCACTGACGCGTCTCGTCCAGGCGCTGGCAGACGTCGACGCAAACCGCGCGAAGAGCCCAGGCAGGACAAGGGCAAGGCGCACGACGAAACTTCCACGGCGGATGTGGCTACGCCAAAGCCAAAACCCAAGCCTAAGCCAAAGCCCCGCGTTATCGGCGGGAAGTCGTTCAAGGCCTTCGCCTCGCTGTCGGACCTGCACGACGCTCGGGACGATGACGGCGACGGGGGCGTCAAGACCGACGTGGCCTCGTCCGACCCGCCGCTCCCGGACGAGGAACCCTGGCGGTTACCATCTTCGTCTCAGACCGTGCCGTTCCTCTCTGGGGACCACAAGGAGGCGACGCACGTCCGTCGCGGCCGGACGGATAGCGCATTGGACGCGACACCCCGCGCGACGGCCAAGCATGGCAAGACGGCGGACGCGAGCTCCCTGGTCGCGAGCGGATCCAAGCCCGACGCAGCCGGCACGGCTCATAGATTTCCTCTCCAGATGGCAAGGGAGAGACGCCAAGAGCGGTGAGTAGCATTTTTCCACCTGACCATATCTCGGGACACGAGGATGCTTATGACAGAGGTGGGGATGTATAGCGCGGCATCGGGCTCGCAGGCGTCGGCCAAGACGCACGCGGGCACGTCGGACGGATGGCTGCCGAACCTGCGCGCGGGCGGCGGGGACGAGCCGTGCTCGACGGACGACGAGGGCGACTCTGTGCCCTTGGGACGACCGTCGTCGTTGTCCAAGCCACCGTCAAAGACGGGAGCGCTGCGGCGAACGCTCTCTAAGTCGGGGAAGAAGGACGACGAGAATCAGTGGGATTGGCTGCTGAGCGATGGGTCGTCCGCTCCCGGCTCGCGCACCTCTTCGTTCGGGAACTATGCATGAGTTGTAACTGCGCCACTACGTGTATATCACTTGTAATCGTACAATACGCTATATCCCTCTAAGATACCTATCCCAAATGTGATATAATCTTGCCTGGTTGCAACGTCCGGTGCCCGCGCACGGTCGCCCCTGGACTCGATAGCGTTGGTGAACATAGTGCTTTTCGTCGAGCTGGTCACCGCTAGCGATACAGCTTCATACAGGCTACAATGCGGGATGATTACCGATACACTGATTCAGATCTCCTCTATCCTGCAATCCTCATCGTCCGACTCCTCGACCTTCGCCGCGGCCGTGACGTCCTCGCCGTCCTTGGCAGTCTCCGGGCCCTCGTCGCGCTTGAGGAGGTTGACGAGGCGCTCGACGTGCTCCGCGATCTTCTCGACCTCCTCGTTTTCGTGCAGCGCCCGGATGACCTCGTACACGCCGTGCGTGCGGAGGTAGTCCCGGCCCCAGCGCGTCGTGCAGAGCAGGAGCATCGTCTCGACGTGCGTCAGCCGGATGACCGGGTCCGGCTCGCGCTTCTTCGTGGGCGGGAGGAACTGCAGCGCGGCCGGGAGAAGCTCTTGGTCCTACAGTGGTCGATCAGTACATGCTATGTGTAGTTTGGCCAGTGGCAGGATAGAACGGCGAACCTCCAGATCGAACTCTTCGGGGCCGGCGAGAGGCAGCAGGACGTAGGGGAGGATGTCGATGCCTGGTGCAGCCACTGTTGACGGAGGGACGGTGACTTTCTCGCTCTCGCTTGAGAGGAGGGCGCGGTGCGCAGGAGTGTGGAAAGCGCAGTTTCTGCCGCGGTTTGGTCAGGACGTGACAGACGGTAGAAACATAGGTGGACAGCGCCTACTTGATAGTCGACGCGACACCGCCGCGCCGGATCGTGTCCTTGTGCTCAGTGAACGCGAGCAGTTTCGACAACGGGTACTCTAGGTCGCCGTCGTCCCCGAAAGGGTCAGCGGGCCTCGGCGTCAAGAAGAACTCACGACCAGCCGGGGTCGTGGTGAGGTTCGCGAAGACACTCGCTAGGAAGTGCAAGTCTCCCTTGTGCGTCCGCTTGCTGAGATCAGTGACTTCGACCGCCGGTGCTGCCCTCACAAAGGCATCGATCAGGAGGGGCAGAGCGAGGACCTCCTTCGGCTCTCCGGAGGGATAGGGCACTGGTGCGGGACAAGTACCACATCGCGAGTCGACGGGAAACCATTTTATCGGCGAGCTTGGGTCCGGAAGGAGAGATATCTTCAACGAGAGGAGTGCTGTACATGCGCTTGACGCTGCAGTCAAATTTGAGAGCAGCATCGACGCGAGATCGGCAAGGATCGCTTGGGGGTTCTGGGGCGGAGCAATTTGAATACGTCTTTCTCTCTGTATAATTGTGGCAGCCTTACCAGGATGTATGATACAAGGAACTTAAGAAAGGAAGGCTCTGACAATGTCCCGACAAGGAGCGAATTGTCAGATAGATTGACAAGAGCCCGGAATGCATCGTGCGCAGTGGCCTATGGAAAGTCAGCGCGTAGTCAGCCGAATTATCCTGTATTTACCAGTTGGTCTCTGCACAAAATTTTGATATCGCGGATGAGCTCGTTCTCTTGTATTTGCTGAAGACCACCGTTACGTAGCCCGGTGTAAAAGATATCTCGATGAGGCGAGCCCTTGGGCGTCTGACCCAAGAGGTTCGCAAGCGCAATTTGGCGCACTGCTGGGTTCTTGTCTCGCAGAAACTGCACAAGCTACGTATAGCTGTCAGAATTATGTTCCAGGGACTGAAAACCCTGCTCACCTCCTTGAGCTGGGCTGCGTCCGACATTCTTTCTTGCTGAGAGATCAGGTTTCCCACGATGACGAATGGGACTTTGTACCGCGGGCGTCTAGCAGCACTGGTTTACGTAAGAGGCGCGACACGCCCGTGCGGAACCATGTTTGGCGAGCCACACCTCCTCCAAGTTCGTCCACCGCAACTCTCGCTGAGCACCCTAGGACAGCACGCCACTGCTCACGTTTCACGAGTATACGTCAGCATGGCGCTGTACAATACCTCGCGCTTCATTGACGGTCTCCTCAAGACCCACGAGAACTCTCCGCCGTCATTCACAGTGCGGCTATACCGCGAGCACTGGACGCTGAACAACGGCTCCAAGTTCCTGTACAATAACCAGATTGCAGTGCGTACGCATGCGAACCAACGTGGCACAGTTACTGACTATAGCCTACCCCGCGTCTAGTCCCTGCTGGATGATATCCGGACACGACACATACCCGTAGACTTCCTGGAGCTGTTTGATGCAGCGAAGCTACCATTTTACGAAGGTTTGGCGAGATTGCGTCGCGAGGTTGTACAGCTCCTAACCAACTGTTTTAGGATGCTTGATTGTGGAATTGCTGGACTATCGACCTTCCAAGAGTAGCGATCCGGAGCTGGAAGAACCAGAGACAAGTCGTGTCGTCTTGACTCCCAACGACGAGTCAAGATGGACAGACATATGTCTTATGAACCAGAAGATTGGTCTCGCATGGACCGACGCCGACGCCATTGAGCTAGAAGCTCAGCTTCTGGTGAGTAAGGAATAGCATTATCACGCCACTTGGTAGCCACTGGGGCAAGTACGCCCGCTACAAAGACCTCCATCCGTTCTCGGTCAGTCGACATCGCCGTCGATGCATCTGACCGCTTCTCTGACTTATAACATGTCATGCATGTTATATCCACATGGTCTCTTGATACCGATGCTCGCCCGGTGTGATCGCGTACTCTACCACAGCTGCAGTCCTATGTGATGCTAAGTGACCTGTTTGTAGATGACAACCGCGCCCCCATTGTGTTTGGAACCCGACCTGCATTTGACTCGCATTGTCAACGCCACTCAGCGAGCAACAACGCCGCCTGCGCCGCCCTCGTTGAAGCGTAAGGCGTCTGCACTCAATCAGGAAGCAGACGAGGTAGAGAAGGCCCGTCGTGTCAAGATCACTCAGTACATGAACCCCCGACTAAGGACGACCGTACCAACGTAAGTACACTCTTACGTGTATCCGCGCAACGTCGTGTCTCAGGCCACATATGACAGATATCGAATCTTGGATGCCATCCAGAAGGCGAAGCTCGCGAGGGAGCGCGCTCCGCCGCCTGCCGCTCAACCACAGAACAACTATGCCAATCCACCGCCTGCGGCAACTCCCCATCCTCCACCGATTGCGGCTGCGCAGCAAGCACCAGCGCCAACTCCTACACCCGTCCCTGCTGCCGCTCAATATCAGCATCCACCACCCAATGCAGCTTCTCCCGCTGCGTCTGCCGCGGGAACACCTCCGGCGGCGATGCAGGACGCGAAGAAGCAGGTGAAGAGGAGTTCTGTAGCGCCCGGACAGCCGCCGCTGATCCCTCGGACGTCGGCAACACCTGCGCCAACCGCACCGTCAGGCGTCCCTCTACCGATACCTCCGCACATGCAGCAGCACTATCAGGCTCAACTGGCGCAGCGCACGACTACCCCTACCCCCGTGCAGGCCGCTGCTTCGCCGCGCCCTCCCTCTCAGGCGATGACCCACGCGAGCAGTCCTGCAGCGGCCGCCACCCCGGAACAGCGGCCTCCGTCCGTCGTACCGGGTACCCCTTCCCAACAGCCTCCCCGGACACTCCCCACTCAGGCACAGCAGATTGCACATGCCGCCGCTGCCCGCGTCCAGCCCTCCCCTGCGCCCTCACAGCCGCAACAGCAGCAGCAGCCGATGCAGGGCGCCTATCCAGCGCATATGCCCCCGGCATTGGTCCTAGCTCACCAGCAGCAACAACAGCAAATTGCGCGGCGCAAGGCCGCCGCCGCTGCAGTCACCGCTGCGGCGGCCGGGTCGGCGCCGAATGTTGGTGCCGCGGTCCAGGGTGGCCAACAATCGGTGAACTATATGCAGGCGCAAGCCCAGTACCTCGCCTACCAAGCCCAACTCCAGGCGCAAGCTCAGCAACAGCAGCAGCAGCGGATGAACCAGGCCCAAGCGCAAGCGCAGGCGCAGGCGCAGGCACAAGCTCAGGCGCAGGCTCAGGCTCAGGTTCAGGCCGCCTCTCCAGCCGCACGCACGCAGACTCCGGCCGCACAATTGCAGGCAGCGGTGGCGGCGCAAGCCCAGCGGAACAGTCCTATGGTCACAAACAGACCTCTCGCCTCCCGGTCTCCGATGCCCAACGCCGCTCAGCAGCAGCCGTCCGCTCAAGTGGTCCAGGGACAGGCCCAAGTCCAGCCGCAGGCGCACGCGCAGGCTCAGCAGCCACACCCTCAGCAACAGCAACAACAGTCTCAGGCGGCTCAGCAGCAAGCTCAGGCTCAGGTTCAGGCCCAACACCATCCACAGCAGCAACAGCAGCAGCACCCCCAACACCCCCAGCATCCTCAGCACCCCCAGCACATGCAGCAGCAACAGCAGCAGTTCTACGCCCAGTACATGCGACACATTGCGCAAGCGCAGGCGCACGCCCAAGCCCACCCGCAAATGCAACAACACCTCGCCGCCGCGGGCCAGGGCGGGATGCAACAACACCAGGGCCAGCAGCTGCCCCAACAGGCCCAGCACCCGCAGCAACAACAGCAGCAGCAACAACAGCAGCAACAGCAGCAACAGGCGGCGGCAGCAGCAGCGGCGGCGATGCAGAACCCGCAGATGATGGCACAGTACTACAACTACCGCATGCCGGGCATGCCCATGGGCCAGGTGCCCCAGGCGTACTGGCAGCTCGGCGCGGGGCGGGGGATGCCCATGCCGGGCATGCCCGGGGCGCACCCGCAGCAGATGCAGCCGGGCGCGGGGCAGGGCGCGGCGAAGCCCGCGCAGGGCGGGCAGCAGGGCTCGTGAGGGTGAGGCGTGGTGGGATGTCGGGACTCGGGACTCGGGACTTGGGGAAGAAGGTGGGAGTGGGTATGCGTGGTGTATTTCTAGCGGGCGTCTGGAGTGTGTGCCGTATCGTGCTGTGATCATACTGTAGTCTGAGGTACTATGGATCTTGGACGCATCTCACATTCGGGTCGGACGTGAGTTCACTGTCGTACCCGCTAGCACGCCAGTCGTCAAGATGAGGACACCGCTGCATAAGGTTGTACGTGTACGAAACGGCTGTCGGCTCTTCGACGGACGCGTCAACGGATGAGCTCACGCATTCTCGCGGTGGGGAACTCAAGATCCACGGCTCGCACTGCCCCGTCCACAAACAGCTGCCCCGAGCCTCCAGCAGCAGCCACCTTCGGGCTTCGGCGCGCGAAGACTCTACATTACACAGATAAGTAGCCCATGGCAAGCTCAAGCCGTCCGTCGCTGGCAGCCCTCCCCCCCCCGGGCGCGAACTTCGAAGTGCGCGCTGAATGGGCTTGGGAACGCACGGTCAGATTGGGCGAGATTAGGGACGCGCCGCACGTCGTCCAGAACCGCGCGAAGCACGCCCCACCCCCCCGCGCATGTGCACGCGGGAACCGTGGCGGACGCGCGAAGCAGGTCGAGCGTACGTAAATCTTCCCTGGCACGTCGTGGCAGGCGGTCCCAGGCCAGTCACTCGCTGGGCGGTCAGCCGCTACCGGGCGGGCGACGGGCTGCGTCGTACCCGGCCGGGCGCTGGGGGCGTCCTCGGCGTCGAGCGGTGCTATTCTGTGGTGAGCACCCTCCTAGTGACTCATTGCTCACTGGCGATGGTAACCAGCGAACAGAGGAAGATGGGGCCGGGGACAGAGAAACAGAGAAGGAGGATACTCGGATGCTGCTCAGTGTCATCGGCGGTGGGTTCGGGAGGCACTGCAGGCCGCAGAGCACGGCAGATAGCGGTCGTCGAGCCTCGCGCTCTATACGTACGACGGCGCACGGAGCGGTGCGAGCTGCGAGCCTACCTATCGGCGCCGCACGCGTCCGCATGCTCCCATGCATGGGCCGTAGACTGTCCTGGGCCGTCGCTGGATGCTGGATGGACGGACGGATGGTGATCGTCCTGTCCTTGACGCATCACAAGCGTGCAGCCTGAGTGCGCAGGGTCGACGAGAAGAGCCTCTCACTGGCAGGTCGGTGGTCACGAACAGGGCTCCCGCCTCGGTTCGCGTGCGGCCCGGATTGTACAGTATCCATGCATGCTCGACGCCAGATGGAGGGGAATTTGGGAAGTTGGGGGGTCACTGGACGCGTCGATGATCAAGAATTCCGACCGGTCGGGGAAGCACTTCCTCAACCCCAACGACTGACTCCTCGCGCTCGCCTGGGAGTTATGATGTATACTTCCTCCCCGGCCAAGCATCTTGCGGCCAGGGCAACCATTGGACGTTTACTTGAGTCGGGTGAGGCACCCGGGGATTCTGAATATTGGGGCTGACGGTACGATACTGCGCACAGTGACACAGCGGCTAGCACCCAACCGCCTCAAAGGCTCGGATTCGGCGGTCGACCACGCTCGGCCAGGCGGGCTGGGCGAGCTGCCAGGTTTCCGATAGGGAACGAAGAGGCCCGGACTGGTCGTTGATAGTTGATAGTTGAATTAGTTGCATAAATTGATGCGGGCGCAGAGCGCGAGGCCTGCCGTCCGAGCTAGTACATTCGGGGCAACCGACGCCCCCGAGCCCCCGAGCCCGCGGCTAACCGCCAAGTAGCTGGAGCCAAGTACCGCGAAGCAGAGGCGTGTTCAAGGGCGCCATCGAATATTGAATATCGGGGTCGTCCGGGGACCGAGGGCGGGCATAACCAACGAATGCTTGAACGAAGTTGCGGTCTCAGCTCGTGCCAGGCTAAAGGGGATGTCCCACTACTCATTAGCCTAGCCGTCCGGCGGGTCGTTGACGGCGGGTGGCGCACGGCGAGTCGGGACTCGGTGACGCAGCGCATTAACGAGCCGGCGGCTGCGTGCGAGAGAAGGTTGGCCCGGGGGTGGCAGCCGGGCGTGTAACTCTGAAAAAAAAAAAAAAGAAGAAATCGAGTGCGCTCGCTCGCTCGTCGCCGCGCAGCCTGCTGGAGCTAGTCACCACAGTAGCGGCGGCTGACCAAGAACCCGCCCCGTCCGGCGTGCGGCGCGCGGCGTGCACACGACGGCGCGATGACGGGCGGCGGGCGGCGGTTCGCAAAGGGGGCGCGGGGCCTGCTGAAATCGGAGAAGAGGGCGTACGCACATCAGCGGCATCATCATGTATCCAGCGGACAGATTTTACACACGCGGCACGGTAGTAGGGCGGGGCACGTACATACGGGTACGGCGGCACTGGAGCGAGCGGGGTCGGTGTCGGAGGTGCCGGGACGGGGGTTTATGGGATACGGGTAGCGCGAAGGGGGGCTCGGGGCTCGAGGAACGGTCTGGAGAGGGAGTTTGGTCGGAGAAGCGGGCGGTCGCGAGGTACGATACTTAGGTGTTGTACGGATATATGACACAGAGCCAACGAAGGAAAGGTTAAGGAGGCCGAAGCGGAGGGCGCACATGAAGACAGTAGTAACGTAGCCGTAGGAGAACACAGTGAGTAGGTAGCAAGAACGAGCCGAGAAAGAACGAACGGTAAGGGGGATATACAGGTGCGAACACAAGTAGGAGGCACAAACACACGTGGGGTAGGTAGTACTACGGGGTGGTCAAACATGGCGGAAACAAAGGCGGTACTGAGCGCGTGCCGAAAGAGACACAGGGGAGGAAGCATACGAGCGCAGAAAACACTATCAGCGCAACCCGCACCGTCCGACCGTCCGACCGCCTGGCAGAAAGAGACACGGCATCGCGTCGGTCGGGCGGGCACAGCGAGCAGCCTCACGGTCCAAGGCAGAGAGACCTCAATCCCTGCCACCCGAATACCCAACCTCGCTGCGCCGGTCCTGCTGCGAGCCGCCATACGAGTCGTCGTCGTCGCTCCCCCCCTCGCCGCCGCTCGAGCCCCCGCCGTCGTCCCCATGTCCGCCCGCGCCGTTCTGGCCCCCTCCGCCGCCTCCGCCGCCACCGCCGCCGCCGCCCGAGCCCGACGCGCCGCCGGACTTGCCGCCGCTGCCCGAGCCGCCTGCGCCGTTGCGCCCGCGCCCGCCCGAGCCGTCTCGGGTCCGCTTCTTGATCTGTCGCGCGGCGCACACGCCACGCCACGCCATGCCAGAAGCGCGGGGAACGCCGAGCCGAGGAGAACGAGGGCGCGGAGAGGGAGAAGGGTCGACGAGGACGCGGAGCGGAGCGTTCGATAGCACGCGAGGAAGCGGGTGCAGATCGGGAGCGACGATGCACGGCGCACGGCGCACAGGCAGGATAGAAGCGGGCGAGAGCGAGGGCGAGGGCAAGGGGCAAGTGGAAGGACATAAGGGGAAGAGAAACGGGAGCGTCAGCGGCCGCCGCGCGCACGCGGATCCGGGAGGGGGCGACGCACCAGTTTGGCATAGACGAGCCCGCAGGCGTTGCAGAGCGTCCGCGGCCCTGTGCGCACCCGGCAGCGTCAGCGCGGTTCCCGCCTACGCGCGAGGAAGACAGTCGGAGGAAGAGAGCACTGACCCATTGGCCCGCGGCGCCACTCGGGCGTCGACGTCGCGCTGCAGCCGAGACACGTCTGTCCCTCCGTCGACGGCGCGTTCTCACCCTGCAAACGCGCGAGCGTACGAACGCACACATACACAGAGAGAGAGAGGAGAGAGGAGGGGCCTGTGGTCAGAGTTGCGCCGCGCTACCTGGACGGCCGTCACGCACCTGTCTCCCGCCCTTCGCAGGGTCGCCACTGCCGCCCTCGCCAGGCTCGTCCTGCCCGCGCTGCTCCCCTCCGCCCGCGCCTGCGCCCGTGCTCGCGCCGCTCGGTGCCGGTGGGCCCGTAGGCATCGGCGGTCGGGGCGGCTCGGGCCCGGGCCCGACGCGCTTAGCCGCGACGTCGAGCACTTGCGCGCCGTACGACGCCGCCTGGAGCATGCGCTCGATCGTGTCCGCCGCGCCCGCCGTGCTGCGCGGCTGCGTGGACTCGTACGAGAGCGTGTTCGTCGAGTCGATGATGAACTTGTACGTCTCTACGAGCTGCAGAGGACGTCAATCCACGCGAGAACGGGAGAAAAGGGGGGGAATACAAGAATTGATCAAGGACGTACCTTGGTGAAGTCAATCCCAAGGGGAGACGGAGCCATCGGTGGAGGAGCCGCTGCAGGCGGCAGGGGCGGCTGTACCGGCGTCGGGGGCGGGCCAGGAGCCTGACCATGCGCCTGAGGGTGTACATGCGCATGCTGCGGGGGAGGCGGCGGTTGCGCCGGCACGGGGGCAGGCGGGGGAGCCGCTGGAGGCGCGTCGATCTCCCTCGCCCTCCGCACGGCCTGAATAGGCGGCGGGGGAGGCGGGGGCTGCTGGTGTTGATGCTGCTGCTGGTGTTGCTGCTGATGTTGCTGCTGCTGGTGTTGCTGCTGCTGAGACGGCTGGGGCGTCGCCGCGTGCTGCTGCCGAGCGACCATAGGTGGGGGGTGAGCGGGGGGCGGCCTATCGTCCGTCCTGCGCGGCTCCTGCCTGGGGTGCGGCGGAGGCGGCTGCGCATAGCGCCGGTCGTCGTGCGGCACGGTCGGGGACTGTTCAGGCCGCGCAGCGGGTGGGGGCGCGGGGTGGTACGCCGGCTGCTGCTGGCCGGGCGGGGGCGGCCCAGGGGGGTACGGTGCGCCGTGGTGGGACCACTCGCCCGACCATTGTTGCGGCGGGGGCGCGTGGGGGTGCGGCGGCGGGTGCACGGCGTACGCCTGGGGCGGGTAGCCCGCTGCCTGAGGCGGGTACGCCGGCGCGGGTGGGGGCGGGTTGTATTGCGGGGGAGGGGGTGGTGCGTGCTGGACCTGCTGGGGCGGGGGCGGCGGGGGAGAGCGCACGGGCGGGCGGGACGCGCTCTGGGTGTACTGGCCGTTCTCGTACGGCGCCCCAGGCGGGTAGCCCGCGTACGGATAGGGCGGCGGGGGGTGCGGGGGGAACTCTGCGGGGGAGTGGTATAGGTACCGGCCGTCGGTAGCCATCTGGGCGGACGGGGGCAGCGGTTGGCGGCGATAACGGTCTACGTCTGCGGGGTTGGTGCTCTCGTCTGCGCGGTCGAGGGCGAGGGCGTAGCGGAGGGAGGTGTAGGACGTGGGCTTTGAGGGTACGCTGGTACGGCTCGGGCCAGCGGCACTGGCATTTTGGGAGTGAGATTGAGCGGGCGGCGGGGCGTGGTCATGAGAGGCGTTTGCGTATGGCGGCATTAAGAGATCAGTACGGGGTCGTCAACGGCACATGGGGCAGGAGAGAGGAAAAAGGAGCAAGGAAAATGGGGGCGGGGAGAGACAGAGAGAGAGACAGAGAGACGAGCACGGACGCGCGAGACGCGAGACGGCGGGCACCGTCGAGGTGCGGGGAAGGCACTTGGAAGGCAATTGCAAGAAGGGCGGGGGCAGACGCATCCGCATTCGCATCCGCACGCGTGCGCACAGTGCACACGGGCCTCGGGTCTCGGGCTCGGTGCGTGATGGTGCGGCGGCGACGATCGAGAGATCTTGGAACTAGACCGCCACGAGCATCACGCCCCGACGCGGCAGACAATGCCATACACCACTTACCACGGGCGAAACAGGGCTGGCTCGAACACGGAGCGGGAGAGACACCTACGTTCTGCGCCGTCGGCTGCGCTGGTGGTGCACGCGGCGGACAAGCAAGCACTCGGGTCTCGCTGCGGGCGTGTGGGCGGACGGCGGGCGGGGCGGGGGTCCTGGGCGGACGCGGTGCGCGGGGGAGAGCGGGCGGAGGTGCAGAGCTCGGCCGCAGACGCCCACTCGCTCGCTCTTGTTCAAATGGGCGCGTACGCAGACTGAATAAAACAGAACTCTAATCAGCGTTCGCCGCGCCAGTGCGCGCGGTGGGCTGCCCGGGGCGTGCCTCAACTGCTGTCTGCACGGCCGTCCTCGTGGCTGTCTCCGCGTCCGCAGCGAAGGCGGTGGTGCGCGCGGGCGTTGGTGGACTGGGACTTGGTGGGATGGTCCGGAGAGGGAGGCGTGCAGCAGCAGCAGCTGGGGCGCGGGCGGACATTGGACGATGCGAATCGGAGAAGCTGTCAACATAGAACTCGTCTATTCCACGTGATCCCATCATGAAGGCAGCTGCTCTTCGCCCGCGCTGGCCATCTGGAGCCTGCCATCGCTGGGTATGCAGAGCCTGGGAGACCGAGAGAGGCAGCTGCTCGCTGGAAGATGCGCGCGCGCGATCGGCCCAGATGCGCCATCGGTCCCATCGCGCCCTCCCTGCTGTTGCTGCCCAGATGCAATCTCCAGGCACCTCCCCCAGATTCAGTTCCTCTCATCCGATCCCCCCGCCCGCAAATCCCTGGAGGTATGTATGTCTGTTTGCGCGCCGCGCACGGTGCTCAACTTGTATCCATATGCGTCTCTGTATGTATGTACGTGTGCATTGCGGGGGTATGGCGGAGCATGCCTAGGCTGTGTGAGTGCTGTACGTGCGTGTCATCCCTCCATTGGCCTCCCCGACGCCCTCGTCCTCCCATCCTTCTGCCATCCTCCCACTCCGTCACCGGGCACCGTCCACCTCCTTGTGCGCATCCCCGCATCCCTCCCGAGTACATGCCATCGCGCACACCGAGTGCGCGCGCGACAACAACCAAGACCACATCATCACGCGTGTGCCGGCACCCCCCTCCCCCCTCTATCACCTTCCTTCCACTTTGCCGCCTTCCCCGGTGACGACCCCGGTTCCTTTGACGCATGGCTCGCGGGGACGTCCAGCGCCGCGGGCGCGTCCTCGTGCGTTGTCGGCGGCGGCGGGGGAGCAGCAGCAGGCGCGGTAGCGGTAGCAGACGCGACCCCGCTCGCCGCAGCCGCCGCCCGCTCGCGCGCCCGCCTCCTCCGCCGGAGGATCTTCTTCCTGTTCCGCACCGCCCGGTGAAAGCTCTGCTCGTCCCCGTAGAACAGCTGGTACTCGCAGAACGGGCAGATCCACTCCTCCGCCGGGTTCGCGAGCGCCGTCGCCGCCGACGGCTGCGGCGGCGGGGGCGCAGGTGCCTGCGTCGCTTGGTCCGTCGCTGTCCCCGCCCCGGCCGCGCCCGCGGCCTTGGCCTTGCGCGGGCGGCGCGGCGGGATCTCCGCGGAGAGGAAGCGGAGCGGGAGCGGGCTGAGCATGTTCTGCGCGTTCTGCGCCGCCTGCTGCGCGCTCGGCGGGCCCGGGTGCGGCAGGCGCGACGGCACGTAGTTCCGGAGGTGGTGCGGGTTCGACGCGTTCGCGAGCGCGGACCGCTTCTTCTTCTTCCCGCCCTTGCCCTTCGTCGCGCCCGCCGCGCCCGCGCCGCCCGCGCCGCCTGCGCCCGCGTCGCCCGCGCCCTTCCCGGCCGCGCCGGCCTTCGTGCGGTCTGTGCGCTTCGCGGCGGGCCCGCTGAGTGCCGCGGCGGCGGCCTGTTTCGCGGCTTCGGCGGCCTTGGCGGCCTGGCGCGCGAGCTCCTCTTCAAACCGGGCGTGCAGGAGCGCGACCTCCTCCTTCGTGGCGACGAGCCGGTCCGAGGCTTCGCGGTGCACATGAGGATGATTCGGTCAGAGCGTCACGACAGCCGACGGACTGGCACTCACTGGCGCTGTGGAACACGAATGTAAAGTCCGAGCTCGGGACCTTCGGCGGTGCTTTGCTGGTCGGAGGCGTCGCCGGTGGAGGGGCTTTCTTCTTCTTCGGCGACTTGCTTTTCTCGCTTGTTTGTTGTTGGGGGGTATGGTCGTCCGTATGCGCTGAGGATTCGGAAGAGAGCGATTCTCTGTAAGCCTTGAACGCGCGCGCAAGCCTGGCCTCCCGCCTGTGCGAGAGGCGCACCCTCACGGGCGCCCCGCTTCGATAGTCGATACCGGTCTGGATAAACGGGTAGCTCGCCGAAAGGGCCTGGTCGAGTGCGAGCGTGTCCCCTTGTGCAAGTGCACCGAGCACCGCCGCGAGCTGCCGCTTCCGGCTCCTCAGCATCTCCTTGTGCTGAAGCCCCGCAAGCGTCGCGCGCGTGAGTCGGCCCCGTCGTGGTCCACGGCCTTGTAGGAGGTAGGTGAGGAACCCTCCGCCCGTCGTGAGCCCCACGCCGCCCCCGCCACCGGTGCCGCCGCCTCCGCCGGGCACACCTACCGCGACGGCGTCCCCATCGCGGTCACGCCCAGAGGGAATAGCACGGTCTCCGAGGTCGTCTTCCGCCCCGGACCCCGTCGAGCCCCCGTCGTGCCCGTGCGCGGAGCCGGACATGTTCGCGGGTACCTTGCGCTTCTTCGTGTTCCCCGGCTGCTGGAGGTGGTCCACATAGTCGCCCTCGCCGCTCTCGTCGTCGTCCAGCCCGTCCCGGCCGTCCATCCCCCCACCCCCGTCCCCGTCCCCGTCGTATCCATACCCATACCCATACCCGTACCCGCCCCCGTATCCGTACCCCGTCCCGACCCCGGTGCTGAGCGCGGCGAGGGCGCTGCTGAGCCCCAGCGGCGTCGGCGCGCGCTCATCGTCCTCCCCGCCCGCGCCACCGTCCCCGCCAGCTGCGCCAGCGCGCACGCCGATCGGCTTGAAGAGGTCGCGCACGCCGCCGAGGACGGGGCTGTAGTACGCCTGGAGCGTCATCTGCGCCGTGAGCAGGTCGCTCGACGCCGCGGTGGCGTGCGCCGTCGTCCGCTCGTCCTGTTCTCCCAGCTGATGCTGGTGCTGGTGCTGGTGCTCGCCCTCGTCATGCTGCGCCGTCCCAGCTCCGGGCGAGTCTGGCCTGCCGCCGCCGGCGGTGGGATCGAGGTGGTCGTGGTCGTGCGGGGCGGGGTCGGACGTGCGCCGCCGCTTGGGGAGCGGCTTCACGCGGCGGAGGGTCGGGATGTCGGGGACGTCGTACACGGGCGAGGGCGCTCGATACATGCCGCTGTCAGTCTCCGGCCGTGCGTGGCTGCTGTTCCTGTCGGGTCTGTCGGTGTGCGGGCCCGTCTTTGCGTATGCGCCGGGGATGTTGCTCCTGAGCAGATCGGTCGCTCGTGCGAGGGCCGATGGCGGTCGCTCGTGCGGCAGGGGGAGGGGTAGTGGCGTTGCGGTGGTGGGTGTACCTGGTGCTGGTGCGGGTGCGGGTGCGGGTGCTGGGAAGAAGAGCTGGTGGAGGGAGCGAAGCATATCTCACAGTCAGCACTTGTCCTCGCTCGCTGTGCCCTCCGCGCCGGATGGCTGCGATTTCTGGCGATCTCGACGGCTTACGTGGGAGGGGGAGGCAGAGGCCGCAGGGCTCCTTCGCTCTTTGTCGTCCCGGCCGTCGTCGACTCGGACTCGTGGCGTGGCCGGCGTTTGTCCGTCAGGCGGAATTTCGCTGCCTGGAAAGAGTGTGGATGTGTTCGTGTGCGTCTACAGCGCACCGCGTCCGAGTAGCCTGGGTGATGCGTGGAGGAAAAGCAAGCAAGCGAGCACTCGAGCACGAATATCGCAATGTCGACGTCGAGTGCAGCTGGTAAAGCAGGCTCCTTGCGTCTACCTCCCCAGCGATTGATTTCCTCTGCTCAGCCACCGCCATATCCGGCTGATTCCTTCTCGCCCTCCGTCCCTCTTCCACAATCTACAAACACGTATCCGTACCTGACAAATACACAGACTCACCATGTCCTCTTCGAGCTGCTTCCGCACACGGCGCAATTTTTTCCAGACCCATGTATTTACAACGACTTCGAGTGCCTCGACAGGAAAAGATGCTACTACGGTACAGGTGTGCGATGCTCTAACAGATTGTCTCGTGATGCTACTAGGATATAGGTAAATGTCCGACTGCGCGTCGCAATAAGTCAGGGTATCGCGAAACGAAGGAAGACATTAGCTCTGCTCATGTTGACAGGCCCCGTAAAAACCTCTATGGGGAGTGATGCTGCAATAAGGATATGGCGGGTAACGCCTGAGTATTGAAACAGACGGGGTACGGGGATTAGTAGGGCCGTACGATAGACGATGAGCAGATGTGTTGCAACGAGACCGAGAGCGTGAGAGTTGTGAGAGCAGCGCATGGTGGGGATCGAACGGGAATGGCAGTACGCGGAATAGTATGAATCAGGGCTTGAGGCGGAGTCGATGCATGGGTCGGCATAGAACGGGACATAAATCGGACGTCAAGGAGAGGGTGTCGAGAACGCGAAGAGAGCCGTCGGAAGGAGACCGTGGGGCCGCCGAGAGGAGCGCGGTAGCGCGAGGCGTTTACCACCAGCTGCCACCTCCGCCTCCACCGTAGCCGCCGCCGTAGCCTCCACCGCCACCGTACTGGGGACCACCGAAGCTAGGACCTCCACCACGGCCACCGCCATAGCCTCCGCCGCCCTGGCGGAAGTCACGGTTGCCTCCCATGCGACCGCGACCTCCACCGCGACCGCGGCCGCCACGGTATCCGCCGCCACCGAACGAGGACTCGTGAGCAACGGTCTCGAGCCATCCAGGGACGTCCTGGTTGGCCTCGCGCAGGAGCTCAAGGAGGTCGCGAACGATGTTGCGGTTGCCGCGGTTGAAGAAAGCGGTGGCGATACCGACGTTACCGGCACGACCGGTACGACCGATACGGTGGACATAGTCGTCGATATCGGAGGGAAGGTCGTAGTTGATGACATGGGTGACGTTGGGAATATCGAGGCCACGAGCAGCAACGGCGGTGGCGACGAGAATGGGCGTGCGACCAGTCTTGAAGGTCTGCAAAGCCATTTCACGCTCGCGCTGCGTGCGGTCACCGTGGATGGAGGTGGCCGGCATCTGGTTGCCGAGGAGGAAGTCGGAGAGCATGTCGGCCATGCGCTTGGTCTCCACGAAGACGAGGGTGAGGCCGGTGCTGTTCGCCTGGAGGACATCGAGAAGGACAGAGCGCTTGTCGTGGTCTTCGACGTACTCGATCCTCTGAGTGATGTTCTCGGAGGTGGAGCCGACACGACCAACAGAGAGGAAGACGTAATCCTTCATGAAGTCCCTGGCGAGCATCTGGATGTCACGGGGGAAAGTCGCAGAGAACATGAGCGTCTGGCGCTCCTGGACGCCGGGCATGTCTTCGCCTTGCACGATACGACGAATCTGGGGCTCGAAACCCATGTCCAGCATGCGATCAGCCTCATCCAGCACGAGGTACCGCACGTTGGCCAAACTGATGCGCCCGCGCTCAATCAGGTCGACGAGACGGCCCGGGGTAGCGCTGAGAAGGTCGCAACCGCGCTCGATCTGCCGCAGCTGCTGGTTGATATCAGCACCGCCGTACACCACCGCAGGGCGAACCCAAGAGCGGTAGCAGAACTTGCGGGCCTCATCATGGATCTGGCTGACCAGCTCACGGGTCGGAGCGAGGATGAGGGCAGTCGGGTAAGCCTTGCGGCCGCGACTGTAGCCCATGCCCGGGTTCGGGTCCGCGGGAGGCGCGCGAGGGCCGTTCGTGAAAGAAGCAGAAAGGATGGGGAAGAGGAAACCGCCAGTTTTCCCAGAACCCGTCTACAACGAACGTCAGTGAACAACGCCAATGATGTCCTAAATGCAATGCACATACCTGAGCACAAGCCATCAGGTCTCTGCCTGCGGCAACGATCGGAATCGAATACTTTTGAACGGGCGTCGGGGTCGTGTAACGAGCGTAGCCGATGTTCTCGAGGAGCACCGGGTCGAGCGGCGGGTTCGTGAAAGCGGTAACAGGCTCGGGCAC
Organism: Trametes polyzona; assembly: GCA_022606195.1. NCBI lineage: Eukaryota > Fungi > Basidiomycota > Agaricomycetes > Polyporales > Polyporaceae > Trametes > Trametes polyzona. The sequence goes on along the minus strand of JABYQF010000012.1, from coordinate 444,153 downwards.
ACCAGCACCCGTAGCCTCAACGGGGATATCGTCGTACTTTTCGAAGTTGATACCAGTGTGCTGCTTCGAGGGGTCGTTCTCTTCACCGTAGAGCTCCTTTTCGAGACGCATGTTACGACCACCAGGGATGTGCTTGCCGTCTCTCCAGACGCCAAAGCCGAAGGTTTCACGAGGGCCGTCACCGCCTCCGCGGGGTCCGCCATGGAACCCGTTGGACTGCGGGCGATCGCCCCAACCTCCACCACGTCCACCGTGGCCGCTGAAGCTCCGGTTGAAACCGCCGCCCCTGTCACTGTAACCGCCGCGAGACGAAGGAGTGGAAGAGCGGGAGTCGTTCCAGCCGTTCCTATCGGAGCGACGGCGTTAGCGTCTGATTGATACACGTAGCATCGCGCGAAAGCGGTACTCACCCGTTAGTAGGGAGCGGGGGGTTGGAAGCAGCCCGCTGCGAGCTCCTCATATGAGGGGGAACATAGGCCGATTTTGTGCCATTGATACCGAGAGAGGCTGGGGACGAGATAGAACGCGGGTCAGCAAAGACGTGAGACACGCTGGCGGAGGGCACTCACCAAACTGGTTCTCCAATCCGGTACCGTTTACAATTCCATTGGACATATTAAGCGTGGATGAAGGAAAAGAACAGAGTGTATGGGAAGTTGTCGAGATTTTCGTCTATGAGCGTTGAGCTTGGAAACGAGTCGAGATGGTGATGGTCCACCACAAAGGCGAGTGAGAAATTTGCCCCCACCCCCGGAGCTTACAAACGGTGCAGTGGCACCGCTTACGTCAGCGCATACCTCATATGGCTCCCTGCCATGTGCGACGCGCCGAGCGCGCGCGCGACGTGGCACCGCGTAAGCGCCCGCCGGCCCGGGGCGCCGCGGAGGGTATATTGCATAGGCGCTCACAGCACTCCAGGCACCGGGTCGAGTGCACAAGCACTTAGCAGCGAGCATTCACACCCAGTCTCACTCCAGCCACTCTCTCCTCGACCGCCATCTCGCGCAGACATGTCCCACTCCCACTCGCACGCACCCGGCCAGAACCACAACCACAGCCATGGCCCGCAACCGCCCCAGCAGCAGCAGGCCACCATGGTCATGCGCCCACCAGACCCGCTCATGCAGGCCGTCATCGAGGAGAGCTTCCGCCCGGTCGACCTCGCGCTCGGGCAGCCCGAAAACGCCGTCGCGCTCTGCGGCAAGCACAAGCAGGAGAAGTGCGCCGAGTGTGGCATCGACTACCGCTCATTGAACCGTCTCTCGCGTCTCCTCGTCGCGAACCCCAACCTCCGCTGTCCCCCGCCCCCACAGATCGTCTCTCAGAACCTCTCTCAAGCAATCAACAACACAAAGGACGAAGGCAATGTACGTTGGCATATACTTGTATTTAGGTCCGAATTCACCGACGCTCCGCTCCCCAGGCTCTGTTCAAGGGCGGCATGCACGTCCAAGCCATCCAGCGGTATACCATGGCCGCCAGCATCGCCGTCCAGCGCCCACCCTGGGAAGCGCAACAGCTCATGCGCGAAGAGCTCTCCACCATCCTCTCCAACCGCTCCGCCGCCTTCTTCGAGGCCGGGGACTACATCAGCGCGCTGGTCGACGCTGAGACCGTCATCCAGCTCAAGCGGCCGTGGAGCAAGGGCCACTTCCGGAAGGCGCGCGCCCTCATGAAGATCGACCGGTTCCAGGAGGCCAAGGACGCGATTCAGCTCGGCCTTTCGTTCGAGCCCACCAACCAGGTATGTCTACGTTTCATTCCAGGGTGGGCGGTTGTCGGCATAGCCTCGTAAACGCGTCTCCACGGCTTGAACCCGGCCCCGTCCTCTTGAGAGCACACGCTGACGACCTTTATGCTCCCAGGAAATGGTCCAAATGCTCGCCGAGATCGAGTCGCACCTCAACGGGTCAGAGAAGGCCATCGAGAAGGCCTCGTCGCCCGCGCCCCAGCCGATACCCGTGTCCTGATGTATTATTCCCTATGGTATGGTATGGTACTTGTACAGTGTATATCCTCTCCTGTTCGTCTCGCCGCGTGGAACAGCACGGATGGGCCCAGTAATCATTCGTTTCCGAACCTCGTGCACGCTCGCATTGGGAGCTCTCCTGGGGTATTGTGAACAACGTCGCTTGTGTGATTCTGAACATTGTACGTCCTGCAGTACCGCGGCAACTATCGGTCACAGTCGCGAACTCCTGAGGAGACCTCCTTGAGTATCTCAGACGACTCTCTACGGTACATGAACTGAATAGTACAGGCTATACCAACACACGAATGTACAACGAATTAGACAGTCCCACGCGTAGTAGTATGCTAGACAGAACCCCAACGAAGAAACACCCACCCGACGCACCATGCCGTCAATTCCTCAAGACCTCGCGCGGACCTGCAGCCTATCCAAGATCCCATCCACCTCCACACACTCCTCCGGCTCCCTGAACACCCTGATCGGGATGTGCGGCGGGACGTCCACACGCGCCTTCCACACGCGCGCCTGCAGCTCCCACCGCCGCTTCTCCGCGTCCGACACGGGCGACGGCGGCTGCGACCGCGCACCTGCGCTCGTCGGCGTCGGGGGCTGCTCCTCCTGCTGCTTCTGCCGTTGCAAGTGCTGCGTCTGGATCCGCTGGGGCTGCCACCGCCCCGACTGCGGCGTCTGCCCCCACTCGCCGGAGCCGTGTGCCCGCGGGGGCACGCCCATCTCGGGGCTCGCCCCCGGCTCCTCCGTGATCGGCGAGTGCGTACGTGGCGCGGAGCTGAAGTAGTCGTACGGCGGCGCGCCCGTCGACCCCGCCGCACCCGCACTCGCGCCCCCTCGCCCGAGCCCGCCCAAGTCCGGATCGCTCCCGGAGCGCGTCCGCGCGGGGTTGCGTGCCGACCGGGGCGCAGACCCCTCGCTCATCGACGGGGCTGTTGTCTGGATGGGCGTAGGAACGGGCGTCGCGTCCGACATCGACCGAGACGCACCAGGGCCGTACCGCGCGGTGAGCCGCCTGCCTGCTCCCCGCACGCCGCTCCCACCGGCGCTGTCTACAGGTGCGCTTGACGGCATGCCGAGCCCACCCTCGAGAACCCCTCGGTACGCCTCCGCGCCCGTCGGGTCCTCGAGCGGGCGTGCGTCCTCGCCGCGTGCGCTCGCGTCGCGGATGAAGATGCCGACGATCTGGTCCGGGCGTTCGCGCGCGATGTCCGCGTAGAGCTCGAGGTCCTGCTCGCCTGAGTCGCCGACGAGGATGAAGTGGGATTCGGGGAAGTGGTTGAGTACGTCGAGCACCCCGGCGCGTTTGCGCATCGCGGGCGCGGAGAGCAGGCCGTTGAAGAGCGAGCGGCCGCCGTAGGACCGCAGGCGGATGGAGCCCGGAGGTAGGCGGGATATTTGAAGGAACTCGTTCACGACTGGGAGCAGTTCGAACGGGCCGTTGGACTACAAGATTCTGGATGAGCAGAGACTAACTAGTGGGTCGTAGAGGGGACTTACCACGTAGTGGAAACGCACACCGCGTTTCCACATGTTCATGTACCAGTCGCCCATCCCGCGAATGACGCTGTCCCGCAGGTCTTTCACGAACACATTATGGAACACAGCGCGTGCGCCACCAAGGATACCCGAGAGCTTGACCGTGTCGTCAATGTCCGAAATCACGCGCACCGAGGAGTAGGAAAGGGGTATCGCGATGGATGTCGCAGTTGTCACGGGTGCGCGGGAAGGTGCTATATGTCTTGGGGGACCTTGTGGCGTGGTAGGCGTTGCGGGCCCCGAGGATGGCGGCGCAAGAAGCTCTGCGACAACGAACAAATCTTGCTCGAGCTCCGGGCCGCCGAATGCTATATGCAGTGCTGCAGGGTGAACGCACATCTGCTCCCATGGTACAGAGAACTTGATCTGGAACGAGCCGTCAACGGTGGTAACCACTTCGCGAGTGAGTACCGGCTGCTTCTCTGGAGGTATTGAACTTTCCGAGGACGCAGATTCATCTGTAGATGCATCGCCACCATCGTAGAGCGAGGGATCGGCAGCGTACAAGGAAACGCGTACGGTCCGGTTCGAGAGAGCAGAAGACCAGAAGGGATGCAGACGAGCTTCGAGGTTCGCGTGCCACCGATGCAAGTCAGATGAGCCTGAACCTGAACCAGAGCCAGAACCAGAGGGCGTCGCAGAAGCCGGCGGAGACTCCGAGGAAGCCTGCTGAGAATGGCCGTACCGAGAGCTCGAGAAGGACGTCGCAGAGGAAGCCGACAGCGGGTAGGAGGACCCATGGGAATCCGACGAGGACGCCAGGGACGTGGTATCGTGCCCGCTATGCCCGCTGTCGAAGCTCCGTGCGTCGAACTCTAACCGCCGCAACTTGTCGTCAAGCACCTGCATCTCGGACTCGTCCGTCATCTCGTCGGGCGGCGGCGGCAAGTGTGCGTGCGCGAGAAGGTCCTCTGTAGACCGGCTCATGGGCGTCATCGCACCCGCCGCTACGCCCGTGGCGAGCGGCAGCTTGGGGAGCGCAGCATAGCCTAAGGGAGGTAGCGTCAGCGGGAGGGCGGGTAGGCTTGACAAACGCGTACTTTTTGCCAGTCGAAGGAACGTCCGTCCTGCACGCGTATTGAACCCGACTCCGGTGAGCTTGCACGCATACCCCGACACGAACACGTCGACGTCGAAAGGCGTATCTGCGCCACCGTTAGTGCCCCCGTGCTCGGGGAACCGTCGAACGCGCCAACGCTCACCTTCCTGCCCTTCTCTTTGCGGTTCGCGATATCGGCGCGTCGCCCAGCCCGGGAAAAGAGATATCCTGTCTCCGCTCACGTCGTATTGGCTTTGGCTCCCGCGACGGAGCTTCTGGCCGGCCCACTGGCTCCAGGACTGCTTCTTGGGTGTAGCGTCGGAGTCCTGCGAGGAGGATGGAGGGCCCCGCCAAGACGGGTAAGATTGCTTCAGTTCGCGTTGCTGGGCGATATATCCCTTGAAGGAACGTGAAGCGGCGGAAGCGAGAGACCGCCAAGAGGGTGCCATTTCTTCAGACATGGAGGGTGGAAAGAGAGGGCATCAGTCGGTGCACACCAGATGCAGAGGACGATCGGGGGTGGCGGTAGGAGAAAGAGTGCGGAAGAGGTTATGTCGAGGTACTGGAAGGTGACGAGGGGGAGGAGGACATGGTGGAAAGCTGGGAGAGGGAGAACAAGTACTTACCCCGGCCGGGAACGAGAGGGCGGCGGTGTCCTTGCGATCATCCTTCTCAACTGCGCCACCCAAACAGCCGCCCGTGCCTTCCCCCGGCGTGCCTGCTCTCCTTCCTGTCTGGATAGCCCACCCTCTGCCCGCAACCACCACGCCGTAGTCGGACATCCTACGCCGTTCTCGATGCATAGCCTCGTCGTCTGTGCACCCGCCCCATGACCATCCAGCCCGCTGCAACGTGCCCGCGCAGCGCGAACGAAACGGCCACACAGTGTATGTCTGAACTTTGAATTCATACTCGAACATTGCAAATACGTATACACTTCTTCATGATCTCCTTGGTGCCCATGTCCAAAACTCACCGCCCATACTCTCACAAGTCGTCATCCCGCTCGGGACCGCACGAGAAGCGTCTGTCGGGGGAAGATAGAGTTTACAAGTGCTTGATAAGGAACTCGACCGTCGCCTTGAACGCGCCCTCCCTGCCGGCCTTGACCTTCGGGTCGCTCTGCACGCGCCGAACCCATCAGGGACTCGCTCAAGGGACTCAGAAAAACGGGAAGGACATACGATATCACCACGAACAGCGAACCCGTGCGTGCAGCCGGGCCAGTACGTGCGCTCGTAGCCAGGGGCAAACTTGCCCCCGCCGAGGATCTCGTCCGCCTTCGCCTGCGCCTCCTGCGGGAACATCGAGTCGGTCTCGCACGAGTTGATCAGGAGCGGCGCCTTCGAGTCGGACAAGTATTTCTGCGCGCGAGCCGCCGCGGTCAGTACTACCGTCATCACCCGGGCCAGCGCGCACGCACCTCGAGGTCGGCGGGGACCTGGAGAAGGGAGGGGTGCGAGACCGCGACGACGGCGACTTCGTTGTTGAACGCGAGGTCGAACGCGGGGCGCGCGCCAAAGCAGAATCCGATCGCGGCGAACTTGGTTACGCCCTCAGCCTTGAGCGCAGCGATGACCTTGCGGACAATCTCGAGGACGTCCGGGGCGGTGTGCTTGCCGAGCCAGGCCATGAGGTCGAAGTTGCCGCCGGAGAGCGCGTCCGCGGGGAGCGCGTCGCCGTTGAAGAGATCGGGGACGTACACCTTGAAGCCATTGCGCGCGTAGTCGTCCGCGAGCAGCTGTCCAGAGAGTGCGTCAGGACGTGAGCAGGGAGGCGCGTGAATATGTGAATGCGCGCGCGTCGGGAGGCCAAAGGGCGACGGCGGCCCGCGACGCGCAGTGACGTCACCGGGCACTCACGCGGTTGTTCTCGAGCTTGAGACCGAAGACGTCGGTGAGGAAGAGGATCGCCTTGTCCTTGGGGTACTCGCCCGAGGGCGTCGCGACATACGTCTCAATGCCCGCAATCTGGGTCGTCGTGCCTACAAACGAGACGTTGAGTCTCCTTGGGATCGCGGATCCTCCGCAACGCGTTCTTCGGCCGACACGTACCCTCAGGAGTACCCTCATGGCGGACACCTTTATTTCGAGCGCGTCAGATGCGGTCAGGAGGGGCGATCGTCGCCGGACGCGCTCACCGGAAACGCAGTGCTTGCAGAGAGACATGGTGGTGGTAGCGTTAGTCGGTGGAAGAGTGCGAGCGGTGAGAGCGAAAGCGAGAGTGAGTGGGGATGTCGACCGATGGGGTGTGCTGCTGACTACAGAATTCACGAGGGGGTTATATATACCCCCTCTGCCAGGCCCGCGCGCCCTGCTGAGCCCTCCCACCCCGCCATCGATAAGTCTGTGCGCGACGCGCGTCTCCTGCGGAAAGTTCGGTGTGCGGCACCTGCGTTACCGTACGTCTGCTGCGTCAGATTTCCCATGGCCGCGCTCGCACCGTTCAGTAGCACGATGGTGCGTTCGCACTCCGCCCCTCCCAGCTGACCTGCCGAGCAGACGCGCAAGCACCTAACCCGATAGGAACGGCAGGGTGATAGAGAGGATTTGTTCACGTAGGATATCGCAGTCGATGTTCAATGTACAGATACCTTCAGAGTAGCCAGCCGCGAATCACGGATGCACGAATGCTCATCCATACACAGGATTGCTTCCGCGAGGCTTGGACATATTCACATTACCTTGCATTTCGGACTTACCGTCCGACAGTCAAGACGAACACTAATCACGAAGACCCCAAGTCTGATCTCGCATCCAGGAGTTCTCGCTGTTTCACGCGCTCACCGGGAACAGTTCAAGCTCACCTAGAGTATACGGCATTGTTTCGCACCGCGAAGTCGAGGAAGCGGGAAGGATGCATCGGAGACCTGTTGCTAGAACACCAAGCGCGATCTAGGGTCGACCAGCTCACCCCGTTCATATACAGAGCCTTCCCATTGACACGTGGGCTATGTCCGAGCACGTCGCCATCTCATCCTACGTTAGCAGCAAAGCAGCGCCGGGTATGGATATTGGAACTCAAAGCTCACCCTCTCCATCGCCCGTATGCTCCTCGAGGCACCCATCGGGGTAAATATGAGTGCTTCAGCCTAAACATCGCCCAGAGGTCACAGAAGAGCCTCCGAGTGCAGGTGACAGAATTGGCAGAGAGCGTCGAGACCGATGCGCCGCCGCAGCGGATAGATAGAGCGAACATTGAAAGCTGTGAAGGTATCCTACATCTATACAGGCAAGCGTCAGCTGCCCAGCGACGAGCTCTGCGAAAGCGGAAGACGCACGGTATACACGAGACATCGAGGGTGTCCATAGGATGCGTCGGGACCTGCGGGCTATGCCTTCCCAGCAAGCGTACCCGCAGCTGCTCTTCGTCTCTTGTTCCCCCTTCTGATTTCGCCCAGGTCGGCCTCGTACTCCACATCCTTCAACGGGTGGAACACGTTCAAGCTCTTGCCCAGTGTGCCGGGCGCCTGCGCCTCCCTTCCATTACCTTTCGCGCGTCGCCTGCCGTTCCCGGGCCCGCTCGCAGCACCGTACCCGTAACTCTGCCCGCCACCGGAGTGCGCGGATATCAGGGGCAGCGGGAACGGCGAAGGCAACTCGTCTACGCTGAGCGAGTGCGGGTTCAGGAGCGGCCCAGAGGTCACCGGGCCTGAGCTTATGGACGCGATCGCCCCGTTACTCAAGCCCGGGTGGCCTCCTGGAACAGGCGTCGGAGGCGGCGAAGTGCCCCCGCCCATCTTGTTGCGCAATTTGCGGGTAATGTGTGGTCGGGACTGCGAGTCCATGCCGCCGTCTGCACAAAAAGGCGCGCGGCCGATCAGCTTAAGCTCTCATGACGCGGAGACGCCCGATGCGCAAGCGGCCCCGCGTCGGCAAATGTGCAGCGTGGACTTACCGACGACGGTGCCCTCGCCCTCCTTCTCTTCGCGCGCCCGGCGGCGGCGTTCTTCGATGCCCTCGAGCATGCGCTCCCGGATACGCTCGCGGCCGCGGCGCCACTCTTCCTCGACGCGCTCGCGCTCCTCGTCGTACGCGGTCTGCACCGCTTGCAGGGCGTGCCGTTTCTGGAACGCGATCGAGGAGAGGAGCGCGCCGCGTTCTAGTGAGAGGGGGTATAGCCGGAGGTTGTACGCTGGAAGTGTTTCTGGTCGTGTCGAGAGCTGGATGGAGATGCTGTGGAGGTCCGAGATCGTCTCCGCGTAATGGCGGCCGATACTGGGACATATGCGCGCGGGCGTGAGCACCGAACGGGACGGGTAGGGTAATCGAACACACTCTTCTCGTCTATCCTGCATTTCCTTGCCGATCTTGCCTATGACCTCTTTCCGCCTCTTGTCTCTCTTGGCCTCTTCGCCCTGGGGGCCTGCGACTAGTGTCCGTTGGGAACTGTGCGCGATCGAGGAGGTATGTTCTCACCGTGTGGTCTCGAGCTCGGCCCTGCGAGAGCCTCGTAGTGTATGGTGTTGACGGAGGTGAGTTCGCCAGCAGCCCCTGCGCGGACTTTGTGCGTGGACGAGTGGGAGACGGCGAAGACTCCTGGCTGTGGTGGCATCTGTGGATGCAAGTGCTGGCTAGATGTATGTAGAGCTGTAGGTCGAGCTGTGATGGGCTTCTGGCTGGCGGAGAGTGGATAGTGTGAGATGCAGGCGACTGGATAGCGGCGCGGGGTGTGTGGGGGCGGGAAGAAGGCGCACTCAAAATGCAACCGAGAGCCTGAGCCCACAGGCCTCTCCGGCGCCTAACCCTTGCGCGTTCCCCGCTGAAGTTCATGAGACCCTGCACGTACACCCCACTGCCAGACCTGAGGCCTGAGGCCTGAGCCGCCCTATAGCATATGTTACCCCGAGTGTCGCTAACCCGTGTTCCTAGCTCTCGACGCGATGCCACTGACGAACATGTGAGGCCCAGGCCCGGTGACATATGCATCGCGGCCTGGGGCACATTTCGCACGCCGAGATGATCACAATGAAACCAGAGAGCTGCTTCCTAGGATTGAGCACACGTCCGAATTGAATCTGCCAGCCCATACTGACTATTGTCGCCGCAGTGTCGTTCACGCTGAACCCAGGAGCAGTGAGCGGTAGTCGGTACACGTGACCTTGGCCAAGCGCTCGCCCCTATCGTGCCCGTAATCGCACCAAACGACTTGCAAGTTGCCACAATAGACACAGAGGATCTGCTCACGACCCGCCATTCCCCTGGCTCCAAGCAACCACCTCTCTCGTTGGCTTGTGAATCAACTGTGATGTCCTCGAAATCGTCGGCCATACCACTGTCCGTCCAGCGGCTCATCGATATGGTGCCTACGACTCTGCCAGAGTCCATAAAAAACCAGGTGACTTAAGACCAATCTTGCTCCATTGTGCCACTAACATGAGGACTAGACCTCGTCGATGTTCTGTAACGACGTGTGGAAGCTCTATGTTGAATTTTGCCGCGCCGCCGATGCTGCCACATTCCAGCCCGACGCTAGCTTCCGCGATGACGAGCTCGAATATGTACAGGACTTGCTCGTGACTGTGCTTCACCAAGTGGCCCTTCTGAAAGACTGGGTCCCCAATGAAGAACAGCCGCGCATCGTCTTGTCGGAAGTTGTGACCTTATTGCTGGTGTTATTGCGGCGCGCATTCTCTGAATACGAGATACAGTGAGTCTCCTACTTGTGCGCTTCAAACGTCCTGAACACGACTGTTATAGCACGTCCGCTCTTTTCGCAGTTGCAAGGCAGCCACAGGCAGGGCGAAAACCGCCCGTACCTCGCCTTTACAGGACCGCCGAGATCATCGTCCGCCCGGTCACGAACCAGGCCATCTCGGAGTCCAGCTCACGCTCTGCATCCCCATTGGAATCCATCGTGGAATCCAACACAGCGGAAGAAGCTTACATCGACAAAGCCGCAGCGGATACCGCTTCGGTACATCAGCTTCACCATACCTTGGATATATTGGCTGACGACTACCCTAGGATGACACGTCTGAAGATCGTGCAACGAGCTCAGAAGACGATGTCTCTGACGACGAGAGCTTGGATTCAAGCGACAGCCCGCCGAACGTTGTCCGTTGCCTGCGTAGAACTGTCGGAACCCCGCATCAGCTGCTGCATGCAGACGACCTGGAACCCCAGCAGCCCATCGTCGCGTGTGTAGCCCACGTGGACACCATCGCTCATCTCATGACCAGCGCGCTCTTGCACCGGCTTGCTATGGGCGTGGCAGGCCCATTGTTTGGCCTCTCATTCGACAAATTCCGTCCGACTGTCCAGATCCACGTCGCTTGGCTCGACGAAGTGATAGAGGAGGGCAACGACTTAGTGAGTGGAGGTTTTCAGCATATACATATCATCTAATTGTCCCACATATATAGCCGTTGGTTCACTCGCTACCCGAGGGCTGCATTCCACCGCTAGATCTCAGGGAGCCGCTGAGCGCCGTACGCTTGGCCCTTTTCATTCGGCGACTTGCAGATCAAGAACGGGATCGCGGGACCTTTTGTGAGGAGCAAGGGCGTCCCTTACCATGGAGGGCGGACCGCGAGGAAGACTCCATGCCGTCCCACGCTGATTATTCCCGCGCTGATTGTATCTCCATGTGGGCTGCACATGTATATCACGAGCTATCGGAATGGTGAGGCTCTGCGTCCCTCTCCCCATCCTTTTGCCCACCACTGACATTGCCCCGTCTTCCAGCCCCGACGACGACGACGATACAATGGCACCCAAGTGAGCGCTTCAACCAATACGTTGCCCTTGAGTGCTCTAACACGTGCTACAGGAAGCAAGGCACGAAGAAGAAGCGTATAGACACTGCGATGCCCTCCAACAAGTCCACACCGGCCAAGGGAGCAGGCAGTAGTAAGGATAGCCAATCTTCGGTGCAGGACGTGTCGTCCCCGGAGCAGAGCACGCTTGATCACTCTACATCGGCCAAGGCAGGCGAAACCGACGACTCGTGAGTGCCGCCACTTTCGCAGGATGTGTTCATAATCTGATGACAAGTCAGATCGCAAGTTGACGATCGGTCTGAAAACGTTCATGTTGGAGAGACGCCTGTTCCTAGCGACACACCCGCACCGGGGGGACCCGACCGCGATGACAGCAAGAGGTAAGCGACATGTGTGCGCCCCACCCGCTTTTGACTTATTCGCGCATCCTGCATCATCAGTCACATGAGCTCCTCTACGTATGTGCATGTATCCATCTATCGTGGTCGGCTTCCCTGATCAGCGATCCGCTCATAGATTCGTCGGGAAGGAGACAAGTTCCGGCATGTTGCATACGCAGCGATACTTCGCCACCCGTGGTGTTGTATTCTGTTCCGCGCGCGAGGGCGGCTTCATACCTGACGGTAGAGCACGTCCCGTGCAGTACATGCTTGCTACGGTACCAGTCTGGTTCAGGGTGCAAGCTCAGGTACGTGAGCATTGGAGTGTTCTGCGTCGTCCGCTTACGTCTGTGCACTAGACGATCCGCAAAGATCTATGCACAGAGAGCGACAAGATTTACCAGGAGCTGCTAGCCGCACATGCGCAGCAAGCAGACACCTTCATTGGACCCATGACACCCCGTGTCGAAGCAGTCGTTCGCGCCTCTCTGTGCCCGCTCCTCCGCATAATCAGCACGCTTCGTGCGCTCGATGGAGGCCCCAACGCCCCTCTAGTGCACAACGAGGCGACGTACCGCGCTCAATGGGATCAGTTACTCGATGTCGTGGTCAGGGCTAGCGGGGAAGTCGACATCGCCTACCAGTATGTATATTTCCGTCGTTCTATACGTCTTGCTCACACTGGACATAGAAAGGAGGCTAAATTGCGTTACCCGGAATACAACAACGCAGGCTGCGCGTGCCAGTCCGACGAATACGAGGTGATGATGTCCAAACTACTCCCCTTCGCGCCTAGGAGCTCTCAGGAGAGGGCCAGATTCAATTACTGGTATCTAGGCTTTCACGAAAAGGTTGACCCTGTCGAAGAGCCACTCTCTGGAACCGCGGACGGGATCATCTACCTCAGGATCGCGGATGCATTCGGCTCCCAGGGCATCGCCAACGAGGTGAATATCTGGCAGCCCGAAACACGACGTGCTACGCCGGAGTCAGAGACTTTCACGGCCGACGACGACGATGGCTCGGCCTTCCGCCAATACGCTCACAATGCTTTCAGATGGGGCAGACAGCGCAAATTGTTTTCAGCCCAGGAGCAAGAAGCCTATGCGCAGCAGATGTCGTTGGGCGGGCCGCCAGATGCCTATTCACTCCGCACCGTGGATCACACTGCCTCGCCGCAGGTAGGCGCGAGTACTACCGATATTCATGGAATGCGACAACCTCCTGCCCCATCCACAACGTCGCGGCCAGCGATCAAGAACTGCTTGTATATCCCTCTCGTCGCCTGCGAATTCAAGCGCTTACTGAAGGGCTGGACCGCCGCGAAGGCGACAGATCAAGAACGCCTCTACCTCACCGCCATCTGCACGTTCATGCGGATGTTCAATATCACACGGTTCCCCATCTTCGGCATCATTACTACTGGCCCACACGGCGTGATCTCCTGCGCATGGAGCGAACCCGTCGATGTCAGCGACGACAAGAAAATGGAGGTCAGTGTCCTACACTCACACTGCAACACGATACTGAGCCAGGAGATGCGTAGGCTGTCTTCATCGCAGACCAAGAGGCTGTGCAAGTGGATCTCCGCGAGCCCATCGACGCGCTCAACGTTGCAACCTTCGTCGCATATATTGCTCTTGAGCACGGCCCTCGACTCCGAGAGCTTTTCAGCCGCAGCGTGGATGGTGTCGATCAATCGCTCAAGAGGTACCTTCTCAAGGAGCAAGTGTCACCGTTTGAGCAGGCCCGTTGCAAAACCATGAAAGACGGTCAATCCTGGCACAAACCGCGTTCTCAAAAGGGTATAGACAAAGGTACTGGGGCGGGGCGCACTGGGAAGAAGTCTAGTAAGGCTAGTGTGGGCAAGCCTCCCGATCTGCCGCCGATCACCGAAGAGCATCCGTAAACCTAGTCTCTTTGTAGCATCGTGTCGTTTGTAGCAAAGCAGTTTGTACAATGTATGGGTATCTGATATGACCCCTCCCCCTACATAGTATGCTTGAGCTTTGCTTTCATTTCTCAGGGCTTGTCATTGGGTAGAGTATGTCCCCATACAGCACGACAACTGTGATAAGGACATCTGATGTGCTGCAGACAGGCAGGCCAGGGACTCCCTCTGACAGCAGTTCCTTTGGCAGTGACTACTGTGGCAGTCCCCTCCATGTCCTCTTCTCATTGATGCTTGTCATACACGATGTCTGAACACACCATTTGCTGAATCTAGACACGTGTCGTGTCGCGTTATGCCGTGATGTATGCTTCGAAATTACTACTAGTAGGAATTACACTCGCCACTCGAGACTTGAGCTGGGTCCTAAGCCTGTCAACATCACTTGGTAGCAATTTGAATCCGCCGTCTTCATTCACGCACGACATGATACACATGTTGCTACACGATAGGGAGGGAATCCAGAGTGACTAGAAGGATGGGACTCCTCGACACAGTCCATCGCAATTCAGGTTGATTCGAAGGTGGGGAACTCTCCGATGCGCAGTTTAGTAGCCTGAGGTAAGACGTTCTTCAGATCCCGGCTTGCGGAGGATGATCGCACTGGTACTCACCCCGAAAGGCCATAGAGTGATGTTAGTCGTAGGTCCCTTGCACGCGGGGTTCGTCGGCGGCGCAGCCGCGAATGTGTCTCCGGCGACGGCCCAGTCAATCTGGCACGCCGTCGCGGTGATCGTAAACGGCGGCTGCCCAGCGTCGAACACCGGCGACGGCGGCTTGCCACCCTTCGGCGCCTCACCATGGAAAGTGAGCGTGGCGGGGTCGATGGCGTACTGCCACGCGCCGGTCGCGTCGAACTCGAGGTCGACCGCGAGCGGCTGCTGCGCGTTGCGTGCCAGGACCTTCGAGCTCCGCGCGATGTCGAACGCGTAGTGCAAGGGCCCGCGGTGCACCGCGACAGAACCGTGTGGGCGAGACTCTGCCGCAGGGAAACCCGGGTGTTAGATGTCTCGTACAGCCGCGCGCCGCCGCGTCGCGGACTGGCGCAGATATGCCGCGCTACGCACCGACAGTGATATCGGATGGTAGGTACAGCTCGATCTTCGTGGTCCCGGGCTTGACGGAGACGGCGTGGAGACCGTTGGACGGCGAGACGGGGCGCGCTGCGCCTCCGTTGATCGCGATGGTCCCGCCTTTGACCCAGCTGGGGATGCGGATCTGGTACGTGAACGCCTTCTCCGCCCTGATTGTCGTGCTGAGGGTGTCCCCGAACGGGTAGAGCGTATCCACCGCAACGGAGACTTTGTTATCTGCGAAACATCGGCGGAACAGGTTTGGGTATCAGCGTCATGAAGGATTCGACTCGGAACACGTCTGAGCCTAGCACTGAGCAGCGCATGCGAGCTGCGCACTGACCGTTGGCAAGGGTCGTGTCCACGCTAAACGGACCAAGATAGACGTGGACCAGGGACTTCTGGTCCGGAGTGGTGACGAACGCGTTGCTGATGAACTTCGGCCAGCCTTGTGGGTGGTTCACTGTGCAGCATCTGACATCGGCAGGGTGAACGTTCGAGACTCCCCCGCCAATGAATCCAAGCCTATGATCACTCACGGATAGTTCGGCTCGAGACCGAAAACGTTAGAATACGGTCTATCGTCGGCACCCGCTAAGCGTCCACACGATGCAGTGCATTGGTCGAGTCAAACTCACCCATCATTCGGGAATGGGTTACTATCGCGTACGTCAGTATTCGTCTAGCGGGCACATGGAGTACGCGCGTACGGATTCATGTTCTTCGCCGCGATCTGGTTCTGCTGCTGAAGGTATTGCCGGGACCACATGTCTGAACCTCCGTGAGCATATCTGGTGATGCAAGACGGCGAGTGCGAGCCTCCTACCTCCGGTAAGAGTAGCCGGAAGAGCATTGTACGTGATTCGTTCAACCTAGACAGGCGCAAGGTTCAGTTTAGGCTCAAAATAGACGGCCGGCACGGCGAGACGTACTCGATCTGCGAACTTCGGATCGCCGATGACTTGGTACAAGAAGGACCCACTAGCACAAATTCAGTATACGCGCGGCATTTGGCCGGAACGTACGTACGAGAACATCGTTTCCTACGCATGCGACGGAACACGCGCATCAACCGCTGAACGTCCGTGATTTGAATGGAAGACTTGTCCGACGTACCACCACTAGACAAAGCTCCGTGCTTGACGGCGCAGGACAAGGTTTGAGCCCCCAATTCAGACGGCTGTGCGAGAATAGGAGGCGTACCCTCTAACGGCCTCTAAGCCCGCGAGATACTCGTCTGCAGCATAGATACCCGAGGGCCGCCCGTGGTACTGGAAGAGAAGGTCCCAGCCTTTACTCGCTGCATCGAGGTCTGGGGCAGATCGCAGCTTCAGGATCGTCCGACGAGCCCGGTCGGGATATCTTACCGGACTGGTTGTGGGTGAAACGGTAGGTTGCCGGGAGTGCCTTGAGACCCTCCGCCATGTTGACGCCGTGCCAGGTCAGCACGGGGAATGGGTTCCGGAGGGTCTCGACGGCAACCTTTGGGAAGTACTGGTCCACGGGATGTCAGATTTAGTACAAGATGGGAATGACCATATCGAGCAGGAACCACTCACTTGCTCGTTGAAGACGTCCTCCCAAGGGTCACCGGTGTACTTCAGCATCTTCATCGTATCGATCAAGAGGTCCTCTTTCTCATCCGGGTGGAAGTCGTACAACCTAAAGCCTCGCGCACCTGAGCCCTCCCGTCCTACCATCTCGGTTTCACGTGGTACGTACCACTGCAGGGTCATGACGAAGTCCTCCCAGCGTGTGGCCGCCCAATCATCGACGCCCTCGCCGCCGTTGTGCAGCATCTTATTCGCGAGCGCGACGAACCTGTGCAGAGCAGGGACGACTCTATCGGCGAGCGCGGGGTTCGCTTCAACCATCTGTATAGCGCCAAAGAAGAACGGGTATCTGCGCCAGTACGTCAGTCCAATTCGCCCCAGCTGGCGAGCAAAGACCTACACGTACCTGCCCCATAGGTAGCGCGGCTTCGTTGTGTTGACCTCGGGACCGAGCCACCCGGTCGAATCCTGGTGATCGAGAACGTAGTCGAGGAACTGCTGCACTTGAGACTTTATCGTAGGGTCGTCCAGGAGGATGCCATTTGGAACCATGCCGTTCTAGAGTATTGTCATTGTAAGCATATCCGCCTGTAATTTTGTCGTTGCGTGCCAACCACTCACAAACCAGTAACTCCCCGCTGTGTACGCGCCCGGTCAGTCAAGCCTAGTGGGTGCATGTGCCATCGCGCTTACCTTCTTCAAGGTTTGAGTAGTAAGAGTTGCCGCCTATCCAGTCAGACTGCGAAACGCTGCAGACGTACATAAGTGAGCGACACATCCCTCCGCAGACATACGTGCACTCACTAGTCGTAGAATTCATGTTCATGGCCGGCCAGGCCGTTCGTCTGCACAACGAGCTGAACACATACCGTCAGGCGATGCTCAGGTAGATAGCACGAAGTAAACTCAACATACCTGGTCGTGGAGCCACCCCGCGGGTTTGACTTTTCCCAGTGGGATGTTCAGGAACTTCTTAGGCGCAACTGCAAGCCAAGATCCTCCGTCAGCACGACGACACGTCTGGACCCTCCGCAGGAGACGCTCACGGCCAGAGGGAGCTTGGTCGCTCGCGAGTCCACGCGCAGCAAAGGAAGCAATCAGGGAAACCAGCAGACTCCAGATCATCGTGAACGTGCCGTCCGAGTTCGAGGCTACTACTCCTGCCGCCTCCCCCAGCACCCTCGCCTGAGGCATTATATACCGCGGATCCCCGTGGATCCCAACACAAAGAGCCTCGAGGTCGGCTCCGTGCCGTTCAGGTGCGCCACCGCGTGATGCGATAGGCAGAAGCAAGGGGGAGCGGGCGACTCAAGTGACTCCCGTATACAGTCGCCCGTATCAAAGTTGGCTTCGGACTTCGCGCAGGGGGCGAGGTGCGGCGAGACGGAGTATCCGCCCTATCGTACCCGCACGGTAGGTTCTATCCGTGCGGCCGTATGGCAAACCAGCAGGCGAGGGCACCGCGGTGCGTGAGGACGTCTGCTGATCGACACACTTTCCCCGCGCGCGGTGGGGAGCACAAGGGCGCCGTGTGGACGCGGGTCTGTAGCGGTCTAGGGTGAGCCGGTGGTCGGTAGAGAAGGCGAAGGGCTGACCGGCATGACATCAAGGCGTCCTATGCCCCGTATGAGAAGTTGCGGGGTCTGTTCGACAGCGGGCCGCGCATACAGTCACACTACCCTAGCGCGGCCCGTTGCTTGCTTCGTCAGGTCCGTCGTATCTTGCGGTATACTTTTAAATTGTACTCGTAGGGTACACACATGGACATCAAGTGTAAGCATCGTATACACTAGGAGAAAGAGACCCAGGTCGCTGCGATGTGATCTTGGCGGTGGAACGAGTGCAAGTCGAGGAGGCGACGGCGCTTCGCACGCCCTCGCGGCCTTCGATTGTCAAGCATCATCAGCCTTGGCATCCGAGCATAGTCCACCATAATGGTGACACGAGAGACAACATGCATATCACATCTATGATCTGGTATACCGACATCTGTACATCAACCCCGCCAGGAGCACAATCGTCACCAAACAACCCAGTCGAAGAACTTGCCCCAGGCTCCCCTCAAGAACTCCGCGGGAAGCCCGAGCCCGAGCGGGTATCTCGCCTCGTGTACATTACATGCAGACACTACCCATTACATATCCTATCGTAGTCAGAGCCGTCACAAAGCGTAAGAGGAGCGTAGCGTCCGAGGGTCGCGCGCGCTGGAGCCGAGGACATGGCCGTGTCAGTCCTAGCCTACTGGCGTGCATCATCATTTCAGGAGGTTCTCTTCCCATTTCCGCAGACATGACTCGTCGCGGTAGTCTACCGAGGGTCATCAACATCGCATCATATGCAGCATGAGTGGTCGAACAGGGCTCACCGTAGCTGCCGTTGGGGTCGCACACGCACTCCAACGCTTGCCGTACGGACGGGTCGCGTGGGCAGTGCTGCAGAGGGTAGTGGAGGTACCCGATGTCGTCAAAGAAGTGGATCTGATTCCTCTCCGCAAAGAGAGCCGCGCCGATACTGTGGACGGGCGCGTCGCCCCAACGCTGCAATAGGTGACAGTTGTTATAGATGTGGATAGAGGCGGTTGCAGTGCAGCAACGCACCTCGTAGTAGAAGCCGCCTTTGGATTCTAGGTGCTCGAAGAACTTGCTGTATGCCTCGCCCCTCCAAAACTCCATGTCCGCGATCTCGAAGTTGCTCCAGACTAGAACGTGCGAGATGGTCAACCGTAGCGACCGGAGGGAAAGGACATCAGGGCTTATTACGCACAATGACACCGGTTGTAGGTCTTCCCGCCATCGTCGGACAAGTAGTCCATCGAATTGTGGGGGGCGAGGTACTGGGGGTGTTTGGTGATAAACTCTGGCGACTCTCCGGTGAGCGTTTTCCTGACGTAGCGCCGCTCGCAAGCCACTCACCCGTCACGGTATCCCATAGCGTGGGGATCGTCAACGGCCACTCAAGCGGTGTGATCGTGAAACCTGACGGAGCGGCAGGTTTTGTGAGTACGCGCCCTGTGTGCATGCCACTCGTGGATACACACCGTAGACCTTCTTGGTATCCTCCATGAGGAGGAAGGGGTCATAGTTAATGTTGCAAGGGAAGTGGACGTCAGGTCTGCGAATGATGTCAGCGCCGCGAACGCGCCGAACCTACATCGCCTGCAACGTACTCAACGCGCCAATACCACTTGTACGGCAGAACCATTGGGTGCCTGTAGAAAAACTGCAGGCTGTGAGTGGGCGAATAAACCTCGCACGTACAATGCCTACCCCAGAGTTGAACCTGCACATGTTGCGATATCTACATGAAGTGATTCAGTGTCATGTCGAGCGGGAAGGGAAGTGGGACGTAAGCGCACGCGAGACTGCCTATCGCCGCAAAAGGGCTCAGTAAGCCGATAAGTTCGCCGCAGCCGAATGAGCGCCTTACCGCCGTAGGGAACGCCATCCTTGTCCGCTTGCGCCCGATTCTTGGACGCGATGTCCTCGTCGATCCAGTCTGGTTGGTACCAATGCTCTGGCGGAATCAACCCGAACTGGGGTGTGCCCGAGGTCACGGCGCTAACCTTCCTGCAGGATTGTCAGCAAGGGACTGCGACCACATTTTTCGAGACAACGCGCACTCCTTGAACTCGTCGGAGAAGGGGACCTCGTTCAAGAAGAGCCAAGGGTACTGGAACCGTTTGTTGAAACGGCTCTCGAGCTCCTTGATGCTGGACACCGCGCCCTCGACGTCGGAGTTGCGGGCGAGCATGAGTAGGACGGCGTTCGCTCGTCTTGTGCTATTTGACGGGTATTTCGCCTCTATTTCGTGCAGCAGGGCTTCTGGCGAAGGCGGGCCCCATCCGAACTGTTCCTTGATGCGTGCGACCGACGCAAAGTCTGCATACTCTGGCCTAGTGTAGAACAGCACGGAGTGAATGGACACCTAGGAAGATGACCAGGCCAAGTTTAGCCTAGTTACGAGTGGAATACTTGGCACTGCATGGTGTTCATTGAGACACTCACGATGACTGTGGTGATGACCGCCAGCCAGAAGACTGAGCGGTTGGATGCACATACGCGCCGTCTTGGAAAGGCTGAGAGGTATGGCATGTCCGGAAACACGATCGGGTGGCAGAACGGAGGCAAGGAACGCAAAAGCGTCCGCCTGCGCTTGACAGCAGGCAAAGTTCGTGCTCAGTTGGCACAGCCCGTGGGCGTCCTTCCTCTCGAGCGTCAGGTGACAGAGCATTCCTTCGGGCACAATTCAAATCAGATTCGGTGATGTCTCGCCTACGACGCCGCCCGTGGGTAACTGCTCCGGGCACGCGCGAACAACGCCGCCCGCGGTCCTCTTCCCATTGCTTGCATATCACGCTGTGAGGAAGCCAGTGCACTCTGTTTGCGCAGGCTAGGGCCACGATCCAAGCTCATGATGCATGGCGAGTTTCCCGCACGACAGCATGGTCGCTGGCACAAAAGACTCGCTCGAGGAAGTGAAACTGACGCGAGGATTCACAGATCCCATTTCCAGCGATAGTGATTTGATCAGTTTTGATGTCGAGGAGCGCTTGCACACGGGCGCCTACCCCGGCCGACGCGTCGAGACCTGTGCCGCCAGGCACGGCAGCCCCCGGCTCGCTCTCAAACTCCTCTTAAACACAACTCCCGTCTACTTCCGTCCGCTCACCTCCGTGTTACTCGGCGTTCTCCAACATATCCGGCAGACACAACACTTCTCATGACAACACAACGCAGTGCTGTGTGGAGGATCTGCGGCGCGCGAACGGCCTCATCACGCCGGGACCCACTCGTAGCCCGAGGATATACATCAGTGAGCGCCCATAAGTCTTTCGATGCACACAGTTCGAGCTCATGCTCCTTTGAGGCGTAGGATTTGTTGTCGTGCAGCGCTGAATACACGGTAGAGTATCTTCGGTTGATCCGCTATTGAACCCTCGCCTACTGGCCATTGTGCATGAGGAATCTGGCCGAGAATGCCCACTCGACCAAAGCTCTTTGCCCCATACTCCCAAAATCTTGACCATTATCATATATGGTGGTCTGTTATGCTGATGTTTCGTCAGGGTCTTTCGAGATCATCCTGGATTCGTGCCTCCTTAGCCCCAGGCCTTTGCGTTTGCCGTAGGAGCAACACAACCTAACGCATGCTCCGAACGTCGATGTTCGGTCGACAGGTATGCATGCTCCCTCGAAATGATCTCGAAATTTGTGTTGTCGTTTCAGAGCGTTCTCGGGCGAGGGGCTACCAACCCATCGTTACCCTGCCCTTCAGCGACCCACGGTCACTCCAACCTTGATCGACTCAATCTATAGCTAGGTATGCAAGTGTGTGGTATAGGCGTTACTGCACAAACGCTCGTGCGAAATTTGCACTATGACCTGCATGAGGTGCGTATGACGGCTCTTTCATAAGCCACCTAGCTTTCTCCCGGCGTGGACGCTTGCGTGCCGGGCACAAGACGTAGCGCTCGACCGTTGGATCGCATTTCGTCAGCCCCTCCGGACGAACTTGTGTGGATGTTGAACATTGGGCATGCATGGACCTCTATATCGGCGACAATCGTGGAGAACGCGTCCCCTAGATGAGTCTGGTACAGTGGCAGACACAAGCGACACAGCGAAGGGTTTACTGAGGCGCCGGCACAGCTCCTACGGACTTACCCTGTCATCCAAGAGACGTGATTCCGAATGATGGTTCGAAGAAGTGGTTGGCTCACGGCTTAGGGACCCAACTCAGCTCTCCTGCAGTACTTGGGCACTGTTCCGATGCTCGGGCGCTTGACCATATGCCATTGACGTCCGCAGATCTACTCGAACCATCCCCCTCTTCCTTTCACTCTTACTCTCACGACGGCTTATACATGCAATCGCCTGCCTGTACGCGGAATATACGGTACTCAGACTGCATATATGGCGCCATCGCGGTACACACGGCGTCGCTTCTGAGAAGCAGCGTCCCACATGGACGAGCACGCTCATGATAGATATGGTTCCCAGGCATCAACTATCACACCTCTCTCCATATGCGTCCAACTGAACGACGCTATCGGCCCTCTACAAGCAGTATGCAGTATTGAGGCTTGGCGGTACATGGTTGATAGCCGTGCCGACGGGAGAATCATTCCATCGTGCGGGCTCAACACCATTCCGGCGGCCCCGCATGTAATAGTCCCCAGGCCTTCCAAAGCGAATGGACAAAGGAGCATCCGCGCGCGATGTCGCAGTCGGCGAGGCTTTCGCTACCCCCATTTCTCCGAGTGTTTCTCATGTCGGTTGCCTCTTTCCCTCGGCCTTGGCGCGTCTTTTCGCATGGACGTCACTCCCCATGTGCGCACCCGCCCTTGCGACTGATCGCCCGGGTGTCTGCAACCCGCGCATGGCCTCGAGAACGAATCCCGACGGCTCATGGGATCGCGAAGGCGCGGTATGATCGTGGACGAGAAGCACGCGGGCGCTGCCCGGAACACGCCGCCGTTCTATAGCCCGGTATCGCTTCTGAGACCGCCCCCGCATAAAAGGGCGGGTGCGCGGTTTCGGGAGAACCAACGGTCGTCGCCATGTTCTGGTCGTCCGCTGTCCTCCTCGCGCTCGTCCAGCTCTGCGTCGCCAACCCGCTCCTCACGAAGCGCTGGGATGACCTCGAGGTGAAGCACGCTTGGACCGAGGTTCCCCGCGGCTGGGAGCTGCACGGCCCCGCCCCGGCGGACTACACGTTCGACATGCGCATCGGCCTGAAGCAGGACAAGTTCGATGAACTTGTCGCGCACCTGTACGAGGTCAGCGATCCTGCGCACGAGCGGTATGTCTGAGCGTCGTTATCACATTGCTTGTGCACTGATAGCGTTTGGTAGGTACGGTCAGCACCTCTCCAAGGAGGACGTTGCCTCACTCGTCGCGCCGCACCCTGAATCTGTAAACCTCGTCGAATCGTGGCTCTCGGCCCACGGTATCGACACTTCGTCCTCCCAGCGCTCCCACGCCGGAGACTGGGTGACGATCCGCGTGTCCGTCGCGCAGGCAGAGAAGATGCTCGGTACGCAGTACAACATTTACCGCCACGGCAAGAGCGACGACTACGTCATCCGCACGACGAGCTACAGCCTTCCCAGTGTTCTGCACGAGCACGTCGCGGTCGTCGTGCCCACCACGTACTTTGGCACGATGAAGAGTATGAAGGCGACGAGCCACATCCAAGAGGACGGGCCCACGATCGAGTCCGACGCCGAGTTCGCGAAGCTCCTGAAGGGTCCCAGCTCGCTCGCGACGGTGCCCTCGAGTTGCAACACGGTGATCACACCCGCGTGCCTGCGCGCGCTGTACAACACGACGTCGTACGTGCCCAAGGCCACGGACAAGAACAGCCTGGGTGTTGCGGGCTATTTGGACGAGTTTGCGAACCGTGCGGATCTGCAGGTAACGATTCGCATGTGATTGCGCGTGTGCGCCACGAGGACGGCGGGGTTGACAGCTTGTGTGTGCCGCAGACGTTCTTCCAGCGGTTCCGCACCGACTCAGTCGGCGCGACATTCCAGACGGTCCGCGTGAACGGCGGTGGTGATGACCAGAGCGAACCTGGTGTCGAGGCGAGCAGCGTTCGATATGAATGATGCGTGGTATGGTGCTCACCGTCCTGTTTGCAGGCCAACCTCGATATCCAGTACACGGAGGGCATCTCGTTCCCCACGCCGAACATCTACTACAGCACCGGCGGTTCTCCCCCTTTCAAGCCTGACGATCAGACTCCAACGAACACGAACGAACCGTACCTCGACTGGCTCAACTTCATCCTGGCTCAAGATTCTATTCCTCAGACGGTACGCGCGCTGCGAACCTCGGGTCGCCCGTGACTGTATGCTAACCCCTATACGGCATACAGTTCACGACCAGCTACGGTGACGATGAGCAGACAGTACGAATTTCTTTTGGGTACTCTCCGGCTCGCAGAGCTGAACCGGTCACCGCAGGTCCCTCTCGACTACGCCCAGACTGTCTGCAACCTCTTCGCGCAGCTCGGCGCGCGTGGCAGCAGCGTGATGTTCAGCAGCGGTGACGACGGTGTCGGCGGTGGAGACTGCCTCACCAACGACGGAAAGAACACGAAACAGTTCCAGCCCAACTTCCCTGGTACGTTCCGCTCCTGTGCCGAGGTGGTCTTCACCCGCTCATCGGGGGCGCGACGACCCTCCCCCTCATAGCCTCCTGCCCGTTCGTCACGACCGTCGGCGGCACCATCCGCGTCAACCCTGAGGTCGCAGTCAGCTTCTCGGGCGGTGGTTTCTCGAACTACTTCGCTCGTCCTAGGTGCGTGGGCCCGTTTGGTCTTGTATGACCTTTCCCGCAACCAAGTTCTGACCCCTGCCGCCCACCGCATACCGCGTACAGCTACCAGAGCTCGGCTGTCTCTACGTTCCTCAACAAGCTCGGCAGGACCAACGCCGGGCTGTTCAAGTGAGCACCGATGCCGTCGCTGTCCTCTGCCGGCCGCTGACCGAGTGCATGCAGCACCACCGGTCGGGCATACCCAGACGTCGCCGCCCAGGGCCAGGGCTTCCAGGTCGTCATCGGTGGCCGCGTCGGCTCCGTCGGGGGAACGAGCGCGAGCTCCCCCGTACGTGTTATCTCCGCAGCCGCTACTCGCGCACTTCGCTGACGTCCACACAGACGTTTGCGGGTGTGATCGCTTTGCTGAACGACTTCCGCCTCTCGCGCGGCAAGTCCTCGCTCGGCTTCCTGAACCCGCTCATCTACTCGACCGGCGTCCCCGGCTTCAACGACATTACCTCCGGCTCGAACCCCGGTTGCGGGACGAACGGCTTCACGGCGGGCGCCGGTTGGGATCCGGTGAGTGTGGACCATCCCCGAGCAGCCTTACCTCCGCGCTCTGTCACTGATGCGCCGTCCGTCCAAAAACAGGTTACGGGACTCGGTACGCCCGACTTTGGGAAGCTCCAGGCTCTGATAGGGTGAGCGCGGGCGGCGCGTGTATATCAAAGATGTGGCTCCCGGGGACTGTGCGATAGGTGGTTATTGGGCGGCAATAGAACCCGCTCTACAGACTGTTGCGTTCGGGTCGTCCGCGCCAAACGCGTCGCACGCATGACGTGCCTGCGCGCTGCCCAGCCATGAGGCGCGCTCATGGGTCCCTGTGTGCTCTTCCTCGCGGTGCATGCGTGTCCGACGGCGCCTGTGCAGGGTGGGGTGCACGCGGGTGCGACAGATCCCCATCGTTCGATCAGACGAGCGTGACAAAGTTGTTGCCGCAGAACGGGCACCGCCGCGTTGCGTCGAGCAGATCTCGTAGGACCCAGCTGCCGCGCGCGGAGTTTGGAAGCCAGCCTGCGTCGTGCACGGGCGCCCCGTCCTCGGGCGCGGGCAACAACGCCTTCCGGGTGCAGCCCACGCACGTCCGAACCGTCGGCGTAGCTAGGAGCAGCGACGTGACGCAGCATCGGGCTGTGTATGCTACGAGTTAGCAAGCCTGGCGAAATGCGGCAATGCACGGGAGACAACGCACCCCACACATGGCCGTTAGGGCATACGGCATTCTCCGGGTCCTGCAATGGGATAGGAGCGTGACAGGCCGGGCAGAGCTCGTCGAGACTGTCGGGGACAGTGGCGTTTGCATGATCGGTGTCTGTGGGAACGGGCAACTGAGAAAGCAGCTCCTCGGCTTCCTTTGAGAGTGCCGGAGGGACAGCAGGTATTGTGGCCAAGAGAATGGTTCGTCGTGCGAAGTAGATGTCACTCGCTGCGCGCGGGCAGTAAGCGACTATGCATGACAGGCTGGGAAGCTCCCGGATACGGTACCGTTCAATAGAGTCTTGACGGCCGATAGATGTCGGAGCAGAACGAGGAGCATATGCTTTCGTAGATTGCTGATGAAGTGGTTGGCGGCTTCCGCGAACTGTGACTGGACTTCGGCCACTGCGGAACCGCTCTGCACATGGTCTGAATCCGTCTTTGTACAGAGTAGAGGGTATGTGCACGCACCTGGCAGTATGTGGCAACAACGTATCGAATGCGTTGTGATTGAATACTCTTCCATCCAAACAAGTGGGTCCTCAGACTGTCCACGAAGGCATACGAAAATTTCGTACTCCCGTCGCCCTCATATGGTGAGATGACAAGTTGTGGAGGTGGTTCGTTGCATGGTGTGTGACGTAGGACGTCTAGGATGCGCCCGCACAGCCGAGCTATTCTTTGTGGATCCCGCAGGTGAAGGAGGATGGACCGTAGATGACATGTCGGCGTTTTCCCAAAACCTATTGAATTCCAACGTCAGCTTGCCCACGCTTTTTCGGAGTTCGCGGAGTGGGCGTGGATTTACCGGAGACAGGGCGGGCGACGCACTCCGCCAACTCCCGGATGACCCGCTCATCTAGATCCTCCTGCCACAATTGGGCAACCACTAGCGTGCTGACGTGTTTAGCATCGTGCTTATAGCTGAAATCTGTTGGGCGCAATGCTCTGAATTGAGAGCCGGTGAGCATACAGTTCGCAATGGAGGGTTGCAACAACGCACTCGTAGGCCCACATGAACGTCGAAGAGTCATCATAAGCGGTCATGCCGTTAACCTGGTCGACATCCTTTACCGACATTTTGCCCGGCTCGGCTAGAAGGAAGACAGAACGAGACATCGCGGAGAGCGCGTCCGATGTCACGACATCGGAGAGGTCTGCGTCCAGGGTAGGGTCGACAGAGATTCTATGCACGACATGGAAAGATCCGTCGGAGAGCGTTACCACAGACGCATCGAGATTGGGTAGGAAGCAGATACCCGACGCCGGGCATAGCGCCGAGGAACCCACGGATCGCGGCCGCGCCCGCAAGTAGAGCGTTCGGCATCCAGCCCATACGGCAACTGGTGAGGGGACGGCCAGGAGATGTATCGTCCCGGCTTTGTGTACGATCAGGACAGGCTAAAGACATGGTGCCACATTAGCGTAGCAACAAAATACAAGGGTGGGAGGTCCTTACATTCCGCCCTTGCATGTTTGCCCACTTCATGCCGGTTATGGCTCTCCCGTCGGCGTCATACCCAATACCCTCGTGCCTGCGAATTGATACCACCAGCTCATGATCCGAGGAAAATTTTGAGAGGGACGGCTTAAAAGCGAGAGTCTGGATGACGGTCAGGATAGTCACCGAACCATCAGCGGCTCCGCATGCAAGCATCGCCTCGCCTAGACCCTTGTTAAAGCTGAGCTTACGCCGCGGGTGCGACGTACTTACTGGTGCCGTCATGAGATTTCACCCACGCCGACCAAGCGAGATGGGTCACCCATCTGTCACTGACGGCCGCGTTGTCCACGATGGCCATGCGTCGCAAGGCCCGGTCAAATCTGACGTGGATGTAAGTTGCGCTTACGGCGAATTCGTAACTGAAGGCATACCTGAGAAAGGTAACAGAGCCGCCGCGATTACCCACCGCCAGCAAAGATGCGTCAATGAGCGGGGCAGGCGTGTGACCCCAATCAGGCTGTAGCGTCCACTCAATGCCTGAAAGCGGACTAAATTGAGCGTTCATCATTATATCAGACGAAACCATGAGCATTCACGTACAAGTAGACTGTGCCCGCAATGTCCGCGCCAACACCGAGCCAGTTTCCTCCGCCGCGGCTTCTTTCAGCAGAGACGTGACGTCCTGAAGCTATTGGCGTGTTCGTCAGGTGGCGAACAAAGAAAGCGCAGGTCGTCGCTTGCCATGACTATCTCTCCCGTAAGGAAGTTTTTGGCCGCGCCCCATATGGTTAGCTCCAAGTTGGAGTTTAGAAGGGCGAGGACACATCTGGGCGCCAGCGCGGTCGCCGAACGGCCTCAGTCTCCCACTGAATTGGACGGAAGAGACACCGCTCACCCAGCGTTGGCCGTGAGATGGGCCGGAGAAGGCGCGAGAGCCTGCAAAGAAGGGTCCAGAGAGCCCAGGCAGACGCTGCCCCAGTCTGGGCGGTTCAGAAGATGCCGTCAACTTCTTGGAAGAATGTACACTACCTTGGCAATCCGTCGGCCACTGATGCTGAAGACCCCGATCAAACTCAACCAAGGTCCTCAACCAGCCCAGCGGGCGAGCGCTTCGAGAGGACGGCGCGGGCTCATTTGCTTGCTTCATGACCGCGGACAGTTCGACGTTGATACCTACGTCGGGTGTCTAGGCTGTTGTCAATCACGGGAGAATGTTCGGTGGGCGGAGGTACGAACCAGGATATAGACGGCGTGTTTCGCCAGGAGGATCGCTTGGCCATCCTCGGAGAATTGCAGACAATTCACAGATGGCGAAAGTGACACCGACGGAAGGCCTATCACTGAATGCACCATCGCTTCTGCCATGGCTCGAAGTCGCACGTCCTACGTGTTGAATAGCCGTACACGGCCCTAAGCCTAGCAAGGAGTGTGAGACGTCGGATGAACACTGAGTGCCGGGCCCAAGGGTATCTCAGACGGTGAACGTCGAGGAGCCAGCGAAGTGCATTACTTTTGGTAACAATGCGGTCGTGAGAGTCCTCACTAATAGGATGACGGGCTCTAGGCAAGGCTCTACGCATACAAACGGTGCGTTGTAGTGAAAGAACCAAACTACGTGAACGCCTGTTTCAGGTTCGGAACGTTGCGGAGTTCGTAATGATGCGCGCGCACGCCGTCGGAGTTTGGTCGGAGACCACCCATACGCCCACAGTTGAAGCAACGCCCGGGCGTCTAGGGCCGCGATCGGTGGTTGTTCTTGGTATTACTTGGTGGCTCGCAGGCAGTGTAGTGGCCTCCGACTGATCTACTACGTCCGACATGACTGTCTGATACTTCACACTTCTACAACATAGATTGAGGTACTGATGCTCGCCCGCAACAGGACCTCACTTTCTGCTACCTGCACATGACGCGCCACGACATCGAGGTCCTGGACACCATCGGCACTCCAGACTACCTCGATGCCGACTTGTCTGCAGACGGTACGCAGCGCCGTCGCCACATGGAGCGCGTCGCTTCTCACTAACGTCCGACAGACGTCGACGTCGTGCCACACATGCGGCCCCCCAATCCTGAGGAATCGGAAGGTCTGTTACGCCACTGTCCCGGGCTTATGAGCGTCGCTCACGGTACATCAGTCCTACCTTCCCAGGTCCACCCATCCTATCCATATGGAAACCCGCTGAGTATCAAACACCCGGCATCGCTTCCCCGGCGGCCATACGACCCAGCTTCGCGCGCTCTGTTCGAAGACATGGGCTACGGCGGTGGCGGCGTCAACGGCTCCTTGCGCTGGAAAGATCTTGCGCTCGAACTGCTCTTCCCCGTAGACCAGGCACGAGAGGAAGCCGAAAAGGCTGCACAAGCCCGCAAGATGGCGAGCGGAACGACTTCGAATCATCCGCCGGCTCAACAGCCACCCCCGGGCCAGGCACCGCCCGACCAGACGGTGGACGAAGATGAAGAGGAGAACGACGAGAACGACGGGGAAGAAGACGAAGAGGGCGACGAGGAAGGCGAAGGCCGGTCCAGCGACGAGCTTGATGCAGCGTAGCCACTGCTGTCGCGCAGGAGACTCGTTGGCTGTGCGTCCGGCGCCTCGCCCCAGACGCCGATGCTCACTCTGGTTACTTCAGGACTTGCGGAAAATCTTGTATGTATCAGCACCCGGCACCCCTTGTATGTACCAACTTTGACGTGGGTTCTGCATCCGGCTCCCGCTACGACCGGCTTCTGACTTACGCCCAGATAGCCACGCCTCCGTAATGTGAGACGTCATCTCGACCTCAGAATACACACGCGGCGTACCTAGGAATGGCTTCCCGCAAGCGGGTAACCAGCGGCTCCGTGCTTAGATTCTCATCGTACTACGGGTGCAGGTACAAACCGCCGTCGTGTGGCTTGGTGAGTGGCCTGTCAGAACTCTCTGCGGAAGTAACGTCAGGATGAGACCCACAACCCAGCCTGCTAGGGCGAATCAGAATGACTCCGTGCCTGGTGCTGCACATGCCCCCCTCGCCTAGTCCTATCCCACCAATACCGCCGGAGCTGAGCAGGCGAGCGCACCCAGGCGTTACGTCCACCGCATCGTTTCAGGTGGGCCCGAGCAGGTGTCCGAGTGTCCGAGAAGCCGTGGGTCCATATGCTCGACCTGGGATGGCGGAGGCCCGAATCACGACACCGCCCGCGCCGTGCGCTCCCTAGCCTGGCTATTGACACAACTTAGGCTACGCCCTGCGAGGGCATGACCAATCTGCGATCACCGTGCGGGTGATCGAATCTGCGACCGCTACCCGGCCAGGGCCACCGCCCCTTGCGCGCGCACCGATGGGAAAGTCTAAACGCCTCTGTGGTTGTTCGTCCCCGGCTTCTCGGACGGCCCTGGGCTAGACATCGACGTATACGCACGCGTGAGCGGAGCGGAGGATCGCGCTCATTGCAGGCCGCCGCGCGCAGCACCGTCGACCTGGTACGTCCTCGGAACCTTATAGCGCACCCCGTAGTGTATTGCAACAGCGCGCAGCGTGATGTTTGTCGAAAAGACGTGCGCCGGCCAGCTAAGTGCCGGAAAGGATTGGGCGACCCATGATGCACACAAGTGTTTATCACCCCGTACGCATCGTCGGACGGCGCTGACAGAACTCTGGATGGGAACGAGCGGTAAGCAGCGGCCAGCATCCCACGCGAGCCACAGCGGACGGGCGGACGACGCCTCGGCATGTGGCCCGGCACTCGGGGGATCGTTGGGGGCGAGGGCCGAGGTTGGCCTGCCGCGACGGTGCCAGTAGATCAGCAAGAAGGCCCGGTGTATGAGAGCCTCGTGGGCACCGAACCCGGATGTGCAGATGGCGAGCGGAGATGGCGCCCGAACGCCGGGATCCCATAGCAGGCCTCCAGGCACGGCTGACGGAGGCCTCCTCCTTCCACGCCGTGCTTGTCTGCGCCTAGAGAAGCACGAGCGAAGCGCCGCTGGATGATTAGAGTGCGCAGGAACTTCCAGAATTCGACGTCCAGAGGCTGGTCCGTGGAAGTCCAAGATCTCGATCCGGTCAGAGATCTCTTGACAGCGTGGTCAGATGTCGGACGCAATACTCAGCACACGCGCGACTAGAATCCCGGGGGCACGCGCACGCGGTGGCATAGGGGGAGCATCCAAAGCAAAGTCCATGTAATAGAACGACGCGCTACTAACAGAGCGACTAGCTATGTACGTCCATGAGTCTACAACAGAGTCCGTGAGAGGGAAACAAGCGCGATACAGATGAGACATCTAAATACTGAGGGCAGAGAGCGACAGACGGAGCGCCCGCGGAGCGAGCACAAATTAGAGAGCCGGGATATATACACTACGTACAAAGAGCTCGTTTTGAGGGAGGGGCGCGCAGCCGGGAAAGGTCCGGGGGCAGAGAGCGGGCGTTTTACTTGTAGGCGAGGAAGTAGGCGGACAGGGCGGGAAGATCATTGGATCCCGCGTCGGAATAGCCTTGGCGGCGAGAACCGTTGAACTTGAGCACGACGACCGGACCGCACCACGATTTTGACGCGTGGCCGTTGGTAATGCGGAAGATCGCGCGATTCATAGGCGAGCCGCGCTGGAGCGACGTCGGACAGTACCAGATATGCAACGGGAAGCGCAGCGGCTCGCCGTTGAGGCCTTGCGTGAGGATGATGGTGTGTGGGACGCTCTCCGGGAAATACTCCTGGATGAGCGGGGTGGGGCATAACCCCTGAGAGACGGTACCGTGCGGCCGGCACTGAACCGTGATTATGCGCGAGCGCTCTGGGGGCGGAGCGTCAGCGAGCTTCCGTATGCAGGGCCGTGCGAATGCGGTACCTTCATGGGGCATGAAGAGCAGCGCCGAGACCGAGATGAGCTCCGCCTGAGCCGGAGGGGGCGTCGCGATCATATTCGGGTACTGGGCTTGCTGAGTGTTAATCGGGACGCACTCGCGGCGATGGCGGGGCCAGTCCTACAAATCGGGCTCAGTCGGGGTGGGCGGCGGAGTGGAACGTCGGGGCTCACGCTCTGCAAGTGCTCGGGGGAGCAGTACCAGGCATTTTGGCAGCGGCTGCACCACATGGAAGTGGACCGGCAGCAGATGGTGCAGGGGTGATTAATGAGCGACGTGTTCATAGCGGAAAACGTAGAGTAGGAGCGAACGAACGCGAAATGACCGACGAGGATTGCGAGGACGCTATGACGGAGCCGCTGCTCTTTTATTTGCGAGGGCGAGCGGCTGTTTCCGCGAACGCGTGGGACAAAGGCGTTTTTCGCGGGCTTTCGCAAAGGCCTCAAGGAGGTACGTAAACGGACGAGCTTGCTGTAAGGTACGAGAGGGAGAATGCTTACTTGGAAAGTTGATGAAGCATGGCCCGCATCATCAAGACGGTACGCGGCTGATCTCATCGCGCTCGTTCGCCGGTAGGCCAAGGGTTCCGTTAACGTCTGTGAAACGGGAAAAAACAGGGTGCGGGGCATTCCCAGCGGTTCCCAGAGCGTACCAAAAAGGCGGCAGGACTGGAGTCAAGCTGCCTGTTGTGTGGCCGCCGCTGGCAGGTGGTAATGTATCATAGCGAGCTAGAAGGGCGGTGCATGCATTTTTACTGCTGGGATATACGTGGAAGTGTGACAGCCAGACGGCGGCGGCAGTCTGAGTGAGATCCAGCGACGGCTGCCTCAGATCGTCGACTCCGTTTCCCAGCGGCCAGGACGTCTGCGGCACTCGCCAGAGTGGGCGAATTCTGCTGTGACCCAAACCGAGACTCCCCACACGCTCCGGTCACGGCCATCCACTCCAGACCTCCACCCGGCCACTGCCCGGGACACTGCCCGGAGACCGCCGTCCGGCCGCGCCGCTCGGGCGTCTGGGAGGCGGGCGCCTATCCGGGCGTACGCTCGGGCAGCAATTGGACGCGGGCAGGTACGCACAAGTCCACCACCATCCACCATGTCCGACGATGGCATGAACATCGACGACGGTGCGGCATCCCTGTCCGGCTCCCGCTCCTGCACCACAACTCATCTATCATTTTTTGCGCAGGCGGTGTCGTCAGGAGAAAGGGCAGAGGTTTCCAGAGCGCCGCAGGTATGTCTAATCCCCGGTCCGCGACATATGAACATGAGACATTCATATCTGTCCATCCCCGCAGGAAACGAGAGTGCTGTCACCTCGGAACAGGTCTTCGACCGACTCGACTCCACGCAGACCTCAGAATCTCGCGCTGCTCGATGTACGTCGCCACCACACCATACGCTCTGCCCGCAGATGCTGACACCGGATCCGCACACGGCGCAGCCGTCGAGGGATGGATTGTAATGGTCACTGGTGTCCACGAGGAGGCGACCGAAGAGGACGTCCAAGACAAGTTTGCAGAGTACGGGGAGATCAAAAACCTCCACCTGAACCTTGACAGGCGAACGGGATATGTCAAGGTGCGTCCCCCTCCTCCCGCTCGCGTATTGGTTCGATGCTCACCCCCATCGCCAGGGCTATGCGTTGGTGGAGTACGAAACGATGGCCGAGGCGCAGGCTGCGATAGATGGCGCGTCCGGCTCACAGCTGCTTGAGCAGACCATCCAATGCGATTTCGCGTTCGTCAGGCCGCCCCCGGCAGGGCCCAAGAAGGGTCGCGGTCGGGAAGGACGCGGTCGGAGCGCCAGCCCCTCTCGCCGAAGGGACTGATATGCTACGGATCGCGGTGTCTTGCGGCATGCTGCCTGTCGTGTTTTTGTGCAAATACTCCTCCTGTTGTCTCTGCGGCTCTCGCCCGTTCGTATCTGTAATGTATCTGCTTTTTCGGACTGCATCTCTCTTCTCGCACTACCTGAACCGTACTACAACGTACAGAACGTACATATGCGCCTTTATGTGCCTCCGTGGTTGTTCGATTCGATCCGCAAAAGCGCGTGAGTTCGCGCTCGCGCGTCGATGTGTTTGAGTGCGCGTGACGCGTTTTCTCACGCTGCCGCGCGCGGGATTGCAGCAGTCGCTCGGGCTGCACCGCGCTCCTTCGTCTCACTCGTTCTCCTCATTGTGCGATCGGTACTAGTGTTCACCAGGATGGCCAAGGCTACTAGCAGGGGCGACGTGTCTGGCTCAGAGAGCGAGGCCGAGCGCACACGCTCCGCCAGAAGGCAATCTGCGTCCGCCTCGAAGAGCGCGTCGAAGGACAAAGGACGCGAGGAAGAGCCTGAGGAGGTCGAGGGCAGCGAAGGGGACGAGGAGGAGGACGAGGAGGAGTTTGAGATCGAGGCGATCCTGGAAGCGAAGCAGGGCACGTTCCCCGGAGTACGTGCTCGAGACTGCCTGACCCGCCACTTGGTCTGACCGTTCGCCCGCGGCGGGACGCGTCTTCAGGGCCGCATAGGCTATCTCGTCAAGTGGAAGGGCTACGGCGAGGAGCACAACAGCTGGGTCGACGAGAAGGACGCCGAGTAAGTGCTGCTCGCCACCGCACGGGCGCGCCCGGACGCGTTACTCAACCCCCCTTGCGCCCTTGCTCTCGGCCAGAGGCGCGCAGGAGCTCATCAAGGAGTTCTGGAAGAACAAGAAGGGCGGGCCGAAGGGCAAGCCCGGCCCCAAACCACGCAAGTCCTCGGTGAAGGACGTCGACTCGGACGCCGCGTCCGCGTCCGCGGCGTCGGCCCCGGCAGCGAAGAAGCGCGGGCGGCCATCCAAGGCGGCGGCGGCGCCGCAAGAGGAGTCGGACGAGGAAGAGGAGCAGCCGCAGAAGCAGAA
The DNA here is from genome assembly GCA_022606195.1 of Trametes polyzona. NCBI lineage: Eukaryota > Fungi > Basidiomycota > Agaricomycetes > Polyporales > Polyporaceae > Trametes > Trametes polyzona. The sequence goes on along the minus strand of JABYQF010000012.1, from coordinate 409,212 downwards.
GAAGCCGCGGAAGAGCACCGGCACGGCGGCCAAGGCCTCGCGCCGCACGTCCAACCCGGACGCGATGGACGAGGACGAGGTGTACATGGACATGCACCAGTTCAAGGACGCGAAGACCTGGGAACACCTCGTCCAGAGCATCGACACCGTCGAGCGCACAGAAGACGGGCACCTATACGTGTACTTCACCCTGTGCGTCCGCCCGCCGAGGCGACCCGTGTCCATCTGTCATAGCGTCTCTCGCCGCAGTGCTCACCTGTCTGAATGTGGTTGTCAGGAAACATGGCAAGGGTCACGGGAAGGAAAAGTCGGACATATGCAAGAAGAAGATGCCCTACAAAGTGCGTGCGCCACGCGTCTCTCCGTCCGAGCAGCCGCTCCCGTGCTGCTGCTCGCTCCGACGACACCCCTCTCTGACTCGCGCCGTTCCTCCGTCAGCTCCTCGAGTTTTACGAGAGCAATCTCCGCTGGAAGCCGACCGAGGAGGACGCCACCATGGAGGAGTGAGCCCGCCCGATCTAGTCCCACGCCATCCCGCTTCCTCGCTTGTCCGTGCTGTTGCGCTCCGAAAATGTCTAGCTAGTTCCATTCTGTGTACATCTGCCGTCCCTAACCTGTACCTGCTGTCCAAGTGATACGCGTCGTGGCCGCGTTCCCTGTGCTCTGGACTACGAGTGAATGGGCCTCTTTCCGGTTTCCATCGGACCAAGCGACGGCTGTTGCCTCTTACACGTACTCTCTTTTCGTATTCACGGTCCTTATGGCGTCCATTTCCCCTCTTCGGCTGAGCCAGCGTCGCAGGCCGCGGACACGACCTGTTCCAAACAAATGCCGTGGTATTCGGACCAGCGCACGCGGGTGTGGTCCGGATATATCGAAAGGAGGTATATCGGGGACGTAGTAACCACAGCCTAGTAACTATAACATATCGGTAACATAGGTGCTTAGACAGACAGGACATGAATACGAGGTACGCAAGAGAGAGAGACGGGGGAGTCGGGCGGCGCGTCCCGCGCGGGGGTACACACTTTCGGAGAATACTGAACTAGTCAACGTCGTCTGTGGGGGGAGGGCGCTCCCACGCCCGCCGAATAAATAACGGCACGGTACGCACCGTGCGGGGACTAGCCGGCAAACTACTCAGATCGTCCACCAATCGCAGGGTCCCGAGCCTAACGGACGCACGAAGAGTTCGGGCGCAAGCCGGCTGCGGGCTTACATACCGCCCCACTGCACGAAATCACCAACTTCCAGCCCATCCGCGCTAGACGGCTATAGCTCCTGATGCAACGGTGGAGACGGCGTCGACGTGTCCTCGCCTACGATCTCTTGCTTCAGCTCTTGTGCGACCGCGTCGGAATCGGCGCCCTTGTGTTCGTCGCCGGGAGACGACGTCTTCCCGCCCTCGAGATCCGCGACGCGGTTCAGGGCGGCTTCGACTTCCTCCTTGCCGCGGCCGATGACGACGGGCGGTACATCCACGTCGGCAGGAGTCTGGGTGTGTTCCGGGAGCGCGCTCTCTTCAATGGGGAGGATCGAGACCGTCTCGTCACCGGATTCAGGAGCTTCTGCGTCGTCCGCTAGTTCCTCAGCGGTTCCGAACGAACGTGCCCCGTTGCGGTTGATCTGGCGAAGCCGTGTCTGGAAGCCAGCAACAACGTCCTCGACCTCGTTCTGCAGGTCTTGAATAGCGGGGATGACGGGGTTGATCGGCGGCGAGGGATGCGATCCGTCTTGGACGGAGTAAACATGCTGAGTGAAGTTCTCACCCTCTGTTTACGCGATAAAAGCTCGTCAGCATAGCTCGTATGTCATTCGTTGAGTGAGACTTACTGCGAGCAAGATCGTGGTATCGCTGCCAGTCAAGGTATGTCACATCGTCAAGGTAAGCGTAATCGAGCCCAATGTCGGCCTGAGCGGCGTCCACGATGGCCTTGACCTCCTCAATGACTTTGTTGACCTGTGCGATGCGGATTAGGCTCTGTCAACTGCGTTCACAGACTCAGGAACATGCCTCCGTAAGTTCCTTGTCCAGGACCTCCTGGTACCAGCCGTTGACGATGGCCTCCGTCTGGTGGAGGCGGTCATTGAACTTCTCCTGGACCTTGGAGACGACACGGTCCCAGATGGCCTTCTTCTCCTCGTGCGCCCTGGCCTCCTTTTGGAGGTTGGCGAGGTACTTCTCCGCACCACGGAGGAACTTCCCGGCGTCCTCCACAAGGTCCTCTACCTCCTTCCGGATAGCGACGTGCTCCTTGAGCTCGGCGGTGGCGGCCTTCCGGATCGCAACGAGGGCTTTCCGAAGGGCCTTCTTGTTGGCGGCGATCTTCTCCGCGAGCTGCCGCTCCCACTCGGTGTGCCGCCGCTCGATGTCCTCGCGGTTCTTCGCGTTCTTCTCACGGCGGGCGCGCAGCCGGGCCTCAATCTCCTCCTCCGTCTCGGTCTCAACCGGGGCCGGCGCGGACGAAGACGCTTCGGCGGCGGCAGAGAGTTCAGCGAGGAGGTCCTCCGCGAGACCGAGTTCGGCCTTGAACGCTTCCAGGTCCGGATCGGACAGTTTCTCGAGAAGCTGGGGATCGGGCTCGGCGGCGGGGGTGGCGATCGGCGACAGGGCATCAGGGACGGCGGCGAGGGCCTGCGTGACTGTGACAGAAGCGTGCTCGGACGCAGAAGAGGCAATAGACCCGGCCGAAGAGGCGGCGGCGTCGGCGACGGATGACACGGCGGATCCGGCGGCGCGGACTGCCCCGCTTGCTCGTTCACCCAAGCTCGACGCTGCCGCAGGGATGTCTTGGGTGACAGATGAGGCCGCCTCGAACGGCGCATTGACCACAGACTCGGCGGCTGAGGCGAGCGAAGACGCGGGAGGAGCCACAGCATCACTTGCAGCTGAAACAACAGAGGAGAGCGATGGCGACGCGGCGGCAGAGATCACAGATGCGGTGGACTTGAGCGCATCCGACGCGCGCGACACACCCGAAGAGAGCTTGTCAGCTGCCACCGACGCCGAGGACTTGACGGCGGCGGAACTCTGTTCAGCAACGTCCGGCAAAACAACAGAGCTGGTGGCCACCTCCGCAATCACGCTAGAAACGCTGGGCAGGAGACTGTCGCCGACACCCGAGTCGGGAATAGCGGTTGAACCGGAAACAGCAGACGAGGCAACAGAGGACAGGGTCGAGGAAATTTTTACGGAAGCTTTGGAAACTTGCGAAGAGGCTTTGGAGAATTGCGAAGACGCAGCACTGCGAACTTGCGAGGGTGTGGCCGGCTTTCCGCTGCTGAGCTCCTTCACATGCTCCCAGATCTTTTGGACGTGGGGGTCGACGAATTGTCTCCGTTGCTCTCCCAGTATAGCTAGCACTTGGGCGACAATGACCTTGATCTTCTCCCACACGGGGCGGGCGTAAGGACGAGCGCGTTCATATCCCTCGTACGTCTTCTGGGCGGCAAGAGCAACGTACGGACGCGCCTTGTGCTGCCACTGATTGAGCGTGGCGAGCGTGGGGCGAACATAAGGTGCCAGAAGCCGTTCATATTCCTGCTCGGCTCGGGATCGATAGGGTGCTGCTTGCGCCTCCAGTTTCACGAGCTGCGGCACAGCATACTGATGGTACAGCGGGACAACTCGTTTGTTCCACTGAGGAACCACATGTGTGTTGAACTCCTTCTGCGCTCGAGCGGCGATTGGTTTGGCGGTGCGCACGGCGTAGTCGGCGTATGGCTTGGCCCGCTCAACATACGGCGCTAACGAAGGATGTGCGAGCGCATGTTGGATTGGTGGGATGATGTATGGGTCGATAACTAGGCGGCGATATTCGGCGAGACCCCGGCAGATCGGGGACTTGAGCTTGTCGTCCTCCGGGCACACGGAGAGCGTGTAGATGGTAAACCAGAGCAGGAAGCCCCGGAAGAGCAACTCGACAAACCCAGAGGATTTGCCGGATTTCTTCTAACGGTGAGATGTCAGAACTGCGCAACAATGTAACCAAAGCGAAGTTACCTTGCCACCCTTCTTCGGTTTCTGCTTTCCCCTGGATTTGGCAGCCTTGGACGGCGCGTTCGCCTACGGGAATGCTTCATCAGCAACGCATTCCAACAGAGTTCAAGATTCGCAGCCAGGTAAGAACCTGCGGCGAAGCAGAAGACACATTCGGAATAGCACTCCGTAATCAACCGCACCGATCGGAAGAAACGGTAGCGTACGTGTTTCAGAACGATTCGCGAGATAGCCAGGCGTCACTGTGTCGGGAGCCTAGTGGCCCTGTTCCTGGTGTGTAGAGTATGTGCCCCATGATCCTCACATGTGTGGTACTGGCGCTCCTGAAGATGACTACTGGAAGGGACCACATGGTACTGATGTAGTGCTTTCTTGACAGACCGTCATGGGGCGCCCGGAAGCCGAAGCTCGAGAGACCAAGGACAGGTATAACCACCATCATCATGAGACACGCTGCGCGAACATAGCCGCATGCAGGACAAAGGATGGCCCGGAATGACATTTAGCGCAGAGAGAGACCCATGGACGCAGAGGGAGACGCGCATTCCCAGTGCGGGATTGCACGGCTGGGACTGAACCACAATGGTAGGCGGTCGGCGTTTAGAGGGACACTTACAGCTTTCTCCGAGTCGCCAGCGGCCGATTTAGCGGTGGTATCGGCGGAGGATCCATTTGCAAGCGGACTAGGCTTCTCGGGGAGATTGGACGCGTCTGAGGTGGCCTTCTTCGCGATGCGTGGTATGGGCTGTGTGGAATGCGTGCGAGAAGCAGGGACGGGCGGGGCGGGGGTGCGTCGTGTGACGACCATGGCGGGCGAAAGCAAGGAAATGCACCAGGCAGACTATATGCGCGTATGCAAAGCAGACGAAACTAGAGAGCGAGGGGCATCCAGCAGAACGAGAGTCGTGGTGTCGGGGGCGGGGCGGGAGGTCAGTACACTGTTCAAGTTCGCTCGCCCCGCAAGGCGCCTGCAGACGTGTAATGTGTTTGGCCGTGTTTGGCCCCGCGTCGTCATCGACACCGCCGTCCTCCTCATCTCTCCAATCGACAGCCATCATCCTCTCCTCGCGTCTCACGACATGGCCCCTCCGTCGTCGAGGCCGCTCACGACCTACTCACGGCGTCGGGGACGTCCTAGACAGTCCTCCCAGGATGTCTCGCAGTCGTCTCCCATTCGTCCGCTCGGCGAGCACACCGAGGACGTGAGCTTCGCCCTAATGGCACACAGGATGAACAAGCGCGCCCGCAGTGCCGCACATTCCCGCGCAGTCGAGAAGAAAAGTGTCACACAGAATGCAGCAGACGAGGATCAGGAAGAAAGACCTGTGAAGCGCACCAAGGCCCTTCCTGTCGACCGCTCTCAGGTCACGCTCAGTGACGACCCCATGGCTGACTATATGCTTGGTGACTTCGTCTTGTCTGGGCATCAGCTGTCTACCCCGTTCCAGGCTATACCTTCTGACTACTCTATGGTCCCGTCTTCTGGCTTCCGGCCGTCTAGTGCCCCTGACAAACTTTCTCCGCTTCCTATGGCTAAAAGAATTCTCTCGCGTACCAACTCTCGTAACTTTAAGGAAAACGCCGGTCAGCGCAGCTCGCGTTCTCTTGCCTCTCCATTCAACAGTCGGCCCGGATCTCGCACCGCATCCCCTAAGACGACGTCCAGAAAACGACTCGGGCACCGACCTAAATCTCGTACTCTATCTCAGTCTGGAGCGCTGAAGGAGAAATACGTAGATCGTAATGTTACCGCATCCGTACAGATAGACGTCAATCCACCACGCCCCTCGGACACTACCTCTGGAGGCAATTTCGACACTGGAAGTAAGACGATAGCTGCCCTCACTCGCGCTAGTTCTATACCGTCTCTCAAACCGGCACTAGACTACATTTCATCCGAGACCTGGCTCGTGCCTCCGAAGGCGCTTTCACGATCGCCCCCTGTCGCCGACTCTGACACGGAATACGACAAGCTCACTGACATGGCTGTGGACGTGGAACACCAATCGTTTTTCCGTGACGCCCCCATTCAAGCCTCGACACCTCCACGCCGAAACCGTAGCGCCACGGTCGGTGCATGGGCTCATGGGCTCATGCCTCGGATCGAAGCCGACCCTCCTCCCCCCGTACGCAGTTTCCGTTACGATAGCGATGTGGACATGACGGACAGCAGTCGCCCCGGCTCTCCATCGGATTCTCGGCCAAGCCGCGTGAATCCGCCTCGTCGACGCCGCCGGACCATCGTACATCTGCCGAGCGATAGCTTGTTCTCGTCCTCGCTTGACTTCTCTGCTCTCATGTCCGAGACGGAGCGCTTTCCACGTCCGCCTGCCTCAGAAGGCTCTCGCTCTCCTGAACAAAATCTTCCTGTAAACTCTGATCTCGCGCCGGCTTTCTCTCTGCACGACTCGCCTGCCGACAACTCGCGGAGGCCCACCTCTGAACTCAATCCTGTTATAGTCCGTTCTGGCTCGTCTGGGTCTGGCTCGACTGCTGCTGCTGACGAACACGGTAATGCTCTTGCCTCACGGTCTCGGTCTTTATCGGGTGTCCCTTCCGTCCTTTGCACTTCCGATGTTGACGGTGACGAGCTCCTGGACCTGTTTTCCGTGCTTGGCTTAGATGGTGAGTGTCTCCGTTGCCCATCCGCCGTTTCGCATCCTCCGACGGTGTCTTAGAATCCCATGGAGGTTTACGGTTCGCTTACTCAGTTTTTTTTTCTTTTCACAGAAGACGAGAAATGGAATCATCCTGCCGCCGTCGACGATTCAGGCATTGCGTTCTCAGCGTCAAGCGCACAGTCTTCGCAGCTTTCATCAAAGGTCAGCCGGGTCAGGCGCAAGCGTGGCGACACCATCCGCGCGTCGGACTTTGCGAAAATACCACCGTCGGCCTCCTTCGACGGGCCCTCAAGCTCTGGTTTTGCCGCTGCGCAGCGCCTCCCGCCGCGGCGCACGCGCTCCGGTACTGTCACCCAGAGCACAAGCTCCGGGAGCGGAAGACGCAAGCACGAGGGCTGGCCGACGATCAAGATGCGGACGATGGAAGAGCCGCTCCGTGTGGACGGCGATGATGCGGACGATGAACTGCTGCTGAAGGACGGCGACGTGGTCGATTGAACCTACACGTAGCGCCGTGGGTTTCAATGGTGAGCGTGACCAGCTCTTTTCTTGGTGGTTTGGTTTTCCTCCTGTCTCCTATCTTCCGGTTGAACACGTCACTGGAAGTCAAATGGCTGGTCGTGTTTTGGCATTCTCGTTTTCGTTCCGTTATCGCATGTTTTCCAGCACTGTATCGCTTGCGTGTTTTTCCTCGCTCTCGTTTCATGTGTATTCGCTGTGTTCGGTCCGTGTGTATTGTCATCTGTGTAATCGATGCAAGTATTCCTGAGCACCCTCCAACGCTCAAGAGTACCTCTCGAACTCGAATATGATCTGCAAGCACCAACAAGAAAGTAGCCATAGTCTAGGGTTAGGAGTAGCGGCGATCGTCCCGTGACCGCAGTGTTTGCGGCGAGCGCTCCAGAACAAGCATCCTGTCCAAGAACCATCACCATCCCTCGAGAGGGCAGCCCTATCGCGCCCAAGGCTCTCGCGTATCGCGCATTCAAATCGCCCGGAGAAATCAGCTGCACATTCTACGTAGACGCATGCAATCTTCACCACCCACGCCACCGACGCCGTCCTCGCGCGAAGACGACCCTGGCTCGCGGCCGGCGGAGTTAGGCGCCGAAGCGAGCAGCAGGCGCAGACACAGTAATGTGGCGAGCACCAGGGTGTACATGGCCCAGCTCCGCGCGTTCCTAGAGGCGGCGGAGGTGGTCGACGTGGACCCGGACGTGATCGAGGACCTCCTGGACGGCCTCCCGGACGATCCGCCGAGCGGAGGCGAGGACGGGGACGTCGACGTCGAAGACGAAGGCGACTCCCCGGACCAGGGCCGGCCGCCGCCCGCGCGCGAACAAGAGCGGGACCAGGTAGGCGCTCACGGCCGGCCGGGCCGGGCCGAGGAGCGGGACCCAGAAGCAGACACGGACACGGACGAAGAGTCGGACGAGGACGACGTCGGGGACGAATGGGCGGCGTATTTGCAGGAAGGTAAGCCCGTATGGTGTGTTGCGGTGCGCGGGCAGGGTCTGCGCTCGCGCCCTCGCCGAACGCGGGTGCGCATGCGGACGCGGCCTTCTGTGCATCTCGTGTGGTTGCGGTATCCGGACGCCGTCGCTCGACCGCATGCTGACTTTGTTGCGGCGCGCTGCAGCACAGACCGCCTGGACGAAACAGGAGGTGAAGGAGATGAAGACGCTGCTCAAGGAAAAAGGTAGTGCCCTATTCGCTCGCGCCGCTGCACGCCGCACGCTCACGCGTTCGCGTCGCAGGGATGGCGGCGTTCATCACAGAGTATGTTGTGCGGCGCGCGATTCCCATACCGCGGTTGCTCTACGCGTTCAACGTCTGTCTCGTACGTCCCAACCGGCACCCGCTCTCGCAGGCGCGTACTGACGGCGGCCGTCACGACAGTGTCCAGAGCTTCGCGCGAAGCATCCACGAACGCTCATGTACCTCCTTCGAGTAGCGCTCTCCCGCGAGTACGTCCGTCCCGCCCTTCCGATCCCCGGTTCCTTCACCCACATGCACCTCCACCGTGCGCCCGCACGCGCACACGCCCACGCACGCACGCACACTCACACACATGCGCTCACACAGGCTGGAATCGCGCGAGCGGCTGCTGACGTACAACACGATCGACGACGTCGTCCGCCTGATATCCTCCTCGCGCCGCATCCTGATCCTCACCGGCGCCGGAATCAGTCAGTGCCCTTTCCCGTCCGCTCCCGTCTGCTTCCGCCGCGTGCGACACGGCGTCCGTGGGCTTTGTGGCGCTGACCAGGACGCCCGCAGGCGTCTCGTGCGGGATTCCCGACTTCCGCTCCCGGAACGGCCTCTACGCCTCGCTGCAGGAGAATGGCGAGTATGACCTTGATGACCCCCAGCAAATGTTAGTATTTGTGTGACCCTGTGACCTGTCCGCCCTCTGCCCGTGTGGTGGAACGTTCGCTAACCAGGACGCACACAAGGTTCGACATACAGTACTTCCGCGAGAACCCTGCGGGTGAGCGTCCTGCCTGCCGCCCTTTTCCCGAGAACGTCCGTAGCTAATCTTGGGTCGCCGTACAGTGTTCTAGTACGTCCTCGGTCGGTGCCTCGTTGCCAACGCTAGAGCGCTGACGCCGGGCGTGCGTACAGTTCTTTTGCAAGGTATGCCCGGACGCCTGCTATGCGCAGTTGTCGTGTTCCATGCTCATGACGTTTCCGCAGCAAAATATACCCTTCGAACTTTATACCCTCGCCGTGTCATCGCTTCATCAAGCTCATGGAAGACAAGGGCAAGGTGAGCCTCTGATTTCCGAACGTATTCGTAATCACCTTCCTCATCGTATCAACGTAGCTCCTGCGCGTAAGTACGACTAAATCCAGCCCTTACCGTCGCCTCACACCCCGGGCTAGAATTACACCCAAAACATCGACACGCTCGAGACCCTTGCCGGCGTGCAGCGCGTCGTGCAATGTCACGGCTCCTTTGCCACCGCATCCTGCATCCACTGCCGCGTCCGCGTGCCCGGCTCGGAAATCGCGGACGACATCATGAACCAGCGCGTGCCGCTCTGCAAGTACTGCAACGCCGCGCAGCCACCCGCGCCGCCCGCCAAAGGGGGCAAGAAGAAGGGCAAGAAGCGGAAGGACGGCTGGGACAGCGACGCGTCTGACGAGCCCGAGCCCCCGCGTACCCCCCTGGAATTATGAAGGCAAGCTCGAATTGGGAGTGTCCGTCATGGTTCTGGCAAAGCTGACCCGAGCACGCCTGTTCTGTGTGTACCTCTGCGCAGCCGGACATTACCTTCTTCGGGGAGAAACTGGACGACGTGTTCGAGCGCTCGCTGATGGAGGACAGGAACCAGGTCGACCTGCTCATCATCATCGGCACGTCGCTCAAGGTGTCGCCTGTGTCGGAGACCATCTGTAAGCGCCTCTCCACCCGTCCACCCGCCAGCTGCTCCAGGGAGACTCACGGCTGTTGTCCCTAACAGCGCACCTGCCACACTCTGTCCCGCAGGTACTGCCCCCGAGCGTGTGTGCATGCTGTGCCGACGGCGACTGACACCGAAGCGCAGATCCTGATCAACAAGACACCTATCAAGCACATCAACCCAGACGTGAGTCCTACAAGCACCTGGGCCCGCGTCCATCCTGTGCCCCGCTCCACTCTCCGCTGACATCGGAACACGACGTCGTGCTGACCATCGCTCGCGCTCCCTACCAGGTCGTGTTGCTCGGCAACGCGGACGACATCGTCCTGCACCTGTGCAACAAGCTCGGGTGGGACCTCCCAGAGGTGCCCGTGCCCGCGTCTATGTCTATGTCTGCGTCTGGGTCCGCACCCGGGCCAGCGCCCGGGCCCGCATCGAATCGCAACCTGGACGCGCCGCGACCGAACCTGAAGAAGCGGCCCTCGGCCGAGTTTGAGCGCGAGCCAAAACGCGTAGGAAACAGGTCCGTCCGGGTGTCGTGTGTCCGGCACGCTGGACGGCGAGCGAGCTTGTGGCTGACACGGTGTCTTTGTCTTGCAGTCACGTATGGCTGTTCGAGGGCGCCGAGGGCGGGCGGTGGGTCGAAGACATCGAGCGGCAGTCCTTGCAGCAAGCTGCGCAAGACCCTGCCCAGTCCGAAGGCGTGCCTGCGGTGGATGCGCCCGCAGACGAGCGGCAGATGAAGAAGCTGCGCACCGAGTAGCGGTGCTCGCTGGGTCCAAGATGGCGGGATGGACGGAAGGAGGGGCAAGTCGCCTTCACTCCCCCCATCGGCGAAGCCGGAGCCGGAATGCGTTCTTGGACTGGGGCGAGTTCGGGTCGAGGTAGTCCTCATAGAAGCCGACGATGAACTCCTCCGCCTTGAATCCGAAGCGATTATACAAGAGCTGCAAACAAAACCATAGCCTATCAACGTCGACACGCCGACCCATTGTCCGGACGCTTACCATCGCGGGGTTGTTGATTGAAACATGCAGGGTGATGTCCTTGTTTGGGTTACGAGTGATGAGGTGGTAGAGCATAGATCTATAGTGTACGCGAATATATGGCACACGTAATTCCCATCGTCAACGGATGCTCCAGATGAATGTGGAGACGACTCACGTCGCAACCTGAGAGTTGTCCCATCCGGCGCGAACTGCGAGATACGTGATGTAGGTCTCCTGCGGTGAGCTCAGGAAAGCCGCGCCAACGACGAGCTTCTTGTAGGTCGCAACGACCGTGCACTTCTCTGGGGAGTACTGCAGTGCGTCGCTCACTGCTACATGTTGAGCATGAATGCGGATACATCAAGGGCGGAACCCACCATCTATTCCCTCCCAGAAGACCCGAGCCAACAGGTCATGCACCTGAGACAAGTGGCCCGGTTCCAAGATGCAGTAGGTTATTGGTGCAATGGACTCTGCAGCCTGCTCGCGCTCGGGACTGATACACACGTATATACTTTAGCCGTTGATCCTTGATCAGGCTGAGCCGGAGTTGACTTACTGGGCGAATGCGTAGTGCTCTCGGATGTCGTTCATCAACTCCATCCACGGTGCTCGCGTTTCCCAGTCAACGGCTAGAGCACCGCTTGAATGCGTTGTGCAGCTGTCTTGCAGGCGAGAGAGGAAAGAACTTTCGTAGGGCGTAGTCTCGATCGCGTACAATGCATCTAGGACTTGTGGATTCACGCTCGGCGCTGCACGTGGGGGTGGCAGTGGAGTAAGGGTGCTATTGCGCTCATAGCTCGGTATCCGATTGAGGGCCAGTTTTCGCAGAGCGTTCTGCGTTCATACAGGATGAGTGTCGTGCTGCTCGGATGCGAATGTGGAACGAACGGGTTGTAATCTGCTCTTCGCTGCCAGTAAGAGCAAGATAGTCGAGGCATCGCTGGTGCTGGAAGCACGTTCACGGATTCTGCGAGCTTCCTCCCTAGACAGAGGCAGGAGCACTGTGGACTTCGTCGAGGTGAGTCTTAGCACGTGCGAAGACAGCAAGTGACGCACCGTTTCGTCCGGCTCCCCTTTCGTGCGCAAGAATGCCTGCTCAGACTCTTCAAGGGCGGGGAGAAGTGGTTCCGTTATAGATTCAAACGCGTCGCGCATGTCTGCATCGTCCTCCCAATCCGCGGCGGCCTGGCCATGAAGAGCATCGAGGAGAGGAGCAAAGGAGATCGATCGCGCACGGGGCTCAGGAGTTTTCGATTGAGCTGCTCCCTTATTTGTCTTCGTGCGCCCTTGATGCATTGTCTTTCTGCGTTTCGTTTGTCGTCCCTTCAGGTATGGGCAAGCTCAGCCTTGCACGGGGGTTCGACGAAACTCGTTCACACTTGCCGATCGCCGTGAAACTTCATAATCCGATTCTTCCCCTGAGCTACCCCATTCATAGTCAGAGTTCATTGTGGGTTGATATTCCTGTCAAAGAGTACAAAGCGTGGTAGTTGGTAGTAGTAGTGGTAGACAGAACAGCGCTGAGTAACTGAGTTGCTGGGAAAGGCGCTCGCCCTGTTTTCGCGGTCACATGATCCGCGCGTCGCAGACCGGGCAATTCACCCTTCTCGAATTCCTCTCCTCGTTGTGAGCGGTCAGGCAACAGCTGTGGAGGATCGACTCACACGAAATTACAACCAAAATCATACGTTGAGAGTGTGGTGGAGGAATTTCTTCGGAAAGAACATCTCATGCATCCCAGTCGCGGTGGCGGCTTTGCCATAGTCATCAAGAGGTCCTGGCGAGGTGAAGTTTTTGATGCACGGTGCGTATATACATGCGATCAAGTACATGAGAAAAGCCGTGGGACAACACAATCAAAGAGGAAGAAGCAGCCATTCTTTTTACATCGTGCTCTTAGCCGACATTACCTAGTCGAGCAAGATAGTCACTTCGGGGCGCACCATCAAGTCTCTGGCTATGTGGGTATTCCAATCCAGAGACACGTTGGAATGTACATCGAATGATGTAGACCTACCATGGGATAATAATCAAGGAAGGATTTGTTTGCATCCGCCGTGTTGATCAGACGGACGATGTATGGAGGTATGTGATCGCATGATAGAGCGATGAAGTAGTTCTATGGCGTGAATCACACACCGCTCGAGCAGTAGGTATAGCGAGACGGCGAGGTGCGGAGTCGGACCACTGTGCCAGGCGAGGCCAGGGTTCACCAAGGTAATCGACGACAGCGCTGTTAGTGGCTGTCACCCGGTCCTAGCACTGCAAAATCATAGCCGATACTCCATATGAGGGAAAGGAAGACATACACTGAATTACAAAGCGCGTGAAAGGCTTCTCGTCCATATGGCATTCGGGGAACCTAGAACGAATGGGAGTGTCGACCCTGGGACCTGCCGGTCTGGCACGGTCATGGGTGCGCTTCGCGGAGGCCGGATTCTCCCAGCAGAAGTATAAAGACGGCCGTTCGGCTTTCCACTAACCGTACTTTCCCGCTATGACTGTTCCCAACACCCCCCTCTTCATCGATGGTGAATGGCGCCCTGCAAGCACCAACGCCACCTTTGAGGTGCGTAACCCGACGGCAGGGAGACTCGTTGGCACGGCCGCGTCCGCATCCGCCGACGATTGCCTGAAGGCGGTGGAAGCCGCCGTGCTCGCATTCGAGTCATGGGAACAGTCCCCCCTTCCCTTGAGGCGCGATATCATGTTGAGGGCAGCAGATATCCTTGCAAGCGACGAGTACAAGACAAAGACGATGAAAGCCGTCGCAGAGGAGACGGCAGCCACGGAGGACACTTTCGGGTTCAACCATCTTGGTCCCTTGAACAACCTCCGGAGCTTCGCGGCGATGGTCGCACAACTGAAGGGAGAGACTTTCCCTTCCGGAGTTCCCGGAGGACAGGTGTTCGCCCAACGAAGAGCTCTAGGCGTCGTGTGAGCTGGTACCATGATGCGACGGTATCGACGCGCTCACCTGTTGCTTCACAGGCTGGGGATAGCTCCGTGGAACGCACCTATCACACTCACTATCCGGGCTATCGCAATACCTATAGTGTGCGGAAACACGGTTGTGCTAAAGACGTCCGAGAATAGCCCACGGACGCAGGCGTTGGTCGTTGAGATCTTTGAGAAGGTAAATCGTAGGGCGCTCACGGCGCTTCGAAGACTCACCGAGCTCACGTTGTCCTGATGAGGCCGGATTGCCCAAGGGCGTCCTGAATTGCATATCAGTTTCGAGAGAAGATTCGCCCGCACGGATAGCCCAGATCATCGCCCATCCTGCTGTACGCAAGATCAATGTAAGCCGTGCACAATGTACTCCACGCAGAACTCACGGCAGCGCTATGCAGTTCACAGGCAGCGACACCGTCGGAAAGCTCATCGCCGCAGAAGCGGCGAAGTACCTCAAGCCCTGCGTCTTCGAGCTCGGCGGAAAGTCGCCCGTAGTGGTGCGTTTTACATTTGAACGTACTGGTCACAACAGCAGCTGTATTTGCGATGGCAGATTCTGGAAGACGCAGACATCGAGCGCGCCGCCCGGGCAATCACGCACTCTGCTCTTCTGCACTCTGGGCAGATATGCATGTCGACGGAGCGCGTGATCATAGAGAAGGGCGCCGCGGACGCCCTCGTGAGCGAGCTCACCGCGCTCTTCCGACAAGTCAAGGCGGGCGACCCGGAGAACGACCCCTCGGCGGTGATTGGAGCGTTGTTCACTCAGGGCTCTGCCGAGAACGTCATCGCGCTCATCAAAGAAGCCGTCGCGGATGGCGCCAAGGTGGTTCTTGGGGACCTCACGAGGCAGGGTGCTATCGTGCAGCCGCACATCGTGACGGACGTGCGACCGGGGATGCGCCTTTGGGATAGGGAGAGCTTCGGGCCAGGTACGGCAGTCCATCCCCTATTAGGACGTTGGCTTATGGTGGTCCGCATCCCGATGGTAGTCGTGGCACTGGCGGTGGTGGATTCCATTGACGAGGCGGTCGCCGCAGCAAACGCGACCACCTACTCGCTCACCGCAGGGCTATGGACGAACGATGTTCACAAAGCCTTTGACGTCGCTTCGAGGATCCGATCCGGTAAGGCACATTACAACCCACCTGTAGTCCGCTGACCACGTACCGATGGCGTGCAGGCTGCACGAACATCAACGGACCAACAGTGCACAGCGAGTGGATGCGGAGTCATGGAGGCCTCGGGTAAGTGCATACGGATGCAGACGATAGAGCAGAATTTGACACACCTGTCTGGGCGAACAGAGGGTCGTCTGGGTACGGCCACTTCACAGTCGACGATTGGACAGACATACGCATGCTGGTCCTGCATCCGAAGAAGGAACCTCCGTACCCCATCGTGACGAAGCTGTCTGGGACGCAGTAGTGTACGACGGAGCTCCTGCGCAGATGACGGTTCGTCAGTAGCCTGGCAAAATGGATGCGTTCCCTGTAAACACGACCCTATATGATATGACGCCCGGGAGGGCTTCCGCCAGCCATATGGGTTGCAACGGCGGGAGTACATTCTGCTGCAACCATTTGCTCCCATGAAATCACACGCATGCTCGGCATTCCCGAGGGCGCTCACGGTCAATGAGCGATGAAGAAGCCCTTCCTTCCCACGAGGGATTCGCCATGAGCGAGGTCCTTACCCATGGATTCAAGAGTGGAGCGACGTGCGAGTAGGCCCAGGATGGGGACGCAGTCAGTGGTAACATACGACTCGTGATCATTAATGTGCGGGATTACAGACTGTCTTGTGATATGGCTTGGTATAACCGTTGCTCTGCACCTACGAGAACTAGCCCAGAGAACGATCCATCAGAACAAGACAAGGTTGCTGAGGCTGCTGAGGGAAGCTGATCGAAGACAATAGGACTCACATTCGTGGTAAAGATCGCCTCGGGATGGTGCTCAACGATGATCCCCGTCGATGTTGGCTACGGACTCTTGCCCGGATTCTATTGAATTCAAAGACTTGAGTTTGACCGCGATCATATAAGACGCAGTCCGACAGTGACACTCCGACCTTCGCTCACCATGGCTCCCGTTTTCACCCCCCTCTACATCGACGGCGAGTGGCGCCCTGCCAGCAACGGCGCCACGTTCGAAGTGCGGAACCCCACGTCGGGGGAGATTGTGGGAACAGCAGCGGCAGCTTCTGCTGACGACTGCGCCGCCGCAGTGCAAGCCGCTGAACGCGCATACAAGACGTGGGAGCGCTCCCCGCTCCCCCTCAGGCGCGATATCCTCATCAAGGCATCCGACATTTTCGCGAAAAAGGGGGAAGAGATCGAGAAGGCTTTGAGGGAGGAGACTGCGGCGACCAAGGACTGGTTCCCCGGGAACTTCTACGGGTGTGTAGAGCAGCTGCGTAATGCGGCAGCGGTGACTGTCCTACTGAAGGGCGAGACGGCGCCCTCCGTGATCCCGGGTGGGCAAGCCTTCACGCAGAGAAGGGGAATTGGCCCTATGTGAGTATGTCAAGGAATGGTACAGCATCGAATGCTCACAAGTCGATCAGTCTAAGCATTGTGCCGTGGAACGCCCCTGTCGCTCTCACTGCCCGGGCTATCGCTATCCCCATCGCCTGTGGCAACACCGTCGTGCTGAAGACATCAGAGTTCAGCCCCCGGGCGCAAGCTATCGTGGTTGAAGCATTGGCGGAGGTAAGAACGGTGTTATTCTAGCTGGTATAGATGTTCACCGTGAAGTTCAAAGGCGGGGCTTCCGAAAGGGGTGTTGAATTGCATTAGCGCGAGCAAGGAAGACTCTCCGGCACGTACGACTCAAATCATCTCCAGCCCTGCTATCCGCAAAATCAATGTGAGGACAAGTCAGATTTGTCGGTTGTGGCAACGACGCTCAGTGTGATGGTTGCAGTTCACAGGGGGCGATGTCGTTGGTAGGATAATCGCTCAGGAGGCAGCAAAGCACCTGAAGCCCTGCGTCTTGGAGCTGGGCGGAAAAGCACCTGTCGTCGTCAGTTGTGCTCGCCTCGCACGGTGAAGATTTATACTCACGATGAGAGCTCAGGTATTGGATGACGCCGACGTCCCGAGGGCCGCCAAAGCCATTGCCTCTTCCTCCCTGCTGAATTCCGGTCAGATCTGCATGTCGACGGAGCGTGTGATTGTCCAGCGCGGAGCGTCTGAGTCGCTCCTGCAGCATCTGGTAGACCTCTTCAAGCGCGTGAAGGCAGGGGACCCCCACGCCGACAAGACCGCCAGCATCGGCTCGCTGTATAGCGAGCACTCGGCAGAGAACGCCATCAGCATGGTCAAGGATGCGCTTCAGGATGGGGCCAAGTTACTCGTAGGCATTCTAGAACGAGAGGGCGCGATTCTGCAGCCGCACCTGCTCATCGATGTCAGACCTGGAATGCGCATTTGGGATAGAGAAACGTTCGCACCGAGTACGTTCATTCTCCTCGATGCGTATTCGAAAGCATGCTGATCTACGCTGCCAGTTGCCGTAGTGGCGATCGTCGACACTGTGGATGAGGCCGTTGATCTCGCCAATGCTTCCGACTACTCTCTGGTCTCTGCGGTCTGGACTAAGAATGTGTACCGGGCTTTCGACGTAGCCGGGAGAATTCAGGCTGGTGAGTTGAATCTCCCGTTGTCGTGGAAGTGTACCTATCCACTGGTCCAGGCACCAACAACATCAACGGACCTACCATGCACGTCGAGAAGCTGCATGAAAATGGCGGACTTGGGTGAGTCACAAGAAGCACCATCATACGAATTAACAATGACGCAAATCCTGCCCACAGAGGAAGCACGGGTTACGGCGTGTTCATGGTCAACGACTGGACACAGCTTAGGTTGATCGTACTGCATCCGGAGGTCGAGAACCCCTACCCCGTGGTGGGTACCTTGCCGTAAGAACGAACATCGATTAGGTGCAACAGGGTACTGCGGAACATCTCCATCAGCCAAGAGGGATATGGATTGATACGGACCGTCTTGAGACAGCCACGCTTACCTCGAAGTCTACACGCAGTGAGTGTGAACGGCTCAGAGGACGTGACGCCTCGCCTGGCGCACGGGGTTGCGGGATGACTAAAGAGTGGCGATGACTCTGCGGCTGCGGTCATGGTACATGGGTTAAGGATGAGCATCGGATAGCACATAACGGCTCTGTGAGTCGTTCTCCGAGGACCGAAAGATTATCGAGCGCCTCTGAACTCGCTGTCAGCGATGGAAGCTTATCCAATGAGCAGGATTGGTGGGAGTTTCCCCACACTGGGCGCCGCTTCGAAGACACTAAGAGTTTAAGGCTATAGTCATGAGCGTCCATGCGCATCCCGTGTCTGTGATTGTAGGCTCCGCGCTACTGCCACGTACACATGGGAGGGCTCCTGCCTGGGTGGGCTATGTGCGAGCTGATCGCAGTGGACAGCAGCGCGGGATTCCGCAAAGACGCCCCGGGTGTTCGGATGGGAGTAGGCACTCACTCACACAACGTGCCTGCAGGCGCAATGGGAGCAGCGCACAGAAAGTGCACTACTACCAAAGGAGTCGACGGTCACCGGGAATTCGTGTCTCAGAGATGCGCCGCCAACGCCACGCTCGGGATGTCCAACATGAGTCTCACAAGACCCACATCCTTCGGTTGGAACCCACCCGCGCGCCTGGTGTGAGCGGGGGGATATAAAAAGGTCCGTGACGGTTGGGGGAGGCGCACTCACATTGCTCCCCATGGCTCTTCCGTTCACCCCACTTTACATCGACGGCGAATGGCGCCCCGCTAGCACTGGCGCTACGTTCGACGTCCGTAACCCGACGTCGGGAAACGTCGTCGGTACGGCTGCCGCGGCCTCCGCCGATGACTGCCTTGCCGCCGTACGCGTTGCTACCGAAGCCTACAAGACTTGGGAGCGCTCCCCCCTTCCCGTCCGGCGCGATATCCTCATCAAGGCTTCGGACATCCTGGCGACGAAGAGAGACCAGATTGTGAAAGCGATGCGAGAGGAAACTGCGGGCACGGAGGACTGGCTCTGGGTGAACTACGATTGGTGTATCGACCAGTTCCGCGAGATCGCATCCGTCACCACGCAGTTGAAGGGTCAGACAGCACCGTCGGTCTTTCCCGGAGGACACGCTTTCACTCAAAGGAGGGGGATCGGGCCGGTGTGAGTATGGCCGCCGTCATGCGCATGGATGTGAATACTCACGCGGTTGTGATAGGTTGAGTATCGTCCCGTGGAATGCGCCGATCATATTGACTCTCAGAGCTGTGGCCGTCCCTATCGTCTGCGGGAACACGGTGGTGTTGAAGACTTCGGAGGTCAGCCCGCGTTGTCAAGCGATAGTTGTCGAAGCATTGGCGGAGGTAAGTGTGAGCATTCAATCCATACACCCTCGGCGCTGATCGAAAGCGGTAGGCTGGCCTTCCGAAAGGCGTGCTGAACTGCATCAGCACCAACAAGGAGGACTCCCCGGCGCGTACGACCGAGATCATCGCGCATCCTGCGATCCGCAAGATTAACGTGAGTGATAGTGAACCATGTTCGCCCTCGGAACAGCTACTCACCAATTCCCAGTTTACCGGTAGTGACGTAGTGGGCCGCATCATCGCTCAGGAAGCAGCCAAATACTTGAAGCCATGCGGCTTCGAGCTCGGCGGCAAAGCGCCCGTGGTGGTGGGTACTCCGTGTCTTGGATTACGGGAATGCTTGTGATCTGACTGGATTTTTAGGTATTGGACGACGCAGAGATACCGAGAGCTGCGCGAGCGATCACTTCGTCTGCTCTGCTCCATTCTGGACAGATCTGCATGTCCACCGAGCGCGTGATCGTTCAACGCGGTGCGGCCGATGCACTGCTGGAGCACCTTGTCGAGCTCTTCAAGAAGGTCAAGTCCGGCGAGCCCCATGTTGACAAAAGCGCCCATATTGCCGCCATGTTCAGCCAGAACTCGGCGGAGAACGCGGTTAGTCTGATCAACGATGCGGTCAAGGATGGCGCGAAGGTGCTCGTAGGCGACGTCGGCCGGGTAGGTGCCGTTGTGCAGCCCCATCTGCTAGTGAACGTCAAACCGGGCATGCGTATATGGGACAAGGAGACCTTCGCACCAAGTACGCTTCTCAGTCAGGGCTCTACGGAGTACATGTTGATCCGCCTCGCATCATAGTCGCCATTGTAGCTATCGTCGACACGGTGGACGAGGCCGTCGATCTGGCGAACGCCTCAGACTACTCCTTGGTCGCGAGTCTGTGGACGAGAGACGTGTACAGAGCTTTCGATGTCGCGTCGCGAATCCATGCGAGTGAGTTGCGCAGCTTCTTTAAGGGGGCTACAATTGACGACTGACATGATTAGGCACCAACAACATCAATGGACCCACGGTACACGTAGAAGCGATGAGAGAGAACGGGGGCCTGGGGTAAGCAAATTGCATCGCGTCCGTGATTGTTCTGACGAGGATCCACATAGGGGAAGTACCGGCTATGGTTTGTTCATCCTGGACGATTGGACGCATATTAAGACAATCGTCTTGCATCCCGAGCAAGAGCCTCCGTACCCCCTGACCGCGGGGCTCTGAGTATGTGAACACAGATCCGCTTCGTGATGGTCTATGCTTCCATTAGCCCGTGTAGAGAAGAGTAGTGATGGGGAGTGTTCGTTGAGATAGACGAATATTATGCCTGTCCATATATGTATCTGGAGTTTGCGACGTGTTAGCAGCGGTGCGATTGCAGTCGCGGAACTTGGTAGCGCACCGTACAACAGCCTACCAGCCGACGTAATGCGACGCGATCAGACCCGTCATGATTGACCATCAGGCTCATGTGCAGGTTTCGAGACTGTCTGGACACGCTCATAGAGCTCGCGTTTCTGTAATGACCGCTGCAATTCCTCTTCACGCTGTCGCATTTTCTCGCGCCGACGTTCATCGTCTCTTAATACCCCTTGGAACATGGTCTGCGGACGGTCAGGGATTGAACGCCCCCCGAGCGAAACAAACGCACATCACGTTCCCGCTCCTGCATGAAATGTACTCCCCAGATGATGAGCGCAGAGCCAAAGAGGGATGCTGCGAGAGTAGCCTTCGCTGCGCGCGACATATCAAGATGAAAAGTAGTTAACCAAGTGTCGGTGGACGTGAACGTCGCAATTCCGCTGGACAGGCACAGAGAGCGCGGAAGCAGATGGTGGAGGCTGGTGGAGGAGCGCAGGCCATAGGCGCCCATAACCGAGTGTGAGCTCATCGTCAGCCGCGACGCCGAGGAGCCCCAGCGCCCGAGTCTTGCTTACAACCACCTCAGTTTTCTGGGTCCTCTCGTCTCTGGCACCACAGTCTAGACATATAACATCGCACCAATGGCCTCACAGCCTACTATCCAAGAAGTCCTCCAGGTAAGCAGCGCGGGGCGCCCGATCAAACAATGTCGCTAAGCTGCCCCGCATTGCCCTCAAGGCCGAGTTCTCTCCTCCGCTCGACACCTCGCTTATTGCTGCCATTGTCGCGGACTATGTCTCTGGAAACGAAGCGAACCGAAGCGACGAGCTCCGGCAGTTGCGCGAAGTCCTCAGCAATCTCGCGGCATCGGCGGAGAAGGAACTGGTAGACGAAGACACACTGTCGGACTTGTCTCAACTCAACCTTTCCCCGCCCTCTGTCGTCGACGATGCCTCCAGCTCGCTTGACTACTCTACTACCGATAACTCAGCTTACGCTTCAACTACCTCGGACGCTTCTGGGCAGCAGCCGTTCAGCTCGGCGCTTGGCTTCCTGAAGGCGGTCTTTCCCCATATTCCCTCGGACAAGTTCAAGAAGGTGCTCGCGGCGCATGGCGGGGACAACGATGTTTTGGATATGGAAGTTGTGGTAGATGAGCTTCTTACGGGCGAGTATATCCGCGAGCTCGAAGAACGTGGGCTGGACGAGGAAGAGTCTGCGGCTTTGGGATACGAGGCACCATGGGAGGTTGTCGAGAAGAAGAAGAAGGGGATGAAGCAGAAGAAACCCAGCAAGAAGGGAACTACTATTACGCTCGTTGACATCCGCCAACAGCAACATGCTCGCCCGGCTTCGTCCAACTCCCAACCTGCTCCCCCCGATCCCTGGACCCAACTGGCCTCTGTTGCCTCGCACCTGTCCACGTTGATCCCAACGCACCCTGCTTCCTTCTTCCAATCGGTCTTTCACTCGCCCAACTATCCTACGCCATCCCATGCTCTTCGAGCAGCCATTGTACAGATCGCACGCTCACTCACGAAGTACGAGGATGAAGTCAGCGCGGAAGAAACGCCTTCTCTGTACGCCATGCTTGAAGTCATCACTACCTGGCCGAAGTACGCAGATCTGAACGTCGAGGAACGCGATCAGCTCATGGAAGATGCTTTGTACGCGCTCCGCGCGACCGGGAGGGATCCCAACGCAGCCCTCGACGTTGTCTCCCTCCTAATTGACCTCGACTCGGACTTTTCTTCCAGGGAGTACGCGTGGGGGGTCTACCACCAACCGGCGACCCCGCCGGCGACTACGCCCAAGGCGTCAACTAAGCTTCCTTCCGGCCCACCGCCGGTACCGCCCCCGCCCAACATAGCCCGGCGTGGGCTCCCCAGCCCGACGACTGAGAAACCGCGCGCCTTGTCCAGCGCGTGGAAGACAGTCCCGTCGAAGCCTACACCGGAAGGACCACACCCACTGTCTGGCGTAATCCGTGCATATACCAAACCCGACCCTGTTCCGGCCACCCGCAAAGTACGCGGGGCCGGCAACGGGTTAGGCAAAGGTGGGAAGGGCGATGTCGGTGAACTCAAGTTGGGTAAACGGGCGGCGGCCAAGAGACGCGCGTGGGAGCTATCTGAGCAGAGGAGGGCGGCGTTGAGGGAGGCGAGTAAGGCGTGGCAGAAGGGCAACTCCAAGAATCACGGCGGCGAGGTAGCATTCTATTTCGCAGAACGGGTGGGTGGAGCTTGGACATACTCTATTCATGACGGTATTGACGGCGTATATTTCTTAGGCCCGCGAGCTTCAACAGCAACAACAGAAAGAGCATCTAGACGCTGCTCGTGAAATGGTTTTGCGAACCCGGTATGTTTCTATAACAATCTTGTTTGGTACAGCAACTTACCGGCTATACGACAGTACGATCAGCCCCAACAGCGAAATTATAGATCTACATGGCACTATTGTTGCCGAGGCCATTGCCATAGTACGCGAATACTTGGCCGAGCACGGGGCCATATATGGTACGGTCGACCATACTCCCATGCGCAGCTCTTCCATTGACGCCCTGGCAACAACAGCCAAACCCCTGAAAGTAATCACCGGCCGTGGCAATCACTCCCGAAACGGCGTGGGCGTACTGGGCCCTGCAGTAAAGAATGCCCTCACCGCTGACGGTTGGGTCGTGGACACCTGGGACGGCGGCTTGGTGATTCGCGGACGTGCCCGTTAGCAGACACCTTTCTGTAAGTCGCCGCTCCCGTCTGTGTGACCTCACGTCCTGAACCCTTCCACAGTGAGATCGCGCCGTCTCCCGTTCGAAGCGACACGTTAGGATACGTCAGGTTTGTACATACCCTTCCTGTATCATGCAGAGACTCCTTGTATCCCGTAGTTGCGTGCTCACCCTGTCTTTGTACACCTTGTAGCTGCACTGTATCGTTGGCCATCCCAGACATAGAACCTCCTAATTCAGCTTACACATCTTACCTAGACTCTCATGCCGTCAAGCGGACGCCTACACGCATTCATTTGTCTTTATAACGCCAGCTACGGTAGGTTCTCTGGTAATTACTGAGTGACCACCGGGGTAGCCGGTGTTGGACTGGTTCGCATGAGCGCGCGGCGGCGCTGTATGCTCCATCGTAAACGCCCGCTTTCGGTGCTCCGTCCGCCGGACAATTTACCCTCCACGGCCACGATACACTCATGCCGATACCCGCATGCCCACGCCCATCCGGTGACTCAAATGACAAATGACAAACCCGTTGGCGAACGGCGGAGTCTAGACTTTTTGCCTTTTGAGATGCAGCTTCGAATCGGCAAATGTCCGCTAGGTTCTCACCCCCCTCGAGGTCGTACGAGCAGTCAAAACCGCTCTCAGCTCTGCGGCGGAAGGCGAGAGCTGGCGAACTCGACAAGCCACTGCATTGACGTTGGACCCCAAGCACTTCTGTAGCTATGCCCGCCAACCGCGCAGCAGAGAACGCCCTCGGAACGATCGGTATGCATGTCCCGGACCTTGGATTGCAATATTTCTGCCAGTAGCTGAGTATACTTGCATCCCTCACCTCTGCATGTTAGGTACTGTTTGTTGGACTATTCAACTCGTTCCGCAGATATGGCATAGTCATCGCACCAAGTCCACGGACGGCTTGTCAGAATGGCTTGTGTACGTGTCCCCATCCTCTTTCCCATCTTGACGCTGATGCAGTGCTTCATTAGGCTCCTGTGGGGCGTTTCCGGGGCTTTCTTGGGAACATACACAATAGTCCAAAACCTGAATATCCCTCTCATCCTGCAGCCGCAGCTGTTTACCGTACTCTCCTTTGTATCCTGGGCACAGGTATGTACAATCTCGGGGGCCCCAACAACACGTGTCTCACAAGTGCTCTAGTGCCAATACTATGCTCGAAAACGATCCAAAGCTGCTTCCATCGCGATGTACTTCGCGGCGCTATCCATCTTCGCCGGATTCGAAGTCGGGATGATCTTCGCTGTATTTGTGAGTTGTCCTCTACTTCAGCAATGAAAGCTAATCCTGACGATACGAAGCCATCATACCGAGCAGGCAATATGGCGCCTGTCGAGTTCTTCGGCATCTTCAGCTCCATCTTGATCTCTGCCGCCCTGCTGCACGTCCTGTTGCTCATCGTTTTGAGGCATTCCAAACTAACGCACGTGATACAGGCCCCAATACTACGAAATCTATAAGTACAAGGAGGTCGTTGGCATTTCGATCACGTTCATGGCAGTTGATCTGTTAGGCGGCGTGTTCAACGACCTCTCTCTCGCGTTCAAGGACGAGTTCGATGTAGTGGCGGGCGTCACGTACTCTCTCGTTGTGGTGCGTGCCGTCCGATTATATTTTCCTCCCTCGGGTGACGAACATGAACACGCCTTAGCTGCTTGACGGAGTCGTGATACTTTGCGCTATCATCCTCAACCCGTTGGCCCGCCGCCGCCGCAAGAGGTTGGCTGCAGCTGGGAGCACTAGCGATGTGGCGCAGGCTAGTGCGGAACACAGTCTCGAGGACGACAAGCGTCCCGAACAAAATGTCGTGCCAGCGGAAGAGCGCGAGGTTGCCGCGGACACGGACAGGGCAATTCTTCCCGCTGACGTTGAGAAAGTAGGAGCGTAACTTGCCGCCCTCTGCGATCCGGGAGAGAGTATCTTGTCTTGGATACTGACGAACACCACGATATACATGACCTTGACGATCCTAGAACATGTTCTTCCGCACCAACGGCTCGTGTGAACCTGTCTGAGTATGCGCTGACCCTGCGGCGAGGATCATCTCACATACAGATCCCCTCAACTGATACAAATAAGGATGACGGCGCTCTCACATAACAATCCCACAAGAGCAAAGCCCAGGTATTTATACCCACAGTAAACGAACTATCTCCCAGAATAACAATTCTCAAACACTAACTCACTACCTAGGAGCGCCTCAGCCCGGCGCACGTGTGTCGCCCGCATCACCTGGGGGCTTTTTCTATAAATGTTTAGGAATGGAAGAGCGACGGTGGCGCCTCATCCGCTTTCGAATCACGGCAAGTCGCAGGATGGCTGGATGATTGCAACCGCTCTTGCTGACCACTATGCGCGCCTTCAAGGTTCTTGATTCAGAACATGGGACGATCTTGAGCACTTCCGACTCTCCACTACGTTGTTGATATGGTTTTGACTAGGCGGTGGGCGCATCGCCCGACTTCTACCAAACGCCACCGAGCGTTCCTCCAGCGGCTTCCCCTCCACCTATTCCTGGGAGCACGTCGCCTCCCGTCATCGGCCGCTGTACATGTGGGGCAGATCGGATCCTTCCCGCTGGGCCCAGCGCGCGAGACGGCCCAATCCCTTTGAAGCATGTGCGTACGTCACCTTGTCCTAGTGGTAGCTTTGTGAGCGTTGTAAGTGGCCTGAGGCCACGATCTTCGCGCCCCGGGCGACTCTCGGGCCTCTGATTATAGCGCAGCGCAGTGAACTCTGATGCGCCCCTGCGTTCGCTCCGGGGCACTATGTAAGGGGCGCAGAGCCGTCGTGCCATCCGCAGGTAGTCTAAGTGGTCTTGCGTGACCGTCCAAACACCCGTCCCTCATCTGCGCTCTGGATCATGCTGGCTTACATCCCTGTCGTCTCCGTCCTTGTGGGGTATGCCTTCGGGGCTGTCGACTATTCGCCTCAAATCGTTCAGTCTCTCGGCGCATTGACCGGGCCAGATCTCGTCTCGTCATGCTCTGATGACGGTCCCGCATCCTGCCAGAACGTCACCCCTATTGCGAACCTGTGCTGCTTCGAGGCTCCAGGTGTATGTGGTTCTTATACCCTGTAACCTAGATGCTCACGCATTCTATACGGTACAGGGACTGCTCATGCAGACTCAGTTCTGGGACGCGAGCCCTGCCTCGGGACCATCTGACAGCTGGACCATCCATGGTTTGTGGCCCAACAAGTTAGTCGTATCAGAATTGTCAGGCTGGCCGTCATATTTGATCCTCACATACCGCGCTGCAGTTGCGACGGCACGTTCGCCCAGGATTGTGACCCCTCCCGTGATTACAAGGATATTGCCGGCGTAGGTGGATGACTCCATACGTTCTGAGCCATTCTCACGCATCGACAGCTCTTGGAAGATCAAGGCGCGGAAGATACGTTGGCGTTCATGCAGGAAGTATGCAACACCACTACCCGCAAGGATATATGCTCATATGCCTTCTTCATATTAGTTCTGGGTGGACCTCGACGGTCGGAACGAAGAATTCTGGGAGGTCAGTCATTCATATGAGTACACCATCCATGCTCACCCCGCAGTAGCACGAATGGAAGACCCATGGGACGTGCTATTCCACGCTCCAGCCCTCTTGTCTACCTGATGGGAGCCCGAGAGGTGCCGAGGTGAGCATGATTTACCACACCCTCCCACCCGCCTGGTCTTTATGCTGCCTCCAGGCTGTCGCATTCTTCCAAACGGTTGTGAAATTATTCAAGGTGAAGATCCCAACCTGTGGCAAGCTCGCTTGCTTACGAACGCATACTGTCGGATAGACTCTGCCCACCTACGAATTTCTCGCCAGTGCTGGAATCACCCCGACTGAGAGCGAGACATTTACGCTGGACACCCTCGTCGACACTTTGAGATCGGCTACTGGGGTCACGCCTGCTCTGAACTGCGAGCGGGGCACCACGCTAAACGCCATCGAATGGTACTTCAATCTTCAGGGTTCGGTCCTCAACGGCGACTTCGTTCCGATTGGTATGTTCCCCTCAAAATGAACATAGTTGACCGTGATATTGATCGGTGGCGACTGTCGTATAGATGCCATATCGCGAGGCTCGTGTCGCGAGGAGGGTATCAAATACCTCCCAAAGTCCGAGGACGGTACTTCACGTCTCTGACCGTCAAGGCTACTGTTCAGCATCGCATTGGTGTTCCGTATTCGTTTTGGATCGACTTTAGGTGACGCGAGATGCAAGAGGTCCAAAGCCACTTACACATTTGTAAAGCCCTGTTCATCTGCTTCTGTGAACCTGTACGACTGCTGTAGAAATGCGATCCAGAGGCTTGAGGAAGTGAATAAGCTCGTGAACGCGTGAACAGTCCGTCAATTGAGGCAGTATTTTAGCGCCGACACCTCTTCTTCCTCTACCTCCATCATCATCTACCACTATACGTCCTGACGTACTGCCGAATCCTCAACGTTTGCAAAACTTATTTGTGTATGGTAGTAAAGCTACCTCTTATTAAAGGTCTACCCTCAAGTCGCCGCTAGCATCAAGGCCTACAATGCATCGCAGCACTAGACCTATGTTAGCGACAGTGCGTTAGAGTAGGGTATATGCGTATGAAATGCTGTCACTGAAGGACTATGTCCAGCCACACATGCCGGTGGAGCTTCTAGACGACATCGTAGCTCATCTATTGCAACAGAACGCCGACATCGGCTCCATTGCAGCCTTTGCTCTCGTCTCCCAGCAGTTTCGCCAAGTTGCTTTGCGGCGGTACTATGCGATTCTCCGAGTCCGCTCAGCTCTGCACTGGGTTCGTATGTGCCGCGTTAGTGGAATATACGAATGGGTCCGGTCAGTCGATGCCCTGGCTGCATCATTTCGTTCCCGCATATATGCACTCACCTTCAAATGTGCGCAGCACCCTGGAGGCGGAAACGTCTGTCTTTCGATTCAAAATTGACGGTCTTTCTCGATTCACTGCCCTGAAGACTCTTGCGCTAAATTTCTCTGCCGACGGCTTGTCGACGCTCGGAAACCGGGCCTCATTACTCTTCGGGAACCTCAACGCTGATCTCGCTCAGTTGAAGCTCACTCACCTCCCACGGATCGATCGCACACTACTTTCTCTCGTTGCTGCGCGCTTCACATCCCTGAAGACCTTGGAACTCTCGTGCACGGAAAGACTGGATACGCAATGCTGCTGGCTATGTCTGGAAGAATCGTCGACTTGTGTTGTGCATTCTCCTATCCCCGACTCGTTCGTGACTGTCGAACATTTGGTGGTATGGCTATCTTTATGAGACTCATCACCTCCAGACAGCTCACGCTCCTCGGGATCCTCAGAAAACGTTCTGCAATGCTCTGAAGCCCTGTAAGAAGCTCAAGAGTCTCTACCTGGGTGTATTCCTGTCGGATGCCTCGGTCCTAGTCAGACATCTGGATCGCTGCGCCACCGTTCTCATTGCCTCTCCTCGTACTCCCAATTGCTACTCTACACCACCTTTTGGACCCGACCTATGCCCTCTCTGCTGTGCGGAAAATGATGCGGATGTACAAGATCGCGAAAGTCTCGCTAAGACCCTCTTCCGGCAAGCCCTTCCATCCCTTGAGGACGTCGACTTCAGCTCCTGGTTCCCTGCGCGTAGATAGGCTGACGCGCCCTCCGTGAAGGCAGGCCGATATTTGCGCTACGTTCCTCTTGCATGTCGACCGCCACGGCCGCTGCCTCCCCCACTGATACCACTTGTAATTGTCCGTATCTGGAAAAGCTGCACTAGATAAGGTTACCGTGCGTGTTCAGGCCGGAGAAATCGGCATACGCGATTTGTCCCCCACCTCACTCCACGGTCGTTCTACCGGAGCTCGTTGCCAAGTACCTTGCCCTGAAGCGCGTATATAATGTCTCTAGAATGGTAAACGTTTAAAATCCGATGATCTTTGGGCATTCAATCAGGCTGTGACTGCATTGTATCCGAGTAAGTAGTATCTGCTAGGAAGGAACGCAGGTGCTAGGTTCAGCAAGAGTGTCAGAGCGCGCTCCTCGATGCGACGCGTCTCAATATCACGTGGGACGCGTCCTGCCCGGAGGGCGCGTTGATCGATCTGACTTGGATCTGACGACTTTGTCCCCGGCTCTCTGTCCGCCATGGAGAAATCGGACGTTCTCCTCCCGGTCCTTTCGGCGTCGGACTTGCTCAGTCGTGACCTCATCTGAGCACGCACATGCACCTCTTGCGCAGCACCAGGGCTCCTTTTCTCAGCTCCTACTTTTGCCCCCGACCTGCCAGTATTTTCGACCTACGACGAGCGATGTCTACTTCTCTTCCTGCCTCTACGATTCCGCTGTTTGACACCGTAGCGTCGTATCGAGAGTGGAGGCGGAGGGCATTTGACGAGAGGAAGTCGGTGGGATATGTCCCAACGATGGGTGCGCTCCATGACGGGCACTTGTCTCTCGGTACGTTTCTTGCGGTGGCCGTCAGTGCATCCCACTCATGCAAGTCCTGTAGTGAAGAGGTCTCTAGCTGAAAACGACCTGACGGTGCTCTCCATATTCGTCAATCCGGCGCAGTTCGCGCCCCATGAGGACCTGGCGACATATCCGCGGACCCTTCCGCGCGACCTCGAGCTCCTCACCGCCCTCTCGTTCACTGCACCGGGAGGGGTGATCCGCAAGCCCTCCGCCGTGTTTGTGCCCACGGTAAGCGAGATGTATCCGAGCGGCATCTCGCAGAACACCCAGGAGCAGAAGGGGACATTCGTCGAAGTCAAGGGGTACGGACACCAGATGGAGGGCAGGACGCGTCCGACCTTCTTCCGCGGTGTCGCGACCGTTGTCACCAAGCTATTCAACGCCATTGAGGTGAGCGGTCCCCCCTGTCGATCCCGTACCGTCGCCTTACCCCGGTACGCGCACAGCCTACACGCGCGTACTTCGGACAGAAGGACATCCAACAAGCCCTCTTGCTCCGCCGCATGACGCGTGACCTTCTGCTTTCGCACCCAGATTCGGAACACCTATACATCGTTCCTACCTGCCGGTACGTTCATACCGCTCTCACTTTGACGTAGAACCCCCAGCGCTGAACTTTCCCCAGCGACCCCGTCACTTCGCTGGCCCTCTCCTCTCGAAACGTGTACCTGACTCCACACGAACGCGACAACGTCGCGCCGGCACTCTACCGAGCGCTGCAGGCCGCGAAGTTTTCCTGGGAAGCCGGCGCGTCAAAAGCCGAGTGCGTGCGCCGGGCGCAAGCCGTGATCGAGGAGAAAACGCGCGAAGTTGGCCAGGAGATCGACTTGCGGCTGGACTACATTGAGATGAACGACGCGGACTCCTTTGAGGTACTAGCTGACGATACGCAGAAGGCGGAGTGGGAGGCGGACTTCGTGGGGAGGCCGGTCATCCTGAGCGGCGCGATGTGGGTAGGCAAGACGAGGCTGATTGACAACATCGTCCTCGGGGCCAGACATACGTTAGGTATAGTCGACTAACTGAAGTTCTTATACTGTAAACAAACTCTGGGGATCCATTCGAACCATTACTGTATTACTGCACCTGCAGAGATTTCATGGTATTTACAGAGAAAACCAACGGATGACGGGGGATTCGAACCGCACGACCGGTATTCTTAGCAGATCGCTGCCACGTGGTCAACGTCATCGTCTTTGCGATGCAAGTGTGGCTGTCTTCCTCCACCTCCTTGACTTCTGCCACATCCTCTTCGTTTGAGCTCGTCGTTGATTTTCCAGTCTATAATTGAACTCTCACAGACTATACATTACTAATAACATCCCGGGAGGAAAAATACCCGTCCGTCCGACTAGAAATAAGGCCAGACCAATTCACGTCTCCCGCCAACAGGCCCCGTTATGTCTTCCGAGGACCCTGGGGCTGTCTCGAGGGCAGCCCTTGACCTTACATACGTACTATGTGAGTGGAACGCTGACACTGCCAGTAGGATACCCGCCGCTTATATTGACAACGACATTATGCAGATAACGATTCATCCGTACTGTCTCATGTACTTGCGTTGCTGACGCTGACACCAATTCTTCTAAACGTACGGTTGTGAATTATGAGGCTAATATTCTTCCCATTAACCGGCTGATATGTTAATTTTCTAGCCGGCGTATGCGGCTCTGGCCGTATGGACGCGCGAACTACTCTTCTTCGAGATGTGGGCCGGGCAGATGCTCTGCGAATGCTTCAACTACGTCTTGAAGCATATCATACAAGAAGAGCGTCCTAATCGTGAGCTGGACACGCTCCGTCCTCATAAACAACCTCTGACGCTTTCCACCAGAGGACCTGGGGGACGGGTACGGCTTCCCGTCCTCGCATAGCCAGTGGATGGGCTACTTCGCGTCCTTCCTCATCCTGCACTTCTCGCTCCGGCACCGCTTCGTCTCCACGGGATACCGGATACTCGA
Source organism: Trametes polyzona (assembly GCA_022606195.1). NCBI lineage: Eukaryota > Fungi > Basidiomycota > Agaricomycetes > Polyporales > Polyporaceae > Trametes > Trametes polyzona. Next base: position 377,345 of record JABYQF010000012.1, on the reverse strand, counting down.
CCTCGCGCGCGATGTGTTCTTATACACGTTCATCCTCGCCTGGTCCGCCTCGGTCGCGTTCTCGCGGTAAGCCATGTCTGCTCTCGAGCGCACCTCCACCCCCTGACATAATTGGAAATGCAGATACTACCTCTCGTACCACAGTCCCCCGCAGGTCCTCTGGGGCTTCGCGATCGGCGTTGCGTTCGGTACGATCTATTACGCGCTCACGGAGTACATCCCGACGCGCAGGCCACACTCGCTGCTGGGTCGGTTCCGCACGGCGCTGCTTGGTAACCCCGTGTCGACCTGGTTCCGCATACGGGACGGATGGTCTGTCTGGGCGGACAGCGGAACTGAGGCCCAGTGGCTGCGATGGAGGGAGGAGTGGGATAGACAGCGCTTAGCTGCGAAGAAAGCGGATGTGAAGGCGCAATGAGTGCCGTAGGGGTTTTGGTTTGGACATTCTATCTACGCTAGGGCAACACGATGCGTGTCAACGCTCTCCCTTGCGCATTCCATGGCAATTGCTTTGATTAACGCGTTAGTGCTCGTCTTCTTGCCTGGAATACTCGCACGAGTGAGTACCTGCGCCCATCGATTTATCCGGATTTGATATGGACTGGGTACGTGTCGACGGTGAGCACCTCACAACGACTGATGAAACGCGCCAGACTGACAGCGAGGCGCAGCACTCGAGTCATTACGTGCTGATCCGCTATCAGGCACGGAAAAGATGTAATGGCAGTTCAAGGCGTCTTGGCCCTCGACACTTCCCATTTCATACCAGCAGACGACCACCGCAGAGTTACCCTACACGTATGCGGTAGTGAACATGTATCCGACCGCAACAAGTACCATGCACCCGCCGGAAGAGCTGGAGCCGGAAGGCGCTCTGTACCTCTCCGCTACGCAGAGCGTGCTGAGCGTGGTGTCAGAGATACACACGTCGACCCGCCTTCGGGTCTTTGACCTGGATAGTCTCTTTTATGGCGTGCGGGGCGCCGCGATCGAGGCTGTCACTCGTGCAGTCGCTCTCGGTACGTACACTTCCATCTTCTCAACTCGAAAGGCTTAACTTGGAACTCACATGCTCGGATCATGCAGGCCTTTTCACGTTTGTCGCGGTGACCGTTGTCTATATAATCATGTGCGTAGTGCCTCCTTGTACATCTACGCACGCACCGTCTTAAACCTCCACGAGCAGGTCAAGAAAGTGGAGGGGCGGCGCTCCCGCGATCATCCTCTTCGTCGTCCTGCCGGACTGCTTTTCAACGCTCGTCGCATGCCTCCTCAAACTGTCAGAAGTGGCTCAGGGATACGCCTTGATGGGCGCGATCATACAAGACGCGGGCAATAAGCTCGACGAGGCCGCATACTGTATGGACAGCTTCGAATGCGATGGCCTGTTGGACCGTTTACCCGTGGAGCAGCCGGCGTATACTCGAAATGGGTGCTTCGGGACTGCGCTTATAGCGGCGGATGTACGTGCTCGTTCTTTGATGGTGTGAGCATCCTTGGGAGCATATATACTCACTTTCGGTGATAGTCCATTATGCAGGGTGTCGTTGTGTGCGGCGCTGTAGCCTTGTTCCTACTCAGCAAGCCTCGCAACAAGGTCGTTTACTCTACCCTCCTCTTCGTACCGTTGCTCGCGGCTTGTGGTACGCATGGGCTCCCGATGTTCCGGTACGTTGTTCAAACACGCTAACCGGAAAGACTTGTGCTTTAGTTGCTGCCGGCTTACACGTCAAAAACGCATGTTCTGTTGTACCGATCCCGACGCCGGATGACGGACGCTGGATAGAAGAGTGGGAGGCGTTCGACCCTCGGGACATGGATGTGACGACCACTCGACCGGTCAATATACCGTGGGTCGTGTCGCTGCTCCTCGTTGTCCTTGAGTTATGGTACGTACCGACGGGATCTCTTCGACTGTCGGCGCTGACATCACTCAGGAATGAACGGAGCACGTACAGGGAGTGCTTGAGAGACAGAGATACCCGGCGCAGGTGGATGCGCTGGCTCGGTACCGCATATTTCTTGCCTGTATTTGTCAAAATGGTACGTAGTGCCGCCTTGCGTGCTATACATTTGTCGAACCTCCGAAATGCATGTCCATAACATGCTTACGGTCCATGTTTGGCAGGGATGGAGAATGTTGCACGCGACGTATGCAAATGAGCCCTCTACACATTCGGTACTCCGACAGCTCTTCTTCTCGGCGGGAGAGGCCCTCCTCGTTCCGCTCATGGTATGTGGTTCGGTTAACTCAGCCGTTGTCGACTGTACGCTGAAGATTAACCAGGACATCTGTCCTGGCCTCGTACTCCTTACGCAGAAGCTCGGGAATACGGGCGTCAAGCACCCTTCGGAGGATAAAGCGCCACTGCTCGAAAATTCAACGCCTCCCGAAGTGGACGTTTCGGCAGATGCAGCAGGATCGAAAGGAGCCGCGTGTCTTGACACATCACAGGGTGATTATCTGTACGCTCAGAGGGCACATTGTTCCTGAGAGAATGGTCTTTGACCTAAAAACAGCACGGGCATGACGATATCGACAAGAACGCGAGGCTCGAGCATCCCTAGGGCCTTCCCTGGCCGCGCTGTCTACGCTCCGGAAGGTTGACATTCAAATGGGAGATACTACAGTCATATTGGTCTAGACAGTTGGATGACTGATAGTCCTGTCTATCGGAGCACCGGTAGGCTGTAGCCACAGCGCCAGCATCTGGACAGTGACAGCGACAACGGCGCCGCAATCTCCTGCTCGCCACTGTCATCGCCGTTAGCTTGCAAACGGCACAAATGTCATATCACCTTTCATCCGTGCAAGGTCGGTAGGACATGGGCCTACCTGTGCAAACGTATAAGCGGATTTTCCGGCAGTGGCTGAGAGCAGGCGCCTCATCCGGCGCGATGGTGGGAGAATCTGCGCTGCGAACTGTAGCGTGTCAAAATCCTGAAGTGATAGTCACGACATCGCGCTTCCTCGTGTCCAAAGAGGGCAAAGCAGAGCCGGGGCATTAACGCGACGTTTTCGAAGCGCTATAAGCATGTGGGCGGGCACTAGGGAAGATAAGTAGGCGTGTGTACGGCCTCACGGGACAGATGGCGTCAGGCGGCGCACCGCTCGAAGTCGTGGGTAACGCCCATCTAGGAGGTCTGAGAATAGATGGCTCTCTGAACTTTACTATAGACGATACGGACGAGAAGCAGCAGCGCGGACAGGACGAGGAGGGCAATGTTGAGGGATGCAATGCCGTTCTGGTCGGAGGATGGGGAGCACTGCCATTGATGAACAAGGGCGACGGGGCAAACAGGGCCAAACAGGCGGGTTGTCGGGGCGAGGGCGAGGGCAGCCAGAACGAGCGAGAGCCGTTTGCATTTGCTGTCTGTGTCTGATCTCGTCCAGCCCTCCGCCGAGCAGTCGCTGCCGCCGTCTGCTTCCCGCCCCGCAATCTCCATGCGCCTATAGTCGTCCTCAGGAACACTACTTAGCAGCTCCTCTAATCCCGCTTCCCGCTCTCCCCCGCCCCCCTCTCTCATGGTCGACAGTACCTGGGCTCACCACCAACGCCGCGAAGGCGGATGGGCCGCCTTTGACTCTGAAAATCAACGCCCCGCACGCGGCACAAACTGGCTGGCCAGCATCATCGGCGCAAAGGAAGAACTCCCCACACACATCGACCACAAGCCCTCCGCGGACGATGTCGCCCACCGCCTCCGAGGCATCAAGCGGTCTTTTCTTCGGCGGTTACCCTCCACAGACTCGTTATGGCCCCAACAACGAGGCCCACGGCTCACCAGCCAGGGCAGCTCGTCTGTCACCATCCCCTCAGCGACGACGGTACGCTTCGTACTCCTCTGCGCTCTCTGGTACACCACCTCCGCCCTCTCTTCCAACACCGGAAAGTCTATCATGACACTCTTCCGGTACCCGATCACCCTCACCTTCGTCCAGTTCGGCTTCGTCGCTGCGTACTGCCTACTCTTCATGAGTCCTCTTGTTCGCTTCTCCAGACTACGCTATCCCAACAAGGCCATCATCCAGAGCACACTGCCCATGGGCGTGTTCCAGGTCGGGGGTCACATCTTCTCCAGTATGGCAATCTCCCGCATTCCAGTCAGCACGGTGCATACCATCAAGGTCAGTGCGCGTACTGCTTCGGCAACAGCTTCCGTCTGACAGGGTGGTCAGGCCCTCTCCCCTCTGTTCACAGTTGCGGCCTATGCACTGCTCTTCGGCGTCAGCTACTCCCCGAAGACATACATATCCCTCCTACCGCTGACGCTCGGGGTCATGCTGGCCTGTAGTTTCGACATGTCTGTGTCGAACGCGATCGGTCTGCTATGTGCGTTCGGCTCCGCGATCGTGTTCGTCTCCCAGAACATCTTCTTCAAGAAGATTGTTCCTTCGGGTCCAGGCGCTCAGTCTTCGCACAAGCTCGACAAGCTCAACTTGCTCTTCTACTCGTCGAGCATGGCCTTCTTGCTTATGATCCCCATCTGGATGTACTACGACCTCCCCCTGTTGCTCTCCGCCCAGGCAAACCCTGACCATATCGCCCATCCCACACACGGGCATGCAACGCCGCACTCGGTCACATACTATTTCATCGCCAACGGAACCGTGCACTTCGCCCAGAACATTATTGCGTTCGTGATCCTGGCCTCGACCTCGCCCGTGACATACTCGATCGCGTCTCTCATCAAGCGCGTCGCGGTCATCTGCATCGCTATCGTCTGGTTCGCGCAGCCAGTGCACCCGATCCAGGCCGTGGGCATCACGATGACCTTCGTCGGCCTGTACATGTACAACAACGCGAAGGGCGACGTCGAGAAGGGCGAGCACAAGATGCGCAGGGTCGAGGCCGCGCGCGACCTCGCGCTGCCCACCACCAAGGCCGAGCTCGAGAGCGACACCGAGTCCGCCGCGCCCACCGACCGCGAGCGCGAGCGCGCGGTCACGCCCGAGCCTATCGCCGCCATGCCCGAGTACGCGCTCAGCTCCGCGTACGGCCGCCACGCGCACGGCCACGCGCACGCGCATCCGCACACACCCGCACCGCCGCCCGCGCCGCTGCACATCCAGCCCCCGGCGTACTCGCGCACGCACCCGAACCCGAACCTGCACATCACGATCACCCCGCCGAGCGCGACGAAGCTCACGCACGTCGTCTCCCCCGTCGACTCGTACCCGTCCCCGCCGCCGTCGCTCGACTCGCCCCCGTCGAGCGCCGCCCCCGCGCCAGCTCCTGGGCCGCCTGCCGCTTCTCAAGGAGCCGCCGCGGCGCCCCCGTGGAAGCTCCAGCGGAGACCGTCGATGGCGGCTGGCCACCCGCCGCCGCACCAGCGCCCCGAGGTCGGTGCCCGGCGGGCGAGCGTGATGGCGTGAGCCCCGAGCTCCGGGCTGCGAGCTCTGGGGCGTGTAGAGCCGTGTTGTTTGTTTATTGAACGTATGTATGATGACGGACGAGGGCGGATTGATGTCTGGATACCCTAGGCCTTTGTGTGTGTGCGCGCGACGCGGCAGGCTTTGTCGATCGTCGCGGGCGTGTTGTGGGGAGTGGGGAGTGGGGAATGAGTGAGGTGGACGTGTCGCGTTAGGCGGCGTGCGTGAAGAGCGAGGGAGCTGGGAGGAGAAGGAGGAGAGAATAGGGGGGCGGGTGCTTAGATCTTACCTTACTATAGCGCAAGCGCGGACTTCGAGTATTCGGGAGACGAGACTTTCCGCAACGACTCGCAGACTCGGACAAGCACATCATCATCAATAGCGATCACATTCGCTTTGTGTTCCGCATTACATGAAGTCTATGGCTATCTTGAGGAACGGGTATGGCCTAGTGGGGTTGTGCTGCGACGCGGCGTGCAAGGAGTTGCAGTACTGGGTGCATTCAGTGCATTCATGTATGCCCGTCGCTACACGCGAAAATCATTGCAGTCACCCCAAGTTGTCGTACGGGAACCTGGGACTGATATTAGCTTGACGGTGAAAGCAAAGTGGATGCCCTGGACCCACCCATGGTCCCTACGCGCTCCCGTACACGAACTTGAGCAGCGAGTCATGCGAGAGCTCAGGCGGCCCCAACCACCCCGACGTCTTAGGCACCGCATACTTCTTATGCGCGATGCGGAGCGGCGCACCACTGCGCACAGGCCCGACGAACCACTTCGGGTCGGTGATGCACTCGCTCACGCACACCGTGTCCTGCACGTCCAACGCCGCGTGCGGCGCGTGCCCGGCGAGCGGGTGCACGTCGAGCACGTACACGTCCACCTCCGTCGTGTTCTCCCCGACGTGGTCGGGGACGAGCATGCACTGCGCGCCGAGGGCGTTCATGTTGGACCTCTTGTCGTGCTTCAGCTGGACGATGCGCGCGCTCTTTGCGCCCCAGTCTTCCCAGGGCACGGCCGCGGGCGCGCCGTGTCCGCGCTGGGCGGCGCCGTCCGCGCCCTCGCGCTCTTTTGCGCGCTCGAATTGGTCGAGGAGCGTGGAGACCGGGATTAGCGCGAGGAACGTCTTGCACGCCTGGTGGTCGTACCCGTACGGGTCCGGGCACGCAGAGAACATGACTGCGAGGATCGTGAGCGCGGGGTCGCGCACGAAGAGCGCGGTGCTGCCGGGGTACGCGGGCGGGCGCCCGATGTCGCTCTGCACGCCGTGCATGGACATCCTGCCCGTCAGCGCGGGCAGCTTGAGGACGCACGTGTCGCGCTCGGGCGTGTGCGTCTCCGGGTCGACCTCGTGCACGCGCAGCTCGCCGTTCTCGACGACGACGACGTGCGTCGGGTCGAGGAAGTGGCAGCGCATGTAGAAGTACGGGTTGTTTTCGTGCTGTGAGAACGGACGGGGGCTCCGAGTCAGCTCGGGCGTGGAAGAGAGGGAACGTGCGTACCCATCGGCCGGTTCTCCAGACCCCCTTGCCCGTCTTCCAGTTGAGCACCTGGATGTCTGTGGCATCGGTGGAGAGCGTCCATGCGACGAGGTCTCCGGAGATCTCCAGCCGCTCGTTCGGGTCGAGGGATATGCCGAGTGGCTCGTCCCCTGCGATCTCTGGCTGAGCCGCGAGAGGGTGAGGCTTGCCACCTTGCGACAAGGACAGGATGTACATCTCCGGATACCTTACAATGGCAGCTACTGTGAGCCAGCAATAGGGTACGAATTTTCAATGTTACACTCACTCGCCGAGCTCCAACTTGGTCAAGATAGCCAGGTCCTGAGAAAGGTCGAACGCGCTACCCTGGATGTCGTTCGGCGACTCCCCCAGATGACCGCCGTATTCAATGGACAGCGCCTCCTCCGTAATGCCCGAGAACGCAGATGCGGGGCGGAGGAGAGCTCTGTAGTGGCGAATTGCCTCTGGCGGTACATTGGCGAACTGCATAGGGATGTCGTTCGCGCGCCACGCAGCCTGGTACGCGCGCAGCTGCTCGAGGCGTTTCCCGACGGGCACGTCCCTCGCGGGCCCGTCGACCATCCCCGCGAGCCCCAGTTGGAGTTTGTACTGGATTCCGGGCGTACGCTCGATGATATCCGCCAACGCATGGCAGACCTGGGGGTTCAAGTTCGTGGCTACGTCAGATGTGGCGTGTCAATGTGGTTTCGTGGCTGAACCGACTTTTGTGCAGGTAAGTATGTCGGCAGCCTCGAGTTCTAGAAGGATGATTCCAATCAGCTCCTCCGCAAGGCTTAGCAGGTGGCCCTTTTGGGCTCGGAGGGCTTGGTGGCGTTCAGGTGTAGACATGACGGTGATGGTTCAGCGGTGGGACAGTCACGGTAGAACTATGCAAGCGGAGTGACCCCGTCGGTTGTTAGAGAGTCGAACTCGGGCCTAGGATGGTGGTGGTCAAGACGGAGGTTTGCCAGTCTCGGGCGCCCGCCTTATATATACTTCCAGACAATGGCAGGGGGTGTTGGGCTACTAGGAACGAGTTCTCATAGGGTGGTCCGACCACATAAGCCACGTGCACGGAGCCGGTGCTATTGTCCTACTTTTCAGGACATCGTCGAACATGGCGTGGCAAGTATCAGGTCTAGCTGGAACATTTACGCCACAGTATTTAAGGCTCTGCGGGGATGTGCAGGAACGGAACAGAGTACTTATATACAATTTCTGGTTCCGGCCTGCACGTTAGGATTCGGCAAAGCCCGAAGGCAGCTTGGCAATCGTTCACACCCACCTCGGATCCAAGCCGCCTCTTATCCACAAGATAGGAATCCTTCTCAAAGCCATTCCAACCCGAAAAAGTGCCAGAGGCTGGCCTATGTCCAATGAGAGGTCTACAGGGACCACGGGGTCCATCCGTGTGCACGCGATCGACCGGATCCCCGCACTGAAGCTTCTTCATCCGAACGTATACCTGGCGCGCGAGCCGACAGCAGGGAATGGAATGAGGGTACCCAGACGTTCTCGAGCACTGTCACGGGAGAAGCAGACCACCCTTGCCTAGGAACAACGCTGCACCCATTCCATGGAAAACTCTGACGGACGTCCGTTGCCGCTTTCGACGACAAACGCCGCCTAGGATTGCAACCCCGAATGCACGAGGTCGTGGCTATCGCAAAGCGAAGAGCGCCTCGGTGCTGTGGTCAATAACGTGCGATATTGTGACTCCCATATCCGCCGAACAGGGCTCGAAAGAGTTTGAGAAGCGAGCATTGTCCTACAATGTAGTACCGAAGATGCCCATGGTGACGTACCACCTCGCCCTGCGCGTGGCTGAAGAAAACAACTTGACCCCATAGTTGCTCCCGCATGCGGGACGACAGATTGAAAGCCGAACGGTCCACCACTAGCCACGAGCTCACTGGCGGATGAAGTGAGTTACGCCCTGAAGGCTCAAGGGATCTGGGGGATAGAGGGTCAACATCAGTCACCACCACAAGGTAGGGGAGGCTACGTGGAGCCATTATACGCACCGACCGGGATGCCTGCTCTGCGAGCGGCACCAGCAATGTCCATGCTGAAGACTTTGCGGGCCTTCCCTGGGCCATCGAGGGAGAGCACCTCCACAGCCGCTGCTTTGGCTGCCATGATCAGGAGGAAGCTGCACGAGGTCGTTAGCGGACGTAAGATACGAAGCCAACGTTGGACATGAATATTCGTACTCCTTGCCGTTCACCGTCGCCACGTCGTTGTCGATGGTGCCGGCGTTCGCGCCGAGTTGGTATTGCTGGAGCAAGAAGTTAGCATGGAGACTGATTACATAGAAATCGAGCGCACCTTCACAATCGAGGCCTTCAGGTTGTTGTCCACGCGCACCTCGGTCACGGTGCCGGTCCCGACATCGTCAAGGAAGAACGTTCCCGTCTTCGGGCTGAAGGTCGACCAGCAGTTCGCGCTCTGGTTCGCGATGGGCGTGAGAGAGGACTTGCTGAAGTCGTCGAAGTCGAACACGGTGAATCCCACGCCGGCGTCCGTCGACACGAACGCGTTTTTGCCCGGGATGGGCGTGAGAGAGAACGTGAGTTCGCCGCCGGGTACTGTCTCCTGCTTGGTGAAGTCAGCGGAGAGCGAGCCATCTGAGTTGACGTTGAAGATCGCGAGGAAGCCGGGGACGACGCCAGGATTGCCTTTGACGGAAACAATGAGCTTGCTGTCGTTGTGGTTGAATGTGATCTGGCTAGCGGTTCCAGGAGGGCCAGAAGCAGGAGTAGACTGATTGAGTCCGAGCGGGCGAAGCGAGTTCGGGATCGCCGTCAGTCCGAGCTTCTTGTCGACGTTGAAGCAGCTTGAAAATGCACCATGAATACGGTCACGGTCTTGACGAGCGGGTATCAACGTACTTCACCGTAGACACCGCACCGCCGTTGAGCACGCAGAGACGGGTTCCGTCGCTATTGAAGGCCACCGACGTCGGGAACTCGCCCTCGGAAGAAATAGGGTCGCCGAGGGGCTTGATATCCGTGGGTTGCTTGGGATTGATGGAGAATAGTGCCACCGTGTTCGAACCAGCCTGTCAGAGAGGGAATTGTCATATGGCCTACGTAAGGATGAACGGGAACTACTCACGTTGACCGTCGCCAAGACCTGTCCTTTTGCGGACGCTTGTATACTCGACTGGGATTACTTCAACTACTCGAAGCGGGTGCGAAACATCGGTCTCACTCCATACCTGAGAAAACAGCCCGTCTGCGCCCGGAGGGGATGCAATCCCATGGAGTCCTCGCCCACCCGCCGCGACGGCCTTTTCGAGTAGCTGAGCCCGCCGTGTTAGTGAGGTCTTCATGCAGTTCAACGGAACAAGAGAAATTGAGACAAACCAGAGACCCCTCTCGGCTTATGCTAGCGGCCATGACGACATTTTCGTCTGGTTCATTGGTGATGACTAGAGGACGAAAAGATTCAGTCACTGGGAGGGATGGGGAGTATTGTCTAACTCACAATACACTGCGCCTTCGGCGTCCAGGCGGCTCTCTGCAAGCTGTATGAGCCTCTCGAGTATCTGGAATGGTCCAGCCGAGACGGCGAGCACGGCCGCAAGGACCGTGAGGGTAGACTTCAGCATGTTGGATGAGACGCAAGGCAGTGGGCACAACGACTCGGAAGTGGGGTGAACGAAGTGGGAATCCTTCGCTCGTCGAACCGCACTTTTTATACCGGCAGCCTTGAATGGCATGCAGCTTCGGTGCAAACAACGGAGGTTGTGACGGACTCGAACGTTAGCCATTAGACGTCGTTGGCGGCGATTGGGTGGTGGCACCGGGAAAAGGCCATGCTCCTAAAATTGTTACTAAGACTTTCACTTTCGGACGCTATAGAGGCGGGCTTCGATTTCCCGAGATCCTTGATGCCCTATGTTCAGAGATGGTTCTCAAGATCCCGGAGACTGCTCACCGTCTACAATACATCGGCTAGGAGCGGTCGGCTCTCCTCTGTGTTTGGGTCTCTGAGCGCCCCTGTTCTGACCTATGCTCCAATGCAATATTGAATCAGGCCAAGCAAGGGTGCTGCATACGAGCCATTCAATGAACAGGAGGTGACTACACTGCTGACCCTTCCATTTCGGCCATGGCGGCGAAATAGAACTGCACGAAGGGGAAGCAACGGCCAGGCTCTACCCTGGCCCCATCGGTCTCCGAGGGCCACGGTAGTGGACTGAGGCATGACGGGGGTAGGAGCATCGCCACAGCTCGTATTCACACCGCGCTGGGTACTGTTGCGAGCTGTCAAGGGAGCGTGGTTGAGCTTGCTCAGCTACGCTGCTCGAACACTCAGCAATTGGTCTTTTTACAGCACCTGACCGCCATATTTCGCTGTGCTTACTCACCTGAGAAGAGAATCACCAATGCTGCCGAGGTGCCGATGCCTGGCGGCATCCTGCACCGTGAGTAGGAAGGGCGGTCCGCTGTGGGAAGCATCGACTGCGCGTGAGGACACACGGAGTCCTCGCCAAAGACGTTCGTCGAGGGATTGTAAGGTATATATGGCAGCGCGGAGCGTGGTTGTCATTCTTCGGAGGACCCGTCCACCTTTGCCTCGTAGTCTGCAGAACGTAAGTAGTTCTCGTAGCATTCCTTCCCACTTCTTCGACGATTGGTCTATATGGCGCGCGGTGGGGTGGAACTGTGCACGGTTTAACGGCCGCCGCACTAAACACCTCAAGTGCTACCTTGCACACATGCCTCGCGCAGGATGAGTAGCTTGTATCAAGGGCAGAATTAGCCGCTTCGCCCATCGTAAGAGAGTCCCGAGCAGAGGGTACCGACGTTTTCGCCGCGTTTTGAATTATTCTCGGTCAGTCGGCTCACCATGATATCACCCATTCCTCAACGCTGTCACTAATCGAAACGCCCCGCGTCGTTGCGCAAGTTGCTTCTGGTTGGTACTGTTAAACACGTCGTCGTCTTCGTGGTACGCAAAATTGGGAGACCGTCTGTGTTTGCGTTGGGTCTGATTAGAACTCCGAAAGGGCGGCGCTTTGACTGTCTTAGTACTCGCCATACAGTCACGCCTTACTCACTACCTGTACGTACTGGGTTCGAGGGGAAGCAACCCACGGCGCACACATGTTGATGGGTATCTATGACGAGTGACTTCTACTTACTGAGTAACTGAACATACTTCAGAAATTTTCAAGGTGATTGAGACCTCTTGAGCTTAAAATGTGTAGAAGACTCCAGTACACACAACGACGTCGAGTTAACTGCATAACCAGATTATCTACCCCCTTGGCCAAGTGACACACCATCGGCATGGTTGCAAGTTGGGATCCGGTCGCAGCTCTCGGTACTGCGACATATGCTCCTTATCCCGGCACGGCATCCACGCGTTGGACAGTCAAGTTGACAATCGGGATCGGCGTCATGTTTATGCAATCCTTCCGGCACGCTCAACACGTAGCGAGGTGCGCAGTCTGTCGAACCCCTTGAAATTCGTAACTGAGACGGCGAGTTCAAACCTCACAACACGCGTTCAGGCTGCTCGAAAGGTTCTCCGGTCGTCCTCGTTCCGTCTGTGCAGAGATTGACCATGCGCAGTATCGTTTCCTCGTGAGCCTGACCCCAGGTGGTCACCGGGCGGTGACCATGCGATATCTGCGAGGCACCGCGCGGGGATAACGCGCGAGATACCTGCATAGCCGAAAGATGTTGATCACTCAGTATCATGGGCCCCGCCTCCATATGCTGCTCGGAAAGGTCATGTCTACCCCGCCTCCCATGTGTCCATTAGCTCACCATCTCACAGAACACTGCGATGCAAGAGGAACCGGGATCACTCTCCTCGAACGTACCGACGCGTCAGGTCAATCCTGTCACTCTGAAGGTAACACGCGTCGAAGATCCGCCACAGCAGGACTCGCACTGTTGGTGGACTTGACGCTGCGCAACATTGACGTTTATGTCGGGACCTTCCCCGGGCATAACGTATGCGGTGAAGGACGACGGTTGCGTGTTGTATTCAAACGTACCCTCATGGTCCACCTAGTGTCGAGCTTCAGATCAACGCCACAACAGCGTGGTGGACCAACCATGGGCGAGAGCCGAGGTCTTCCCTTCCACCTGTTGTCTTGGAGTCCGGACCATCCCAGGATCCATCCAATCCCTTTGCAGTGGGGCCTTAGGTGGCGGTTGGAGACATACACGCGTTCTGCGTGGGGTATGTAGCAGGGCATGGCTTGGATATTGTCATCCGCGGATAACCGCGGATAATATCCGTTTCCCAGGCATCCGTTTTAACCTGAAACCATCCGTTTGCCTCTAGGAATTTCTCACGGATGGCAATGTCACGAGCGGTCACCAAGCGGTTACGAGTGTTACGACGAGCGTCAACACTGCGTCAGCCATCGTCCACCAGCGTGAGGGTCCATGGTCGCGCGCGGAGTCACCTCGTTACTTTCAACCTCCAATTAGTGGGCTCTGTGGCTCGATGTAATGTGTATTTGAAAAGTTATATGTCGATCTGGATATATACTCTGCGCGCACTCGGTACATAGTGATTTACGACAGTCCTTGGGCGACGGGCGTGCTCAAGGCCGCACCGCACCTAATAGGCCCTACTAACCGTACTGCTCATGCCCCCTACTGGAACGTCTACACAAATGCTCTGCACGATTGTAATATCAGTCGGTGGCTTGTCGAGCACACCTTAGGAGGGCTGCGGATATCATAGCCGTTTCCTCACTCATCTTTCTTGCATTGATGCTCCTTAGAACACAAGCCTTACTACATTCACAAACTTTTCACAACAAGCATTATAGTAGTACTGTAGTACACATTACATGCCAGAGGTACCCAGGCGCATAGGCGGCGACTCACTAGCTTAACCACTGCCGTGACTTTCGCCTGCTGACTTGCGTGCTGATGTCATGTCACTCCAGGAGCCGTGAGAACGGATGTGGGCGGATACCGGTATCCGCCGGATATCGTTCCCACGGATGCACGGATTATCTCGGATACATCCAAGCCAACCCCTGGTATGTAGCGAGACGAAAAAGGATATACGAAACGTTCCTTGTGAGTTCGCGATGTCTTCCTGGACACCAGGCGAAGGGTTTCCTGACTGTCTATACAGGGACCTTAGTAGAGTAGTACGTCGAATACGTATGATGCTCAGGAACACGACGCGTCTCGGGCCCGTTGAGTTGCGGCACTCGCTGTTCGACATGGCCGGTTGCTTTTGCCATAAGTCGTGGTCGCTGCTCAGCGCTCGGAAAGAGCACAAAGCTCGAATGTCGATGTTCTGGGGTACTCCTTCGTGATTGGTGGTCAGGGCCTCCGGCGTCTTGATACCCTATGAGTATATAACACAGATGGGGAGGCCAGCTCATACCCAGAACTCAGCCTTCGCTACACCGTCTCCTGCTTCATCATTCCAGCCAGTGAGCGCGTTATCGTTATTTTCTCGTTGTCCTCTATGGACCCCTTCTGCAGGCTGCTACCACGGCTTCAACTATCGTGCTCCATACCGCTCCCGCGTCCTCTTTCACAACAATGGTAGACCTCGAACCGTCCATTCCTCCTTACATAGCTTGCTTACCCGCCCGCTACTCTCTCTCTCCGTCCCGTAGGCCCGCACCATCGTCAACACCCAGCTCTTCCTCCCTGAGCCGTTCCGCCTGACCGCATACAACTGGGAGGTGTACAAGATCGCGATCCACGCGCTCTGCTTCGCGAACGAGCTGCAGGAGCACCTCGTCAAGCACACGTACGAGGGTCGCTTCTGCCTCGGCGCGCAGCAGGACGAGGACGCGCGCCGGAAGTGGAACGAGGACGACCAACTCTGCAAGGCGCTCATCGTGCTCAACATCCAGCCGGACATGCTCGCGCGCGCGTGCGACATCCGTGAGGCGTACCACTCCCGCGACCGCCCCGCCGCGTTCCTCTGGGACCTCGTCGTCCGGTACGAGAACCACTACCCTACCTGCAAAAAGCGCAAGGAGATCTGCTGAGGTCTGGATGGTCAATGTGGGTGTATGGACGATCGAGAAGCGACGTCGGCATTGTTTCTCGAGGATACGGCTTTTACGATTGACGGTTGTGTGTGTATAACTGAGTCATATGTACCGGGTCGGTCGTGCTGAATTATTGATGGCATTGTGTATGTACCTGGCGGACGTCGTCCATTGAGCCAAGTGAGCAATGCAAGACATACAGTGGACTCGAAGCTTGCCCGACATTTTCATATAGAATTTGAGTCCATCCACCCTACCTATATGTTTCGAAGGCCGTCTATAGGTCCATAGTAGACGAACCCATGGGCCCAGAAGGTGTCCAAGCTGCCCGCGTACTCTGCGAGCTCCAGTAGAATCCGTTACGCAACATCGCTGGATCAATGTGCCCTATACTGTCTCAATTTACGGGGGTTCATGTCACCTGTGAGCGCAGCGGCAGGAGTACAGAAACACCATGGTGGCTCTTCGTGCGAAGAAGGGCGTCAACATCCACCCGCTCCGGCAAACTTCATGCGACTTTGCGTTCTCGATGAGACGCCGAGGACGCCTTACGCCACACAACTATCCTGCTCGACTTCGTGTGCATGGGAAATGGCATGAGCTACTGGAAGAAGCTAGTGTCCATGCACAAGCGGTGGTTGGAGACACCGTCTTCGTTAGAGGATCAAGCTTGAGTCGCGGATGGGCTTCGCTCCTTGAAGCCTTGGTACTTGTCCATTCTTTGGAGAGATTGCCGTGAGGCGTTAGGAGAACCTATCCGTGCGTTGTTCATGGTCATGGTAATGTCAAAGTCTGTGATCGTCGTTGCTAGGTGCGAAGGCGCTTTGTCGGTCGGAGCGCAGGAATATATCATTGAGGCAGAGGCGTACCTGATCAGTACAAGTCTTCCGTTCTCCCTATACCAGCGTGAGTACTGTTTCCGGTATCAGTTTCGGACATCGCTGACCTGTGCTCGTTATCGAAGGCCGCACCATGGAGCAGCAGCACATTCAAATCCCCAACGTTCCCGGGCTCTTCCTCCCCTCCCATATCCAACTTCGGAGCCGGCGGAGCTGGTCCAAGTTCCGCCACGCCATCGAGATCATCTGCATCCTGCACGGTGTCGGGCACCATCTCGACTTTATGAACCCGCAACATGCTACGAGCTCGCTGCCCAAGGAGCCCACCGTCGCGCAGTGGAAGGAATGGGACCGCGAAGAAGCCCTTTGTAAAGCCCTCATCATGCTCAACGTCAAAGACTTTCTGCGCTATGATATCGACCCGAGCGTACATACCGCCAACGAGATCTGGGAGATTCTCGTCATGATGCATGCGAAGGAGCGGCGTTGGTGGGAGGACCCGTTTGGATGGGTGCGCCCGTTGACAACGCTCGAGATGGTGCTGGTGGTCCTCCTCCTGACGCTTCTGTGGCTCTGCACTGCGGCGGTGTGCGAGATGGAGAGGCAAAAGATACTGACGGACCAGCGTATCGAGGAGGCCATACTACGTCATACCCTCCCCGTATGGGCGCGGACCGGTTGGGATATCGCTCGCGGGTTGTAATAGTGGTGAACCGTGTTCATAGCTGGTCGAGAGTTGGCGAACAATCATAAATGGAAGCCCTCATGGAGGGACACAGGATAATTGTGTCAGAACCTGGAAACAGAGGCCAGGCAGCTCGGCGCTCATTGACATCAGACGCGTTTCGCATGGTTTTCACGTGATCGCGTCAAACCATGGAGCGAGCCAAGCGCTAGTCACTCATCGCCAGGTTTCTCCCTGCCTCTCGCTCTCGGCCGATATGAATTGGTGCTGGTTAGGCACGCAATCTAGCTCTCGAGCACCAAATCAGCTAGCTAGACTTGGTACGCTCCTGCATTGCGGTAGTCAATACGGTATGGACTGCTGGTTTCCACGCGAGATCCCAACCGCCGATGCGCACACAACGATCAAGTACTAGGACAATCTGGATGATTTACACCATTACCTGAGACTCGATTGCCTTGCGCGTATGTGTGCATGATATGCCCACGATGCTCGGTGACAGTCCGTGGTGGTTGAGGCTCTCGATAGGGAAGGGGACCTCCCTCATTTGGCAGCGTCCAGCATCGAGGAATCGGTACGTCATTCCCTCTGGAGTCTTCACGTCCCGTCAGCGACTATATATCCGTGCTACTCAGGATGCTCGTCCGCACCTCTCTTACTCACCGCGTCCCACTACGTATACCATGCCTGCTTGGACGCAAGAGTCTCTGTCCAAACCTTGGCCAAAACGGCACGGCGTACAACTACTTCCCCCAGACGCCTACGAGGACGCATATCGCACCAAAGGATCCGACCGCCTTGAACGCCATAGGCCGGGGAACTTGGTCGAGCAAGCTGGCGGAGAGCCCAATCGTCGTGCAGGCACGTATGGCGTGTTAGGATTTGAAGATGACGCACCTGTCCCATCCGTTGGCAAGCACACGCATGTCGTCGAGGATACCGCGGGCTGGGAAGAAAGACTGAAGAACAAAGATGCTTTCGCTACTGTTCGCGATGTCAAAATAGCATCTGCTGAGTGAGTTCTCAACGTCAGAGAGCGGGAACATGATTCATACCTTCTCGCCACAGCTTCAAGATCTTGTATCCCAGAGTGCGTCGCTTCCATTTCATACGAATGGGGTACTGACAAGTCGCTTAGAACCATGCATTCGCGCGCTACGTCCTCCCCGTGACGGAGAGCGAGATCAAGGAGCAGGTATGGCCTGGGAAGAAGAATGAGCCTGAAGCAAAACCCTCCTCTGCTACCTCTGCGTCGTCCATATCGTCCGGGAAGGCCTCGTCCGATCAGGAAGAAGACGGCATCGCAGATGGTCAAGCAGAAGAAGGGTCAGGAACTCCCACGCTCACGTCCGAGCAACATAGATTCCTCGACAAGCTCCTCGCAGAGATGGACATGGTCGCCTCGTTCAGAAACAATCCCGGACGTCCGAAGGGGGAGTTGAAGTTGCTCGACGACGATGACGCTCTTCAGCAACTTGAGAACCGTCTTAGCATCGACGACCAGTGAGCACCGCCTGTTTTCGAATTTCACAATGCCGAGGCTTATGACATCTCAGGAGCACACCTGATTCCTGGATACCACGGTCTTCGGAGCTTCTCCGCCTGACGGGAAAGCACCCGCTTAATGCAGAAATGGATCTTCTGCGCCTGTTCGAGGCGGGCATGATCACCCCGACGAAGTCAGTACGACCGCCCTACGAAGCCCGCCGACCGAGTGAGTTACTGAGACCCCTCTGCTAGGTTCCACTACGTTCGAAGTCACGGTGCTGTACCTCAACTTACCTGGGAGACTCATAAGCTGTCGGTCTCTTCCCACCCGCTTGGGCTAGTATCCAATCCAAAGGAATGGTCGATGGACGAACTTTCATCAGGAGACTTCAAAATCGTCGAGATACCTGTATCCTTCGGATGTGATGGAAGTGCGTCTGGACTGCTCCTGGTCACCCGAAGCTGACTCACGCACCTCATCGTATCAGACCGTAGGAAGGAGATGAACATGATCAAGAAAACCTCCGCATTCAACTGGTCTGCGGCCAGCATGTCGACGTGCCTGTGGCGGGGCGTTCTGGTTCGCGACATTCTACTCGCGTGCGGTTTGCAAGATCAGCCAGATGAGGAACGCTGGTACGGGCATTCACGCCGATTCCACCCTAGATCCACTTACCACGTCTCCTGGTAGGTATCTCAACTTTGAAGGCGCGGACGAACCTTCCGAGGGACCATACGCGACATCCATACCCCTCATGCATGCAATGAACTCAGCAAATGATGTCATGCTCGTATTCGGGATGAACGGACGCGTCCTTCACCCCGACCATGGCTACGTGAGTCTATCGGTACGCCGAGGCATCGCGGGGCTGATAGGTAGATCAAGCCGTTGCGACTCATCATACCCGGCTATGTAGGAGGACGGCAAGTGAAGTGGCTGAAGAAGGTCGTGGCATTTTGCAATTTCCGTAGTCTACGGCTGATTGAACGAGAACAGATATGGGTGACGAAAGAGCCGAACCGCTCCCATTACCGTGCACCTAGTCACTCACCACCGATGTTCGTGCACTGATATCTTCGCGTCCGTAGATATCTGGGATAACAGGGTTGTTCCAACCTATATCGACTCTCGAGATCACCCCTATGCGAGCGCGTTCTTCCACCACGAGAGCACGGCCTGCTGGGAACAGGTAAGCCCTTGTTCGAACAGCCGCGAACCCGCTAACCCCTATTCTCGCAGTCCCTGCAGTCGGTGATAGTGAAGCCGGCACACGGCGAACGCATCTCACTCGAAAAGAAAGGCTGTCTCGAGCAGACGTATCTCGTCGAAGGGTACGCGTTGAGCGGCGGGGGAGATCGGGTAGAGCGCGTGGAACTGAGCCTGGACGGAGGGAAGACCTGGAAGTATTGCTTCCGTCGCTTCACGGATTCGCCCCTCAGGTCAGTTCCTTTCTCTTATGTTGGGGGTCGCCCGATCTCGATGCGTTATAGGCACGGCGAGAAGTACTGGGCATGGATATTCTGGTGAGTGCATCCGTCGCCGGCATCATTGACGTTCCGGCTCAAAGCAGCATACAGGTCATGCGAAGTGAAGATACAGGAGCTCGCCGATGCATACGAAATTATCGTGCGTGCGCAGGACGGGAGGAAGAATAACCAACCCGAGCATATATCTTGGTGAGTACCACCCCCTGCCCTCGCATTCGTCGTCGATCTCAGTGTCGCCCAGGAATTTGATGGTACGTGATAGTCCATCAAGCTTACCTTTCTCACGCGTCACTCTGTACGCCGCCTTCAGGGCATGATGAAGTGAGTCTGACATTCGTTCGGATGCGTGTGTCGTCGAACTAACTTTCATTCCAGCAATGCTTGGTACCGGGTGCGACCGAGGCTCGTCCAGGACGAGGAAACCGCGCTCCCAGTGTTACAATTCCAGCATCCTGTAGCAGCTGGTAACGGCGAGGGTGGTTGGATGAAGCCTCTTGCTGACGACGCCAACGACTCGAAAGAGGACGACAAACTCAAGACGCTTTCTCTGGAGGAGATCGCCAAGCACAATACGAAGGTATATCCATGCATCATTACATATGGGACGGCCCACTTATTCTCCCCATGTCTGTCGCATGGCGCGTAGGACGATGCATGGCTCATATTGGATAACAAAGTCTACGACGTGACTTCCGTATTGTCTTGGCACCCCGGAGGAGCGAACGCAATTCTTACCTACGCCGGGAAGGCCACTGTTGACGTTACAAATGAGGTACGTGGGGAAAACAAGGGCGTAGCGTTAGCTCTGAATAATGTTTGCCGTACAGTACAAGGGCATCCACGATAGTTGTGAGTGGTTTACCAAGGTTGATCTCAGACTTGGTCTCTAAGCCCTATAGACGCGAACGGCAAACGCGACGGATGCCTCATCGGCAAGCTATCGGAAGATGGCGTGAAGGCTATGGAAGAAGACGCTCAGCGGGCAACGAAGGAAATGGCGAAGGTCAAAGCTGAGCGCAAAGGCTTCGCGTTACAGCCCGACCTTTTCACGCAGGCCAAACTCATCAAGCGTAAGGAGGTATCCTCGGATACCAGGTATGTAGATTGGCAGGTTTTACATCGTTGCTATCCAGTCTATGGCTCACATGTGCCACAGAGTGTACACGTTCGAGCTTCCCTGCAAGCACGACGGCAGTCCCGGCGTTCTCGGGCTCCCCATCGGCCGGCACGTACAGATTGCGGTGCACTTCAAGGACCAAGCCGTTCTGCGGAGTTATACACCCATTCGCCCGGTTCTGTCTAGCGAGGAGGATGGGACATTTGATCTTCTCGTGAAAACCTACCTACCCTCGGCTGATAGCCCTTTCCCCCCGGGCGGTACAGTATCAAATTACCTGGATTGCATGGTGGAAGGTACGTCTCCACACTGGCCCGATGTCATGGCTCTCCGACACCCATCTTGTAGGGGAGGAGATCGATATTCGCGGCCCGACGGGGGGAATCACATACTTGGGGCACGGCGAGTTTGATATCGAAGGGAAGGAGTATCACTTCGATAAGGTATACCGTCGACGATGAGGACTTCCCTCGGAGGCTCACCGTTATCGTTGCAGATCAACCTCGTCGCAGGCGGGAGCGGACTTACTCCGCATTGGCAGTTAATCCACGCGATTCTGTCAGACAAGACTGACGAGACTGTCGTCTCGCTCATCGACAGGTATGCATGCCCATTCATTCGTAGCGGCGTCGCGTGCTGAACTCGAGATCCTAGCAACAAGAGCTACAACGACATCCTCATGCGGGAGGAGCTACAGAGGTACGCAGACGAGTGCCCTAACCGCTTCAAGATTTGGCACGTCATCTCCAATCCTCCCAACGAGGAAGTCAATGTGCAGGTTGGCCTCGAGCGTCCTAGTCTTAGCATTGGACCTAAGTATCTAACGGCCAGTATTTCAGTTCTCAGACGGACGTCTCAATGGGGGACTTATGTATGTACGGCAACTCATTTGCGCGTTTCCTTGCTGACGGAGAGGTTCAGGGAGGAACACTTCTACCCTGCGGGCGATCGAGTCGGGGCGTTCTTGTGTGGTCCTCCGGGTCTCATCGACAAAGCGGCCTTACCAGGCCTCAAGGAGATGGGCTTCGTGGAGGGAGAGACTGTCTTCGGTTATTGATTGCGTACCTCTCCCCATGACATTGGGTAGTCCATCAGCCAGACGAATCGTACTCGGCGCATGCCTCATACCCACAAGTCTGCATTTCTCACGTGATCGTGTCTTGAAAGCTCTTGCACCGCGACGTCGCAGCGCGAAAGGCTCTTTTCAACGCCTCGCGGGACGTAGTCAAAGGTCTCTGTGTACTTTCTGCTTAGCTCGACTATGAGCCTTTCTTTACACCAGGGATATAAAGTCCGGCAGAGCGTACGTATTGGTTCTCTAGACATCAGCCGCTACCGAACAAAGACATCTGCCTTCAACCCACATCTACACAAAACAAAGAGGTAGTGTAACCTTCACGTACCCTTTAAACAGGATGCTGACGCCTTCTCACCCCAGTTTGAGATGGCAAAGGGTGACCTGGCATACCACAACAGAGCGACGAGCCACCCGTCCTATGCCAAGATCACTCCGTATGCGCTCAGCTCCGAGCTCTTCCTCCCATCCCACCTTCAGCTCGGCCCGAACAACTGGCTCGAGTTCAAACTCGCCGTCGAGACCGTCCTCCGCGTGAAGGGTCTCCCGCTCACACACCTCAAGTACCCCGAGTGCCCGCGCGCGCTCGCCGCGGACAAGGACGAGCGCGAGCGCTGGGGCGCGGACGACGAGCTCTGCAAGACGATCATCGTGCTCAACGTGCGCAGCGACCACGTCCGCTTCGCCGAGCTCGAGCACGAGCAGTGGACCGCGGCGGACGTGTGGGGCATGCTCGTGCAGCGCGACCTCGAGATCCGGGACGGCGTGCGGGAGAGGTGGGACCGGCTGGTGAAGGTGTATGTAGGCCTGATGGGCGTCGGGTACGTGCTGTCGGCGACGATAGTCGCGCTGCTTTGGAGGTGGTGGGTCGAGGCTGTGCAGCGCGCAGAGGCGCATACGTTCCAACCTTTTCCTCATTGAATCTCTCCATAACAACATAAGTCTATCTGGTTTGGGGTATCTACCTCGAACAACCCATTTGGTGTCCGGGCCTGAATCGTGTAGAACAACGGAGGTCTGTGTCAACGGACACACGCCCAATCGAAAAGGCACATATTACCCACCTCGTCCTGTTCGAACTGGACGCCGTATTAGCCGTCTGCCTCCGCGCTTCCATCGCTCTGGACAGGGCTGCTGTATTCGTCGTCGTCATCGTCTTCGTCCTCCGAGTCAGCGGTGCGTTCCGCGAACCCACGCAGCGCACGCCAGCCATCCTCCTCTCGAATCCAGAAGAACTCCGTCGTGAACGCGACCCTTTTCAGCGTGTTCGGGTTCTTGTCCCACGCCGCCAGCCAAGCGAGCTGCTTGTTTTGCTGGGTCGCGAAGAGGAACGACGTACTGGTGTCGTTCCACTTATAAGGAGCATTGGAGAGGAGGAATGTGTGTAATTTCGGTGCGTGTGCAAAGAGTGTCTTGCTCCAGTCCCCAATGGCAGCCTCCTGCAGACCGGCAGTTAGAACATGCCATGGGCAGAGCGACGACGACGGACTACATACATTCCCTGGATCTTGGTTCAAGACGATGACGAGCTGTTCCACCTCCTGAACACACTCGGCTATTCCTCCTCCGAACGTCTTCGCGTCGAACCAGTCGACGTAGATAGAGAGCTCCGTGACGGGGCCCGCTGACCGAGGAATACAACGCAGGGATCGGCGCACGTCCTCCCACTTGCATCGCTCCCAGCGGACGTAGCTGAAGTCCTCGTTGTCTTCGCCGTATGACGCGCCGTTAAGTTGCACGACGCGGATCGGGCGCTGGCGAGGCGCGTCCTCGGGTAGGAAGAGAGGGAGGGCCTGGTGCGGACATACGAGGACTTCGAGTTTTGGAAGAGCGTCTGAAGGGAGAGCGGTGTCCGTCGGCTCCAGGTCGTCTGATGTAAGCCTGAGGGTGCGGACATTAGGGGTAGCGGGTAGCAGCGCGAATGGGATATCGCCCGTAACCCGGAGCGTGAGCTCTTGGAGGCTCGACCAGGCCAGAGAGTCCTGGACGAAAGAGTGGAACGCGGGGCCCGTCATGGCCAGGTCCAGTGTGCGCAGATGAGCGGCCCGAGAATCGTGAATATGTTTCATGACATCGTGCCAGCAGATCTCTTCGTCCCACATTTTGAACGTCAGAGATGTCAGCGCTTGGAATACAGGACGGAGGCCAAGGAGCATGTCCGGCGTGCTGCCGTCGAGCCACCAGCGTTCAGACTGAAGTCTCAAGCTCAGCAAGCGCAATGAGTGGGCCCCGCGAGCCCCTAGGACGTGGATGAGCTTCGGAGGGCCCAAGAAGGTTGCATCGAGGACAAAGTGCCGCAGGTTGGTCATGGCCTCTATCGCTCGTAGTAGACGTCGTGCGACCTTGACCTTCTGGACCGGCTGGATTCGGTACCGCTGATACCGTATGTGGAAGGACCGCACAAGCAAGGCAAGATTGCGTCCGAAAGCGAGGGTGGATGACTCGCGCGAGAGGGTGCGAACGCAATGAGCGGCAGCATAGTAGTTGGAAAGGTTGATCTCCGCATAGAGTATTGGGGTGAGTCCTTTGTTGAATGTTTTACTGGTAGCTAGAAGGGAGAGGAGGCTGTCGAAGGATGTGTGCATTCCTACAAGCCTGAGCAAATCAATGGGGAGTTCCGAGAAGGGCGCCGTTGAGACGGTGGGGTCTGACATAGCACCTTGCCCGTACGGCCTCTAGCTTTCGGCAGCTATGTATGATACGGAAGCCAGAACTGCTCCAGGTAGGTGCAAGACGAAGAATGTCCACGACGGAGACCATCAGCTGGCAGCGGTTGGAAAAGCGGACGACGGACAGGTTTGAAATTGAGAAAAATATGAACTTGGACGGGCGCTAAGCCTAAGACTTCACGGGCTGCATCAGGCACCCGATGTTCTCAAGGCTCTGGCTTTATCTCTCGATGAGTGTATCTCAAATTGTCATTCACGTACTACAATTGCTCATTCATTGACAGACCACTGCATAAGAAACGTATCAACCACGCGTTACAATCGCAATTCTCGTGTCACCCACTATCCAAAGTTACGAGTGGTGCAACTTCCCGCTGGCTGGCTACATGGGCAATTGACGCGTCAGTGCATCTGTCTGTCGAGCGATTGGCCGGAACGTGAGGTCATTCACCTACCCACCGGATGTGCCAAAGGGTACTCACCAACCTAAGCGCAGGTATGCCATTTGCAGATATCGACCCTACAACGCATCCTCAATCGCAACATCTTCGTCAGTCCCCTCCGACTGGCCCTCGGGGTCGACCATACGGTGGCTCGGCATGTGTTCCGGTGTTTCCGTGGAACGCCAGGCATCATGTCGATCCCAAATGATTGTTCTTGTAAAGGCTACTCTCTGCAGCACGTTTGACGTTTTGTCCCAGCTATCCAGCCAACTCAGCTGTTTGGTCACATCCCGTGCGAAGGGGAAGGTTCCAGGAGGATCAGAGGCACCGAACCACATCCGATGATATTCCGAGAGAATGAAGGTATGCAGATTTGGCGTGTGGGAAAACAGTGTTTCTCCGAACCTTGCAATATCTGCTTCCTGTACGATGGAATCAACGAGTTGTCAGCAGCAGGCAAACCCGGGAACCACAATTGCCAACGCACGTTTTTCGGGGGAAAATCCGTAATGACCACAAGTCGCTCTACATTGCCGCAGGATATCGCGATCTCGCTGATCCTCCCCATGTCCAAGTCTCCGATGCAGAAACCGAGATCCGTCACGGGGCCGGTCGAGCGTGAGACGCAGCGCAGAACCTCCACAATATCTTCCCATGCCTGGTAGATAAATTGACAGTAGCTTCCTGAACGGTTGACCTCGTCATGGAACGCGCCGTCGAGCCGTATGGTACGGATTGGGCGCTGGGCCTTCGGGTGGTCGGGGAGGAAGACGGGAAGGAAGTAATAGGGACACACAAGGATCTCTAGGTTTGGTAATGCATCTTGTGGCAAATCGGCAATGTGGGTCATTTCGACACGTCCAATCGGAATGATCTTGAGCTTGCGCAGGTTCGGGGCTGGGGGAAATAGCGCGAGCGGGACTTCGTCGGCTGTGATAGTGAGCTCTTGCAGCTGCGACCATGCCGGGATCTTCTGGAAAACTCTCACAAGTGTGGCCTCCCGCATGTGCAACTTGAGCTTGCGCAGATGAGCGGCGCGATTCTCAAGGAGGGCCACAAGGGGAGCGACCCACGGATTGTCGGAGTCCGGCTTCGACAAGTCGATGGTGAGAGCAACAAGCTCCGGGAACACGGGGTAGAGGTCGAGGAGCATGTCAAAGGAGCTGCCGTCTGCCATGGGGGCTATGTCGCCTAGAAAGTGGGGACTGAAGTCTAGAGAGCGTAGGCTGCGAGGACCAGAACGGACGAGTGTCTTGAAGACTTGCGGACTACATGTGGCGTGGTCCATTCTCAAATGACGCAGGCCTATCATAGCCTCTATTGCCCGTAACAAGCGCCGCATGAGCTTTCTTTCTTTCCTTTCCCTTTCCTGTTTGGACGGATCGCGCATGAGAATTCGAGGAATCGTGAACGATCGCACGAGCGCAGCGTAATTCCGTCCGAATGCAAGGTCGTGTGGCGCGCGCGTCAGAGTGCGGATGCATTGTTGGACTGCGAGAACGTCCAGGAGTGGGGGGCAGATGGACGCGTACAAGACCGGCGTGAGCTCCCAGTTGAACGCCTTACTAACAAGGAGTAGTCGTTGGAGCTCCCCAGGGGTAGCGTCTTGCGCGATTTCCCTGAGCAGTTCGATAGGAAGAACGGGGAGAGTCGGCGGGCCGGAATTCGAAGTCGTGAGGTCCATATCGGCCTGGCAGTCGTAGGGCACGGTCACGGTGGAAGGGCGGCCAGGAGCTGTACTAGACTCTTTGAGACGTGGCTAGTGACTCAGATGCTCGAGTGAACATAAATGCGAGCAGTCTGGCGTTGGATATCCCACGGCATCGTCCGTGTGTATCCCGAAAAGGATATCGTAGTATAAGGCTACAATGTAGGATGTATGATTTTGCTGCCAGACACCCATTTGACGTAGGTCCCCTTCCGCAACAAGCGTACTAGACCGGCAATGCAAACCCTTCCCGCAACCCACGAAAGCAGCTGAAGAAACATGGATATTCAAGCGACTGCGAACTCTTTATACATGTCACCGGCCCCTGCCGCGGCCGCTAGCATACCAACATATCCGTTATAGCACACATAAGTCTCCGAAAGCTTCCTTGTCCAAACGCCCACACCACTTCAAGTGGCCAGCCACGGATCTTCGAGCAGTTCTGCCGTGGTCGGTCGGGCCGTCGGGTCGATGGCAAGGCACCTCCGGACAAATCGGGAGCTGTCGGCAATATCTCTGGCTGACATCGGGGAGTCCAATACGGCCGCGAGCCAATACTCCAAGGGCACCGGGTTCTCCGGTGGCCTGGTGAGGAGGAACATTGCTAGAGAACGCGCTTTCAGCGCTTATCCTACGCGTGCCAGTGTACTCAGTAAGCGGGGAGGTGATCACGCACCGTGCTTGTCGATGGGCATGGACTTCGAGCCATCATCTCGACAACGGCGCAGGAATTCCGCGGGAAACGGCCCTAGCAGCGCATGCATGGACGCGAGGCACGTCTGCACGTCCTCGCTAGGCTGGAACGGCCCACCCTGCGTCAGCAAGGCCAGCACCTGATGAAGTGGGGCTCAGCGGGATCGACGATGTTGCACGCGGGCATCATGTACCATAATACCAGCCTCCCACACGTCCAAGGGCTGCCCCCACCGGAGACCGAGCAACTGCTCCGGGGCCCGCATGTGCATATTGATGAGGGGCGCCGTTCCCGGGGTGATTGTATCTGCGCGGACAGCTTGTATGGCTGTCAGTGCCGCTCTCCTGCAGGTTATGGGTGTATTGAGGCTCACCCAGACCATAGTCTGTAAGTTGCACATCAAGGTTGCATAGCGATGGGTCGACGCCCAGCAAAGGCAGCGGCTGCGACCGGACGGTCACGAAGGGCTGTGGGGACAGCATCGGGAGATGCATCGGCTCGTACGTCTCCGCCGGGTGGAGGAAGAGGTACTGGTCGATGTCGCTGGTGCTCGCGCGCAGCCGCAACAGCACATTGCCTGGATGGACATCTGCAAGCCGTGCGTAAGCGCGACTAGGCTGATATATAGCACGGGCAGGCCAGACTAACCTCCGTGGACCACTCCTAACGTGGTATGCAGGAAGTCGAGAGCCATGAGCACTTGTTTCGTGATACGCTTAGCCACGCCCAGCGGCAGGCCTCGGTGGCGCGACGTCTCCCGGAAGAGACTGTAGACGCTACCGCTGCACACCGAGGACGGTATGCCATAGTGCAGGCCGTGTGCGCTCTCCTCGCTGAAGACGTCGAAGAGCGGAACCGAGCAGTGTTTGTATCCCGGGTGCTTCCTGGCCGACGGCGGCAGCCTGCTCATCTTCCACGCCATCTCAATGTCGTGCATGCGACGCTTTCGCTCCACCAAGATGGCGTAGGTCGTCAGTACCTTCAAGGCGAGGTACCGATATCCCGCCTCGTTTTTGCTGGTAAGTGCCGAGTATCCGTGAGCATTCATCCAACTCGAACTCGGAAGCTCGCGATGCCAGAGCGTACATACATGGACTGCTTGGCCAGCCAGACGCTGGAGAAGCCCCCGACGCCGAGCTTGCGTACGACCTGAAGCTCGCGCTTGTGCAGGTACTGGCCCAGCTGCATCGGGAAATAGCCATATGGGCCCTTGTCCACGTTCAGCATGTGCGCCTCCTCTGGGATCAGAGACTGGACCAAGCTCTGCGGGATCTCCTCCCATGCCTCAAAGGTGTTCCTGGTGGAGTAGTGTCGGAGAGGGGGGACGGCATGTGGCCCTCTAGGGCGAAAGCGTCCGCTCCCCGGAGTGTGGCAAGCGGAAAAGGGCCGTGGGTGGTCTGGGCGGAGCGGGCTGAGGACGAGCGACGCCCTTTCCGCTGACGAGAAGCGGCCTAATCGACAGTCGACTCCCGAACAACTGATACGGGTGAGGTGTCGTAGCGGAGAGTGGCCCCAGGAGGAGTGCGCCATCGTTTTTTGAAGTGCTTGCAGAGAACCCAGAGGCGCGGGAGGGACTGCTGCAACCTCAGGGCGTGCACTGCACAACAGCCGCTTCAGTCAGTGCAGAAATACGAGTAGAGCTTGCACAAGTATATGATGTCAAACCTGAAGCGCACCGTGCTCAGCCTCCAGTCACCCGGTAGTGTGAACGCCCTAGGTCAGGTCAGGTCAGGTCAGGTCAACTAGCAGGACCTCGACGCGCGGTGGCCGCGAGGCGAACTGCAAAATTTCTTGGGAACTATTAGTATATATACAGCCATAACCTTCACGTGAACGCTTAGATATGAAACTCTAACCTTCCTCGGTGGCTATCCACGCTCGAACCTTGCGAATCTCGTTCGTGCTGGCCGTGTCCGAGCCTGAGTGTTCCCTATTGTATGCTCGTGGGTCGTCGTCCATGACAGACTTAACATCCGGAGGCCGCGAAACCAGATTGCACCAGGACGCCGTTTGCCCGCTGCGAACATGTCTGGCAACAGACTTCGTTGCATACTGTATCTGGCAACATCCTTCGGTAAGCAGCTCTCCAACGCACACCATCGTAAGACACTCAGCTTCCTAGGATCCTCGCGCGTCCCTCCACACACGTAGAGCCGGTAACCATCAACCGTCGACGAAGCACTTGCAGGCAGACATGCTCGGAAAGAGGCGAAAATAATATACGACGAGGTGTACCTACTAAGATTAATGAGAGCGCCCGGAGACGCTCCGGAACGTACGCTACATGAACGAAACATATGTATATACTCCAGTGCCGGGCGAGTGCGCGTGTGTTGGGTCGAGATGGTGGTGGGAGTGGCGATGGGAGGGATCACGAGGGTGGAATGGTAGATGGTAGATGGCGGGTCCGGTGATGGTGGACGATGAGTGGTGGGGGAGAGAGACCGAGTCGGCGTTCGTTGTCGTGAATGTCGTGGTCGTCGCGCAATCAACGTTCTTCCTTCCTTCGTCCTGGTAGTACGTGGTATTCAATGTAACGGCGCCTAGTATGCGCAGTACGCGACGCAGAGCAGGGGAAAGCCGGCGTAGAGCCCAAGCCAGAAGACGATGTTCCCGAGCAGCTTGTTCCTCCGGATCGCGGGCATGCGGCCGATCGCGATGAGCGGAATTTGGGCGATCTAGACATTACAGGGGCACATTTAGTCAGCCATATGCGCACCGGCCATTCCCTATGACTATAATTTACTCACCTGAAGTGCAAACAGGTAGAATCTAAGCAACAGGTGATCGAGGCGGCGCTAGTCAGCACGGGTGACAATGTGTGAGCGAGCACGAGGGGCACGCACCGAATCTTCTTCGTGACGATGGCCATGACGAGCTCATGCGCAGCGGCGGATAGGAGGAAGGTGACAAACATCGCGCTCTGGCGTGTGAGCTTGTAGCTGCTCATCGTCGACGCGTACACGTGCCGGAGCAGGAACGTATGCACCGGCCGGTTCCACTTGCGCGAGAACTCGTCCCAGGATGTCGAATTCCACCAATCATCGTAGAATTGCCTGTCAGCAAAGCTGTCGTACGATCACGTGGTAAGTATATGGAGGCTGGCCGGATTGGGGAGAAAGTCTTACTAGCTGAGCTCAGCGAAGCCGTTGCATATGCATTCTGTGACGTCGTGTCGGCGTCAGCACAGAAGCCCGCGCTTCCCTGCACCACAGCACGGTGGCAGAGACATGCAAGTATAACGCACCAAAGATGATGTAGAACAGGAGCAAATACGAGATCATGAACGGCATCGCGAGGTCGAGCAAGCTGCGCGCGAAAGACTGCTCCTTTGTCGGCGTGAGCGGGATGATGAAGGTCTCCACAATCGTGTACAGCAGCGCGAACGTCCCGAAGAACGCGACCGTCTTTTCGAACACGTAGAGGGGACGGATCCGGTCCGTACGCGGGTACTCGAGTTCGTACACGAGCGTCGGTGTGAGCTGGTACCACGCAAAGTCGCGCAACGTGATGTTCGCCGGCCACCGAACGCGACCCTCAACAGGCCCGGTGAGCTCGCGTTCGAGTTCCGTATGTGCCTTCGCGAGGTTCGCGATCTTCTCGGACGGGTGGTGCACGAGAATCTCGGACGCGGTCGGGGGATGGGTAGGGATCGCAGTCGCGTTCGGAGGCAGCACGCGTGTACCGGTCGTCTTCACGGCAGAGGCGGCTGCGACGGACCCATCTGCCTTTTCTCCGGCGGCAGCGCGCGCGGCGAGCCGCTGGCGGAGAGTGACTGCAGTGCGCGCATCAACGTACGACGTGGTGGTGCCGTCGGGCGCGTCTTCGGGTACGTTCGGAGTGCCCTGAGGGATGGGGGAGTCTGACACAACCTTGAGCATGGCTTCCTCTGCTTTACGGAGCGCAGCTTCCCAGCCACCCTCGGACTCGGTCGCCTCCTTGAGTTGGGCGTAGACTTTCTCGGCCTGTTGATGGGTGTAGGCGAGCTGGCCGTTGGTGCTCAGGTAGGAATGCATCTTCATCATCATGACCTGGCGCGCGTGAGTTAGACAGTGGAACGCGATGAGTGCACGCAAAGCTTACGAATGAGTGGAGGGTGAAGAATCCAGACTGAACCCACGGCCATTGACTGAAGTAGCGTTGGCTCGATGAAGAGGAGCACGGAGATAGTTAGCACGTACCGGTTGAATGTCCAGGTAATGGCAGTAGCCAAAACTACAGTCTGCCAGAGGTGTTGGAGGATGATGCCCGTCCAGTAGTAGCGTATCCAACCCTTGGATATAGCTTTCGCGAAGGGAACGCAGAGACCGGTGTTGAGCACGAGGACTGCGTCGGAGAGGGCGAGGGTGATAGCGTCGCGCGAAATCATGGACGCGAACTGGAAGTCGAGTGGGTAGCCTGTTGTCTCGATACTACGCACATATGTGCTGACGGCGAAAAGGAAGAGGGAGATCCAAAAGAGAGTGAAGAAACCGCGGAACTCGTTTGAACCGCTGGACTCGTTTGAGATGTCGAAGAGGGACTTGCGGGGGGTGAAGGTGACCATGGCGCGTAGCTTGTTCGAGGACGAGCGGTATGGTTTGGAGACGTAGAGTGTGCCCGGCTGTGAATTTGACGCATCGGTCGCGTGCTGCGTGGTGGTGGAGGCAGCTGATATGGCCGAGCGGGAGGCCATGGTGGCGCAGGAGAGGGAGGAGAGATGGGACGAGGCGCGGCCAGCGGGCGGGTGGTGCTATAAGTAAGAGAGTTTGGATGGGCAGATGCAGGTGGAGGTGATGTGCAATCCCGGTGGCTGCACTGGCGGACGCGCTCCGCTCGCAGCGTCCCGGGTCCGCCTGCAACGGCTGCACTCGACAACCGCCGGCAGACGTCATCACATCGCTCTCCCCTCCCTCGGCCCCCATTCGGTCTCTTGGCCGAACTCCTCCTCCCCGGACGGTACCGAGCTGCGCTCATCCCGCGTCAGCATCCCCTACGTAAGCCTATGTTACTACGTTCGAGGCTGAGCCATGTGAGTAAGTCAAGCCTCGAGCTACCTCCCATCCTCCGCGTAATCTTGCACATCTGATCGAAACGTGACAACTACATTCTCAAGAAGTGACGATGCAGGCGGCCTAGCCTTGTGCACGTCCTGCCCTACTCGGAACAGACACTCGACACGAAGTCTTCTTTGATAGAGACATACACGCGTAGGATATGATTCCCGCAACCCATGGCGGCATCCAGAAAACTGTCATACACTCACACGCATACGGTAAGCCTTCGTGATGAAACCACATGAGGCGTGATTCATCTGGCGATGAGGAGCTCCTGCTTCTCACTGGGCCCTGTATGGGTGAGAAACCAAGTATCGCTCCTACCGCCCCAACGAAGATGGCGCGATTGATGTTCTTGTCGAGTTCAGAACCGCGTTCAAACGACCGGGGCCATCTGACATACAAATCAGCGGGACGCAAAAAAACACTGACATCCATCCGTAAATACTGGTCTCATTCTGCGCTCCAACGTACGTCACTATCACATCGCCGTCCTAGAACCTCACGACGCCTTTACCACATAGAACCGCATCCTAATGCTCTCCCACATCGTCAGGGTTCACCCTGGCCATCATCATCCGGGTTTGCATCTTCACTTGGAGGTGCGGCTCCTGTACGACAGGCGAGCCCGTAGGCGCGTCGACGTCCTATCCGCTCGGGGTGGTGTGGTCCGCCACCTCTGGAAGCGCGACGTGGGTGCATCCGGGCGTGTCAGGCCCCTTCCCACCCGACCCAGGGTGGTCGTCAGCACCGTGCCCGTGCGGGCTGATCTCCATAGTATCTCCCAACGCGCCTGGATGTTCATGGCCCGGCGTACTGGGGCGAACTCCGCCGCTTCCGTCGGCGGGATGTCCTTGACTCGAAGCCGGATGGACAATCGGCTCGCCATGGGGAGTTTGGGACATGATGGTCGTGGGTCGTAACGTGCGGAGGATGCGGATGGTGGAGAGTGAGATGAGCGACTTGGGGGGTAGTCGATCTCGCTGGATACTGGCGGATTGGCTTCCTCGCTACTACCACCTCTTATAAATTCTGCGCTCACTCCACCGGTCCCCGAAGCGCATGACTCCTCAGTAGCTCTGTTCGGCACCTTCTAGTATGTGACTGGCCGGCTATAGCCCTGTGGCGTGCGTTGCAGACGTGCCTCCGGAAACATTGGACAGTGAACTTGCAGGATTGGCAGGCCCGTACGCTAGCAAGAGGATCGACTGACACTGTGACAGCGTGAACGGCGGCCGTAGAATGTATACTTGCTATTCAGTCCCAGCGAGAATCGCGTCTTTCCATACGGATCCGTACGTATCTACACAGTTCCTCACAAATTATATACGTGTGGATCAGTGTGGATCAACAAATGTCCTATAGATCAACGAGAAATATATCCCTAATGTTCTGCACTGATTCAGACCGTTCTGCGAGGTTCTGCGGCAAATAGATCTATACGGAAATGCGGGGATACATGCAAACAAGCTACTATATCGACAAATCCGTACCCCGCACGCAATCCAGAGTAGCCCGGCGCGTGCGACCCCGACCAGCGCCACGCGCCCACGAGGGTACTCACACTACCGTCTACCTATGTACATCCGGCGGGGTCTGCGTGTTGCGATTTGATACAGACACAAACAAAGCAAGTGGGACTGGTAGATGAGCATCGCGCGAGACGAGATCATAGCAGGAGGCCAGGCGAGACTGAGGGCAAGCGCCAGGGAAAAGAGGCAGGCCAAGACAAGTCAGCTACAGCGTGCTGAGTAAGAGACGAAGCGACCCGAGAGAGACCCAGAGGGTAGCGGATGGCGAAGGCGCAGGTCGCAACGATTGCAGGTGACGAAGTGGGAGGGGGGAAGGGACCGATAATCAGACGATAGACGAGCCTCAGCATCTGGTAGTGCGAAGAGAGTGCGGGCGCAGGGGACAACAGACCACTGGAGGTGTGTCCAGGGATGGGGTCAGAATTCTTGTACTACGGTAGTCGTGGCGCCTCACCTTGAAATTGCTCTGAAGAAATACTCACATCGCATCCCGGAAGGTAACCTTGGGGGGAGACATTGGTTAGCACTTTGGACCTAATATTGTGAAGGATATGCGCAGCTTGGCCCGCGGACTCGTTGTGACTCCACCGGAATGGTGTTGTCCGTCTGAGGGCCAGAGTGTTGGGGATGTGTGAGGGGCGCGACGTTGCCCGCCAGTTGAGGGTCTTGGACGAGCAGGGCGTATAGAGTGGGGACGACGATATGGGTATATGCGGCACTTACATAGTTCGTTTGGCACGGGGACCCTGACGGCGGCGGGAGGGGGAGAAAGGTGTGGTTGTGGGCGATTCTATTGGTGTGGGTGTATGCTGCTGCGAGAGGGGATGGTGATGGTAAGAGGACAAGTGCGATGACCAAGTCGGACGTGCCCCACTCTCGGCCAAATGAAGTGACGTGCAGTACAGTAACTTGGGCTGCCGATCGCTGCACAGTTTACGATTGTGACACGGTTTACTAACGTAAACTGGCAACGCTCTTGTATATTTGTGGCAAATCACTCGAACCAGAAGCCTATCCACCTCGCGAAAAGGCATCGGATATTTCTATATATTACTGGATACGTACGGATATGTACGGAAAGACGCGATTCTCGCTGGGATTCAGTTCTACATTGACAAGCTAGAGTGCGACATTGGCAGCTCTTACAGCCTGGAACGCCGGAGTAGGTAACTGTCATTGTGGGATCCCGCAGATCACAGAACGAGTGCCTTCAAGTCGTCACCAACGAACTTATCATATAGCATGCGCCAATACGCACACGACTCGTTACAAGCCGGAACCGGTAGATGTCGGACAC
This sequence comes from Trametes polyzona, assembly GCA_022606195.1. Classification (NCBI taxonomy): domain Eukaryota; kingdom Fungi; phylum Basidiomycota; class Agaricomycetes; order Polyporales; family Polyporaceae; genus Trametes; species Trametes polyzona. The sequence goes on along the minus strand of JABYQF010000012.1, from coordinate 342,397 downwards.
GCTCGCTGGCCCCTCTTAATCAGCTCCGCCGCGCGCTCCGCAAATGCATATACCACGGCTTGTGGGTGCGCCGCAGGCACAAAAGGCTGGAACACGAACACCGCGTCAGACTAACCCCACGTGCGTAGGAGCGAGTTGGACACTCACGAACACACTCGCGTCCACCACGCGCAGGCCTTCCACGCCCTTCACCCTCAAGTCTGGCTCAACCACACCCTCCGCCGCGCCGCACGCCGCCATGGCTGCGGTGCCCGCCGGGTGATAGAACGATATCCCGTTGTTCCGGACCCATTCGTCCACCTGCGCGTCCGAGTCGAGGTCGACGCCCTCGAAGCCCAACGTGGGTCCGGCGAGGAAGGACGACCATGCAGGGGCGGAGGCGAACCGTGCTGTGAAGCGAATTGCATATCTCATCGCCGCGCGGTCGAAAGCGGTGGTCAGGAGAGCGGGGTCGATGAGCGGTGCGTCGAATGGGTCGGAGGAAGCCAGGGTGATGTTCCCGCCTATATGGGATTCTAGGGGTAAGCACAACATCAAGACGACGAGGACTATGGCAACGTACGGGAGGTAGGGGAGACGACAGCGGTGACGAAGGTCGTGTAACCTCCCTGAGCAGGGATTCCACCGAGCAACGCAGGGTATCCAGGCTTTGAGCGTACATGCTCGCCGTCAGTTCGAGTGCCAGAACTTTGATTGTACTAGACACTCACAATGGGGAAGAACTCCACGTGCGGTGCGGTGGGGCCCGGGCTAGGATCCGGAACCGTATTGAAGATATCATCGTTGTCGGGGATGCGCGCGAATGCGATATGATTTGACGGCAGATTCGCCATTTCGCCATTGTGGGTTGCCTCCCATTGCGCCAGCAGCTCCGCTCTTAAAGTGGCGTTCCGCTCGATGTTCGTCAGCAAATCGTCCTGCATTGGGGAGACGACGCTGTACGGCAGTAAGACTCCAGAATGCTCAGAGAGGTTCTGCCCCACGCCAGGGAGATCAACAATTGTGTTGATGCCGTGAGGGGACAGTAGAGACGAGGGCCCAATACCAGACAGCATGAGAAGCTGCGGCGTGTTTACGGACCCCGCAGAGACGATGACTTCACGCGTAGCACTCAGTGTAAAGCTGCGTGCTGCGTTGCAGTGTCAGTTCCTCCGCACATTGAGCCGTAAATATTGGTGACGGACACTCACCTGTGCGTGACTGCGCAAAATGCACGCCACGGAAGACGGGTACGTCTCCGTCTGTCCCAGTCTGGATGAGCTTGGTGACTTGAGTCTGGACAAGAACGTCGATATTGGCACGAGAGCTGAGTGCAGGGCTGAGATACGAGGTTGCGGCGCTATTCCGGATCCCACCACCGTTTGAACCTTGAAGGCAGCCTACGAGAACGTGAGCGGGTTTGCGAGCATATACTTGGCGAGACAGCGACGTACTGAGCCCGAGAGGGTTCCCTGAGTTGTGATCGTGATTGAACGCCACGGGGCCGTTGAGCTCCTGCGAAGCCTCGACAACCGGAGAACCTCCCGGAAGGGGAACTCGGAAGTTCTGCACAGTGATGCTAATCGCCCCATCTGTTCCGTGGATTCTACGGTTGACCTCGTTCGAGGTGTCGTGACCATCTGTCGGGGGCACCAGCCGTTCGATCTGCGTAAGCGTGAGGGTGCCCGAAGTTAGTATATGACGGCATCCTTTTAAAGCATACACACTTGCCTTGTCCCATAAGGGTAGCATCGCATCCCAAGACCAACCCTCATCCCCTGTAATTTGGGCGTATTCATCGTAGTCGTCTTGCGGTGCACGGGTCCAGAACATCCAGTCTGCGTAGACGTCGTATAATTGGCCAATCACAGGTAGCTCGTCTGAGTTCGGTACTCACTGACAGAGCTGCTGCCGCCGAGAACCTTGCCCCTCCGGTAGGGTATAGCGCGACCGCCGAGAGCCCCCTGAGGAGTTGTCGTGTATCCCCAGTCATACCGCGGGCCAACGGCGAGATCAGGGGAAGTGAAGGGCACTTCTAGGATCTGTGCATGTATATCGCTGTTATCGAAGCAAGACGGTTGATTGTGAGTGCGGGTGAAAGGTGGGCGTGTGGAGGAATGTACGAACCCTGTTCCCGCCTCGATGACGAGAACGTTTACGGAGGGGTCCTCGGAGAGACGGGCAGCGACTGTGCTCCCTCCTGGACCCGAGCCGATGACGATGTAGTCGTAGCACTTCCCGGCGGGAAGGGCGGCAGGATCGGTGAGCAATGCCGCCCATGCGTGAAGGGCACATGTCGCGAAAGCAAGGCCTAGGAGGGCGAGACCCATCTCAGCTCTGGAAGTACGCAGAAGACGGTGAGAATGGAGGTGTCCACCTGATGGCCACAGAGCAAGGGTAGCCGCAGCTTTATACTGTACCAGGACGCTTCCAATCCCTGTGCCGTCCTTCCAACTGCGCGCTCTTGCGGTCGCGGAACGCGTCTTCCACGTCTGTGACACTCAAGCAATCGACCGGCGGGTGCTAGTAGCTGGATGGTCTCCGACGTCCGTCTTTGCCGCTTTGCGTCACCACAGGACCCCGGCCATCGGCGTCCTATCACGATGTCTTCCCTTCGTGGGGCCCCCATCGTCCGGCTAACCCTCGCCATGCTCCTATTCGCACCTTCGTCGCCTCCTTGGTGTCTAAGGACCAATGTTGGGTATCGCCTTTGGAGTGCTCCGAGTCCACGATGGCTATTTAGGGCTACCAAGCCCGCTCTTGGCCTATTCAGCGTATTTCGTACCCGCTGTAATAGGCCCGGTGGAGGTCAGCGTGACAGAGCGGCCGCATCGCCGGGCTTCTACGCAAGGACGAAGTTACCTTGCCAGGCCGGAACCTCGGGAGTAGTGCGCGTGTCGATCATGTCCATCCATCCAGACCAGACGGCTGAGCTGCAGCGCAATACGGCAGGGATCGTTGACTAGCGCGATATACCATAGCTTGGTCGCCGGTGTTCAGAGTCAGCCAATACGTATATAAGCAGAACCACATCGCACTTCCGAGTACCTGCAGCAACTAGTGAGATTATAGTCTACTTCCATTGTAAGCGATTGCATGATCTTACCTGGAGACTAGCATGACGTCGGCAAATGTTGACGGTGACGAGAACTCTGGGTCGTAGAGGTTTGAGGGAATTACACTTGGTTCAGATGCATATACAAAGCACGTATAACGTAAGTGTGTTCAAAGATGCACAGCGAGTCAAACGTGTATTCATGTCAATGCATGCGTATGGTTCGATCAAGAAATAGTACCCATTTGCACCGGCGCCAGTACAACCAGTGTGGACGCAAGCGCTTATAGATGCAAACTTGAATGGCGGCGGCCAACAAGTTCACGCGCCGGATCATACATATATGTACGTTATGTTGCTGTTGCTGGAGAACGACAGAGGGCGACATGATGCATTGTACGCCGGTATGTATACATATTTATGGCAACCGTAGGTTCCGCCGGGTCCATGAAAACCGTCGTGTGTAAGTAATTTCAGAATCGAACAGCAATGATACTAGATGTGCGCGCGGACGCCAACCCGAGATCTACAACAGCACCCAGTAGCGAACCTTCGTTTATACGGAACGCAATTGGCACCGTACCCGCTCGTCCAAACACCGGGCACTTCTACGCCCATATCCTCCGCCTCTGTCCACTGCATCTCCGTGACATACGTCGGCGAGACTTGGATAGGGACCCGGGAGTGGCCATCCTCCACCTCGCCCGTCGCGCCTCTACCCCTGCACTCTCCCGGATATTCCCCTAGATGTTGTGCCCGTGTCCAGGGTCGGAGGAGGGAACACTCTGGTCGCCCGTGGGCCCGCCCGTCGGGGCGCCGGGGACAGTCTGGTCACCGGCGTGCGCAGCGCCGCCGGAAGGGACGTTGGGGACGGTCTGGTCGCCGCTGTGACCATGGCCAGCGCCACCGCCGGGAGTGGAGTCGGATCCGGGAACGACCTGATCGTGACTGGACATGGTGATGGACTGGATTGAATCTACGGTGGAAATGAGAGAGTGCGAAGAGCGGGGAGAACTGGTGGGGCTCAACTGGCTAAGTTGTCAACCTCGTCGGGTGGGCTGTGGGGAATGCCCACCGGGGGTCCTCGACCTTCGTATTTATACCCTTTTACCTTGGGGGACACAAGCCACCACACGATGCGTGTAGTTCGATGCGCACTCGCCGTCGTCCACGGGTCGCTTCCACACTTCCATAGCATGCATGAAACAGGCACCTCAGCGACATGGAATGTGAGGCTGCTGGCGACCGCAATTCGAAGACACCCGGGGAGAACTGGACTCATCATCGGGCATGCCTTACCCCGACCAGCTCATGTCGCTGCAAAGGGGAAGAGGGATTGCGATATCAGGTACAATACCGGTATACAACACGCACCTCTCTGCTCATGAGCTCCGGCCTCCCGCCACCATCTACAAGGTGAGGGGACACCCCGGTCTGCATCCGACGTAGGTCCATACAACAAGGTTCATGGGGCCAAGCACGACCCGGGCGCATACACTGCGATAGACGTCTGCGGGACAGACCCTGGCGTTTGTCTCAGGCAGATCACGATCTCGAGGTAATTACCACCGCTGATTAATCATGAGCACCCGGGAGACATGGCTTGGAACTACGGTGCATGTGCCACGCCAAGAATGCACACCAGTCATACCAGAGTGGACGACTCAAGAGCTAGTGCATTCAGGCAGCAGCATCCGCACTGTTTGCGAAGACGTGAGGGCATATACTTAGCGTGCGCGATGAATGCCCAGAAAGCAATATCATTGAGCGAATATTGGTGTACGGGATCAGGGTTATAGAGACGATGGTGACGGGGCCTTGGGCGCAATTCCGGCTCGTTGCGCGAAGGTTGCAAATGATAGCCGCGGATCCTCGTCCTCTTCCTGTGCTCTGTTTTGTGGGTGTCTGGGTAAGTCAAACGGAAGGGAAGGAGGATACTGTCCATACCGACGCTTCATCTCGCTGCGCCATGTCACTTCGCGCAAGGGCGGGCTGCGTAGAGTCGCGCCCACGATAGCGAGGAAGAGGGACGCGACTGCCTCCAGTACAATCTGTTCGCACAGGATCGGCTTCTCCACTTTGGACGAACTGAACGAGACCACTCACATCGTTCGGAAGCGAGCCCTCTGGTCGACCCATGGCCTTCAATAGTGATAGGTCTGCGCGTTCACGTGGGTACCGAGGACTGTCTATAAAGGGTGTATAACTCACGTTCATACACGGAGTATGCGGCTGCGAACAGCAAGGCGCGACCGCGGGTCAGCGCCACGTTCGGTGCTCAGGAAAGTCATGGATGCTGACCATGGAGAAGCGCGACCGTCGCGACGAGCAGGAGTATCTGGCCGAGCATATCGCGACACAAACAGACGGCGAGGAGACGGGCGGAGGCAGAGGGCCGAGGGCGGTGGTGGAGGGCGCGGCTCTGCGGACGGCGGGCGAGGCGCGTAGGACGCACGTGGCGGAGGAAGTGCCTTATATGATGGGGCTCGGCCAATGGGGGCGCTTGTCTCCACCCCGCAACCGATTCGCATAAATCCCCGCCCGAGCCGCCATGTACTTCTGGTTGTCCGTGTTCGCCATCTCGACATTACTGGTAATGTGTACGTCCCCCGCCCGAGCATCGTCATCCTCAGCGAGCGGACGCTGACCGCACGCAGTGACGTTCCGGTACCGAGCTGCGCTCATCAACCCCATGCGGTCCCTCTTTGGGCCCCGCGTCGCACACTACCAGCCCGTCGCAACCTTCGCGGAGCAGGTGGACGCGGGTCTCTCGTCCTCGACGTTCGACATCGAGGCGAACATCCGTGACGGGGACTCTCGGGCTGGTCTCGACGAGCGCGGCACACAGGAGGTGCTTGACATCATGCGCCGGGAGCGTGTAAAGTGAGTGTTATGTTCGCTCAGTCCTTCTTGTGCCACAGTGCTCTGGAGGCAAATCATCTTTTCGAACGGGACGGGCGAGGCCTGACGATATGGTATCTTCTAGCTTTGATCAGGCAAGGTTGATTCGCCAGAACCGCATTCTTGCCGCGCATGGCATCGATCCCTCAGGTCAGTCGTCTTCGCTCCATTCTTCCCGCACCCTCCCTTATATCGATCCTCGACCCCCTCCTAAGGCATGCCCCTTGACGCAAAGGCGGTCACCCGCCTATGATCGAAGATTACACTCCCGCCTTCTCACCTTCCTCACCCCCCTCTGTCGTCCGAATCTACCCGAATCTCTCCCGGACCGTCCGCGCTCGTTCCCTGTCTTGTTTGCTTGTCGTCGTGTGCTTTCTCCTCGGATAACGATGCGCCGCATCGGCCCATACACAATCCTTGTTGTTTTTCTTGCATGTTTTCCTCCCGCCTCCACCGCCGCCTCTGCCCCTCCCGGGTACCGTGTAGCAGCTGTGTCTCCGGATCGTGTACTATCAATTAACTTCCGACATTGCGTTGTTGGCATTGTTGGCTTATAGCATTAATTCCGAGGACGGCTGTCACTCGCCGCGAGTGTATATGGCGCTCAGAGCCAAGTCCTTTCCAGCTGCGCCCTGTTCCACCGCCTCAACCATGTCAAACACACTGAAAATCATCAGTACATAATGCGCGGAGGCCGTGGATTCCACCGCAGCCGCTGCAACGTCTCTGGCACACGTACTGTGCGTGGCAAGAGCGTGGCATACATATCCGGTGCGAGCGCCAAGTTAACAAGAGAGACTGCGCTGTGAGCTAATGAGTCTGCGCAGTAGAACTGGTGTAAGCTACAACTAGTCGAGAGTCATTAACCTGTCGCACTTTCTTTCCTTGTGCATTGGCAAGGCGCAGCAGCGAACTGTTGCGAACGCTGTACAGCGACGCTGCAGATCAACAGTCGCACGTCGTGGACAATGACAAGGCTCCGACTGTCACGGATGTATTCAAACACGGCGTGGATAAGGGAACAACCCCGTCGACTGCTGCAGCTTCGAGAGGTGGGGAGATGATGAATAATGTTCATACTCGCCAGTTATCCGTCGACGGGCTGTGCACGCCCAATCAAGATCTACGTTGAACTATAGCTGTGCGATATCCTGGTAGAAGACGATGTGGCATGCGTCTTCAATGGAGGTTCCCAGTCGCATCGGCTCAGCTACATGTCGTTGGTGACCGAAGCTTCGTGCTGATCATGTATGACATAATCTCCCGTCTATGGAGCCCTGTCCTATCCACGATACAAATACATAGTCGTATGCAAGGGATTCCACGCTAGCTGCCCACAAAGCTCATCAGCCTACTTGCTACGACACGCGAGGTAAAACATCCAGGCTTACCCTGATCCCTTGTGGGCGTCCTGTATCCTCAGGCGTAAGAACGGACCTTCGAGAACCAAAACGGCCGCTCGTTCTTGAGCCCGAGCGGGGTCGCCTCGCCGCTCCCGATGTGCACCGAGTCGTACTCGCGAAAATCAAGGCGGTTCCACCGCCCGAGCGGGCGCGAGCGCAGGTCGAGGATCATCTGGAACGAGTAGCGCTTGTCGGCCGAGGCCGGCTCGAGCAGGTCCTCGATGTGCACCTCGGTGCCTTCGAGGTACCAGGTGCCGATGAAGAAGCCCTGCGTGAGGTGTCAAGGGGAGCTCTTCCACCGCGAATGAGGGATAGGACGTACCTTCATGTGTAGGTTGGGTTTCAGTAGCGGGATTACTTGTTGTGGTGCGAGTTCCTCGTTCGCGAGGAGGGACAACACCTGCCCGTCAGGGAGGAATCGCCTAGGGGACACGACCATCAGAACCATTACTCGGTGTATGCGATGGAGAAGACATACAGATACCGGTAATAGGTGATCAAGTGGCTGTACTGTTGATCCACGGGACGTCAATGTACCCTCTGCAGGTACAGATAAATGGAATGGAGTACGTACGTTGACCCAGGCGCTCTCTCCAAGGCCATTACGGCTGCAACGGGCAAACAAGCGGCTCTCTCAATCGGACAAAATGCACTAATACTGACCAAGGTACGCACATGTAGTGACATACGGCAATGTAGACACCATCGTACCGCACGCGTGGGTGCTCAATATAGATCCGCCGGTAGTCCGTCATGTATCTGAGTACTATTGCGTCGAGATCCTCTTCCGTAGGTATTTGTGGAGGTTTGAGCACCTGTTGTACCATGGGTCTGAGACAAAGGACCGTCAGCACTCTGCCGATGCATGTCACAGCACGGTGCCCAAACGTACCTCCAAATGGATGCGTCTAAAGCAATAACGCGGGCTTTGCGGTTCACACGGGCGAAGCGCTCGATGGAGGTGTGGTCTAGCAGTCGAAGTACTATCACAAGAAGCTCGTCGGGCAGCCGCCTGATGGGTACGCCCTCTTGCTCGTTGTCTGGTTCGAACGAGAGAGCGTCCGCGGGCCACGAAGAGAGCAAGCTAGCGAGCGTGCCAGTGACAAGTCCTTCGCCTCGTGTACGAGCGACGGGGACGTGACTGGCACCTATGTCCATACTCTGTAGTCCATCGACGAGAGCATCCACGGTACCCGCCGCAGATGAGGTCTTCCGGTGGTGGCTCTTGGACGGGGCGGGCGCGTTTGCAATGGACGCGCCCTTGAGCTGTTCCTCGACCATATGGTACGCGCGGTCTACGTGGTTGTCCATCCTAAACGCGGTCCGGTACAGCTGAAGTGCTTCATCGAGATTACCCCGCTGCTCGTGCTGTACGGCTTTCTTGTATACTTCAACCGCTCTCTGGAGACTAGGGCCGAGTGGTGGCGGGGCGACTGAGATGGATTGTCTCCGGGCTGCTGAAGGAGAGGAAGGTGCGCCATGAGAAAGCCGACGGTGGGTAGGGTGATGAGCAGGGGGGGAGCGAGGCTGAGCTGGGGCATCCGGGGAGTTCGGGGCAGCAGAGGAAGTGGCGGCGGGCACGGAGCTGTCCTGAGTCGCTGGTGCCTTCTTCTTGCTGCGCACTTCCTCAAGCCATTGCTGTCTAAAGCGTACAAGCTCCTCGGGCTCTTCAGAGACTGTTTCCGCAGATACTGGCATAGTTACCGAGCCCAGAGAGAGATGAGCGGACGAGTACAAGAGCTGGAAAGCGTGTAGCGCCCGGGAGTGCTTACCATTACACCAGCCATTACGACATCTCCTGTGCCTGAGTTGGCGTTCCTTATCTGCCCCCTGACTGTGTAAACAACGAGGGTTATGTGGCGATGCGTTAGCTTTACTTTGTATGAAAAGCCACTGCTTATTCAGAGACTTACCGAGTAAGTAACCGTATTCAACCGTATTCCTTTACGCCGCCCAGCTCTCGTCACCACTCTACCCACGACCATCTCACCTCCTCCCGCAACCTCCGTCTTTCCTTCTCCCGCTCCTTAGACCGTACTGTACTGGGATCGTCAACTCCTTGCCGGCGATCATGGAAAGCAACAAAGACGAGGCCCTCAAGTGCCTCGCGATCGCGCAGAAGCACCGCAACGCAGGGAACTACGCCTCCGCCAAACGGTTCTGCCAGAAGTCGCTCACACTCTTCTCCACCTCCGAGGCCGTGAAGCTGCTCGAGGTGATTGAGGTCGAACTTCAGGAGTCAGAGGCATCCCCTTCATCGTCGCAAGCGGCGGGTTCATCTGGCGCGGAGGCGCGCTCGTCCGCGGCCGAGGCGCACCCATCCGCTGCGGGGGCTCGGCAAAGGCACGGAGGGGAGTCGTCCTCGAAGGCCGAGGGTAAGGCGAAGGCGAACGGGGATGCGGGCGCTGGTGGGGCGCACAAGAAGCGGGACTATACCCCGGAGAACGTCGCGGTCGTCGAGCGTGTGCGCAAGTGCAAGGTCACGGAGTACTACGAGATCCTCGCGGTGAAGCGCGACTGCGACGAGGCCGAGGTCAAGAAAGCCTATCGTAAAGTTTGTCTATCCATCCTCCTTCATTTCTTTGGTGCTGCGACTCTGACCGACGACGCCGTGCGCACGTCAGCTCGCTCTGGCATTGCATCCAGACAAGAACGGGGCGCCCGGCGCCGATGAGGCGTTCAAGAGTACGTCTTGCTTCGTGTACACCCTATCGGCTTCTCGCTAACCTATCCGTCTATCTGTGAAGTGGTATCGAAAGCGTTCCAGGTCCTGTCAGGTGAGCGCCTCACCGTGATCATCGCGTTCTTTGCTAGGCGATGCTGACTGTCGCCCCTTGCAGACCCGCAAAAGCGCAGTGCATACGACCAGCATGGCTCGGACCCCGAGTCGCGCTTCAGCGGCATGTCGTCTGGCCGGGCGTCACCAGCGTTCTCCCGAGGAGGTTTCGGCGGAGGTGGTGGATTCGATGGCGAGCTGAGTCCCGAAGACCTGTTCAACATGTTCTTCGGCGGTGGCGGGATGCCCATGAACGGTACATCTTTTGGTGGTGGTCCCTTTGGTGGTCCTAGTGCGTTTCCTTTGTTGAACGGTTGTGGGTGGTGGTCTTACCACGTTTACAGTGTTCACGGCAACGTTCGGTCCGGGTGGCTTCCGCACAACACGCATGCGCACAAACGCACGGCAAGAGCAGCCTCCCGCCGAACCGCGGTCGGTATGGGTCCAGCTGCTGCCGCTCTTCCTGCTTTTCGCGTTTTCGCTTCTCAATGCCCTCCCGAACCTCTTCGCATCAACACCCACGCCCGAACCGCGTTTCGCGTTCACACCATCTGCGCGGTACAACGTGGAGCGCACGACGGGAGATATGCACGTGAAGTACCATGTAAACGCGGCGGAGTTCTCGGGACACCCAATAGCGGCAGAGCTCGCCAGGAACGACAACAAGCCCGGACCGCAGCTGCGCAAGTTCGAAACGAACGTCGAGCGTGCATACACGCAGGACCTATTCGCACAATGCCAGCGTGGACTCGACCGGAAACAGCGGCGGAAAGACCAGGAGGTGGGGCTGTTTGGTATTGGGACGGACTGGGACAAGGTGCGGAAGATCGACGAGGAGCCGATAGAGAGCTGCGACAAGTTGAAGAGCTTGGGGCTGCTGAAATGATCGGCAGTGGGCATGTCATGTCATATGCTGTATATGCTATGCGACACGCTCGCGCATGGGACCTCCGGATACACCAGCTAATCATGTATTTATTCCCTTTCTATGGCGTTGGCCGACATCTTGGAACACATACCGCATCCCCGAGACGATGGAATGCAATTACGGTGTTGAATGATGCGGAGTGACGCAGCGGTGGAAATTGTGCCAGAACACGCCGGGTCGGGTCCAGGCTGGCGGTCGCGACTCGGCACGGGCGCGTAGAGGGTGCACCGCAGACGGGTCCGCCTGTTGGCAGACGCGCGGAAATGATAGGGCAGAGAAAGCGTTGGGATTGTGGATGTGCTACAGAACGTCTCCAAGTTTACTGCTCCTGCTGCTTGGCCCTCTCGAGCTTCAGGTAGAGCTCCTCCTGGCGCTGGACTGTGGGGAGGGGGAAAATGCGACCAGTCAGCGCGTGGACACGGAATAGGAGGAACATGGCACGAGCGCGAGGCGCGACAACGGGGAGGTGGTGTCGCGCCTACTGCGGTAGAGCGTGTGGCACGAGGAAGGGGTGCTCACCGTGCTTGAGGTGCACGCCGTACCTGTTGCGGAAGGGTGAGTTGGAATGACGCACGGGGCAAGAAATGCGAACGGGACTGACCAGAAAGCGTAGCCAGCGCTGATGCCGAGGCCGAGCGCGGTGGTGAGGTCGAGCCAGAAGCGCTTCCTGAGCTTTCCGGTGATGGGTGCGATGGGCATGGTGTGCGGCGGGCTCGACGGCGGAGGGGAGGGCGCGGACGACGGGGAGGAGGGCAAAGTCGGGATGAAGGGGTGCGGGAGGCGCCCGGGCGAGGAGGGGAGGACGGGCCAAACAGGACACAACAGGGACGCCTGCCGAGGACTGGAGTCGGGCTCTCCGCCTCGTGCGCATGCGCCCAGTCGAGCTCCTGCACCTGCACCCTCCCATATTATCCGCCGCACTCGGTCCTAGCCTTCCCATCGCCCACCCTCTCCCCTCGCCACGCGCAGCAGCTCGAGACCACCCCCACTCACCGCCGCACACGCCGTTGTCGCCTGCACATCGCTCGCGCCTAGCCACGCACGCTCGCACACCACCCCACACATACCATACCATCTCACTCGAGCACGTTGATCATGGATCAGGACGCGTCTTCCTCAGGCGGCTGGCGTTTTGCTCAGTGCTTTGGCGACAAGGGCGACGTCGAGGACATCACTGAAGGTCTGTCGCCCTCGTCTTCTCCAGGAGCCACTCTCCGTTCGACGTCTTATCGTCTTACTCTCACCGTACAGCCGACATCATCTCCACCGTCGAGTTCGACTCGACAGGCAACTTCCTCGCCACCGGAGACAAGGGTGGCCGTGTCGTCTTGTTCGAGCGCAATGAGATGGTGCGTAGCGCGTCTCACCTGCTCGGCCGCTCACCCAATCAAGCATCCTGTGCTCATCCGCCACATCCGGCCTCGAACAGAAAAAGGGCTGCGAGTACAAGTTCTACACCGAGTTCCAGTCCCACGAACCCGAGTTCGACTACCTCAAGTCGTTGGAGATCGAGGAGAAGATCAACAAGATCAAGTGGTGCAAGCGGCAGAACTTTGCACACTTCCTCTTGTCCACAAACGGTGCGTCATTGCGCGGACCCTTGGCGCTTCGTACGCCCTTCTCACTCTCTCCCAGACAAGACGATCAAGCTATGGAAAGTGTTTGAGAAGTCATTACGGGTGGTGTCGGAGAGCAACCTCTTCGAGGGCCAGAGATCACTACCCGCGCCGATCTCGCAACAGAATCTGCGCCTTCCCCGCATGTCTGTACAAGACAACATCATTGCTGCCGTCCCTCGGAAAGTTTACGCCAACGCCCACGCGTACCACATCCACTCAATCTCCGTCAACTCGGACCAGGAGACGTACATCTCGGCGGACGACCTCCGGATCAACCTATGGAACTTGGATATCAGTGACCGCAGCTTCAGTGAGTGTTTTCTCTTGGTCACTCCCAAACGGCGTCCTCAATCCATCTCAAGACATCGTCGACATCAAGCCGGCGAACATGGAAGAGTTGACGGAGGTCATCACCGCCGCCGAGTTCCACCCGATACACTGCAATCTCTTCATGTACAGCAGCTCGAAAAGCAACATCAAGCTCGCAGACATGCGGGACTCCGCGCTGTGCGATAAGCACGCGAAGAGTGAGTGTCCGCCACGTTATTCTGCCATCGGAGGCGCTGACACGGTGGCGGTGTCCTCGATCCAGTGTTCGAAGAGGAGGAGGACCCCACAACCCGATCGTTCTTCTCAGAGATCATCTCCTCCATCTCGGACGTGAAGTTCAGTCACGATGGTCGGTACATCCTGTCGCGCGACTACCTGAACCTCAAGATCTGGGATGTCAACATGGAGAACAAGCCTCTGAAGACTATTCCCATCCACGACCATCTTCGGGGGAAACTCTGCGATCTGTACGAGAACGACTGCATCTTCGACAAGTTCGAGTGTGTATGGAGCGGCGATGACAAGTGCGTCCCCCTTACGTCTGCGATCCGCCACATTTGCTAACCGTGACCCTATGACGTAGGCACGTCCTCACCGGCTCCTACCACAACTACTTCCGGATATTCGACACGGACACTCTCAACGATGTGGTTCTACAAGCTGACAAGTCTGCGTTCAAGGCGAAGAAGATCGGCGGGCCCCTACCAGGTAACAAGCCCGGCATGAAGAATGGGATGCGCCCAGGGGGGCTCCGGGAGAACATGGCATCGGAGACGCTGGACTTCAACAAGAAGATCCTGCACGCGAGTTGGCATCCTCGGGAAAATACCATCGCCGTAAGTGCCGGGCGCTTCCTTCTCGTCAATGACCTCACACTGAGCGATATATGCCTTTGTTTGTATGCGTGCAGATTGCTGCAACGAACAACCTCTTCTTGTACAGCGCAGCATGAGTCAGTCATCCCCTGATGCCTCGCTCAACCGCCGTTTTCTCCCGCCGTCACCAACCTCCCCTTCCCTCTCCCTCTCCCTTCCACGATCCACCCTCTCCGCACATACCATTTCCTATCCGTTCTTGCCACACAGGACGCATCGTTACCACCGGCGGAGCCGAGACCGACGACCCGAGATACCGAGATTCGAGGACGGACATGTGCCCCACCCACCCCCTACGCCATTCCTTATCTCCGCCATCCCCCCTCCCCTTCACGACAAGCCCGGCCTCCCACCCTCCTCACGACAACTCATCCCCCTCGTTACTATATATACGCGCTGCCGCGCCGCTCGTCTTTCACCATGCGCCGTTCGGCTTGCCGGGCGCCCTCACCCGTAGCTCATGCACGCACTAATGTTTCGCATCCTGATCCCGCTACGCCCACCTTGCGCCGCATCGGACCTCAGACCGTACCCTACGCTACGCACCCCATTCCGTCCCGCCCCGTCCGTCCACACCCATCCGATTCCCCGTGCACGTCTTTCGTCTTTCGCTCTCCGCCGTCATCATCGCCGTCGTCGTCTATATCTCTGTCTCTCGCGCCTCTTCCACCCGGTGAACTTTTGCGTCTCGTGTCGGCCGCGGCCGCGTCTGTATCATCTTACGTATCCCATTCCCCTTCTCCTCCCGTCTCCTCTCCGCCCCTCCCTCCCACCCACGTTTTCTCTCGCCCCCACACGCTCACCCCCGTGTCGTCGACATCCCCGTGTTCTCGCCCGTGCGCGGACGGGGGTGGTCGTTGCATTCGCGTCGTACATACAAAGAAGAAGCGGTCGTCGGTAGGTAGTCCTCAGTAGAAGAAGAATGTATATTTGAATAAGGATCGCATACTGTCGTCGTGCACGATTTCGGAGGCTCGTGAACGGTCGCGAAGCATGTACCGAAGACAGCAGTACACGCCCCGTACCGCGTGCATTCTTTGTGTGCTTCGCCGATGACATGGTAGTTTCCGGGCTCTAGAATACATTCCATGGTCTAGACGGTCTCAAGGATGCTCGCCGGCTAACCTGAGCCCGCCCGAGTCCTTTCGACGCCGTTGTCACCACCGGCGCTTAAAGCCCGTGTATGCCATGCAGGAGGCAGTGCAATGCGTCGGTCCCTCCGGCCACCGTTGATGCTTGTGGGGGACGGGTAATCCTCGGTGCCGCCGTATACGGAACGTCCCTGCAGATCGGCCTCGAGAGCGCAGATTTTGAGTGACGATGACCCGATCGTGGTCGAACCGTACTTACTTACAGTGCGGCACGCTGGCAGCTGCCCGTGGCGCTCCGGACGTCCCTGCCAGGTTGTCAGGATGTTACGCGTGAGGAAGCACGGGCCTCGCGGAGGAGTTGTGTGCTTTGTTCGGCTGGGGGCTCGCCATGAGAGGCAAGAGAGGGTGTTTCTTGAGCTTCCGGGGCTACCCCCGCCCGATGACGTTTCTCTTCTTCCGAGTCCTCATAGATTCTCACTACTGTATCAGTATGACCACAGTATGCTGTGTGACGCCACAGGCCTCGTAATACCAGCTGGTGGAGTGTGACGCTCAGACGTACCGAGGTAGGATCGTAAGCCAGCCTCTAGTTCCTCGCCCCTCATAATAGTGAAGACATGCTGAGGATAGTAGGGTCACGGTATTTGACGGCAAGTGTGGCGTGCGCATGCATGACATATGCACTATTATGAAGATCCAGAAGAACGCACTATACCATCACATTCCATGACTGGTTTGAGATGAAAGACTGAGAGTCTACTACAAGAGCCGTTGCCACACGGAAGACTGAGTTCAATCTACCACAAGCGCCGTGCTGTTTCCCGAAGTGGAACAATACATACGCCATTGACAAACAATTGCCAACAGACCTATCTCAGATCTACGCCGAACTTGAACGTCCTACTACCACCTGCTCGTGGCCTCCCTAGTCGGAGTACGACTCACCAGCGAACTATGCATTTTTCGACACGTTTCGCCGAACTCGCCGAGGACAGCCACCAAAACGTTGATGAGCCCAAGTAGACCACGCTCAGCTGCCTCCAGATGACGATGACTGTGACCGGCACGAGTCGGATAGATGATACGATTTGGACGTTAGTCTGGCATAGTTAACCGCTGCGAGAGACAACTGACCACGGCTTATAGTAGCTCCTTAAGCTTCAGGGATGGGCATACCGGAGCGCCTGCGCTGGGCATTGGCGCGCGGCGCCGGGCCCGTGCGGGAGCTTCGATGCCAGACCGTGCAGAAAGGATAATGTGTAGACGAAAATACCTACGCCGTCGGGAAGACAGTCGGGGGTTGAGGAAGCCCCGGACACGACCAGTGGTACAGCCCATACCGCTCCCCGTCGCACCCGCACCCCGCGTCCGCACGAAGTCAGTAACGGTAACGTCTTGCCCGCAGACGCGCGCGACGACTATCAGAGCAGCAGCCAGTGTCTGCGTCGCTGACGCTGCGTTATGGAGGACATGACCTCCCTCCGTACTACACGGGCATCCACGGCATCGGCGACTCTAACCCGTCACCCGGGCCACCAGAGACCCTCATAAAGTCATGAGTTCAGCCCGCAAGCTCCAGTATCACTTCACGCTCTTCCTCTACGCCAGAGAGATCATCTGCTTCACATGAACACCACTCAATGCCCTACGGACGAGAATGCGCTCATTCTCTCTCAGATCACGCTGGGACCGCACATAGGTGTTACATATATCGGCGTCGCTATATCTTCCATGTAAGTCTGCGACGGGGTCAACGCTAGCAGGCAGTCCATCTCACTATGACCCAGGGTATATGGCATCACGTGTATCCAGAGCTTCCAGTATTATCGATCTCGGCGTAGTGCAACCGATACGTTGTTCCTTCGCATTACGGTAAGTGGCAGCGGTTGCAGTTCGAGGTATCCCGAACACCCCCAGTTCGGTGACTCAACAGTGTCTCCGAAACTAGGTCATGATACTTTGGTAAGTCATGTTCCAGCAGCATACTGCGATATTTTCATGACCTGCGGCATCGTCCGAGTCAGGCTGCTTGACACGGCACATCAGGCATTGGTGATACACGTTATGTACTATGCTCTAGTGCAACACTATGAGGACGCTTCTGCCCTTTTGCGCACAGTTTGGTACGTTCAACCACCGCGATTCCAATTTTCCCTCTGATGGTCACCCTCACCTCAGGAGTATTCCCGTACGTGTGTCACGCCAGCAAATCCCGTATTACATTCATCAATCCCACCGTAGACGCAGGTTATGGTCAATGTGCGCACGTGAAAGTTTGTATGACGGTACAGTACTTGTATCTAACCTTGTATTCCTGTGCACAGGCAGTCATTGCATGTATCGTGGAAGCGTTCGTATCAGTCACCGCCGTCATTCTGAGGATGTCTGTCAATGCTGAACATTCAACAGCATCTTTGTCATGCGCATATGGAAATGTAAGGCCCGTGACTTGTTGTAGGGTGAGTATCCGCTAACTGACACTCACCCGCAGTCGGCAGAAGCATTTTCGTCACCGGGACCTGCGTAAGTTGCCATAACATCGTGTCAATGTCAAGTGAAGAGTGTGTTGTTCTGACGTTCAGTTCCTTTAGATGGCGTTCGCCCTCGCCCACTTCGGTGAGCACGCATATCATACAACTGGGTGAGGTATGGTGACCGAAAGTACCATGTTCCCGTATGCTTTCCCTTTCAGGGATGTTCGTCGGTATGCAGAACTTCCTGCACTGTCGAAAGGTGCTATGCGCTCATATTGACCCCGACTGTAGGATACTGCATCAAAATGTGAGTTGGTGAAAGTGAACGTCGCGATTATGGCTTTACATTTTTGGCAGATTCTCCTATGACATTTTCGCCATGGGCGAACTAGAACTCCAGGTGCGGGCATCCTGCACCCCGTCGCGCCTCCCCTTGCACCCTCTCATGCATCCATCCGTCGACTAGTCGACAGGTTTATGGGGCCTAGGCGTTGCCGTGCTCGCAAATGTCACCATCTCGGCAGCGTTGGTGTGGTGTTTCCACCAGGGACGGACAGGTCTTCGCAAGTATGCCTTCCGCTTCGTACCGACGAACCGACATTCACGGGAGACGATGTGCCGCAGGTCCAAATCAGACGGCATTATCGACCGCCTCATCATGATGACGGTCACCACGGGATCCTTCACGACGTGAGCACTTCCACTCGTGGGCCAGGTTCGTAATATTGCGACCGTTTACAACCCGATCCCTTGCGCAGAGTCGTTGTCTTTGCCGAATTTGTTGCGGTATGTCTGCCGTTTGCACGACTATCTAGGTTCAGTCGGCGTGTCTCACACAGGCAGAATATCTATTGTAGTATCTCGCAGCGCCTTTGCAGTCTTATGGGGTTTTCTTCAGCTTCATGCTTGGAAAGCGTGAGTAGGGCTTTCGCGGCTCCCCATTCTGAAGTCGTTGCTCACAACGTTAGCTCCCGAAGTGTACATCAACACTCTCTTGACCATGTAAGCGCTACCAATATTTTGTTGGTATCGCTGGGATTAACAGTCGTAACGTCTTCGATCGGGATGTTGGATAGGTTGAACAGCCGTACGTATGTACGCGGCGTGTCAGGCGCCGCGATCGAGATCAACTCGATCCAACTCCGAGTCTCCATCGCCTGCCGAGGAGATCGAGACGGACCTACCCCGATCGGAGCCAGCGAACCTCTCAATCTCACCGTACGTTCATCTCTCAAGCTCGCATTTACTTTTTGCTACTAATTTGCGCCATCGCCAGCCGACGGGGCCAGGCACGGAAGCCAACACGGCAGACGCCGCATAAACCCATTGCGCCTTTGCGCGTGCGCCATGCAGGGTCCTTGCGAGTGCGAGAGCCTGGGTGGGTGGATGCTTCGTGAACGGCGTTGTTTCACGGGGGTGTAGTGTAGGAATCACGGGCGCTCAGAGGCGACATGCCTTCTAGATGGACATGGCAGAGGGTAGCTACATCCAAGGTATCACTAGCGACACAAGGATATTTATTACATTGTTTCGGAGCTTGAGGCCAGTAAAGTCAGAGGACGTACCTGTTTGAACTTTCTTGAAGTTGAACGAGATCGCGCGGTCATCTCACAGACACGGCGGTGCCTGATACTTCTGGTGTGCAACCGCGTATCCACGGCATCTAAATAAGCACAAATATGAGTGGTATGGCTTCCTGAGCCTACATCCGAGTGACCGAGTCGTTGAGGTCCTTAACCTCGTCAGCACAGCCTCCCACTTGAACGAAAATGTGCGTGACTGACAACCCAGTTATAAGCCCAAAGACTCCTTTAGGTTGGCGAGTTGGTAACGAGTAGCGATATTCACTGCTCGGAGCCAAGTACAGTAGGTTGCCAAGAAGACATGCGACCATAGCTTCGAATAGAGAGAGACCCGCGGCGACTTGAACGGTCACACCCGAACGCTTACACGAGCACTGCAGACTCGCGCGCGCCAGGACCACATGAGGGTAGCTTGGTTTACCGTATTCGGAGGATGCTTTTTTCCATGTCCGTATGGGCTCCCAACAAACGGGCGGCAATAGAATGAGAATACAAGGCAGACAGCGAGCACGGAAGTCGGGACGCCAGGGGAGTTTGATCGGAGTCAGTCGGAGTCTGACGTTATACCGCACCGCCACCCTGTGGCCGCTCAGGCATCTCCCACCCATGTTTGAAGCTTGAGCTTGAACGTTGGCCCACCGCTTTGTTCCTAAAGCGTCACCGGAATCTCGTATGCCGTACGACAGAGGAAATATTTCTGAAGACTCCGACCGTCCTTCACGGACTATTGTTATGAGCGCCAGGCTCGAGCAGGCTTATAACAACACGGGGCCGCTAGGTAACATCCACACCAGTGGTACTGCTCGACTCGCAGATTCAGTACCACTCCAAAATCCCCCCACGCATCATCCGTATTCTATGGACTCCACTCAAACGTGCCTCACGGATGAGAATCTGCCGGTTTTCTCTCAACTAACCTTGGGGCCACGCATCGGTGTCGCCTACGTCGGCGTCGCTATCTCCTCAATGTAAGTCTGTGTCATGCCAACGGACGCGATCGTCAGCTTATCTCAGTGTATCATAGGATGTATGGAATCACATGTATCCAGACGTTCCAGTATTATCGCTCCCCACGAAGCATTAGTGACACAATGTCCCTCAGAGTTACGGTGAGTAGCTGCGGTCTTCGACCACGAATTCGGCCGGCTGACAAACCCGCCCATACTAGGTCTTCATCCTTTGGTGAGCCATGATGTTATCCCGGCATATAGACCAGCGGCACACCGATAGGACATCTGTTGCAGGCTCTTAGATTCGACGCATCAAGCGTTCATTATACATATCATGTACCACTACCTGGTACAGAACTACGCGAACACGTCCGCCCTTCTGCATACTGTTTGGTACATCTCCTCCTTACGGTTCCGGTCGCCCAACTAACGGTCGCTTCCACTTTAGGAGTATACCTGTAGGCGTGCTACCTTTCTACCATTTCCTCCGCACTATCGTACTAAACAATGGCTCTATATAGACGGAAGTTCTGGTCGATGTGCGTGTGCAGTCGCGCTTCATGTTTGCAAGGTGGTTGTCACTGACCTGTGCCGAATGCGCCTCGTCTGTCTCAGGCGGTGATCACAGGCATTGTCGAAATGTATGTCACCCGTCCCCTGGTCAATGTATGATCGTATCCGAGAACTGACCATGCCGTAGAATATTTGTAGTGCGTGTTTGGAAGCGTACGTGAGCTTGTGTCCAGGATACAGTGATGGCGTCCACTAATGACGGGCCATACGTACAGTAAGCAAAAACACCTTTGTCACTGGAGCTTGCGTATGTGATCCAGTGCATGATACCGGACGCATCTTCGTTAATGGCCCTGATATCATATGTGGCAGACGGTGTTCGCATTCACACATCTTGGTGAGTATGCCTAGTCAGGGGAGGTAGCTCGACCCGCACTGACTCTGGATCCCCAGTGATGTTCCTCGGTACGTAGTCATACAGGCCGTGGGTCGTAATGCCATGCATTGATCTGGTTCGCGACCGCAGTATCCTCGACCAGAATGTGAGTTGTCGTGACCATTCGCCATTCCCTGCAAATCCAACTATAATTGCAGGTTCTTCTACGACGTCCTCGTGGAAGGGGAAATGAAACTTGAGGTACTGTGGCACGGTTCTCTCCGAGCCGTCACTCTCTCACATTATGTCCCTCCACCCGTCGAGCAGACGGCTGCATTATGGGCACTCGGTGCAGCGGTACTCGCGGACATTTCCATGTCCTCAGCCATGGTGTGGTGCCTTCACAAGGGACGCACGGGTCTTCGCAAGTGCGTCCACGGTTTGTACGACGGACCCGTTCTGACAGGTTCTGACGAGACGTCACTACAGGTCTAGGTCCGACGACATGATGGGCCGCCTGATCATTTTGACAATCACGACGGGCTCATTCACGACGTGGGTCTCCCACATGTACATCGTTGGCTTTGATTGCACCGCTCACGATCGAGATCGTGTCGGATAGATTGTTCGGGATCGCTGACTTCGTTGCAGTACGTCTTGTGCTTCCCGCCTGAGAGCCAGACTGTTCGGCGGTGCGTTGACATGATATGCGCCATAGTATCTAGCCGCGCCCTCGCAGCTCTATGGTCTATTCTTCAACTTCATGCTTGGAAAATGTGCGTAGCGTCGTGGGGAGTCTTCACCAAGATGGCGCCACTCACGCTGCATGTTTCCGGAGCAGTGTACATCAACTCTCTCCTGACCATGTACGCACGCAGCACGCTTCGGAGGATCTCACAGGTCTGGTCATAACTAATGTCTGGTCCTTACCCCATCCCACTACAGGCTGAACAGCCGTGCGTACCTGCGGGGCGGTACGGGGGTCGCGATAGAGATAGACTCATCCCCGCTTCGAGCCTCGACCTTTCGAGGAGAGCTAGGTCAAACTCCTCCCTCGGACGTCAATGGGCCTGTTATTCTCGCCGTACGTCTATCCTCTCTCGCTACATCTTCCGGCTGATGATATCCACCGTTAGTCGGCCGGGGGGCAGGGCAGAGACCAAATCGAGTGGCGCCGTGTAGCTCGTCCGTCTCCCGCCTCGATGCCTCACTTGATACGTACCTGGGTCTCGCCGGAGTGATGGTCGTTCACGTATCGAAAACCAGACCCGCGTGTAGGTTATGGTGTTGCAATTGAGGAAACTCGGAGTCATGAGGGTGATACATTGCTTGTCTCCATCGGCTCGTGCGGATGGAAGACCACAACCGTGTCTGCGGTACGGAGGGGTCCGCGAGCTGTGTCGCCTTCCACTCGGGTGCTAACTCAGACTCGGGGTTGTTGTGTGATCTGTCAGTCGATTTCGGGGACATCCGGTTCTCAAACAGTATGTACGCTCCGAGGTGATTTGCAGTACTGATGGACTGGGGGTCGGGGAAGCATGAGGCGAACGATTTGGCCAAGTGAATCATGTATGTGAGGAGAGTCCGTGAGCAGCTCAGTTACCCAGATCGAATCCGGAAGCCATGGAGTCCGCCGTTGGGTACAGTCGTCTCGGGCTTTGTAAATGACGGGGCAGAGTCGTACTAAGGGGTAACAACATAACGCACTTTGGCAGTCTCCCTATGTCATCAAGGGCGTATCGGTGGTTGTGCCATTGGCATAATCAGTATCACAGTCTTACATCGGGGGGACAGATTGCATGTAACGTACAGCGTGCCAGCCCTCCTGGCTTGACTCTGCTCAGTGTGCTCTACATATTTGGCTCTGACTGTGAGCGTGTGTCGGATGGACATGTAGCCCTTGTAGACGGCTCAAAAATTCGTTGTCGCGTCGGGTTTGCCATGATGATGTACCTCGGCGGGCAAGGCGAGCATTATGGCCAAGTCGACCAGTGGTGCAAAGGGGGGAACATATGTCTCCATCAGAGAGCACAAGTGCGAAAGCTGCCCACGTTCATACTTAATCTACACGCGCGATAATCACGGATAACGACGCATAGTGAGCAGAACTCTCTGGGCAGTGTCCGAGTGAGATATATCAGAATCTCAGCCGCTTGGAGCAGAGGTTGAACTGACCGAGGCTCTGGACGTCGAACGGTGCTCATCGTCGTCCGGAGCAAACGACGGACGCTGGCCTCCATTGCTTGTGTTAGTAGGTAAGTTCCCACGACTACAACCCAACTAAGGGGCTTATGAGTGAGCGCTGTTCACTCTCAATACGTTGTAACTCAATTACAATGCACAAGTTACCTTACGCCCAACCATGGACCAAGAGTCGTTCCGTAAACTCCTCCAGACCCCCAAACCATCGTCTCCTGCAGGCACATCGTCCTCTGCACATGTGCGCGGTTCTCTCCTCGCCGCTGCCACAGGCGCGGGCAAGGGCAAGAAAGCGAAGGTGGTCGACGCGTCTCAGCCCGCGTTCAAGCCTCGTCAGGTGAAGAAGGGCGCAAAGGGCGAGTCGTACAGGGATCGCGCGGAGGAGCGGCGGTTGGGAACCGCCAATGACTACGCGCAGGTAAGTACCAGTACTGTCATACGTTGAAGGCGCGGCGGAGTGGCCCGTGAAGCTTTGAACACTCGCGGCGACCGTTCCCGTTGCGTCTGGTGAGCTGCCTGCGAATGACCAGCCTCTGACCCACCGCTGGCTCTTCACGACAGGTCGAGGCCCTCGCGGACGAGTTCGAGCGTCGCAATGCCGAGAACGAGGATCGCGAAGCGGTATGTACTTCCCCGTATTCCCCTCTCGCTTCGTACCATCCTTGCAGATCCCTCATCGCGCTTCACCAGGTAGAAGAACAGCGCAAATATCTAGGCGGTGACAGCGAACACACCGTACTCGTCAAGGGCCTCGACTTTGCGCTCCTCGAGCAGGCGCGCGCTCGCGCCGCCGCGGAAGCTGCCGCCACAGAGGACGTCTCGCTCGAACAAGCCTACCTCGAGTCCGCCGCACAGCCAGCTAAGAAGCGCACGCGCGAGGAGATCCTGCGCGAGCTGAAGAGCAAGCGTGGAGCGGGCGGAGGCGCGGGAGCAGTGGCCGAGACGGCCGCGGACAAGGCGCTCGAGGAGGCGAAGAAGGCGGGCAAGTTCAAGCCTATCGGGTTCAAGCCCATCGGGGGCGCGGCGGAGAAGGGCGAAAAGGTGAAGCGGAAGAAGAAGGCGAAGGCGGGCGAGCAGGAGGAGAACGCGGAGCGGAAGAAGAAGCGGAAGGTCGCGCCTTCCACTGCCTCTGAGCAGCAGGCGAACGAACAAGCACCTCATACAACGAGTTCATCTGCCGCTACTTCTGCACCACAGAATGCTGAGGCTGGGCCGTCTACTACCACTTCGACGGCGAAATCCCAGCCCGAGCCAGAGCCGGAGCCCATAGACGAGGACCTCGACATATTCGCCGACGCGGGGGAGTACACGGGGGTCGACCTCGGGGATGATGACGACGAAGACGATGCAGACGGGACCAAGCCCAAAGCACGAGCAGGGGACAACGACGAAGAGGGCGAAGTGCCTGATACGGGCGCGCCCCCGCCGCGCAAATGGCTCGCAACGTCCGACGACGAACGCGAGCCCGACCGCACCGTCTCCCAGCCGCCTGTACCAGGCCGGTCTGACCGGTCGCAGTCACGCTCCGAGTCACCCCAGCGGCGCGCGGGACCTTCGCACAAGTCGCCCGTCGTGGAGGACGGCGAGATGGACGAGGATGAGGAAGAGAGGCCGGTGCGGCTGCAGCCGCTCTCGTCCTCCGTCGTTCCCTCTATCAAGGACCTCTTAGCGATGAGCGAAGAGGCCGAGAAGGCCGAGAAGCGCCGCGCGAGAAAGGAAAAGAAGAAGGCCGGAGGCGGCGGCGGTGGTAGCGGGGGGGCACCGAGCGAGAAGGATACCAAGGCGAAAGTGGACCGGGATTACCAGAGGTTCGTCGTTGCCCATGATTGTCACCGAACAATTCCTGACGTGCATTGCATTGTGCAGGTTGAAGGCGTACACTGACAAGAAAGCAAAGTCATGATGCATGTCGTATAGTTGTCGTGTACTGTGCCCATATTGTCAATGCTTTCATATACTCTCGTCCCATCACGAGGCACTATGTGCAGTGGTATTCGGTCGTTTTAACATTCTGTGTACCGATGCATCTCACGGCCACGACATCCGTCCAGCTCTGCGCGTGTTAGTCAATCACGTTCTCCGTATCTCTAACGCCAGTCGAAAGCACAGCTCGTGAGGTCATATCAACCAGAACGAAGTTCCTGAGATATTCTTGGCTGTCGTCGATGCACACCCATACTATTGCAAGATTTTGGCTCCAAAAAAAACGCACGGCGGTTGTATATGATGCATGTGATCCAGGGTAAGGTGTACTGCAGTATCATGCTTCCACCTTAAGTCGTGGGTAACTTGAGGCAAGTGGTGCGGAGCCCATCTCCGGCCCACTTCGCGACTTCAACGAGGAGCTCGCGTTTCTTGTCTGCGCCCGCAGCGGAGCGCAGCTCGTACAAGGTTGCTACACGGTGAATGAGCGGCAAAATAGCTGTAGCGGAGGAATGAGAACTCACAGAGGTTGAACAGGAACGGCTCGGCCGTGACGATCGTCGCAGGGGAAGTCTTCAGTGCGTCCTCCAGCACCTTGATCGCCTACCCCACGGATGAGCCATATACTACGTTGTAGTATTGGGAGCACTTACTTCCTGCAGGCGACCCTGATTTAGCAATGCGACCGCTAGGTTATTCACTGCAACAAAGTTCTCCGGATCCAATGCGAGGACGCGTTCCAACTCCGTCGTCGCGCGCGCCCAATCGCCCTCTGCCGACGCGAACAGCGCCGCGTTCATGCCCTTTTGCGCGGGGTCCGCCGTCGGGTCCTCTGCGACGACGGCGAGGTGCTTGGCCGCCATGGCGACGTACCCGCCCTGGAGGTATATACGCGCCACGGCGGAGCGAAGTGCGGGAGAGGAGATGCCCCCTGCTTGGACGCAGAGCGGCTCAAGCAGCTTCGCCGCGGCGGCGTAGTCCTAGTAGCCGTCAGCCGTCAGCGCGGTTGGAGAGGTAGCGTATAGGTATGGTATGGGTACTCACCCGCATTTCGATGAGCTGCGAGGCGATGATCAGGGACACGCGTGTACCGCGCTCCGTCCACATCCCCGCCGCAGCCTGGTCCTTCTTCGCAGCACGCGCTTTCGTCTTGCAGCGGCGAAGCAAAGCGGCGAGCGCGTCGAGGTATCCGACGTGGTCACCGGCCCAATATTTGAGCTTCGCATAGAGTACCTCGAGCTCAAACGGCAGGATGCGGTCGAAGAGATATTTGCGGTTCTCCGGCGGCTCGACTCCGTTCAGCACGGTGAAGAGGTTCGTACACTCGGCCGAGGTCTGGTTGAAGAGACGCATGCGTGCGAGGGACGAGAGGCGGAGGTACCAAAGCTACACCGCGATCAGGGCCGTAGCAGCGAGTACATTGAACGCAGCTCACAGATAGGATGTACGGAACCTCTTCAGGGTCTGCTTCGACAATGCGGTCTCTGGCCTGCCGTGCGATCGCCCTCCAGCTATTGGTCATCTGCGCCCCATCGTTAACTCATGTTCCTCATCTTACAGCACTTATAGACTCACAATCAGCGGATGGAGTTCGCCCCCAGCGCGGGAGTAGTCTCCGGTCAAGTCGCGCGGCGGTCGCTTCTCAGGCGGTATATATTTCGTCAAAAGCGTGCTCAGCGGGTCTGTCTAATTGTACACGACGAATAATTTATCAAACTCTTAGAGAGCCACCACGTTAGTGAAGAGAAGGCGGGATAGCGTACGTTAGGAATCGGCAGGAACATCGTAGGCAGCGTCAGTCCAGGCAAGTAGAACTCCGGCGCCTCCTCCTCGTCCTCGTCATCATCGTCGCTCGCGATCGGGAGGGGCGTCGGTGGTACCGACTTGTTGATATTGGGGGAGAGGGGGATGGAAGGGGTAGACGGCTCGGGAAGCGTGAGGGTCACTTCCTCGACAGCCGGTGTAGCTGACGGAGAGAGGGTATCCTCGGGCTGCCCGGACGCGGATTCCTCCTCTGAGGAATCCTCCGGCTCCCTCAGGAAGGGATCCGGAACGTCAGGCTCGCCAACTGGCGCAGGAGGGCTCACAAGCGGGTTTGCTTGCGGTAGCTCCATCGATGCCGTCAATTGCGAGTCCAGCGTCGCTGTATGCGACTCCAGACTGTGGGGTGGGTGATTAGACTCGGCTTCCATGGGGAGAACAAGGGGCGAGCTCGGAGGTGAGGGAGGCAGAGGCGTCAAGAGAGCAAGGGCGATAGGTTCGGCGTCGTTGTGCGCAAGTGGGGATGGGGATACGACGGTTTCTTGGAGAACAAGCGATTCGAGCGGGGCTGTTAGAGACTCGATAGACAGTAAAGAGAAGGTCCTCGTGCGGGTGGGTTGCCGTGCTGCGTCGATAGAGGCGGCGACAGACAGTGACTTGTGGGTCGATACGCAATCAGACGAAATATCCGAATGTGTGAAGGGAAGGGCTACAGAAAGCCCAGCCGAAGATTGGGGAGGGAAAGGGGGGAAGTCGTTCTGGGGTAGGACAAGTGACTCAAGAGGTGCTGTCAAAGACTCGATGGACGCTAGCGAAAGCGTTCGAGACCTCGGAACCTCCAAGACTTGTTGTTCCTCAACGACAGCGGTGTCGAGGGGAGCGGTGAGAGATTCGGGTGAAGGAAGACGGGAGTAGAGACTCTCGATACTTCGTCTGTCCTCGGGGGTTACGACAACTGCCGGAAGCTGGGATAGCACAAACAAGGGGGAAGGCTCCACGCCAAGCTCGCTATCGCTGTCTTCGGGCAGAGGGATGAATGCGGGAGAAACGGAGCGCGGCGATGCAGATGCCTCCTGCTCCGCGTCTGTGCAACTCTCCGCGATCTCGGGGAGGGGAGAAACAGAGAACTCGTCCGCAGCGACGGCTTGCAGGCCGGCTGGCGAGGTATAGGAGAACGAACCTGAGTCTGACGATTCTGCCCGATGTCCGCGTCCTCGGAACGACGAGCTTGAGCTGTAGTTGGATGTCGCGTCCGACGAGTCCGAGCAATCAGCCGCGTGCTTCCCTAGGCCGCCGTCAGAGACGCTGCGGATGAGGGTGTCTACGCTGGGCTGAGGATGAGGCGAGACAGCGACGGAGATGGGAATGGGAAGAGGGAGAGGGGAAGGATGGTGGGCGTCGTCGTCGACGATGTCGATGATGGGGAGGGAGGGGTGGGAAACGAGCTCGCTGCTCGCGTGGTGGCGGTGTCCGCGATGGAACGTCTGGCTTATCCGGCGCTTCAGGCCCGAGACCATCCGCTTGACGCCCTTCTGTCCCTGCGGGCTCAGCGGCGGGGTGGGGACCTGCGTCGGCCGCCCCGGCGAGGTCGGTGGCGTGGTGGGCGGCGTTACTGCCTGGGGCAGCAGCTTGGCCGGGGAGGAGTGATTCTTGGTGAGAGGAAGATGCATCGTTGGGCAGGCGCGGGCAGGCGGAATGCAGGTTTTATACGCGAGGGGCGGAACGGACGCCACACGCGCCCGAGCGGTGTGGCTGCAGTGCGGCCGCGAGCGATCTGGATTCTGGGCACAACATACCGCACGGGGCGCATCGGCCACGCCATGTCAGTCCGCACGCCCCCCAGATCCCGCTCCCGCCCCTGCACATGCCGATTGCAATCTACGCGGCCCCGGCCATCTGTTTACGAGCGTCCTAGCCGCTCCACGCCCCTCCCGGATGTGCGCACATGTGTGCTGGATGCATGCCTGCCGCCCTCGCGCAAGGGCCCGCGAGGCCCGGGGGGACACCTTCCATCTCGTCAACGGGCCTGGCGGATTGGGTGCCCCGAGCACAGCCCAGTGCCCCGCGCGATACCCCGCATTATCGTCCGATCCGAGCGTGGGTCCCGCCGGGTCGATGCTGGACGAGTGTCAATAAAGAGGGGCGTCGGAGACCGGCCGAGGCGCCTAGACCGCGTACGAGGCTGCTCGACCGCAATACATCTCCAGATCTCAATATTGGTGTGTCTGCAGACATGATGGATGCCCAGGAGCGGTCGAACACAGTCAATTGAACGATGACCTCATCTTCCTTCGCATTCTGCGCACAAGCTCACCGGAATGTCTTAGGATCTCTCGACGAGCTGCCGAGCAGCGCTTCCGGTCCGACGCTGTGGCCCTTCACATCGACATCAATAACAGAAAGAACCTTCTGTTCAGGACGTACGGCGGACTGCTATCCATCTGACAATCACCTGGGTGCTCCTCGACGGGACCGGTCTTCCCAGCAAGCCGACGTATAGTGAACTCTGGGGGACATGCATCGGGTACGGAATACACACTACTCCGGGGCCCGGGAACCCAGGGAGCTTGAGCGAGCCGTCGATAGTTCGCGCCCGCTTGTCCGCTACTGTCATGGTATGTCAACGTTGCGATGTCAGAGTACCTTGCTAGGACCCGGTGTTTCCAGGTGAGCATCGCGCCGCGATATCCCCGGAGTGTTCGAGCGATCACAACCGATGATTGGTAGCAGCGTTGCGGGTACGCATGTTGCATAAACGAACGTAAGAGTCGGACATACGCCAGAGATTAGGGTGCGCGATCATGGCTAGTAGTGTATCCCGTCGATTACTAGTTGCTTGTCCATCCGCCGGTCCATGTCCCATACGCAGCTCCGCGTCCGCGTCCGCAGCGTCCACATCCCTGATCGGATCGTCGACGGCGAGCATTCCCTACCTTCACACCGCGGATTGGCGGGTCATCACATAGAGTTGGAGGTCCTGCCAGCCTGCAGACAAGCACAGAACGCATGAGCACCACACCGCCCCTCATCGAAACCCAAAACACGACACATCGCAGGGAGGAGACGGACGTACCCCCACCGACGCGGCACATCACCTTCTTGTGCGTGCCCTTGCCCCCGGAGCGGGCCATCGTCGTCAGCTTGCACGTCACGACCTTGCGCCCGAGCATGTTCGAGAACGCGTACTGCGCCCGGATCTCCTCGCCCTCCTTCGGCGCGCTCCGCAGCGGCGGGTCCACGCGCTCGACGACGAGCCCGTGCGGGATCGCGTTCACGATCGCCGCGACCTCGACGTCGAGCGGGTCCCGGGTGCTCACCGGCGTGTAGACGTGCACCGGGCCGTCCAAAGGGAGGCCGTCCCGGGTCGGGGTCGCCGCGCCCGCGCGCGACGCCGGGCGCGAGCCGGGCGTACGTGGGGAGTTCCCATCTCGGAAGCTGGATGGGGGCAGGCGCGTCTGGAGGCCTGAGGGGCGCGGCGTCATGCGGAGGGCATTCTCAGGGGTCTGCGCCCGCTGTGCGGAGGCGTGGAAAGACATCGCGCTGTCAGGGCGATAGGACATCGCCGTGCCGGGCCGCGACGCGGAGGAGACGTGTACACTGGGGATGGGAATCATCGAACGGCTGGGTGGCCGAATGGGTATTCCAGTGACGGACTGTGTGGGAGAGAGCGCACGGGTAGGTGAAAGTGCGCGTTGCATGAACGAGGTCGGGCTGACGTCGCCAGCGGCAGACATGGACCGGAAATGACTCTTCGACGGAGCGGGGATATGGCTCGGAGTCTTCGGGCGCGTGCGAGGAGAGATACTAGAGGTTCCAAGGATAGCGGAGGGAGGACCAGGGGTGTGGGAGCGCGATGGTGGTCGGTATAGGGAGAAGGGTGTAGTGGAGGACTGCGCAGTGGACACAGAGGAGGTAACTGGAGACCATGGACGTGAAGAAGCCATAGAACTGCGCGACAGGCTGCGCTTATACAATGGTGGGACTGGGGGTATATCATCAGAGGAGGAACGAGGAAGACCAGACACGGACGGTCTCCGTGGCGATCTCTTGACGGTTGCTGTTCGTTCATCCTGCTCGACCCTTGTCGAGCTGTTCCATGCAGGTCGAGCCTTGAGGGTGGTATTCGCATCGATCCTCTTTGAGGCTGGGGAGGAATCGGGAGTCAGGCTGTTGCTGTACTTGTGAGATGGACGCTCTGGGGTGGTTGGTGTGGGAGGTTGGCCACCGTTCAGGAAATTAAACATAGAAGACCTATGTCGGAGAGTACGTGGAGGCTCCGACGAAGGTGTCCTTGTCGGCGCTGGGCTCCTAGCTGATGTAGGAGTGGCTTTCCCTGGCAGGGGAGACCTTGCGCCAGATCCGGCCGCTTTGAGCTTACGAGCGATCTTGCGGAAGGGGGATATCGACCTCGATAAAGTATTGGCTGCGCTTGGCGATCGAGTCTTTGACTTCCCCCCGCTCGGTGGAGTCGCTAGATACCCACCCTTCGACATGGTGGTCTGTCCTGAATGGCTCGAGCCGCCCTCGCTCACAGCAGATTCGGCTTGTAGGAACAGGCGACGCAGGTTCTCCATGTCAGTATCGGTTCGCGAAATTCGCTCTTTGAGATTGCGCCAACGCTGTGTGCATTCGGCATGGCGTCGGAGGCACTCCCCGTTCTTTGTTACACGGTCTTGTACACCCTTGTCGATTATGGACAGCACCTTTGTGGTGGCCGGCATATAGTGCCTACTCAACGATCAGCCTCATTATCCAATGTGATATCAACTGAAACTGACTTCTTCTTCGCCTCATAGGAGTCAACGATGGTAGTGAACGCATCAAACGTGAGAGGCTTGTCCGAGCGCCCAGAGGAGGTTATGGTGGAAGCATTGAGAGACTCGTCTAGCCCTCGCTTCTGTACCTGCCAGAGAAAGTCCTGCGCCCGTCATGAGTGACCGTGAGTATGGGCACGGGCGCAATCGTCATCATACCTGACATCGGTTGACGGCTTTCTCAAGACTGGACATCATGCCATCCGCTTGCTCCGTGACGGTACGGAATACGGTGAGCCACTTATCCTCCTTCAGCTCTTCTCGCAATACCTGCGTCTCTTTCTGCACGGCTTCCCACTCGACCATGAAATCCGCATGCTTGCGGAGCAGAGCGGCCTCTTCATCAGACGAGAACGCCAAAGCCGTCGGCGTCTTCTCCGCACGGCTCAAGAGCGGTTGAAGAGTCTCGTTGACGGACTTGACGCCTTTCGCCACGGACTCTATGCGCTCATCGAGACTGACGAGGGATTGGTCGATGACGCTGGACGCGTTGCTCGCATCTCCAGAGGACTGTGACTTGTGCCGTAATTCTTGAATCTCTACGATGAGGGTGAGACACGAGGCCGAGGCCGAGGCCGATGCATCATTAATGCCAGGCGAAGGGCTTACCGAATATGCGCGTCTGTATATCCGAGATGGCATACTGAAGCTCCGTCATATGTGTCGAGATGGCGAGGAGGCGCAGGTCCCTATACACTCATCAAGCCTCCGCGTCGTGCAGAAGAACAGAAGGTTGAACGTACTCGTGACTTTGCTTCCCTGCGGACATGAGAGATACGCGGTTGACGGTGACGGTGACGTCCTCTGTGCGAGGCTCGTCAACCACGCGCTCGGGCGAGTAGCCACACGGACACGATGCATACCGTCGTCAGCTCCACTCAAACGGCCGTCGGAGGAGCTTGAGATAGACCCGGCGGACGCCGAGGGCGAGGGGGATGGTGGTACATTGCTGAGGCTGTTCTTGGACGAAGAAGAGTGTATGCTAGATGACCGGGAGGGCGTGAGGGTGAGAGAGACCATAACAAGGAGCGAGACAGTGCAAAAGCGAGAGCGATGGACAGATGATACGAGACGGTCGTGCGGGTCGGAGAGGGGTGGGTGAAAAGAGAGATGGGGCGAGGTGCAGAGAATCCGAGACGAACGAGATTCCGGCCTCAGAGGATCCGCCGGGTCGAAACTAGTGTCGCAGGTTATCAGGGGGTATACGCAACAAGTTATAGGAAGAGACGCGACGGATCCTCTGCTCGTCGAGTACCAGCAGCGCTTCGGAGGACAAGGACAAAAGGATTTCGGCGGTCGGGGTGGTCAACGGTTGAGTTGGCTGAGTCCAGCGAATGGCCAGGAACGCACACGATATTAAGCGGCATTACTAATCGAGACTATGCCCGTATTACAGCCCAATACGCGTCGCATTATTCCTCGGCAACGACGGTCAAACTGGATTAAACACAAATGCTCCGCACTACATTAATAAAAGATAATGCCTCCGCGGCGTCAGCGTCAGAGCAACGACGATACAGTATACATGCTTTTGTTCGCCCAACAAGTCAACAAAAGTGCAACACGGCCGCGGTCGCGCGGCCAACAGGCTCTAGTCAACCTCCATCGCGTCTGCGCCGTTGCCCTCTTCCCACCGGCCTTCCGTGTCGGACGGGTGCAACCGAGCCATCTTGATCTCCTCCCACCGCTCCCGGAGGCGATCTCGGGCCTCCCGGTCTGCCTCCTGCAGCATGACCAGCCGCGACCTGCGCCAGTGCCTCGGATCCATGGACTGGTGGATCCCAGGCAACAGGCCTTCCATCGCCCACAAGTGCCGGTGGTGGTACAATCCGCCATCGTCCGCGGAGAGCGTCAGTGCGTGCGCTACTGTCGGGGCCATGAGCGGATGGTGGAACAGGCCGGGGTAGTATCGCCCGCTTATGAGAGAAAGAGAGATGACGGCCTCGTGGTCAGGGGGTAGGATAGGCCGGAACTTGAACCCCTTTGTGGCAGGCGGTAGTGGGTATGGTGTCGACAGCAGGGGATGTGAGAGCTGATCGTTGAGAGTGTGAGCTTTCTCCTTCTTCTGTTGAGCGGCAGCCTCTGGAGACGTTTGCGATAAAATCGTGGCGGCAGTCTCCTGTACAGGCACCGAAGGGTCGGGGTTCGGTAGAGGTGGCGGTTTCATGGGTGAAGGCTGGGTCATGAACGTCGGCACGCCATCAGGGTCTTGCGGCGGGTGCTCGCCTGAGCCGGCGTGAGCATGACCTACACGAAAGGCAGCATTCCGTTAGCAAGAAGAATCGTTACTGAGAGGGTGTCCCACATACCATTCGGAATGGACACCTCCCTCTCTTTGCCCTTACTCGAACCACCCGTCGCCGCGGTGTGCGATGATGAGTCGGCCGCATCGTCCCAGTCGTCGTCCGCGAGCTCGTACACCATACCGCTAGCTCTACACTCCCTAGTCAAACCCGTGCCCTCAGCATTAGGCACGTCCACGACAAACAAGCCCTCGAGCCTCAAGAACAGCCCCTTCTCGCTCGCACCCAGCCGCTGTGGGTCCGCCGCGGCTGCCTCCGGGTTGTCCTTCATGCTCTCTAGCGTCGAAGGAGACGGCCCGGCGGGCGGGTAGATCATCTCCGTGCCCTTCGGCGCGAACTGGCACCGTGCGATTTTGAGGCGGACGAGCTCGTCCGTCCAAATGCGCTCCGTTCCCCACCAGATGCCCTGGAAGCGCGTCTGGGAGACCGTTTGCGCGACGGTGGATGTGCGCGGAATGCGTGCCTGGGTGCTGATGCTCTCGGGGTGACGGCTACTTGGGGGCGGTGGGATGGCATTCTGCGAGAGCGATTGGGTGATCAGAGAGTGGAGGCTGGCAGGCTCGGATGGCTCAGCAGGCGGGAGAGGCTGCGGTTGTGAGGGAGGTGGAGGAGCTTGCGAGGCGGATGGTTCTGGGTGTGGGGAGGCCCTTGTCGGAGACGAGCCTGGAGGAGGTATGGTGAACTTGCACTCCCATTCGTCCGTGGGAAGCCAGTATTGCGCGACGTTGGCAGCAACCTGGATGGCTAGAGTGTACGGCGCCGCGGCGCGCTTGTATTTCGCATAGTAGGCGTCTGGTTCGTCGCCCTGAGGTTCGGGCTCCAAAGGATCGAAGTCGGACATACGATCCACGTCCCGATCCATCTGGTCTATGGGAACGGTCTGGAGGTACTCAGACAGCTCTTCTCGCACGCGGTCGAGAAGGAGGTCTGAAGGCGCGTACGCGAGATAGGGCAGCACCTGTTCGTCGGTAACGAAACAATGCTGCGTGGTACCCAGGAGCTTCATCCTGTACACATACCACTGCTTCACTGTCCACGGTACCGCGCCTTGCGCTTCGACCGCTGGTGAGGCTGACTTGGACGGCCCCGCCACAGGCACTTCATCAGACTCTCCGGGGTCCGGGCTCCCGCTGACTGCTTCCCGATACGGGTCCTCCGTCTGCGCGTCGCGGTCCTGCTGCGCGTCTTCGTTGGCGCGAAAGACAGGTTGGGGCTTCACACGGAAATCCTCCACAAGCGCGGGCCAGAACTGGATATCCTCGTCCGGCGTGCGCCCTCGTATTGGGGGTTCGAGATGGCACCAGAGGAGTTCGCCCTTCCTGAACCACCGCGGGTGTTGGTCTTCGCCAGAGATGAGCGCGGCGCGGATGTCCAGGTCGCGTTCTGGGAGAATGAAGTCGCTAGGGCCGGGCAGGACCTTCGGAGGCTTCGGCGCACGTCGCACCGCCGCGTACGGCTTCGGGGGAACACGACCCTGCCTGGGCTCCCTAGCCTCGCGGCGAGGTCGGCCCACTTTGGCGCTGTGCGGGACCGCGCCCGCTACGGATGCAGAGCGTCGGCCACTGTGTTGGCTGAGGCCGAGGGTGTCGGAGATGATGCGCTGGGGCTGTTTCGTGCAGTACTTGCAAGAGCAGTTCCCGCGGTCCATCGTCGGGTCCTGAATCAGCCATAGCGCGTGGGGGATAAACTCGTTGATCGAGCGGAAGCGATTGACGTTGGCCGATCCTGCGCGGCGTCAGTGCGCGCCCATCCCCGCGTGCGTAATAGGCACGACGTACCACACAGGTAGGCATCGTGTCTGGGCGCTTTAGCAGGTCCCTTGTTATGGTCGAAGAGTTGGTATCCTTCCGGCCAGGCCTTCAGCACATAGTTAGGACCCTCTTGTGTGGCGAATCTCAACATTTCAGTATGAGCTTCGTAGGGTGGCCAAGGACGTGGGGCTTACCCGGCAGACCCATTCGTACGGCCAGCTGCGCGCCGACACCGACGCGCCACAGGATTGCCAGGCTCTCGTCCAGCGACACCGGACGCATGAAGTTGACTTGTCCATCGCTGTCTACCAGCCGTGTTGTATTCTTGGGAAGCAAGCTGGGGTCCCCATCTGAACGAGGGAACTCTATCCATTCCGGGTTCTCAGGGAGCGTATGAGACCCAGCATATCTCCTAGACATCTGACGAGTATAGTCTCTTCTTTCAGTTGGCAGGTAACAGGCTATTGAGCAACACAACAACAGAAAGCAGGCAGAGACGAGGAGCGAGGCAGGTCGATACGGGCGTACTGGTTATGCGGCCGACTTGTATGCGGCGCGGGCAGCAGCCCTGGAATAAGCGCCCAGGAGCGTGAGACATATTACATAATACGTCCGGTATATAAAGTTCTGAGAGCCCCCTCCTGCTTTGCATCTCTCGTCTTCCAATCTCCCAGCAATCCCATCCTCGGTGCATGTTTCTTGGTTCTGGGATTACTCATATTCTCGGATTGCGTGTTCTTCTCGTCAATGTGTGCTGTTCGCCGTATATATCTACGTCTCATGCGGTCATTCCTCCACCGTTGAGGCGTTAAACGATACGGCAAGATTGCTCGCGAGATCTTCTGGATGTCGCACGTCTTTGCAGATCATCTGGCCTGCAGAATCTCCACGGGTCCGATGTTTTGAAGGGACGGTACATGCATTTCTGGCGCATGCTTATACTTCGTACGCTGTATTCAAGCCCTGACATGACATTATTGCGTCCTTCATGTATAAATGAGTGGGGGACAAGCATAATGCATTTTCGGACCAGGTACAACGTTTTGTGGTATAGAAGACGGTTATGCACGTTGCAACACATCCATCTCAGTCGGCGTGTCGCGACCACGTCCGGTGGTGCTTGCCTGGTGCTCTAGTCTCTCACCTTCGGGGGTCGCTTCCTCAGCCGCCACATTCTCTGCTCCGGCGAGACCCTGCTTCCTGCGTCTCTTTGCGAGGGGGTTCAGAATGAGTGCGCATGCGACGATCACAGCGTCCATGACCTGCCGACTTGTTACCATAGCGGCTTGGATTCTAACAGAAGACGGACTCACCACGACGAGCGAGTAAGTGACGCTCGCGACGATGTCAAATTCCTCCTTGAACGCGAGAGATAGATCGCTAAACACGCCGCCCAGCATGTCCACGAGCATGAAGAGGATGGAGATGCCGACAACCTCCTTGTACTTGTAGATCTCCCAGTACTGCGGCCTGATGGATACCGAACGTCAGCACACAGGGAAGACCGCGACGTAGTCATGGACGTACAGCAGCGCAAGGGCTATGAGGACCGAGCTGAAAATGCCGAAAAATTGCACTGGGCGGATGTTACCGCCGCGGTACGCGGGCTGACAGCGTGATATAGTCAACGTCAACGTCGGACGCAATATGAAAGATATACACAGACCTTGACTGCGTAAATCATCCCGATCTCAAACCCGGCAGAGAAGGCCATGGCGCCGAGATACATGGCGATCGCAACCCACTTTGACCGCTTGCGACCATAGTACTGGCACTGTGGACCGTGCGGGACAGTTCCGGTGAGCACTCCAAAAAGAAGGCGTACCGTTCTGTTCCAACTATGAACGGACCTGGGCCCATGATATGTATGACAACGTGCCAAACAACTGGGGTTGGACAATCAAGGGGATGTTGAGGTTCTTGACGATCGCGTAGACTCCGAGAGTTGCTCCCGAGAAGCCCCACAAGAGCCTACGGAGAGAATACAGGGATCAATGGATGATACTGCCAGGATTGCGCCCAGTGCTACTCACATGAGCCACTCAGAAAGACCCTCGGTCGACTTGGTGCGCCAGCTCTTCCATACTTGAGGGATGAGCTGGATCGTCCAGCATATAGTACCTGAATAGAAGACATCGAGTGTAAGCTTGCACGACGATAGGGCGGGGGCGATAAGGCATTGCGTCCGCGGTGCGCCCGCAGCGCAGAGCGCAGATATCAGATCTGTTCTCACCGATTGTACCAAGCGCGTTCTCAGCCGCGGAGTTTACGGGCATGATGATTAACTTGTTATCGACGGATTGTGTGGACGTAGACGCTCTGAGATGTTGTAAGAGGCTTGAGCCATGCAGGCAAGAGGAGGCAAGAGGCAAGAGTCGCTGGGGCCAAGAAGGACGCAGCCTGAACGAGGCGGCCTGTTAATAGGGGCTTTTATAATTGGTAAGTAAGCCAAGCAAAGGCCAAGTCATCTCGAAGTCATATTGCGGGTTATTGCCAAGACCTAACGTCAACCGGCGCCATCGCACTCCTACATACAAGTCACAACAACCCTCCGACCGAACGTATATCAGTAATGCCTAACCTCGTCCCTCCACCATCCGCACACTGTTCCCGCACTACTTTGCTGAAACTGCACAGCAGTACTTGTATGATAAGCCGACCGATTCGCTGACGATATTGGGCCTGTTGAGCGCATATCATCCAAGCTTCTCTGTCCGGTATCAACGTGTGCGTACGTATGTATTCTGGATCTACTAATCGTACCGGTCGCTTGTTATATCCACCTGCGAACTAGCAGGCAACGCAAATGCAATAGTATCCTTGTGTAGATCGTAACCGACTACACGACACTGCGAGCCGTCGATCTTCCATGACACTGCGGCTGAATACTGAGTATCGAACAGATGTCTGCGTGTTGCACTCCGTACACATCCAGTTCTCCTCGCTATAGCATGGTGATGAAGACATGGTGGTCCCAGTGGAACATGACACTGGACACAATTCTAGATTTGTGCCTGTTCGCGAGGCGCGCACTTCCCGAGGGCTCTCCGAGAGTCCGACGGCATCGTTGACCAGAGGGTACTCACTTCTGGCATGTCAGCCCTGGTTACCGACGCCAAGGTCGGCAAACTACATATGTTACTGCGCATGCATGCGCCGCACCGACCGCCAGCTGCCCTTTCTTTCGGGAGAAAACACATATGCATACCACCATGTCGGTACCGGACAAGATCGAGCACTCGTCGGATAAATAAGGGAAGACCATCGCGGAGAAGCTCATCCCCAACCGCTCCTGCAATGCGTGTTCCCTTCTTTCCTTTAGTCGCTCTCTTCTTCACTGTCTCCGACTTCACCCTCGCCTCCCTCCCGCCTAACCAAATTACCAACCTCGTCACTTTCGGCGACTCGTATACGGATGTCGTGTGGGTCGCCGATGGCGGCGTCGCGTGGCCCACGTATGCCGTCGGCTACGCCAGCGACACACGCAAAGCGAACGGAGGCTCTCCTGTGAATCTATACCCGTTCGCGATGTCCGGCGCCGTCTGTTCGACCGCGTTCACCCCGAGCGACTTCGCACCAGTGATCGAGAGCCAGGTGCCGTTCTACGCTGAGAGCGTGAAGAACGGGTCCGTCCCGGCGTCCGTCAATGGGAATAACACTCTTTATACCCTTTGGATTGGGACGAACGACGTAGGCCCGTGGGGGCAGCTGACCGGGCAGAAGGTCGCTGGTGCCACCGAGCCTGCCACAGTCGTGGACACCGTGGGGTGCTGGGTCGACTGGGCCCGGAAGATGTACGCCAACGGGGCTAGGAACTTTCTCTTCCAGAATGTGAGTAATTCGTTGCTCCCTTCCACGCACCCTCTCAGTAATCATCTCACCGACGCCCGAACCCCGCAGATGATCCCCCTTGAATTGGCACCCTTATTTTCGCCGCATGGGTACTCGTCTGCGGACTGGACGGCGCCGAGGAACTCAACCGCATGGCACCTCTTCATGAAGGAAGTCACGACTGCCGGCAACAAGATCGGCGAGCTGCTTCTCAAGCAACTCGCCCCCACTCTCCCGGACGCGCATATTGGTGAGTCCTGCTCCATGGCACTAGGCCTGCGTGACGGTTCTGATGTCTGCTCAGGCATATTCGACTCCCACTCTCTCTTCGCCGACATGTACGCTAACCCGGGCAACTACCTCAACGGCACCGCACCGCTGAACGTCACCGGAGCGGTCAACACTTGCAGCCCTGACGGATGCATTACTGTGCAAGGGACAGACAGGGATAGCTACCTCTGGTACGTCGTCAAATGAGCGAACGAACGTAAGTAGCACGTGCTCACTTCCTCACGCAGGTACGACGAGATGCATCCTAGCGAGCAGGCGGACCGCATCGTTGCACAGCAGATCTCGCAGATCATTCTCGGCGAGGAGAACAATTGGACGACGTGGCTCAGCTAAGTCCATCGACACACTCGGACTCGGAAGCGTTTCAAGGACTTCATTGAGTAGCGGCCAGATCGGTTTGCAATAGAAACTGGCGTTATGAATGGTAGCGTGTGTGCTTGGTGTTTGATACTATGACGCGACTCGGATGAGACCCTCAGTGGAATGGCGGGTGGCTCTTCGACGTTCGGAACTGATTCTTTGATCGTACAGCCAAGGGACTCGAGGCCATTCACATCGAGACAACTCTAAGCGCCTTCAACCATTTCTCCAGCTCCATGTTGAACCGTTCGGTGTCCTCCAGATGCGGCGAGTGCCCGGTGCTGAACTCCACAATGGTCGCGTGCGGAACATACTTCAATAGGAATGCCTTCCCTGCGGCGGGAGGATTGATGTAATCGCGCGTCGCAGCAATGAACAGCACCGGTTGGCGGATGTGAT
Source organism: Trametes polyzona (assembly GCA_022606195.1). Taxonomy (NCBI): domain Eukaryota; kingdom Fungi; phylum Basidiomycota; class Agaricomycetes; order Polyporales; family Polyporaceae; genus Trametes; species Trametes polyzona. The sequence continues at coordinate 301,912 of JABYQF010000012.1, read as the reverse complement.
AGGCCTCCAGCGGGATGACTGACGATGAAAACGCCGCTGGTCAGCATGGATCCCCACACGCGCGATATTTCGCCGCAGGAACGACGAGCTGGCGCGTACCTTGCTCATCTGGGATATTCGCATTGGTGACCAAGGTTGCGTAGTATTTGAGACTCGTCTTGAAGCCGGTCTTCATCAGGGTGCGGCGCATCTCGTCGTATTCCTTTCCACATGGGCCGCCGATGGTCAAGTCAAGATGCCCTCGGCGGTACTCAAGGAGACGCGCACACCTCCTGAGGAAGCCAGGCAGGGAAGCCGGGCGTACGGCCCATCTTCAGCCACTCCTCGGTCTTGTCTTGCGGGCATTGCCACTTTATCCAGGTCTCGGGATCGGTGGGGAAGCTGAGCTGCAAGAAGCTATCGAGCTGATCGTGGCCAGTCAATGCGCGGGGCTAGTACTCAGGCTATACGAGGAAGCACTCACCTTTGCCTCGAGCAATAAGTGTGCGTCGTTGCGCACCATGAGCTCCCAATACCCGAAGCGGCCCGCTTCCTTTGTTTGGACAGCAACGGGGCTGTCGCCCTCTATGTTCTCCACGGCCGCCCTCGCGCCGGGGTCTTCCTGCTGCCAGAGTGGTGGGAGGTACGAGACCGCCAACCATACGAAGGCATGGAACCGCTCGGGGTGCAAGTTGGCCATGCGGGATAGAATCACTGATCCCCTATTCGCGGTCGGTACCAAAACAACTCTATGCGTTGGTTGTGCTTGTCACATACCAGTCGTGCCCGATTCCAATGACTTTCTCGACACCTTCCTTGTCGAGCAGCTCCACGATATCCTTGGCCATGACAGCGAACCGGAGCGCGTGTACGTCTTCGGTGTGGGCAGAACCGCCTGCACCGAGCGTGTCTGGGGCAAGGATGCCATATCCCTTCGGACGGAAGTAGGCGACCTGCTTACGCCAGTCGTACGAGCTCGAAGGGAAGCCGTGGATAAATAGCAGCGTGGGCTTTCCGGGCGCGGCAGGAGAATAGAAGTAGTTGTAGAGGAATCCACGCGAGACGGTGGCGGTCTTGTAAGAGGAGGGATCCATGAAGGTGTCAAGGTGCCAACCTGTGAGGTGGAGTTGGCAGTACGTCTGGTTGCTCACTCTTGGAAATGTCCACTCACCGTGTTACGTATGCACATAGCGAACCGCGGGATATCTGATGCTTAGGGAATCTCGCAGTACGAATGGCCACGGGTATGTTACGACTACTACCCGGATAACATAGGTGCTAATGCCGACTTGGGGCGTCCGAGCGGTGGGATACATGGGCCCCAGGCTGATCTGGGAGGCTTTTGGCTAGTTGACCAAGACGGTTCCTAGATGCAGTAGCGGTGCATAGCATACCATGTCGATTGGGCGTGGGAACAGGGATCATGACACGGCAAAATGCCAGAGGGGTTTGCATAGGCGAAACCACTGTGAACGGCATCGTGTTAGCATATGTTCGGGCCATACTCGATGAGATTGCTCACTGTTTGCCTGGCTGAGCTCGCGGTCTCCTCGTGCGCATCCAATACGACAAGCAGTCACATAGAGAGGCCACTCGTCAGGGCGGTTGTGTCCCACCTACCAGATGATTCGATCGCTATATATACGCCATGAATCTAGCGATGTAAGCGCCTGCAGTCTGAGGACGAGGTGCCCTGCGCGGAGCAAGAGGGCCTTGACTCGGGACATCGAAGCAGCGTTCGAGAAACCCATCATCATATATATCGTAACCGACCAAACCCGTCCCAAGTCATCGTACAAACCAAATGCATGAGCGTTCCGAATAGTAGGACATTTTATCCAATACACTGTCCAGTCGACGTCCCAGTGTGTGCGATAGGCTCAGAATAACTTCCATACTGCATGGAGGGTTTCCTGGTTGGTAGACACGCGAGGTTCGGCGGACTCAAGCGGCTGCTGGATACTCCTGGATAGCCCGGTGGATGTGAAATCAGTGGTGAACGTATGGGGCGGTGGGACTTGCAGTCATTGTCCGGAATGCAATGACGGCCGCCAAGCGGCGTGCGTAGTTGAGTGGTTGTCTGTCAGACTCGAAGCACGATAGAGTAGGCATGATCGTCTTGTCTATGGACGATGCTGTCAGTTGGAGGTAGTGATCAGAGTTCACAAGACGAAGCATACCACGCCCATCATGTGATCTATTGCAACTCTCTCAACTACGACAACTCACGCCCCCGCTCGTGCCCTCGCAAGTACAGCGGCAATGAGCCCAGGCACATCGTTCGCTTGCACGTGGGCACCGATAACGTCTCCTGCCTCCTCCGCGAGGCCCTCTACTTCGGCATCGGCGAGTTGTCTCGAATTGGGCACGAAAAGCAGTTTGACGAAGATCTCCCTGCGCTCCTTCGTACCGTGCGGAGTGACGGCGTAAGTGAGATGGAGCTCGTTCTCGGACTCGGCGTGAGACGTCTCCAGCCCGACAAGAGCTCGATATAGCGCGAGCGAGACGGTGTACCTGGGAACGTTCGTGAGCTTTGTCTGCTAACCATCGTTGACGAAAGGAACACCTACCAGTCGTATAGTCCGACCACTCGCCCATCCTGAACCTCGTCTTGGCCGGCCTTCACAGTCTTCTCCAGGTCCGCACGCTCAACGCGCAGCCGTTCAACCTCTCTTGCGCCCTCCTTGACTCGTTCCTTGACGTCCTCAACTTGCGAGTTCACGCTTTGCAGTTCGTCATCGAGTTCCTGCATCTCCGCCACCTGCGCGTCAAGCTGTGCGTTGGCTGCAGGGATTGTGAGACGAGGATGAGGGTGGGCTTGACGGAGTCGCGTGAGCGTAAGCCGCGCGTCGAGGATCTTGCTCGCAAGGGCGGCCGCTTCTTGGGTGAGCGCGCGTGCTCTGTTATAGTCTGCCGCAGGCATGTCAGCGGGCCTACTGAGATTGTTAGAGGAGCCATGCGCACCCTGCTCGACCAAAGGCGCCAAAGTGCGCACGTCACTATACTTCTCGGCCAGACGAGCCTTAGCAGCTGATAGTATTTCTTTTTTCCGCTCGTTATCGATGCGCAACAGCTCGTTGTCCTCCGCGTTGATGTTCGGGGCTTCATCACTGACGATAGTCTTGACATACTGATCCTTCGCCTTCTGCTCTAGATACTGGAACTTGAGGTTGCGTAAAAATGCCTATAGAGCAGTGTGGTGCGGTGAGTCCAGCGCGTTCGGATAAGGCAAAAAGGGAAATGTACTATTTGTGACGCGACCTCCACGGCCACAATGGCTGGATCGGTCGTCCCTGCTACCCCCTCTGAGATAAGTCCTGGGTCTTTGGCAAGCGCGCTTTGTAATGCATCGAAGCGAGTCTGGTCCTCAACGATGTGTAGTTTGGCGTCGTCGAGTTTGGCCTGGAGAGCGCGTGCAACTTCGAGCTTGCCCGAGTTATCGATGTCCACAGAGTTGGAGGGCATCTTCAAAGCCGGATAATCACCACGTAGAGACTATAACACCACAGAAGAATATCGATGTATGGCGAGCAGATGGTGGTCTGAATTGAAGGGGTTCAAGGCGCGACTCGCAATAATCCCTGCGCGACGCGCCCGCCACGTGATCGTGCCACCTGTTTTCGTACTCCGCTTGACGAGGCAGGTCGACCTCGACGTCGACCTGCTCTACGCTCTTCTCCACGGGTGTTCTACAACTTCGCTCACGGGTCATATAGTACTGGAAATCAACAGCCACCTCTTCTTAACGTTTCAACAGCACATGTGAGTTATCTCTACGCTCGTGCCAGTGTTTGTTCCGAGGCGGAGTGTGCTAAGTTCATACGAGATGCCTCTACCTTCCGAGATCCATGTGACCGTTCTGTTGTCCGAAGGCCACTGTGAAACGGTGAAATCCATGAGAGCTACGAACACAACTCTACGACTACGAGGTCTTGTTCACATGCCCGTTGATGCATACCTCTCTACATTCCGAAGAGCTCCGAAAGCCGAGAAAGACTCCGAATCAGAAGTAGTGTAACGCTGAAGAGGGCGGGGATCATAGTCCAGGCACACGCACGACCAATTTCTTATGGACCTCGACCGAATCATCATTTCAAAAAATAGACGTTCGGGGCGGACGAGTCAATGCAGGCTCACGTACCAACTCCTCGCCTTCTTGCGAAAGGCGGCTCGCTCAATGATCCTCCAGCTCCGTGTGCCTTACAGGTGAAATTTATTGTAATAGAACTTGCGCTCACGGCCACGGGATATCGTTACCAACGATCATACGATGCGGCCAGCCTCATGGTTCACCACTCAGGCTAAGTCATCCGTTCCTAGCATTATCGGTCTCTGGCTGGTCAGACGTAACCTAGATGCTCTACCGCTCCACGCACTACCCGCCCCTCTCCGTATTCGTCTTCTGCCCTTGCTACCCTTCCTAGGGTATGCTGCAAGATGCAGGCGTACTCCCTTGAGAGGACTATCACTCCACCATCCTAAAATCAACTTGCTTCAACTGTGAGTGACCTCGAGGCTTGGTGCATACCATGATTTAGCCCGCTGTTTACCCCCGGGCCACACCTAGTGACGAAAAGCATCGAGCACGCATGGCGGTATGCCCCCGGTTCAGGGGGATCGGCCTCGCCACGCCCTGGTGGACATGCCGTACTACGGCTTTGGCGTGCGGTCAATGGTGGGCGGCCAACGTTTTGCCAATCGCATTCAGTCTCTGCTTCTCCACCGCATGGCACGCATACTGGAGGGCTTGATGGCGCCTCCCTCTTTGGCCTTCATGGTCATGCGTAAGATGAGGCGTCTCTTCGCTTGGAGGGTTTCAGCATACCGCGGATTCTGGGGCAGCGGAGGGCATCCTGGGCTTCACTACCATACGCCGACCGGGACCTCGGTCAGTTGGCGGCGTCAACGCTCAACAACCCCGAGCTATAAAATCAGGCTAGACAGGTGAGCCGGTTTGTGACCAGCACGAAGAGCGTCGCTCATCATGCACAAGAACAATCTCTTGCTATGGTCGTTCCTCACCGCCGCCTCGGCATCGGCTATACCCCCTCCATCGTCCCGGGCTCAGGTTCTTCAAGCCCGTGCCACCGTCAATGGGACCTGCATCTCCGCCCCCGACACGTCCTGTGTCTCGCTGGTCGGCCTCTGTGTTGCGAAGATAGCCTCCGGCCAGGTCAGTGCTCCAACCTTGAGAACCCAGTCCGTTTGACCTCACAGAGGTAGAAAAGATCGGATCGACAGCATATTGGACCGATCCTGTTTGTGTCGCCGCAGCTACCTGCGCAACTGTGAGTATCGTTCCGTGCATGTTATTGCTGCTCACTGACCGATCCTCCGAGTAGATGGGTTCCGTCCTAGATGCCGCCTGCTGCGCTGGGACATGTCACAAACCTACTGACATCGGGAACCTGGACGTTTCAACGGTAACGATCAACCGCACAGTCGATAGTGCCCTGCAATTGATTGTCCACTCATGATAGGTTTACGCTTCCATGGTTGGAAAGTGTTCTTCCCAGCCGCAAGATTGTTCCCTGACCTGGCGTGAGTTGTAACTCAATTCAACTCAGCAACTACTCACGTCCACCGTGTAGAACCGTTCGTCGATTGGTTTTATGGTACTATCCAGAACACCGGGACGAACCTGTGGCCCGCGTATGTATCTTCATCAATCATCCTTAGCAGGGCTGACAAGTTCCAGTTCGGGCGACGACGTCCTGGACCGATGGGAGGACATTGCAACCTGGACAGGCTTCTGTTCTGGAGATCGTTGTGTCGACGGTGCTATACCATACCACAACTTCAACGACTGGTTCCACTTCTCCTCGGCCATCATCGCCACTGCGCCAGGTACTCCACAGTATGTCGCGGTGTTCCCGACCCTCGATGAGAATATGGACAATTGGACCCCTAACATTCTCTGGCCTTGTCTCCTCGATGACCCGGCTGATTGCTGGTGGGACTACGGTCCCCCGCCTCCGGGTACCATCCAGCCAAGCGTGATCGCTCAAGCAGCCAAGCAGCCTTCGTCCCCTCTGGATGCTCCCTCCGCGACGTTCACAGCTCTGGTCGTGGACGCGGATGCTCCAGGCTCGTTCCGCTTCGGTATCGCCGATAGCCAGACTCCCAATCTCCCTCCCCCCGTGTATGTCAACGGCTCGCTCTTCCCGCTCGTCCTCAACGGTACGGCGGTGAAGTGGAATGTGAGCGCGCAGCTCTCCGCATCTGCCAGGCGTTCCGCGCCAGCGGCCACCGTACCTTGGTTCGGTATCGACGCCTCTGGTAGAGCAGATCGTCGCGCTATCACACCGGACCTCTGCAAGACATCTACAGATGTGCCTACGACCCTCCCCACTCTGACCTACTTCTGCCCCTTCTTCCCAAATATCTGCGAGAACATACGTTCCCACGATGACTGGGACGCTACCACGGACGAGATGGAGCTCACGTACGACCCCTTCGATAGCGGGAAGCGGCGAAACGGCGTGTGCACGGACGACGTCAAGGCCATGATGCAAGAGGCGGGCAAGTGCGACCCTCGTCAACACGACCCAAATTACTGGAAGGTGAAGTTATCCATCTGCGAATGCGATGCCTCTACCCCACACTCACGCGATGTGTAGGTCTCATGCGACGAGTTCCCTTTCAGCGCTTCGCTCGAAGGCGGCGTCGGAAACGTTGTGCTGAAGGCCGTCACCAACGCAGAACAAGATCTACAGGGGACCCTCCAGTCAGCCATTACGTATTTGAGGAAGACGGCGAACAACGGGAAGACATCGTGGGGCAAGGCGAGTCAGTGCCACAGGTACAAGGTCAAGCTCGTCGATACCATCCCCACCAACGCCCCCGCCGGCTCCATCGGCAGTCTCGACGCTGGCTCCCAGTTCTTCGCCAACGGAGGGACGTTCCGGTTCGTGCCCAACAAGAACGTCCTTATTCCCGTTCCCGCCACGTACACCGCCGACACAGACTATGACGCCTCACAGACCCAGATGTCCGTACCGAAGCTGAAGATCAAGTTTGACTGCAGCCCACAGCCTGCCTGCCCTCCCGGCTCTCCACCACGCGATATTGTAGCGTCTCCAGCAGTACCCACGTCCCCGGCGAAAGCAACGGGAACTGCCGTTTCCCCAATTATCATTCCAGAGGCCTCCGTAACGCCCCCGACGCGCGTGAAACGGCAAGCTTCGTCATGCACCCCCTCATCGCCTACGAGTTCTCTGCCTACCAGCTCCGCCGAGGCTTCCGCAATTGCTGCAGCTAGCGCCGACACGGCTAAGGCTGCTGCTGCCGCCGCAGCTGCGGCCCTCGCCTCTGCCTCGAACCCGACTGCTGAAGAAGCTGCCGCCGCTGCAGCTGCGGTCTCTGCGGCCAACGTCCTCGGCCCCGCCGCTGCTGCGCTGGTAAGAAACCTGAGACTGATGTCAACGCACAAGCACTAACGGGGAAACCTTCTACAGGCTGAGGCCGCTAGTGATGCCTCCTTAGCCTCTGCGATCGCGGCGTCTCAAGCTGCGGTTTCCAGCGCTCAGAGCGCCTTGGACAAGATTTTCCACCTTGGTCCGAACCTCCCGGACTGGTTGAGCGACATCCTGCACCATGTATGCACTTTCCTCGCCCGACTATGCGTCGACGTGCTGACGCTTCGATATTTTTACTAGGTGTCATCGTCTACGTCGAGTGTGTCTCACGCCGTCGATTCCTCTTCCAACGTTGTCACGCCTGCTACCGCTGTCCCTCCAGACGTCGACCCCAGCAAGGACCCGGTCCTGAACCAAGGCCCTCCGCCGAATTCACCCCCCGCTGCATGCTTCGGCGCAGGCTCGAAGGGCTTCCTGAAGCTCGGCGACAGCTATTTCACGTTCAACAACCAGCCGGTGCCGGCGGTACTCGTCGACGTCGGCTCCGACGCGTTCTTCGGGCTCACGATCCTCACGAACCGCGCGCTCGCGGCCGTCGGCGGGTGCAACAGCGTGTACGAGTGGGTCGACGCGGACCTGCAGCCGGACTTCCAGGTCGACTGCTCGACGATGGAGGTGGGGAGCTACTGGAACGGGGTCAAGCAGGCGTGCTACTCGTACTCGACCACGCCCGGGACGTTCTCCGTCTTCTGCGGGAACAACATCGGGAACGTGTACGCGTGCCTGCAGCAGTCGGGCAGGTTCGGCAGCTTGGATCCAGCGTTCATCAACTGGGCCACTTCCTGAGTCGACGATGTTCTTGGTGTTACGTATGTTGTCCGCTTTCCCCTGTATCCGCCCGCGGTTCAACCCGTTAGGCACTTTCTGTAAGACTGCGACAGGCTCTTCAAGTCATCATTGTTGTCACTGTTGCCTCGCTGTGTCGCGTAGTTGTACTGTATAACAGTGAAACCCATTGTGTTCATTCCGGAGCCCGATGCTACACATCACCATGTGTATTCTGGGGATACCCGAACCGAGTCAATCAGGTTGCAGCTGAACGACTGCAGACCATTTTCCAACAGCCACGCGGTCTGTACGCATATGGCGCGGAGCCACCAGTCGATTTCTCCACGTAAACCTATTACATCCTCGCAATACCACTCCCCATGACAAACAAACATGATAACCTATGTAGTCCATGCCAAGAAGAAAGGGTGCTCTTTCGAGCACAAGACACAATGCCCATTGCCTGACGACAATTCATCGCGTCACCAACCAGGCCAATCAGCGAGTCCTTTGAGGAGTCCTTCAAGAGTTGGCGGGGCTGGAAGAAGATGACTCAGACAAGTTCGGTCATGGATCATACACTGAGCGACTTACACAGGAGGGATGGTCGTCTCCGGGCCTATGACAAGCGGACAAGCGGCGATGAGTCACTCATACACGTTACTTAGTGATAGAACACTCACCAGGCTGAGCGGAGAGCGTGGGGAACGGCGTGGCGGAGCACGCGGCCTCAATGTCGCTGAGCGACTTGCCGGCAGGAAGGACACCAGCAGCGGGGCTACCGGACGGGACGGGGATGACGTCCGAGCAGTCGGTCAGGGAAGCCTCGCTGAAGCCAAGGAGCGAGAGCTTCTTGACAGTCTGGACGAACTTCACGACCATGTCGTCGGGGTTAGCTGTGGATGGCAGAAGCAGCCGGGTAAGGTTAGCTGCGCGCTGACGGATGCAAGGGCTGCGCGGGGTTACGTACTGATGAGACGCTGCCACTCGCAAGAGGTGCGCGAGTCCCTGAAGGGGGGGGGAAGGGAGGTCAGCGTCTGCAGGGTTGCGGTCGACGGCGGTTGAATGGGCTTACCGGGCAATCAGGAAGTCAGACTCAAGACGGAACTCTCCGGGAAGAGGGGAGAGGGCCTCTCCGGCATCGGAGTGGAGCGCACTTCCCGGAGTCAGGGTTCCGTTCAGGAGGGTCTCGACGAAGAACTGGGCGTCGAACTCCGTGGGAGTCGAGTCGAACGGCGTACCGGGAACCGACTGCGGAGCACCCCAAAAGACATTAGCGTCCTCGATCAGCGGACTTAGCATGCGATACTCACAGGGTCGATGGTGTGCTGCGAAGCGACCGTGTGGGAGATGAGAAGCCAGACGAGCTCGACGGCGACAAACCCGCCCGCGTCGCTGACACGGTCGAGGATCTTAGTCACCGAGTCGGTGGGAAGCGGGACGAGACCGTCAGGGGCAGGCTGAGAATCGTTGGACCGCCCGGCGAAGAAGGGGATCTGAGGACCGCCGTTGCAGTTCGACGCGCCGACGGCGCCGGCGAATTGGATGCTACATCCCGGATATCAGCATCAACCTGATGATACCAACCCGAGTCACATACAAGTCGCCGAAGGAGACGTTGTGCTTGAGAGCGAAAGGCCGCTGAGCCTCGATGATCTCGTCCAGGCCGTTGTTAGCGAGGTACTTGCCCTCGACATCGACGTGAGCCATGATCGAGCCGTCTACAGCGCGGTCAGCTCAGCTGAAATGCCACAACGCGTAAGCCATGGAGCTTACCAGAGCCTCCGCCACTACATTCTGAGCGTAAGCGACTGGCAAAACATGCGCAAGAATTGTGACTTACCCGAACTGGCCTTGAGCGGTCAAGGCGGGGGAAATGGCGATGGCGTCGTGGAAGATCAACTGGGTGTATCGAGTCAGTACGGGATTCATTGTCCACGAGTTGCTGAGTGGTGCCTACACGCAGCGACTCGTGAGCCTCCTCTCCGCATGCACCGTTGTGGAAGCTGGAACGAAGAGTTAGTACCAAGCGCTTCGAGGAGCCATACATGGCTTGCGTACAGGTTCGTTTGGATGTCGTCGAGGACGTCGAACCAAACACAGCACTGGGTAGTAAGTTAGTTCCCAAAGCCCTGCGCACAACATCTGCGTTGACTGTGCACTCACCGCCTCGTTAGCGGTGGACTGACCACCGCTGCAGGTCGCCCGCTTGCTGGTGGACGGCACCGCAACGACGGCCGCAGCCAGCATGGCGAGAGACAAGAGGGTCTTGGAGAACATAGCTAAACTCGACGATGGAGAACGAGGGGACTCGGGAGGCAAAGGGCGAGCTCGAGTGTCGTTGACTCAAGTCGAGTTTGGTGCAGAGCTTCTGCGCTCCTGGAGGGGTTCTTATACCTGTCCACTGAGAGCGGCATCCAGCTACAGCTCCGGGAATGCTGATGCGCGCATAGCGGCACATCTCCGTAGCACGGGGAGAGTCACCGAGCGTGAGTAGCATACCAGACAGTCGGACTCGCAGAATATGGCCGTATGAGGGTTTCGCGCCGATAGCCAGGACAACAGATGAGGGTCGGCGACGGCGGAGGCTGCTGCGGTGGAATACAGTGGACCGGATCGGACATCCTTACGGCGCAGAGCCAGAAAGCCAGACCAATAACAAAGCGTTGATTCACGCATTTGTTGTCGCCTCTTTGCCGCTTGTGTACCGTACTGTCGGTGAGCTGTGTAATGCGGTACCGGGCAACGACAGCCGTGGTAGAAACCGGCGGGATCGTACAAACGAGCGACGAAAATACGTGGGGTTTGACAGATAGGTTCGCGCGGGGGCCTCGCTGGCCGTCACTATTGTGTCTATTAAAGTTAGGCGTTAGCATAGCACGTACATTGCTGCAGTCAGGAACGCGCCAGGGGAACCGATACGTGCCTCTGCCAGTGCGTGCCTGAGCTGGAACAAGGATCGATGTCCGGCGTCTAAACTCCGCCATGAGAAGCAAAACGATGTCCCCTCTTACCTCCTTGTTGCGCTGGTTATGAACCTTAGTCTGCACGAAGCTGTGATTGTGCGGCGACCGCCCGTCCCCGACAGTCAAGATACCGCCGACGCGAAATGGCCCGGCTATGCGCACAAGGCGCATCCCTCAGCAACGCCCTTGGGTTACCAGAGACTCGGCGCGTGTTTCATGCCATATGGCACAGGGCGACTAGAAGACATCAAGATGTCCATGCACTGCGGTGCCGGCAGAGTAAATATAGACTTGCCGCTCTCAGGCTCCCAGCAGGTATACGTACCCTACTAGAGAGAAGTCAGTGCGCAGCACGCAGCGCATGCTCGGGTCTCGCGGGTACGACACACCGCCGTGACGCCCCAAAAAGCGTCGTGAGAGATTCAAGGCGGACTGACGGCCTTGTTGCAAGCCGAGATAGAAAGCGCGATGTTCGTGCGGCTCATCGGGCTGCATTTATGCTCGTTTTGAGGTGAATAGACGCATTGCTGCGCTGAGTGTGTGAGAACTAGGCCCGGGGCGATACCACGATCATCGAACCGGGACGGCGGAACTATAAGCGTTGACTTCTCCGACGCGAGAGGCGTTGTGCATTCTCATAGCTGAGAAGAGTAAAACGTAAGCGTCTGTTGACTCGAGGCTACTAGGTGATCGCAAAGGGACGCTACCTTTATCCTACATGCATGACACTCTACTTGGAGTTGCAAGAGAACGGTACTCGAGACGAATCCACTCATGGTGGTTAGTTAACATAGAGCGCCAGACAAAGTCCATGAGCGGCAAGTTCTTGGAAGTTGTCGCTTGTTGACGGCAGTAGACGCCAGTGTAGCGCCTTTATGGTCAAGTAGCGCTCGGCTATCGGCGCCGACAAATCACCGCGAGCCGCCGACGTCACGACACTACTAGACACTGAGCTAGGACAGATGGCAGTTGTGGACAGCGCAGTCTAACACCGGGTGACATCCACGCGATACCCGATGGCGTATCCGTCATCTTCTTCGACCCCAACGAAGCTGAGGTCGAGGGTGCCGACTCCGTAGTCTCCCCTAGGCAGACGTCTATTAATATTGAGCAAGCACCCGACTCCGCGTGTTCAATCATCGTGGTGACGATACAAGCCTCATGAGAATTTTCAACAATTCCAAGACCAGTTCAGGATACATCCCGGCGATTCTGTCCAATCCTTCCTTCAACATCCTGGGTTGAATAGGACTGAGTTGTCCACTTTCATGCAGCTCTTGGAGGCAATGCATGGCGGATTCCCTTGTATACGATCAGAACCTCCAAATAGTCGTAAATATCCATACCCATCTCCTCGAAGAGCGCTTCGAGGCGAGGGTCATCGCGCGCAGGAGTCCTGAGACTTGACAGGAAGCGCGGGACGGCGTCCATCACGTACGGGGTCGAGGCCAAATGTCGACTAGGGCCTGCCTGGAGGACCTAGTCAGTCCCACACGAATGCTCCTGTACTGTATGGGGCGCGTGCATACCTCCGCCGGAACCCCTGCGCTCTCTTCTGCGTCATCATCGCTCTTTGGAGGGGAATCTCCTTGGGGCCGATTGGGTTCGACTTCTGCGACACTGGGGCAGCGAATACCGATCAGACCCCGCAGATTTGATTCCTTCATTAGAGAGGAAGCATGCACCGCGGGACTATACTCTGTGGGACGTCAGGGAACGTCCCCCAGGACCTCGGCGAGCGCCTGCAGCGGCGGTGCGTTTACGTTTCTGACCGAGCGGGCGAAAGGCGTGTGAACACGGGCGCGTGCAGCTCTCCGATTCGGGCCGCTTACCTTTGCTCCCGGGCCCTTCGTACGTTTTCTGCCTTTCGGATGGTGATATTCTTAAGTGAATGCTGAGGTATCTATCGCGTGACAGGCCGTCCGCCCTGATACTGGCGCACCTCCGTACACTCCTCCAGCACCTCCGCGTGAATATAGATGTCAGATTCCAGGCACACTAAAAAACGAAGTGTATGCGAGCTTCACCTCGTGAATTATGTTGTCGAGGACCTCTGTGGGCTGCTGTTGATAGATTGGTCTGGTGAAAATCAGATGCTCGACAGCCGCTTTGCGCGCGACGGCCTAGCGATGGTTAGGGTCTGACACCTTTCGACTATAAGTAGCTCGTAGTCAATCTCATTAGCTTCTGACGGTCCTCTTGAAGGCCCAACTGAGCCTGTAGCGACAGCCTGCAGTGGGGCATGTCGTAAAGATAGAGAGCCGCGGCCTCCAGAGTGGGAATACCACCCTTGGGTAGTCCTGCAATATATTCAGACTATATACTGGTGTCGTTGACCTCGGAGACATACCTCGAGTACTTTCCGCCATTTCCTCGATGTCGAGGTCGCTGCGGGGCGTGCAGGGTCGCGCGCGTATGGCGAACCCCATGCACGAATGCTCAAGGGTATGAGTCATCCGTTACAGAGACGCCATCCGATGGGGCGATATGTGAGAGCATGCATAGTGACATGAGAAGCCTCCGATACGAGCTACGCCTCGCAGTCCGAGGGTGGAGGGATCGTAAGCATCGTACGGATGAAGTTGCAAAGCCACGAGGTGGCGGCATTTGCCGGCGATCGAGATCTCTGCTAGATGTGCTGAGCGCTAGTGCGCTCTGCGTGAATCCGCTCGGGACCACAGCGTCGACCACCACATCCTCCTGCTTATGCCTTTGGCTCATTGCTATCGCCTAGAATCAGGATACCATACTATTGTTTCTTGTTGGCGCTCAGTGCTTCTGCGGCCGGACTCAAAATTGAAGGATAGGCTCTCTGTGCGCGCGTCCAGGCATCATGGATGAAGTTATCACGAAACGCATACACATCTCGGGCCTCACGCCAGCCATCACTGCGAAAGACCTCAGCGACCGTCTAGGCTCGTTTGGTACTGTGAAGGCTCTGGATGGCTTTGGTGCGGTGGACGCTCTCGGACAGCCGCGGAAGTTTGCGTATGCGACGCTGGAGACGACGAAAGGAAAACTAGCTCGTTGTACGTCCTTACACGCGTGTGAAGCCAGTTCGGCGAATTGAAGGTCCCTTTTACTCAGGCATGAACCTGCTCAGCGGTGTTACATGGAAAGGCGCCAAGCTACGTCTGGGAGAGGCGAAGCCCGACTTCCGCGAGAGGTACGCGACTCTCAGCTATACCCCGGTATGTGCATACTAAAAACATTTGCGTCAGGATCGCCCAAGAACACGAAAAGCTGAAGCGCGCAGCGGAAGAAGCAGCCAACCAGCCTCCGAAAAAGCGCCGCCGCCTCCCGCGCGGCGTGCAGGGCGTACATGCCTCAGACATGTCTCTGGTCACCCCGGAGAATGCGCCTACGCGGGGAGGATGGCGCGTCACGGCGACGGGGCGCCTCATTCGCCCCATTCGCATGCGCCCTGACCACCCCCTTCCTGAACCGATCGATGCTCCGAAGCTCGAGAAGGGAAAAGGCAAGGACAAGGGCAAGGGCAAGAAGCGGGCGCGCGACCCACCGACGCGTGCGAGGCGGAGGACCATCGACCCTACGAAGTGGGGCTCTACGCATCTCAAGGGCATCTTCCTGGAGAACGCTGCTGCGTCGGTCTTGCCGCAGCGGAGCACCCCTGCTCAACCTCCAGTAGGTGATAGCGAGAGCGACGAGGACGACCAGGAGGGACGTGCGGTCAGCGAGAGCGAAGTTGACAGCGGGTCCGATACCGAGAGCGAGTCTGGACCGGACAGTCCCACCGAAGTTAACGCCCCGTCCAAACCCCCCGCAACGACAGTGGCCCCGCCCAAACCCAAAACACAACCCGATGCTGCAGCATCTAATGAGGCAAACGACCTTGCTGAGGAGACGAGCAAGGCGCTCGGTCTCCTGCAGTCCCTCTTTGGGGACAAAGACGAATGGGGAGGAGAAGAGAGCGTAGGGTCGGATGTGGACGAGGAGGACCTCCGTCGCGCCCGAGAAGAGGTGCAAATGGCCTCAGTTCCCGAAGAATCAGATCATGCAGGTGGTGACGACGACGTCATGGAGGTTGACGAGCCCACCTCGGAGGCAAGCAAGAACGTAGCCGTAGACATTCCCGGTCAGGCGCCAGCTCCAGGGAAAACAAAGTTGAAGGACTTGTTCGCCCCGCGCGAGGAAGAAGGTGCGTTTCACCCGTGCGCTGTCCTTTTTGTCTCACTGACAACCCCATTCTGCTAGCTGGTTTCTCACTCCTGGGGCATCTGGACCTCGATCTGGAGCTGGAGGACGACTTGCCCTTCGACCTACCTACTGCCGCTCCTGCCCCTGCAGCCCCAGAACCTCTGCGCCCGATCCAGCCAACCCTTCCGATTCACGCATCGCGCGTGGCAGCGCTCGATCCTTCAAAGCCGCTGTTCTTCCCATCAGACAACGCGCCGTCCAAGCGTAGCGCGCTCGATCCGACGAATTGGAGGACGTGGTTTTATCGGACAGACACGGCGGATGCCATACGCCAACGCTGGGAGGAGTCGAAAGGGGAGCTCACTGCTGGGTGGAAGCGGCGACACCGGGAGGCAATCAAGAGCCGGCGGCGGAGAGGTGGCGGGGCGGGCGAGGCAGATTGAGGTGCTGATACTCAGGCACAAAGTCATGTATTTGCTACTAGCTCTTGGTCGACCCACTGTGCACAGTCTAGGGCGTGCAATGTCTGCAGAGGATCGTCGCAAAGTCGAGTGTCAGCGGTGGTTTGACACAGATCCGCCGTGGCCCGCAGCGCGCGTCGCCGGAAGCGGTGCCACCGACGCGCCCCGGGTCGCACGGATTCCGGGAGAGTCTCGTCGTGGTACTTAACGTGCGTCTCCGTCCTGCCAAGTTCCAACCGTCTTGCTCGAGCCCGTCCGCTCGCTTTGTCCGCTACCTCTGCTCTCTGAACGCGTGCGTTCTCTGCGTGTTACCCGTCGACCGCGATGAGCAAGGCACCGCAGAGGCGGTGGGGACCCGTCCGGTCACTGCTCTGCCTGGCGCCTCTCTTCCTCCTCGCACCACTGTATTCGTACAGATCTCACTATGGTACGTTTCGCCTGCGACGCCGATCATTTGCGCGTGTCAAGACTAACACGCCCGTACAGCCCTACCGGACCCAGTAGTGGACCTGTAAGTCTTCCGACACTTGGCCCGTCCCGTCGCGACGCGTACTCAGTCTTCTTTCTCCAAGCATCGACCCCGCGACCTCGCTCCCTCAGATATCCGAAGCACAGATTCTCGCGCACGCCAAGTACCTCTCTGAAGACATCGGCTACCGCACGGTCGGAACGCGTGAACATGCGCTCGGAGACGCGTGGATGCTCCAGCAGGCAGAGGCCGTCCGTGCGCAATGCGAGGCCGTCGTGCGTGCGCATCCGGGCCGGAAGCTGCAGTGCGAGGTCTGGCACCAGCAGGGAAGCGGCAGCCACAGGTGCGTACAGTGAATGTGTCCGATGCGGGCGGCGCTGACGAGGGCATGGTGTGGTGTGGTGTGTGGTGTGTGGTCGGATGGTGGGGTCTGGGGCACTAGGTTCGACATGATGGGACGCCGCCTGTACAAGACGTATGTCAACCTCACAAACATCATTGTACGCGTGTCGGACGGCACGGACGAGGGCAAGGAGCACGCAGTGCTGGTCAACTCCCACGTCGATAGCACGTTGCCGTCTCCCGGCGCCGCGGACGACGCACTCTCCGTCGGGGTCATGCTGGAGTGCCTCCGCGTGCTTGTCAACACACCTGGCTGGGAACCGAAGTACTCCATCGTTTTCTGTAAGCAAATCCATCGCCCGTATCCCAATGCGCACATCAACTGACGTCGCGCGCAGTATTCAACAACGCGGAGGAATCGCTCCAGGATGGATCGCATCTGTTCTCCACACAGCATCCCGTCGCGAAGACGTAAGGTGTGCTTTGCTTCGTTGTAAACATAGTTTCTGAGGCTGTATCTCTTGACCCAGCGTCCGTGCAGCTATCAACCTAGAGGGTGCGTATCATGCTTTCTAGCCTCTTGAAACTAATCCTAATGGTTTTGCAGCCGCCGGTACTACGGGCCCGGAGCTTCTGTTCCAGGCAACGTCCGAACAGATGATCAAGGCTTACTCTAAGATACCGAGGTGAAGCGCAATGACAGATATTTCTACTCGACTATGCTAACTCTCGAGTTCAGACCGTATGGCTCTGTCATCGCTAATGAGATCTTCAGCTCCGGCATCATCCTATCTGAGTAAGATGACCGTACTCTCCACACCGCATAGCTCCTGACGGTCTACAGCACTGACTTCCGGCAATTTGAACTATACCTCAATGTTACGGGTCTAGACGTAAGCTGCTCTCAATGATTATGCTTGCCACCATGCGAGTTGCTCATACTGAACACACAGATGGCTGTTGTAGGCAACAGCTACTTATACCACATGCGCAAGGTGAGTATCTGATGCAACCGCTTAAGAGTAGGCGTTACAATGTTCACGTTGATGCCCAGGATCTGGTAGAAAACATAGAAGCTGGCGTAGCTCAGGTAGACGAGGCTTCTTGATCTCCAGGGCAGCACACTGTTTTCTGACGTCGTACAGCACATGGCCGAAAACGTACTCGCGCTTCTGCTGCACCTGACCTCGGACGAGTCCCCTCTTCCTGAGCTGGCAGCCGGATACACGCGTCCTCAAACCGTCTTCTACGAGTACTTCGGCTTCTTCTTGGTGTACTCCTTCGCGACCGCGAAGGTGCTCTACTCCGTCGCCTTCGTCGCCGCTCTCATTGTTGCTCGTGTTACTTACGTCGACCCCGCTCCCGCTCTGAAGAAGGGCACGAGCTTCCTTGGCGACCAAGCGAAGGGCATCGCTGCTGTCTCCGCGTCGTTCCTCGGCGCGGTTATTGGAGCGAACGTCGTTGCGCTGCTCATGGACAAGGTGCTCGGGAAGTCCTTCAGCTGGTTCACATCCGTGTTCTCGTGCATTGTCCTGTATGGCCCCGCCGCGCTTACCGGTTAGTACTCATCTCTATCCCCTATCGGCGTCTTCCTGATCTGTGTCTTATTGTCAGGTGCACTCGTATCCCAACTCTTCGTCGGACGCGTCCGTGAACATACTGTCTACACCTCCCTGATGCTGATGCAGTCGTTCCTGGCGGCAGTGATTCAGCTGATTGGTGTCGGAGCGGGAGGAACGCTTTTCTTGACTTCGGCACCCCTCGCGATCGCTCTGTTGGTGAACAAAGCTTTGACGAGGCCTGGAGATGACATCTCGCTCTGGAGCTACGCCATCGGGCAGCTCAGCCCCCTTGTTACGGGAACGACGCTCTTCTGCGCCGTTCTCGACGTCTTCGTACCATTGGTCAGTCTCGTGTGTGACTCCGGACTACGCAAACAGCTAATGTTCACTTGCACCAGACCGGTCGTATCGGCGAGGAAGCCCCAGCGGAGCACATCATTGCCACCATTGTGTCGATAACTGGGGCGTACATCCTCCCGTTGACCGTCCCCTTCGTGCACCGTTTCGGCCGACGCTTCCTCGTCCGCGCCATCGTCTTCCTCACTATGGTCACTGGCTTGGTCATGGCTGTCTTTTCGATGCGCGCGCCGTTCGACGCGATGCACCAGAAGCGTCTGTTTGTGATTCACATGGAGAACGTAGGTGCTCTCGATACGACGTCCCTTATAGATTTATGCTAATGTCACCGCGTTCCAGATCACCAGCGAGGAGCAGCACTTGCATGTTGCAGCCGCTGACGGCGCACCGGGCTTCCATGATCTTGCAGCCGACATCGCCAAGGAGTTCAGTGTGGCCGAGGCCACGCCGACGACTGTCGTCATGAACGAGTGGAACAGCGACTGGGACACGATCTACCCGTTCTCCGCGGTCAGTCCCAAATGTCTGCAGTTGACACCTACAGTAGCTGACTGGCTTTTCTCGCCACAGTTCTTGACCCCGTACAAGTTCGACCTACCCCTGCGCCCCGAACACCAGGACCAAATCGAGCACGACTTCACCGTCACTGCGATCAACGACAAGATCGACAAGGAGGCGGGAACGCGTAGCTTTACGCTCGTAGTCAGCCATCCCGGTATCATCTGGACGGCTGTCGCGTTCGACGCGCACGTCTTGCAGTGGACACTGGACAACAACCCGCCAGACGAGTACGCGCGGCACCATATCAAGGAGGGCTCGTTCTTCGGGCACGACACCTGGTCCGTCGACCTCGTCATCAAGCTCCAGCCCAACTCCTCGAGCGAGGCGGAGGATGGCAGCGTGAAGGTGAACTTTGTCGGTATCCATGAGAAGGCGATGTGGCCGGGGAAGAAGGCGGAGAAGGAGCTCGGCGGGCGTGCGATGAAGCTCTTTGAGGAATTTGACGGCTGGCTCGAGCGCGAGACGGGTGGTACTGTCGACGCGATGTTCCTGGGATGTGTGGGCGGCGTTGCGGTGATCTAGGACAGCATAGCGTACATTTACGAACCCCATGGACATCCGCTGGTGTCCGATGCTATGCAATTAATTCACACTAGTGCAATGAACAATTGCTTTCCCGTATACGAGTCACCAATTTATCAGCCCTCTCGACGCGCGACGAGCGGCTAGGGGGGCGCGTTTAGACGCCGGCTGCACGCGTCGGTGGCTACAGGTCGCGCGTCCAAATTGTGGCTGAGCGCATCTTGCCCTCCTTCCTCCTCCACCGTCTATCTGGATTGCGTCCGCGCTCACCGCGTAAAGCAAAACATGAGTAGAAATGATGACTGGATACAGGAACTTGACGACGCGTCAAAGGTAGGCTCCTATACCATCAGCGGTGAAGGCCACGTTCTCACGAGATTCCCTGTGCGCAGACCTGCGTTTACATACCCCCGAGTACACGCCGTGAGTGAGGTTCTATTACCCTGAAGTAATATCTCAAGGGCGGTGCAGGAAAAGAACGGGCGAATGGAACCCAAAACGATGATACAGTGGACGAGTACGAGCTCCGACTTCGAGCATATAAGGCTGCCTGGAATAAATGTCTGAGTCGCGTTCAGGTAAGAATCCGTTTCAGGAGGGACCCTCGAGCGATGCGTAAACCATCCAATGGTCGATGCATCATCCTCTTCTGCAGGTTCCTTCTTTGGTAGACTAGCCTCACCTCTCTCTTCTCGCATACAGAGCATCGTTAGGGCATTACAGGCGCCGTCTGTGAGAGCCATCGTGACACGCGTTTCCAGGGCCTATGAAGACGTTCTTCCTGGCCTTCCCTACACGGAATTGCCGGTCATTGCCTTGCACGGTACGTCTCCGTTGCCTTCTCAAGCCAATCAGTAGTCTCACACTTGTGCCAGGTGCGAATGCAACACTTGTGGAAGATGTAGCGCGCACACTTGAACAGCCCCAAGAAACTGGCATGCTTGGTCAGGAAGAAAGCCGTTCTATGAAGACCCTACAAGTTCATCTTCATCCTGCGGAATGCTCTACCGTGATGAACATGATGAAAGGGCTCATAACTGGTTTCATTGAGCGTAGGTTATCCTGCCGTGTTCCTGCCATCGAATATAACAGTAACCATGTGCTGCGTGTTTAGCTGGACGCAAAGGAACAGCTTCCTTGGCCGCCTACGACATCAACTTGCTTCGTGCTTGGCACATAGCACAAGCGCCAGAATCCAAGCTCGTAGTGTTCCTGCACGAGTTCGAAAAGTTTGTTCCCAGCGTTATTCAAGACGTGTTCTATATATGTAGGCGAGTGTTTCCTGCGTTCGCTGTCCTCGGGTGCATATTTACCCGCCCATAGCATGCACATACCAGACCTGCCCCTTGTGTTTGTCCTTCTCATGGCGTCGCCCCCTGTTCCGTCGTACTTGAATTCTGTCTACCCACGGTCGACTCGGGCACTCCTTCGTGTGGAACCCATTGTCGTCTCGTCAGGGACAGGCGCGGTCAAGGATATACTGATGAAGGTGGGATTATTTAGCCTCAATGTGGGTATATCATCCGCGGCTAATGTCATCGCTCTCTCCAGACATTTTTTGACCCAGATTTCGAGCCCGACGTCATGCTTGGTCCAACCGCCTTAGAATATATCGCCGAATTCGCGACGCGGCATATTTCCTCCCCAGACGTCGTTGTGACGCTGCTTCAGGTAGATTAACACGGGGTGTTATCAGCGTCGACCTGCTGACTGGTTGTTGCAGCTCATACTTATGAAACACTTCACGCAACCGCTGAGCCTCTTCACCCACGACGAAGCTCTGGGTGAGGCTTCCCCGCGCCAGGCAGAACACAAGCTCGGCACTCAATTTCGAACTCTTGTGGAAGATCTCCAGCTGCGGCTCTTTGCCACCGCGCCATCCACCTCCCGGTCTCGTGGGGGTTCGTCTGCACCGCCCACACCCCGGAAAACTGACGCAGCCGGACGTGAAGCAGAATGGCACGCGGACACGGCTTACGAGCTTCTGGAATCCGTATCACGAGCGCGTGTAGCTTTTCACAAACACACCCGTCGCATGCGCGTCGCATTCGGTATCGCCACTATCGCTGAGCGCGTGGCCTTGGGTCCGGCGCCGACACATGCCCCGAAGAGTTCTGAAGGAGGGAACACGCGGCTGGACAGCCTCGAGTCACTCAGCGCAGTGTTGAGGGGACGTGCCGGTAGCCAAATACGATATATGTGCATGGCGGTCAGGTGTGTTTAACATGCCGTCGTTGCTCAGTCAATCAGCTTAACGACTATCCTAGGAAACTCCCCCTACACAAGCTCCGTGAACTGTTGCAACAACTCCACGCGTTTCTGTGGGATTTGCAGAACGCCGAAGTTCGCAGGGAAGAGGAAAACACGCGTGTGTGGGTTGTTACCACGCTCAACCAGCTTCCGCCCCAGACGGAAGAGCCGCTTGAAGTAGATGTCGGGTTTTCCGTTGTGCAAGACCCGCAAGTGAAGCAGGTAGCAGCGAATGTGGGAGATTGGTTGCAAGAATACATCAGGTAGGTGTACTGCATGCACCCGCCATTCTGCTCCTCATCCCAGTCTTTACCCGCCCAGCGACCGCCTCGTTCGCCTCGACGAGCAGGTCCTTTGGGATATCTGGTACACCGGGAACACTCCGTTCCCCTCGGACTTGGTCAATCCCGCACCACGGCCCACCGTCGTTTCCGCGCTCCTACACCCTCATGACTTTGAGCGCGCCCACGCAGACCTCGTACGCGCATCGACAAGTGCGGATGTAGATGAGCCAGCGGAGGACGTCGACGAAGCGCGCGAGCCGGCACTGTGGGAGCTGCCGGACACGAGCATCGCGTTCAGGCGCTACGTCGAGGCCGGACGGATGGTCAACGTGTACGACTGGTTCGAATCCTTCGCGGTCGTTCTCGAGACGCAGCGGCGGAAGCTCCGGCGGCGGGCACAGCTCGCGCAGGGCGCACAGCCGAACGGGAAGGGAGGCACGCCTCGCGCGCGCCGGCGTTCTGCTGAGGAGGACGTCGATATGGAACGAGCCGACCAAGACAGCGGTAGTGACGAGGACGAAGAGATGGACGAGGAGGGGGAAGAGAAGTGGAAGATCGAGGTTCAAGCCCGATTCATGCGCGCGCTGCATGAACTGGACTACATGGGCTTCGTGAAGCATACGGGGCGCAAGCCCGACCATGTCATCCGAAGCATCTACGATATTCCGGACTAGCGCTGATTGGAGGCTTGTATTTTTGTCACCGCAATGTCAATCTGAACTCTTCGGTGGTATCGTGACCCCACTGAGCACGTAGGCACGCTGATATGTGAGAATATCACACTCTATATGTCCGCCACAGTCTCTGCTTACCGGGGAGTTCAAGCGGTGTTGGGAAGACGTCAAACGTGTATTGGGCAGTACAACCTATGCCCTCAGTGTATAGCCTGAGGAGGGCGTGCAACCAAGCATAAGCGATTTTTCTGTCGGACCCTATCATCGAGGGGATTCCAAAGTATATAGCCACACGTACACGATCCCGAAAATCAAGCTCAAGCCGAAGAACGAGACAGCGGCCGCAGCTAGAACGTGCATGTGCGAACTCAGGGGTTGCGCGCGTAACAGTGCTAGGAGCTGGGACTAAACCTCGCTCGAACGCCTTCGGTACACTAAGTATTAAGACACAAACAGGTAACTGATACCCTCTATCGCAGCGATCAGACACTGCGTGGTTAATCCACTTTGCCCTTCGGAGTCATACAGCCTCCCATCCTATTCCGCTTCCTCGATCCGACGCCTTTTCCGGGGGTGACCCAAGAACTTCTCGTAGTAGCCCACGCCAAACTGCTCCACCGAACGCTGCTTCATCATAAGCTCGTGGAACGCGACGGCCGGCACGTCCTCCATCTCCCTGCACCAGCCGTACGAGACGAGCGGGCGCTTGTCCCGGATGATCCTCCGCTCGGCCTCGCGCGCGTACGTGTCGAGCCCCGCGTGCGCGGCGAGCAGGAACGCGGCGAGGAGCGAGTCCCCGTGGTACTCTGTTGCACGGAATGCGCCCTCGAGGATGCGGAGCACGAACGGCATGGCGTACGCTTCGGCGGCGCGCGTCGCGGCGCAGATAACGGGGAGAGAGAGGAAGCGGTCGTGCAGCGGGCTGCGCGGGACAGGGTAGCAGAGCTCGAGGAGCGGGGAGAGCGTGGTGGCGGGCTCGGTGAACTCGAGCACGGGTAGCGACGAAGTGGAATCGAATTCGGTTGTGCCAGAGGTTCGCGGGAGGGTGTCTGGCGTCGCGGGATGTACTGCGGCGCCGTTGCAGGACTCTAGCGCGACGACCATGTCCCGCAGGATGGGGGATACTGTCGCTAGTATAGCTTTGTGCGACAGTAGCTCTACCCCATCGGACGAGCGGCAGATGATGTCCGCGAAGGGGCGGTCCTGAAGCGTCAGAATCGTGTAAGTCGGCGGGTTCCTCAGCGCAAGCAGGTCCTCCTCTTCGGCTATATCGTCCTGATTTGGGTGCACGAAGCTGAAGCCAGATGCCACCTCACCCCCCTTCTCGACAAACTTCAGCAGGCGAAGGTACTGCCCTGCAGTGATCTCCGAGAGGACAGCGGGGTACTCGAGGTTGCAAGGGACGGTGGTACGCCCGTTCAAGCAAAGCGCCCGCGCTGCGCGTTCGGCCTCCTCTTCCAGCCCGAGGCTGCATGCCACGGCCCACGTTTCTAGAGGCCACATGAAAACGCCCGTTTCTAGTGCGTGCTTCATGATCTCGATAACCACGTTGATCTCGTACTTCAGCGCTGGCTTGAGGACCCGGTGTAGATCGAGTGGACCTCTCAGCGGCGGGTCCGAAATTGGATAACAGAATCGTAGGAGATCGTCCAACGTTCGGCTGTCCTCCTCTAGCCGCACGATAGGCTTCCCATCTGCGTAGTCCAGGCTTTCCGCGGTATCCGTGGGCTGAGGGACGGTGAACATGCCAGCGAAGACCTCAGACGCCTCTGCGAGGATGACGCTGTGTACATGGAAGACCACGTCGTCGCTGCTTCGTAGGATGGTGTCGGCCGCGGCGTTGTCGAAAGGCGGTCTGGCGAGATGCGCACCGTCCCGGCGGTTTGAGTCATGATAGAGAGAAGGCCCAGAGAGACTTGCCATAACCGAAACGAAGATGCGCCTCCTGTCAAATAGCACGAACCGTCGGATATTCAACGATATGAACAAATTGATTAAACGTAATTACCAAACGCACTCACCTAGAGGGCGAACAGGGTAGGCTCCGCGGTCTGTATGGACTGCGACAGCAGGTACTGGGTAGGGCTCAGTCATCTACCAAAGTCTCCTAAAGAGTTACACAGAATAAACCATACTGCACAGTAGTTCAGCAAGGCAGATCTCAAGGGCCGATCGGCCTCAGGGGATTAGGATGCATGGGTGAACAGTCATTCCGCCGGTGCGCGAGCAGATTCCGACTTGGTGGGCTTGGCGAGACTTTCCTGTTGATTACATCTGCAACCCGGAAGAGTTATTCCAAGCTCGAGAGGACCTCCTGCATTGTGTATGGAAAGAACAGATGGTACTTATACAGACAGGGTCTCAAGGAGAAGCGGTGGCAAAGGCCAGAGTACGTGCGCGGAGTGATGGAAATGGCTTTAGGCGCCTTGCTGATTCGATCTCCGCCGGCGCTGCGTTTATCGCTCGTTCCTGTTGTTGCGCAGGTTCGGTTGCTTGCGTACGCCTGTCTTTTTCCGTCCCCCAGCGTGTGGTCTGATTCTAGTTTTGTTGGGACACAGGAGGGCAGGGAGAGGAAGTGGAGGGAGGTAGGCACCAAGGAACCCCTGACATCCGAGCCTATACGCTTACCGCACCCCCGCACTCTCGACATGATTCGTGGCTCATCCTAGCCTGCGGTTCATGTGTAGGTATTATCTGCATATACCGCACTAGTTTTGGCAGGCGTATAGCCTCGCTCGGTGTTTGGGTCATAGCACCGGAGTACCCTCCAACGCTGATCAGTGTCATGCACGTCCTGACTGGTGAATGCGGTCAACCCAGCGGCAACACCCTAGGAGGGGTGAATGCGAGTTCTGACAATCGAGCTTACAAGACGTAAACAAGCGCGGGCTCGACTTCAAGAGCCCGCTCGATTTCGGGTGGAATTAATCCCTCTTGAGTACAGTTCCCTGTCAACAGCACGAGAAACTCGGATCGAACGTTCCAGGATGCCGAACGGCATCTATGTCTCCCTGTTGCCGCATATGCTCCAGTACCCTCGTCGACACGCGTATTGCTACCCTCCCGCGTACTCTGACGCTGAGCAACCCACTATCACCCTCGGTAGCGTAGGGTCGCTCATAGGGCATCGCGTCCATTATGACCCGCGCTCTGATTCTCGCATGGCACTTTCGCCTTGTTTAGGAAGTACACAGGGACACCTGGAACTATCCAACAAACAGTCATTCGAGGTGTGCGATGTTCTCAGTATGCGCGGCACCCGCGCGCCGACGTACAGGGAGCCACATGTGAGTGATTACCTCCGAGTCTGCAGTTGCATCGCTGAACTTGTCCGTGCTGAACAGTCACGGCATGCACTACGTATGTGTGATGTCACTGATGGCTGAACTGTCCGGTATCGGGATCAGGTTAGGAAGGTTACGCCAGTAACGACTACAAAATGCAACATTGGTACGTACAATGCCCAGTTCGATCGCATTACTCCCTATACTGCGACATCTTCCCGTACCGAAGAATGCTACGCCTACACGTACAACCATTCCATCGAATTGCGTTGTGAAGTAATCAGGTTCGCCAAGCACCTTGGGTTGTCTCCCCCAGGCTCACCGAACAAGTGAGTACATATTATTGTTATGTCCGCTATTCGGGTGTCTACACGTACCTGTCGTGTTTTGGTCCCGACTACCAAACACAGGTCGCGAACACCAAGGATTCTACGAACCGTGAGCGCTACCTTGCATAAACACGGAAACTCTTCATCCAGCGGTGTTACAGCGAGTATTAGAACCAAGGGGTCTCGGCCGGGACATCCCTTCGCCAGTAGTACTCCTTCTGGGCTTGCGTGGCCCACCGCCCTTGTGTCCACGATCAGGCGGCCAAGAAGCCTACGTTGAAGTCTTCCCGCCAACAACCAAGGTCACCTGTGTGTTGTGTTCCGCTACATCTGAGGGAAGTAACGGTCTTATGGAGGCCTCACTCGGTAAACGAGCGCCTGTGCTTTGCTGCGTCACACTTGTGGAATGCGAGACGTGTGAAGGCGGCGCTCCGGGGACCTATAAAACCCCCTACAGCGGTTGGTGGACTTTACAGCCAACACCCTCTGCAGCATCGACATCGAGTACTTCCTTACAGCCTTTCTATCAGAGTATGCATCACAACGGCTGTGCCTTTCATGCCCGCTGATATATTTCCTTCTAAACAGATGTACACTCCCCCCAACGGCATCTACTTCCGCCTCCAAGACAGAGACACCGGGCTTTACATCTATTCTGACAATGAGAGAACTCCCGAGGTGTCGGTCGACCAGCGCAGCGATGCCGACGACCAGTTCTTCACGCTCATTCCCGGCACGGGGGATCAAGAAGGCACGTTCGCTATCCAAGGAAAGGCGAGCGGCAAGGTCCTGTTCTCGGTCGCCAAAGGGGATGTCAAGGTCGGACACGCTGATATCGGCGCGGGTGGCCCTGCGGAGGAGAGGTACATGCTCCAGTCGTATTACATGTGAACTCTGGCAGCGGCTGACCACGTCCTCGGCAGCTTGTTCAAGTTCCTGGAGGGCACGGATGAGTTGACCGGCGCGTTCCGCATCCAGTGTCCGGCAACAAAGACCGAGCTCTACGCCGACCTGAGCATGAACCCCCCGCTCGGGAACAGGCCCGCGAGTGACGTCGCCAAGGACGCATTCTTCAACTTCGACTTCGAGACCGTCGAGATTAAGGCCGTCAATTTCGACCTCAGCTCTGGCCAGGTCACTGACCCCGCCGCGAGTACCCTTTACACGGAGTCGTTCACCAATGAGACCGAGGAGCCGTTGGAACATTTCTTCGAGATCAATCTGCCTATCACCGGGGCGTCCCTCTTCGCCTACCACGATGGATTCCCCATCCTTGCGGGATCCGAGGAGTCGCAGTTCGCCAGTGCGTCCTTCATACTACCCTCACAGAACATGTTATCTGATGTCGCGGCCTGCGTTCACTCACAGCCCAGCTCCCAACCTTCAACGCTGACCACGAGGTCACGCTCGGCGAAGAGACGACCACCGTCCACTTCGGTTTCCAAGAGACCTTCACCACGAACATCCGGGCTAGCGTCCCGGTTTCTCTCGAACCGGGGCAGACGGCCACCGTGAAGGTTGTTGCAGAGCGTGCCAGCATCCGCGTTCCCTTCACCATCACTCTCGCTTCCAAGTCCACCGGCGCGGAGACCGAGACCACGGGCGAGTGGGTTGGCGAGGTGTTCGGCAATGTGACGTTCCCCCGCGAGGTCAACTGAGCAGCACTCGGAGCGTACATCCCGCATGTTCTCGTTTCTGGCCCAGTGGCTACTATGCATTGCGCTCCGGAGGACTGTGATACATGTCAAGTGCTGTACCCATTCGGACATTTCAATGAGCTCGATACTATGACCTACTATGACCGTACACATTGAACTACCGGCGCCTGGCACGATGGCAGATTCACGTGCAGACTGTCGCACAGACAGAAGAATATCCACGTATCTGCTTCTGGCATTGACAGTACTCTGGTTTTCCTCCGACGTATGTGAGATGAGGCCGACGCGTGCACATCTGGCGTGCAGACAGGCGCGCGGGGGTGGCTGTGCTTGGCACATCATGATCATGGTGCCCACTATTGCTCGATGCTCACTTTCTCTGCCATTGTACTACCATCGCCCTGCTTCATACGGCTGCTGATTAGCAAAAAGTATCCTTTGCCTATGTATTTCGGTACGAAGAAGATGATGCCACGTGCTGGAACATGGCGACTTGACTCCCTCCTTCGCGCCTGTGACTCTATCCTGTTGTTCGGAGCCGCGCGATCATTATCACCTCTTGAAGTAGATATTGCTCGTTCGTTTCGACCCTCTACATCCACTGTCGACGTCGGACGGTGGACCTCACCCAAAAACGCGACTGCGCTCTACATATCGTACAGATTCTGACTATGGCCAACGGTCCTGACGTCTTCGTTCGTCTTCGGCCGTTGCCGCCCTCGGTTCCTTCAACGGAGAACATCTCGTGGAATGCAGCCCCGGCGAGCGATGCCAACTCGGACGATGAGCGGCGCTACTCCTTGACTCTGTCTGGTCTCACCGGGAGGACGAAGGAGTGGAAGGGAGGCCCTTGTTTCGCCGGTATATACGACCCGACGACCAGCAACGAAGAGGTTTACAACAGGACAGTGTCCGGTCCTCTGGCGGACGTTCTGAAGACCGGCGGAGCAGCTACCTTCTTTGCGTACGGTCACACCGGGAGTGGAAAGACGGTATGCGTACTTACCCCTTGATTGGACTTCGGAGCGCCACTGACGTGTTCATCGTGCAGCACACCATCTTCGGGCAGGGAGACGTAGAAGGCATCAGCATCCTTGCGGCCCAGACTATGTTTCAACGATTGGAGTCGTACAACAAGGACCGCGACGACGCTAGCCGCTTGGGTATTGGCATCAAACTGTTTGAGCTCCGCAGCGGCAGCGCGTTTGATCTGCTGAACGACAAGAACGAGTGCTTCATCCGCGAAGGCCCGGACGGTCGGACTCACATACGAGGCAAGACGGAGAAGCTCGAGGACAACAAGGTTCGAGTACGCCCCATCGAGACGATCGGCTGCTGGTCCTGGGAGGAGGCGAAGCAGGTCCTCGTCGACGGTCTGCGCCTGCGCTCCGTCGGCACCTCGACGATACACGACCAGTCTTCGCGCACGCATGCCGTCTTGCAGCTGGAGATTATTACTGCGGAACTGCTGAAGGCGAGGGAGGAGATCTGGGACAGGGAGGCGGAGCTCGTCCCAGTAGGCAAGCACGCGACAGACGTCTACATCGAGGAGCACATGAAGGCGCTCACCAAAGATGACGACGGG
This sequence comes from Trametes polyzona, assembly GCA_022606195.1. Lineage (NCBI taxonomy): Eukaryota > Fungi > Basidiomycota > Agaricomycetes > Polyporales > Polyporaceae > Trametes > Trametes polyzona. Next base: position 272,285 of record JABYQF010000012.1, on the reverse strand, counting down.
AACTACAAGCCCAATCCAGACCACCCTCTAAACCAAGCGAGGATCGACGAAGCCGAGGCGGTCAAGGCGGAGTACGAGGCGCGGGTGGCGGAAGCCGTCCAACGGGTTGAAGCGATCCTCAACAACACACCGCCCGGCGCTCCGGCTAAGATCGGCGGGAGAGTAGTGTTTGTCGACCTCGCCGGAGCCGAGTTCAATGACAACAGCGTCAGCGGAAACCCGCGCACGAATCAGTCTGCGTCGGACAAGAAAGCGACGCGACAGATCAACACGGATCTCATGACGCTCAAGGAGGTCGTGAGAGCACACGCGACTCGCCAGGCGCGGATCCCATTCAGAGGCTCCCCGCTGACCATGGTGCTCCGGGAGCACTTCACCGGCGAGGCGCACGCAAGTATGATCGTAACCGTCTCGACGGAGCGCGAACAGAGCGCCGCTACACTCAATTCTCTCCGATTCGCTTCGACTGCGGCCGCGTAGCATGAATGTGAGCGCTGCTGAAAACCCCTGTCTTCCGCACAACCTCTTCCACCATTCGCCCCGCCTTCTACTTGTCCATGACCCTCGTACTCGTCTCATCACGGTAAGTTGTACCTTGTACTGCGTCAGTCTACTGTTCTGATATCTGCTTCGCCTCATTTCACGCCGGCACATTTCCATTGACTTGGGAATACTGTAGATACCTGCTCGTTCGCATCCGTTCTTCCATGGCTGCCGGTCAAGCCCACTCAATGCGACATTATACGCCTGTGCAGACCTAGGTTATCTTGAATACCTTCCCTTGCTATGCGAGCATCCCACGACACCTCGCTCGTCATCCGGTCTTTGCTCACCTATCATTCCAGATGTCGGTGTGACGCCAGCGCTTCTGGGAAGTGTGGATGACGTTCAGACACCGAAGGCGGGACCTATTTACTGGACTGGAAACTCACCGGTGTAGCATGATCTGATGCTTGCGACGTCATCGCAACGATGAAAGCACCTTGTACTTCTGTGATCCTATCGTGCCGCAGGCATGTCCGCATACTCACCTTCCCCTCCTGTCGGGCAGAGTCCCCGCGTTGTGGTGGCCTTCAGGTAATGCGTACTCGTGTTGCCATCGCTAGGCGATTCGGTAACATCTGTACTACGGAAAGTAAGAACTGGTTCGGGGGCTCCCAGTCGTTTTCATACTTGCCAGCCAGTCCTGGGTAAGACCTGTCTCCGTCCATGCATCACCAGGCTGATATGTACTCTAGCTAGCCGCCCACGGGCATACTACGTCAATCGGACGATACAATATGTTTGCTTGTGTAAGGCTCGTGCAAGGCTCGAAGATTGGCTCGGATGCAGCACCAATCCCGAGTGAACTCTCCCTTGTCGTGCAAGCACAAGTACACCAACGCGCCGCAACGGCAATACGAGGGGTTGAAGGAGGAGACTTGATAAGCAGAAGCACGTGGGAAGTTATCGCCGTTCGAACTCAGAGGGGGAGGATCGCCAGGCTGAGCGCCTGGAAGCCGTCGCTTGGCATTGTGTCCGATGAGTACATGATCAAACCTTGCAGGAAACGTCTCAGCTCGTTTCCGGGGCAGACAATGCTCCTCCAGGCAAAACGGCTTGCCAAGCTCAGGGAATACATCGCCAGAAGGAACTTCGAGGCAGCCGCGAGCTCGAACCATGTGTCGGCATGTCAGTTGTGTCCCGGTCTTGGTGCCTATCGAGTCGAGTCTCCGCTTGCTGAAAAGCTTATGGGCAGGGACCTCATCTGGCAGACAAGTACGGCGAGTCCTTCTCTCTCCCACCAACGTACCAAGAAGCATCTGACAGGGTATGACTCGTTTGTTCAAGGGCGTGCTTGATCCCGGACTCCGCCGGTCACCATGGTTTGTATTCCACGGACTGGCTAACCCATGCCTCCCTATATCAGGCCGTACACCATGGGAGACCATAGAGTCCGATTTTTCCTTGTTTATTCGAACCTCAGATCATGCACGGTATATTTTACTCATGCCACGGTACGCTGCATACGCGTTCATCACGAAACTGGTGAGCTGTCACGAACGTATCATCGTGTGGTGGCAACAATGCCGGTGCGCTGACATGCCGCCGGTGGCTGGATCCGCGTCGGAATCCTATCCTGAAGGCGCGCATGCCAACAACCGCTCAGGTGAAAGGACGGCGATAGCAACTCAATCCCAGCGTTACTCCTCGCGAAGGCATCTCCATGGCTGTACACGACGCACAATGTGGCATGGCAGGCGGCTGGATACCCTTATGAGCCCGCCGAGATACCTCTCAGCACGACCCTCTCATCACAGTTTGCCCCCGGTCGACGAGTATGGACGCACAACCCGAGAACCCCCATCCCCCGTTCTCTCTGGACAAGACGCTCGGCGCTGTCTTCATTGGCCATATCGTGACGGTCTTGTCAGTATGTCCTCGATTTGTTGACCACTACTAGACAACTAAAGACCCGGCTTCCTCTCGTGATAGGCTATATGGGATCACCAGTCTTCAAGCCGCGATATACTCCCAGAGGTCCAGCAAAGACAGCTTCGCGCTGAAGTGTTCCGTAAGTGGTACTCCCCCCCCCCCCGGGCTTCTAGCTATCGCCGTTACTCTCGCTTGTCAATGCATTGTCTGACTCGCCTGTCGGTTCTCGTACGGTTATTTAGGTTCTATTGATATGGTATACCATTCCCCTGCGTTTGAGCACCACCGATTCGACCGACGCGCTTTCCACCGTAGGGTTCTCGACACTCTACACGCGGTCCTCATCAGTGGTGCATCATATTGGTACTGCGTCACCAACTTCACCAACATGCGAGCCGTAGATACGCCCGTCTGGTATGTCGATGTTTTTTATTTGTTGACTATCAATGGCTCAGTACACCCCGGCAGGCCGATACCGGTATGTCAAGCCTACTAATGTGCTATGATTCGCCCATTGAATTTGTTTCCGGTAGTTGATGATAGTCGTTTCGGTGAGTATGGGACCTATCGGCTTCCAGCAGCAGCCGTCCGTGAAGCTGACCTCTCGTGCGCATATAGAACGCAAGTAACTCGATTGTCCGGGGGTGCGTACATTGTGGAGACGGTTGGGGTATCGGACTAACGTCGCTTACGCGGTAGGATCTTCGGGTATCACCTATGGGAGTGTACGTATCCATGGCCGTTCTCTACCTCCCTAGTAGAATCTCATCGCACAAACCCGGACCCCCTTCCAGTGAGCAATCGGAACTGGATACTTCCAACGGTTGTGGTAAGCTTCGACGTTCATCTTATGGTCGATTCCGCATGCTCCCGGAAAGGATTGCTGATACAAACTAGGCTTTGTGCTCAATCGTCGTATATGGTGAGTACCTCACCATCCGCATACGTACACACCGTGCCTGGGAACCTGCGCTCATGATGCCTCTATCCTCGCAGCGGATGCAATGTGTAAGCCGTAGTCCCTAGCCCAACACTATAAATGACCCTAAACATTGAGTTTGTCAACAGATTTCGCTATCGAACTGTGAGCGCCAAGCCCGTCACTGCACACACCTTCCATCGCCGAAATTGCTCACACTGCCACGTATGCTTGCCGCGTCAGATTTTCCCTCCCCTCGTACCGGAAGGTCCCGCATTACTCCGTCCGTCCCACATTTGTATGCTATGAGCGCACGGCTTGACATGATATCAGTGGACACTATACCTCGGCCTATCTGCGGAGGCGGCGGGTGACCTATTCATCGCTCTCTCCCAGTCCGTTCTGCTCCATCGGCTGTCTACGGGCATGCTCAGGTGAGCTAGAGGATGTCACCTCAGTACCGTCCATGAGAATGAATTTTTATCTTCACATAGGTCCGATATGATCGTCAAGACCTTGATCAAATACAGCATCAGCACCGGGCTACTCACAAGGTACGTCCCCAGACATCTCGATAAGTTACTATGGAGGAATAGGGAATGAACATCTTGGGGACGTGCGTTCAAGCTTGTGCGCCATCGCTGCCCTGTTGTCGGTGAGTAACCCTTTCTGTAGTATGCATCTGCATACTGACTGGAACGATACCTACCATCGTCCCCCTCACCCCGGCTTAGTTCTCGATCGCGCCCACCAACTTCGTATACTTCGCCTTCTACTTCATTATCAGCAAGTGTACGCGCTCCTTTGGGTTGCCCCGCCTTTCAACACTGTGACACAAGCCACTCTGACCTTTACTTTATCTCGCGCAGTGTATGTGAACGCGCTCCTCGCCCGGCTCAACGCACGGGGCCCTCTCCTCGAGAGTATGAACGGCCAACGTGGCCGACAGATTTTGACGGACAGTAGTACTCTCGCCTTTCGTACCGCCGCAGGAACTGTGTCTATCCCCGACTCGGAGTGCTGAGCACCAGGGAGTCCTGGGCACACTACGCGGAACCGACTCGTGAGTGTTCTACACGCGTGGTTTCCTTACCCTGCACGTCGCTAACCACAGCACTCCCTCACGTCACCTATAGGTAAACGATCGCTCGTGAACTCACGTCTAAATAATACCCGGCCCGGACGCCGGCGCCTTCTTGTGCTCACTGTATATATGCCTATTCTATACCCATAGTGTGTTGAAGCAGCCATGTCGCCTCACTCAGAGCGGTGACCTTATCAGCCTCTCATAGCAGACGTGAGCGGCAAACGGATACGTGGTGACATAAGTATGTATCTCTCGCTGAGAACTGCGCCGTTGGGCGACCGTCAGGAAAGCGACTTCTCACAGCTCCTTTCCCGAGAATATGGACTGTACATACGTTGCATGTCCAAGGGACAGCCCGGTCATGCACCGCGATCCGGCGTGAGCTGAGTAGGAGTCGGTCCAAGCGGTGGACGAAGGCAAGGCCACGTGGCTCTCTTCCAGCCGCGTGAACCCGAGGCTGTGGTTTGCTGCTGTGGTTCGACTCTAACCTCGACGCGCACACCTTCGCGGGATGGCCCTCCGACTCGCGGATAATATTCCCGTCGACAACGCGTAACTCGGCAGCTATGGCGTTTTCCTCTGAGACGTTCCGCTCTCGCGCTCGGGCGACGCTCATGTGCGCAGCGACCACAGGCCTACTCGACTTGGACACCCTGTCGCGTGCTCATTCCGATCCCGATTATGCCAGTACGCTATTCGATCCGGCTGGGTGGTCTGTGTATAACGTTTTGGACAGATCTCGCGTTGTACATCTATGTTGTCGTCGCTTGCTCGGAGATGAGCACCTTCCAGATCGAGCCACATTCTAATCCTTACGGAGCACCATACGCTCTCAAGATTGCGCAACTGGTGCGCTCGACCTGTCCCGATACCTCTCATCCCCTTCTCTCGGATATAGCTCGTTTGATACCCGTTGTACAATCACTCGACAACCCTACCAAACGCGAGTTAGCACGGATGATCTGCGGGCTTCCGCCTGCATCTAACGAAGTCCACAGCGGCCTAGAGGACATCGCTGCTACATTATACTCTATTATTCAGCATATTCATATGTGTAGCACTGCAAATGTAGCGGCCGGTATGCATGACCCCGAGCCAGTCGGCCTCCCAAGCCGCGATGCTCTAGCCACCAGCTTCTCGGAGGCCACAGCGCCCCCGACGTCACCCTCTCCGCGCAAAACGCGTAGCGGGAGAGACTTCTCCGTCCATGGTGCTCCCTTGAAGGCGCCGAAGATACCCAAGGAGGCGAAAAAGAAGCAAGTCGTTAGGTCCGCCTCAGGGCAGATATCTGCCGCGCAGAACGGCAGCAAAGCGACCCGTAATACTTCTCCGTCCCTTCCTCGCGCCTGTTCTCAACCACACTTCACAGGGCCATGTCCTCCTCCGATCAATAACGTCGAGCCAGAAGCCACCATAACATGGGCGGCAGTCCCGCCGCCGGCACGAAACGCTGGGATGAGAGGCGTTCTTCCTACGTCGGGAAAGCCTCACATCTGGGCAACGGTAGGCGTGTCGAGCACCGTGGCAATAGGTATGCTTACGCTGATTAATAACTGTGCCAGAGTCGCGACGAACTCGTCCAGATCCTACCCGAGTTCGGCCAAGTGCGAAACGACGTCGTCTTCGGCAGTACCGAGACGCCGCTTCTCTTTCTAGAGGGCGGGGCGTGGCCGGACGACCAATGGGACGGAGGGAACGTGATAGAACTCAAGATGTGCGTCTGGCGGTTTCTACAGCGCCACTGTTTCGGGGAGATCTCACACCATCTCGTCACTCTCGTTTGCAGGGTCAGAGAGTTCGTGCGCACCTTGCCGGAGGGCCCCGCTGCTCCTGTCCACAATGTTGCCGCACTCGACACAGCAGTGGAAGCCCCCAGTCCAACCGTACCCAACGCTCGTGCACGTACTCCAGAGGGTCTACCGCCGGTGATCATGCAAGGCGGATATTATGTGTTTACAGGGGAGGCGCCTGCAGAGTGTGAGGATGTCATCGAGAACCGGCTGCCTATCGTACACTCTACGCCTCATGCGACCCCCTCTGCTATCGCCACCTTGGAGCCGGCGAAAAACGCAACACCACCAGCCCCAGACGACGCTCCGCCCGAGATAGATGTCCTATTACTAGCGCGGGCTGCATCCATGCCCATCAGCATCATCCTCTGCCGCGGAGCCGAACTTGCACCGTTCTCTCTGCCCGATGGCTGTGGATGCGCCTTTCTTGGCTTCTTTTTCGCGACGGAGGTGCAGACACAGGCAGAGGTGAACGTTCAAGCATTGCGCTGGAGTCGGCGACTCATCTGAGCCTCTAGGTCATCTCGTGGGACGTAGTTCAGGGTCCTGATTATCCGATGACCGTTGTGCGCGGGCGAAAAACGTGGCGCTTTCGCTTCGAGTGGACGCCTGGGGGAGAAGACCCTGACGCGGTAGCCGTACTACACGCGGTCCCCTGGTGGAGGGGTATCCCCGATGCACCCAGCGCCGCGGCGAACGGGGTAAATTCCCAACCAGACCAGTGCACCCCGATACAACACCCGTACACACTACTTCCCCTCCATTTCCTCGCCACGCCGGCGCAACATATCTGCACCGACGCCGACGTCAGGACTTGGCTCGGTTGGCACTGCACTACCTGCGGCCGGCTGAACCTGCAGGTGAACCTATGCTTGCAAAAGTGCGGGAGCTGCTCGGTACGTCCTAGTACGACCTACCTGCCTGTTGAACCGAGCACGACACTGAGGTCCGCATGCTGCAGACACCCAACGGTCTCCCGCCCATCGCTGTCGACTACGTCCGGCAGGTGCGCGGGACGGATCCGATCGCGTTCCCTTGGGACAGGTACCCCGAGTTCGTCCGCTGCGTATCGAAGGACGGGCCGGGGATCCTCCGCACGTTTACTTACCACCTGACCGCCAAGGCGACGGTGCACCACCTCTTCACTCGTAACCGCCCCGAGGCGCAGTCCGAACCCACGCGGCTGTTCAGCGACCTGCAGGCTGAGGTCGAGCTCTCCACAGAGTTGGCGAGCGCTAGGGGGAGGAACGGGATAGGTATGTGGGTCGTTGGTGCCTCGACTTCGCGGCTTTCGCATTGATTTGTCGCGCTTAGGACCCTACTATTCGCGCACATTCTCGCCGCTGCTGACGGGCACGTCCGCCGGAGACGACTGGTGGGAGACTAACGCCCCGGCCAGCGTCTCACAGGCAAGGCAGTTGATGCTGCAGTGTGCTCGAGGGCTCTCACCAACACCCGACTGGACGATTGGCAACCTCGCCATCTCCTCGTGGCGCACGGCAGGGAATAAGAAGGTCAATGTCTTGTTCACTGGTATTCCCAGGCCCATTGCTCACGATTTTGCGCCACCCAGGGATCTGCGTTCCTCGCCGACAAGTCGCCCATAGTCCTGCTCTGCCTTGGTGCCGACGTCGAAGTGACATTCTGGCAACGTCGGTCCGAACGAACGGCCCTAGGCCCTAGTCGCGCGGCGACAAGCAGCGCGTCCCCGGCTCCGACGGCCGAGGAGGACGAGCTCATCGTGGACATAGGCGACGATGACGATGCTGAGTTCCTCCCAGCCGGGACTCCCCTCCCTTCTTCTTCCGTGCAGTCGAAGGCGAAGTCCAAGGGCAGGGGCACGACTCCTCCTCCAAAGGAACGCGCGGGCGCAAGGAAGGATCTCGAGGACGTGCTCATGGTCACCCTCGTCCACGGCGACCTGCTCCTCGTGCACGGAGCGGTACTCGAGGTACGCAGCAGCGAGAGTCACTCTATATTCTCTGCCCTTTCCTTCCGCAACACCAGCGGGCTAGGCTGACGTGCGGTGCTCTCCTGCAGTACTCGATCAAGCGGACGGGGATGAGCATAGGTTCGTACAAGAACCGGCCAACACGCGCACGTCGTTCGCTGACTCTTCTTTGGTTACAGTGCTTTTCGGGCGACAGTAGACGCGAATTCGATGGAGAAAATGTCTCTCGTTGCGGTGTCTTGCTTACTTACGTGGGTCATATGTGGAGCTTTCGGGTGATACAGGGACGGGTGCGCGGCGACAAGGACTTGGTCGGGGCTGAGATGCATAGGCACCTGGCTTGAGGGCGTAAGTTGAAACTTCCTATAACTTCCTCCGAGTTGTAGACGTCGAGGGGTAACCTCTGACGAGGGCTGATATATGTGGTGTTATTTGTTATTGTGAAATCGTTATTCATGGCCTGGTGGTCTAGTAGTATGATTCCTTCTTAGGGCTTCACAGCATTTGGAGGAGGTCCCGGGTTCAATTCCCGGCCAGGCCCTAATGGGCGATATCAGCTTTTTTGCTGTTTATTGTGGGCTCTAAGTCGTATACATGTCACCCACTCACTCACTCGACGCACAGGAAGCCAGGATACAGCTATATCTCATTATTCAGACCTTGTCTGTGTACGACTATGGATCCTGACGTTCACATAAACGTATTCATACATGATCGGCAGTTGAGGCCTGAAGTTGTTCACAATATTGTTGACAATACGAGTTCTCAGAGACATGTTTACGATATGTACAGAGATTGATCTCGGCATAGATCTACTCTAAAACACCACCGGCAGAAGCACGCCGATCATACAATATGACGCCTTCCTCATGAGCACGAGGTTGTCCGCTCCCCGTCTTGCTGTGCCAAAGGCTCAGACTTGTTACGGCTCACTGCGGGAAGAGAGGCTGGTGAGTGGTTGAAGAGAGACGATCATGGAATGTACGAATGGGTCAGAAATGCGAAATGTCATCCAACGTGCCCGAAGGCACTCAGACTGACGTGCAAATATAAAATAGAAGATCTCATCACAAGGGCGTGAAGGGCTGTGCCACTCACCAAATGTCCTCGTTCCGAGAAGACAGCACTCCGGCTGACAAGGGCGATGGATGCCACTGGTCCATTTCGGACTATTGCAAGAGTAGGGCGGTGAACCGCGTGGCAGATATGTCCATGGTCTGTCTGTCACTCAGAGTGCTGCAGCTTCAAGATATGACGCGGCCTCGGTAGACAACATGTACGGTCGTATCTGGATGATATACTGGTTAAATGACATATCGTGAGAGCAGTACCAGGGTTCCTTACCGCATTACAGTTAGTGAGCTTCTTCGCTCAGGGCGTCTGCCAATTTTTGCAACTGAGCAGAAGTTGTACTCTCGCCGCTGTTCTTCGCGACAGTGCGGGAGCGGTACTTCTCCATGAAGTCGTGAACACGCTTCTGAGCAGCCTCTGGTGAAATCTTCTGGACGTGCAGCGGCTGGACGCGGAGGGGAGGGGTGAGCGCGGCGTCCATCGCGGTCGAGTGCAGAGTGCAAGAATTTCCGAGGAAGCGCCGCCGAGGAGGAGACGCGGGTCACGTGCCCGGCAAAGCAGTCGTACCACCGCGAAATGGCTGAGCTCGAGCTCGGCTGGAGCACATTCGGGTCCTCGCCGCCAGCTGCACCTCCCTCGCCGGTCCGAGTCGCTCCCCCCACACCACCACCACCACTACGACCACCACCGCCGCCCACGTTAGCTTACCGTACAAAAAACAGACATAATGGGCGCCGCGTCTATGCTCACCCTCCTTCTCACCCACCCACTGGAGTTCCGCACCCTCCTCCAGTACAAGCTCTGGCACGAGCCCAAGCGCGACATCACCGCCCCTTCAGAACACGCAACCTCAGGATGGGACCGCCCCTCCATGCGGAGATGTTGGGAGTTCCTCGACCTGACCAGCAGGAGTTTCTCTGGCGTCATCAAGGAGCTCGAGGGTGACCTCGCAAGAGTGGTGCGTATTCGCATTCGGTGCGCATTGGGTGCTCTCCCGGTCTTCGTGTAAGGTCAAAAGGCATGCAGCTGCTTGGGCGATCGTGGGCTTCGGTTTCCTAACGGGGAACGGGAGAGCCTACACGGTTGCTTCGTATGAAGTTACTTAAGCTCGCGAACGAGTACTGGGGCGTAACTCCCTGCACTGCCGATCGGGCGCATTAGAATGAGATTTTGCAAGGCACCTGTGACCGCCGTGCAATGTCCCTTCTCAACCCGCCCTGGCCATTCGAGTGCCTTACGGGCATAGCCGAGACAAGCTGTCTTTCAGCGGTTCGAAGCTGCTCAAGTAGAAAGCTAATTTGGATGCTTACTAGGTCTGCTTATTCTACCTTGTCCTTCGGGGTGTCGACACGATTGAAGATGACATGACGCTACCCGACGAAAAGAAGCAGCCCATCCTCCGCCAGTTCCACAAACTCGCCGTACAACCAGGATGGACCTTCAACGAGTGCGGCCCGAATGAGAAGGATAGGCAACTACTAGTGGAGTGGACGGTGGTTAGCGAGGAGCTGAACCGTCTTGATCCACGGTCAGTTTCGTTATACCCGCACGCGCCCCGGGACCTATACTAAACTAGACCCACAGGTATCGCGACATCATCTTGGACATCTGCGAGAAGATGCAGAACGGCATGGCGGACTATGCGCATAAGGCGGCGACGACGGACTCGCTCTACGTCGAGACCGTGGACGAGTACAACCTCTACTGCCATTACGTGGCCGGCCTCGTCGGCGAGGGCCTCACCCGGTTCTGGTCTGCGTCGGGCAAGGAGGCGGACTGGCTCGGTGAACAGCTTGAGCTCTCGAACGGGATGGGCACGATGCTCCAGAAGACGAACATCATCCGCGACTTCCGTGAGGATGCAGAAGAGCGCCGTTTCTTCTGGCCGCGCGAGATTTGGGGCGCGGAGCTGTACGGCAAGGCCGCGGGCGGGCGGCCGCCGTTCAAGGACCTCACGGAAATCTACAAGCCCGGGAACGAGCAGCAGGCGCTCTGGGTGCAGAGCGCGATGATTGTGGACGTGCTCGGCTACGCGTGCGACTCGCTCGACTACCTCCGCCTCCTCACGAAGCAGAGCGTGTTTTGCTTCTGCGCGATCCCGCAGACGATGGCAATGGCGACGCTCTCGCTCTGCTTCATGAACTACGACATGTTCCAACGACACATCAAGATCCGCAAAGCCGAGGCGGCCTCGGTGAGTGCCTATCAACATATCGTTTGGGCTTTTGTGCATGCGACTGACTCCCGAATAGCTCATCATGAAGTCAACAAACCCACGTGACGTCGCGTACCTCTTCCGCTACTATGCACGGAGTATGCACGCCCGCGCACTCCCCGAGGACCCCAGCTTCATCAAACTCTCTGTCGCATGCGGCAAGGTACGTCTCCCATCCACGCATCCTCCCATAGTCTCGCTCACCCCGGTCCGTTCCGCAGATCGAACAATGGTGCGAGCACCACTACCCATCCTTCGTCCGGCTAGACGCCGTCGGCGGCCGCGCGCAGTTCGACCCATATGACGTGCGCACGAAGGTCGTCGAGGCCGGCGAGCGGCGCGACCGCGAGCTCGCGCGCGAGAAGCGGATACAGGAGATCCGCGAGAAGCAGCAGAACGGGCAGGCGCTCGCTGTCGACCGGAAGGACGTCGAGAGCTCGCCCGGGGAGATGTTCTTCTACGTCGGCACGGCGTTTGCTATCGTCATCGCCGTCGGGCTCGGCGCGACGTGGCTCTTGCTGCAGTGGTTCGGGGACGCGTAGTGCGCGGTGGCTGGTCGTGGACTGGTGGGTGGTGCTTGGATAGGGCGCCTGTGCTGGTGTGTGCGAGGGACGCCTAGTGGTGGTTTTTGGTTTTTTTCGTTTCTTGAGTCTATGTGCTGGATACCCCATGAAAATACAGCTCATGGGATTGCATGCTGTATACGCAAAGCCTGCAATCCATTATTGGACATATATATGTCGCCACCGTTCGCGCTGCGACACAGCAAGTTGCTCCCCTACAGACGCACTAAGCTCATAGTTGCGTTGGAGCTTTGCTTGTACTTTGCTCTGGTGCTTCGGCCTCTCGTTCCACCTCATCCATAGCCTTCACAGCAGCCTAAGGCAAAGACGTCAACACCTGTGAGAATCCAGTTTAATCTGAACTTTCGCACGAGACTTACGTTCGCAGCGTCCACCATGTTCCTCCTGCCTCCACTCCTCCCGATCTTCTCAAAGATGCTCTTCCACAGCTTCCACCGGTCCGGATGGTACCCATCCACACCATCCCACGTCCCACCACTCGAACCGGGTGCGCCCCTGTTCGACGGCCAGTCCGGGTTCCCCTTCGGCCCCAACACCTCCCTACACCTATACATCTCCCTCCCCGCCTCGCGCACCCACACCGCGGCGACCTCGACGTCGAGCTCCATCAGCTGCGGGTGCGTCGGCCGCGGCTTGGGCGCGCGCGGCGGGAGCGAGTGCGTCTCGAGCTGCATCGCCATCGTCGAGATACCGTAGAAGACGCCGCTGTCGGGGTTCACGCCGCGCGCCCAGAGGCGCGCCATGAACGTGTTCAGGTTGAGCCACTCGGTGCGCGCGGCGGCGCACGCGCGCACCTCGGGGGAGGCGTCGGGCGCGGGCGGGTCGCCGAGGAGCGTGCCGAGCCATTCGGGGTTGTGGGTCGCGTCGAGGCGCTGTTCGTACGGGCCGCTCTCGTCTTCGACGGTGATGACGGGCGATGGTCCTAGTATGGGCGAGTCGTGGTCAGCTTGAATGATACCGATGGCAGACCAGAAGATGTAGCATTGTTGCAGTGCGTACCGTTCATGAGTTCCCGGCCGGTTGCCCAGCAGAGAGGGAGCTCCGCCCATTCGAACTCATCGCCCCAAATCCGCCAATCGACAGCATAATCTTCTTTACCCTGCCGGGCCTTCAACGCAGTAAGGATGCGGATAAGGCGATCGTGGTTGGACGAGTCCTCCATCGCGAACTTGAACATATCCCCCCAGAACGCCCAGAGGAAGCCCTCGAGGCCGGGGGTGTCCCCGTTCATGCTGCCTTGGTGCCCCTCGTGTCGAGCAAGGCGCTGGACATCTTGAGGACAGAGCTCGACGAGCCGCCCAGCTGCCTCTTCCGGGGAGAGCGTAGGGTCGAGCCAGACGGGGAAGGTCGCCAACTTCGGGCTGGATCCGCCCTCCGCTCCATGTACGTCTACTTGAGAATCTGAAGACATGGGGGGTGAGTGCGAGTGCTGTTCGGCGTTGCGGATCTAGAGACATTTGTCCTAAACTATACAGGGCGTTGTGGCGGGGCGGATGCACAGCATGTCTCAACGTGCGTCGCCCCCGCGGGCCGCGACTCGCCCGTGCGTCAAGGTCGTCAAAGGATGCATACCAGTGAACACCGCACCAAGAGACGCCTGTGCATCCGCTGAACACTCCTCCGCAAAGGCAGAATACTGCCTCAGTCCGCTATATCACTGTGAGCAAGGATCTGCACGAAATATCATGAAATCTAGGCCGACTTACAGTGCACGTGCGTTGCAGAGACTGAGGTCCAACATAATCACTTACATAGAATCCATGCATCTGTAAACAGTCACAGTACCATCGCTTGCACGTACTGCCGTAGGGACACCCGTCTGACTGTGCATGCACACAAACTCCGGAAATAAAAGTAGCCACAGTTAAACTATCATAGAATAATATACAAAACGACATGTCAGAGATCGACCAGTAAGGGGAACAGAGATGAACAGAATCCACATGTGAGACGGAATCAGGGACCATAACGTGCATCGCCCGGACATGCACTATTTCTTGCGCTTCGTAGCTATTGAAGAAATCAGCACGCTACACGCATAACGGATAGCGGCGGGGAGGTACTCACGCGCAGCCTGAGACGCGGCCTTACGCTTCTGCCCAGCCCTGGGCGCGTCCTCGTCGTCCTCGGCGACAGCCTTGCCCTTCTTGCTTTTGGCTACCGGGCGCCGCCTCACGCCGTCGAGCTGAACCGGTGCGCCCGGTTCGGCCTCGCAGTCCGGACAGAACCACTCTCCGTCCGGGACCGCGTCCAGGGGAGGATCGAGACACTTGAGGTGATACGGGTAGTCGCACTGCGTTGGCGGAGATCAGTAACAGTAGGAACGAGGGAGGTGTACGGGAGGACCGACCTTTTCGCACTCGAGCAGAGGGTCGTCGTCCCCGCTGTCCTTCTCGCATACGACGCAGAAGTCGGGCACGGGGATCTCGACTGGATGCCGCGGCAAGTCGGAGTACTTCTCGTTCGGGTGCACGAGGATGTACGTCGTATTTTGGCCGGGTGCAATTCTGTGCCACGTACTGTCAGCAGGAATCCCATGGGTAGTGCGGACGTAAGAATGGGGCGTACTGAATGACGTCAATGCCCGTCAACGGTTTATGTTGTAGCGGCTTTGTCGAGCTCTTCGGCTCGTCGGGACCAAGCCCGAGTTCCCCTTCACGGGATGTGAGCGAACGACTAGGGAAGAATAGCTATTGAGGCTCACCGTTGAGAGCACCCTGACCAAAGGCGATGGTCATGACACCATCCTCTTCCTGAGCGAGGGCCCAGTGCGTGACACCGCCACATGCAGCATGGATCACTTTGCATCCCCTAGAGCAACCTCGATGAGCGCCAGCAGTACAACGGTAATAGACCGCCGCTCACATGATGTCCTGTATGTATTTGAAGGTGGAGTACGGTTGTCCGCCAGAGCCTGAAGAGGGGATGAGCACAGCCGAACAAATGGACAGAGCGGGACAAGCGTACCATCGCCAGTATTCTTCCACTTCCCGGCCATGTAGTACATGTTCTGCTTGTCGATGACTACCGAATTGGACGGTCCAGCGACAATGTGGGCGCCCATGGTGATCTCGTTGGGGCCTGCAAATTGTGGGATCAACTTCGGCACCAGGGCATCTTGCTGGTTCCCAAGACCGAGTCGGCAGTAGCCATTATAGCCCCAGCCGTAAACGCGTCTATGGAGAGTAAATGGGCGAGTCCGGGAACATGCTCGGAAGGAGGGAGACTGACCCGTCGCTATCAAGGGCAAGCGCGTGTTGCGGCCCGCAGGCGATTTGCACAATCTTGCGCTCCGCGAGGCCCCTGACGAGAACTTAAGGAGTATATCAGCATGCGCGTGTTTGTGTGGTATGGTGTTATTTGACAACATACTAGGCTCAGTCTCATAGTCAAACGCGGACTTGCCGGCGGACACGATGCGCTCGCCCGCCTGACCGTTGCCAAGCTGACCCTTCTCCTCGCTCCCGAACGCGAACACTGTGATTGACCGCTCAGTGCTAGTCCACATCTGGCGACCATACTGCTGACGAGCGCACCTTTGCCGCTCTCCGTGAGAACGAGGGAGAAGGTGATGCCTGCAGCGGCCTGCACGACCTTCTCCTTCACGCCGCCCAATTTAGGCCCATTCACCAGCTTGAATGACGGGACTTCGGGACATGCCGGGTGCCCGCACTGTGTTGTCGCGCCCGGTCAGTGGCCCCGACTTGCTTTGAACCAGTACCACCACTCACCTGTCCGGCCTGGTTCGCTCCTGCACTCCAGATTTGCCCGTCGCTACCTACGAGCAAGGTATGGTGCCGCCCGCACGCGGCGTGGACGAAACGGGTGCCTTTGGGGGCGCCGAGGTCCTGCGCAGTAAGACGACGGGGCGCGTTCTCCGAGATAGCGTCGACGCCGGTCACGCCGAGGCAAGACTTGTCGTTGCGGCCGAACAGCCACGCGTTGCCGTCGACGTCAATGACGACGCAGTAGCATGCAACACAAGAGGTGTGGATGGAGGCGGCCTTGATGTTGCTCAGCGAGCGGAGGATGTGGGGTTCGAGCAGGTCGGGCGACGGGTTGCTGTGTGCGCCCGGGCGCGGCGCACGGTGAGCGGGGAAGGCTCATGAGCAGAGAGAGCGAAACGAACGCACGGGGTGCCATCCTCCTGCGCCTTCTTCCCTCCCTTGTCTTTCTTTCCCAGTCGTGGCCTGCGAGCACGCGTGAGCGACCGAGTACTGTACGTGAAGCTTGGCTCCTGCGCTGGCCATGTGCGCCCGCTCGCGGCTGTCGGTGCACGCGGCGGCGGAGCCACGCCCGCCGATCACGACCTCGAACACGGGTAAGGACTCACCAGTCGGTGCCACCGCAGATGAGGACTGCAGCGGGCGGGATCACAAGTTCAGACTCAGCGCACGTCTACGGCAGACAAAGCAGGGCGGCCGTACCTCGTCCCCATCGTTTGTCGGCGTGCTCGGCGGCGGGAGGAGGGCTGGCGGGGCTCGACATCGTTGCACCGCCGCAAGAGCGTGTTGGGAGCGACGACTAGCGACTGACGACTAGCGACTGGCGACTGGGCGCGGTGTGACCAAAAGGAAACGAACCGGGCTCGGAGCTCGGACGCGCTCTCGCTACCCGCCCAGCCCGGCCTGTCACCGTCTGCCGTGGGTGAGACTCCGCCCCGCGCATGCTCGCTCGAGCCCATACTCGCTCACACCCCACCCACCCGCGCACTCTCGCTATCGTACATTCTATTACCGAGAGCAGCACAGGAACCCATCCAAGAAAATATACAGCTAGTATCGAAAGCGCGCAATACAGTACACAGACGCCCCGCCCGACCCTCACCAGAACGCGCACCTGCGGATCCGGTCGTCAACATTGCACCGCGGACGTGGGAATTGAGAGAAACGCACCATCCAGAGAAGCACTGGCACAGGTTCTCCAGGGACGTCGCCTGGATGATCAGCTTGTCCACCTGCGCCGGGACCGACAGCACCTCGTCCGGATTGAAATCGCGACCTACGCGGTTTAGCGTCAGCCTCCGAGACCCAGGGCGCTGCGCTGATCATGACGTACCCGTGAGCTTATCTTGGACGCGCCTGTACACGAACAGCGCACGCTCGTTCCGTACTTCTTGCGCCTCTGCGGTGCGTAATCAGCATGAGCGGCCGAACCCGAATCTGAAGCCAGATTGCGCCACGCACCGTTCAAGATGTCGTTCTCGTCCGCCTTCAGCTTCCGGATCGGCGCCGTAGGGTACGCAGTAGCACGGGCGAGGTCGCTTGACCGACCGCTCTCGCCTGAGGTCGGGTACAAGGACGTCAGTTCAGAACGGGTATCGACCATGCAGAATCAACCCACCTTCTCCGCGGCGAGCCTCCACGTCCGGCTGCATCAGCCGCCAGTTGATGAGCGGGTCGTACACAAACGCCTCGAGCACGGCCATGAGCGACTCCTTGTTCGCGCGGAGCACGCCCATGCTGATCTCGCACGTGTTCCGGAAGCTGCCCTCGATCCCGCTGACCTCCATCGCGTGCGTGAGCATGCGCGTCAGCCGGAACGGGATCTTCTCCGGGAACTTTTCGCGGTGCATCGCGACCTCGAAGCAGTCCCCGAAGTCGATGTGCACCACCTTGCCCGTGTTGCGCTCGAGCATCAGGTTCGATGGGTGACGGTCGCCGAGCCCGAGGATGTGCCCGACCATGCTGTTCACCGCGAGCGAGCGCGTGTACGTCGCGCGCCGCTCGAGCCAGTGCTCCGAGTTGACGCTCTTCAGCCACAGCACTCGGTACAGGTCTTGACCCGTCGTGTTCTCGAGCGCGTACTCGAACACCTCGATTTTCTGCAGCAGAATGAGGTTCTCGTAGTCCGGCGCCATCTGCGGTTGAGCAAAAGGCGTTAGCAGACATTCAACGGAATTCCCACATGATACCCACCTGGAGCATCAATCGGTATTCGATGTTCAGGAGGACCTTCCTCGACTCGCGATAATCTCGGACCAGGACATGGAGTGTGTCGCTGTCCTTGACCCAGCCGAGCAGACCGGCGTTCGGTGCCAGCGGGATGACAGGGAAGCGCTGGATGTGCAGCCGCCTCTTGAAGCAGTCCGTGTCGACCGCCAGCAGACCGTTGACTAGACTGAACAGTTGCATGACCCGCTCATCCTGCCGCAGGTCCTCGTGGCCCTTGAGGATGAACTGGTGGTCGTTGCCGTCGCTGCCCTTGATGGAGAGTCGACGAGGTCGTTGCTTGGACGAGATGACGGCGAGCTTGGGGCCGAAGCTGACGATCTTGATGACCGGCTTCCCACTCTGGTACGTCCCTGTATTCCTATGAGAATCTTCTAAGTACTACCAAAATGTGAAGGGCATACCGGGCACAGCGAGGTCGAGGTTCTTGGCCTTCAGGAGTTCGGGTGAAACGTATTGGAGGTCGAGCGTCGTCAGCTGTGGTAGCTGCTTCTCGATCTTCTTGAAGACCTGTAGACCGAATAGTGTAAGCGACAGATGCATCAAGGGCATGGCTGTGACTTGCCCCGTAGTAGATCTCCCACGCCTTCTCCAAATCGCGCTTCTCCCCATATACGGTGTACCTCCTGCAGGCCTCACGCGCTTCATGCAGATCACGGCCGAACACTTGCGCAAAGGAAGCCTCGCGTGTCGTTTTGGGGCCCTGTAGAACGTGTCAACTAGGTTGACCTGTTGACCAGTGAATGAGATTCTCACAGCTTCCAGCATGTCGTGCAGCGGCTCAAGGAAGTGGATCATGCCCATGGGGTTGTGGTCGGTGAAGTACAGGCGCGACGCCTCCTCCAGACCTTCGTGCCACAACTCGTGCCAGAGGATGGCGACACGAATAAGCTCGTGACCGACGAGCAGAGCCTACCGCGAACTCAGTCAGACACAGGAATTGTTGTAGGGAATTTATCAGCAACAGTCATACCTGCTCGACGATCGCTGGGCTGTGCTCGCGCATGCGGTCCATCATGTTGAGCGCCGCCTTCTTCCGGACCGCGCTCGAAGACTTCGACGCGACGGTAAGAGGGTACACGAGCGCTTGTGGGTGGTGCTTCCCGACATCGGTGAGCAGGTTGTTGATGTTCCTCCGGATGTTGTTGCTGGGCGTCTGGATACGGGCGATGATCT
The DNA here is from genome assembly GCA_022606195.1 of Trametes polyzona. Classification (NCBI taxonomy): domain Eukaryota; kingdom Fungi; phylum Basidiomycota; class Agaricomycetes; order Polyporales; family Polyporaceae; genus Trametes; species Trametes polyzona. Next base: position 253,126 of record JABYQF010000012.1, on the reverse strand, counting down.
GACATAGCGGTAAGTAAGCGAGGTAAACACTCCGTCGTTGAACAAACGAGGCTTACCTGGGGGATGACCTCGAGCCATGTGTCGACCTCGACATCTGTGAAGCCGCTGCTCATAGCATGGCTGACCTCGTCGTGTGCACCATACTTGAACCACAAGGTGAGCAGCCGGAGGGTATCCTGCAGCGCGTTGACGTTCCTCAGCGAGATAGAGCGGAAGAACCCTGCTTCACAGTAAGCATCCTGGCATGTACAACGCGATGGATTGGCACGTACCGTTCACGGCCGAGACGATATGCACAGTGAGCTCTTGGCCTGGTACGTCGCCGACCCGGTTGTACTGCTGATTCTCCAGATAGCTGACCACGTCGAAGTTCGCCAAGGCCCACGTGTGCCATGCCTTGTACCACGAAGGGTCGTAATGCGTCGCCAGGTAATACGAGTGCAGGATCTCCTTGATGTTCCGCTGGAAGGCAGCTGTAAGTGGAATGTGGTACACGGTAGTTCCGTGTTCAGACACTCACGGGATCCCACTGCTCGTTGAGCGCGAACTGCCACTCGCCCAGTTTGAAGTAGCAGCGTGCCAGCAGTCGAGACAGCTCCTCCAACTTGCTGTGCACGACAGGCTCCCCGGCCGCACGAACCGTGGTTCCGGCCGTAATGTCGCGAGAGAGTTTCGCAGAGAAGTCGCGGAGGTAGTTGAGGGTCTCCTCGCGCTCTCCCTTCGCCCAGTTGCACTTGAGGTGTGCATATATGACCATGGGCGGCGCCTTCAAGTACTGTTGCGCACGGGTGTGGGACGTTTGGAGCTGTACTCAGGTCAGCAATCACAGATAGCCACACAGAGCGTGAAAACATACCCTCTCTGGCCAGAGCAATGAGTTGATCGTCTTCTCGGCGAGGAACATACGATCCGACTTGCGACACAGGTTGGCAAACTTGATCCACATGACTGGGTCGTCGTCTGGCGAGAGCACCAACGCACGGACTTGCAGGATACGCTGCCAGACCTCGACGTCCGGCTGGCATCCTTGCAACCGCTTCATCCATGTCTTCCGCATAGCGCTCTGGCGTTCAGGCTGATCGGCGTACTGCTTGTAGTTGACGATCTCCTCCAGCTCCGAGAGCATTTGTGCGCGGACCATGGTGCTAACGATAGCGATTAGTAAGACCTCCGTGCACCGTACCAGCAGTACTCACTTGTACGATCGGCCGTAGCTCTCGCCCACCAGCGACGTGAGTTCCGGATCGAGCAAGTCGCGCGCCTTCGCAATTTGCGTCATGGCCTTCGGGAATTGGTTCTGGTGCACAGCGAGGATGGCGCGGTAGAACGGCCGGTCCGCCGAGTCGGGCTTCATCGTCGCGATGTAGTCCTCCATCGACTCCCAGTCGTTGAGCGCCCACGCAGCCGCAGCGGCCATCGGCGCAATCTCCCGGCGGTCCTCGATGTTCGCGTTCGACCAGTTCTCCTCGACCTGCTTCGCGAGATGGTCCCACTCCCCGAGTGCATGCAAGCACTTCATCCGCCCGATAGCAATATCCGGAGCGCCGGGGTCGTCGATCGCCCGCTTCTCGTAGGTCGCGAGGGCCTCCTGCCAGCGCCCGAGCCGCTCGTACCACTCCTCGTGCTTGCTCACGTCGTACTGTTCCCGCGCGATGAGCAGCGTGCCCCATGCTGCGTCGTGCTGCTGCAGCTTCGAGTTGATGCTAATGAGAGACTCGATGATGGTCGGCGACGTCTCGCTGAAGAATTCGAGCTCCTTGTAGTGCAGCGCCTTCGCGTACGCGTGGAACTTCATCGCGTACTCACCCAGCGTCCTGTTCTCAATCGGGAGCGGCTTCTCCTCGTGCTCCATGAACTCGGCGAGGTTCAGCAGCCGGTGAACAAGTTCAGAGGGCGCTGTGCTCGAGGTGATGGCGTACTCGATAGACCTCACTAGGTCCTCCTATGGCCATACTTTGGTATTAGTGCTCGTCTTGATAGCTAGTCTCCTGATGTTCACGTACCTGGTACTGGTCGTAGAGCTCACCCCAGCACGATACAAACGCAGCGTTGAACAGTTCCTTCGCCAGTGGTGTGTGCACATCGACGAGGGTCATGCACGCCCGTAAGGCATGCGACGGCGACTCGCGCATGAACTCCACAGAAAGTTTCTGGATCCACTCCATCCAGTCCTCCTTGGTGCTCACGAGCGAGACGTCCCAGGCCTGCTTCAGGTGCTGCTGGTTCACCGCCATCTTTGTCGCCTCTGCCGGAGCTTGGAAGTCTGCTGTCTTGGAGATGTCGCTCGTCCTGGCCGCTCATACCTGAGTATCTGTGAGGTATAAGGTCAAATGTGAAGAACTCACAGCCCGACTGAGGATGTATCCTGCGGCAGCCTCTCGCCCTTGAGCAGCTTCTCGATGAGGCTCTCATACCGCAGATGAGATATCCTGTGCTTGATGATAGTCTACACGTCGATGTGGGTGAGCAGCTGCATCTCATGTACGACCTGGCAATTATCGAACAAACGTACCTTGCGAATAGTCGGGTGGAAAATCGCGAAGTCCGACCCGAGCTGAATCATAAGCGCACACAGCGTATCCAGCACCGCCATCCTCAGCTCATTATTCGGCTGGTTCAGCACGCGCACGAGGGGATGAATGATCCGGGACGCGTGGTCCGAGAAGTTCACGCGTTTCGTCAGGCCCTCAATCGTGTGAATCGCCTTCTTCCGGAGGGGCGTCGACGCGTCCGGGCGCTCGTACGTGCGCACGATGAGCGGGATCACGAGCTGGAGGTACTCCTCGATGTTCGCGCCGAACGTGAGGAACGCATCGAAGATCTTGATCTGCGTGCTGCTCGCGCGATCGTTCAGCTCGCCCTCGAACACCTTGAGGATCGGGGGCAGGATCATTGGGATGAATGGTTTGAACTCGGCATCGAGCGCCTTGCCGAGTGCCTCGACAAGAGACATCAGGGGGAGCTGTAGTAACACATTGTCCCAGAGGTCTTGCACGAGCCTGAAGATTTCAGTCGTGTGGTTCCGGACATGCTGCTTTATGATTCCGACCAAGATTGCGAGCTGTTCCAGGTGGTAGATCTGAGTGCGAGAGGGAGAGTTGCGGACGACCGTGGTGAACGCTGGGATGATCTAGTCGCGGTTGAGTTTAGCCGTTATGCAGCTCGCGTGTAAATCTGGAAGGAAACGCACTTGGGGAAGGAAAGTGACACATTTCAAGCCCTGCGTCTTGAAGATCGACATGATCGCCTCTATGACCTTGTAGTGGTAGTTGCTCAACGACTGATCCTTCAGGATATTCAACAGCGCATTGATTACGACCGTCTGGTAGTAGTCGTCCGACGCCGTCGACGCGCCCGTCAGGTTCCGCGACGCGGCATTGACGAGGTTCGAAGAGACTTCGGTGACGGCCTCCTCCTCGGGCTTGATCTTCCGCCTGTACGGGTCAAGCGCGCCGAGTATACCCAGTACCTTGATCACCTCGCGCCGGACGGCCTGGCTCGACTCTGCCCGGAGGATGCGGCTGAGTATCTGCAGGAGCTGGGGGTACTCGACGAGCGGTTGGATCACGTATCCTGTGCTTGAACACAGCTGTCCCAACGTATGCAGCGCGGCGTCGCGCTTCTGCAGCGATGGATCTGCCAGTTTGGAAATGATGACCTGCATGAGGTCGGGAACTTGTGGCAACACATCCTCTCCTCCCACACAGGCAAGTTCTCCCAAGCACATGAGGATGTTCGCCGAGACGGTGGGGTTAGGGTCATTGGCCTTGGACAGGAGGACCCGAAGCATGGGGATGGCATAGGGCTTGATGAGTCGCTGCGTCGCATTCACAAGGAGCGTCAACAGGCGAGTACACTCCTCGCGATTACGGCTATAATATACCGTCAGTACGGAAACGACAAGCGGCGACCTCCGACAACGTACGTGACCGACGAGTACTCCAGCTCGGTGAGCAGCTGTATCAGTGCCTTTCGTAGTGAAGGCATCACATAGGCAGGGTTGTGCGTTGCCAGCCGGCCGATCAGCGACACCGCGGTGACTCGGTTCTCGAACACCTCGTCGTTCACGGCAATGAACAACGAGCGCACATTCTCTGCTTGGGCTAGGTGTTTGTCGAAGCGTTCATGCAGCGACGATAGCACTGTTTGCCTGATGCTCGCATCTGTGGATCGGGTTCAGTACGCGTAGCCGCACACAGGCTCTGTTTGACCGTACCAGGGTCCGCTATGGCCACAGTAAGAAGCTTGTCGATCACGTCGCTGATGATCTCAATCGAGTGGTTGCTGGCCTGGTAGCATATGGGGTCGCGGACGAAAAGCCGACAGCAGGTCAGTGCGGCCGCTCGGCGTACATCAGCGTAGTCGGAATCCAAATAGGGCAGCGCGCAGTCGTGCACAAACTCGTTCAAAACATGTCCTGCGAAAACGCATGAGCGAGCGTTCTCTGACCGTCCATATTGACCTACCGCTGAAGTCGAAGGTGTGGAGGGTGGTTAAAGCAAGGGTGATCGTCTCAGGAGTCTTCTGCGCGTTAGCCACCTCTACAGGTACGGAATCTTTCTTGGCCGTTCCTGAGTCGCCGCGGAGCAATGACGGTGGAGCTCCGAGTGGCTTGTATGGCTGACCACTGAGGATGTATGACAGGGTGTCCAGTAACCGATCTTGGAACGGGTTCAGCGCGGTTCAATTCTGCGGTCAGTCCTCCCTACCTTGGATAGTCTTCAATAGCGGCGGGATGTGTGTTGCAATAGCAACTAGAGCCTGACGGAGAGGTTCGCTGAGACCGTATGCGAACATCAGGTCGAGTTGGTCGTGCAGTAGCTTCGTGAGGTTCGGGCCAACGGCGGCCGCCAGCATGCCGACACATTGGAACATAGGCTCCTCGGACGGCGCGTTCTTCTTCCTGTATTGCGCAGTTATTGCAAAATGCTCCTCCTAATGCCACACGTACTTACCCCCGCATCTTGAGACCCGTCTTGATATGGGTCATAATGGAGTCCAAGAACGGCTTCATATCGCTGCCGACGGCAGTGGCAACGTGCCCGATAGCGATGAAGGCGACGGAACGCTCAGTGGGCTTCTCGAGTTGAGTTAAGAGGTGAGCCATCGCCTTGTGCAAGAAATGCTCCGAGAAAGTCGAGGTGTCGTAGACAGCCAATGTGGGGATGAGCGTGATGACCATCTTCCTGACGAGCTGGTCGCGGTGCGTCTTGAATGAAAGTATCTGCTCTGCGGCGTCTAGGAAGTTCTCCCTCATGAACTGCAATGGCAACACATCAACCGAGGCATTCGCGCAGCAGTTCGGACAGTGCATACCATGCCCCCGTGCAGCAACAACTCGCGGTAGGTCAACAGAGAGCCGTGAATGATCTCAGGCTGGGACATCTTCAGTCCCATCTGAGCATCCTGCAGGATCTTGAGAAGGAAAGGGCTTCTAGTTTGCCGTTCGCGCTGGGTGATGATCTCCAGGCATGCGGCGAGAAGTTCTGCTGCGCTCTCCCGGACGATCACCCGCGAGTCCCGCAACGGAACGAGGATCTTGTCAAAGACGAGGTCGATATGAGAATGGAAGTAGGTGGGGCTGTTGCGGGCGAGCTCCTTCAGAATAAGCACACCGGCGTAGCGTCCGGGTTCCTGCTTGTCCGCCTGAAGCAACGCAATGGCCGACTGGACTTCGAAGTCCATGAAGTAGTCTCCGAATGCTGGACCACTGATTTCAGCGATTTGGCCGAGGGTCTTGGAGGCAGCGAGCATAACATTGACATCAGGATCGGGGAGAAGGGTCTTGACATAGTTGTACAGGCGGAAGAGGTTGGTCTTCGAGTCGATCTCGCCTTCCACCCTCAAGAGGTGATCTAAGGGGCAATGAGATACGCCAAATTTACGGCTATATCAGACTCACCAATGGCCAGGATACCACCAAGTTTCTCCGCCGTTGTCTGGCTGTGCACGAGCTCGAATATCTTGTTTATTATTTCCTCCCATAGTTTCGCTGCGGCGTCCGAGGAGAGCTCTGGGACAGTGTTGGAGATCTAGGAGGAGTCAGGACGAGACTGTGGCGCGTAGCGAGGACATACATAGCGCTGCAAGTCGAGGGCGGACTGAGCCTGTACATCGGGGCTCCTGTTCCTGAGCCCTTGGAAGAGGGAGTCTAGGACGTCGACCTGGGAGGGGGGAGCGGGGGTCGCCATGGCTGCCTACAGCATGTGCAGGCCCTGCGAGGATGACCAGGAGGCCTGTGCGACGGCAGACGAGACGGAGAATGGGGAAGCTTGCGGCACAGCTGTGCGTACTTTAGCACCAGAGCTCGCCCCCGGTGGCCCGCCCGAAGACGCGTTCGTCCTCACGTGCGGGACGCGATTAGATTAGATGCTACTCATGTCCTTGCGAGATTAGATTGAGCACTGCGTCATCGCCGCCTGCACTCGAATCAGGCTCAGCCACCGCCCTGGCCCAAGGCTGGAGCGCAGCCTGTCTGCGCAGATACACCGTCTCTTCTGCCACCAAGACTACCGAGGCTTTCGTTACAGCTCAGACAGCATCTCACGACTTCATTCAATACCCGAGGAGAGCATCGCCATGGCCGCAGCAGAGAGGTGTTTTCTGACAGAACTCCCTGTTGAGCTCTTCCTCGACGGCATCTTTCCCTATCTCCCCGTCGCTGATCTCCTCCACTTGGGATCAACGAATCGGTTCTTCAAGCAACTAACAGACGACGAGGCGTACTGGCACAGGCGCATACAAGAGGACTTCAACTTCTCCGGATCCGACACAGCACGCAACACTGGGTGGAAGTTCCTCTACAAACGTCTCAGTAACCCTCAACTCTACGTATGGGGGTACGTGTAAACACCGAGGCATCCAAATGCATACTTGACATATGCCGTACAACAGAGAGAAGAGCGCGGGGCGTCTGGGGCTGGCCGAGGTCCCCAAGACGTCCATCAGAGACGGCGTGCCCTACCCCGTCCAACTAGACATTCCCGGCGTCCGGATTGTCAGTCTCGTCGCAGGCGGAATGTACGAGCAAACATACTCTCCTTTCCCAATCATTTTAAGCTTACCGTTGCATGACAGGTCCTTCCATGCCATAGATTCCCGCGGAGATGTCTACGTCTGGGGTGGGTTCCCCGTCTCCCCGAGCCTCATAATCTAATCAGCATGTTGCGGACAGGTACCCTCAACGGCGAGACTTTCGCGCTGCGAAACGACGGCTTCGCCGAACCCGGACAACGCGCGGAGCATCCCATGAAGCTCCGTCTCCCTGCCAAATTCCGCAGCTTAAGGTGAGAAGTCTTCTTCTCAATCAACAAGCCCCATCTAATCGGTAGCTACGTAGCTGCGGAAGGCTCCATACTACCGGCCTCGATGCTTCCTCCCAAGTCTGGACGTTCACCTCGTGGGGACGTCCATTCCGCCTCAGCTCTTCCCTTGTCGACCGGTCTTCTCCGGACACGACGCCCATCCAGGTCGAGAGCGGCTGGACGTTCTCCTCAATTCTCACTCAGTCCGGTGATGTACTTGTGTACTGGCCGCTTGGTGGTACCTTCAAAACCATCATTGAGAGCAAGGACGAGGAGTTCAACGGGGTAGAGGACCCAAACCTTCACATCGCAGCCAAGGCACGTGTCGACCCGAAAGAACCGAATATCATTCCTTGTCATTGGTGGGTCCTACACGGCGCCGACCCTGTGCGACTTCCTCCAATTCCAGCGCACGAGCTGCCGGAGCTCCGGAGGACTGGACTATCCCAAGAGCAGCTCAACGAGGAGATTAAGCTTGTGAAGATCGCGGGAATCGATAACTGTATCGTCGGGTTAACGAACAAGGGCCACGTACTGCGCTACGATAGGCTCACTGGAGAGGACTCCTACCAGGAAGGTCATTGGGAATACGTAGGTTGTATCCCTGCTAACATATACGCGTATTCTAAAGTCATTCCCACAACCGTCTAGCTACCGTACTTCAGTGACATTGAGAAGCTTCAAGAGCATGCCGTCTACCGGACGGCGGAAGGGAAAGATACACCGGAAGTCAACCCTCCGGAAACCATGCACATCAATCACGTACGCGCATCACACACCTCACCACTGCTCCCTCTCACACAGTCAACACTTCGCAGATTTCAGGCTCCTTCCAGACGTTCTTCGCCTACTCCACCGGCGCAAGCTCCGTCGTGCTCATGGGCAAAGCAACCTCCGACTCGCCCGCGACGACCCTCCCCACCGTCATCCCCGAACTGCAGAACCGCGCCGTCATCTCCGTCGTCCTCGGCGACTACCACTACGGCGCGCTCACCGGCACCGGCGAGCTCCTCACCTGGGGCGCGTTCTCCAAGGGCGCGCTCGGCCTCGGGGACCCGACCCGCCTCCCGCTCGGCCAGCCGGGCGGGTACGCCGACGCGGAGCAGCTCCGGACCTCTGTGCACCCCCGCTTTGGCGTGTCGCGCCCGCCGCCGGACGTGCGTGTCCCGACTGCGGTGCGGTTCGACCACGGCCAGCGACGTCGCCGTCAGAAGTATTGCTTCGCCGCGGCCGCGCTTGGTTGGCACACTGGCGCGCTCGTCATCGACCTTGACGTGAGTTACCCGTCTCCCATGCTTGCCTGGGCAGACACTGATGAGGACTTTTCAGCCGGACGAGGAAGGCGAAGAGGATGCGGACGACAGCCAGGGAATGCCAGGGGCGTTCCCCGACGAAGATCGTCCCCACTTTGAGCCGGTAGAGCCAGACCCTGCCCCAGGCATGGTGCATATCCTCCCACACGGCGTTAGAGGTGGATTTGGTGCGTTCCGTATTGGGTTTGCAGGTCGTGGCATGACTCGCGGTGGTCCCCGCGGTCGGGGTATCTGAACCACAGAAGACGGGTGCTAGGTGGGAAACAATGATCAATGTATTTGTATCGTATGTATCACTGTATCATTCACCCTACGTGCAACGGATGCTTCGGGGCGCGATGCTCGGTGTTGTTGACAGCAACGATTATCTATAGTACGCCACACTGGGATGTGTGCGTCGAGTAAATGTCATATTCAACATCGAGACTCCGCAGAGATGACTAACTGCCGGCGAAAAAGAGGACTTGCCGTATGGCACAACGTAGTCCATAACATACTCGAGCGAAAATAAAGGGCCTGGCCGGGAATTGAACCCGGGACCTCCTCCAAATGCTGTGAAGCCCTAAGAAGGAATCATACTACTAGACCACCAGGCCTTGACAAAGGGCGCAACTGTGTACGTTCACACCATTTCAACCTGTACCCCGCTTGATCTGAGACGTCCTCGAAGTGCTCGTCCTGCTGCCGCGTGCCTCCTCTAGAGGGCGCGGCTGAAATCCGCGTCAGCTGGGGTCATTCTCCAGAAGCAAAGCATTCCAAAGAAAACTGGCCAGTACATCGAGAGGGTCATATGCCACGTAACGGTTCCGAAGCCAAATGTCAGTAACACGACCATACAAGGACTGTGTTGGCCCCGGCGAGAGGTACGAACAAATATCACCCACACCGCACGGCGCCCACTATTTCTTTGTATGTCGCCGATCACGTAGCACCGGGCCCTGGGCCGATATCTTGACGCCGCCCTCCCGACCAGTGCGGGCCCGATCGTCCTCGACCACCACAGCGCTCTCCCGCCCTTCGATCGCAAACAATAGACAGGCCCCGCGCAGGGGAGACGCAGGCGTCACTCCGGACGGAACCCGGAGCGTCCGAGCACACAGACAGGCGCAGGCGCAGCGCGACGGTGCCGTGCGCGACGGCCGGGTCGCACCTGCCCCCTTCGTCCGCTCCGCGCGAAGTCCTCGCAGCAGCGTGGTTCCGCCCCGCAAGCGCTCCTGCCGCAGAGAAAGATGGGGCGCCAGGCGGACCTTCTGACACGGCGCGAGCTCGGGGGGGCTTTGAGCAGCGGCAGACGTGAGGGCAGGCGGGGAGATGTGCCAGGCTGTGGATGGCGGTTGGCGCGGGGCGCAATAGGTACCGGTGGAGCGGCGGCCCCCGGTGTAGACGCGAGAGTATGCGCCCCGACGAAAATTTGGCGGACTGCATGGTTGACCCATGGGCGGTATCGAGGTAGAGCGGAGCGCAGACGATGTGACCGGAAGCGGAGGCATTGGCACATGAAGTCGGAGAGGAGGGACTTGAAACCCTAACGCGGAGGTTAACACGGGCGGTTTGATGTGCTGCCAGACGTCCTTCCCCTTATGCATTGCTCCTCCAGGGAGGTCAACGGCATATTGCGCCTTCCACACCACCGTGCGTCCACGGAAGGTGCTGCAAAGTGTTCATAATGAACGTGCGAAGCCGCGCCGTCACATAGGCACATGAGCCGGCGCATATTGTAAGGTTCCATGAACGCCAGGGATATGTCATGACATACCCTAGTTCCGCCTGTCCTTCAAACGACGGCGATTGTGCGACGTTGCGCGATGCGACATCGCGGAGAAGAACGCCAAAACAAGGCAGGCGCCGCCCGCCCTCGCATTACGTGCCGACGAGATGAGACGGAGGCAATACGCCTCTACTCGCTGCGAGGCCACGCCGCCCGCTCGTGAACCCTGAACGGGCTCGGCGCGGTGAAAAGGCACATTGGCAACTTTCGCGGATGCAAGGGCTGATTCGGACCCCCTTTTCGCACCTCTGCGCGCACCGCCAGTGTCAGATAATGTTCGGCGATCGTGATCAATAGAGAGACGCACCGCGCCGCGGTCGTTGAACATATCAGGTCCTGGGTCAGGTGGACCGGGACCAGACGCCACAACGTCAACTATCGGTGCGTCTTCGCACGTAAGATTGAGCTGAAGACGCTGATCTAGAAAACAATGAATAATTTCCACAGTGGTGAAGAGATCGGATTGTGATGCCTCTGGGGACGACCGCGGTCTGGCTGGCTAGCTGCCCAGGGTTGGGTTATTCACCCGAGATGCCGCCTCGGGTTGCGAACGCCTGGCGACCTCGGTATCCCTTGCTCGACGGAGATCGAGTCCCACCACGACCTGACTGCAGTCGGGGTCAACTAGCGAGGGCGCGGACGTACGAGCGGGATTCTAAGCACGGAGCCTTGCGACGCTAAGCCCTCTGTGTGGAACCATCGAATCAAAAATTCCTGTAATCATGGTCGTACGGATCTAGCTTGTTGCGGGTCCGGGCGTCTCAAGCCTGAGCAGCGTTACTGGCTGCCTGAGCAAATAGGCAGCACAGCGGCCGCGAGAGAGCGGGAGGAGAGCGGCTTATCAGCGAGGATGTCATATACGACCGTGCCAAGTGTTAGCCTTGCTCGCAGAATAGTAGACGGGTATCGTCCTTGACCTGATGGACCCAAACAGGGTTCGGAAGTGACATAAGTGGATCGAGCGCGAACCACCACGCGTTTTGAGCATGTTTCGGGGCTGCGATCTTTATTGCCAGCTGCAACGTGAGCCGCACAATTCCTGGAAAAAACGTGTCTGAGATATGATACTCACAGATACTGACTCTCTACCGGCCGAAAAGCGGCGTGAGGTGCCTAACAAGCTGGGCGAGTTCCAAGAGGTGCCGCTGACCATGCGGCACGCTGATTGCTGTATATGGGGAAGGTCGACGGCGATAAACAACTGGTGTGCGCGAAATAGCGGGCGGTTTGCCCCCAGAGCGGCGTGCGCGACTACGAGGAACGCGCGCCACGAGCCTTGAAGGAATTGGCCGTGTTCAATCAGTAGCAGACGTGCTCCCGCACTTTGGCGCAGTAGGAGTGGTGGGTTGATCCAGTACATGCAGATAAAGAGCAAATGCGGGTGCACCAACGTAGAACGACGAACGCGTACCGTTGGTACGTGCAGATGCATGGCCCAATGCGAGGAGGTGTGTCATGAGGCGGGACGGGCGGCGCGGTGGCATGTCCGACCCGGTGTGGTTGGCGATGGACTGGCTGGCCAAAGGCGGCAAGCCGACATCGAAGCATCCGAATCCTTCGCCCGCCGTTCCGGTCTGTCGGCTTCTGCTCGTTCGAGAAACCCGATGTCCCGATCCGTGGCCTCGGGTCGGCCTCGCGTGGAAGGAATGCAAAGATGGTTCTTCTTCCCTGAAACGTGATGGGAAGGCGCCAGACTTCTGGATTTCGAGAAGCACCCCCGCAGATCAGCGCGCGTCACACGCGTTGACTGGAGTGGCTTTCATCTTTCCCTCCTTGACCACGACCCAGGGGTTGGCTTGGATGTATCCGAGATAATCCGTGCATCCGTGGGAACGATATCCGGCGGATACTGGTATCCGCCCACATCCGTTCTCACGGCTCCTGGAGTGACATGACCTCAGCGCGCAAGTCAGCAGGCGAAAGTCACGGCAGTGGTAAGGCTAGTGAGTCGCCGCCTATGCGCCTGGGTACTTCTGGCATGTAATGTGTACTACAGTACTACTATAATGCTTGTTGTGAAAAGTTTGTGAATGTAGTAAGGCTTGTGTTATAAGGAGCATCAATGCAAGAAAGATGAGTGACGAATTATCGTGTTCGGAGGAAACGGCTATGATATCCGCAGCCCTCCTAAGGTGTGCTCGACAAGCCACCGACTGATATTATAATCGTGTAGAGTGTTTGTGTAGACGCTCCAGTAGGAGTCATGAGCAGTACAGATAGTAGGGCCTATTAGGTGCAGTGCGGCCTTGAGCACGCCCGTCGCCCAAGGACTGTCGTAAATCACTGTGTACCGAGTGCGCGCAGAGTATATATCCAGATCGACATATAATTTCTCATATACACATTACATCGAGCCACAGAGCCCACTAATTGAAGGTTGAAAGTAACGAGGTGACTCCGCGCGCGACCGTGGACGCTCACGCTGGTGGACGATGGCTGACGCAGTGTTGAGTCGTAACGCTCGTAACCGCTTGGTGACCGCTCGTGACATTGCCATCCGTGAGAAATTCCTGGAGGCAAACGGATGGTTTCAGGTTCAAACGGATACCTGGGAAACGGATATTATCCGCGGATATCTACGGATCGCTCTATCCAAGCCATGCCCTGCCACGACCGCGTCGAACACGATATCGAACGTCCGCCGCCTTTGCTGATGGGCACGGCTCGCAGTCGGTTCGCACTCATATTCGGGCCTCCTGGCTACATATCGGCCACATCTTGAGGAGCTCTCGGACGTCGGTGTATGGCTCACCGTGAGTATCACTCACGGGCCGTCCTGACACACCTATGAGCTTATTTCTAGAGCCATATAGAGGTGCGCTGGCAGACAAGGAAACTGCCGCGAAGCTCAGGACAGAGAGAAAGCGGTTAGATGAAACCCACGTCTGCGTGAAGCTTTCGCTTTCTTTTTGACGTGGCCATCACGCCGCTATGACCCTGTGTTCGGCCGCGCTCTTTCTTCCTCGAACTCCACACTGCGGTTCCCGTCCGCCGTCGACCGAAAGCGCCCTCCGACACGGTCCAGGCGTCCGTGATCGCATCCACTCCGATGTCCATTCCGCTCGCCCCGGCCTTCGGATGTACGGCGGCCTCAGAGGTCGCGCTCATCGCGTCGACCTGAGCGTGCAATTTCATGCTAGCTACGTTTATACAACATCGAATGCGACATGAACCAACTCTGGTGAACCGCTTGTGAACTGGACGCCAGCTCTATGCCCCTTGTGGAGTTCGCTACTTCGATTGTGTGTCAATCGGACGTCGGGCGTAACCTTGATATCTTGCGATCGGCAGCTACACGCTTCCAACTACCCATGCATTTCTGTGACGAGGCCAGAGCTTGCGCAGAAGCTGCCGTCCTCTATCTGGACAAGCCATGCAAGCGGGTATGTTAAAATCAGCCCTCGACTCTCCACCGGTGCGCCTTTCCGTTCTCCCTTCCATGGGCATTGCCTCGAGGATGTCAGGTGTTTCTTACCGTTCATAGGACGCGCAGCTACCGTCCGCTCGAGAGCGTTGTCTGCGGCATCGCGGATAGCACAATCGGTGAGTCAATCTTGTGCGTGTAGCAGTCTTCTTCTCGTCACGCCTACGAATGCATTGACAGGGATCCGGGGATACATGCACGCGGAGCATCCCTGGTCATCCAGCATTCACTCTGCATCACATACTTCGCCTCCATGCACCCGTCGTACCGGCCAACCGTCTTCGTCATCTCCGCCCTCAACGCATATACCCACGCGGTATCAATAATATGCTTCCTTGTCCGGCGAGGAGTCCTCCGGGTGAGGGGATCCTACTACTTCGGAGGCCGACATGGTGTATGTTTATTGCGAGGCCAATAGACACACAGCCAAGATGCACACTCCTTGCAGTGTCATCATGCTCCCTGCTCCGGTATCTCAGGAGAGTGCGACGTCAAGGGCAAGCTGGGCATGCTTTCACCCTCCTCAACTTCACGGGCACACCTACAGACCGTACTCCTTGCTTATTGTTGTCTATTCAATGCTCGGGGTACATACCTTCCGCATCTCATTTCATTCGCGGGTCCCTGCTGTATTGACTTCTACCTTCTGAGCCCAGTCTGTTCTCTCGAAGCATGGGCTTATTCACTCCCACCCACCCTTCACAGATAGCGTATCCGTCTTCGGACGAGACATGCGGCGTGCATCGTGTTTGAGTCTGCCTCTCGCTTTGTTCGCCTGTCGCTCGACCCTCGAACCTCGATGTCCTCACCTGTTCGGGCATCATAGTTGTCGGACATCGCACCACGCCTCAACTATTAGCCTCTACAGGCCCGCGGACATTGACTATCCGAACCGAAGGTGCGCAGCTCGGCACTGCCGTTTTCCCTAGCTGTACTGTCCCCCCAGGTCTGCACGGGAACGATGAATAATCATTTTCCCAACACAAACCTTTCTCCAAAGAGGCGATGCCACTCATGCGTCGATGAAATATGGGTTCGTGAATGGAGTTGCTTTTCTATTCAAGATTCTATGCGATCCGGGACACCCGAAGATCCGCTTGTACCACTTCAAACGATTCCATTTGCTGGTACTGTATATTGATGCACCTTCACAGCTGATAGCACCGCAAACACCAGGATGACGCTTCCAAGTACCCAGTCACTCGGGCGTAGCATCCCGGAAACGTATGCACTCTGACCGCACTGTCCTCATCGCCTGCGCGCTCACGCGGGCGGGCCCGGTGACCTTCTGAGGCCGCCCGCCTGCTGTGTCAATGACGCAACGGCGGGCAGGTGACGGCAGCCGGCCGTGCTTCTTGTCTTCCTTCCACCGAGGCCCTTCTGTATCAAACCCACCCTCTGTATGGGACGGTCTCGGTACGGGACGCATGCGCCGACCCTTGCTTCAGGCGGGGACTGCCGTGCGAGCTAACGGGGTGCGCTGCGCGGTATGCGGTAAGCCATGCGTGTGCGTCCCGCTACGCGATCTCGAACATTGACCGGTACCAGAGTCATAGCTGCCGCGCCTCGACTCTGCGAGTACGTGTCCGCCCTCTGGCCCCCATTCCTTGGACGGCTTCTACAGGCGTGGTTGCAGCATTCAATGTCGAATGTCGAGAACCGGTACTCACCTCTTGCGAGCGTCGCGCGAACGCACGGGAAGCTCCCGCGCCGTGCTCGGCCGCGCAGCTCGCGATAGCTAGCTGGCGTGACGTGCGGCTCTCGCCCTCTAGACCCTCCTCCGTCGGTGCTCCACTTCTGCACTCTGCAGGGAACAGTGAAGATACGCAGCAATCGTCGAACTTCGAGGTCCTCGCCTTCCGGCCTGGAGCCCGGACTTGACCACTCTTCCCTCAACTCCTCACTCTTGCCGAAGGAACACCAGACACGTGCTCGCAGCGGTGCAAGCGCGTGTGGACCCTCGCACTCAAAACGGCGCGGTGCCAACAGAGTCCGTACGCACAGAGTCCGAAACACCGAAAAAGGGTGGCCCATTGTATATGTCGCTCCGCTGGCGCATATTGTGTTTATGAGTAAGTAGTTCTCCCGCATCACGCGCCCCGAACGCCCGGGATGGGCAATGTCTACCGTCCGAGCATCCGGGGCGCCTTCGTTCTCATCTCAGCTATCCGACCGGGGACTGCTCCCTCGTTTCTATCTGCCCGACCGGGTGACTGCTTGCTGGTGATAGGGAATTTTCAATGGGGCTTCGATGCCCAACACTATTCGTGATGCACGACACGGGCCTCCGGCGGACCGGTCGGGTCCTCCTTCCCTTTCGGCGTGCGATACGCATGAATACCGGGCCCGCCGACGATACGAGCCGTTCCACCCTATGATAGGGATTCGAAACACCGGGCTCGACACAAAGGGCTGACCTCCCACGGACAGCCCCTGTAGCAGGCCAGGCTCGGGGCGGCCGCTCAACGCCCAGCGTTCAGCGTTCGATTGTCGGGGCCCGGCGCTCGACACTGGCCTTCGATCGTGAAGAGCTTCATATTGGGCGAGCTTGCGTGCCGCGCCAGCCTGCGGAACCGCATGCTGAGCGAGCCCGGCGCGCGCGGACCCGGACTTTTCATGTGGACGGTAGAGGCGCGGCAGGGCGCACGCGCGGACAGGTGTCCACAACTCATGGGAAGATACGGGCCATATCGAGATACAGGCAGCGTGCAGGTGCGCCGCGCGCCAACAGTCGTCGCATCGGACTCGCAGGCGGATTCTGACACGCCCGGAACAGCTCCTCCTGACTACGAGATGGCCCAGGGTCACGGTGTACGCAGGCGCGTGGCGCGTGGCGGCACCGGCATCGTCCTGAGACCGCAGGCTGAGCGCCGTGAGCGCTGCACAGACGTTGTGTTCAGGCACGGCGACAGAGAGACACAGCGTGCGGGAGCGTGGCCATGGAGGGCGAGACCAGCAGCAGCCAGGGGCAGGGGCTCCTTGCTCCTGGCAGCTGTTGTTGCTGAGCCTGCTGCTCCTGCTTGAGGCGCGCCCTGGCCGCGCCGCCGGGTTGCGTGCCTTGAACTCTGGATTCTCGGAATGTCAATTGCACTGACATGATACACATACACGTCATGTCTCGCGCTCGGGGAGCCGGGCCAGGACGCGCTTGCGCGCTGCGAACCCGACGGGAATGGGCGGTCGCGCAGACCGAGCGAGACATAGTTGTGCAGAAATACGTGATGAATATGTCGATCGCGAAACGTATACGGATGGTGGATGGTGGTGATGATAGTAGTATACACTATGTACAACTGGTACACTGCAAAACAGACGGCCTGTGGTTGTCAATGCGAATCCGACCCAACCGAACCCACACGCTCCGGTCTCGCCCATCCAATCAAGCCAACCCGGATGGGGGAGCGTCGCGAGCCTGGGGAGATGCTGTACAGTAGGTAGATATAACGAGTATACGTAAAGGTTGTCAATGTATGGGGAAAGGGCACGGGGATGGGCTGGCGACGCGCTCGGGCATGCGGGGCGGAGCAAGCTCCGGGTTCCGCGGCCGGAGGGCGCGAGGGGAATTCCAATCCTATCTAATCCGATACGATGCGATCCGGCGAACGAACGGGGCGAAGCGAAACGAGACGAAACGAACAAAGGGAGGAGGCGGCTGAGAGGGTGGGAAGGGAAGCGTAACGGCGCGGAGGGAGAAGCTCCGAAAGGCGGCACTAATACGCGCGCGGCGGGAATACTATGTACAACGAGGCGAGGCGGAGAGGAGAACGAGATGTGAACGAGAAGGATGTAGAGAGAGATACAGCGATAGTGGGGACACGCGAACCTTAAGGCGAATAGGGCATGTACTATGTGTAGTGATGGGAAATAAGGCCTTGTGGGGGGAGGAGGGAGGGGTGTGCGGGATCGGCGTCGAAGTCGGTGTCGAATCCGAAGGCGAGTCCCCCGGCTAGCGATGGGCTCTCTCTCCCTCGCAGGCGTGGGCGTGGGCGCGCGCTGCGCCGGTACGCGTCCGGCACGATCGAGGGTGGCGGCACACGGGACACGACGTTGCTGTAATGAAGAAGCTCGAGGGAGGCGGAGATCCAGATGAGGAAGAGGAGGGTGGGACGTAAAGGCGGTGTGATGTGGGAGAGGCGTTGGGGGTCGGAGGGGAAGGGCTTGGAAGGGGAAGGGTGAAGCGGAATGGGGAAGAAAAAACCAAACAGGCGTGCTATGTATACCAAGAACGAACTAGAGGTATCTACTACCGTACAGGTACACAATAAACCGACTATACACTGTCCGTATCATAGTGGCGATCCGGGTGGGGAGCGGGACGGACAGACGGACTTGGGGGAGACTGGAACATGGAACATGGATGTGGAAGGGAACAGGTAGACAAGAGATGAGAGGATAGACAGTTGCGGTGTGCTGTTGTTATACGGGCAGGGTGCGCGCGGTAGGCGTCGGGGCGCGTGTTGGGAGATTGGAAAAGATGTGGGATGGTGAGACATGGAGCAATAAACAACGATGTGGATAGTCGGTGTCGCGCATAGAGCGCGAACAATGTTCAATAGATGGCAGATGGCGGGAGTGACCGCCGGCGCTGCGAAGATTGTGGGTGGGCTATCCGCTAGTGCCTTATGCACTAGGCAGAGGGTAGCCGGATGCTTCGGGGTGTAGTGGCAGATGTGTACCGCAGCGGTGAGAGATAGGACGGGGAACGCGGAGACAGCCTGCGGAGAGGACGTTCAGCGAGACAAGGCAAGGATCCGGCTCACAGCGTTCGTGGACTCCCATACCACTGCCTCCCTTCCATCCTCCATACACAAGCATGAGGGCAGACGAACGAGAGCGCACGCGCCTACTCGTACTGCTGGTCCCGTCCGTTCCCCTGCGTCGCGCCAGCATAGTACCGCTCGCGCTCGCGCCCGCGGTCCCAGCGGTCATCCCTCTGGAGCGGCTCGTAGTCGCGCGTGCGTCCGCTACGCCCAAGCGCGTACTCGTGCTCGCGTCCACGGTCATCCACTTCTGTCTGATCCATATCAGGTTCGTAGCCCGGCAGCGGCGTGAGCAGCGTCGAGTCTGGCGGGAGGCGGTTCGAACCGAGCGAGACGTGCGCGGTGAGCTCCGGTGCGGGAGATCCGCCCTCTGCAGGCAGTCCAAGACCGTTGGCTACCTCCGTGCCAGCTCCAGCGAGAGAAGAGGAAGACGTGGCAGCGCCTGAGGCTAGGGATGGGAAACTACCGCCGGAGAGCGGACTGGGGTTCGGCGCGGAGACTGAGAGAGAGCCAAGTGCATGCGGGGGCGGCAGCGTGATAGCGGTACTCGTGCCTTGAGCCGTGTAGAACGGTTGAGCCGTCCGCATCGCGTGGGCATGCTGCTGAGCGGGTGTATGCGGGGTGGCCCACGTCGGACCGACGGGCTCTCCATGCGGTGTGGGCGGAATTGGCTGTCCAGCGCTGGCGGGGTTGCGGAAGTAGATGTCATCCTCCGTGCTGGCAGCTGCATGGTGCGCGAGGCTAATCGAGGGCAGGCCCTGGCTAACCTGCGCGTGAGTAGGCGGCGGCGGGTACCGGAACTGGGTCATCTCGTCCGCAGGCGACGGGAGGCCGTACCGCGCATCCATACCCATGCCCGGGCCCTGTAGCGAGGTGAACGCTGGGGCACTTTGCGGGTGTCCCCCGAACGCGCTCTGGACCTGCGCCGGGCCGGGTCCCTGGCCCTGCATACCGCCGTGCATGTACGAATGGCTGGGGAGCGAGTGCGCGTGCGGGTCGGGGTACGGGTCAACCATACTCATACGGCGGCGGACGTGCCGCTGGTGCTCGTACTCGGCCATCTGCGCGTGGTGCGCCAGGTGCATATCGCGCATGGCTAGAGCTTGCTGGTGAGCCGCCTCGCGCTCGCGTTCGCGTTCCTGCTCTTCCTGCTCCTTCTTCTGCTGCCGCCACTGCTTGCGGAGCTCCTTGAATTCTGCGTACGCCGCGGTGCACGTGGACCAAGTATATGCGCCGAAACAGGGTTGCAGCACGAAGGACATGGACGGTGCGTCGATGAGCATATGACAGGGGCGGATATTGCGGCGCGATAGCACATACCGTTGGGGCTGCGCTTCGCACCATGCCGCTGCATCGTGACGTGGGCGTTCAGGTGGTTCAGAGTGCCGTACGCCTTCGTACATCCTGGCCACCTGGTGTCCAAGGAAAGCACCAAATTCTCAGTCAGCCGTCTCGTCTCCAAGAGGACCGGGCGGGGAAATCACAGCAACGGGGGAGTGGCAGAAATAAAGCACTGTATCTGATTGTGCGGCGGGAGAGCGTACAAATCCGGGGAAGAGACACAGGCGACAGGTAGAGCGCGACAGGAGGAAAAAAAAAGAGGGTGGAAAAGGGACGTACTTGCACTGATAGAGCCGCTCGATCTCGTCGTACCGCCGGCGGGGCCGCTTCTTCACCGCGTTCCCAGGCAATGACACGAAGGAATACGTCTTGCTGTTCCCGGACGCGCGCGGGGTGTTGGTGCTTGTTGGGGACGGCTGCGATTGGCGCGCCGAGAGTTGGGCCGCTTGCCGCGAGGGAGACGGGCGCGATTGAATGGGCGGAGAAGGCAGGCCTGAGACGGACGCGTCCGAGCCACTGGCCGCGCTCGCTGCGTACAGCGGCGAAAGCGGCGAGCTGGTCAGCGCCGAGTCCTGCTCCAAGTCGGACTGCTTGATGCCTGAACCCCAGGTGGGCGCGGCAGAGGGCGGGTACGCGTCGGGAATGCCTGCAGACGCGAGGGACGCGCCGCTGTTGTCGCGCTCGTGGGCGGGGTAGGAGCCGTAGGACGAGTAGGACGACGAGGGGCGCGGGGAGAGCGGGGACGGCTGCATCATTGTGGCGGAGGACGCGGCCGAGTACGCGAAGGTGTCGTGATGCGAAGGGGGTGGCGGCTGGGGGTACGCTTGGCGGCCGGCACCGAGGACGGGTTCGGACATGCGACGGTCCAGGGTCTGATTGGGGAACGGGAAGCGGGGCAGCGCAGGATCGTGTTCGAACCGGGGCGGGAACGCGTTCTGCGTGTGGGGCGCGCTCATGGGCTGGGGAAACGAGAACTGGCGCGACTGGGCTGCCATCGGGTTTTCCGACGGGGAAGAGGCGGGAGACGGAGAGTAGTTTCCGCACTCGGACGGGTAAAGCAGATTGTCGGTGTGGATCGCGGGTGGCTGCTGGCGGGGCTGATCAAAGTCCTGTTGCTGGGGGTGGGTTGTGTGCGTCGCAGCGGGCGCTGCTGGATGGGTAGGGTGCGCATTTTGCTGCTGCTGGTCGTCGTAGAGGTGGGATGGTACAGACTGGGGGTGGTGCTGGTGGTGGTACATCGCGTCCGGGCTGGAAGAGGAGTGCGCCTGTTGGGGGCGGGGGACATAGTGGTAGCTGTGAGGGTGCTCCAGGGGGGAATCTGGGTGCCGCGGCTGGTCTGCGCGGGGAGGGGGATGCTGGGGCTGGATCGGGAGCCTGTCCACGGCTGCGAGGGAGCGGGGCGTCGCGCGGGGCGGGTAGGGGTGGGCGAGGGCGGGGTGGGGGAGGAGGTCGTAGTGGGCGATGGCGGACGAGGCGGAGGCAGCGGCGGAGGGCTGGGGAGGATGGAGGAGCATCGACGGACGGAGGGACGGAGCCGGAGGAGAGAGAGAAGAGGAAGAGGCTGATGGCGAATATTATTACAGGATCTCGCTCGCCCTTGGCCGCCCCGCCCGGAGGAGAAGACGGAGAAGAGACGCGAGCCGGAAGCACAGGCAGCAGACGCGGGCGCAGGTGCGCAGGAGCAGACGCGGACAGACGCAGACGCAGACGCAGACGCACGCAGAGGCTCGCCGTCCAGACGTCCAGTCCTCGACCCGCCCGCCCCGTCGCCCCCGCACCGGACACAAATTCGAATCGAACCCCCAGGCGCCCGCGCTCAGGGTCCTCCTCAGATCCACCCACAGCGGATCTGGAATCGCCCTCGTCTTCCATCATCCATCTTCCCAATACATTTCCCTTTCAATCTCCGCATCCCTCAGATTCCTTCTCGCGATCCCCTTCCCCTCCCACCCGCCTGTATTTTAATTTGCCCCCTTTCTCTCATTGGCCACCCCCGCCTCGGTCATCTCCTCGCCTTTCCTGGCACTCTGCTCGCAATCTGCCCATTTCCAGCACCCCATGTGCGCGGCAGTAGGTCCTCCCGAGACACTTTTCCCCCTCCCTCGCCAGTTTATCCGCGTCTCTCGGACGATAACGCAATGTGTCCTCCCTGTTCTCTCCCCTCCCCCGCCGGCCGTCGACCGCCCGCCCGTCCGGCCACCGTCAGCCACACCACCACCAGCTCAGTCACCTCTCACCTCCGCCCACAGCATCGTCCTCTCTCCCGCCAGCCCAACCCGCCCGCGCACCGTCTCGTGCAATATGTCACCCCTTTCCTGACATGCACGCCACCAACTGTCATTCCGGCCCATCGCGGCCTCCATCTTGTTCTTGTCCTCCTCACACCCTTCCCTCCTATCGACGCCCGCCCCTCTTCGCTTCCCGGCCCCGCCCCCGCTCTGCTCTTTGATCCTCCCCTGCCGCTGCCCTCTTCGCACATTACATCACTCCGAAGCACGCCCCCATGACGCCTGCCTGCTCGCGTGTCTCCCGCGTGATCATCCTCCCCACCCACGCTCGTACACTCATCGTGGGACTGCTGATTTGCCCTCGTTCTTCCTCATTCTGGTTGTTCTCTCCGTGTGCCGTCTCTTCCAGCGACCGCCCTCCTTGCTCCAGCTCCTCGTGGCCGATCGTCCGCCCGTGTGCGGCCCATCCTTCGACGCGCCCGCGTCGCGTCATCGACGTCTCTCGACGCGTGCACGGCACCCCAGACGCGTCTCTCTTCCGCTGATCGGTCCCGCCAGGCCGCGCCCGTCCTTCCCGAAGCGTCATACGCACCGCGAGCCGAAGAGCTTCCCCCGCTTCCCAGGCTGCTTTCTGCACAATCTCTCACACGCACTCTTCCATCGTCCAGGCGACGGACACCTGCCACCGTGCGCGCCTTCCTCCCCCGGCGCCGTCGATTCCGCGCCCTCGGGCTTTGTGCGTTTGCGTGTTCCGAGTCTGAACTCGAACTTGAGCTGCGCGGGAGTGACGAGGCTCCCTCCCCGACACGCGTCGCGTGTCACGAACGCGTTCGCGTCCTCTCCGGGCTCGCGTCGCGTCTTCTTCGAACTCCGTCCCCCGTCTGTCACGTCGAAGTGCTCGCTTCTGCAGCGACGACGCCGTCGATATACAGTTGCGGTTAATGTGCGTATACCCACATTCACCACGTCGCCGCCCTTCACATAACACACGGCCTGGTCTGAGGCGCGGTCGCACACACCCTCCGGCTAACGAACTTGTCCCGGATGCGCGGCGTCGCCCCTCTGCGGTCTGTCGGATGTCGAACTCAACGGGCGTGCGGCTGGCGCTGGGCGTATACAAACCCCCGCCGCGTCTCTCCCACTGCGCAGAAGTCAAGAAGCAGGCAGGGCCCTTCACGTAAGTGCATCATCCCAGGATACTGTGCACGACCCCCACACCGCCTCGTCGAAGGCCCCGGCGTCGACCGTGTGCTCGGCCGGGCAGACGTTCTGGAAGAACGATTGCCTGTCCTGTCCCACACATCGCTGCTGGTGTCGTTCTACCCCCGCGACGATCCGTGCCGGCGCGTTCGTGGGCTGACAGGTGCCGCCGCCCCGAGAGGTTGAGGTTATTCAGAGGTCCGTCATTTGTTTGCTTGCTAGTTGCCAAGCTGCTTCCATCGCTGTTTGCCATACATGTATCACATCCCGCTCGCCCTCTGCTTCCGCATCCCGATCGACCTCGTGTGTATTGAGCAGTCGAGCGAGCACCGTCCGTCCTGGTTGCAAGATGTACGCAAATCCGTGATGCTCTCGCCCGCATCACCTCCAATGCGCATGCATAGTGCCGCGACATCGCTTTGGCTCTCATGTTCGTACCCGACTCGCGTCGGGCTGCGCTCGGTCGCAAAGATTTTCAGCAATACTCGGCAAACGCAACTGCACTCACACGACCCCGAGTGATCGTCGTCGCATCGCGTCGACGTCCTCCCTGCAAGGGAGCGCCCTCCCCGAATACGGCGGGCAGCCCTGACCACCTCCACCTCCACCAACCCCCTCCTCCATCACGGGATCATAATCATCAGCGCACAAAGCGCGCCCGCGCCGGCTCGGCCTGCTGCAGGGTCGCGCCCTCCGATGAAAACAGGAGGGCCCCAGGGCCTCGTTAAGCTTCACTTGTTCGCCCCCGTGGGTCGACGATGCCCCGGCTGTCCTGCGCCAGCGAAGAAGACGTCGTCTCATCTCGGGGCGCGTCCGGCTCGGATTCGAGGGACGCGGGAGGGGGTGCGTCGCACGTAATCCCCACGTACGTACGTGTACACGCCCGCCCGGCCCTGCCTGTGCATACCGCCGTCGCCGTTGTTGTTGGCGTCGTCGTCGTCGTCGTCCCCGCGAACGCGCACGAACAACTTCAGGCTTTTTGGCGTGGCATTCCGGCGCACTGCCGCCGCGCACCCCTCCGTTCGCAGCGGTGCTTCTCGACGTCCGCGTTCGAACGATCGTGTCAGGCCCCCCGTCGCCCCGCGCGACGTGCGATGCCTTCCTGTTTATGCATTTCAATTGCACAGACTCTGGTCTCAGGAGGGCAACTTCATTTCCCGTCTCGCAGGCGACGCCGTCGGCGTTCCTGGCGGCGTTGCAAGGCGACGTCTGCCTCTGACGGTTCGGTGACGACGCCGACGCAGGCCCGCTGCCGTCCCTGCGTCTCTCACGTATGTATGTACCTGCATCGTACGGCGAAAGCGGGCCTTACGTGCGTGATCTGAATATCGCTTAGCCCGGGCCTGTGCACATGGCGCTCGTCGCCCGACTGGGAGAGGGCTTTGCTTTCTTCGTGCCCATTAGCACGAGCGCTTGGGACACGCGGTGGAGCTGGACCAACAAGTCAATCGACTTGGCTTTTCCGGCGGGGCCCCTTGGTCCTTACGCGCGTGGCTGCATAGTACATACGTCTCGGAGATCCGCTCCCGCGTCGAGGCGTGTTCCGCTGCATCTGCCCTAGTGCGAGTGCGCTCGGCGAGTGCCTGCACTAACGGCGGGTGGTGTACATTTGTGTGTACACGGTAACTCGAGCAGCGTCGGCGCGTGGCACTTGTTCCTGGGACGCGGCTGGAGTCCGTGCGATCCCGTTGAGTTCGGTATGTTCCAGCCTCCAGCCTCCGGGGACGGGGTACGCCAAGGGGTGCGTCCGCGCAGGCACGCTATGCGATTCCCTCACTGCTTGTTTTTTCCTGCAGACGCGCGCGTTACCCTGCTGCGACATGTGTAGCACTTCCGCGCGACCGCGTCAGAATTTGTACGCCGACCCGTGACCGTTCCCCATTCCCCGTATATACGTATGCACGCAGCGTTTCACGCTCAGTGCACCACCGTCGTTTCAACTCTGGCTGCAATCACACCTTCGCAGCGCCTCCCGTCCGTCCGTGCCGTAGTGCCGTGCGCGCCGTCTTCTCCGCGTCTGCGGCTTCCATGCGATCTACCGCCGCCGACGCCTTCTGCACGCCTGCGGCCTGCCTCTTCGTGAACGCCTGGCCGCTTCGCCTTCGTCTTCGATCCTGCTACCACTCCCTTCGAGCTCACACACTGAATTTTTCACGACGTGGGGACCCTCGGGTGGGCGCTACCGGTCGCAGGAATGAGCAGAGAAGAGGGGCCGGAGAGGAGGAGGGGGAGACGGAGTCCGCTCGTGTCTGTACGTGTATCGCCTGTCTGGGGTGGAACGACCGCGTGCGGATATTGAACTCTCGCGCTTCCTCTCATCGATTCTCGACGTTCGTGCAAGTTCTCTCGGTGTGGGCGATGTTGCGTCCGTTCTGGAATAGGGAGCACTGCGTACAAGGTGAAGTTGTGTTCCATCGAGATGCAGGACGGGTGGAAGTCTGGAATGGGAAGCCTGCTGGAGCAGAAGGTGTGCCCTCGTACAGCTCGCGCCACCATCTGATCCTCTCGAAGTCCCCGTTCCTCTTCGAGTCGACTCCCCGCTATGCGAAGACGTCTTCACAGTGCGCAGTGATCCCGAGGACGGCGTCACGTGGAGGTGAGCATTTGTCGCGCAGGAGCCCACAGAGCCCACTGTAAATGCAGACTCCGCATGCCATGATGATCAGTCGGCCCCCGCATCTGCTAACGCGCGCGCCCACACTCACCGTGCTCACCCATACGGACGCGGCCCCACAATGGACACTCCGCAAAGAGCAGCTACAAAGAGCGCCGTGAGGCTGGCGCCGCGCCGGCGAGCGTTGGGTTCATGGTGCTTCTCTCGACGTTCCGCATAGACGCGTCTGACCACCGGATGCAAAAGCTGTGCGCGCTCGTGGCTCTTGGCCAGCAAGGAAAGTCCAGGAAGCATTCAGTCTCGGTGCGCGGTGCGCGATCAGGTGCGCTATCCGTATCGTCAATGTATCGCCTGCTCCGATCGCGCGGTGCGCCTCGTGCGCGTGAGCGGCCACCAGGCGCACACGCTGCAGATCGGATGAAGTTCAAGTCTCTTGAGCTCTTGAGAGACGCAGGCCACCGGAGCGGGCGCAGGCGGAGACGCGAGGGCTTGGCGCGTCAATGAGGTCCTCACGTTCTCTGGTACATTGCCAGGACGGGTTCCCCTGTGACCGCGCGTCGCATGCCAGACATATCCTCCTAAGACTCACCGACATCTATCGGATGCGCAGGCCGAGGAGCGCGGGGCCGCCTCTGTCGAGGATCGATACCAGTTGCTCCGATCCTGTCTTGCCTGCGGTGCGGATGGCGTGCGGTGTGCGGTAAAGATGTGATCTTGATGCTGCCACCCAGCCCAGTGCCTGCAGGCTACCGGCCGCCCGCCTTATCCGGAGTTCGGGGGTCTGGCTATCAGCTGGGTGTCTCCGGGTGTCCGATGTGCTCCGTTCAAGAGCGCGTGCCCTCCGGCGTGGCTTTCGGGTAATCGTCGACACGTCCCGATGCGCCTTGCATGCTTATTCTACCTGTATCACCGGTGAGCATGTGTGCTTAAGCTTTGGTTACGACATGTTATCGATTAAGCTTTTCCTACCAGTGGACGTCGCAGACCACCGGTGACTGCTTCCGTGCATCGACACCCGAACTTGAAGGTTGGCGTCGGGGCTTCGCATGCCACAGTACGGTAGAGACAATCTCATCTGTCAATCTGTCCGTTACTCACAGCGGAGATACGATACGCATACCGTAGGCCCACCGACTGGCTGACCAGCGACTTACGTTGTCCGACAAGCCGTGAACGCGCAGTACGCGTACACAGCACGGCGAGCGTATGCCTCCCCGGACCCCTCGGCTTCGCGCGCAAGGGTCCCCCCCCCGGAGTCCGTGCAACGCCCTCCAAGCTTCGACTTCGCTGCGACGACCGTGGTGCGCGGTGGGAACGCGCATCCCCGTCCCGGCAGTGTGCATTCATTGACGTCCGGACGCGTTCCCGCCCTGTCCCACGCGCACGTGGCCGTGACCGCGGCCAAGAATACCTCAAGTTAGGCCCAGTGCTCCAGCTCCGGGGGCACAGGCCGCGATGCCTGGGCAGGCCGACCAATAGAGCGTGCTTCTGATTGTGGCAGGGGGGACAGTGTAACTGCGGTCTGCGCCGACGCGGGTTTCGAAGTGCGGGCTCGCAGGAAGCACGGGCCCGTTCGGGGTGGGGCGCGCACACGCCCGTGGCATGCTGTGAGTGCCGTGAGTAAGCCTGGCAGGTGTTGCTGATCGCGAAGCTCGCCCGTCCTTCCTTCTCCTCCTTGTTCAGGAAGCGTTCGCGACCGCGCGGTGGCTCGAGCTGCTCGAGCCTGTGCGCCGTGACCCGGCCAAGGGCTGCGGTTCTGTAAGCCCCGTCAGCACCGTCACGTTCCGCCTTACCTATGGCCCGCCCGGCGTCCCGTCTCGAGCGTGTTGACACAACCATGAGAGGAAGAGAAGGTGTTGAATGCGCTGCGCGCCGCCATGGCGGAATCCGGATGACGCCATGGAAGGATGGTGAGTGCGAAACGAGCGGGGTCACTGCCTGCCCTGCTCTGGCAGATGTGCTGATCCCGTCATGTTCCCGCCCTCGACGACGTCGTGCTGTCGCGGACGGACGACGAGATCTCCCTCCCGTGTCGGCATCTGGCGGGCGCCCAGGACACATGGTTCGTTGTTGGGCGCA
The DNA here is from genome assembly GCA_022606195.1 of Trametes polyzona. Classification (NCBI taxonomy): domain Eukaryota; kingdom Fungi; phylum Basidiomycota; class Agaricomycetes; order Polyporales; family Polyporaceae; genus Trametes; species Trametes polyzona. The sequence continues at coordinate 225,095 of JABYQF010000012.1, read as the reverse complement.
GATGCACGTCCATGCCGGCGCGGTGACGCATCCTGTGGAGGCGAAACACGACGCACGACGGCTTTTTCCTGATTTTACCACGCGACGTCATCTGGATATTGGCAGCCTCGGCCGATTAAGCTGCTGCCTGCAGCACCTGCGCAGCGTGTCGAATGCACTCCATCACCGAAACTGGCACGGCGGCGGCTTCGACAGGGCTCTTGCGCCCCTCTGCTTCCGCCTCGGACAAGCCGAATTGTAATCAACCACGACAACCCTGGACGAGGGAGATGAGCGGGTGAGAGTGTCTCGCATCAATTTCTGTCGTCGTACAGCGGGTGTCGCAGATGCGCCCCGACCACGCCGCGTATGTTCCTGAACGCAGCACCGTCGATGTGAAATGCGGAAGCAGTTACACTCACTCTTTAACTCACCGAGTCTCGGCCTATGCTATACAGTGGGCCGCGAAGTGACAAACGTTTGCCGTGTAGGGGCGGCGATACCGATTGAGTGCGGATACTGATATAGCACAGGGGCTAATTTCGACGCACCTGGTACAGCATTCACGGGCACGGCGCGGACAAAGGCGCAGTAACCCCGCTAAAACCAGGCGGTCGAATCTGAACGAGGGCTGGCCCCGGTAGTACGCTCATAGCATGTTGATTCTGTTGCGACTGCTGAACAGTAAGGAATCGTCTAGCTGAGGCAAGAAGTCGTAGATTCACGGACCCAGCACGACGGCCAAGGAACCTATAGACACAAACTTCAGCCAGCACGCTGCAAGCGCAAACACCATGACGTCGCACCGGAACACCCGTGCCAAGCGCGCGTGCGAGCGTTCCGAGCCCGTCAAACGCCGGAGCATGTGCGAACTTCGACGACCTTCCCAAACAAACCGGACGCTGGCAGTCCGAGCGTGGAACGTTCCTCGCACTTGCCTTTCGGATATGTTCACCCGCGTTTCTGATGGACGTGTGCCCACGGACCACGAGCGGGCGGGCGGGCGCAGCGACTCCGCGCGCGGGCGATCGATCGTGGTTCCGAAACGTCCTCGCCATGCCCGCTCCTCCAGAGGCCAGGTTCTTCTGACATTCTGTCATGATCCTCGTCAGGGTTTCCCAGGGTGTGGCAAAAGATGGCCTCGGCACGCGCGCACGCGGGTCCGGCTGCCCGGATGTTCGGTATCCTTCTGGCCATCGGGATTATCGTAAAGAGGACTGATATGATATGATGCGTACCCACGCGTCGCTCGCCACGAGTGCGAGTCGCCTGCGAGGAGGGTGTGCAGATTTTCTGTTGACCGGGATTGCGGTGCTTGACCTGACGCGTGCATCGACCCGGCAGGCTCGGGTAGGCCTCTCGGGACCGCTTCCTCTCGCGCTCAGACCGGAAGTGTTGGCGCTCCGAGGGTCAATTTTCTGAGCTGTGGTGATCAGCTTGATTGATTTGAAGGGAACGTCAAGGTCGTGTATGCATACAACCTTCGAATTGCAGATCGTTCAACGCAACGACGCACTGTGATCGCCTGCCCGCAGATAGCAACGGTGGACGCAAGGAGTACGTACTCACGTTACTGACCAGAAGCGCAAGTGCAAGAAAAATGGTGATCCTCCTCTTTTCGAGCCCCCCTGGTCGCGCCTGCCCGGCAAGCATTGCTTCGTTTTGGGCGCGCCGAGGAACAACCGCTCGGCATACGGTAGAGCGGCTCACCAGACTCATCTGTGAGCGTAAGACGCCAGGCCCTCGACTACGAGCGCGCTGTGGGCGGTCGCACACGGCGAGGGGTATGCGAGGGTGTTGACGAGGCTAGGTTTTACAGGCTTGACAAACAAGGTCTTCCGCGCCTTTCGCAATACTGCGAGGTGAGCACCGACCTCAGTGTGATGTCTTTGACTTGCGGACGATACACTGGTAGTAGAACTACTCACCAGTGCCAGCATTTTGGCATAGGACTGTCCTATCCTGATCAGATGTGGTGGAAAATCTCTTGCAAGCGAATCTTATTGCTGGAGATCATCTTTGCAGCCCACTAGCAATTCCAGTCTCCAGCGATCGCCATCTGACTATAGCAGTCAGAGTCCGGATGGATGGATGGATGAATGGATGATAATCACGAATGCATTGTGTATGCATCGTGAGCCACATGCACCGCAAGGGCTTGGTATCTTTTACAGGTGTGCGTTTGGTGTGGGTCCAACAGGGTGCGCGTTTTGCGATATCCACACGAATCTCGCTGTACGTGTGTTGCTCAGTCAGGTGAATAGCCATGGACCGTGCAACGTCGCTACGGCTTAGGCCATCTGTGAAGTTCGAGCTCCTGTAGATCGCGGTCAGCGGATGGCTTGACGTACACGTCGAGAGCTGCGCATCGTAAGAACCACACACCTGATCACGATATGGACGCCAAAGAGGAAAGCCTTTAGCCCTTCCTCCTTTGGGGCTCCCCTTCTCCCGATGCACAAAGCACAGCACGACAACGTGCGTGCTCGGTCCAGGGGCTGGTTTCCCAGAGTCCTCTCGTCACGCTCCTGGGACCGACAAGGACCGACATGTCGATCGTGCACGATCTCGATCGCGCACTGACAGCGGCGCACCCTGCGGACGCAGGCCGAACCACGCCGCCCAGCGTGAACCTGGAGAGAGCAGTCCAATTTCCGACGTCGGAAGTGCGCCAGCGTCCACTTGGAAACACATGCGCACCCGAGAGCCCCCATGTTCGAGTCTGATGATCGAGTGTCGGACTCCCCAAGGCACGTCGCATCGACTGGTGGTGACGGATGACGGTGGCGCCCCCGCAACATAGGCACGGTGGGCGCACCGTGGGTACGCTCGGTATGCATCAAGGACCGGGCACACTCTCCGGGCGCGTCTTACCCTCCAGGCTGACCACCGCGGGCCACAACCGCGAGCGGGCGGCGACATCAGGGCACGACCCGGGGTGTCGGAAATGTCAGAGCCGTCAAGACATACCGCATTGAGGCAGCACGCAGACGCTCCCCAGCTCCAGCGGCGGCAGCCTGCCAGCGCGCGGTGGGGCGCATGACCGGCGAGATTAAATGCAAACTTTGCGCGATTGTTGGGCACGCTGCCGCACGCACGGTGGCGGGGAGCACGGCAGCGGCCCTAGCCCGAGCCCGAGCCCAGAGCTCCCAAGGCCGCGGCAGCAGACCCGAGCCAAGCTGGGCGCACGCCCGGCTGTTGGGCAGGCAGCGACTGTGGTGACACGGTGCCTATCATGGCGTACTGCGAGATAGGGTTACACGTGTTGGGGTTGCAAGGTCGATGAATGGACGGGCGTCGTGCGTACACGTAAAGCGAGTAGCCGGTGGCTGGTAAGACGCGGTGAAGCGCTGCATGAGCATCGGCTGGATGGACGTGAGCGGTCGCGGAGATGATCGAGGGACAGGGCGACAAGAGGCCATTTCCACACTCGATCTCCAGCTTTCTTCCATGTGCCATCATGGCCCGGGTTCGGACGCGGCGAGGGACGCGCTGCGAAAGGTGTGAAACTGGGGGGAGTTGCGAGGACGGGTGATGAATTGATCACATACCAAGGTACCGCTCCGCAGCCACGCACTTCTTCGCCGGAGGTGAACGAGGGTGGAATTGAAATACTGATGTCCAGCTGAACAGTTTATTCTGCAAAACGACCTGTATCGACGGCGTGTAAGGCCGATCATGCCGAAAGGCTCGCATTTCCGTCACTAGCTATGGTTGTCAGTGACGGAGGAATCAATGTGGCGTTACAGCTACAAGCGCAGTTGGTACGTCCAGTGCTTACGACAGCCTATCGGAGTTCAGATTGACACAGTGAATGGTACGACATGTGCAGCGCAGATGCAAGGTGAGTATCCCATTGGTCCTAGGGATTGCAATTATTGTCGAGCAGGGGAGACAAACCCCGGCGCGCGGCCACGTCTGGCATACCGACACAGCTCAGAGGTTTCCGAGGAGGGCGAGGACTCCCCAATTTGTGGCTCAACGTGCAACATGTGGACGACGTGGGTTGCTGACCGCCGGAGCCCGTCAACCTAGACGACAAGGATAATGAGCACACAAGAAAATTGAGACCGCGTTGTATAAGCGCACTTACTTGCTGCATTGGCCGCTGTTCGGGGAGCCAGTACACATTGTTGCCAGAACGAACCCTTCGATATGTCACGGCGTTCTTCCCGCCCGGACGGCCTGTTTCGGCGCACAGCACACAGTACGTGCAACGCCCAACGCCGGAGCCAAAAGGCATCCCCGTCCTCGGTGCGGACGTGCACCCCTCGAGTCAAGCACATGGCCCTCTAGCCTCGTCGTAAATTGCAAGGTTCACAGCGATAGAAGGCTCTTTCAGCACCGACCCGGAGCGTTCGCTATCCCCGAGCCCAACCCGCCCAGGGACGACGACGCTCCGCAGTTTGTATTCAGTCGAGTCGGCCACGGGTCCGGGTGGATGCCCAGCGACGATAATCGATTGGGGCTCGGTGCGGTTTTCGGCCACTCAGGACCCGCGAGCGTCCGCGCTAGGCCCTTGGTGCGCCCGGGTCGCGTGGGCCCTGGGGCAGGCGCAGCACGCGTGCTCGACGGGCGGCGGGCCCTCGGCATCGTCTGTGCTGAAGGCGCACCGGGCGGACGACCGCCGACTCGCTGTCCGATGCAAGCCAGTTTGCTCGAGGCACAAGGAGGAGAGGCGCGAGAGGGACCGCCTCCCGTTCCTCACGCGAGCAGAGCGCGGAAGAACTGAATCGAGGGAGGGGGGAGGGGGCACAATGAACGTCCTGTTCGGGGGGACGGATGTCAAAGTGTCGGGCGCACCGTGCGCGCCGCTGGCCTTGTGTGACACCCGGACATCGTCTCCCCGCAGCCGCCAGCCGCCTTCTGGGCGGCGTGGCACCACGAATGCGCAGAGTGTCCGCTGTGCGCGGCCGCTCCTGCCTTGTACGGGCACCGTCGTCTCTGCGGGCATGCGAACAGGCCGAGCCGGGGTCGGCACCGGGGCCACTCATCGCCTTGCGTCGCGTCCACGTCGCGCACAGACGGGGAACCTAGGCTTTGTGCGTCCTGTGACCCCTTCCGCTGCCTTGGTAGACAGCTTCGGGCGAACGAGTGAGGTCCCAGGGCCCCGGCGTAGCGGAATAGAATGTCGCGCCTTCGCACTCGCGCTGACGCTGGTGGCTGGACGTCGCGGAGGCTTGAGAAGAACCCAGCGAATCACGCCGCGCGGGGTTACGTCTTCGCGGGCTCACCACTACCCCTCGGGGGCAATACCCGGCACCGTCAGCAGCAGCAGCGGCGCGCCTTGACGCGCTGGATGGGTTCGCCGACTGTAACCGCGACTTCGTGGCCTTGGGCGGGATCGCAGCCGTGACGGATACAGTCGCACTGTATCTCAGCGAAGCCGAGCAGCACCCGTGCCGTCGTTCCGTAAGATGAGTGGGGTCGATCACCGAGGCCAGCCTGACGTGCATGCGGGAACGAGGAAGGACGACGCGGTGGATCATGTTGGCCGCGGTGCAAGAGAATCGGGGGACAGGCGCGGGCGGGCGCAGTGCGCTCCTAAGATTAGCCACCCAAGGCCGCCGCTGTCAGACAAACAATCAGCCCCGAGTGATGCACTGGAAGAGGGAGAGAAAACGCGCATCCACAGAATGATGCTCGCCCGTCATTGACAGCGGCGACATATGATCAGCTAGGCAAGTCCGTCGGGGTGTGATGGAGGCTTCGTGTACGTGTGCAGGTGAGCGCGCCATACAATACAATGCGGGAAGGGTGTGCTCGGCACTGGGTACCGGAGAAACCGCCGTCGGACGCGAGAAGTGCGATTAGCCATACACTCGCGAGTGCCGCCAGGGCAGATACTACTCCCGCACTGACGCCTGGACGGACCACGAGCCAGAGAAGGCGGGGAGCGCGATCTTCTGCGGTGCGTGCGACAAGGGTGCAAGGCAAACGACTAGTGGCGGGTGCGTGTTGATCGCACTGGACCTACAACGCCCACAGAATCAACGAAGAGAACGTTCCCCAGCACTTACGGCAGCGAGCCCGGCGGGAGGAATCTTCTCAGCCGTGTGCGAGCTCGCCCTGGACGTAAGTGCGCTGCAGGCGCTGTCGGGCGCGGACAGGGAAGAGAACCGCTCACATAGACGTCGCGTTCGTGATCGCGAGCAATGTCCCAGGCGGTCCCTGGTAAGCCCGGTACCATCGGTGCGCCCGCCCGCTTCCGTGCAGGGGTTCTGGTTCTGAGCAGAGAGCCGTGCTGCAACCGCGCACCGACGGGATGAAGAACGGCCTTAGGGCCGCACACCGCGCGGGCTTCTGGTCGGGATCGTAGTGCCGTGGGCATTCAGCGAAGTTTGGGGACAAGGCAGCGTGCCCACACCCCTGCACATATGAAAGCTTCTGGGTAATTGGGAACGACTTCTTGAATTCGCACCTGCCGAGCAAGATAGACGTGCGATTGAGACGTCAGCTCGCGTCTAGAGCGATTACGTTGGAGGTGTGGGAGCGTACGTGTCGATGAGAATAGTATACATATCTGAGGGTGCTTGTTACCGCCCACAACCTTGTGGGAGACCACGGATGCAATCGCCATACCGAGGATATTCCTGCACCTGGTATGCATTGAGGAGCTAATTCCGGAATAGAGTGCAAATGCATAGACCGTCCAACAGATTATCAGCGTCCTACTGTGTGCCTGGGAAGATGTTAATATATAGACGATATAGCATCGGGACCGAACGCAGGTAGGGGGCGGCAGCTTGGCGACCGTTCTGCAGAAATTCAACTGTTGCGGATTGCATCGGTACCTGATCGTAAAGGACACCAGTACCAAAGCAACCCGCTTCATGGGGGTTCACGCAATGACTCAGAGAAATACTGAGACTGTTCTTCGGATGTCAAGCACAGCAGATTCCAAAGCGCAGCCCACCCTGTGATGTTCTGTCGGGCAAGGTTCGACGGGCTTGGCGGCACTACTGACGTATGGTAGAAGGGAACACTCACATATGGGACTACACGATGGTCATCGTCTGATGGTCGTACTGGTGACTGGGGCACTAGACCAGGGCACGAATCCTGGGGGCCCAATCGACACTGTGAGCAGATGTTGCGGGGGAAACAATCGGAAGCATTTTCCGGGCAATAGTGATTGGTAGTTCGCGCCTTCGGTGTCGAACGAATCTAAATCAAGGTCAGGGTTTGAGGTGCACGGGAGATACCAACCTGGCCGCACCAGACAAACCCGGACCACGCCCTTCTCTCTTCTTGCACTATAGGGCGAGGATGATCCAGCCAGCGGTTGTTTTGAAGCGGAACACGACAGCTGACTACGCCCCATGCTAACACATGTCTATGGAGCCGATGGAGGATGAACCATGTCCGGCGCGCCGTCGAGGACGGAGAAGAGGAGTGCTCAAACGAGAAGCAGGACGACGTCAGAGAGAACCAGGCACGGCTCACGGGTCGGGAGGACGACACAACTTTGTTCTCATCGATGCCCACCGGAGTGGTTGCAGAAGTGCCTGGCGTTTATCAGCGATGTTCGCGACACACGAGGCAATCGCAATGCTCACTAGGTCATCCGCACGCGCGATGTGGGAACAAGGATGAGCGAAAGAGGGAACTTGGATCGCTCGGCACCCGGTATAGCAAGCGCATTACCGCTCTGTCCTGCTTGTGTGCGAATGCACCAACCGTCAATGGTTCCTGTACGGCGGCGTATACAGTACATGCGTCTACTCATTATCGCGGTCGAGACCAAAGTGCGATTGGTGAGGAGGCCAGGAGATTGGCGTGGTGCACCAAGGCTGCTTGGAAATGGAGTTGTCTGGATGTCTCACCTGAACAAGACCTCGCATCGGATGGCCGGTCCGGAAGGCGCATATATCCCGATGTTGCAAGAGTCTTTGAAGAAAGTCACAAAGAAACTCTCGCCGAGCCCTGCGATATTCCATCCGCCTGCTTGACTGCCATCTACGACGATCCCGACGTCTCCTACCCATCGAGCGCCTTCAACCATTGTGATGTGGGTACGTCTAGCTTGTTACTTGTGACTCCAGGGCGTTGAGCACGTTGGTGGGTACGGTGGTGTAAGCGTGGCTCCAACACCAAGCATGATGATGGTGGCCTAGTGCTGCACACAGCAGATGGTGGACGGAGGCAAAGTGCTCGGATGAAGGGGAACGCGTTTGGGACGCGTGTGTGACTGATGGCACGATCACGTGCGACCGTCACAGCAAGCTCCGCCGGGGAGAGGAAGCTGGCTAGGTTGGACTCGGACTCGGACTCGGACGCGGAGGAGGCAGCAACGCAGGCGATTGCTTTGTGCGGCCCCATCGATTCCTCTGCTTTCTCTGCCAATCACGTTTGATCTCTCCCTCCTCCTCACATATGCTACGCCGCGCCTCGGACAGGCTCAAAAAGCCAACGCAGAAGGCGCAGGAGGCTGCAACTACGACGCCTGCTCGTCCCAAGTCTCGCCCGTCTCGGACCTCAGCACCAGCAGCGAGAGCGGCGAAGAAAGGTACGCTCTAGCTTTCGTGTTCCTAGTACGAATCTGACAGGTTTGCCGTAGTGGCTCTCACACCTAAACAAAGAAAGAACGCTTCTGTACAGCCCATGCGCTCACGTCCGAAGCTCGCGTCTCCCTCTTCTTCCCGCACCGCTGGTACCACCGCGGTAGCGTCGCCCTCGTCATCAACAACGTCGAGGATACGGCGCACGTCCGCAGTTGCGGACGACCTACCGCAGGCGTCCCGCAGCGCATCCGCAAACACTGCCCGCTCAAAGAGAAAGGCCGATGATGCCCCTTCGGCTCTCGCTCCCTCCGTAAAGCGCAAACGCCCCGCCCCAGTCCCAAAAGAGGACGAGCTGCGTTCGCGCGCCGAAAGGCTGACGGAGAAGGAGAAGAGTCTGAAAGAGCGTGAGAAAGAGGTCAAGAAGCGGGAGCAGGATGTGACAAAGAAGCGGAACGCGCTCCAGCGTAAGGAGGCAGAGCTGGACGCGCAGCTGTGGGAGCTCAAGTCCCGTAGGGATAGGCTCGCGGAGCAGAGGCGTGAGGCCGAGCAGCAGTCGAAGGAGGTGGCCGCTCGTGCTAGAACGGTCGCAGCGAAGGAGAGGATGCTGGACAAACGTGTCGAGCGAGAGAACCTGTCGAGTCGTGCAGGCGAGCTCACCGAGCCGGAATGGGCTCTCGCACATCTTGAGGAGCACTACACGTGTTCTTTGTACGTCTCCCGCCGTTCACATTGGACCGCGTTCGCTGATCTCACATATCTTGTCGTAGATGTTACGAAGTCATGTACGGAGTCTTATCCGTTTCATGCCCGCATCCCATCGAACTGACTCATTCTCCGTTCCAGGGCCTGTCCATACTCCCTCAGCCCAGGGCTCTGCGGCCACTCTTTCTGTTCACTATGCGCCCTGAAGTGGTGCTTCGCGCTCGTTCACCGTGGCTGTGGGTACTGGCACGACTCGCTCGAGTGTCCGCTCTGCCGCGCCGAGCTGCCGTACACGTCCGACCACACCCCCCGCTCCGTCTTCTCGTTCCCGTTCACCCCAAACCGCATCGCCGACAGCGCAATCAAGGCCCTGGTCGACATCGTCAAGAGCGCCAAGCTCCGTCCCGGCTCCAGCGCGTCTGGTGCGTGTGTCGGCGCTGGCACGGGGAAGGGCGATGCGGCGGCGTTGACTGCGACGGCGGCCGCAGCTGCTGAGATCGATCTGCCGGAGAAGCTCGTGCCGTGGTGCGAGGGCGGAGCGTTGTACCAGGACTGGCTACATCGCGATAGGTATGTCTCCATCTTATCTGGCCTGACGCCTTGATGTATGCGCTAACTTATCATCGTGCAATGTGTAGAAGAGGCCGTGTAGAGATGACCATGCTCGCGAACGACTGGGCGACGCTCCAGGCGGACGACTTCATCGCGTTCAAGGACCGTCTAGGCGTTTAGTTACTCTTCGCCCTCCCTTCGTCCGTCTGCTTGTGCTCTAGCACACTGCATATGAGTGACGAAGCTCGGACAGTAGATTCGACTGAGGGACTGCATATGTCTTCCTCCCATGCATGATACCATATGCACTCGAACACCGCACGCCGCGCACCGGGCTTATAGCATTGTACAGTATGGATTAATGTCGCATGCACCATGAGCAATATCTTCGTCGACCGTTGAACATTGAGCTACGGTACCCTCTCGTATGCCCTGCCTGTATAGACACGAATGGCGCAAGGGCGCCGGCATCTTCAAACCACACGCAAACCCGTACGAATATACCCGATCCGGGCCAAGCACGTCAGCCTGAATGAGGCGGTAAGGGTGCACAGCGCGGCCGCACGCGCATCGATAATTTAAACCATACGATCGCCGACAGGTTACTACCATTGAGTACTGAGTACTGAGTCTTGACCATTCATGCTACATTGCAACGCCATGATATTGCGTCTTGTGTGCTTGCTCAGTAGACGTCTGCGTGAGGGAGACCATGATCTTGATGTTTAGCAAGTGCTCACAGCAAATTTTGAATGATCAACTTGAAGCTTCCAATGCCTAGCCGTCACGCTAAACAGCCAAGCCGCAGAACTATCTTGGCCATTGCGAGTGTGTTTACATACAACATGGGGTTCCTCATCGAAGTCACGAAATCACGACAATGCTATATCGAAATCGATTCTGGAGCGTGCATATACAATCGAGCAAGCTCCCGTATCATACGTACCATCCGAGTCAGTAGTGCACGTGGTCGAACGCATCGTAGACGGCTTGGGCCCGTTCCTGCTGAGAGACGTGGCACGATTCGTGGGTTAGCTCGAGCGGTGGAAAGAGCAAGACACTCGAAGCGAGCACTCACGAGCGTCCGGCAATTCCCAACGAGGACCCTACGCTTGCCGTGCCTCGTGAATGAAGCCCCAGGGAGGATGATTCTAGGGCTCCTTTCTGCGCGCGGGGGCAGGATGGAGAGCTGCACGAGCTGCAACGCGCTGAAAGGCGCGAGAATCTTGGACAGACCGCCCTCTACGGTCGGACGGGGATAGGACAGGTTGAGCGTCAAGGACCACACGCTGGCCAAGGACCGGGGCCCAAGATCGATGGAGATCGCGCCGAAGAATGCCTCGAGATCCTCAACGGTGTCTTGTTTTGTCAGCAGACATTCTTCCGTCCAATTCACTTTGGTGTGGGTTCCGAGGGCTTGGAGAGTGAGGGTGTACCTTGTCGTTTCAAGGTTCTCCTCTCGGTCCAGAAAATAGGTGATCTGGGCTTCAGTCGACCGTTGGAAGTTGGGCTGCAGCGAGGAGAGACTCCAATGACGCAAAGTCGCGCCTAGATTGAGTTCCACTATAGCATTCGCAGGATATGATATACCGGACAGAATCTTGTCCGCGTAGTATGCAGTGACGTGCCCGAGGTATAAGCCGCTGAGATAGGATAGAGGAACGGCCGTGCAGACTTTGTCTTCGGGAGGCTCGGATTCCGGCGCTTCATTCTGCTCCTTGCCTACGATTGCGATTTTGATCCCCTGAAGAAAGCGATTGCCTTGCAGCACGCGAAGTAACGCCTTCCAAGGTATCGTGCCCCCGGTGATGCTGAGGAAGGTCAAATTGCTCGGAGCAGATTGGCTGAGACCTGGCAGTGGCAGATCCCACGTGTAGGGGGGAGTGCGTCGCCCAAGGTAGCACTGGGTTGCGTCAAGGACAAGATTGGATAGCTGAGGGGTATGTGGCTCGAGGACATTCCGGAGGTCCTTGGGCCACGTTACCATCGCGGCACTGGGGCGCGTCATATCGAGTAATCTGAAGAATAACTCGGGAGTGTGGATCTGGCACTCCAGACGCCGTATGGAAGGAGAAGCTGGCATAGGGGTCAAGACTGCGAGGTTGAACATCCTGTTCTCTCCGGTCGCCACCTGGCAGACCTTTCTTACCGCCCACTGGCGTACATAATCAGGTATCCCCACGGGCTCTTGAAGTCGGATGGAGTCTGGTATCTTACAAAGAAACGTAATTGAGTAAAAAGTGTGTTCAGAGAAGGGGCGGCGTCATACCTTGTCGAATAGCATGGACGGGAGACTACTAGCAGCCATACTGAGTGAGGTGCTCAGCGAAGTACAGTGGTGGGACGAGGGTTCGTGGATCCCAGGGAGTCAATCTCGGCCCATATTTATACTGTTGGGCAGGTACATCCTCAGTGATCCTATACTGAGGTTGGTGATGGGGATGCGATTCAACAGGAAGGAGGTTGTGCGAGCGCCGGCACCTGCCAAAATACGTCGTCTTCGCCGCGAGAGACGACACTCCACAATACAGATCGGGGAGGCCCCTTTGAGGAAGGTGTCAGGCTCCACCCATATATCAACCAGTGGGCGAGACGCAGGAATCAATTGTGGACCAAAAGTTGGCCAGGGATAGTCAGTATGCAGAAGGTGGACTGCGCTGATCGTCGCACCTGAGTGTAGCTGGAGGCGGTCGCGTCATTTTTGCTGTGGCGCATGATATGAATGAGGACAGGCAGCTCTCGGTCCATAGAAGGGGTTACTAGGGTGCGCGAGGGTACAGCTTCCAAACGCGGAAGTGGAGGAAGATCTGCGCACCGTATTCGAAAAGTGAACACAACCACCTGCCACGGAGCGGCAGCCCATACATGGCTATTCGAATGCGGCGCAGCCATCCGTGAGTAGGCCTTACTCACGGACAATTGGGCACCAGCGACATCACCTATGCTTCAATCAGCAGTGACGTGTCCTAAGGAGGAAAGAGACCACAAGGCAGCTGCCCATGATGATGGGCTTGGCTGCGGTGCGCAAATACATTCCCTCATGAGGGGGTGCCCTGCCCGAGCGAGGAAATCGTGATATGATGAAAAGCGAGGACCCGTCTGTACTCGGGTGGCGTACCTATTCCTCTCGCCGCAACCCCTTAGTGAACATTACGGAAGCGTATTGAATAGGGCCGGATCCTGTCGTCCGGTTTGGAAGTCAGACGGGTATGTATTTTCCAATACCGCGTTCCGGTTCCCAACTCCGGCTCTTCAGGTTGCCGTTGTTGGCGGGCTAGACACTTGTCACGGCGCTGGAGGAGGCAACTTCGGCCTTTCCGGGGCACGTATGTAAGCGCTTAATCGTCGCACTCGACGTTCCAGGAAGAACGAAGGACATCTCACGACAAACAACATAATGAAACACTGCGCAGCTACAGGCCCTCGTGTTGGCAGTAGGGCCAAGACTGAGCGATATACCTCAGCTGCCCGATCTGCCCTGCTCTTACGCGTCCGGGACCGTCTCCAGGGTCTTGCTCCACTCGACAACCTTCGGGTGTGCTTGCACCTGTCGCCAGCCTCAGCACATATGGAAACGGTAGATTGGCCTGTACATACCTTCGAAGGGTCGAAGTTGAGGACCTGCAGGCCGTCGAGCGAGGTCGCTCGCGAGAGGGCTACGTAAGCCTGGCCTGCGACCATTTACCCATATCAGAAGGACCATGCCGCGTGAATCAGGAAGGACATACCCTTCTCGAACACCTTGGCCAAATCGACCTTGACGCGCTCGAGCGTTTGTCCTTGGGATTTGTGGATCGACATCGCCCACGCCAAAATGAGTGGCAGCTGGCGAACATGCCATAAGCCTACTTCTGTTTGCCGCTCTCATACAGGCATTGCCGGCATACCTGGGTTCGGCTGACCTGCACCTCGCCGCTCGGCAGCTCGACCTTCCAGTTCTCGGGCTGGACAACCATCTGCCTCCGCGCGCCGCCGGGCTGCAGGAACTCGACGAGTGGCAGGAGTTGCCGTCCGCTCAAGCTCGCCTTCGGCTCCTTCGCGCCCTTTGTTGACGGCGGCTTCCCGTCCTCGGGCGGCGCGGAGGGGTCAACGAAGCTTATAATCTTGCCCATCGTGCCGTTCACGAGAGTCTCGTCCATGTTCTTGATGAGCATGACTTGTGCGCCCTCTTTGAGGACGAGGCGTTTGGGAGGCATGAAGTTGGCCAGCATCTTCTCGCGCTGCTGGGCGTCGGTGATCGATCCCCCGTCATACGCGTTGTACACTTGCTCCCGTCCGGAGATGCCGGACATCCGCGCAGTGTTGGACCTCTCTACGTCTTCACGCCTCGGGAAGCTTCAAATCCATGTCAACTTGTGTTCCATAGCTCGAAAATCGGAACTACTGACAGCTCCGTTGCGCCGAGCCCATCCTCGTAGATAATATCACGGGACAGGCTTTTGAAGCGGGCGATGGACTTATCAGTGAGGCGGCCGAAGCGCATCTCGTTCAGCATATCGACAAACTCGGGGTCGCGCTGTCGGAAGACCTTTGTGAGGTTGAATGTCTTCTTGATTGTCTGAGGCCACATTTCGGCCTCGAAGGCGAACTTGACGTTGCCGCTGCCCTTCATAACCGGCGGCAGCTGGAAGAAATCGCCAGTAACAACAACCTGCGGGCGAAGCTCATCAGCACCGGGAATCACTTGTTCAAGCCGTTGACGTACCTGTATACCGCCGAACGGCTCAGGTCTCTTGCGAATCATGGATCCGATATGTGCAAGCTTGTCGAAGAGGTCGCCATCCACCATAGACACTGATTGAAACACCATAGTTCGAAAATGCCAAGCATACACGGATGTGTGCGTACATACCTTCATCAATGATGAGCACCTTGGTGCGCAGCCACCGAGTAGTGGCTTTGCGATTCTTCTTCACTTTGTTGACTAGTTGCTCGGCAGACTCCGCGCCGAGGCCGATACCCGCGAAGGAGTGTATGGTCACGCCACCTACGTTGCAAGCAGCAATACCTGTTCAGGAGTAAGGAATTTGCTATGCGATGGAAAGATTGGTGAGCACCAACCTGTGGAAGCAGTGACGGCGACCGCGTCAGGGCTCTTCGCAAACCGCTTCTTCAAACTCTTGATGATTTCACGGAGCAGGACAGACTTTCCAGCGCCTGGAAGTCAATGCGTGAGTGGACGTTGATTATATGCGAAGGAGGTGCATGGCACGCCCAAAGGAGACGGTCCACAAAGCTACGCAGAGTAGCAGAACCAGCAAGAAGATGCGTATACGTATCCAAGCCGACGCGCCACTAGCACTCTGGTAACAGGCTGCGAAATTTGGCAGGGCCAGCGCGTCTGTAGTGAAGTAACCGTATAACTCACCAGCGCTACCTGTATAGAACAGACTCTTCCCAGACTCTACCAGCCTCAATATATGCGTCTGTTCTTGGCTGAGGAAGACGGGCGCCGGCTTGGACACAGCGCCGTTCTTGGTTGCCGCGGGCACCACCAGAGTCTCCGGCACGTTCATATTGCGCGACGTGCCCACGGCGCGGGGAACGCTGGTATATGCGGTCTTGTGGGTATGTGACGGCTTCACTTCCTTGGCATCCCATGATGGAGGTAACTGACGGCGTTTGGCGGGTGGGTTTTGGGACGTGGAAGGCCGTTTCTGGGACTGAGACAGGGTGTTCTCTGAGGACGAGATTTGGGCGTTGAGCGCGTCTTGGATGTCCTTCAGCCTCTGTTCGAGCCCTGATAGCTTCTTCGGAGGCGTCGGATCCCATGGTATTGAGTCCGGGTCCGAGGCGGCGGAGCTTTGACTCGTCGCGGGCAGGGAGTTGGACGAGAAGTCGCGTTTGATAGAGCGGAGGCCCGACATGGGTTGCCTTGATGATTGCGACGAGTGTGCCATTTCAGAGTATCCCCACTCAAATATGCTCACACCGAGAGGCTCTCAGAAGAGGTGAGACACAGACGGGGAAGGTGGTGGCGGTAGTAGTGGTCGAAGCGAACGCCAGTGGCGAGCGCTCGGACACGCACCACGACGCGCGCTGCACGTGATCGCGCCTGCATTTTCTGTCATTTTTTCTGTCGGCAGCGCGCTCATTCTCGCCTCACGTCTCTCTCATGGATGGCGGCCGGAGATTCACGCAGCTACAAGGCTTCGTGCGCACGGACCACACGCATGGCGTCGAGAGCAGTGAGAGCGCATGCGAGAATAGGCTGTTGTAGCATTCCGCAGGCGCTTCCATGACGCTAGAGGACGGGATGCAGGGCTTCGATTTCTCAGTGCGTACTGCTGCCGCAGCCAACGCTGCACGGCCACGCTGTACGCGAGGGTGTGAGGAGGCGAGGCATGCTAGCATACAGGAGTAGGAGCGATGGAAGGCCGGTACAGAGGCCGGCCGAGGTAACGACGAGGAGGGGCCCGGACGGGCAGGTTGGGTGCAGAATGAAATCGATAAGCAGACGCCTCTGGGCTGTGCGCTCGCCGGTTCGGTCAATCACTGCGCCCGTCCTCGACGACGACGGCCGCACTGGTCCCTTTTGGCTGCAGTGGCCGCAGGTGCCGCAGACATCAAGATTCGCAGGCGGTGGCTGGCGAGTGTGTTCGCCGCATTAGCACGGGCTCGGAGCAAGGGCCTCTGCAGCAGCTGGGAGAAAGAGAGAGAAATATTAGGACGGGCGCGGTGATCACGATCGTTGCTGCTGTTTTGCACCGCTCGGCGAGGAGCTGTGTTTTGTCTTCGTCCAGTCTGCCGGCCACGACGAGCTCGTGCTCCTCGCTCCTTCCGCTCGTTTCGCCACCCACATCAGTTCTCAGACGGTCAGACCCCGCAGGCTGCGCACATGTCGACCTCGCAGAGCGCGGTCAACCAGAGGTCCCTGCCGTCTTCGTCCAACAGTCGCCACTCGAAAATCACTGTCGAATACCACCGCCCCTCGCGCGAGTCGATCCAAGAGTACAACGACCTCCTCGCCGAGGCCCACCTCCACGCCGCCGCGGCCAACAGCTACACAGAGCCCTTCACGCCCGCCAGGCAGGCCCCGCCACCCCCGCCGCTCGCCAAGAACGCATCCGGCACGCCGCCGAGGGTCCGCAACTCCCTCCAGAAACCGCCACCTCGCAAGCAGAACACCCATCCCGTCGATCGCGATCCCTTCGCCTCCACCCGCGCAAACGGCAGCCACGTTCTCCCCAACGACTCTTTCTCCATGACCACCACCTCGCCCCCGCCCCGCCCCTCCCGGGCCAACACCGCCAACCTGAACGACATGTACTCGGCCCAAGGCACCCTCGCCCGCCAGCGGCTCTCTGATCCCGTTTTGAGCCCCAACGACGTGCCTTACTATCCCGATCCGTCCGACTCCAGGCCACAGCCAAACCAATACGCTGAATACCAGCCACCGCTGCCGCCTATTCCGGCTACGCCAAGCACGATCAGCACCGCGGGGAGTCGGTCACGGAGCGGGACGACGACAAAGTCGAAGAAGGGTATGTTCACGTTCATGTCCGACTTCCTCAACAGCTCGAAGCGACCGGAGATCAGCACGCCGTACGACCCGGTGCACCTCACCCATGTCGGTTTCAACACCTCTACGGGCGAGTTCACGGGCCTGCCAAAGGAATGGCAGCAACTGCTGCAGGAGAGCGGCATCTCTAAGCTCGAGCAGGAGAAGAACCCCCAAGCGGTGATGGAAATCGTCAAATTCTACCAGGAGAATAACCGAGGCGATACGTCCGTCTGGGACAAGATGGGCGCCATTGCCGCCCCGCCCCCTCCTACCCCGTCCGTGAGCACTCCTCAATCCAAGCCGTTCTCGGACGATAGCCTCCAGAGCCCCCGCCCCGCCCCTCCTCCCCCCAAGAAGCCCGCCCATGCAAGCACGCTTCCATCGGGCACGTCGGGCACGCCTGTCGCCCACCGCATGGCTCCCGGCCCGCCTCAGCCCGCCACCCCGACCCTCGACCGCTCGACGTCGCAACGCCTCCCGCAGAGCAAGCCACACAAGCCGTCGGACCAGCTCACCCGGGCGAACACAACTCGGGACCGCCGCTCACCTGGCCCTGGTCAATCTCCCTCGCACCATTCCCCGAACCACCATGCTCAGTCCCAGGTGGCGGTTCCGCCCAAGCCCAAACCCTCTCCCGGCTCGTCGCAGACGGACCTCCCGCTCAAGTCCTCCCCGAGCATGCGTGATCGCGAGCGGGAGAGGGAACGCGAGGGTCGGTCTCCTGCCTCGCAGCCGCAACCCAGCGCTGCAGCCGCGAGCCTGCAGAAAGCTGCTGCGTCGGGCACGGCGACACCCCGGCGGCGGGAGAAGAAGGAGAAAGATAAGGACAAGGAGGCGGACATCGTCAAACGGCTCCAGCAAATCTGTACGGACGCGGACCCGACGAAACTCTACCGGAACCTTGTCAAGATCGGTGCCGGGTACGTGTCTATTACGTTTGCGCACACTGTATCGCATCGCTAACGGCATTCTGCGTCCCATTCTAGTGCGTCCGGCGGCGTGTACACCGCGTACCAGGTCGGGACGAACCTGTCTGTGGCGATCAAGCAGATGGACCTGGACAAGCAGCCGAAGAAGGACCTCATCATCAACGAGATCCTCGTCATGCGCGCGTCGCGGCACCCGAACATCGTCAACTACATCGACTCGTTCCTGCACAAGAACGAGCTCTGGGTCGTCATGGAGTACATGGAGGGCGGCTCGCTGACCGACGTCGTTACCGCCAACCTCATGACTGAGGGCCAGATCGCCGCCGTTTCTCGTGAGACCGCTCAAGGCCTTGAGCACCTCCACCGACATGGTGTTATTCACCGTGACATCAAGAGTGACAACGTTCTGCTTAGCATGAACGGCGACATCAAGCTCAGTAAGTGGCGTAACTTCTCTGCGCTGTTGTTTGGTTCTGACGTTTGCACTTTCCCAGCTGACTTCGGTTTCTGTGCACAAATCTCGGAGGCCAACGCCAAGCGTACGACGATGGTCGGCACGCCGTATTGGATGGCACCCGAGGTCGTCACTCGCAAGGAGTACGGCCCGAAGGTCGACATCTGGAGTCTGGGCATCATGGCAATTGGTCAGTGCGAAGACTTTGTCGCTGCGATCGACTTCTGACGTTGCATCACAGAGATGATTGAGGGCGAACCCCCGTACCTCAACCAGAATCCCCTGAAGGCGCTGTACCTCATCGCGACGAATGGTACGCCTCAGATCGCGAACCCCGAGTCGCTCTCGCCGGTGTTCCGGGACTACCTGTCGAAGACGCTGGAGGTTGATGCTGAGAAGCGGCCTACCGCGTCGGAGCTGCTCCAGGTACGGCTGACTGTATGCGTCACTAAGTCCTGACTGATCAAAACCTCTTCTTCCTAGCACCCCTTCTTCAAGCTCTCCGAGCCTCTGCGGACATTGGCTCCGCTCATCAAGGCCGCTCGCGAGATCGCCAAGAACAAGTAGACGGTGACCGCCTGGTCACCACTGCTCCGGAATGCTCGCCCGCCCTAC
Organism: Trametes polyzona; assembly: GCA_022606195.1. NCBI lineage: Eukaryota > Fungi > Basidiomycota > Agaricomycetes > Polyporales > Polyporaceae > Trametes > Trametes polyzona. The sequence goes on along the minus strand of JABYQF010000012.1, from coordinate 205,856 downwards.
ACCCTCCTCACCTCACCTCCGCCATGTCACCACCATGCACCGATCTATCTATATCCACTCTCGATCTCCATCTGACGACGCTCCCGCTCTGTGCCCTGTCTCGGCTAGGTCCCGGTCTCTCTCTTCCTCCGACCATTCTGCCATGTCTCCATCCATCCATCCAATCATCAGTCCAGTCCAGTCCATCTCATCTCAAGCGGCCCGAAATCTGTTGTGCGCGCATTGCCGCACGTGTTGTCCTCCATACAAACAAATGTCTCCGTTAAGCTTCTTCCGTACGGTACGATACGCGGCCCGCGCGCAGGGGCGCTGTAGATTCCTCTCTGCCGCGGGGCCCAGGTTAGGTCAGGTTTCCCTTTCCTCTTACTCATCGGACGCGGTATCGGCGGGGCGGGGGCGCGCGTGTGTCGCTGTGTGTGTACTCTTCTGTCTCGGGCTTCGCATCGGGTTCGCTGGCTGCGTTTGTGCGTTGCGTTTGCGGTTGCGTTCGTTGTCCCGGCTGGTAGCAGTATGTACCCCGTCTGGTGTATACCCATGATGGTAATACCTGAAGTCTTTGTCCTTGCGCTCGTCGCGTGATGGTGCGGGTGAGATGGCGAGCGGTAGATTGCAAACAGACAATTCGACGATACGACGACTACTCGACAGCATTGCAGCGTCGATGGGCGCATGCAGACCTGGACGGCGGATCCAAGCAATGTATTCGTACAGGGAAATTCAGTAGGTATGATGCTGCATGATGAGGGAGTGATGGAGGGGCGAATAAGTTAGGACGTATGATAGGATATCGGGTGTTGCTTGTCGACATCGGTGACCGCCATCACCAGTGCGGATGCCAACCTGTTCTCTGTGTTAGCGGCGCCCCCGATTTTGAAGGCTCGCATACGACTCACCGATGTACATCAGGGCGATGTTGGTGGGGTCGGCCGCCTCGGTGATCAGCTCGTTCACGGTGTACTCTACACTGAGCGTCTTGTCCAGTTTGCGGGCGACGGCGGAGAGAGCGCGGTCTGCGGCTTCGTCCGCGGCGCCGCTCTCCATGTCGATGCCGATAGCGAACCGGAAGGCCTCCCCAGTCAGCTGCGCGGTTTGCTCGGGGGGCGCACTGTTCCCTTGCACGCGCTTCATCTTGATCTCGCTCGCGGTCCTAGAGGTCGAATGAGCCAACGACGCGCTAGCACACTCGAATACCCACGCACCAGGAGTGCAGGGGATCGTATTTGAAGACTTCGAGGACAGTCAGGATGATCTCAGAGCCGTCTCGCAGGACTCGTAGGGTTTCTTCTGCGCAGCGTTGGAACACGCCTTGCGTACCGGACATGCCCAGCCCGTCGACCATATCGGCGGTAAGGCGGAAGGGCACCCGCTCGGGTTGCGGAAGCAGTTTCCCCTGCGCACGCATGATGTTTAACGGTGCAATGCTGGTTGGAAGAATGTGAATGTACCTGTTCGAAGGCGATGCCCAGGTCGATGTGGACTACCTCACCCGTCTTGTTGTCGATGAGGATGTTGGACGTGTGTCTATCGCCGACACCCAAGATGTGCCCGACGATCGAGTTTGTGGCTACACTGCGTGCGTAACGGAGGCGCATCGAGTACCATGCCATTGGCGTCTTGTGCTTCTCTGTGAAGTAGTGCCGCATGACCGGCTTGAACCGCTCTCGATACTGCAGGAACCGCTTGATAACAGCGCCCGGGTTGTCTCGCCACTCGTATCTCTGACCGGGCAGATTCTTATATATGTAGTCGTGAGAGAGGTCTTGAGGGCGATACCTACATTGAATGTGAGCTGATGCTGAGCATATGCGGATTTCATCGGCGTTCTCACCGAGGGTGTGCGCTTCCCAACCACTCTTGGAGAGGGGTTGTGTTCTCAACGAACTCGAGGACTCCAGCTTGGGACCCCAGCGGGACAACCTTGTATCCACGGACACTGAGCTGACGTCGTTTCGTCTCCCGGTCGTGGTGTAGGACGACGTTGACGAGATCGAAGACTTGTTCCATAACTGCATCCTGGCGTAGGTCGTCGTCCCCCTCACCCTTGTACTAGTTCGCGCGGCAATTCGTCAACAGTGATATGGCTCAATTCAAACCGATGTACGTACCAGTTGTTTGTACCATTTCCCGTCCGCGCCATGGCACTTGATGATCTTGGGCAAGTTAATGCCGCCTGCAGTGGAGAACTGCTGGTCGAAGCAGACTATCCAAGGACATTCCCGATACTCCGTGGTTGGATCTACGGGCACGTGGGCTGTGATAACGGGCACCTTGATGTCCTTGATCCGACGTATGATCAGTTTCTCGGGGACGATCATGGACTTCGGGATGCGTTTGTTCTTGGGTAGAGAAGCCTTCAAGGGGTACTTGGCCCATTCCAGCGACGCGTCGCAGACGAGCTCCACATCCTGTAGACGCTTTCCCGCCTGCGGGTCGGTGCGTAGCTTGTCGAGTATTTCGGCCACAGCAGCATAGCGTTCGACCTGGGATGATTCTTGAGAGGAGTGGCGGCCCGACTGCCGGCGAGAAGATGGTTGAGAAAGGGGGCGATCGCCTTTCAGACAGTACAGAGGGAAAAGACTGTGGAAGGGATGCTCGCTGCACATGCGCTGGATCACGCCTCGCAGAATGGTTTGGTTGTCGGAGGGCGTGCCTTCGGTACTCCACAGGCGAGCGGTCAGTTGATGTGCGAGGAAGACGAGCTTGCGTGAAGGCACGCGATGTAGGGCGTCACCAAACCGTAGTGTCGCGTCGTGATTGTCGAAGTTCGCAAGCCAAAGGGAGCAGAGACGGATAGGCGAGTCGTCGTCGAATGCATCCGAGGCTGCAAGGCAGCGCGAGTACATCTCGATGGCCGACACCAGAAATGAGGTGCGCTGTCCCAGATGTTCTTGAGCGCGTTCCTGATCTTGTTTCAGTAACTGTTCCGCCTGTTTCTGAGCCCGCAGGAGAGAAAGAAACTCTGGACTGTGCTGCGCCAAACGCGTCATCTCGTAAGCACGACGCCTGATCTCCTCCTTTTTTCGGTCTATATAAAGCTTCCAACGAAGAGCGTCGGGGGACTTGGAGATGGAGTGATATTGCCTTTCGGCAAAGATTGCGTACTGGTGGAAGATCGACGCCGCTGTGCTGTCCTTCTCAGCGAGGGGCCGTAGATCGGGGGCCGTGATGATGCCCACCGCAGGCGAGAAATATTCGTCGACGATGTGGGATGGTTTCTTCATAGAGGCTTCTGCGGACCACATTCCCTGCGATACCCGGTGAGAAGGGTTTCGCGCCCACGTCAATTAGACTAACTCACTAGCTGTGCTAGAAGGCTGGCACGTTGTAGCCTGGAGGGAGCATCGTTTACAGACCCTCCCTCACCCAATACCGATAATAGGCTACTCAAAGACTTGATCGCCAACTTGGGCTCCTTCATCAGCCAGAGGACGTTGGAGAACTCGCGAGTAACGACTGGGGATGTCTTCTTCTCCAGGTGCTGAGCGCGGACAACGGAGTTGAGTGCCAGCTGGGATTCAGTCGCATCCCGCGCCCTTTCGGAGACACATAGAAGACAAGCCCTCTCCAGATCCAAGAGCGCGGCAGAGAAGGGGGAGACAAGGTCGCCGATTTGATCGCGTTGCTCCTTTTGCCTCAGGGACCGGATGAGGGATATACGTGTCGCCATGATAGCTTCGATGTTTCTCAAACTAAGTGCATCTTCTTGTCAGCAATGCAATGGTATTACCGTCCGTCATATCACCTACTCGAATTCGGGCTCGAGACGGGTAAATGACTGCCATCTCTCGTCGTTGACCCGGCCTGCTTGTAGCTCCTTTTGGGCGTCGTCGCTTCTCCACCTCCGGATCTGGCTCAAGCACATGAGGTTTTGGGTGACCTGACGGATCTCGGTGAAATTCTCGCTTCCGAGATTGCGAAGACGCTGCATCTCATGCGCAAAGGCTCGTTGGACAACAGCATCTACGGCATGCATGTTCCTCTCGCGGTAAACCGCGCGCATCGCGAGGTAGAGCGTCGACCCCGAGTGATCAGAGGCCAGTGTCTCCGGGAGATCCCAGCTCTCAGAACGCCACCCGAGGTTGTATGCCAACGTTCCGGTTCCCAAGGAGTCGTTCGAGTCCGAGAACTGCTGAAGAGTGTTCATCGCGAGGCGATTGAATCCGAAGGAGTACAGGGATTGCACGATGCCATCGGTGTCGACCGGCCCTCCTGCTCCCGACTCGAGAACAGCACCGTGGTAGCGGAAGGCCTTGTCCCATTGGTTCTCGTGGCGAAGGCGCTTGACGAAGAAGTTTCGAAGATCATCTGTCTGAATCCCGTAGAACCCGTCGGGTTCGTCGATGTGACTGTAGATCTCGAAGAGGACATCTTCCGTGGAGAATTCGTAGGACTTCGTGTCAGGGTGAGGGTACTGTTGCGAGAGCTCGAGGAACACGAGGGCAGTGGTGTACGCGCCGCACCGGGTGGCGCAGTGTCCTAGCAGAGCAAAGTCAACGGAGAGCCACTTGTCGTGAGCAAGGGCGTCCTTGGGATCGCGTAGTGGCTGGAATGAGCGGAGATGGAGAACAACATTGATGATCGCGCGATAACAGGACACGTCGCACTCAGGATATGCTAAGACAGCTGAGAAGAAGGTGGAGAGTAAGGCGCGCAAGGAGTTCGGAGATGCGGGTGCAGATGCAGACCGGTCAACCTCGATCTGGAGGATGGAGTGGATGAGAACCGGGAGGACCTCTTCGGCAAACACGTGATCTGCTTGAAGAAGAGGCACCAAGGGAGCGAAGAAGGGGTCTTGCACGCCCAGCACCTCGCATAGTAAGGTCGCCACACGAGCGACCCACTGCGGAAACTGGGAGGCCAGATGAAGCAACTCTTCTCCAGCGAGGACCGTGTGGATGTCGGATGCCACGGTGTCGACCCGAGGCCGCCTGAATGCGCACATGTAGTCGAGTTCTTGCCGTATCTCGGTGGTTGGGGGAGTGGCGACGAAGGTCTCCGAGGTTGGCGCAGACATGATCGCACGCAGGGTCGTGTAGACTGTGTGTACTCGAGGGGCGGGTGACGAGTCTAACATAGCGAGTAAGGATAGAACGACTGCAGAATGTGCCATTGCCACGTCTGCGTGAGGAGCAAAGAAAGGCTTCTCGTTCGCCCTGGGAGCAGCCTCTACGCCCTGACGATGGCGGACACACACCGTCACTGGGGTGAACTGCTCGCCGCCGACACTGTCGATACGACCATGGTGCATAATGAGAAGGGCTGTGAATGCGTCGATGTCGCTGTCGAAGAGGTACTCGCGCGGCGGTATGCAAGCCTTCAGCCTCCAGAAGTTCGATTGACTGAACTGGTCCTCTGTTCCTTCTTCCTTCCCACGGAACGCGACCTCTTGAATCTTTCTCACCAAGCGGAACTTGCTGGAGGTGATTCCGGGCTCGTTGGGCGCCTTGATCAGGTCGGCAAGCCTGATGCTGTCGCATGCAGCTCGGAGCGATGGCGGGAGTTCGCGAGGCCATGCCGCGAGAGCCCTGATGACCTGCCTCCTCATAGTCTTGCTCTTCAAAAGCTCCTCCGCTTGCTTCTCCGCCCAAGGCATCAGCTGTCTTCCCAGCTCGACCAAGAACGGTACCTCTCTCGACTCTAGGAAATCGTGGGAGACTGTACTGGCGCGGATGAGGATGTCGGCTAGGCGATGATCGGGCTTCGGCGTGTGCATCTTGTAGAGTGACAAGGCCCACTCAAGTAGAGACTGAGCGCTGCGAGCAAGGTCGGATTGGGCGAGCAGGGCCGTAGTCCTCCGCATGAGGACGCGTATGAGACACGCATCGCGGAACTGGGTATGGTGATAGGAGATCCAGAGACATAGAGCGTTGAGCAGTCGGTACTGCTCGTTCACCAGCAGCGATCGCTCGATGTCTGCGAAGAGGTGATGAAGGACGTGGTATGTGACAGCGGGAGAATCGGCATCGCGAATCTGCTTCCGATACCACTCGATAGCCTGCAAGACAAGATGCGCGCCATAGCGAGGGAGGTTGGGAGTATGAGGTTCGAAGGTGTCGAGAGTACGATACCGAGTGATGGTGCGGAAGATTTCCCTGGCATCAAGGGCGCCGCTCTCCTGGAGCGCAGCAACGATGGGCCCGTTATCGGTTACGTCGTGGTCCCCGAGAGTACGCAGGATAGCGACGGCGATGTGGTCGATGTTCTGCTGGAGGAGTTCTTGCAGGAGTTCGTCGTTCTCCGGGAGCCGGGTCTTAGCCTGGAGTAGTCTCCTGATGTCATTGCCTACATCTTCGTCCGTGTCGTGGGTGTCGAACCACATCGTGACCATGTGTCCGACGAGGTCTGCGAAGCACATCCGAACGCCGTCATCCTCGCTCCTCTGGATGGCTTGACAGTGACGGACGAAAAGTTCTCTCCCATTGACTCGTTCCTCGGTCGACCCAATGGAGAGAAGATTGGTGGGGGTGAAGGAGGCAAACGTGGCCTGCGCACATTCTCGACGATCTCGGTAGCCGAGGAGTTCAGGAGGGAAGCGGAAGATGTCGATCTTCGACGCTCGCATGGAGTACGCGAACTGGGCAGCGTAGGACTCGAAGAGATCGGAGATTTTCTCAATCCCTAGTCGCGCGATGATGCCCAGTAGCACCGATTTGAGATGTGCGTGGTAGGTCTCAGTAAAGCAAGCGACCTCGAGCAAGTGCCACAATGCCCCGCGCCTGACTGACGCCTCGGAGATGATGATGTTCCCTAAGCACAGGAAGCGGCTGATGATACTCTCATAGCTGCGAAGCCGAGTCGACTGAGTGGAAACTCATCTACATCGAATCGCTCAAATACTCACCGATATTGGTCGGCGCAGAGTTGACGATGAACCGCCCGATAGACCTCCATCGTCTCCCGTCCAGCGAGGCTTCCTACGGGCAATAATCGTGGGCTGATAGTAGCGAAACGGAAACGAATCCGGATATCCACATCGTCGGCGAACGTAGGGAGTATCGCAGCCGGGAAGTCGTCAGGTTCCGGGGGGTCACCTCCAGGGATCGGTAGCGACCACGCTTCCTGGGTGGGGTCCACGGCCAAGTACTCGCCGAGGAAACGGACGATGGCATCGCGCAGACGCAATGATCTTCGGCCAGAGCGCCGGAGGAGCTCGACGCATTGCGTACAGTAGAACCGAGCTGCCCCGCCCACCTCCTCGTCGTTCGCGTAGGACCCGCGCCACAAGTGTGCAGTTGCCTCCAGCACGCGAACGACCAGCAGCTGGGCGGCCTCCATGTTCTTGTAAACGTAGTCGCTGCAGAGATCTCCGACCTGTTGTAGCAGATCCTTCATGTTAGACCGGCTGAGATGAAGCCTCTTCTGCTCGATGTGGTCTAGGCATGGGGGCGCAACGAGGAGGAACTCGCCCGGTTCGCATTGCAAGAGGAGGTCCAAGAGGTCTTTGTCATGGGTAGGCTCGCCAGAAGAGGACTGTAGGATGGGCACGATGACAAGAGTAGTGACGCATGTCCTAGCAATATGACTCTCGTGCGTCGCGACGGCGGATGACTTCTGTGTGGCTTCCGTTGAGACGGCGGTGCCGAGAGATGGGGCGAAATCGTCGTTGAAGTCGTTCGCGTACGCGTTAGATCCTTTGGATGCCGGGCCCGCAATCGTCGTACGTAGTAACTCTCGCAATCGCTTCAGTAGGTCTGCGAACGCGTCCTGTACCTGTTGTCGTGCTGCGTGGTGAGAGTTGAAGGTGAAGGGAAAATGAGACGAGGCGTACGTCGGCGCTACGGAAAACACATCGTTGTAGAGCATAGCGGAGCGTCCTGTCGGCGTCGTTTGTCTGCGTTGCGAACAACAGCTTCTGCAGTACTTGGGTCCGGATTCCTGACCTCTTCCCCGGACCTACTAAACCCTCCCATCCACCGTTCACAGCACCTGCGGTATCCGTCTCGTCGGCGAAGACCAACGGGTCCAGCGCGCCCAGCAGCAAACGTCTCTCCTCTGCCTCCCAACGGGGGTCAGTGAGTGTGGGCGCTACTGTACCCATGAGTCTGCAAGCCGCCTGAATGACTCGGCGATTGGGCTGCGTTCCGTTCATGAGGAGAGACGCCTCAAAGAGAATGGCAGAGACAGCGAGGTCAAACGCCGAGCGGAGCATTTCCACCGTGGGTTTGCTGTAGGAACCCTCTCCGGCCGCCAACAAAGCGCACAAGGCCTCCGAGGACTTCAGCATGAAAGCGGATAAACGTCGCTCGCGGCCGCGAGGAGGGGAGAGGTCCGTAGATTCCACGTCCAGCACGGGAGGTGTGTCATCAGCAGACTGAACAAGCGAAAGTCCTGTGGTGCTTGTTGACGTACGAGCAGGCGCGAAAGGAGGGAGGCGAGCGTGGAGGAGGAAGTCACGAATGACCTTTGTTTGCGTCTCTACCACCATCGCATCGACGATTGGGCACGGCGGGAGCATGGTTTCGGAATACAGCGTCACCCTCCGCGAGGAACCGATGATAGCCTCCAGTAATGAGTGAACCTGAGAGACCGTATGCATCGGCATGGCCGTCCGACGACCTCCGTCGATGCGCCACGCTTCTGTGAGCCAAGACAGAACCTTCTCTTCCATCTGGAGACGATACAACCGGACATCCTGGTTCGCGAATCGAAGACACAAGATCATGAATGCGCACACGGAATCGTAGGGATAGGCGGGGCCTTGGACGTCCAGGTCCTTGACGAAGGACTCGATCTCCCCTAGCACGCGCGGGGAGGAAAGTAGGCGTTTCGAATGTAAGAGTAGGATATGGGCGGCGTGGCAAGCAGCACGGGACACAGCAGGAACATTGGCGCGGCGCATCGCATGTGTCCAGACGGAGTCCCAGAGGGTGGCATCGTCAGGGATAGGCTCGGCAGACGATGGAGGGACTGAGCATTCAGCATGGGCGATAGCAGCGAGACAAAGGAAGGTCCATGACTGGATATCGGCATCCTCAAAGGAGACGAGGGACGTAAGTGACGTGATGATGTCTCTGCGGAGCTCCTGGTGAAGAGATAGCCAATGCCTCTCGGCGAAGAAGAGTAGGACTTGGAGATGGTGTATCTTAGTCTCGCGAGACATTCGCGATCGAATGGAGTGCAGAACAGACGACATGGGGCTTTCCATCTTCTTCTTTTTCTTGCCACTCTTGACCGTTCTGTATGTTGACTCGTCATGGATATAAAGCTGCGTGCGGTCAGTGACAGAAGGAATAGCTTAGCATGATATAATTTACCTCGTGGACCGAGTCCGCTTGCAGTTGCAGAGACCCCCAGACTAGAGCCTGCGCTCGGGTTACTCCCCAACCGTGCTGAAAGGTCGTGGATGCGAACGCTCTATCCGGGAACTCACAGGAAACGTCACCGGAGACACGCAGCCGCAGCGCGTCAAGCTTCAGGAGCGATCCCATCCTGGTAGCTATGCTCTCTGCTGTCAGCCAGAGAGTCTCGAGAGCGGTCACTTGATTATCCTGAGTAGCAGCAGCCGTGTCTGCGACCAGTACGGGAAAGAGCATCCGGAGGACGGCAACTACATCTTCGGACTTCTCTCCGTCCTTGGTCGCCCACATCCGGACTAGGTCATTCCAAGAGTTCTGAGCAAAGACCGTGACTTCTTTCCGGCAGTTCAAGGTATAGTGACTGAGAGCAGCAGCAAGCGCAGAGAGATAGTCATGGCGCAAAGAGCAGTCCACGGAGTAAATCCGAAGAAAATAGGAGAAATATGCGAGCAGTCTGCGGGTGTATGGGTGGACGTCCTCAGGGTCCAGGGGCACAGCAGGAGGAAGCAAGACAGGCGCCGTCGGGGAGTGTAGGAGTTGGGAGACGATCCTCATGAACGGCGCGTGTAGGGTGGTCGTTGGTCGTGTCAGGTTCTGACCCAGGCTGACCTTCGAACCAGCACTGATCCGGTCTGCCAGGCTATCTCTCCGCAAACGCTTCCGTGTGAATGCAGAAGCAAGGCTAGATGAGCCCGCGATGACGTCGTCTTCAGAGTCAGACAGGACCATACTATCAGAAGCATCTTCGAGCTCGCCAGGTTTATGCGTGTCTTCCGCACCGAGACGATCGTTCAGGGTGCGTCGCGGAGGAAGGCCCAGGACGACGTTAAAGCTGAACGCGAGGAGGGAGTGCCAGGTGTCGTCGGGGACTGATTGCAAGTGTGGCTTGTACGAGAGGAGAGACTCGATCGCGTGCGCATAGTCTGAAGCGACGACGGTGACAAGTTGGCCCTCGTGGATCATCCCATCAGAGAGGTGTTTGAGGATGGGCTTCAACACCTTGGCGTTGAGATGCTCCTTGGCATTAGTGGCTAGAAACCGTATCGTGTTGGCTATCTCAGAGAGCCTACGGACTGAGGGGTTACTAGAGCCGGCGCTCTCAAAGGCGGAAAGGTCTGAGCCGAGCTTGCTAACGCATTTTCTCAGCTGCGCCCTGTACGCCTCGAAGAGTGGTTGGAATACAGCGAGCCAAAGCTTCCAGTCCCCTTTCGCGAAATTGGAGATCGCAGAGGGGCGGGAGAAGGCCTCCCTGATATTTTTGGCGGCTTTCTCTCGTACTGTCTCTTTGTCGCTCCTCAGGTCACTCAGAGCAGCCTTGAGGGAATCCTTGTCGAACCTCGACATACGTCCCTGTTGAACACAGTCAGAATTCTGCACCTGCGCGTCATGATATGACCTGCCGAGAGATGGACTTCGGGACTCAATATTGGACCGGAGAACGCGGTGACGGGAGGAGGCAGGAGTACCCAGGTCCAGCCACAGCCACCGACCCCACGCACGGGCGCTACACCCGTGTCGCGTTCTTTGTGCATGTTTGTTTCGTGGCTGGCTCCCCACGGCGCTTCTGTACTCGCTCTGGCCGTCGCCTGGTCCACTTCCTCCGCTGCCCACATTGTCCTGCTCTTCGTGAAGGGCTCCCGCTTTGCATTGGCTACTCTCGAGTGCAGAGCATTAACTCATATTACCACCTGTATCAACCCACCGTGGCCTCATTCGTAACCGGTCTGCACAGTAACGCGGCACGTCTATCGCCTTCACGCTAACCGCCGATCGTGAGTGCCAATCCATACTTGCATCATCACCTCATCTAATGCTGGCACAGTGCACGATGTTGCAATGCTTTCATACTGCAGACGCTACCCGGGAGGATTTGGAGAGTGAGATTGCCACGCACGCAAGGGCGATTATAGACCTCAAAGGTCGCTTGAATACCATGACCACCGTTGCCCGTCTCCCTCCCGAACTTCTATCGGAAGTTTTCCTTCATGTCACCCGCGACGCGTACGCCATCTACCAGAGCAGTAATCATCTCCACTACGGTGCCGCGCGCTTCTACGCCTGGGTCAAGGTGTCCCATGTATGCCGCAGTTGGCGTGAGGTCGCTCTCAGCACACCCCGCCTCTGGGGTCATATCATTCTCACGAAGAGGTCTGTTGTCGAGGATATGCTCCTTCGATCCAAGAGAGCCCCTTTGTCACTCTCTGCTGCAATCTTTTCTAGCAAAGACGACCGTACACGCGTTCTCGAGCAGCTCATGCAAGAAACCCCACGAATCAAGGAGCTTCGTCTATCCGGGCCCGTCTGCCTCCTACAAGACTTCTGTGCCAAGCTCACGGAGCCTGCCAACAATCTTGATACTCTAGTGCTCTCGGATAACGCCTCTCACACATACCCCCTTCTCAGTAACAACGCCCTCTCACAAACCGTATTCCCAGGGAAACTCCCCTACCTCCGCACGCTTGAGATCCGCGGACTTGTCTTCGATTGGACAGTTCCCGTACTTTCCCCCACCCTCACCCGCCTCGTATTAGTTGGCCGCATGGATTCACAGTCTTTGCTCGGTTCCTTCAACCAACTCCTGACAGTGCTCGACACGATGCCTGGATTGGAGACTCTGGTACTCGAGAACGCCATACCTCGTGTATCTTCCGAAGTCACGACGTGGTCCACGCCCCAACACACTATCGCCCTCCCTCAGCTACATGAGCTAACAGTGCACGGCCAGAGCTTTGATTGCGCCAACCTCATAAATCACCTCCGTTTGTCGTCTAGCACTCATGTCAAACTCACGTGTCGCGGTTCCCCCGGCGCTCAGGAGTTGATTGGTGTCCTGAAGGAATACGCGACGCGGACAAGCCCCTTCCTCTCCGTGCATCTCTTTCGCCCGTGCATCACCAAGCTACAGTTGAAGGCTTGGCGGAACTTGGCGGAACCTCGACCTGCGCTTCCGTGCTTAGAGCTACACGTGGAGGGTATGAACAGTGCCACGACGAAGTATCTCGTTCGGGACAGCAGTATCATCGCCCGTGCTCGCAACCTGGAGATTGTATGCGAACAAGTGGCTGGCTGGCGTTGGGCGGACGTCTTCGCTGGCGCGCCCAATCTGCGAAGTCTCGTCGTCGTCGGCGACCCCCAGGACGAATTCCTCATCACCCTCTCCACCCCTCACAAGATGAAAAAGAACCACACGTCGACGATGCTTCTGCCTCTCCTGCGAGTGCTCAAGTTCTCCGGCACACGCTTGTGCAGCCCAGACTATGACCGCGACGTCGAGCTCTTCGACCGACTCGAAGACTGGCTCCTGATGCGCTGCAACTACAACGTCCCTATCGAGCGCCTCCAGCTTGATGCCTGCGTTAACATCACGCACGAAGACATCGGTCGCCTCTTTGGCATCGTGCCGTACGTGGAGTGGGACGGACTGGTGCAATTCGACAGCGACCTTGAAGCGGACGTGATGGATCCGGACGACTACGCGGAGGCGTACTACGACGATGACTGGGAGGCCTACGACTACGATGATTACTATGACGACCCGTTGGGCTTCTTTTGAGATTACCAACGGGGCATCGTTCCACATTTGGGTACGTTCTCTGCTATTATGCGAAGCCGTGCATTGATTGACATAGCCGGCCACCAGGGTATCGAACTGTTGCCACAGACTGTCCTATACGATTGCTGATTCTCTTCGCTCGCTCCAGCGGCTGTATCCATACATGTACCGTACCATCACCTCTGGCACTGATTACATATCGACCCCCTCCGCGGCTCTTATGAGTATCCGAGCGTCTTTGACATGTCCAAACGCCCAGCGTCTCTCTTGCACTATGCGGATACAGAGTCGCGTTCAGTTCTTTGTTCGGTTCGCAGGTCCAGGTGAAAATGTACATTGAATGCAAAATTGTACTACTAGCGCCCGGCGAAAGTATGGGAACACGTGACCTGAATGACACGCCCGAAATTCAAAGTTTATCGAATTGACCACCAACCGTGAGGGATATTGGAGACTCAATGGTACGGTATTGTAGTACAGTATGTGCATTATTATTCTATAGCTGTATGGCATTTGCTCAGCTGCAGGATGGGTATACATGTGGCATTTTATGTGAATACGTGGGACTTCAATGTTTATGTCCTGGAGACAGCCCACAGCCTGATATGAATATGGAGACACCTGTTACACATAGGACTTGATGTAGTCTACCATACAACAGAGTTTCATGTCCATACGTGTTGTTGCGCATGAGCAGTGGACCCATCAAGCCAGACTGTTCTAGTGTCTGTGATTGGGTATACTTCAGATATTAGCTTGACCACCCTGCAGTTCATATGGAAAATATATGAGCAGGTACTCATGGAAAAACTACGACCATCTATGATGTGCTGGGCTTGATATCTTTAGTAAATACAGAGATAGCGACAGTTGATCCAAAGTGACCCCTTATAGGAGTGACTTTCATGGGCTCACTGCTCATGCGCAACAACACGTATGGACATGAAACTCTGTTGTATGGTAGACTACATCAAGTCCTATGTGTAACAGGTGTCTCCATATTCATATCAGGCTGTGGGCTGTCTCCAGGACATAAACATTGAAGTCCCACGTATTCACATAAAATGCCACATGTATACCCATCCTGCAGCTGAGCAAATGCCATACAGCTATAGAATAATAATGCACATACTGTACTACAATACCGTACCATTGAGTCTCCAATATCCCTCACGGTTGGTGGTCAATTCGATAAACTTTGAATTTCGGGCGTGTCATTCAGGTCACGTGTTCCCATACTTTCGCCGGGCGCTAGTAGTACTCTGTAGCTTCAGCCTATTGACCTTCAAGTAAGCGCGCGGAAAATGACGGCAAGTCTATTTGAGGGTGTTTGGCTAGATGTTGGTGTCATGTGGTGTTCAACGCTATGGGCGTCAACGCGACACCTCGTCAGTCTCCCCACGGGCGATTCTCCGACCAGAACTCAAAACGACATCACCCTCTTTGGTGTCTGCAGGTTAGGATCGTACATAGGTCTTTGCTGAGAGCACCACGCAAATCTAGTACGTAGATGTTTCGCTTATTCCTTCCAAGATCGTTACTGAGCCACTCAGGAGAACTCATCTACTGCCATACGTTCACTACAGCATAGCAACGTCAACTGTCGACGCCACTCGGACGTCACCTTCTTCTCTCGTTAGGCCAGGTGGGATTCACTTCACATCTCAGCAGGAGTACGACTCACAATAAATGTTACGCAAAGTACTCGCGGCAATGCTCGCTTCTCAAGCCTCTCGCATCTCTCGGTCCGATTTCAGCCAGAACCTCGAAGGCCATTCACGCCAAGCGCTAGAAGAAAAAGTTCGGTCACACGAATGGGCTATCATCGAGCTGAAGAGCACCATCAACAGAATGTCGCCGACGGCGTGCCTCCCTCCGGAGATTCTTTCGGAGATATTCGTCTTGATCGCTACTGACCACTATGAGTGGCGGAAAGAGAATCACTACGGATCCGCGCACGCGTACAAGTGGATCGCCCTGACTCACGTGTGCCGGCATTGGAGGGATGTCGCTCTCAACACGCCACGGCTCTGGAGCCGGGTCGTTCTAACCAGGCCCGAGGTCTTCAGAGAAATTCTCCCCCGATCGAAGAAAGCTTCTCTGTGGGTCTCTGCGAGTCTCCCTCACGCCGACGAACGGCGGCTCTATGCTCTAGAAGCGTTGATGAAGGAGTCTAGTCGGTTAAGGGAGCTCAATCTCACGGCACCAGCGCGCTTTGTGCAGGTGATATCCTCCCAGTGGAAACACCCCGCCGATAACCTAGAGAGCATCATCCTACATGCCGAGGCAGGGCAGTTTGAACCCGACTACCTCATCCCCTCCACTCGACTCTCGTCTGAATTTTTCTCTGGTCAGACGCCGAAGCTTCGTCATCTCGAGATCCATAGGATACCCGCCGACTGGACCAGTCCTCTCTTTTGTCCCTCGCTGAGGACACTCAGGATACATTTACGCTACGACCTGAACCCCCAGCCAGGCGAATTCCCGAAGCTACTGCAAGCGCTCGAGGCTATGCCCATGCTTGAAACCCTCCAACTCAACGAGGCCATCCCTCGACTCCCGGACGACATCACACAACTTCCCGACCTCGGGCGCAGGGTATCCCTCCCCCACCTCCGCAAGATCGACATGTTCTCCGACGCCATCGAGTGCGCGAATCTCCTTCGCCACCTGTCTCTACCTCAAGGGGTGCGGGTCATCGCTAACGGCCGTACTGAGAGGGGCGCGGAGGACCTTGTGCGCATCTTTGGCGAATACCTCAGTCACTCCCCACCGCCGCTCACGGCACAGCTCGCGCCGATGTACTCGTCCCAGGTCTACGTGAAGCTGTGGCGCTCAGATGTGCATTGCAACGACTACATCAGCTTCCCCGGGCCTATAGCCGATGCCGAGATCTCCCTAGACGCATTTCCGCATTGTCACGCTCTGGAGGCACTTGTGCTCCATTCCACCTTTTTCTCGAAGATCCAGCGCTTCGAGATCCATTCGTTCCTCAAAACGTGGAATTGGAAGGCGCTCTTCGAGCGCATGCCAGAGCTCCGCACGCTCTTCGTCTCAGCCCAGCCCGAGAACAGCTTTCTCCCCGCCCTCTCCGCGGTCCGGAACGGCGACGGCGACGAACCAGGCACCCTCCCCCTCCCCCACCTGCACACCGTCGAGCTCAACGGCGCCCGGTTCGGCTGCAGCCACTCGAACCACGAGTCGCGGTTCCTCGAAGAGCTGCTCAGCTGGCTCATCCTCCGCTGCAACTACGGCGTCCCCGTCTCCAAGCTCGTCCTCCGCGACTGCATCAACGCGGACGAGGACGAAGTCGAGCGCCTGCGCGAGGTCGTGCCGGAGGTGGACTGGGACGGGAACGAGAACTTCGAGGACGACGTGGACGAGACCGGTTCCGACGTGGGCGACATGATGAGGCTTGACGAGATTTTCTTCGATCCGCTCGGAGCGGACGACCTGTACGACGACGAAGACGACGATCTCGACTTCTTCATGATCCCGTTCGGATTCTAGATCTGTGCAGCCGGTGAGTAGGCGTCCGTGACTTGCATCGGACGAGAGACTGATGTGCTTACGATGCGCTTAGATGGCGAAGGACTCCTTGAAGTGTGCCTTCCGACCCACACGTACTAGTGGACTCTATATGATGCATATTCATTCTTGCCTGCTTCGTCTACAGAAGTGTTTTTGTACAATAGATTTCGTGGTAGCTCCATACAACTACGCGTAACCATCTCTGGCCCTTCAACGTATTTGAGGGCCGCCTTGGGATGTCCCGGAGGCGCTGAGCCAATACGTGTACTACGAGGCCAATTGTAGGGAGCGCGATATGAGGATGAGGATCTGGGAAGAATGGGCTGTACGCTCTCGTGCAGTCCGAATCATTCGGTGCATGACGACTGCCGGTGGCCGTACCAGCCCATGTTTTTATTGAATGATATACAAACATCTCGTGGTCATGAAAGAAGTGACGCGGTGTTTACGAGCCAGAGCTAGAGGGCTCGTATGCGCCGGTATAGCGTCACCCAACTCCGATACCTGTGCGACCTCTATATCCACGAATCGGGCGCGGCTTCCGGTATATCATGCGTCTTGCATGTAGATTTATGCGTCAAACAGCAGAGCAGCGTCGTGCCATGGAAGGACCGTTGGTGCGTGGGGCGGCTGGGGCGTTTATGAGCCTATGACTGGAATTTCCGCATTGTCTGGATCTCGTCGAGGAGTGGTTGCAGCTTATCGTCGTCAACCTTCACAAGACTGTCAAGGCAATGTCAGTGACCCCGGTTATGTGGCGGGCAAAGTGTGTTAGGACTGACCTGGGAATGATACTCTTGGCTTCCTCTGCACTCACGGGGCAGAGATTCGCAATTTGCGCGATCTCAAATTGGGTGAGGGCGCTCTCTCTCCGGAGAGTTCTGTAAGTACAGTATCAGTGACACAAAGTTCCACATGCAAAGATTTCATGTGAAGGCACTAACTCTCGAATCGCTGCCGCAGCCTCGGGTTTGTCGAACTTTGCGAACGTTTTCACGTACTCCAGCGTCTTCTTGTAGACACTATACGAGTGTCAGCTAACAAAGAATGAATCCTTCTACGGCACATACGTGGTGTCCGGCGCAGCCTTTTCCGACGGACGATGCTCCAGAAGGTAGCGAACCTCGGAGATGAGCAGACAACCGGCGTTGTTGAACTCTGTAGACAGTCCGCGTTTACATCATTCACAGATATCAGTAGCGCAAGCACAGTAAAATATATACCAGCTCCAAGCCTGAGAGCAGACGCATCCTCCTCCTCGTTCGCCGGGCGGTGTCGGAGTGTCATGGTGGCTGAGACGAGAAGGCGGGTGGTTGTTTGGCCATGTTGTGCAAGGGCTTTAGATTCTAACATGGCCAAACAAAGGCGCGCGCCGTTGGGCGCTCGCCGCTGCCCCGAGTCGGCGGCACTGCACGGTGGCTGGGTGTGGCTGTTGCACTCGATACCAACACCAGAGCACTTTAACGACACCTCTTTACAGTGTCGCATGCTCTATAGCTGCTATTTGAGCTCCCTTTGTTCTTGCTGACTCGCATACAAACCCATATCTTCGAGGCCAGTCGATACCGGCCGGAACACGGACGCCACCGACGCCGGGCATACGGCATAGTTGACAAATCTGGCACCGGGTCGCGTTCCCCACACGCCCACACCCGACCGCCACGGCCGCAGCACAGTCCAAACCACCGCGCTCGCCCTCGTTTCTCCCGGACACCGCGCAAACACCTTCAGCGTCCCTCATTCTGCTCTGGACTACGACCGCGACGGAACGTACGAGATGGTGCAGCTGTATGGCGCCGCGCAGGGTCGGGAGGACCAAGGGGACGGCGTAGACGTCGAACCGCGCGCGTCGCACGAGGAGGACGCGCTGCTGGGCGCGGAGGCTCCTGCGAGGCGGACGAAGGCGGATGGGCATGCGACACTGTCGAGCTGCATAAGCAATCTCGCGAACACCATCATTGGAAGCGGTGAGTACCCACTGCATCTCGAGGCCGGTGCGGACAGCTAAGGGTCGACGGTCAGGCATGCTCACGTTCCCTCTGGTGAGTCGTGTCGCGCTGTGTAACGAGGCTATGATGTGAACGTATGTACGCAGGCTTTGGCGTCCGCTGGAATCATCCCCGGTATGATTACATGCCTGTTCTCCGGCGGCGTTGCGGCGTTTGGCCTATATCTGCTATCCCTATGCGCGGTCAAGGCGCCACATAGGCGAGCCTCGTTCTTCGCCGTAGCGGAACTCACCTTCCCGCGCGCGGCGGTCTTCTTCGACGCCGCAATCGCTATCAAGTGTTTCGGTGTCTCTATCAGGTGTGCACATTCCCGATACATGGCTCTACGCCGTCCTCACGTTGGCGGACAGCTACCTGATCATCATCAAGTCGCTCATGCCCAACGTGGTGGCGGCCCTCTATCATGACCTGACTTCGCCGGACACCAACCCCCCAGCGTGGATGCTGTCTGGACAGAATTGGATTACCATCCTCATGATACCCTTGATTCCACTGGCGTTCCTTCGTAGACTTGACAGCCTAAGACACACAAGCTATGTCGCATTGTTCTCCGTTGGTACGTGAATCTCTCAATGTTTTAGGAGGCTATAAGTTCGGACGCTCACGAGGTACATGCAGCATACCTTGTGGTCATCGTGGTGGTATGCTATTTCTTCCCTATCAAGGGAACCACCCCGCCGGGCGAGATCCACCTTGTTCATTTCACGCCGAGCTTCATCTCAACATTCCCTGTGCAAGTCTTTGCCTATACTTGTGCGCAGAACGTAAGTGGGCGAGTTTTATCCCTGCCGACCGACCGAGCTGACGTGCCCTACAGCTCTTTCCTATATTCAATGAGATCACCTCGAATACCCAGAAGAGGATGAATATCGTGATCGGCACTTCCATTGGCTCGGCGGCCATGATATACGAGATCATAGCTGTTTTCGGTTACCTCACCTTCGGTTCAAAGGTATGTTGACTCACTGGCATACTGTGTTCCCTGGCCTGATCATGTACTAGGTCGGCGCAAACATCATTGCTATGTATCCCACGACGTCGCTGTTCATTGCCGTGGGGCAACTAGCGATCGCCATCCTCGTGATGTTCTCGTACCCCCTCCAAGTTCACCCCTGCCGGAACTGCTTGGACAAGGTATTCCATGCCGGTCATGTATTGAGCAAGCAGGCTGGGGACCCCGAGGATGAGGAGCCTGAAGATGAACATGGTGGCAGCCATGACATGAGCCCACTGAAGCACACGCTGCTCACCATCGCCATCGTTGCGAGCGGGTTCACGATTGCGTATTTTGTTGATGACCTGAAGCTGGGTACGTGCTCGCCCTCCTCGTTTTCTTGGTTGCACAGTGTGCTCATGGCTGCGTCATCGTCTCTTCAGTGCTGTCGTTCGTAGGTTCGACTGGGTCGACCACGATCTCATTTATCCTACCGGGTCTGTTCTACTGGAAGGTGCGTTCTGCCTATCAGATGGGGTGTGCATCGCATGGTCGCTCAATATTGACGCACGGACACAGCTTTCGCATAATGACCCGAACCCCAACAAGACGCTGTCGAGGGCGGCGCTGGGTTTAGCGATCTACGGTATCTTCATCTTCGTCTTCTGGTACGCGCCTTTCCTCTTCCATGCCCGAGACGCTGAGCTGAGGCGATGCATCTAGCCTGAGCTTCAATATCTATCAGGTCATCCATGCATCGCCGACGGTGCATTGACGAGTTTGAGATCGTCCGCGTTTCCCATCTGCCCTTGTCTTTGTATATGAGCGTTCTTGTAATATACCTCCATGTGTACGGAGGAATCGGAAGTGTTACTGCCTGCTCAGAGCAGGCTCGTTTACTCGTGTCGCTGCATGCAACGCCTCCGAATTGCTCGCTCCGCGTAGTGCTGGCCCTTGGCTTGACGACGAGAACACTTGTGCCTCAGGCCACGGAAGGCAAGGCGCTTGCTGCCATTCCCACCCAAGGCGACGGACGGGCGCCTGTGTGACTTTGTAGGCCGTGGGCGCTCTGGCGGGCAGCTACACTTACCCTCTGACCTGATGCACCCCGGCCTCTCCTCCGCCTAGCCACTCTCCGTCGTCCCCTGCGCACCCGCAAAAGCTCTGTTCTGAGTGTGTCCTATATTCCTTGGTGTGTACTCGTCTTCATCATCCTCGGAGGGCGCTCCTTGGCAGCGCTGGGTGTGCGAGACACATCCTCTCGTTCGTTCTCCACGCTGAGACTGCGCGTTTCATTTGTCGTCGCCCAGAACTCGCCTCGCGTTTGCGGGAAGCTAGAAACCACGCGCAAGACACCGAAACTCCAATACGTCCGTCAGGATCGGCGATCATAGAAATGGCGACGATGTCTAGCGACACAACTACAACGATTCCAGGCGGGGGTCTGCTCGAGCTACAGGACAGGCGAGCCTTCTCCACGAGCCCCACGTCTCCGTCTCCGTCTCAAGACAGCGCACCCACGCTATCATCTCTGCACACCAAGTCGGACGCGCCGACGGATGTCGCTGGCCCTCAGGATCCCAACGCGACCTCAGGCGCTTCTCTGGATGCCGCGCCGGACCCACAGATACTGGAGGCGCTTCGCAGCAAAGACCGTATCTACGTGCTGAAGTTGGGGGAGCAGATGGAAGCGTTGATCAAGGACCGTAGGTGAGTGGAGGACCGGTGTCTGTGCGGCTCAGGTTGGGTGTATCACACGACGGCACGACGTCGCTCCCTCGCCCATGGCTATTCGCCGTCAGTGGTCGCAGTCGACCCTCGGTCTCCTCGTGTCCAAAATAGGTCCGGTTTTTAACCGCTCCCGTCTGTAGCAGGATCAAGGTCGACCTCACGCCGTCGACTTCGTATCAGCGGATGCTAGTGCACCGATGTTCCGCGTATTACAAGCTCACTCCGGAACCTGATCCTGTCACCAAGAACATCGCTGTGTTCTACCGCTCGGAGAGCCGGATGTACGTAATTGTTGTGTTCTCTGACTGTCCTCATCCATTGACCTCCCTGCACAGACCTGCACGGCGGATTTGCGAGCTCGTCCCTGCAGAAGAGTCAGCTCAGCCGACCATCCAGATCATGCGCCGCCCCAGAGGGCGTCAACATTCTCAGCCCGGTTCGACCGCGGGAGAGGATGCCGACACGTCTGATGTCGATGCCTCAGAAGCCGGGAGCATCGGAAGTCGTAGCAACAACACGAGCGCGGCGGCGAAGCGGATTAAGACCATAGAGGAACGCGAAGCCGCCTACAACGAAGCACGGTCCCGGATCTTCATGGGCTTCGAGGAGAAGGAGAAAGAAAAGGAGAAGGACATGAGTGCGAACTCGTCGACCTTCAGCTTGGTGTCAGGTTCTGGCTCGACTAGTGGTGGCCGGGGTAGTAGCATCGGCGATATGGACGATTCGGCCAGCTCTGCGCCCACCGAAAGCGAATGGTCAGGCCCAATCACCCGGGATAAGGCCCGTAAAGGCGCCGGATCGACGACGTCGTCGAGATCGCTCAGGTCGGCTGGACCGTCGTTCACAAACGGGTCTGGCAGTTCGCGCAACTCGCGAGCAACGTCGCCTTCCTTCACCTACCCAACCCTCTACGAGCCGGCCTCAGCACCCTCGTATGATCAGCCTCCTTACGGCTCCCATATCCCACCTCCTTCAGCCTATCCTCAGTATGGATACCCTGCGTATAACCCTCCTCCGGGTCAGCCCTACATGGGACCGTACTATTACCCATCGTACAACTACCCGCCCCCATCTTCCCACCATTCTGACCCCACTACTCCTGGAGGATTAGAGGCAATGTATCCTCCGCCTAATGCTCCTCAGCAACCCGCATATACTCCCCCATACATGTGGTCAAACTCGCCACCTGCAGCACAACCTCCCGTTTCCTCCCAGCATATCCAGCATGGCCAACCGCCCAACCATCCGGATGCTCATTCACCTGCACACGGCATGCCACCCATGCAGAACGTCCCGCAATACCCGCCGTACACCCCTAGCCCTCCAGTGTATGCATACGGTGTGCCGACCTACTTTCCGCCACCATACCAGCCAGGCGCTCCCATGGGACCTCCTCCATCGATGCCCGGTCCTGTCTATCACCCTTCCCCTGTTCCTGTCCCCGACCCCAACCAGAACCTCAGCACTGGGGGCTCCGACTTCAGCCGGACGTCGTCACGAAACAGCAATGGCCACGGTAGCATGAACGGCAAGCGTGGGGGTGCTCGCACGCGTGGCTCCTGGACGTATGGGCCTGGCGCGAGCACTGGCGGTCATAACTTCAACCCTCCCGGATCGATGAACGGTGCCGGTGGGAGCGACGCGTTTGGTCCACGCCTCACCAGCAACGCGCGAAGGACATCGGCGACGTCCAGCAGTAGTGGCAGTGCTGGCGCGCGAACCCCTGCTGACGAAACTGCTTCCACAGCTGTGAGTGCCCTTCCATCGATCTTTCACTTCATTGTTCCTGTATCGCCTGGTGTTGATGATTCTCCCTTGCCTCGCATACGTCAATGCCCTGCCACATCGTCTGTGTCCTCGTAGTCATCGTCAACGACATCCTCGTCTTCACGGCGGACGTTCACGTCCACATCGACCTCATCAAAGCACCCTCTACCCGCGCGCCCCGACTGGGCCGTGGGTCTCAAGCCTCAGCATCCTCGCCATCACGACCACAATGGGCCCACAGGTTCGCGGACGATGTCACCGGGACGGATGGCCCCGCCCCATCTCGGGCAACAACATCAATCACAGCCCGTTCTGCAACCTAACGACTTCCCTCCGCTGTCATCGGGTCCGTCTACTCGTCAACCTGTGGTCGGCGGTGCATGGACGAACGCGTCGACGTCGCGCGTTATGATGCCCGGGCCGCAGGGGACGGGCCCCTCGGGCACCGCGCTGGTGCACTACCCGACCTCGCAGCAGAACAGCCCGCAAATTCCCGCGTCGACGGGCCGGTTCGAGGAGCAGGACCAGTCGTTCGAACGCCAGTCGTCGAAGACCGCGGAACTGTTCAATCCGCGCCCCGCAGGCAGGAACAGCATCGGCGGTGTGCAGCCTGCTGGTCGCGTTGGGCCGATCGGCGAAACGGCGAGTGGCGTCGCCGGTCTGTCTGAGAGGATGGGGGCCATGGGATTGGAGGACAGTGCGGCCAACACGAACGCGGCTGTGTCTGAGGGAGTCCACCTCGCTCCTCCTCCCGGGGCGGACCCTACGGTAGGCGTGTCCACTGGTGGCGCGCCCATCGCCATCTCATAGGCCGGCGAGCTCGAGCAGAGGGCGGAGGGCGGACACTGCTGTTCGCCTTCTCCACCCCGCGGACGATTTCTCAGGTGCTGTCGTGTTTGGTTGTGTCCGCTGATGTGTTCGCTGTGGTCATGGTCGTCGTCGTCGTGTCGTGTCGTATGGTATAGTCTCGTGTCGTGTCATCGGGCGGCTGATGTACGTGTGGTACGTTATACGCTATACGCTAGCTGCCTTGCTGTGCATTCTCTGTCCGCTCTCCCTTCCTGTACGGTGTTGTATTCTCGTATATCTTGAAATCTAAAGTAGAGTCCTTCCACATAATGGGATATGCACAGGGTGCACGTTTCTCCTACAAGTCGAGCTGTTGGAACATTCTCACGCCCATGGTAAAGCCCGACTCCTCTAGCTTAAGATCATCGGCCTGATGGCCACATGCACATCCTACGCATTTTGCAGAGCCAGACTCCGGTCTGACAACTTGAAGGTTGCGTTCCAAGTTATCGAACGGACCTAGAGACGCACATTTCCGCGACGAGTCAAACAATCAATTCTACGAACCAAGGAGCTATGTCAATCTGGGCCTTTGTTCTCGGCGACCGTTGCGTAGCTGAAGTTCTACTACACCTCCAGTTGGACCTATCATTGGACCACATTTACCAAGGAGTCGAGTGTACGAGAGAACTACGGATGGACAAACCTGCAACATCCGTTTATCACCGTTCTCAAGGGCCTCACATATCTTCAGTATCCCCAAATGCCGGGACGCACAGCTATTCCAGGGCCCGGGAGTACCGCAGGGTAGGGATTGACTGTGTTCGAGTAGGAAGCGGAACGCGTTCAGGTTGCTGGTGTAGGGGCCACATGGCCAAGCTAACCACATGGCCCGGGCCCAATTCGCAAGCACCTTGGTAGCTGGATCAGCGACATGGCCATGATCACACTGCGAGACGACGCGACACGAGGGACAGGACGACTCCGACTCCGAAGGGGGCAGGCAATCGTCACAGAAGGAGCACAGCGGTGCCAGTTCCCGTCGAGCGACTCTCCGGCAGGAATCATAGTAGCGTCGGAGACGATGGTAAGCCAATGCGGGGGTCGATTCCAGGATCGGATGGTGCGTCCCAAAAAGTTGATGACGCGCGCCGTCTTGGTAGACCAGCAGGCTGGACCATGCGGCGTTCTCGGCATACTCAGCCAGTCCGCGAGTGGCGGCGACGAGATACGCCCCCAGCGGGTCGTCTGTACATCTCCTTGTCCAGGCGTCGTCCGTCTTGAGCGGAATGGGTATCCCGTATTTGGTAGCCGCAGCCAGTATGTCTCCAAGCATGCATATGTCCTGGGGGAGAGGGTCGGGTTGACGTGTGCTGTAGCCCTGGAAAACGTGTGCGAGGACAACGGCTGTCTCTTCCAGCTGTAGGGCCGGCGCACTCCACGGCTCGTCTTCATCCGATGAGAACCCTGATCCCTTTCTCATCAGAGCATCGCATTGCCGCTCGTAGGCCACGACCTTCTCGAGCACCTCATTAGAGCCCCTCGCAAGGACATATTTGTGCATCTTGAATGTGAAGCCGTCGGATGATTGACAAAGGACGTTCGCATGAGGTATGTCGAGGAGGGATGGTGGGGCGCCCGGATTGGACGATGCCTCTTCTGTTACGGTCTTCGCGTCGGATTGTCCTGCATTGAGGAACTGGTAGCCATCCGGCGCATGCTCACACCGATGATACGTCCAGAGGCGGTAGTAGTCGCCAGCGCTGATACCCTCCATTGCCCCCAAGGAGTCGAAGTCGAGTGAACGCGGAGGGAGCAGTGCTTTAGCGGCACACTGCGCGACGTTTTCCAGTCGCAGCCGACAAGCGATAGCCCACGCTTGGATCGCGGCACGGTCGACGAGGTCAATGACCGCGCCAGTGAGGACGTCAACAGCGAGCACCATCTTGTATTCGATTGCGGCGCGGAGGGCGGACTCGATCCCCTGCGGCGTGAAGTCGTCTAGGGGAGGATTAAGGGTTGGGTAGCAGATACGCAAGAGGGTATCGAGTGTTTTCGCGTCCTCGGGGAGGTTCAGCTTGATAGGGGAACGCGGTGAACGTACAGAAGACATTTCACGGCCCGCCAGTTTGATGGGGCGCGCCTTGAGTATCATGGACTCGAGTACGGGGGATGCCTCCATTAGGATCGAAGAACAGACGTGGAAGCTGACTTCGTCGCGGCTCCGGAGTACAACGTCCGCGGTAGGTTTTGGGAGGAATGGAGGCGAGGGAATGGGGTTCTTCTCCGCCTCGTCGGAGGAGAGAACAGAGTCTGCACTGGGTGTCTGCTGCACAACCATGGCTTAGGGGGACAAGTAGATCTCCTGGGCTGCTGGGCATAAGTATCATTGGGCGGGGTGGGTGGCGGAATTAGAAATGAACTGCACCTGGTCGTGCGGGCTTGGGGTGGGGGTGGATAGTTCATTATGAACATGACGTCGTTTATATACAAACATTTCTATGCAGGTGATCAACGCAAAGAAACCAACTGTAGCAGTGAAGCACTGTGGTGCTGTGGTAGACAGGCACCTAGGGGTTCTGTCATGAATCTGGAGGGACTTGGAAGGGGCTAGTCCCACAGAAGCGCAACCCCGAAGCTGAGCGCTGAGCTGCAGCATCTGCAGCCTCATATATGTAACTACCTGCAGCAACATAGTATATTTTCAGCATCCAGTGGCCATACTCAAGTACACCGAAGACAGTAGGAGGAACTTACAGTTCGCGAAGCACCACGGGAATCCTACAGAACATCGATCCCAACGCGTATTGATATAGCAGGGCAGTATAAATATATAGCGATACACGGCGCCCGCCACTACAGTCGGCGAAGCGGGGAATTACAAGCACACCCGGGACCTGCCAGGGCAGTTGTCGTACAATACACTATCTCGAGCGCAGGAATAAAAACATACAGTTCTCAGCATACACGTAGTCATACGCACAATCAGACACCTTTTTCTTGGAAGCCAAATCGCTTCGGACGAGCATCGCACGCCGTTTCCGCATAAACGCCGTAGCCGTAGGGCGTATAGCACGGTCTACTTGGAGAAATGCTTGAAGAGGCCCTTGAACGACTTCAGCCGCGGCCTGCTCCCTTGGCGCGGCGAGTTCGGCTCCGAGCTTGAGTTCGACACAGCGCCCAGCGTCTCACCGAGGAACTGAGGCGGCGGCCATGACGCGCTTTGCGACCCGAGACCGTGCGCGCTCCGTACGGCGTCGTCCCGTAGCGCAGAGGTCGACGCCATACGCGGCATCGCGACGTACGGCTCCGAACGACGCAGATGCGCCTCGTGGGTGCTCGCGCTCGCGCTCGAGCTGGATGAGGCGTCTGCAGCGTCTGAGGAGAGCGCGCGCCGGGGCGGAAGGCGCGGGGACGGAGGCGTGATGGAGGGGTTCCGGGCGGACATGGGCTCGGGCGTTGGAAGCGCGCGTTGAGTCGATGTCGAAGTAGACGTTGGGAAAGGGTGGTAGCTGTGGTGGTGCACGGAAGGACGAGAGGGGAGCGGAGCGGAGCCCAGTACGGCTTCTTCGAACCATTCGGCCTGCTCGGGAGTTGCGAGGACAAGCGCAGTGGGCCGACGGCGACGGCGGCGTGCCGAAGCGTTCGCCTGGTAGTCTTGCTGCACTTGTTGCTTCGGCGATAGCGCAGCTGGCCGCCGACTGTGATAACCAGGCGTCGCGCGAGCGATGGGCGAGGACGAGGACCCGACAAGGAACTCGGGCGCTCCCTGTGAATCACGGGCGCGGGTGAGACTGAGTCGGTGGGGAAGAATGTTTCACCACGCGGAGGCGACTCACAATCGGCTCGTAGATGTAAAACACCTCCGCCGGCTTCGCAGCGGACGTAGATCGGGCACGATCGAGCTCTGCAGGTGGTGGCGGGGAGGAGACCTGTCACCGAACGTTAGCGTTTAGTGTGCGCGGGTGCAAGAGAGATTCGCGAGAACAGCGACGACGTCAACATCTGCACCCGCGAACGCGGGAAGCGTATGTGGACGGCGAAGCTTTACGCTTGCCCGCGAGATTGAGGGTGGGCACTCACCGAATCATGGAACGCTGCGTCTTCGTCCGCAGCCGAAGCCTTCCACTTGCCCTTGTCTGACGTTCCCCACCCGCCGTACTGCTCGACCCAAAGCTCCTCTTCCGTCACTTCTCCGCTGCCGTCATCCGAATCCGGGGTCCGTGCGCCCGCGGCCGGTGTCTCAGTCTCAGCTTCGAGCCCTCGCCCGAGGTTCTCCATGGAAGGATTCGTGACGACGATGCGCGGGACCGATAAACTCGCCTTGGTCTTGAGGGAAGCCGCAACGCCCTTGCTGGCGGCATTGGCACCTTCCCGGGGTCGTCGCCGCGGAGTGCCGCGGGTGCGGCTCGGATTCACTTCCACCAGAGAACCCGCGCCCATCTGTCTCAGCTCGGCGGCGAGCTGTTCCAGCTGGCGAAGCGTCTCCTCTTCGTCCTGAGAAACGGGCCTTGCAGGTGCGGGAGCCGGCAGTAATAGCGAGCGAGACCGGTGGTAGGCGTGCCGGGGGGTAGGCGGTGGCGAGTGGGACGGGAAGGGGATGGGAGGGAGAGCCTTCTCCGGGGGCGGCGACATGTTCGGGAAGCGGTGCCGTGCTGCGAGGCTCATAGCGGGCCTTCGCGGCGCAGGCTGCACCGGCGCGGGGATGGGAATGTGAGGTAGGAACTTGCCTGCATCGGCCGGTGGCGTCGGGGGCGCAGATGTCAGAGGGCTTTTGGATGGCTCCCCGAGTCCGGCGCCGATAGTAAAGGACCTCTTCTGCTTCAGAGGCGGCGTCGACGGGCCTCGTTGGGGGACGGTGGTGGGGTTGCGATAGAGGAAGTAGGGTGGGGGTCCATGCGTATGCTGGAGGAGGAAAGGCGGCGTCGATTCGGACACCCGCAGTCGACTGGGCGGCGGGAGAGTCATCGTCGTGGTCGTGGTCGTGGTCATGGCGAGGGAGGAAGGGGCGTTGGCGACTCGCGACTCGAGAGAAGATGCGGAGGTAGAAGAAGGCGCGGGAGGGAGAGGATCGCGACTTGAATGGCGGCGGTGTTTCGGAAGAATTCCCGGTGTCGGCAGTGAATGTTTCGCAACGGGGCAGGCGACAGCAGCACTGGCACGCCGCAGACGTATATCATTCAACTCAGACCGAGTGCGAGGTCGTCGAGGGCCCGTCGGCCTGGGCTGAATGCTCGGCCGTATATTAGGTTTAGGCGCTCCCGGCGCGGGCTCGCAGGGCAGACCGGTCGGGGGAACCTGCAGCATGAGGGCGAGGGTTCCGGTCATGGCGAGGAGGTATATGAACACCTCGCCTGCCGGGACGAGGGCGACGTGGGAGACGAGGCACAAGGGACAGGTCGGACGGCGGTGCCGTCTGCAGCCAGCAGGCGAGAGCGCAAACGCCGGCTTAGCTGCGCGGGACCGTGCGTGTGCGGTGGGAACTATCAGCCCGCAGAAGGGCGATCATCAAAGAACGCGGCACTGGACAGAGAAGATAGATTCCGGACGTCCATCCGTCAGCCGCGCTACAGGGCAGCAAAGCACAGAGCAGGCGTGCACCCGCATCGAGCACGGCCAGCGCCCTGGGCGGCCCATGCATATCGCGGGGCAACAGTCACGTTCAGACGTCGTTGGAGATGAGCATCAGGCAGGTCGCAAACACGACGAGTCCAACAATGCTCAGCACAGCGAGGTGGGTCCTGGAGGGGTGAAGACGGATGAACTGAGAGAAGACGGTCGGTAGCCTGGAAGACTCACTGGCTAGCCCGCAAGAAGCCACGCTGTGCGCTCATATCTGCGTATCCTTGCCAATACTCCCAGATGCCGGCAGCGATGGCGGCGACGGCTGCTATGACTTCTATAATTGCCACAGCCAGACCGGTCTTGGATGGAGGTGTCTGCGCAGAGCCTGGATCGCTTGGAGTGGGAAGACGGGCATGGAGCAGGAGGGAGGAGGAGAGGAGGGAGAGGAGGACGGCGAGACGGAGATGCGACAGCAAATTGCGCTCGAGCATGGGGAAGTCTCTCCCCGCGCTGCCTACGATTTCCAGTTCCTTCGGCATGTCGTGCTGGTGGTGGTCGAAGCCAGAGCGCACAGCGAGCGCAGTCGCGAACACGACGAGCTCGGCTCGCGACACACGGGCGTCTGAAAGATGACGTTCCCGGACACGAGCGCCTACGAGCGCTTCCTTCAAGGCTGTCCAGTGCCCGCAATATTGATGTACTGAGTACGTGATGTTCACTCTCGAACCCCCATTGGACTCGTCAGGTCGGGCACGTTAACATGAGGTCTTCTTTGTCGATGTACCTGTTATACAGGACATTCAGGACCACAGGGGGAGCACACACCTGCACTCTCTGGTCTTCCGTATCAACTAGTACTGCGCTATCTACACCGTGCACCACGGTAGTGACCTTGTAGATTCCGGTGGACAGTCCGGAATGCGGAGCCGTTAAATATTTGCGCCCCATGAACATAAATTACGGGATTCCATGCAGCACAATTGAGGTATCGATTCGTCCTACGCCTAAGGGTGCGTCGTCACTCTTACATTCCCTCCTGCTTCCCCACGGCCCTTCAGCCACAAGGCATCGCTCACACATATCTAGGTCGTACTGTCCGCAGAACCCTACTAAAACATCGAGGAGATGGTGTCTTACCACCCGTCCTCGCTAGACCCCATCCTCTTTTCACACCGCACCTGTTCGAAAAGCCACACGCTGACATCGTCCTCCGTACCAACGACGTACTCGACTTCCACATTCTCAGCCACATCCCCATCGAGTGGATTATCAGCGCTGCCGTGAAGTACGAGATGGCGGGACCCATCAACATCCTCATCAAGTGTCTCGGGATTGTACATAGCCATCCTTTTACAGGCTTGGGCGATCGCTTGCTATCTCGGTCTGAATTTCTTGACAGGGTTGCTCTCCAAAGCTCTTGCGGAACACGGACTTTGGGGGCTTAGGCGCGGCAATGGATGCGATTTCTTCGGTCGCTCACTTCGTCTCTGGTAAGATCACTCCCTCGGCGTCCTCCAGATATGCTGTTAAGCTGCTAGAAGTACTGAACATCAGGCTTCCGATGAGATCCTGTTTAACGGCCTCGTCCGATATACTTGGGTGTAACCACGCGCGTTCTTGTGTACACTGGATATCACGAGACAATACAATGTTTCTGACGATCGACGAAACCTGGCATCGAGGGGGTGGCAGCTGCGTCAGCAAAAGGGTGAAGCCAAAATGAGTCGGCCCAGGTTCGAACTGAGGACCTTCTGTGGACGACATGTGAGACAGATGCGATAACCAACTACGCCACCGACCCTTGCAAGCGCTCGCTGATGTATTTTGTCGGGCTGGCAGAGCTTCCAATGACGCGGTCACGTGAGTGACGCGATGATACGGGCTGTAGGCGTCTGTTTGGGCAGGTATTGGAGGGAAGTTGAACATGGGCGCCGCATCCGTCATTCCCTCCAAGTCCAACGTCCACCGTCCATCCCCCGCACGCCTCCCTGCCCCGCCCCGGCCCCACCCTCTCTCCTTTCCCCCACCTCCACCCCGCGCAACCCCCACGCCCCCGCACGCAGTCCACGATGGGCTTCCTCAAGCGATTCCTCTCTCTCGGCAGCAACAAGTCAAGAAAGAACAAGAAGAAGCAGGCGGCTGCTCATGCCAAGGATGTCGTCGACGCAGAGGGGCGCATTGTTCCGCGGACCCGTAAAGAGACACTCCCGCAGGACCCGGACACGAGCGTGAACAGACTCCTGCGCTCGTCGTCCACCAAGTTCTCTGTCATGTCCGAGATCGACTACTCCTCTCTGCCCCCTCCTCGTGAGTTCAGTCTGCACTGTGTAACGTACATATACTGACACATCGTCCTCCAGCATTGCCAGTTGGCGACTATCCGAGCACACCCTCGCTCTCTCCCTCCCCGTCGACGCTCACCGTTGCTACCACTCCCGGCGTGAAGCGGAGTGGGACGTACGTAGTCAAGGTTCATGGTCGTACTACGCACTCCTGCACCGAATTCCCCCGCGCGAACCCTCCCCCCTCCCCTACCAAGTCGTCTCGAAAGCCGGTGCCGAAGACTCCCTCTCAAGACAGATACGACTCCCACGATCACGCCCATGCTGACGATGAAGATAAGGACGAGCCGCGTGCACCACGCATCAAAGAAGTGAATTTCACCCCGAAGGACAACTCTCGCATTTACGCTCTACGCCAGGACCCCTCGGTCGTCAGTCTGCTCAACATGTACGACGACAAGGGTTGTCTCGACGTCCATGCCTTTGCCGACTTGCCTCCCACGCCAGTCCCTGCATCTCCTGAACCAGAGGGAAAGCAACCTCGTCCAAGAACGGGCTCCACGCTGCGCCAACTTCTCGGTGAACCTCAGCCCGCCTTCATGGGAAGCACTCAAGCTTCAGAAGGTGACATCTCCTGGGCCGAACGCTTCTTAGAGTGAGTGGGGATTATACCCGCAATCGCACGTCCATATGCTTACCAGATGTTGCAGTGAACAATTGCATGATGACTCTTCTGAATCTCCACCCGCCTCTCCCGCTCTGGAAACTCCCAAAGACGCTCTTTTCCCTGACGATCTCTCCGCCCCACGTGTCGCTGCTCCCGACACCACGCTCTCTTCCATCGGTGCTGACTCTAGCGTTAACTACCCCGCGATATCTTCAATGGAGGTTGAAGTGAGCGGAACGGAAGAAGATATTCCTCTCGAAGTTGCGCCGGCTCCCAAACCGGCAATTGAACCAAAGACGCCTCAGCGCGCAGCTGAAGTCTTCGGTTTCCTCAACCGTCGCAACACTGTCCTCGTAAAGGAACGTGATCTTCCTGATGCCCCAGGCGACCTATCTCCTCAGAACCCTGGGGCAAATCCCGATAGTGCCGACGATATCCAATTTCACGACATTACTCTCGATGCACCCCACGACGCGACACACTCTGCCAACACCAGCCATTCTGCATCGAATACCTCCAGCGACGCCCCCTCTCACATCTCGCATGCACAGATCCAGACCGCCACAATGACCAAGCTCTCGAGCGCGTTCGCGGCCTCTACGCTCTCTCTCAATCTTTTGGCCTCGTGCGACGAGGACACCGACACCAAACCGTCGCCCACCAGTACTTCCGCTGGGAACAAGGAACAACAGCAGCCTCAAGCTCCCGGGGCTGCAATCAATCCTTCCCAGGCCCATGAGCCTCGCCATCACCACACGGGCTCATCGACATCTAGCAGCAACAGTGCCAGACTGCCCCCCAGCAAGATCCCACGTGGACCTCGACCCCGGCCCCTATCTTCCAGTAAACCGAGCGAATCTGTACCTCAAGAACAAGACGCACCCCTTGCCCGCGTCCCATCCTCTTCTACCGCTTATATCACCTCCCTACCCAGCGGACCCTTGTCGCGCAGTGCAAAACGCGAAGCCCTCACCAACATTCCCCGGCACAGGCACCATCGCGTCTCCTCTCGATCTGGGAGCTCGGATGAACAGGAGAAGCCTCCTGCCCCCATGCCGTCCCTTCCCAAAACCCCCGGCCCATCCGACTCCTACTCGCGGAAGCGCCCAACCAAGCCCGAGCGACTCGCGCAGGTCGCTGGGAAGGAGAACACACCCAGCCCGCCGCGCGTAAAGACGTCCACCGCGCCGTCCACGCCCGCGCTAGGAGGGCTCGGGTTCTCGACGCCCTCTCGCGCGCGGACGATCGTCGGGTACGTGCTCGAACGCGAGGACATGCAGGTCCCGCCATCGCCGGCGTCGAGCTCGGAGCTGTCGCCGATCGGGCAGGACATGATGCAGAACCTGCGGCAGCAGCGCATGCGCGCGCGGCAGGTCGAGCGTAGGCGGGGGATCTGGGTGCGCGAGTAAATCGCGCGCTCGGTCGGATATGGACACTCTCGATACGGACGCGTAGGATAGTTTTCGTGTTTCTTGGTCCCAACGTCGATGCTGTGCGTTGGCGGCGCGACGTGGTTTTTGTTCTCGCAATGTTTTGGGATGTACTCTTTAGCTAAGCTTGTCACACGCTGTCGTTTTAGATGGCGTGTAAATTATCGCATGCGATTATGTTTCGACGATCTCATATGCTGCGATTCAAGCAAGACTGGACGCTAACGAATCTAGCGGTGTAGGTAAGGCTACATACATGGTTGCGCTCATGTCATATACGAAACCTATGCCGCTCTACAAGCAAGCCGACAAGATGGGCCGCGTCGTTCCTCGAGCCTTCAGCTTCACAACCCATTCCCGCTGCACGCGCTCTCCGTCCTTTCCGAAATACCGCTCGCTCTCGAACGTGAAGCAGACGTTCGCACGTGGCCAATTCACGAGGTTGTCAACGTACGCCTCGAGGATCGCTTGGGCGCTCTCCTGTTCGAAAGAAAGAGAAAGAGCCTCGTCGCGGAGGTGGATGAGCTCTTCCCCGCGCTGCGCATGTTCTGCGGCGAGCCAGGCTACAGCAGCGTCTAGGTCGATCTGTTTCTCGCGCATGACGATCGTGAGGAGGTTGTGCGTGTCGTCACCAGCTGCGTACTCCTTCGCATACGACAAGAGGTCCTACCGTGACGGTCCACAGCCAATCAGCCCCAGCCCCCCAAACGAAAGCAAAACATCGGCATATACATTGTCGAGGATGATCATGTCCGTGACGCGCTGATGAATGTCCCGAACGACCGGCAGCTCGGAGACGTCGAGGTCGGGCGGCATGTCCACGTACAGGAGCGCAAGCGCGTAGCAGGGGCTTGCGCCGACTGTGCCCCTTCGTAGCGCGAAGTAGTCGTCTATGGTGCGCATGCGGCCCCGAGTGCGGTCCCGGGCTTGTTCGGCGCAAGAGTACACGTAGTGTTCCCATGTGCGGACGAAATGTGCAATACCGGAGGGCGTGGCGCCTTGAGCGAGTGCGCGGCTCCAGAACCTGGCGAACGGTAGGGATGGTGTTAGCTGATATTTCCCGCCGTCCACAAGGTATAATCACGCTAAACACTCACTGCCTGGTTACTTCCCCTACGATGGGCTCTCCGTTCGGACGCGGGTTCTGCGGGTATTGTAAAGCGCCGACGGAGATGTCCGCTAGCCTCCTTGCCTGCTCGGGATCGGCGACGTCTGTCTGCTCCTCGAATACGTAGAAGACGTGCATGAGGTCACAGGCGACCCTCAGCTGCCCTGTCCCCGAGGCGCACATCAGCAGTAGTCAGGAAAGACGAGACAACATAGGCCGACCTCTGCACATGTCGGGATATCCCAGGGCTGCCAAGAGACCTGCGCAGTCACAGAGCGCCTCTCGTCAATGGAAGGATGGATGGATCGTTTGGTTGCCACATACCGGCTTTGCATCCCTCGAGGAGAGCGTGCGGGAATATGTTGAATTGTTTCATCCACTCTGTGGACTCGGTGGCTACCTCTTCATATAGCGGGTTACAACGTCGGGGCCACGGCCATCGAGCAAGAGTGTTCGGGATATGCATGAGGCGAGACATCACAGCTGGAGAGCGTTGAAATGCTGTTTGGAGCTCGGTCACCTTCAGGCGAAGGCCAACTCTGCTACCTTTATACGCGGAAGCTATCGCTCCAGCACTGGAATGGAACCAAGCCTTGAACTTTAATGGTTCTTCCCCCGGGGCGGGCACATACGGAGTCGAACGACTCAGAGACAGAGTTCTACGGGTGTTGTATACGTAGACTTTGCATGGCCATCGCTCGGAGTCTCCCGTCGTCAGCGGTGATCTGCAAGTTATGCGCATATCTTGTTATCATCAGGATGACATTGTTGAGCGAGAGCACGAGGCGAAGGGAGCTTTGGCTCAGCCCAAACATGGCGACATCAGGGTTGGAAGATAGTACTAAATCTGGACAGCCACCTAGGTTAGGCGCCGTGCACCGGGAGTCGGGTGCTTGAACCTGTCTATGCTCTAGAGTCTACGGTCATCAGACTCATCGCGGCGTCGAACGACTCACGCTGGTCAGTCGCTCATTCTCATATTGATCGTCTCGAGTCCCGATATACCCTCGAGGCGGGGCTCTCCTCGAGGCGGGGCTCTCCTCGAGGCGGGGCTCTCC
This sequence comes from Trametes polyzona, assembly GCA_022606195.1. Lineage (NCBI taxonomy): Eukaryota > Fungi > Basidiomycota > Agaricomycetes > Polyporales > Polyporaceae > Trametes > Trametes polyzona. Next base: position 170,136 of record JABYQF010000012.1, on the reverse strand, counting down.
TCGAGGCGGGGCTCTCCTCGAGGCGGGGCTCTCCCTCAGGATCAAAGCACGGTCCCCGATCCTTGCCCAGGCTTCCCTCCAATCCAGGACCCCCAAAGGGCACTGGAAAACCGCTACCCCTAGTCCGCCGAGGCCGCCCACGACGTTTTGGGCGATGCTCCTTGCAGAAGCGCTGCCCGTTGTTGTTGTTGGGATCCTCGTTTATTGCCCTCGAGGGAGGCGCTGCCCGTGGCCGACGTCGACACGATCAGCGACCTCTTGGCGTCGTACGGCATCGCCGACGGCGCATACTTGCACGTGTTCGCGTGCATGGTGTCCCGTGATGCGTGGCTGGGGGAGCTTTGCGAGCGCGGCCTGCTCGGCGAGATACAGATGCTTGTTGTGCGTGCCGTCTTGGAGCGCATAACAGAGGGGTAGTTTAGGTCAAGATCGGCTTCATCTGGGTGCCGATCCCAACGCTTTAGGCGGTAGAGTGTACTGCTACTGTGTCAGGCGTACATTTTGAAGCTGACGGGTTGGAAGTATACCTATCAGAGTGACAGCACTGAGCATCGGTATATATAATGCACACGTGGGAGCGGCACGAACTAGATTACGGGATGCCTTCCTCTGAAGTAGCATACAAAATTGAACAATGGGGATGTTGGGATGAGGTAGTTTACAGCGAGATGGAGGAAGAGAGGCGCGATTTCTCGCGGGCCTCGCGGGTGTCCTCGATCTCGATCGTGCGGTGAAGCTGAACGCGTCCTCCGTCCTTCCCGAAGTATCGCCCGCTCTCGAAACTCCAGCAGGTATTCCCACGAGGCCAGTTGCAGATGTGATCCAGGTACGTCGCGAGCCCGCGATTGACTGCATCCGAGCCGAACGAGAGCGCTTGTACATTGGGCCAGAGCGTAAAGAACTCCTCCATGCGCTGGGAGTGTTCGCGCGCTAGCCATTCGACCGCCATGTCGACGTCCACGCCCGTCTCGTGCATCACCAGTCTGATGACGTTGTACTTGTCGTCGCCAGCAGCGCGTTCTTTGGCGTAGGAGTACAGGTCCTAGAATCATCCATGTGCACTCAACGGTCAGAAGGAAGGAAGTCCAGGACCAGCGGGCACGTACGTTGTCGAGAATCACCATGTCAGTTATGGTCCGACAAATGTCCTTGACGAGGGGGAGATCGGATACGTCCAACGGAAGGTCTTCATTGAGCACCGCGAGCGCATAACAGGGTTGTGCGCCGATGTTATGCCTCCTGACCTCTAGGAAGTCATTCACAGTGCGGAAACCTGTTTGATCTCGGTCGCGGGCCTGAACGACAACCGACTCGACGAAGTTCGCCCACGCAAATAGGAAGCGAGCTCTCCCTGAAGGCGTAGAACGGGTGATGGCTCGCGACCAGAACCTGTCGTATCAAAACACCAGATGTGTGTCAACAGCTAGCGGGAGAAGCAGGACCGCCGTACAGGACGTACTGCCTAGTTATCTCTCCAATGACAGACTCCCCTGCCGGGCGGGGACGCACTGGATACTTGATAGCATCGATGGTGATGTCCGCGAGTTGCTTGGCCAACGTCTCATCGGCATCGTCAGTGTATTCCTCGAACACCAAGGTCATATGCATGAAGTCGCAGGCGGCCCGCAGGAGATCTGTAGGGATTTGGGGAATCAATACCGTTGACAATTGAATATACGCTTGGGCCTCTCAACATACGACAGTCAGCGTCCGGATAGATGAGCGAGGCGAAAAGCCCTATCAGTGGGCCTGAGTAACGGTTTCCAGCCACAGGAAGGGATAGACGAGGAGACTTACCACATGCGGATTTATCGAGGATGGGTTGCTTATCCGGGGTGAACGGATGGAAAGACCTTATCCAATCGGTCGATTCCCCTTGAACTTGTTCGTATAAGGGGTTGATACGCCGCTGCCTTGGCCAACGAGCGAGAGTGTCGGGGAGGCGAAGTATGTGGCGATGCATTGGGCCAAACGAGACAGATGTGCAGTGGGCGAGGAAGGTTGGGCCGTGTAGTCCGAACGAATGCCGTGTACCATGTGCGTTTATATACTTCCGTGGTGTGGGCGCATCGTGGGCGGCATGACTATTATTGTCGCTGCTTGGGGTATGAAACTTGAATTCCCCATTTGTTGGATGTAAGCAACGTGGACGTCCGAACGTCGACAGGCTCCTTGATCTATTAAAGAGTGCAATTTGTCAGTTGGGTTCACATTGAGAACACTGAATGCCATGGTATACACCGTAAATTTCAGTAGTACGATGAGCTGAGTCGGTGGCCGTTTCAACGCCGCGTGAACTTGAACGCATGCGGCCATACATACCAGACACAGATGGCCAGCGCCTCGTGTGCACAGAAAGGTCATGCCTCAGGGTTTGCGATATTGTTGGCTCGTGTGTAATTGGGTAGTTCAGCGGCTTCCCAGTCTATCTAGCGTCGATGAGCGACACATACCAATATATCAGCAGTCAAGCGGTTGGCACGATGATTGTGTGAGGCACTGACGGAAGGCGTGATGGACTAAGTCTCTTCCACAAGCAGGTGTTCCAAGGAAACAGAAGGGGTAATCGGATGGCGGGTCATCGAGTAAGAACTTCACAGGCAAGCGGGTGAAGCCAAGCGGCTTGCCTTGTCGAGCTCCTCAATTTCGACCATCTTGACACGTTTTGTATCCCTGCCGAAGAGCCGCCCGCTTCCAAAACTCCAAGACTGAGTCGCGCGGGACGAGTTCATCATATGGCGCAGATACATCGCGAATGCACGATCGGCACAATCCGAGCCGAAGGAGAACCCTTCAGCCTCTTGCCAGAGCTCGAGGAATCTTTCCATCTGTTCTGCGTGCTCGGTGGCAAGCCAGTGAACGGCTACGTCGAGGTCGACGCCGTGCATGACGAGCGAAATAATATTACACGTGTCATCTCCGGCGACGTATTCCCTCCGGTAAGAAAACATCTCCTGCGAGTAATCCCTTAGCCAGTTAGTCACATCATTGGGCTGCCGGGCACAGCGGGTGACGTACGTTGTCGAAGGTAACCATGACAATCATGCATCGGTGAATCTCCCTCACCAGCGAGGTAGACTCCCGTTGCGGGAGTTCCGGAACCGTTGATGATCGCGGTCGCGGGCTTATATCTTGTATCACGGCTGACTCTGCGTACTCGTCCCACGCGCTCGCAAAGTAAGCTCTACCCGAGCGTGTTGATTGCGTGGTGGCACGTAACCCGGAGAGCCTGTAGTCACCGCGCACTGCACCTGTCAGCATTCCGTACGTACAATATTCGTCGAACTCTATGACGAAGCGAGCAGATGTTGCGTAATCCGGCGAGACCATTCAAATTAAGAACACCCACCACTGTATAGTTGTTGCTCTGCATCTTCCATGCAAACCTTGGCCGACACCGGGACTGGAATAAATACCAATCGGACCGGCCTGAGCACTTAGCATGCCCGATAGCGCTACTGCTGGGTGGAACCACGCATGGACGTACTCATAGTGCTAATTCAGTAAATCAGATATCATCGCAGGTACGGTCTTAACTCTGTTCGCTGGAGCTGGCCATGGGGGGAGCAGGATCCGAGGCTCATGAATCATGATCAGCAGTAAGAATACCTGAGCCAGCGCTTAATCCTCCGTGCGGTAAATTGGCGCCCCGGTCAGGTACCATATATGTACAGGTATGTACTGTACGTACTTTGCGTTCGCTTCACCCAGGTTGCATACAGTTGTAATCACTCTTGAAGGCAGTCAAAAATGTGGCCGAAGAATGGGGAGGGGGGGGCTATTCCGGTACTTCCAGAGCATATACGCGTGACGTTGACATCAAGATTTATAGTCGCGCTACTACAGGATGCCAGTCAGGCAAGTTTGCATGATTATGGGGTACAGTACGGGGGTACAAGTCAAAGCGGAGTGTTTGCCGCGTAATTGGAAGAGTCCTCGTGAAGTGGCACGATTTCAACTACGCGACAAAGCTTCGCCCGCGCCCCGTCGGACCCAAAGTACCGCCCGCTTTCGTAGCTGTAGCATTCATTCCCGCGCGGCCAGTTCGCGAGATGATCCAGATAGATGGCTAGCGCCTTGTTCGTCGCTTCCGACCCGAAGGAGAGCTTGCGCGCCTCCGGCCAGAGGGCAAGGAACCTTTCCACTCGCTTCTCATGCTCGATCGCCAGCCAGTCGACGGCCTCCGCGAGAGAGAGGTGTTTCTCGTGCATGACGACGGTGAGTATGTTGTGATTGGGGGATTCATGGGCGTACTCCTTGCGGCACGATACCAGGTCCTATGCATAGCTTCCTATAAGCAGGCGGTGGTCTGAGCAGAAAGGAATCGCTTACGTTGCAGAAAGCCACCATATCGGTGACGCAGTCCCGGAGCTCCTTGAGAATGGGGACCTCGTACACGTCCCGCGGAAGATCGACGTTCAACAGGGCGAACGCGTAGCAGGGGTCCACCCCCGCCGTCAGCCGTCGGAGTTCCAAGAACTCGTCGACGGTACGGAGCCGTCCTTCCTCGCGGTCTTGGGACTGTATGACCACGGATTCGACGTATCGCGTGAAGTCGTCTATGAATCGAGCCCTGCCGGAGGCCGTCGAGTTCTTAACGACGGGCGACCAGAACCTAAGAAGCGTGCAACCAGTTGTAAGTAATGCGAGCCGCTAAGCAGCTGATCAGCGCAGAGGCTCTGCGAGAGGGTCTTACTCACTGTCGTGTTATCTCTCCTAGGAGCGGCTCTCCGTTGGGGCGAGGACGGTCCGGATTGTGGACGACATCAATCAGGATGTCCACGAGGTGCCGTGTACCGACCCCGTCTAGCTTGTCGCTCTGCTCGTCGAAGGCGAAGAGCATATTCATAAGGTCACAGGTTGAGCGGAAGAATCCTATGCGGGATGTGGTTAGCGTAACGTTCCCTTTCACTCGACCTGAGCCACGGTACCCTTGTCGGCATCCGGATAAATCAGCGCGGCGAGGAGGCCTGTGACATGTCGTCAGAGTGGCACAGGACAAGCAGCACAGGGAACGCACAGACCGAAATCACATTTGTCCAAGGCGGCTTGTTTTGCGGGAGGGAACGCGCTAAAGGATCTGAGCCACGCTGCCGATTCCACAGCGCACTCTTCGTAGAACGGGTTGATGCGACGCGGCCACGGCCATCGGGCATAGATATCGGGCAAAGGGAGTTGTAGGGCCATGGGAGGTGGGGTTTGACAATGGGGAAGTTGTGCTGTGGATGCCAGGCACCTTGGGGGAAAGGTCAGACCCTCACTACTGGCTTCATATAGAGGCAGCTCGCGCGCGGTTACAATGGCCGCTAAGGTAGGTCCCTTGGGTACCTGCACAAAGGGTGCGCACTCGTGTACAGCGTCCTCTCAACACGATTACTGCAAAAGAAGACTTCGTGAGTAAGTGGCCACTGCGCCGGCGCATATCCGTCATGGGTGGACCGGACAAATGGTGGTTTCCCCTCGTAAAGTAAGGCATAGCAGCGCGTAGCGTTCGGTCCTCTGTTACTCCGGCTCAGTCAGCTGAATACCAAAGGTCCACCTTGATCGCACCGGACAGCGCGTAGCGCTGGATATGTGGGCATTGCCGCCATCGGGCTCGTAACACACATACTACCGTACCTCGTGCGGTGGGGAATTCAGGTAATGTGAGCGCAAAGCTTTTACTGGGCATATCGCCTTGTGGAGTCGTCCACCCGTCTGAGCCACCTTTGCCAATGGTCGACGACTTGGAAGTGGACGAACCCAAGAGCAAAAATCCATCTCCGACGCGCGAGGGCGGCCGGCCCTGCGCAGCCTAGCGACCTGTCATTCGACGTCTTGGTGGCATGTAAAGGAGCGGTACATGAACGTCGAGCTTGGACGACATGACCTTCAACCGACGGACGTACCTCTCAAAATGGTTTGCTGGTGTGCTTGAAGTACGCGTAGAACTACCGGTGCACCCGGATGTCCGATAGCCAGCCAATGGTAGCTCTCGACGTCGCTAGCCAGCGCTGGGAGCCTGTAGAGTGGGCGTGTAAATAATCAGATGGGCGGCAGGTGCCAAACGCTCAACTTGTATGGTACGGGCGGAAGCTAGACGTGAGGCATATTGTCGTAAAAACGACACAGAGACGACCTCGGTAGACTCACTACTAGTAGTAGTAGTAGTGCGCTAGCTTTCTGCCACGTTGAATGCGGCGTACCTGCGTCCTATCAATCAAATTCAGAGAAGGTTCCTGGGTTGAAGAATCGGGACGCACCTGTACATCCATTCCATGTGACAACGTCTTGTTAGTGTCAGGCCGGGGCGCCCGCGATATAATGATCAAGCGGCTTTGAAACCCTTTGAAACCTCCCAGCGATCCGTCGCTTGTCGAGCGCGGCGGCGACACAAAATAGAGAAAACAACAATGGACATAGCAGAATGCGATCGATAGTCCAAAGCATGCACACGGGCTCAATACTACGTACACAAGGCGGATTAAACTGCTCACGGACCTGCGACCGCTACGGCGCCATATCTCACCTCTACCGCTGCCGTCCCTCCTGTGGCTCTGTACCACACCTTCCCTGCCACGCCGTGAACGCCCAATGCGCGCTGGCAACTGACCACGCCTGTCTACAAAGTGACAAGGACAATCGCCGATCGGCCCACCGAACCACGGTCCACGGTCACCAGCCACCACCCTAGTCCGCGCCCGCGCCCGTCCAGTACCCGGAGAACACCGCCATGTACCTCAGGAGCCCAGACAGCCGCGCAGAGCGCCGCGACCACGGTCGGCAGCTGACACCACCCCCGCCGGGCACCTCGGGCACCGGCGGACCACAGCAGGCGGCAAAACGGAGCGCGGGACGCGACGGGGCGGCGGCAGGCGGCAGCGGGACACGAGCCCCGTCACGCCCACCGTCAGCTCTTCCTGTCCCCGGCGCTGCCGTTCATGCCGGGACGCTCGCGCCGGGCGAGCTCGTCGAGGCTCTCGCCGCTGTCGCTCGCGCCCGTGCCCTCGTCTCGATGCCGCTTGCGGCTCATGCCTGGGGGCGAGCCGACGGCGTACCGCGTGCTGCTCAGCGGGGGCACGGGTGGTGGTAGCGAGAGCCCTGAGCCGCCTCCTCCGCCTCCGTTATTGCCACCGCTTCCTGGGCCAGTTGTTGTGGGGCCGGAGAGGAAGTCGAACCAGTTGCTGTCCGATGGCGGGGAGCTCTGTGTGGCTGTGGATGAACGTACGAGGGGGAGGAATGAGCATACGTCAGCGTGAGCGTCACTGTCCGGTCGGAGAGAGCGGTCGAGGCGGTAACGTAGAGCAAGGAATGACGGATAGAAGGGTGGAAGGCTCGTCGGGAAGGGACGGGAGACACGCGTGGGAGCGGGTACCACCGTACGCAGTAAAGTGGCGCAATACACACCCTGCGCCGTCCGTGGCGGCGTGCCGTAAGGCAGCGTCGACGACGAGCAGGAGTACGGGAGCATTGCGGTGGAGAGACACACGCACACACGGTCCTCGCCCGCGCGCCCACCCCACCGCGCACGCGCCCGGTCACGAGCAGACAAAGGGATACACACACGCAGACACAGGGGGAAAGGACAGCGCACGTACCGTTCTCATGCTGCCCCTGTCCAGGCTGCTGCGACGTCTGCGACGGCGCGTGCACGGGCCAATCGAACGTCGGGAATTGCGCCGGCGCCGCGCCCGCGTGGCCCGCGCCGTTCCCATGCTCGCCCGCGGCGCCCAACAGGTCCGCGAAGATGCTGCTCGCGCTCGCGTGGGGGTGTGAGCCGCCGTGCGAATGGCCCCCCTGCGCGCCGCTCTGCGGGCGCGAGAAGAGGCCCGCCGAGTGCGGCTGCTGGGAGGGCGAGTAGGGCGACGACCCGGCCGGCGGGAACGACACCGTGCGCAGCGCGGCCGCATTTTGCCCGCGAGGGAGGTCGAAGGGCGACTGCGGGAGGAAGGACGACGAGGCCGAGCTCATGATGTTCGGCATCGAGGACCCGCCCGTGTAGAGTGCTGTTAGGCTGGGGTGTTGGGAATGCAGTTGTGATAGGGAGGGGATGATCGACGTCCCACCTGGAGAGGAGTATGACGGGAGGTCAATGTCTAGTCGGTACGGGAACGTCGGGCTTCCGAGATGATTAGAGTTCACGCCGAGGGTCGCGGGCGCGGACTGTAATCCATGCGATGGGTCATCCAGCCGTTGCCGCTTCGCGGTACTGCTGATAGGGATACTGCGGGCGGCAGAAGTGATGGCGGATGTATGCCGCTCACCAGAGATTGGGAGGGAAGAAGACGATATGCTCGTTGTTGGCGATACTCGCATATTTGACCGGTAGTCCAACTGGTGTGCGGATGTCCGTTTCAACACCAACAGAGCGCACAGAGTCCAACGGGTGTACACTCACGTCGGGGCTGGTCGAGATGTCTGTTGACGGTGGACCTGGCCTAATAGGGACGATGCTAGGAGCAGAACCTTCTACCTTCACCTTTGTTGATTTACTGTCTCGTCGTTTTTGGGAACCGTCATCGTCGTCACCCTCGTCATCGTCGTCAGCGGCGTCCTCGGCGGCCTTGTTGTTATTGTTCGAGAAGTCCGCAGGGCCCTTGGTATCTCTCTCGCCGTCAAACTAGGGCAGAGGGTAAGGGCAGTGGGAGGGCGGTGGGCACAACATACGTACGCGGAGATGACGTTGCACCATGCTGTTGACGTCAGTTGAGCAATACTGATAGAGTTTTGCATGATGTCCTGGACGTTCCTCTAAGATACGAACCAGCGTCGTCAGTGGCTAGAATGGGCGGAGCGGAGCTGGGATGGAAGGGGTAGAGGCATCTATCGTATGACAGCAGGAACAGCCCGGCGCGATAGTTTTTCCGATGGCCGGCCTCGCCGAGGAGGTAGAGAAAAGCAGGACAGAACATAGAAGGTGGGAACCTCTCTGACCGGTCAACACGAGGCATCTGCATCCAGCTTCTAGCGCAGCAGCGAGAGCTGTCGAAGGTACGAGTTGGCAAATTTAGGCGCCAGAGGCTACGGGACGAACGGCCAAAGCAGCAGCACAGGACATTGTCGAGTGCCGTTGGCTGGGCCGTGTGTGCATAATTAGCCGGAAGCGGCCACACACGGGATTGGGAAAGCACCAGCGGGGGAAAGGGGGAGATGGATGCCAAGAAAAGGCGCACGAGGGTGGAGGAGTGAGAAGAGGGCGTAGAAAGACGCACCGAATATGATGACTGCAACGTCGACGGAGCAGAGGACGCCAAGCTCGTACGCCTTCTTGAAGAGACCGTTCTTGCGCTGGAGTTGTGGACGACGATGGGCGCAGAGCGTGATCGAGCGCGTGTTAATGGATGCCAAGAGAATTGACATATTTATAGCGACTGACCTTTAAAAAGGTGACAGAACGATTCCGCTCATGCTATAGATGGGCCAGGGCATCGCAAAATAAGCAGCGGTTGGCGAGAAGGCGACGTGCGGGCTGCGTCCAGTGCCGTCGTATACTTGGACGCAGGGCGGGGAGGGGCTATTTCGAGGCGGGGGGTACGCACCGTGATGGGCTGAATCTCGATCTTTCGTCTCCCCATTGTGCGGTGCGCGCGGGCGGTGGGGTGGGTTGCTGGGTGCGGCTTGCGGGGGCGGCGGGGGCAGCGGGCGAGGGAGGTGGGGGGAAGAGACAAGACGAAGATGAAGATGAGGGAGGGGAGGGAGGGGAGACGCCGGGGAGGACATATGGACTGAATGGGCGGGGCAAGCGCAAGCAACCGCAAACGCAAACGCCGTGCTCGGAGCTCCTTCGATGCGCCTGCCAATCACACAACTGCAGCCGCCCGCATGCCGTCAATCCGCAGCAGCGTCCCCGCGCGAGCTGCGACTCTCTCTCTTCCTCCTCCAGCTCCCAGTCCGAGTCCTCCCATCCGCCCTGCCTCTCGCCCGGCCACATCAGCCCTGCCCACGTCTCCGACACGGCCCTCGCCCCGCGGCCGTCGTCGCATCCTCGCGGGGCACGCGCGTATCTCGTATCAAATCTTCTCCGCCTCCGTGTCCGCCACGCTGCGCGAGCCTCGAGATCCCACCGCGCGAGCGTTCACACCCCCGTCCAGCGTGCCTTGCCCTCCTCTTCGTTCTTCCGCTCGATCTCGTCTGCTGACTCCCCCGTTCTCATCTCTCTCCGCCCGCGCGTCCTCGACCGTGGCAGTTCGCGCCCATTCGCGGCCTCCTAGATCACCGCGCATCCTCTCCGATCCCAATGACGCTCCTTCTCCCTATCGCTGGGCTCACACTGCTGTCTCCGTCCACGAGGGTGGGATGCCTTCGGCACGCCGCCGCTTTGTCCTCGCCCGCCTGCTGACATGCGCTTCGTCCGACACGGTGCGGACGCGGCACCCGCGCCGCGTCCAGCTGTCTCGTCTCATGAGCTCATCGCCGCCGACGACGACCCGGCCTCTCCGCCCAGTGCCCACGCCCGGGGTCCATCCGGCGAGCTTGCGGCTGCCGACAAACTCAATTCTTCGGCACGGCCAGCGCCGCGGCATCTCTTATCTCAGGGACGCCGTGCCGCCGATCTGGATCTGGGACTGCAGCGGCGCAGCGACAATTGAATATTGAATGCCGGTCTCGACCCGTCCACCGACGCCCGCCCCCGCAGCCCTCAGGCCCATCCCCCGCCAGGCCCTCTCGTCTAGCAGACGGCCTCCAACGCCGCTGAGTTCTCCTCCAACAAAAGACTGCCTTCGTTGCTTATATCCACCAATCACCGTATCTATATATCAGGCGTGTTCTAATTTCGCCACAGCTATTTTTGATGTGCTATTTTCGTCCGCCCGTCCAGGTGCACTGCTAGAATTTAGCGTGCTTTGCAGGCTCGCCCTCTCCAGCTCGAACCTCGCTGCCGACGATCGCGCACAGGAAGCCCGCAGGCGCGGCTCCGAATCTTGTGCACTGCGCAGTGCTCGGACGTGCGACCCTCCGGACAACATTGACGCGTCCATACGGGAGGATACGGGGTGGCCAGCGCGCCATCACTACTGCGTCCGCGCCCCTCCGTACCCTTGAATGCTACAGGATTGGTCAAAGATGCCGTACAGGACGCCACCGGATGACAATTGTTGCCGCATACCCGATATTGTGTCCTCCGCCGACGCGGCTTACCCGATGGGTTTACCTTAGGATAAGGCCAAGCAGCGGTGGCATTCGACTCACCGCACATATCAGTGTCACCGCGACAAGACTTGTTCCAGGAGCAGTGGATTACCATGACAACACAGTAGTGTCCTACTAAGAGATCTCAAACAACGCTCCACGCGGACGTACATACGTCTCCGGGATGTTTGTTCCGAGAAATCCCTATGGACTCCAGACATGCGTTGGTAGGTGCGATTTCAACACGCCCTTGTCTTCACAAGCGACTTCGTGATGTTCCGACAGATCCGCGTTCGCCATTTTTAGGCATTCCGAGCCAACGGGGCACCATTCCTGGGTTGTCGTGGCTGTGGTGGTCCCACCACATACCCTGGGGCGTAGTATTGTTATCGTTGCGATACTGCTGCGCCTCACCAATCCCACCCAGACTCAACTTCCTAGTTTCGGTTATGTAGTACCCGCAGCAAGCGTCCCACATCTTTTGCAGCATTTGTGTCTGGTCGGCGGGTAGAAGACGTGTACGCGGCGTTGTATGGCCTACTCATGAAGAGTTGTAATTGCGAACTCTGTCACATCTCACCGTTCTGTGGCCGGATTATCAACTTCGCGACGCCGATGGCTCCCAGCCTGCGTTCCGATAGGCCCGCCCTTTGCGGTGGTACGTCCTCGTTGACAGTTGCTGCTGCTCCGTATCTCGCCGTGCTGATACACCAACGACTTGTAGGAGCAATACGCGAGACAGTGCTCGCATACCGGGCGCATTCATACACGCCTAGGCAGTGTGCACTCCCCCGGCTTCCTCATGAACGCACATTCCCAACACGTCATGCAACACGTTTCGTCCTTCCTCTAGCCTTCCCGAACCCTTTGTATCGACACATCCGGCCGCTCTGTCGCAACGATTCCGAATTTGTTGACGCCCACCACATTCGGAATCGCTGTCAGCGAACGGCCGCCGTGCCCTTTCCCACCCGCATACACACCGCCGACACCGACGTCATAGACGAGCGAACGTCCTCAGTACCGTCCCTGGGCAGGCAGGGAGCGACCAATACCGCACGTCGTAGCACTGTCAAGAGTGCTAGCGGCGTAACCCTCTCGACATGAAGGCCTGGAGCTTGAGCTTGAGCCTATCGCCCGTTTTGCTCAGTGCGCATCGTGGCGCGGCGCGTGCTATCTCATGAACGCATATGCACACACGCACGCACGGCGCCCACCCCCTACCCACCAGCTAGCCACCAGCCACCCACCGGCCAGTCGTCACTCGCCCCTCTCGTACTTCTGTCTTCCGCCTTCCACCTTCCTGCTCGCGCTATCGCTCCTGTCTCCGGGCGCCTGCACGCTCTCTTCCCCTTCGCCTGCGTCCAATGTCTGCGCTCTTCGTGCCTTCGCTGTTCACCTCGCTGTCTTCCGGCCTTCTCGCCTTCGCCTGGCTGCGCGGCGCGCGGCGTGCAGCCGCACGCGCACGGCGGCCGGTGGGAGCCAATATGCCCTTGTCCGTCCGTCCGTCCTCCCTTACGCCGCGATGCCCGCCGCGGTAGGCGGTCAAGCTGCGACTGCTGCCGGGATGGGCGGCACGGTGCGGGCGCGTGGCGCTCTCACGACCTCGGGGGACGGAGGCAGTATGTCTGTGCTCGAGCTGGGGGCAGGTGAACCCGCGGGTGTCTGTCGTAGCTATGATACCGCGGGCGTGGTGTTCAGGTCAGGGGTTTTCGACTTTCGTCATTCAGGAGGACCGATGCTGACAGGAAAGTATTATCTGAAGCAAGGTGACGGGTGAGTAGGTTAGACCACTGCTCTCTGCAAGTGAAGGCACGTCTTGTACGTTGGAACATAGCCGACCGCCAAGCCTTTTCATTCCGCATAGTACTTACTCTCCGTGCCCTTATCATACAACCACAACGGGCGGCGGCGTGAGACCCGTCCCCTGGCAGCCAGTCCCACTCCACTTGTGTCCGCCGGCAGTACCAGCCTCGTACCAGTCTTCTCTACAACTCCGAGTCCTTCCCTCTTCTCCCTCTCCCTTAGCTCACTTGCTCTCGGACGTATCCCCATGCACACGCTGTCAGTGCACCCCATTCCACGCCCGGGATAGTGGAAGCTCTGTCTGTGTGTCCCGCCCGCTGCCCTGGCGTCCTGTCACGGCGCGTTGCGGGGAGTCCCGGGCCGCGCCGAGGACCCGTCTCTCTGGCCTCTCTGTCCCCCTACGCGGACACGGGCGCGGAAGAAGAGTCAAGTCGTGCGTGGTAGTGGTTGCGTTACGGTCGCTGTGGTTGCCGTCGACGCCGTCGCCGTGTACGTTGGACTTGCTGCTGCCACCGTCGCTGTTCATCCTCGAAAGGGTTGTTCGGTGGTGGTAGCGTGTACAATTCGCACGCAACTGTGTCACAAATATCCATCCACGCTTGTTCTCTTCATCTGCCTCGCAATCGGGAGGCTGGACCATACAGCCTCGCAAAGCCGCAATCCCGCTTGTGCGGCGCTCGATGCCGGCTCGACCCGGAGACGGGATCTTGAAGGCGTGGGCGCACCGCGCGCGGGGAAGCTGTCCAAGGGGTGATCGTTTGCGAACCATCTCCGAAGGTCTGGACGATAGATTCGGTGAGGACGTCGAACGGCCGACCCAGCAAGACGTCGTAAGCGGGGGAGCGGATGACATGGAACTGGAGGTAAACGACGATGGACCCGAAGCGGACGGGGACGTTCCGTGCAAGACCGAGCGAGGGATTGAGCTCGCCGTTCGCGCTTTGCATGTGTAGGACGACGGAGGGGTCGAACGCGAGGCCGAGCTTGTGGCACAGGCCTTCTGACATGGAGACAATGGCGGAGCCGCTGTCGAGGATGCAGGAGACATTGAGATCGTGCTGAAATGTGCCTTCGATGGCGCGAATTGCGAGAGACTCCGTCGAGACCTTGATGGGCGGGGGCACTTGTCCTGCCTTCAGCAGACAGTCGAGTGGATCGCCGATGACGATGGCGCCTGGCGGCGGGGTGTCAAGTTGTTGCAGGTTGTCGTTCCGCGCGATCTGGCTGTACGCCTCGGGCATGTCAGCGAGGAAGAGGGCGGCGCGTCGCGCACCAGTTGCCCCAGCACCGTCGCCTTCTCCTTCCGCTCCTTCTACCGCTACGCGACGCGTCGAACACGCCTCGCGCGTCGCGTTCCGTATCTCCGGGGAGAGCGCGAGCAGCTCTTGCGTTGTGATCGAGATCGGCGATTCGAGGCAGCGCCTGAAGACGTTGGTGGCGTGTTTGGGGTCGTAGATGGGTACGAGGCTCTTGTATGCGGCGTCGTTTTTGCGTGCGGCAGTGGGTGCCGGCTTTGGGGCCGCAGGGGGTAGGCCGAAGTTCCGCTGGGTTGGGGGGACGTAGGTCGCGTCGCAGACGTCGCGGAAAGGGTGCTCGGGAGTCGGCGCGGTCGGTGTCGCGTCTGTTACGGCTGCTTTGACGGGCGGTCCCACGGTCACGTGTGCGCGCTTCGACGCGTCTGCAGGGTTGACAGTACGGATGGTAGGCTCATCGGGGAGCTCCTCGATGCGCGCGGCAGGCGGGGGCAAAGACACAGCGCGCTCGGGTGGCTCCTCTTGCTGCGCGGCCCGACGTTGAGCGCGTTCGGCGCGAGCGTCTTTCTGCGCGGCCGGCGTAGCCTTCGGTGGTGCGCGACGGCGGTCCGCTGCGTACATCTCGTGTTCGAGCTGCTGAAAGAGTCCTTCCTCGTGCGCGAGGCCGTGGATAAGACCGCGTACTTCTCCCTGTGGGCGCGGGTGATCAGCGGCTGTCATGTACTGCACTGCGCGCGTGGCGGGCGACGCTGTCGCGACTTCGACGGGTTCGAAGAGCAATTGCTGCACGCTGGACGTGGGGCGCGCGTCGGGGTGCTGTCGATAGTACTCCTGTACGCGTTCGTGTAGAGTCTCGCCGGCTATGGCACTAGGCACATAGTTTCCCGAGTTGAGGACGACTTGACCGGTTTCGTTGCGCTTGACGAGCCCGGCGGAGGTGTCGCTAGCTACCTGGGGACAGGCGCGGATCGCGTGGTTCGAGTCGCCGCAGTAGATACATTGACCAGGTCGCGGTGCGCGATCTTGATGGGGCGGACCTTGACGCTGCGCGGGCCCGACGGACGTGCGCTGGTGCAATAGCGAGACTGCCTGCGCCATAGCGGTGAGTGCGTCCGCGAGTTGCGAGGACTCCGTCTTGATCTGTGGGCTGATCGTTGGTACGAGCGTCGTAGTGCCGGCCGACGAGCCAATCGGCCCGTCTTCGTCCTGAGAGTCGAGTACGAACTCGACAGCAGCTGTAACTTGCTCGACTGTGTACGGGACGCGCGGCGCGAGGACGTCCGGGCACTTGTACTTGAGACGATCGAGAACGGCGGCGCGAAGCGGCTCTGGGAGTGCCTTGATGAAGTAGCGGTCGCGATCATCTTTGCGGATGACCTCGTGCTTGACCAGGTAATCAGCTATGACGCGAAAGCTGCGGCTGTATACCTTGAACTCGGACGAGGATCGAAAACCCTTCGCGGCGTGCGTGCTGATGAGTGCCTTGAGATCTCCGAGTGAGTAGAGGCGCTTGCCGTCCTCGCCGAGGTATTCCTTGATCACCGCCGCTTTGAAGGATTCGTACGGCTTGGTGTCGTCGAACTCCTCGAAGCCACGCCAGAGCGTCTTCTGCGTCGAGGGTGCGTACCTGACCGCGTGCTCTTTGCGCTTCTGGTCGTCGCTGACCTCTGCTTGCTCTAGCATATACTCGAGGTCTTCGAAGAAGTCGAGTAGCGTCTCGGGGTGTTCTGGCTCGAATGAGGGCGCGCCGGTGGCGCCACGCGGTGGTAGGCGGTAGGGCTGCGACATGGTGAGCTCGAGGAGGTTATGCAGCGAGTCGAGAACGGGTTGGAAGGTAGGGTAGTCGTCGTTCGATGGTGTGAGCGCGCGAGGAAGCGACGGAGTGGGCGGTGGATGCTGAAGGCGATGGACTGTGTCGATGGCTTCGCGGATGTCGGGATCGCCGTCGGAGCTGAGGTCAGAGGGAGCTTCGGCGTCGAATGCGCGTACCGGCGTCGATGGCGCGGACCAACTGGCTGGTCGGAGACGAAATGGGCCGCTCGGGTGAGCGGGAGGGGAAGCCGTAATGGCTGGGCGAGGATCGAATCCTCGCGGCTGACTCGTCCAAAGGCTGAGGCCGAAGGCGGTTTTGAAACGCAATCCCTCGCGGTGGGCTCCAGATGATGAATGTCCGAACCGGCCGCCTGGTCCAGGACAGAAGGCGAGGCGAGAGCGTCGGGCGAGCCTGGAGGAGGAGGGAAGGAACCTAGACACAGAATGTAGCCTAGATAGACCAAATGACAAGCTAAGACAGCACACGGGCTGGGCGAGAGGCGACGACGATACGAAAGACGAGAACGACGATGACGACGAGGGGGCGCGGGCGGTGAGCGAACGCGCGAGGCGCGAGACTTGAGGTACGAAGTCGGTCGCGGCGTTTGGAGGGTAACGCGAAGCTGTATTAGCGAGGCGCGAGATACAAGACTATATACGAGATCCGGGAGCTAGAGTACCGGATGAAAAATGCTCAACGCGATGGTCGCGATCGTAAAAAGGACGGGAGTACAGTGGAGAGCAGCGGCGCTATGAACGAGGCGGGTGGTGGAGGCGCGGTCACGTGACAGGGAGCGCGTCGGGACTACCTAAAACGTTGCATCCGCGCGCCCAGAGCGGGCGACGCGCGGGCTGGCTGAGGCAGCGGTGGAGCCGCGCAGGCGTCAGCGAATAGGATGCGAGCAATAGAATGTAAAAACATGAGAAAATGCGCGAAGGAAAATGCAAGGAAACGCTGACGGAGCCCGCGCGTACTGAGAAGGCCGACGCGACGCGACGTGCGTGCGCGCCGTGCCCGCTCAGCGGCGCGGACTCCCCATCACCAGTGGGTGGAGGATGCAGAGCGGTTTCAATCCACTCACTGTCTCCGGGCTCTACAGATGAAGCTACGAATCATCGAGGTATCACTGATCCTCTGCTCCAAATTCCGACCTATCTCCAGGAAGGTCGATTTGCTCGTTCGCACCTTGCTCCATGACATACCGAAGCCGGGCGGGTACAGTTACAGTTCTCCAACAGGCCTACAAAGCTACATATGTCCATATTGCACCGCGCTAGATCTGTCCATCGTCCATCCGAATCCCGCGAAGATGGCCGGGCGCGCTTCTTCCCCTGCGTCTCCTCGGATTGCTGTTTGCCAGCCTCCCTCGCACAACTCCTCGCTCGCTCGAGTCCTCCCAGGCGGCGTTCGCCTACTCGGAGCGAAAGCGGGCCTCTCAGCAACGCACGACATGGCCTCATGCGCTCGGTCGGAACCTGCCGCCCTCCGCCTTGTAGAGCGTCGCGCTCGGGACGAATGGAAACGGCTGCAGCGGCGTCCTAGCCCTCTCGGATCCTCCCGCCGCCTTCCCGATTGTACTGTAGCACCAGCAAACCAGCACGTGAGCAAACCTCCTTCCCCCGGCCAGCCATAACATTGAACATAAGCGCTCACCTCGCCTGTCCGCGCGCGCCAACATCCTGGGCGCTGTTCGCGTCCTTGTACTCGTTCTCCTTTCCATTCCCGCTGTATGTCGCATGGCGCCTGCGTCCGCGCGCATCTGCGCCCGTCGTCGGCACAAGGACCACCTTCGGAGCACCCCCGGGGATGACAAGCGGGCCCATCGTCATCGCAGCGACGGGCAGCAGCTCCGCAGGACACGGGTCCATGACAGAGTCCATGCAGATGGGCGGCACGGTCTCGCTCGTGCTCATTGTTGAAGCTGGGGGCGCCGTTGCCTGACGTGCACGCATCCTGCTGGGTAGCCGCGAGCCAGGGTACGCCTGCGGGGGCTCGAGCCCTGGCTCGGTGATAGCGCCTGCGGCGGAAGTTGAGCGGCCCCGCCAGGTATGCTCCTTCGTCCTCTGGTACGCCTGCGCGAGACCCTTGTACGCCTGCGAGCCGTGTGGCGACGGAGGAGGGCCCCGGGGCTGCCTCAGCACATGCACAGGCACGGAGAGCACGTCCGAGCTGATTCTCCGCCGTACATCGCCAGCCGCGGGCATCTCGTCCGTACTCGGGACCTCTCTACGCCCTTCGTGCTTCTCCGCCGTCTCGAGTTCTGGGCTGGACGTCGGGGAAGGCGCGGGCGCGCGGCTCCAGCGCAGCTCCTCGACGATCTCGTCCGCCGCTTGCTGCTCGGCGGACATCGGGGGCTGCTCTTCCGGGCTCCTCGCGCGATCGTCTGCGATCCCTGCCTGGATCACCGAGAAGATCGCCCGCGCCGACGCGGTGCGCTGCGCCTCCAGTAACGCCCCCAGCCCGACCCTGGCGGCTTCCGCGCGGACCTGCGCACGCCTACGAGCTTCGCGTTGAATGTCTTCGAGGCTAGGAGGAGGGTGCACCCCAGGGGGAGTCCATGTCACCGCACGAGCCCTCGTCGGGGTGTCGTCCGACGCCTCCGCAGTCTGCGGAAGGAGCAGGGGCCGCTCGTCGGCGGGGGATGCACGGTCGGGTGTTTGAAAGACCGCCGCAGTCGTCGTTCTCGGTACCGCGCCCGTCGGTCCGCGACCGACGGGTACGCCCGAGGTGAACGTTGTTGTAACTGCGCGTTCCGTAGTCAGAGGGGCGAGTCTCGCAACGCCATCGCCCTGGGCTGCGGTGAGGGTAGCGGCCAGCGCTACCGAGAGATCGCGCCGTTGGGCTTCGAGGTGACCGAGCGCGCGCTCGGCTTTAAGAGCTCTTCGTTGTGTGTGCTCAAGGACCGACGCGGTGTTCGCGTTGGTGTTGTGGTAGTCATCCAGGCGCATGGCGAGCTGATATGCTCTCTCGCGGTACATGTCGCGCTCCTTCGCGACTGCGAGAACTTCACGATAGAGGCGCACTGCCTCGGCATCTTCGAGGTCGGGGAGAGGAGCAACCGAGGTGAGAGACTCCTGGGATGGGGTGGTCAATTGGGGAGCTATACGATGGGGAGTAGTTGGTTGATTGGCCAGGCATCGTTGTGGAGAGGGGTCAGCGCTAGTGATGAGCGTCCTACGGCGACCTTCAAGCACTGCTTGATGGTGTGCTCCAGAACGCGTAGGTGTATGCCCGTCTGCATATCTTGCGGTCATAGAGTTCGTGTCCTTGCGGCGCCCTGGGTTCGAGGAAGGACTGGGCCTCGCACTTGAGCTTGATTTACAGTCATGATTCGCCATAGGGGCAGCAAGGCCTTGCAAAGACTAAGAAAGGCCGGACTGAGCATCTTACAGTTGACACCCGGACAGAGAAAACTCACAATATAGGATGAAGAATTCCCTGGCGGGCTTTCCTCCACCACCATCGTGTGACCTTCATTGCGAAGTTGAGATGCACCAGTCATAAATCCTTCCGGCATACAGAGCAGTTCGTCGCTGGGGCCATTCTTGAGTGCGAGATGGATCAACCATGGTACTCGGAGTAGCACCAACGAGAAGGCTCCGAGTACACGGAGAGCAGACACTGTGAGCCCGCATAGTGTACACAGTCGTCTCCGGAACGAAGTACAAGCCTATACGAGTCATCACACGCGCGATTGAGTCCCGTGTACAGGCCTTGAATATAAATCACGCACCCACATCCACCAGGCAGTGGCTGTTACGTTCACAACGATCAACGCATTCAAGATATGCGTAGGATCGTCAGCAGCGTTGAGGAGCGGCACCCAGACCAACGCGAGGATGAGGTTGAGCGCAACGAGGACGCCAGTGAGCGATGGTCCAGCACCCAATGCTGTGTCCTGCGACATGCAGCCTAGTAAGGGTTAGGAATGAGTAGATAGGGAGTATGTGAGTGTAAGAGACAGAGGAGCGGGAACTCCAACACCGGGCAGACGCGAACGTCGCCCGGCCCTATTCGGCTCCCTTCGCACTCTTCACATGAAGCCTCGGAGGGGAAGGCTACGCCGTATCACAGACAGGCGTCGTCATTTAGCGGAAAGGGATATCTCGTATGATTACAACAGAAATATACAGTAGTCGCACGTACAACACGGGAGTGTAGGTCCATGAAACATAGCAGGAGACTTGTCAGGTGGGCTACGAGTTTCTGAACCATGGCGAATGAGGCTGGAAGTGGGAATGAGCATCGGGGGTGCAGAGAGCAAAGGTTGTACGGATCGACTCACATTATCGTTCGTGTGCGCTGCAGGCGGGGTATGGGGACTCTGAGGCACAACGAAGCCACCAGGCTGAGGCGCGCCTGGAGACTGCGGTGGGGAAGTCTGGGCTGGCGGGGGTGCTTGACCTTGGGGGTAACCGTAGCCGCTGTTCTCTTCCCCTTCATACGCTGGAGGCTTCCCTGGGTAGGGGGGAGGGGGCATAGGCTCGGATGACGGCGGAGGACCTGGAGGAGGCTGGTACGCTCCCGCGCCGGGACCCCAAGAAGACTGGTGGTTCATGGCAGGGTAGGTCGCGTATGCTCCTTGATTCTGGTTCTGCATCGCGATCGATACAGGGCCTTGCCATGGGAGAATGGGGACACCCCGTCTTCGGCGGCGGAAGAAGAGGCTCATGAAGATGAGGAAGAGGATGGCGATACAGATAGCTGGTAACAGGTTATGATTCAGTGATTATGGTAATATCGAGCAATACTCACCGACCACTATGCCCGCAACAACTCTTCCTGGTGTTCCACCTCCGTCATAGTAGCCATACTGGGCTGCTGCATATGCCGGCAGTGATAGGAGGGTGAGCAGTCGAAGTGGCATGATGAGGCCAGAGTGTCGGTTCAACGGTAGATGAAGAGACATGGTAGATGGTGGCGGTATGGAGGCAAGGTGCGCATATAGCCTGGCTGCCTGCGTCTGGCCATCCTTCTACACCCTACGCGCAAAGCCGAGCCGGGGGCGGATGGACTCATGGAGTGAGCCTCGGTGCCTAGCCCCCGCATTCTACCGCCGCGACGCACGTGTCATTCCGCCGTCACAGCATGACGTCAACAGCTCTCTCGACGCCGAGCGCTACTTCTCTGTGCCTCTCCGCCTGCGCTTGTGTCGTTCCTGCGCAAGTCTGGGTGACTCCACGATACGTCGCCATGGATGGGGCCAAGTCTCTCCTGTATGGGAAAATCCACCGTCATATTCAGCTAGCACTCCAAATGCCCTGCGGCACGCATATAAGCAGCTGTGAACCGTCGTGAACGTCACAAATCTATACCACGACCCCCCGCTCCTCTACTCCTCTCGGAACCATGTCCGTTTTGCAAGTCGCTCTCGTAGCTCTCTCATTTGCCCTATCTGCGTCAGCCCAGAGGCACAGAGGAAGCCGCGTGGCGAGAATCGCCGGCGGAGCTATCGCAGGCATCGTGATCGGTGAGTACTCGATCCATGGGAACGTTGAGATCATATGGTGTGCCTGTGTATACTCAACATCGAATATCATAGGATCTGTTGTTTTCGTTCTCCTGCTCTGCTTGTGCTGCATCCTTCTTTTCCGCCGACGCAGAGCCAGAGGCGGGCAAGGTGTCTCGATTGGGTCTGGTTGGAATAGGTTTGGTGCCGGTGGAGGTGGCCCCGCCGCTCAAGAGGCTGGCTATGGTCCCGGACCTGGCAATAACGCAGGTTGGAACAACAACGCGCAGCCAGCCTACGGCGCCGGTCAATACCAGCCTCCGCAAGGCCCTCCCCCTGGTGCGCCTCAGCCTGGCGGTTTCACGGCGGTATGTCATCCTCTCGTTATCAAAGGACCGGGCTGACGATACTTGATAGCCTCCTGGTGCCCCTCCTGCTGCGCACACTCGCCCATACTGAGTGCTACTTACGTACCGCCGTATACCCCCCTATACACGCACTTCTTGCCCCTTTCCACTTCACGCTGTAGTCGAACTGCGCACTTCAACATAGTGGCGGCATGAGGACAATTCCGGAAGTTATCTGTACTACTGTATAATAGCACCCCACGTACGACTGAGTTACGAATGTGGAGAACGATTGAGCCCGAGGTTTTGTGCCCACTTAGTGCACGCCCGATATATCCTTGGGTCTCGTGTGTTTGGCAAATCATATGTATTCAACCTTCGCCGATACTGGTGACAGCGGCTCGACTCACGCTGCACTACATCTGATGGTGCACCCGTACGTAAGAGTACAGAGAGAGTACAGCTATGACAGGAGGCGTGGAAGCAGGAACCAGAGCGCCACAAAGGCTACGGCTGTGCCGGGGTTGGGATCGCAGAAGCGCCATCAGCGCTCCGACACCCCCGAGTTGGGCCGGTCATCCCGACCTCCCCGAATTCCGAGAAAAGTTAGTCTCAACAGCCGGCGAACAGTTGTCGCAGCATGATGCGGTAGGGTAGCGTGACTTATGACCATCTATTCCAGCTATCTTGAATCCCCACAGAAAGCGTGGAATGCCACAGTACTCGGGTCGGAAGAGAGTGGTCACGCGACCGCGGACTGAATGACCTAGGGAAGACCGCTACCAGCGTGGACCGTGCTGACAAGTGGTAGGAATGGGCGTCATGTCCTCTGGAAACCTAGTAAGGAGACCGTCTCGCGGCATTCACTTCGCGTACGGTGAAAGTCGAGGCGATCCTGGAAGTTGCTGCTGACAAAAAACGTGACGGCTGTGGTATGCCTGGACTAGGACGATCTTTCTCAAGCCACGGGCGCACAGACAGTCTGGACCTTCAAGGAAGTCTTGGAAGCGCTAGCCTTCGAGGACAGCATCCCGGCAGGAGTTTGATGGAGTGGATGTTGCCCTCGGACACCACGGGACCGAAGATGTGTAGGTGAATCCTGCTCACTGGCTAGTGAAGGGCCCTACGAACCTAGGACAGAAAGTCCTACGTATCTCTCGGAGGGATGCAGCTGCGGCGGCGGCATCTTGGTGACGGTAAGGGGTGGTGAGGCGCGTCTGCGGCCGCGGACACATTCCCGCAAGAAACGGCACCACCCGGTGCTATTTCTTGCGCAGAATATGGTCGCGGCCGCTCGCCTCGCGCAGTGACCTAGATTGCTTCAATTTGACTGCTCTGTAGATGCGTGGAGGCGAGCGTTGGACGTCAGAGATGCTCCATGGTTCACAGGCAAGAATGCCATACAAAGAGGTGAGTCGCCGACCGCTTGGAGGTCCGAGCATTGAGTTTCACGATATCTTTTCTAGCTGTCCCTCCTGGGAAAGAGAGGATCCAGAGTGCATATGAGGTAGGCGACCGTGATGCTAGGGCAGAGGAGCCCACAATCAAGGGTGAAGTACCCGACATAAGGTCCCAGAGGAGAAGAGGTGGGTGAGGATGGGAATGAGGAGGGTACTCACCACCGACGTTGCCCTCTTATACCTCCAGAGGTTCCAGGTGAGTCATTCGCCCTCCATCATCGTAATCCAATTGCACACCACGCAGGCGGGGGCGGTCTACCGGTCATGCGGCCCACCTCCTGAATCGCCGGCGACTTCACCTCGGGGCAGGCCAAGGCATCAGAGGTTCCCGGGGAAGGAGGCAAAGCGATCGTGGGCGAGCGCGCTGGCGAACCTTCCGCGTCGCCATGCGGCCGCCCTCTTCTTTTGCCGGGCGGTCGGCTAAGGAGCGCGAGGGCACCGTTCGTCCGCGGTCGCCCCCTGCAGGATTATGACGTCCTATACCCTGCCCCTGGGAGAACGCCTGAGGTCGGGAGATTCAGCCGGGGCGTCATGAACGTGTCCCCGCCCGGGTCTAGGATCTGTCCTGTCCTCGAGGAGTAACAAGACTGCTTGCCGCCGCAGTGACGAGCCTCCAGGGAGCGGCGAAGACACGGATAGAGGAAGCCCAAGGCTAGCTGACGACGAAGGTCCGTTCGGAGTATGGTCTGGGTCGTCGAGGCCCAGCAGCAAGGAGCAAAGACGGTGACGCCCCGGGCCAACCTCTTGCCCCGCTGACTCTGAGCTGACTTCGAATTCGAGTCCGTTCGGGAAAGGCACGCCCTCTGCCTCTGTCCCTGTCTTTGCCCCAGGTCAGTCACTCGCCAGCGGATCCTACGGACACGCTCCCGCATCGCACCCTGGAACACACCGCCTACGCGCCCTGTCCTGCAGAGCGAACAACCCCCTCGCTAGGCCGGGAACATGCCGCAGACACGTCCCACGGGGCGCCATCGGTAGACGTGCGCCTCGCGTTGCCTTGGACGCCTTTCGTCATATCGCGCTTCGAACCCTGGGCGGGAGCTGCCGGAGCCTCGTGTGCCTCTCCAAGAGCCGGTCGGAGGAGCCGTAGACTGGCAAGCGAATGGACGAGGGCAGACAGCGTTACGTCTGAGGCCTCTGCGAAACCACGCACGGACCTCCGCCTCCTGCACCCCGATGCTCCGGTCTGTAAGTATGAATCACCCTCCTTCGTACGGCGGCAAGGCACCTCCAACCCCAATCGCCCTCGAGCCCTTGTGACCGTAGCCTCCGGACGAAGGCCGCCCGACCCCGCTTGTAAGAGGTTACCCCCTTCGACTCACCGCTGCAAGCCTCCCAGCACGGTCTTTCAGAATTATATACCGCCCGGGGCTCTCCAGCTCGGCACACGCTCGATCGCTCGACCGATTCCAGCGGATCGATGCGATCGCGCATGCGCTCCCGACGGGGCCTCCGGGACCTTCAGATCCCGCGAGACCCCGAGTACGATTCGTCCGCGAGAGCGCGGGGCACGCCCGACGCAAGGGTGCGGCTCTCTATCGCTCGTGTGGAGCGGTGCTAATCCGGTGCATGGCGATCCCTCTGGAGTCTCTACGTGACATATGTGTCGGGAGAACACATGGCCGCGTTCGGATTGTATTATTACATAGGTGGTTCGTAGCCGAACTTTCCGGCAGGGGCCCTTGGGTACTGTCGCTCTCCCACCGCACGTTGCTCAGACGTGTTCTATTACTTCTTGGGCCTGCACAGCGCAGACTTGCCACCAATATGGTACGTGGTACCAGTCCTACACCAACCAGATCCATGCCAATGAAGCGTACTCTACCCAACTTAACTCATCGGCGGACCCGGTCTTCACGCACTCCCGTCCGCTCCGCCCGGCAAGCCCAAGGTCGGGGACGATCGTCGACGAGGCCCATAAATTCCGCGTGCCTCGTGCCGGGCCGCGTCCACGCCAGGGGCCTCGCCATGTGCGACGCCGATTTTCACGGACGGGCTCGCTTACTGCGAGATCGCTGGCGCACTAAGCGGTCGCTTCGCCTTCGAAGTTCGCGCGCGCCAAGGGAATGGGCGGGGGTGCGCGGTGCGCTCTTCCCGAGTTCTCTCTGAGCTCTTCTGCCGAGGTCCGACAGATTTTGAGAGTCTGTCGAATTATGGCTTCGGTCTGCAGGTTCTGGAGGTTGCCTAGTTTGGTGTGTGAGCGCCGGCACTGCGACCAGTCGGCGGTGAATGGACTTTGCGGAGGTCATGGTAGGTATGTGTCGTGTTCGTGGAAATTGGCATGCATTGTGCAGAAACAGTGTCCGGTGTATACATGGCGCTATCTGGACATGCAGGCCGTCGCACATGTCATACCGACTATGGATGCTCTAGATTCCCTAGTCACCGTCCGATCGAGGTGTCAAACCAATGCGGAGTTGTCTGTTCACCGGCAAACGGGGCGGAGATGAGACGACAACCAGGAAGTTGGCGGCAAGGGTGACAATATGAGACAGTAGCAGTTCATGGGTCGTTCTCAAACTGAAGCGGAGACGTACGGGCGGGCCTTCAGCTGTCGTTTCAGTGTTATATGAAGTGCTGGGTGGTGGTAGGACGGAAAGAGCGGGACGCCACGCAGCGGTGGAGACGGTGCTAGCAACGCTCGATAGCGCGCTCGAAGGAAACGGAGGGCTCCGACCGCCGGTCCGTTCTGTTCGGTAGCGCAGCTTCGGGGGGCCTAGGCGGCGTGGAGACATGTCGGGCAGCAGAATGGCGCGCAAGCCACCTGTCCTGGGGGAAGGACTGCGCTCCACTTTGACGACGGTGGAGGGGTCGGTGGGCATAGGAGGACGAGCGGGGTGCCATATATGGTAGTTGTTGTGAATGATGGGCAAGACGCGCAGGGCGAGGGCCAATCAAGGCGGACGGGGGCGCGATCTGCCTGTGCTGATAAGAGGTCGATGCTGTGTGTCGTGAGCACCTGTTGCGCGAGGCGGACGTGTTTGAATACCGAACGCGCCGGACCCTGGACAACCATCTGCCGCTGTGTGTGTCTGGTGGCACGGGTTGCGATCAAATCGCACTGGTGCAGAAGGATCGCTTTCCTAGGCGAGTTTGTGCGCACGAGGATGCAGCGGGGGCATTAGGAAGACAAGAGGTAGGCGAGAGGAAGAGGTAAGTGGACATGCCGACGAGCGGGCATGTACTTGAGGAAGTTGGAACGCTACGAGACGATTACGAGAGTGGACCCACGCCTGTCCAGAGTGGAGACGCTCGAGTGGCGGAAGCATCGACGGCCTGCTGTTTTGCTGTATGATTGACCGATGGAGACTGACAGGACGAGGATGGTATCTGCCGACGTCAATGGCGTCCGCCAAGCCGCATGCAGGGGAGGAGAGTGAGAGAGGACAAGCGAGCGCAGGAGTCGAACATGGGGACGGTGCAAACGACGATCTGCGATGGCTGGCCCGATCTAGATACAGCCTCCGTGACGGTTGCCGCAAGCGCCCGTGCTCGGGTCCAGTGCCCCGGGTGCGCGGTGCTCGCCATGCTCGACGACGGGGACGACGAGGACGGCGTCGACCGTGCCCCCGCTGCAGGCTGTGGCGGTCGGAGGCGTCGACGGCGGCCGCTGTCTGCGCTCGCATCGGGCCCTGGGCGGCGGAGGAGGCGGGAGTGCGTGCGCGCAGCGACCCGACGGCGGTCGGCTGGGGGGATGTCCAGATCAGACTCTCCGTGTGCCTCGCAGGCTGCCCTTTGCGGCCCGCCCCCGCACGGCGAAAAGGCAGCGCGGTTGCTCCCTTCCGACGTTTTCGTGCGACTGCCCGCGTAAACGCTCCCCTTCCGCGTTTTTCGTCGCTGCCTGTATTCCACGACGCGTACCGTCCCCGCGTGTACGTCCTGGGCATGCGCGCCCCAGGCCTGCCCGGATCTCCGACTCCGCCTTCCTCAGCTCCCTCCCCCACCTCCTCCCGCTGTCCCACAGCTGCCGCCACAACAGTAGCGTGGAAGCCACCGCCGGTGCCAATCACCCCGTCCAGCGTACATTTATCGCCCCACTCGGCTTACCGCTCGCCTGGCTGACTGGCCGTCGTGCCAATATATAGCCCCCCGCCTCTGCACTCCCATGCTTCTTCAACTTTGTTCCTGATCTACGCCCTCTGCCAACGGGCTCCAGAGCATGTCTACAACCAAATTCCGGGTAGCCATCTGGTACGACGTCACCAATCACTAACCTTCACCTCTCCGCACGTGCTCACTATCCACCCATTTCCAGTGGCGGGGGCGTCGGAGGCCTCACCTGCGCAGTCGCGCTATCGCTCTTCAACAACGTCGATGTCGACATCTACGAGGCTGCAAGCGAGTTCGCCGAGGTTGGCGCCGGCATTGGTGTCTGGCCCCGCACTTGGAAGATTCTCTGTGCACTCGGCCTCTCTGATGAGCTCGCCAAGGTCGCAGTTGTCCCCCCAGATGACCAGCCCAGTATGTGCACTTGGGGCGCAACGTTTCCTAGCTCTTGCCTGACGCCGGCGTGCAGAGGTCGCGTTCCACTTCCGCAAGGGTGATCAGCCCGAAGGTGTCAACTTCCATACCCTCGTCACGCCAGGTGAGCCTCCAAGACGCGTCCTTCAAGAAGCTGTCATCGAGTTACTCGTCTCTGCGCGAAGGAGGCATGCTCGCTTTCCATAGACCCGATTTCCAGCGAGTCCTCCTCAACCATCTCTCCGGCGCCACCTGTCGAGCGTTTACACGGAAACGCCTAGTCTCGTACACACAAAATAACTCCCCCTCCTCATACCCCTCGGTCACACTTCACTTTGAGGACGGCATGACCGCTGCATACGACCTCCTCATTGCCGCCGACGGCGTGAAATCGGCCGCCCGGCAAACAATGGTAACAGAGCTAGCCGCGGTGGCGAGGGCAAAGGGCAAGCAAGAGCAGGCTCAGAGATTACTGGACGCCGGGCCTCCGAAGTGGAGCGGGACGCTCGCCTACCGCGCGACGATTCCTTCAGAAAAGTTGCGATCCCTTCTACCGAGCCATCGAGTGCTCGAGAACCCCATGGTCGTAAGTCCATTCCTGCCATTCTGTCGCCACCGTCATTCCAACGTCTATTCTCTCGCGCCAATAGTATTTCGGCCGGAATACGGTGCGTCTCGCTTGACTTCCGGCTCGGACGGGCGGCTCATTTGCGCTCGTTCTTTACTGCGCAGCAACTAACAGTATACCCAATAGCTCGTGGTACCCTAATCAACTTCGCCGCGATGCGTGCACGGTACGATCGCGAGTACACCACATTCGACGAAGCTTGGGTGAAGGACGTATCTCGAGAAGAGTTGCTTAGCGATTTCGAGCAGTGGGAGCCGGAAGTGCAGGCGCTGTTCAAGGTGCGTACCGTTGTGGTGTACAGGTGTGTGCCTCGACCTTCATATCACACCCCTAGTCTGTGGACCGGGCGAGCCGGTGGGCAATACACACAACAATCCCACTACCCACATATACCTGTGGAAGAGTAGTGCTATTAGGCGACGCGGTTCGTACACATACCCGGTACCTTCGTCTCTGCCCTTACGCCCGCCTTGCAGGCACATGCAATGATGCCATACCAAGGCGCAGGCGCCGGCCAGGCAATCGAGGTTAGTCGCCTTGCGTGTCTGCACATCGGCAGGAGAACCTCGCCGTTCAACTCCCCTTTTCAGGACGCGTTTGTACTTTCCAGACTGCTCATCGACCCCCGAACAACACGAGCAACGCTCGGCCGCGCGCTCCGCGCATACGACGCCGTCCGACGGCCGTTTTCCCAGCGGGTACAAGCCGCCTCCCGCGAGAACGGGCTACTGTACACCCTCAACTTCCCCGGGCACACCTTCGACGGCGGGCCTGCCGCGCTTGGTACGTCCGCGGACCGCGAGAAGCTCGCGCGGATCCGGGAGCGGATACAGAGGAACTGGGAGTGGGCGTGGGAGACGACGGCGGACGCGGACGTGCAGCGCGCGCTGCGGATGTTGGACGAGCCCCCCGATGGAAGCCGTATGCGGTGCGTGGCGGTGTGAGAGCATGGAGGGTCTTGGGGGTGTATCTATCGCCGGAGTACGTACCACTTACTTCATATCTGGTGAGTGTCCGCTTGTGTCGGCTTACACAGGGTGTGAATCGCCGGTATGTCTCAGATGCTGTTATAGCTGAACTGATCGACGTTTTCTTCAGCCTCCGTCGCATTCTCAATCTACGTTCAGCCCCAAGTAGTATATTTATCAATTGGATTGCCGGCGCGCACACTATGGATATCTCGTTGCTTTGTTCAAGGGCGGGACTCGGAGGATGGTTGAACATGCATACAGTAAGTGCTATAGCATCCGCAGATACTCAGCAGCATAGGACTTGGGTGAGGTGATACTGTTGATCTGTGAGGCGTAGGCCAAGCTCATACTCGACCTCGAAACGCCGAATCGGGCGCCTCGTCTCCACCTTGTCTGATATTCCTCTTACCGCCCGCCACACACTACAGACACGGTCAACGCGCTCAAACGTTTGATACTCATCCTGAGCGTCCGATTTCCCTCTGACTAGACAATGGTGTGCATATTGGTAAGAGAATGGCATAGCTCAATCATCGACATCACTAGGCAGCGCCATATATCTACCCCATGACCGAGGACGTAAAGTCAGGTACGCTGCTCGTCCGCAACCCATCCTTGGCCTTGTCTGACTCTCACTACCCTGCCGACACCGAGCAGACTCGAGCCAACACAACGAGTCGCGGATACTCAGATACTCGGGCGGCTCGGTGTCTCAGGTAGACCTCGTCGTCCGCGCGGAGCGCGTTCGCCTGTGCCCGCGAAGGAGGGCTGTACACAGCATAGATCGCTAACTGCACCCGTCCGGCGTCTTACGGGGAGTGCTCACGGGTGACCGAAGCCTGTCTGACGGGCGCCGTTAGAGGCGTACTAGATGGACGGCGGGGTATAAGTACCCTGCGGTCAACGATGGCGACTGCGATCCAGCCGCGGCCGAGGACAGCACTCTAACTCCCCCAGAATCCTTGGGTATCGCGTGAGCATGTCTGTGCCAGCTACGACGACCCCCGAAGAGTTCGTCTCTGCCCCGTTTGACTATGTCGTTGTCGGAGGGGGGACGGCTGGCCTTGTAGTCGCCAACCGGTACCTGGTCTATGCTCATGGCGCTGAATACAACACTTACCGCACTCCGCCATTGATAGGCTCTCGGAGGACCCCTCAGTACGCGTCGGCGTCATTGAAGCAGGCGATTGGGACCCGAATGTGGACGCCATTAATATCCCAGGTGCGCCTCACTCGTGGCGCGGATTGTTCTCCGATTCATTCCTGGTAACTGACGATGACTCGTTGGTTGTCAGGGATGAGCGGAGCGTTGATCGGGAACCCGAAGTACGACTGGGCGTTCATGAGCGTCCCGCAGCGGAACGCGAACAACCGTCTCGTTTATCAGCCTCGGTGAGCTGCCGTGGCGTTGCCTCAAGCGGGGATGTTGATGATTGTTGTGCAGCGGCAAGGCTCTGGGAGGATCGTCTATGGTCGGTTGTCTGTCCACATTTGGTGCCCGGGTCTATTTGGCTAACAACCTTCCTGATGCAGCTCAACCTCCTCGGTTTTCACCGGTAAGGTCTCTTCTCCTTTGAGCGCATATCACGCTGACCGTTCTCTAGTGCTCCTGCCGCCGAATATGACGGTAAGCCAGGATTATAGATTGATCGTATGCGAACTTCTTCCTGACGCGAAGCGCAGCTATCGAGGCGCTCGGTAACCCAGGCTGGAACTGGGAAGAGTTCCTGAAGTACATGAAGAAGGTATCAATAGGCAGTATCCAGAACGACCGCCGGGTGGAGTGCTTACATCTCAACCTTAGTCCGAGAGCGCGAAGCCCTTTGTTCCTGAGTTCGCCCAGAAGTACTCGTTCCCCAACCCCGATATGAAATGGCACGGCACGTCGGGCCCCCTTGCCAAGTCGTATCCCGTCTACTTCAACCCTCTTCACGAGGCATTTGTGAACACCCTCGAAGAACTGGGCGTGCCTCGGAATAGCCAGCCGGTGCGTACACTACCAGTCCGAGTGTTCGATCGGTGGATGCTAATGTTTTCTTGGATTAGAGCGGGGGTGTAAACGTTGGCACGGGCGTAAGCTACGCGTCTGTGGACCCTGTCACCGCCACCAGGAGTTACTCCGCTAGCGTATGCTATCTCGTCGCTCTCCACTTGAGCCGTATACTCACGCCGATATGCTCTTGCCCAGGCATACTACGAGCCCGTAGCGCACAGGCCGAACCTTGTGCTGATCACTGGTGCGCTTGTTTCAAAGGTCGTTTTCGACAAGGGCACCTCGCCGTTGGTCGCTACTGGGGTTGAGTTCATCAAGGACGGGAAGGCGTATATTGCAGCGGCGCGCAAGGAGGTCATTTTGTCGGCAGGTCAGATTACTTTATGTTCTTGCCGTCTGATCCCCCAAGGGTTAACCGCGAGCATGATTAGGTTCGTTCCAGTCGCCGCAGTTGCTTGAGTTGTCAGGTAAGAAACGAAGCCTACCATTCGACTGCCGGCTTTCGGCTAACGCCTCGACAGGAATCGGGAACAAGGAGATCCTGAGCAAACATGGGATCGAGACTCTCATTGACTTACCGAGTGTCGGCGAAAACCTCCGTGAGTCCGACCCGCGCACACGCTCAGCGCCCAGTATTGACGTTTTGCAGAGGTGGATCCTCTCCTCGACTAGTCTAACCGCGCAGAAGCTGATGCGTGTATATCAGGACCATATATTCGTGCCGACGATCTTCGAGATTGACTCGAGCTACGACACGATCGACTTCGCTCAGGACCCAGAAGAGGCCCAGAAGCAACGCGCGCTCTAGTGAGAGCCTACTTCGCCTCGCTGCGGCTGGCAATGTCTCATTGGTCTGTAGTCTCCAACAGAAGGGCTACCTCGCGAGCACCCTCGCTGCCCTGTTCGGTTTCCTGCCCTCAAAGGTCTTCTCGAGTGAAGAGAACCGACGGAAGTGGAACGAGATCGCGGCGGAGACGCTCGAGCAGGCGCCACAAGGCCTGCGGAAGCAGCTCGAATACCAGATCAAGTGGTTCAACGACGAGGCGTCCGCGGAGGGCGAGTACGTGCCCTGTTATTCTTGCCCTTCCTTCTAGTGCTTATGTCGAGCACGCCCACAGGTTGATCCCGTTCCCTGGCTTCTTCCTTCCCACCGGCCTTAGGCCGGAGCCCCAGAAACGGTATGGTTCTCTGATATGCGCGCTCATGCATCCCCTATCCCGAGGCTCGGTCCATATTTCATCTTCGGACCCAGCTGCGCCTCCGCTCATTGACCCCAGTACGTCGTTCCCGCATGCACCGCAGCTCCTCCCCCTCATTTAACGGCCCTGTTCTCAGACTACCTCTCGAATCCTGCCGACTTGCAGGTCGTCCTGGACATCCTCAAATTCGCCCTGAAGTTGTGGCACACAGGCGAGTACGGCGCTGCTGCGCGCAAGCAGGTCGCGCCGACGGCCAAGGACTGCGAGTCGGACGAGGCGCTTGCCGAGTATGCGAAGAACAGCTTCTCTCCGGTCTGGCACCCGCTCGGCACCGTGGCTATGCTCCCGAAGGAGGACGGGGGCGTGGTAAGCCCGGAGCTGAAGGTGTATGGTACGGCGAACCTGCGCGTGGTGAGTGGTAGTATGGCAGCGTAAGCCTCGTGTGACATTGCTCACCCTGCTTTTCGCCGCGTAGGTTGACGCTTCGGTTATCCCCATCGTACGTGATCATGAGTCTCAAGGACAGAGTACAGGATCCTGATGTTGCTTCGTCCCCTAACAGCAACTGTCCGCACATACCCAGGCAACCGTGTACGGTCTGGCGGAGAAGGTAGTCCCCACCTTTGCTTTCCAATACACACACTCACACTACGGTCCAGGCGGCGGACATCATCAAAGGGGTGTCGAGCTCGCCCTAAGGCCCTCGGACGTCAGCGTCTTGGACGGATACTGTGTCGATGCTGTGCACCATCGTATTCCATGCATGACTGTGTTATCTATTCGGACATTGATGCGTACGAAGTCGTCTATGACACCAAGTGTCTCATGACAACCAGGCGAGGCTCAATCTGCCACCGTCAAGTCTAGGTTCACAAGCGGTATGTACCGATGTCGCTTGTTCGGATGTCTCCACGCTCGCGCCGATCGTCTGTCGTGCGACAAGCCTCTCATAGCGCCCGATATGTGTGGGATAATCACTACGAGCACTCGGGTCAGAGGCTGCAATGCGACTAGGATGCCTATCTCTTAGCGCAACGCTCTCGAAATCCTGTGAGCGGCAGAAACCATGGTGAGTACACAGTGCATGCTAGGCCCAAGGGGTAATGGGAGCTTAGGTATTTCTCGCTTTGTTCAGGGCATATCCCACTAGCTACGCGCATGCCTGAAGAGGCATTGTGATCGCCGTCGCCAGTTTCGTTGTCGGTTCTCGTATCGAACCCGCTGTTGCGAATGACTTCGTATTCTACTTCGTCTTCCGAGGTCGTGGAGGCGAAATGCTGTGCATCCCTTTCCCTCCCGCGAAGGCGCGGCGGCCTCGCTAAAACGGTGACGCTTACACGCATCCCGGTGGGATCCCATCGTGCCTGCGGCCCACTACGTGACCGCAGCTGCAGATTCACAGAGGTCAGTACTTACCGTCAAACATCATGTGCAGAGGGAGGGAGGCTGTTGTTTACCAGGGTCGAAGCAGACGACTTTGGATTGTGCCGCGCGGTTGTGCCCTTGCAGTGGCACTTGGACGGTTTGTGCTGCTTGAGGGCTTTCTTCAGGTAGGATGTGATCGGCCAGGCGTCGACGGAGTCCTCACCTAGCTCAGGGCATTGTTCTAGAATCTACAGAGTGCGCGTTCAAATTCCGTGTCAGCCACGGATGCATAGTTAGGTATGTGCTCCAGGTGCATTGGCAGTTACCTCCGCCTTGACCCTCTCTAGGTCGTGCGAGCGTTGCCGCATGTACGAAAGAGTGAGATCGACGGGGCGCGCGGCCGTGCTCCGGATGACACGGTAAAGTACGACAGGTAAGCCCATCATCGGTGTTAATTCGTGCACGACGATCATGGAGGGCGCACAATGTAGTGCGCGAACAGCCCCGTGTGGTCTTGCAAATGCATCTGCTCCTGCAGGGTGAGCTTGAACGCGCGTGTCGTGGTATGGATTGCACTAGGCAACGACGCCGGAGCTGCTATGGGTCTTCGCCTTTTGGGAGAATCTGCCTAAGACGTGAGTCTCATACTACTCATGGATCGCAACGCCAGATGTGGTGTGTGCGTACCAGCGTTCATTATTCGAACGATGAACAATACAGTAGGTGATGGACGATGGTATAGTGCGACTCGGATGCGTGTGTTGAGATCCTCGAACTACCGCAGCACCGCGGTCATGTTGGAGTCGCGGCCTTGCTCTGGTGCTAGTGGTGTCCTAAGGGTTGCCGAATCACAGCCCCTTGTGCCATTGTGTCGTTTCCATCAAGGGCAAAATATACGCAGTACAGCTTGCAATGTGTGCATATCGCAAAGACTGTATCTCGTGAACGTGAAGCAGAAGTGGTAACGCAATACTCAGTGATGAGAACTAATGATACATCAAACATTCGAGCATGATCTACTCCAGTCACAGACCGCACGGCGCCAGTACAAGAACTATCAGCAAGCAATCTTACACGCACTCACATCTGCCCAAGCCGGTCTTTCTTCACGTTCCACCACGTCGGGTTTGCATAGCAACATCCCAGAGACACCTTTGAGCCAAGGCAACACCATGGTCAGTCGCGCGCGGCCACCGCCCGTTCAACCATCTCACGCACCACTTGCACCTGTATACCCGTAAGCTCTTCCGCCGCACGGCGCTCCTCAAGCAACGTCTCCTGAGTCGCCTTCTTCAGGCTCCCGAACACACGCAAGTAGGCCACGTTTCGCACACCCATCGACTTGAGCACACGGGCGACGTGCTCCGCGTCCGCGCGCGGAAGCGAGAAAGCAAGGAGACGCGAGAGGACGGTGTCGGCGGTGGACGAGGACGCGGTACGAGTAGCCCTGCTTGTAGCTCCTACACTGGCGCAAGCTACGGTTTGCTGAGGGGTTCCTCGGGTGTCTGAAGGCACCCGGGAAAAGGTAGCTGATTGCTGGCAGGCTCGAGCGGGGTGGGCGTTGGAACGAGCGCGCTCGGTATGAGCCTGTCAAATTGTGCAAGCCCAGGGAGCACTGTAACTCAGCAATCAACGATACAGTCAAGTAGGGTTCACGTACCGCCGTGTCCTTGACCCGCGTAGATGACCCCAGCTCAGGAAGGTGGGTGGTAGGGGGCTGAGCGACGTTGCTGGTGTGTTCTGATATGCTAAGGGTATCGTCGTCCTCATCGTCAGAGATATCCACCATGCTGTTCTCGGAAGAGGGGGCCCAGGTTGAGCTTGTCGCGTCGAAGGTCTCTTCGTCTGGAGAGGGGCTTTGGCTACTCGTGGCTCTAGGCTGAGGTATACACCACGCAATGTTGTAAGCTATCGAGACTTCGGACTCCACGAGGGACGATTATCGATGTCATAACGCTCACCGGGGAAGGAGTGCTTGCATCGGAACGACCAGTGGACTTCATCGCGGAACGCAGGTAGGCCTCGATGGGCCACGCGTCGACATAGTTGTAGAAGAATGGGGCCCGGTCGAGGACCTGCCTCACAAAAGCTCGATACACCATGCGTGTTCAATGATATCTGAGCGACATACCTCCTTCTTGATTCGTCGGATGTTTGCGGAACTTTGACGATGGTATGGCGTGCGCAAGTCCACGTGCCTCTTGGCTACATAACGGGTCAAGAGCTACAACGGTGTTTCAAGCATCAGCACAAGCATAGAAAGAAGAAGCTCGGCGTATACCATGAGATACATGAACTCGCAGGTCTGATCAGCCATTCCCATTGCCCCTTGGATTGACATTGTGTCGGTGGTTCCTTCCCGGTGGTAGACGCGCTTGGGAAGAGGATCTGGCGCGAGGATTGGAAGGTCATTGTCGTCTGGGACTGGGCATTAGGCAAGTTAGCTGCGGTGGGTTGTGTCATAGGGAAGAATATACGCACATGGAGGGTCGAGATCCGACAGCCGCTCTTCGGTGAGGAGTTCCTCCAATTGCTCCGCTGTGAGTTCGAGGGGCATCTGAGCAGTGGCGAGAGGGAAGACGGGCAAAGAGTGAAGTAGACTCGTACATGCTGGCGCACTTATGTGAGAGGTCCTCGTCCATACGCCGCCGGCGACCCTGCACGCCCGCCACCGCAAGAACGCCGTCCAACGTTTGCAGACCGGTCTCGGCGCGGTGGGAGCGGGAGCGATCACATGACCGTGTCAGAGGGTGAGCGCTGGGGTGGCGCTGAGCGCTTCGGGGTGCACGTCTATGACCGCATCGTTCGGTCCTCGCTCTCATCCACGTCTCCTGCACAGTGGCTGCGTTCGATCGCCGTTCATACGCTTTCCCGCAATTTGGCTGCCATGAAGACGCAACGGCGTGCGCATGTACTCTGGAATCCATCTTACACGGGCTAGCGGGAGAGCCCGGCAATGCTCCACCACGCCTGTTCCATCGCATCCGCACCGCATCAGCCTCCTGGGGTCCTATGATATCATCAAACTCGCTTCTCGAGTATATGAACAGCTGCAACCTTGCGTACACTCTCCAGCCCTGCTCGGCCCTCGACGATGCATCTCGCTCTCCAGACCCTTTCGCTCGTCCTCCCCGCGCTCCTCGCCTCTGCCACCCCTAGGCTTTGGCCGGTAGAGGATGCGGCTCTGGAACCCAGCTCTGTGGCTGGAGTCCGTATACCTCATCGTAAGCTTTCTCTTTCATATATGTCCCTTTGTGAAACAGTTTGACCTTCAGCGAACAGACAAGCGACAGATCATTGAAGGTCCAGGCAGATACAGCTTCAACGTGCTTGAGCACCTCGCTGGGATCGCCCCCTACTTCGACTCTCCCGGGGTTCAGCTCGACCCCAGCCCTC
Source organism: Trametes polyzona (assembly GCA_022606195.1). Taxonomy (NCBI): domain Eukaryota; kingdom Fungi; phylum Basidiomycota; class Agaricomycetes; order Polyporales; family Polyporaceae; genus Trametes; species Trametes polyzona. The sequence goes on along the minus strand of JABYQF010000012.1, from coordinate 132,886 downwards.
CGGACGGGTGCTCGGTAATCAAGGCCACGTACATCGTTCGGCACTCGAACATCTACGCCAACGACGTGAGTATATAGTCACTTCGAGCGTGCCAGATGTTTTAACAATTCGATACAGTTCGACTATGAGACGTATTTGTCGCCCTTCCTCTCGAAGCTCGCCAACTACAGTGATAGGTCTGCGTTTACGCGCGCGCCCGACCTCGCGTTCCTCGCCAACTACACCTCCCCAATCACGAACGAGACGGAGCAACTCGAGAAGATGACGCCGTCGGGTGGAGATGCGGCAGCAGCGTTCGCAGGCGTCATCAGGCAAACCTACTCCAGCCTTCTGAACAGTACAGAGAGTCAAAATGGGGCGTTCAGAATTTGGGCAGCGTCAGGTATGCTCATACGCGTTCGATTCCCCGCACCCTGAAGCTCATTCTCTCCTTAGCTAGTCGAGACGTAGATACCGCAAAGGCGTTCATTGGCGGCCTAGGCAACAACGCCAGTCTCGTCGTGGTCAACGAGGGCGAGAACGATAGCGCAGACTCCCTCACTCCTCACGTACGTAGTCCATGGTGCCCCCCTCCCCCCTAAGGAACAGTACTGATGTCGTTTCCTCCAGATCTCGTGCCCTGCATTCGACGCTTCGATGGGATCAGTACAGTCTGGCGCATGGCAGGAGAAGTACACTGAACCGCTCATTGAACGCTTCAACGCGGTCGCGCCAGGTTTCAACTTCACCCTCGAGGACATCTATGGCATGCAGCAGCTTTGCGGATATGACACCGTCATTCGCAACCGCACCGACTTCTGCGACGCGTTCACGGCTGACGAGTGGCTATCGTTCGAGTACGCGAACGACCTCATGTACTTCTACAGCATTGGGTGCGTTCCTACCCCGTCACCAAACGTACTCAGTGCCCATTTACCCTCGCGGTACAGATACGGCAACCCCATCGCGCCCCAGCTCGGCCTTCCCTGGGTACGCAGCGCGTTCGACATCCTCTCCGCGAACGATACGCGCACCTTCAACCAGACGCTCTACGTGTCCTTCACGCACCGCGAGGAGCCGCCGCTCGTGCTCACCGCGCTCGGGCTCTTCAACAACTCGGCGTACTACCCCAGCCTGAACGTGAACGCGACGATGCCGACGGACCGGATCAACCACCGCCGCGCGTGGCGCACGAGCGAGATTCTGCCCTTCCTCGGGCACGTCGGCATCGAGCGCCTGCAGTGCGCGAACGCGACGGTCGACGACGCGGGGTCGGGCGCCGCGGACGAGGGCGCGGAATATGTCGGGCAGGACGGGGCGTTCGTGCGCGTGTTGGTGAATGGCGCGCCGATTCCGATCCCCGATTGCCAGGACGGGCCGGGCGAGGCGTGCTCGTTAGGCAGCTTTGCGGAGTATATCGCCCGGCGCGTCGCGAAGTATGGCAACTTCATTGGCGCGTGTGGGATTAACGATACAGTCGCGAACCGTACGGACCTGCTGAGCATCTACAATGCGCAGTGAACACGATGAGGTGAGCGAGTGGACGCGCCCGATACCTCAGGGCACATGCTAACGTGTTTGTACAACAGTACAAAACCATCTCAACAACACCGGTTATGACACAAAATGGACTCACGAACATCAACGGACCTCTTCACTACGGCATCCGGCGACCGCCTGGACTTGCCCCTACTCACACTATGATTGCTCGATCTTCTCTTTCGCCCTTCCTTCACAATGATACCACCGGACAGCTGTATTAATACCGTACCCTGTACTATTTACATACCCATCCTTTACGAGCGTGCCTACGAATGAGATGTGAATGCACATACATATGGATACCGGAGGTATTCCTAGATCTGGAACCTTGTAGGCTAGTTTCTGAGGTCGGGTGCGGGGAGGATGGTAGCCTCCCTAGGCAGAGGTCTATGCATTGGGGATGTCGGATGTACAATTGAGGAGACAAAGTTAGAGTAAGCGCTCAGAGTGTCAAAGTTCTGCGATCACTAGTACTATAACTTGCTTCCTCCTACTCCGTATCTCCGCCCGCTCACTCACACACACACCAGCCTATGATCGGACCCATGGCGCGTAGCCTGAAACATTTGTTTGTAAAATTGCTACCATGACTCGGTGTCATGTTAAACGACGCGCCACGGTGGTATAGAGTCCGTCGGGCTTCCAGGTTCCGGGTACAGAGGTAGGCTTTGGTCCTTTCTGGTCCACCAAGGCCACCGGAGACTCCGGATCAGAAGCATTTCTTGAACTCGGTGCTGGGTATGGTTCGACCCAAGCTCGGCATGCGGTGTGATTCCGTTCATCCTTGCGCCAGCGAACATCGTACTACTCACACTCAACACCGCAGACAAACCTTGATATACGCGCCATGTCATGGCTTCCGACTCCTCACCGAGTCCGACGGTAACTGATACGACGCGTTCTGGCGCCCCGAGCCTCCCCTGGATAGGTCAAGGGTAACGTCAACAGCTCCCCTTGCTACAACAACCGCGGGATCCTATGGCCTCATCTCCTACACCATGCTATTCCTATCTCATATGTCGCTGTATAAGTCCCATGGGCTCTCCGTGTTCTCCCTCTGTCCTGCCTCGCTCTACCTGAGACCTGAGAGACCTCACATCAAGCCCAGACTCTTTGGCGTAGTATCACTGCCCGTGATTCAACCGACTCATGACTGTTCGCACACTACGCCTCCCCGATACCCTAGAGCACTGGCCCGGGAAGAGACGAATCAATCCTCTTTGCGAAGAGGTCTCTGTGGAATCTGCAGCTTGGCTGAGATCGTTCGGGGTGTTTACTCCAGAAAAACAAGTCGCCTTCGACGAGTGCAACTTCGGTGGGCCGCATCCATACTGTCCGTCGCTGTCGGAACGCATCCTGACTTCGGAGGACATACCCTAGGTCTCCTTGCCTCGTTGTCCTTCCCGGACGCCGACGAGCGTATGCCGCATCTCAGGAATTCTAATGCACAACCGATGCTCACTGCTGTCGTACAGACCTGCTGCGTGCCGCTTGCGACCTCATGAATCTATTCTTCGTCTTCGACGAGCAGACCGACGTAGCGGACGAAGTCGAGGCGCGGCGTCTCGCTGATGTGACCATTCGTGCGCTGGAGGATCCGGAACATCCTCGGCAAGCCTGCGAGCCCGTCGTTGGAGAGATCACTAGGCAGTGAGTACATTTTTCGTATGGCCCGTCCTCAGTGCCCTTGCGTGCAAGCAGCAAGACCGGCATTGAACTACTATACCTGCAGGTTCTGGGCTCGCGCCGCCAAGCATTCGACGGCGTCTGGACGAGCTGGTTTCATCAAGGCATAGACGGACTACGTCGAGTCCGTTGTCGTGCAAGCTCGCGATAGAGACGAAGCGCGGTTCCGTAACGTGGACGAGTATTACGTCGTTCGCAGGCGCACCGTCGGCGCAGAACCCTGTTGCGCTCTCGCAGTGCTCAACGAAGACCTGCCCCTAGACCTACCTGAGCTCCCGTTCCTCAAGCATCTCCGGAGGCATATCATTGACATGGTCATCCTCGACAACGTGAGCGCACACCTCTCCGGCGGTGGTGGCCGCCGTGGTCCTGATTCCCCGCCTTGGACAGGATTTGCTTTCCTATCGGAGGGAACACGTCTCTGGGAACGACATGCACAACGTCCTCACGCTGGTCATGCACGAGAAGAACGTTGACTTGAACGCGGCTGTTGGATGGCTCGCCGCCGAGCACGCGGCACGGATGGACGAGTTCCTCGAGCTTTGGCCCGAAGCATGCGCCCTCCTAGGATCGTGTGGCTCTAACGCGGCCAATCGCGGATTAGCCGTGTACTTGAGCCACATCGCGAACTGGCCGCGCGCGAACGAATGCTGGAGCTTCGAGGGCGGGCGATACTTGGGGAGGGACAGTGCACAGGTCAGGATGCATCGCGTTGTAGAGATTGAGGAGCCTGGGGAGCGGTCGTCTTCCTATTCCTTGGCCCGCTTTTGAGTCTGATGTGTTTTCCGTCAGCTAGAGCGCACCATCAGAGAGGGGGTTTGTATCCTGCATTTCTGTACGCATCCTACATTAGTACAGGATAGTCTCACTAGGATCAGAGCAATGCACCACGAGAAATATGACCCGCTCCCCGGATTGCGGCCTGGGTTCTGGAGCTGCTGATGCTCGCCCTAAGAGCACCTTCGGGTCGGCTGCGACCTCATGCATACCCTCTTCACCTTCGAGGAGCAAACGGACTAGATTCCGTCGCGAGGCTTTGGCTCTCTCCTTCGAGCAGGAGGGCGCGTGCGTAGTCCTCGAGGCATACCTGAACAATTTCGTCGACTGGCCGCGCGCCAACGTCTGTTTCTGCTTCGAGAGCGGGCGGTATTACACGAGGGACAGCGAGCGCGTCCAGCGCGGGGGTTCCGTCCATTTCAGCTCAAAGGATCCGAGGAGCACGTCTTGACTACATTTGTCCGATTTGTGAATCACCTCCAGTGATTCGATAGGCAGCCGTGGTGTACTAAATGTTACTGTCAGCTATCATGAGCATATGTTACCTGTGGTTGGAGTGCGTTTCATGCGTAGGAAGCGACTATCCAAGTCGTCCTCCGTCTGAGGAGAGGATGCACAGTCCAACTTGAAGTAGTCCCAGTTCAACCCGAGACCTTTGCCCGGCTACCATAGACGCCCGCGCTCACAACTTGCCTTCCCTCCTCCATCATGTCCGCGCGCCTGAACCTCGACGAGGAAGTCCGGCTGTACACCACAAACGCTGAGCGCGAGAAGTATGGCCTCCTCGCGACACTCTTTGGGATTATCGTCGCCTTGGAGTACCTCGAGCGCGCGTACGTGCGCGACTCTGTACCTGCATCTGAGTGAGTGCACCCCTCCCTACCCCACCCCTCCCGCGCGCATGCCACAGGAGGGAGAATCGCGGACTACTAGCAACCGGATACTGAGCAACAGTCATCGAAGAGGTACTCTCCCGCGTGCACGCGGCTACTATCCCAATACAAGACGATGCTCAAGCTCGTGAGCGACGACGTACCGTCCATTGAACAGTTCATGTCACGATATCGGGTACGTGGCCGTGCAAGACTACTTCATAATGGGGGAAGTCCTCAACGCGATGGCGATCCGCGTGCAGATGGATCATCCTGCTGCGCTGCACCGAATACAGGTCGGGGTACCAGCCACGGTTGAGCATTCGAGTGAAGCTGGTCCGGAGACGGCGAAATGGGTGGCAGAAACCACGCAGGTGCGCACGGCAGTTATGGAATCGCAATGGCATCGTGCGGCTTACGTCGTGACCTGTAGAACTTCATCACCTTCGTCGACGCTCTGAAGCTGCGGATGCGCGCGAAAGACCAGCTGCATCCCATCTTACAGGAGTTGGTTACCAGCTACGCGCGCTTCAAGGGAAGCAAGGACTGGGAAGGCCGAAGCAAGATGGTCGGCTGGTGCGTTGCTATTCCCTCGTAATAGGTTCCCGAGATAGTGCCAATAACATTATGGTGACAGGCTCATCACACTGAACGGTATGAAGGCCTCCGAGGAGCTCACGGAAGAACAAGCCAGACAGGTGTGTCATTGTTGCTGGTTGCGCCGGCTGTCTCGCGAAGCTCATTGTCCTTGTCTCAGCTGTCATTTGATATCGAACATGCATACGCAGAATTCTTCAGAAGTCTGAGCGGGCGAGAGGGAAGCGATGTTCACGGTCCATGATTGAGGATGCCGATGTGAGTTCCTGCCGCCGGTGGCTGCGTATGAGGTTGGACGGGTGTATCATACTGTGCACTACTGTAACGATCACTTCCTTTGGAACACGAGACCTCTCGATGTGTATCGTGCTGTACCGCGATGCCTATGTTGCGAATTAGAATAGGTAGATACGAAGTGCTGTCGGCCCGGGTACGTGCCAAGTTGTCTGTCATATCCGGCGACGCTTCGAGCGCTTTGCCGAGAGCAGCGCTCTTGGATATGTACCTGCTCATGGCTGTCCCATGTCTTCCGCAGCTCTTCTCCTCCTACCCCCATCTCCACGCCACACCCCTCTGCTTGAGTCCTACTACTCCTTCTCCTAGCTTTCTCACACGATCTGGTTAGCTGTCTTCAAGATCGCATGGTTTCGACATACAATCCGTTTCGCACCCCAGCAGTGACGCCGACGCCCACGGGGGCTTCGAATGCTTCGCAAGCTGTCTCATCACCTCTGCACAACCCCTCCACCGGCGATGTGAACCAGGCGGCTTCGTCTGGACGTCATACACCCGAGCCGCAAGCGACGGATGTAGGCAGGAGTGCAAGCCCACTGGACAGGTCCGTGAACGACCTCCTCACTGAGGAGCTACCCCCGGCGTACACACCCGCGCCTAACGTGTACGAGGGGGAGGCAACGCTCGAACTTGGACCTCGACGGCCCTTTCAGAACCCTGTTCCGGTCCAGCCACAGGACCATCCACCATGGGTGTCTCCCCAGCCGCCGAACCATTCACCATGGCTGTCTCCCCAGCCGACCGCCACGAGCGATTGGGCAGTCTTCCCGGCAAGCAGACACCGCGAATCCGCCAATCTCTACACCCGCCCCGCGCCTCCTCCTGTGCACCCATCGCACCAAGGCCTGCGACCGTCTTCGACCCCGCTTGTGCCCGCGAGCCCATCGCAACCACTGTCCGACTTCGCGCGAGACTTCTACGCGGCGGGCGCGGGGACAGGCATGAACGAGGGTGTGCTGGGCGGGCCGAGCGCGCAGTACCAAAGCGATACTCCCGGTGCGTCGTCGTCTAGCGCGACGGTGGCGCAGTACGCACCGCCGCCTGGAGAGCCCCCGTATCGCGCGACGAAGAGTGGACCGACCTCCCCGACAGGGCCGGGGCGTGACCAAGTCCCCGACGACGGGCGTCCGACTGAGAAGCCAGTGCCGGGACACCCTCTCCTCCGGCACGGGAAGGTGCTTGTATACCCCAAAGACTACGAATGCCATAAGTGTGAGTTCGAGCTGCGCACCTAAGCGTCGAATGCCGTTAACACGGGTATGGCACAGGCCACAACACCGGTTACAAGAACTACGATCCCTCGCACCCTTGTTCGCGTTGCTGGGACAAGTACGCGAAGCCTTACACGGGCGCGCTTACCTACACTCCCTGGGGCGCAGACGCCTCCGGGCCTAGCTCCGCGGGCAGTGCACGCACGACGCTTCAGCGCCCACTGCCCCAGTTCCGCGCGCCGCAAGCGTCGCTGCACCAGCCCAGCGCGTCGTGGTACGGTCCGCCCCCGCCCCCGCCACGCGGCGACCCCTCGCTCTCCCGCTCAGCCTCGACGTCGCGCGTCGGGAGCGGATACCCCGGTGCGTCCGCACGGGTGATCCCCGTATTCGGCGGGGGCGTGCCCGTAGGATCGTACCTCGACCCGCTGCAGGCGCGCGGCCGACCGGCCTTCCCGCCGCAGACGTGGTTCGGTGGGCCGCAGCAGCCTGTGGTTGTTGACGGCCCGCCGCCACGGGGAAACGCCGTGGTGTATGCGCCTGGCGATCCTAGGCTGGGTGGCCGACTGTGTTGGCGGTGTGGCGGGGACGGCAAGACGTCGCTCTTCATCTTCGACGAAGAGACTTGTAGGGTGTGTAACGGTATCGGTCGGACGTATGTGTAGAGCTGGGTAGGCGCCCTGTGATATGGACGCTAAGTGCTGTATTGGCCCGTGTTATCGCTGTAAGAGTATATCGCACCGTGATCATCTGCTCAATCCTACTGTTTTCAGCGTATTCGCAGAGCCACAGTCCATCAGTGATTCCTCTGCGGGAGGGTTACCCCCTCCAAATCCTTGAACCCTCGACTCATCCCGGAGTTACCGATGGTATCCTTTCCGGGGACCGCCATGCGCGCGCACAAGTACTGGTTGGGCGAATACGCCTCAGTCACGTAAAGAAACACATGATTACTCACAGCCTTGTGGTTGTGCCCCATACGCGATCGGGACCCACAGCGAGGCGTTGTTGTTTCTGTCCTAGGGTTAAGCGCTCCTCACCACTTCCTTCACCTCTACCACCACCATGCGACCATCGAATAAACAGAGAACTGGAACGACGACGCAGTCGACGGCGTCCGCTACTACACCTGCATCGGCAGCTGCCGCCCCCCGTCGCGCTGCGCGTCAATCTACCAGAGCGCGGCGGGCAAACGCCACCAAAGTAGTACGCGACGCCACCACGGTTGTGCAAGCAGCAGCGACGAAACGTACCAATCCCGAAGACAACACAACGAAGGCGGCATATTCGACGAAGCGAGTCGTTCTCAAGGGAAGACTCCAAAGCCTTCCTGATCTCGCACTAGAGATACAACTCGAGGTACCGCCACCGCCACCTTTGCGTACGCTGGTAGCCTCTGCTTACCTACCTCCTATACCCCACAGATATACAGCTATCTCGAACCGCGAGACCTCCTCTTCCTCTCCCGGACGTGCAAGAAGTTCCGTTCGTTCTTTCTCGATCGGCAGCTGAACGAACGGCTTTGGGAGCGCGTGTGGGCGAACACCGAGGGTCTCCCCGCGCGGCCGCCGTTCATGAGCCTGCCAGCGTTCACTTATCTCCTCTACTCGACGTACTGCCACGTAAGTGTCGCCGGAGACCCGCGCGTCGCACTCGGTCTGATATCATTCAAGCAATGTGGCGCGCCCAACGTGCGCAAGATCATGTTTGGCTTCTTCCGCCGGTTGTGCAAGTCCTGCTCCGGTGCAACGTAAGTTCCCCTAGCTACTCACGTCCCATTCCCGTTGACGAACTCTGGTGCGATAGAAACGTTTCGCACCATGAAGCAATGAGGGAAGCCGATCAGGTTGACGCCAACTACCGATATGGCTTGCACAGCTCACTGGGCTTTAGAATCAGCTCCCATATGTCAGACTACTTCCCCGTCGAGAACGAGTACGAGTAAGTGCCGCACAAGATCGGAATACAGGGTTTCGCTCGCTGACGTTTGGCTCTAGCGTACCCCGGGACGCGCTTGACCGCTTCTTCGAGCGGTTCAAGGCCTTGCCTCGTCCTCTCACGTGCAAGTCCCGGTATGCTTTCTTTGCCACAGTCAAAGAGGAGAATCGTGTTGTCACGGAGGTATGGCATGTGTCACACTATCTTGCGTTTGAACTGACGGCAGCAAAATAGTTTGCTTGTGCTGTGCGAGATTGGTGTAACCGTCTGGAACAGCAAAGGCAGGCGTCTCTCAAAGATGTACGTCGGGAGCGCCTCGAAGCGTACGTCTTCGATCTTACCTGCAATCGCCCGTGCTTTGATTTAACTGAGCTCTCTATAAAGCATTGTTGATCGACTGAGAGAATGTGGCTGGGAGAAGGAACTCGACTTTATGGGCGCGACGGGATTAGACATCGTATCGAAGATGCCCGTCGTACGGCAGTCGTCCAAGTTGACGGAATCAGGTGAGCACGACTGTGCAATCTTTCTTGCTGACCGTCTGAGTAACTGCGTTGCAATACAGCTTGGGCAAAGATCTTTCCGTCCCTCAGCCGCCTGCTCAACACTACACGCGAGAAACGGCTGAAGGCTGAATATAGCGCGGCCTTGCGCAAGCGCTTCGAAGCGCTCGAACAGGTCATCACCGCGCACTACGTATCGCTTCCTCGTACTGCGCGCATGGACTGCCGTCCGCAGTACATTGACCTTGCATTCATCCCTGAGATTAGAGCGATTGCTGACGTCCCTGCTTCCGAAGTCGTCACTGCAGACCATTTCGCCGCGGTCGTCCCCGCGGTAGTCGCGAAATGGGAAGCGGACCAGAGGAAGGAGCTTACTGACTACATTCTCCCTCTGTTAGGGGACATCTCTCCAGACGTGGACCCTCTCAGCCTCGCGATTGCGTGTTTCATACATCGAAGCGTACGCGGCGACCATGGGTATGGCGCCCTTATGCGGTATCCAGACATCTTCGCACGAGGCTGCGCGCGGGTGGGGGGTTGTGACCGAGCGGATCTCGCGCACGAAAATCCTTACACCCGCCTTGCGAGGACCTCCAAATGGGAGCCCCGTCTCGAGGGCGTGGACGTCGGCAAACACGAGATGATGTCGCCTCTCGGTGTATCGACCCTCGCGAAGCCTGCGCAGGCTAAAGCTGTCGTGGACTGTCTGCGCGGAATCGTCCTTGCGCTGGGACTCGATCCGGCCAGGGCAACGGAGGACGATCTCGATGCGCACGATGTTTGGCTCCATTGCGTGACATGCGAGGCCCGCAACAAACCCCGCGATGCGATATGGGTCTACCATTGGAGATCCGCAGTACGTTATTCCAAGACAATGATTCTTTGGTATAGGTCCATGGTCGCTGACGGGACGCTGCACAGTACGAACACGCCATGATGAACAAATATACGCACGACATTCCTGGATGGAGGCGTGTAAGCGAAGCAGACATGGCAGTGGTCCACGCCCGTGTCCAGTCGAAGCAATGGTCCCACAAGGATTCCTGCAAAGCTCTGTGGGCATGTTCGCTCTGCATGACGATCAATGCGAGGATTTCCGCCATGCAGCGTCACCTCGAACAGACGTGAGTATCAACACCCTCAAAGTGATACCATATATTGTCCAGCTGATGTACATACCCTTCGGCAGGCATGGTATGATCTACTGCATCTCCCGGGCAATAGAGGAAGGTACAATTTATCTTCATCCGTCTGCAGACAAGACGGAAGTGACGGTTAACACCGTCTGCCTGCGTGAACGGCGTGTTCTGGCATGATTTGCCTTGGGCTTGCTCATACTCGACATCGAACCTCGTCTCGGTTTCCACAAGATTCCTGCCTGTCTTGATACTTTTGTACTATCTTGTATCTGCATGGATAAAGAACAACCTGTACATGAGTTACCGAGGCTGCAGTGGGATTCAAATACCCGCTACCTGTAACGGTAGGGGGTCTTTGCGTGACCGCGCCCCTCCGTACCCCGTAGTAGTAGGATCAATGCCCATGAGTATCGACTATGGCAGTAACCACTACCCAATCTGATTTCTAGCCGTCATTTGTATAGATTGTCGTGTCACAACCCCCATGTAAGAAAGAACGCACTATTGGCACGACGCCGCTAAGCTCTGGCGCCAACCGACGGGTCATTGTCATTGTCAACCATTGTCAACAGCCATGGCTGGGCGTTGCGTCATGAGAGCACGTGACCGCGCCCCGGGTCGCGACGCGTTTAAAGGAGACGAGTTCAATTAGCGCGCGCTAGCAAGCCATCTTTGTTTCTTACCACCACCCGACGCTTAGCCACCATCACCACCCCCTTCTCCCATTCGCCGTTTAGAAGGCCATGCCTCCTCGAAAGAAACAACGAGTTGACGACACTGCTCTGAAAGTCGCTCCAGCCACTGGACGTGTCACAAGATCGACAACGAAAGCGGCTCGAGCTCAAGTAGGCGCGACCCACGCGGCCGCGGAACAGCCTGACACAACCACCAAGGCGCTTGTAAGGGTTCCAAAGCGAGTGATACTGAAAGGACGCCTGCGCAGCTTGCCCGACTTCGCCCTGGAGATACAACTAGAGGTACGCTGTTACACACCACCGTCCTCGACACCGTATTACTGTAGCATCACTTCGGGTCAAGAACCGGAGCTAATGCACTCCGGACCCCTTCACAGATATACAGCTACCTTGGGTCTAGGGACCTTCTCTATCTTTCTCGCACTTGCAAGAAATTTCGGGCATTCTTCCTCGACCGGCCACTGAACGAGCGACTGTGGACTCGAGCACGGGAGAACACGAGTAATCTACCCGAGCGGCCTCCCTTCATGAGCGAGCCGGCATTCATCCATCTTCTCTACTCCCATAACTGCCAGGTACGCTTCTAGATCCCATGGCTCGCATGATACACAAATTCATCTAGCCATTGTAGAATTGCGGGGCCGCGAATGTCCGTAAGATCTTATGGAGCTATTTCCTTCGAGTATGCTCTGCGTGCTATCCCAAAGTGTACGTCATGGTCTCCTTATTCGCTCGTTTGCCACACGTTGCACACAGCTGAATATGTGGTAGGACCATGTGGTGCGGGGATGCAGCACGTGAAGCCGTCGAGATTGATCCAGAACGCTACTTATACGATGGGACACCAAGCCTATACCAGATCTTCGCCGCGTACGGCTCTGTAAAAGCATACTTTTACATTGAGAGTTACAAGTCACCAGCGTTCGTGTTTTCCCGTCCATCTCAGTTCTACTACCCTAACCGAGCCACCCCACAGGGGCTACAATGACAAGAAACGCAATCGCATTCCCACGGCGGCCGTGCAATCAGTCTTTGAGCGATTCAAAGCACTGCCGAAACCCGTCACCACTGATGCGAGGCATGTTTTCTTCAACGGTCTCCAGGAGGAGTATGAGATCCGCTTAAAGGTACGTACCGATTGAGTTGCGCCTTCACCACTTGTTCCAACGAAGTCTCTCAGTATGCCCGACTTATTCATGCATGGCAACAAGATCAAGAGGACGAACGAATAGGCGTACTTGATAACGCCAGGATGTGTCGATTTGAAGCGCAAGTCCCCCAAGTAATCTCTTCGAATCCCTCGTATTGACCAACCGGAACAGTATTGTCACTCGTCTCCGAGGAAGTGGCTGGGCTCCAGAACTCGACTTCATCGGCACGTCGGGACTGGAAGAGATGTCACGAATGCCCCTAGTTCGTGTTTCGTCGAAGTTGACGGAGGGAGGTACGGTCGATTGGATTGCCGGTTGTCTCATAGGTGCTGACCTTGGCGAGGGATAGCATGGCGCAAGGTTTTGGTGGTTCTTGAACCGTTCCTCAACGATATCCGGGCGGAACGGCTTGACACCGAGCTGCGCGCGACATTGCGCACACGTTTTGCGGCACTCGAGGATGCGATCGTCACGCACTGTGTGGCCATCCCACGCGAGGCGCATATGGACCACCGTCCGCAATATATTGACCTGGCGTTTGAGCCCGAAATTCGTGCCATCCTTGACGTACCTGTCTCACAGAACGTCACCTCGCAGGACTTCGCAGACATCATCCCTCCCGTCGTCGAGCGTTGGAAGGCCCAGACTCGACAGTCGCTCCTTGATTACATTCGACCCCACCTGGGCGAGATCGCTGCGGACGTGGACCCTCTCAAGCTCGCGACTGCATTGTTCGCAAAGCAGGAATCTCGCCGCACTCGGACGATTCGGTACTCTGCAATCATAGCCCCTGTCTTCAAATTCGACAACAGCGAACAAAGCTACGGCGACCTCATGGATCTCCGTACGGACGACCACTACTCCAAGGACGCCGTTTTCTGTAAAGAAGACGACCCGTACGTGCGTACAACAAAGTCCCTTCATTGGTCAACGGAGACCGTGGAGGCATTTCGAGCTCAAGAGAAAGAGAGTCACGGATACTGGAGCACTCGGAAGCCACTCTCTTTGGAGAATCTTGCCGACGAGAAGACGGCCTCACTTATTGTGCGCCGTATGCGCGATCTCGTTTCCGCGGTGGGACTCGACCCGGCGCGTGCTACTATTGAAGACCTGGACAAATGCGGTGTCTGGTTGCGGTGTGCGTCGTGCGAGACAAAGTACCCAAACAATGCGATCCACGCGTTTTCATGGGAAGGAGCGGTAAGCCCGGCCTCATCTCTCGTCCTCGCAGCACACCCCCTGGTCTGACCACCACTTCCGCTCAGTATCGTCACGGCGAGGATTGGCATTCCTCAACGTGGTGTGTATTGGAACAGTCCCCAGCATCAACACAGCGGGTGCCACCAGAATGGAAACGTGCGGACTCCGCGGATATGGCCAAGGTGGATGCATACCTGCAGAACGTCCGCTCCGATTATTATATGATTTGGTCGTGCACGCTCTGCCGCACGTTCGACGCGAAGGGGGGCACGATGCGGGCGCACCTCAAAGACGTGTGAGTAGCCATTATTGGGGAGCCTTCGTGCGGCAGGAACTGATTACTGTGCACGACATGTCAGACACGACATCGTCCCCAGCGGCGGGATTCAACAAGCGAGGCAAGAGGGACTCATATACCCCCACCCGGCCTTGGACGTATGGCAGAAGACAGCGTGGTCGAATCGCACGTGTGCCGTTTTGCGTAACGCTATACGGCCCAATGCACACCAATAGATCGCTGCGGGATTCTGCGCGTGCTGCGCGGTCCCTCCGCTCGCTGACCATGATATAGTTTCTATCGGTAGCGTACACCCATATTGCAATATGTCAGCCCAATTCCCAATGTACACGTATATGGACTACTATGTAATCATGCCTTCCTCTAGCTCTGCGCCAAGGGAGGGCTGACCACTTACACATGTCGTCGTCGCCGTGAGATGGTCTAGCCCGGACAGCGCGATAGCTTCGCGTGTGCTCACTCCATGTACGGCACGATTGTCTGTGCTCATTCGACTGATCTCATTTACAGCGCGAAGCTCTCCCTGCGAAAGCGCAAGCTCTCCGGAGCTGCTCTTCCGTGTGCTCGCTGCCGTCACGCCACCGCGCGCTGTCTCACACACGCTACGCCGCCGCAATCCCCAAGGAGTTCATATCGGTGTCAAACGGGTCATGTTCCCATATAACGGCTATTGCAACTCGAGGCGTAACCGCATGCAGCACTGCTCTCACCTGACTATCACATTCAGTACTTCGTTCTTCCGTCCAGGATCCACTGGGAAGGGCGGTGAGCAGTGAGCAGGACGGGATGGGCACGGCGGCCAAGACGCCCTCCGTTTGTAAGCGGCTCAGCGATAACACGGCGCGGGACACCGGGCGGCGAGCAGATCCGTGCCCCTCCGGTTACAGTGCTGTAACTTTAGCTCGCCCGGATGCGGCGCCCTTGGACGTCCTGCTGGACCCACTCACCGTACGCCGCCGGATCCGCGCGCGGGGGCGGCACGCGCGTGTGTAGCGGCTGAAACGTTGGCAGCGGACGTACGCAGCGGGGCCCGTCAATTGTGTGTCCTTATGGACGCCGCGCGGGGCGGGGGCCCGTGTCCGGTATCTCCGGGCGGCGCAAGGCGCGGAAGGTTCTCACAGCATACCGTAGGGATCATGCACAGAGCAAATCCTCACGGAGCACGCCCTCGCCCGGGCCTTGATTGGAGATGCGATTGACTGCATGCAGGACAGCTGGCGGTGCTCAAATTCGACCGGGACCCGTGCGAGCGCGCGCCCGCGCTCCCGGGGTAGCCGGTCATCATCGGGTCGTGATCCTCCCAGCCAGGCATACTTGCGCATGACGCATCCGCGCCCGGCGGCGGACCTCGCTGCACAGGACACAGGAGACGGGGAGATGCGGCGCGCGCGGGGACTGCTCCCGTGCCGCGTCTGCCGCGAGAGCGGTGTAACTTGGATGCGCGCGCGCGCGTGCGGGTACTTACACACGCGTGCGCAGGGAGATCCCGTTGTGCGTGTGTACGCCCCGCGTCCTCTGTGGGTGGGCCGCGCGCACCGCCACCTGCAAACGGTGCCCGGTGATGCTGGACGCGATGGCCGCGCCTCCTGCAGCCAGGAGGCCTGCGATGATGCGTGTAGGCCTGCGCGTGTGCGACGCACCTTGCCTGCAGCCCGGGCCTTGGTCCCACGAACGGAGCGTGCGGTCCGTCGTGCGCCGCGTGACTGACGCGTTACGAGACGCGTGCGTGACAGCGTTTGGCCGTCTCCCAGCCAGCGGAGGCATGGCCAGCCTCTCCCGGAGATCAGCCGACGGAATCCCCGTCGTCCGCGCGTTCTGTGCACTTCGAGTCGTTCTCAGTAGTCGCAGTAGCAGTCGTACATACCAGCGCGCCTTCTGATCGGCGTCTTGTCCAGTGGGAGCGGGTGGGTGTGCATCCGTCGGCTGGAGCGGGCTTGAGGGAGAAGGAGAAGGCAAGGCACGCAGGTTCGCAGGTTCGAGTTCGGGATTCTGAGTTCGCATTCGCATTCGTATTCGCATGGGAGGATGGGTTAAATACGCCTAGTACATCTGGCCCGACCTCGACGCAGGGGAGCACGGGAGAAGGAGCAAGGAGCAAGGGGGAGCACCAAGATGTGCGCGAGGGCGGGATAAATACGGAGGATGGTGGGGTGATCGGGTGGATGGGTGGATGGGGAGCGGCGACATACAGCATGCGCGACATACAAGGGTCCTTCGTCCAACCCGTTTCCAAGAAAGATTCTGCTCTACTTCACAGCACAGCACAGACGCCATAGAGCGCATAGAGAGACACAGATAGAGCGCAAAGAACGTACAGCAAGGCCGGCCACGCTCTGTAGGGGTGGCAGACACAGTCCCCATTTTATGTACAGTGGTATCGCGTTTTGCTTGGCGCCCGTCGAAGTTGTGGTCGGGCATTGATTGGGTCTTGAGCCGTTCATGACGAGAGCCGGATGACGTCCCCTTCGAAGATGAACGACCGCCGCTCGTGCAGTGCAGTTGCCGCTTTCGTGACCTCTGCCGTGTCGAAGTCCTCGTGCTTGTCAGGCGGCATGGTCGCGTTGAGGTAAGTGACGAGCGTAGCGATCGTGAGCTCATCGGACCGCTCGTACGAGACGCGGTAGAGGTGCCGTATCGACCGCGCGACGAACTCGAGCCTGTCCAACATGGCGCGTCAGCTTCCCGTGTCCGGTGACGGTGTTTTACGGCATGCGCACCTTCCAGCGGGCGAGTCCAGGTCGGCGAGCTTGGGCGGCACGGCGACGTCGACATCCACGTAGTCCCACATCGCATCATCGTCTTCGCTCGACGGTGTCGATGCCGACCGCGCCTGCGCACCTTGGAGCTGCCGCAGCTGCGCCGAGGCCGCCTGAGCGACCGCCAACGCCTTGGCGCGCCGTCGCTCCGCCCGTAAGCGTTCGCGGTCCGCCTCGTCGACTTCTGCGCCTTCCTCCGGCTCGGGCGTCGCGCTCGAGTCGGAGACGACGAGCTCGCCCTCCAGAGCGGCGTCTCGCGTAGCACGGAGCTCCGCGATGGCCGCTTCCCGCTCAGAGATTTTTTGCCTATCATGTGCAGCGTGAGCTTCTCGAAGACGGAAGACTGTATTCTAGCTTGTCAGCATTCACTCACCGCCGTTGCAGACATTTGGCACGGTGCTGGAGCCAGGGATAGGAACAGTATGTGCTGTCCTGCCGCAGCTGGACCCACTTCTGACAGCACTTGCAGAAGACACGGCCGGGCTCTACTTCGCCAAGTAGCGGGTCCGCACGCAAAGCTGCCGCTCGTTGCTCGGCACTTCGTCTCCTCTGTTCTTGGGGGAAGCTATTTGGGGTATAATCTTTGAACGAGGTAGTGAAAGCAGGTGTAGAGGCGGACGGCGTAGACGGCGAAGGCTGCGCAGGGTTCGCCGCGACCACCGGGCTACGCGTTGAGGCAGAAGGAGGAGGAAGAGACGATGACGATGCCAGGGCAAGCAGATGCTTTGGCGGAGGCGGTACGTTCGCCATGTTGAGCCTTAGCCGATGTCAGCGCCCATGGATACGGTTTGCACGGTTCCCTAAACCTACCTAGACGTAGAGGCGCCAGGAGTGGGAGCCGAGGCAGGCTGGCATGCAGACCGATGCTGCATCCACATCTTGATGGCGGCCGTGTTGTTGTCTGCCGCGACGGGGACCCACTTCTCGCAACCACGACAGAGCACGCGTTCGCTGTCGAACCGCTTGATGTTGGGATCTGACCCGAACATGGCGTTGCGGTCGTCCACGGGACGGGCATTTTTCGCACTAAATGGGTATACCGTCTCAGTACATGATCCTGCCGGTCCCAAAATGCGCACTTACACCCGTTTGGCGAGGCAGCTCTTCCGGTGGGCATCCCATGGGATGGAGCAGTAGGTCGAGTTCGGCCGGAGACGGATCCACTTGTCACACGACGCGCAGAGGACGCGGTAGGCCTCGAACTCGGCGACATACGGGTCGTTGCGGAGGTAGTCGATGCGCTCCTCTTCTGTTCGCTTCGCGCGACGCCGCTTGGCCGGAGCCTGGGACGCGTCGGGCTGAGCGCTTGCCACAGGGGGCTCGGGCGCGAAGTCGGCTGGGTTCTGGGAACCAGCCTGGCTGTAGCGAGGCACATGTGAGCCCTCTCGACGCGACGGATCGGTGGAGTGGCGGGGGAGGCGCGTACCATGTGCCCCGATGCGCTTCCCAGTGCTTGACGGTGAAGCCGCCGGTGGCCTCGTCGCGGAAGGAGATGGCGTCGCCGCAGGACTCGCAGGTGATGCGGCCGCTGCCGTACTCGTCCGTCGGGGTCGTGCTCTGGACGGTGGCAGCGTCAGTGTCGGACTGGGAGTGGGCGCGCTTGGGGAGGGTCGGGCGCGCGGCGCTCTCTTCGGGCGGATCCTTCCGCTTGTGCGGGACGCTGCGAGAACGTGAGCGCGACGGACGCGTGGGGTGGACGGGGGACACATACCTCGTCACGGAGGCCATGAGAGAGGCGATGGACGCGGCGGGGTGCGTTCTGGGGCGCGGGGTGAGGCGGGTGTGGCGTGGGCGGAGGGGGGCGGGCGGACTCACTCTACCTGCATGGCATGCCTGCGCGCGGGGGGCTCGCGGGGTGGGTGTATGCGCGAGGACGCCGGGGGTGTGCGCGGGGAGGGGCGCGGGGGCGAGGGGGAGAGTCGACGTGGAAGAGAGCAGGGGCGATATAAGATGGGGCTCAGCCCAAAGAAGCGAATGAAAACATTCAATTCAGAATACCAGAAATTCCATCGAAAACAAACAGAAAACATTCCCAGGCGCGAAATTGAAATCGCCCCAAATGAGGACGTCCGTCATCCTGATCGGGTCCTCCTCCTGAATCCTGATTCGTATCCATGTGCTCCCGCCTCGCCCTCCCGCCCGCCCCCTGCCCGCCCTGCCCGCCGCGCTCACGGCGGTGCCGCGCGTCCCCCGTGTTCGTCGTCCCCGCCGTCGTTGCGCGCGCTGAATGCGATGCGCGCGGGCACAGGAGGGCAGACGGAGAGGATGGAGAACTCTGATCGGCGCCTGGGGATTGATCGAAAACGTCGGTGGCATGGGGGAGACGCCGGCGTGTGTTGTGTGTCTCTCAAGATGGTCACATTGTATGTTGTCTCTGGAAAACGCGCCTGGCCGACCCGGCGATGTCGTTCCTCTTTCCCCTCTCTGCGCGCGGGGGAGCCGTGGGCGTACCCACGATGCAGCGTGGCCCAGCTTCCCCTCCGCCTCTCCTCGTCTCTCTCCACCCCGCCGCGCCTCGCCTCCTAGATTGGGACGCTTCTCAGCCCTCGTTCCCGCCTTCTTCCCTCCTCTTCCGCCGTGCACAGACGTGTGACGCGCCTGGGCGCCCGCCCCGCCCGAGCCCGGCGTACAGAGGGCAATCGCCCTCCCGCGAGCTCCCCAACCCTCCTCGAATCCAGCAGCGACCCGGCCTTTTCCCCACTCCGCGCCCCCTCAGCGTGCCATCTTCTGCGCCCAGCTGCGTATCGCCTGTCGATGCCCGCGCACCGCGTACGTACGCACTCACTCATCAGATCCCCTTCGCTGTCGTCTTGTCGTTCTGTCGCTGCATCGCGCCCTCATGTCAGCCCTTCGCCCCCCTCCGCGCCATTCATACTCCCCCTGCGGCGTGAGTGTCTGCACGCCCCCGGGCCTTCTATCGGTCCAGCGCGTTCCAGCTCGGAACACACAGAGGTCCCGTGTTCCCACTTGTCTTAGAACGTTAACTCTACTGCGCCCCGCTATCGGCGATGTGGACACGCACATCACCCTCGTTCGCTGTACAGTCCCGCCTTCGAACATATCGACTGATCATCTCATCACATCAATGAATGGGCCGCCCCCTCAGGCCCTGTCCGTTAGCCTCCTCCTCTAGCGCCCCGCCACCCCCCCGCCTGACCGTGCTGACAGGCCCACTCGCGGCATTATGAATTATATCCGACGCGCATCGCGGGCCCACCCCTCCATTGCCACGTCCAAAACGTAACTCTCCGAAGAGAAGGCGGCGGCGCAAGAATACAATGCAGCCCGGCTGCTAAGCTTGCTGCTGATGTGCGTCCGTGCGCCTGCTAGAAGGGCGACGAGAATCAGCCCCCCGGCCAGTGAGCACGCGCGGGCGGGAGATAAGAACGGCGACGGTACTGACGTCTCGAGCAACTGCAGACAGATCGCTGCCACCTCGCTAGCTATCCGCGAAGCCCCATTCGTTCGACGGCCCTACACCCTCCCGTAGCCGCCGTGCTCGAGGTAGGCCTTCAGCCGGACCACGATCGCTTCCAGTCCCGCCAGCCATTTCGTAAGTTCATTGTCGAACTTCTCATGCGACCCGCCCTGTGTGATGCGGCTGTAGAAGTCGCGTCTATTGGGCACCGCCCTGATCGCGACCTAGCAGCGCAGCGCGATGGTGGTGGTCGGGTAGTCGACGTCGATGTCGATGTCGATGCCGACGTCGTTGTTCGCAAGCGAACACGCACCCGCCAAGCCCAGAACGTGCCCGTTCAGCGCCCGCGAAGGAGTGGCCAGAGAGGGAAGACGACATACAGAGACGACCGAGCGGATGACGAACGAATGGTGGTGCTTCAGGTTCGCATCGTACGAGCGTTTGAAGCACGTATGCAGTTCCGCGTCCCTGTCCTGCTGCATGTTCTGCAGTCGCCCGGCGATGCACAGGCGCGCGCGTAAGTATGGGCAGGCAGGAACCCGGGATAGAATGTGCATATGTGGTCAGCCCCGTTCTGAACTTGATGCCCGTTTCCCTGCATGCCATCGCGAGACATTGCAGGGCGAGCGGGCAACACAGGAATGGCGCACTCACACGGAGGGCTTCGCACGTGAACCACAGGCCGCTTTGCGTTCGGGGCCACGCATGCACAGGGGAGCGGGTGGGCACTCGCTTGACGTTTGTGTGAGACGGTTACGAGAGGCGCTTACCGGAGCAAACGAACGAGACACGCCGTCCCATGTCGCTCTCCGGCGGCGGCGGAGGCGACATTGCACTCGTTCGCGACGAGCAGCTCGAGTGTGGGCGATTCGGCGGAGGCGACCTCATACCGGTGGCGGACGCCCTGGAAGGAGGAGCGAGCTCGGATGCAGGCACGCACGCACTCAAAGCGGGGGGTAGGGAGCATACCGCAATGTTGCTGCGTAGGTCATTCTGCACAAATGCAAAGACGCCCCCGCCCAGCAAGTCTATTCGCCGAAGGGAAGGTTTGGGAGGTACGTACACCGTGAGCGATATGTTCGCACGAGGGGGCCGCCCTGCGACGGGAAGCCGGCGATGCGACGACTCACCGAACATGTTTACGAAGTCGGTCGAGGCCAGGAGAAACGTCGCGGTGTCTACGCCGTCGGCCGTGATTGGTACGTCGGCGAATGACTAGACGGGGATGTTGAGTGACGAGGAAAGGGATGTCGGGAAGCGGTGCGCCAGGCAAGCTACTGCATCCGGCGTGACAGAGTGCAGGGCGTGGCGGGGCGGCGGCGATTGAGAGGGTGTTCTTACCTTCGCGGTCTCAAAGTATGGCGCCATCTTTACGGTGGGAGTGGGTCAGGAGACAGAAGGAGCGGTCACCCGCCTGGGGAAAACATGCAGCGTATAAGTAGCTCGTCGATAACAAGCGCATGGTAGCCGCGTCGGTTCGAGCCCACAACGGCGTGGGCGTTGCCTCGCGCGGTGTGGGCGGGGGAAACAGCGCTGGGTGGGCAGAACGTGAGCCGGCTTCTACCGGCAGCCATCGTCGCGCAGATCGATATCTCGTCCCGCTGATTAGCACCGGAACCGTTTCTGTGGGCGGGCGCGGAGTCGGGCCCTATTCATACGCGCGTGCTGTGCCGCCGGCTTGAAGCAGGACATACCTCGGGCGACGTGCGCGTGACGGGCAAAGCACGATGTCGCTGAAGTGTTCGGTGGTTTTTCTAGTGTTGCTCGGGAGGAGTAGTGCCGTACGCTGGCGATGGACAAGAACACCCAGAAGGCGGAGATGGTGGTAGTAGGAATAGAGAGTCTGATGCAGAGCGCGCGCGCGCCCCTCCGCCTCGCGTCAACCGTACACCGTGGGGACGCGACCGATGCGCCACCCATCACAGCCCCAGGTCAATGGGCGCCTAGTCTGCGTCTCGGGCTCGGCAGTGCGGCCCGGAAAAGTCTCGGATAAAAGGGCCCGTATCCCTGGGCGCTCCTGTGGGCGCCAACGATGCTCGCCCCCGGACGAAAGCGCCCGTCGCGCAGCCACCTGAATTGGCGCCGGGGAGGATGCCGTTTGTCCAGATGGGTGAGGGCGGCGATCCCGACGACCACGATGCCTGCGTGCTGAACGGGCAGCGGTGGCAGTGGCAGCGGCATTTTTCTCTTCTCTCCTTCTTCCACGTCCCTCGCAGACCACTTGTCGCGGAATAGACCATGGCGCGGGTGTACGCAGACGTGAACGCGCGGTTGGGCCCCGCATGGTACGACTATGGTGCGTTCCCCTCTCGCCCCTGCGGGGCCGGTGCCTTGCGCCTATCGGGCGCCCCTTCATTAACTTCGCTGCACACAGAGAGCATGACAGTCGACTGGAATGTCCCGGATCGATACGAGATTGTAAGGAGGATCGGGGGCGGAAGGTACTCTGAGGTGAGTGGCCGCGCGCGGCGATTCCTCGTTTCCGCTCGCCCCGCCCTGCGTCCGCGGTCGCTACAGCGCCCGCCAACCTAGGTCTTCGAAGGCATCGACTCGTCCAACGAAGAGTCATGTGTCATCAAGGTCCTCAAGCCAGTCGCAAAGAAGAAGATAAAGCGGGAGATCAAGATCCTTCGCAATCTCGCTGGCGGGCCGAATGTCATCCGCCTTCTAGACACCGTCCATGACGGCCCCTCGCGCTCGAATAGCCTCGTCATGGAGTATGTGCAGAACACGGACTGGAAGGAGCTCTACTGCACGTTGACGGAGATGGAGATCAAACATTACCTCTTCCAGCTCCTGAGGGTAAGCGTTGCCCGCTTCCGACGTCCCCTTCCATGCATGACAACGTCGGTGGCAACCGCGTTCACAGGCCTTAGACTTTGTGCACTCCAGGGGCATCATTCACAGAGATGTCAAACCCGCAAACATCATGTTTGACCGCACTCGTCGCAAGGTCAGCCGAGCATGAACGAACGCGCCCATGGAACCCAACTTACGGTCCGTTCTAGCTGCGCCTAATTGACTGGGGTCTTGCGGAATTCTACCACCCGGGTGTCGAGCTGCATATCCGTGTCGCCTCTCGGTACTTCAAGGGGCCGGAGTTGTTGGTGGGTTACAAGCACTATGACTACAGCTTGGACATCTGGAGTGTCGGGTGCATCCTCGCGTCTATGGCAAGTGGTTAGTCTACGCAGCTCGCCTTCCTAGTCTGACGGTCGTCCACAGCTGTTCCGACGGGAGAACTTTTTCCGTGGGCGAGATAATGACGATCAGCTGCTCAAGATCGTCAAGGTCCTCGGGTCGGATGATTTTGAGCGCTACCTAGCAACGTACCATCTGTACCTTCAAACTTACGACGAAGAACTCCTCCAGAGGTACGGCAATTCAGTTGGCTTTTCTGCTGAATGTTCAAGCCGGCCATCCACTCACCTATCGTTCTCCTTCTGCGCAGCTACCCCAAGATTCCCTGGAGCAGGTTCATCACCACAGACAACCGGTCCAACGCCAGCGCCGACGGCATCGATCTGCTTGACAAGCTGCTGCGGTACAACCACTTTGAACGGCTCACCGCAGCAGAAGCGCTCGCGCACAGTTTCTTCAGTACGTGCTTCCTATCGCGCACCCGCGGTCCACAGCCACTCATTATGTTCTTACTCCGCCCGTACTATTTTCGCTCTACTGCGGTCATCCCTGGCCCTCTCCCCGCTCTGCCCTCCTACCCCCGCCGGTCCCCGGGCACCCGTCTATCCCTCTTCTGGGAGCGCAGATGCTGTTAGGCTCGAAACGCTTTCCAACCCAGCCGAGTGCGTGAGCGACTCAGGGTTCTACTCCGCGTGACTACCAGACTACGCTCGCGACTCGCAGCGGCGCTGATGAAACACGACCGCCGTCTGACCGGCGGATCCCAGGAGGCCAGGGTCTCGAGAGAGGGCCTCCCGCGGGGAAGATGACCGCGGCAGAGGTGCGGAGATGCGCGACGACGACGACGGACGTTCACATTGGAACATGAGGCCCGCGGCCTGCGGGGTGACGAGCGGGCGGCGGAGGACGGGGATCGCAAGCTAAGCTATCGCTGAATATCTATCATTCATGCTCGCGGATGTATTCTCTCCCTTTCTCTCTCTCCCTTTGTGCGGTGTTGTATGTACTCTAGACGACGGACAGGGCTTCTTCCCCCCGTGTGTGCCTCGTATCCCGGGCCCGATGTACTGTAGACTAGTGCTAAATATGCGATCCCTTTTTTGCGGCGGCGTCGGGGACGGGTGCCCCCGCCGCCTTCCATCTTCCCTCCAAAGAGCGATTTGTGCGCGGCGGCCCAATAAGAAGCGTTCATTCGAGGGAAACGGATTGTCATTGAGAGTCGAGAGCGACGTACGTACGCGCACGGTGATTGGGTTCTACAGAACGACTGCATACGTCCGCCCGCTGTTCCGGATCCGCGAGCACTCCGCCCGGCGGGGCACCCTCGCTGTTACCGGCCTCGCATCTCCTTCCGAGGGCGGTGCGCTCGCCAACGTTCACGAGGACCAACCGACGACGGCCATAGGGTGCTTGAGGCTTGGGACCACGCCAGAGGCTCGGGCGTACTGTACGTACGCTCAGGCGACCGCTCGCGTAGCAACCACCGCCGGCTCGAGGACGCGTCCCATCTTCGCGGAGGCTCGAGTTCTGCATCTCCAGGGACGCGCGGGCATGAGGCGGGGCGGGGGGTGCGCCGCGCAGGGTGGGGTGTACCGTGTATGTGGCCTCCACCACCCGGCGGCGAGTGATCTCCGGCGGTGCGGGCGGGGTCGTCGTCTCGGGAGAATGTAGGGTGTCCTTGGAAGGGGCTCTCCACCAGGAACAGGCGAGCGGGGAGCATGCAGAGTGTGGCTTGTGAGTGGTTCGCCAGATGACGACGGGGAGGGGTCACCGGTGGTGTGTGCAGTGGGTCGCGGTCGCCTTGGAAGGGGCCATGGTATCCAGCGTGCAAGTTCGTCTCAATGAGATGACTGGCTCGGGAGCAGCGTCCACCACACTATTCCGCCAGGAGGTCGCGCATGCAACAGGGCAGCAGGTAGCGGCGCAGCACTTCGGGCGTTCCGTCTGCGTGGGCGGGATACGTCCGTAGCAGGCTCCAGTCAGTGGGAATGCGGGGGTCCAGATCTGCCCCCAGTCCCGCGTCGAGGAATGGAGCCTCCCGCCCGGGTGCGCCTATGTCGCCACAATCTAGGCGACCGCGTTGGATCAGCCCCTGCTCGGTGCTGCGCGGCGGAGGTAAGCCAGGGAACACGCTGCCGAGCATCCACGCACCGCTACCAGAACCTGTGTAAGGGGGTTGGCAATATTGCTGTGAGCTTGTATACACATACTCGGCCGATGGCCGAGCTGAGAGGAGCTCGGGCTCGCCCCGGGCCCGCGTACGTTGTGCTGTCCCCTCAACGGCGGGACTCGTTGCATGATGGACGGTGCGTGTATTGAGGGAGTCGACTCCTGCGCGATCGTAAGGGGCTGCCATGGCCGCAGCGATCGTATGCGCGTTCCTTGAAGGGCATCCGGCGCCGTCATAACGGCGGTTTGCTCTCCTTCGCCCTCCGCGTCGACGTTCGAGCCCGCCCGGAGAAACAGACGGCACTTTCCTCGAGCTCCTCGCGTAGCGCAGGGCCCAGCGTGCAGTGCCTCCGCCCGTGAGACTCTGACTGCGCATACGACATCTCGATGTCGAGTCTGAATCATTGAAGCCTGAATCGTGATGTCGCTTGTGAGCAAGGACCAAGTGCATACCGTATGTATCAGCGTCCGTGACCTATGTGGCTCGAGCAGCGGCGATACCCGACCGAGCCGGCTCCGAGCTGTTCCTGCCCTGCCCATGCCCCCCACCGCCCGCGAGTGGTCCGCCGAGCAGCGAAAAGAGTTGATGCAGGCAGAGTGATATTGATCGCGGTGGCGGTTTGATCTGGAGGCGTCGGACCGATGAGCATGGACATTATGTGTTTGTTCTCGACTGCCTAATGTGGGTAGGCGGCGCAGGCCCTGTGCTTCTGAACTCGATCGAGCCTCTTCCCGTCTGGGCGTGCTCGGTCCTGGTATCAGACGGGTGCTAGGGTCAGTCGAGGGCTCGAAGCTGGGGAGACGAGAGCGCGTACGTACTGTGCTTGTTACTTGATCATGATGGCATTTTGCTGTGAGACTGCACACTCGGCTCGCGGCCGCGCTTGCGTGGTTGAGATGCTGCCATATCGGCCCGCAGCAGGCCGGGTCGTGCAGGGGGAGCGACGTGTGTATGATATTCCGTGGTGCAGGTGACGCACGGCTACGCACGGGCGCGCCCATGGGCAGGTAACAACGACGTCGAGAAGGGCATGCGCAGAGGAAAGGCGGCGACGCTTCCATGGTGCCAGGAGAACGCACCCGAGGGGAAGTGATGGGGGCTGACGACCATCTTCGAGGGAGACGGGAGTTGCTCGGCGCGTGTCATCGTTCCTCGCTGCAAAGTCGCTAGACCGCGTTGGCTGCTGTTGTCTGACAAAGTGGCCGCCGCCGCTGAATAAGGGAAGTTTGCTGATGTCGCGAACGAAGTGGGTCAGCTACGCATACGCAGCGCTGGCGCCGGCGTTCTAACATGTACACGCTTTCGCCATCTCCCGCCGCCGACAGACGCGCTGCCCAGGCGCGTGTCGTTCGAGCAGGGGTCGAGCGAGATGGAGTAAGGAACGACATACACGGCTGTACGCTTTTCCCTGCTCTATTACATTGGAGGAGGCACTCGAGCTCAGGGGGCGTACCCTGGCGTACCTACCGGGAGCCCATGTGCTGGAATAGCGACCGCGAAAGAAGACGGGCGAACGATGCTTATTCGTTTTGCCATGGCCACTTCCTCATGGGCCGGCGCCGGGCACGGTCGCTCCCCGGGCTGGTTCTGGCTGGCGAAGGCGCTGCCGGCCGTGGATTCTCTCACACTGTGAGGTCGATGGCTGGGGCGTGGCGCTGCGGTGGTTTTGCGGAGGCGAGCAGGTTCAGCGAGGTATGTTCTCACCGCGCTGGGTCGTGACAAACTAGAACGCGGATGACGGGGGCATGTGGACAGGCCCAGCACCGAGCGGAGGGGCTTGCCCAGTGTTTCGGACTAGGAGGGAAGCGGAGGTGCGTAATCTTTGACCGTACGCGTCGTACGTGAGGGAGGGCTGCGCGCATGGGGCGTATCGTAGGGACGAAAACGGGGCGATGCAGATGTTTAGTAGTGCAGACATTGAGCCGTCGCACCGCCCGTGCTTCTAGCACAGGAGGATGCCGCGAGCGGAGAGTAAGCAGAGTGAGTGCTTCCCATTCATAGCAAGTGCGTTAGCGAGCCGTTGCATGACAGGTCGCCGCTGCGGGTGATTTGCCCCTGTGTGTGGGCGGGGATTGAACGGTGCTGCGGGGGAAGATGCGTATACTATTAGAGTTGTATGCAGGAACGGGAGGCGGCGCTGGAGTCTGGTTCTGACGGGGAGGGCGAGGGAGCGTCGAGTCAGCCCAGCCGTGCCTTGCAGGCGATCGAGGGTGCTGTCAGTGACGCAACGGCGGGATCGCAAATCATTGTCCGAGTGGCAGCGTATGCAACTTATCGAGATCAGCCTGCCCGGCGATGGCTCGACGCGCGAGTTGCCTACGGCATGTACATTTGTGGCACGCCCCCGATGGATTTCCCGCCGGGCAAGAACGTTCCGCCCGAAGGGGCGTTCACACCCGTCGTATGGCCCACATGTGCGCCAACATGCGGGGCAGGGTCGACGCCGCAACGCTGCGCATGGCCAGGGCCGTCGCTGGCGACGGCACACAGTGCATGCAGTCTCTCGAACATGGGCGGACCCAGCCGCTGATGATTCCACAGAACCCGCCACACAGCACCTCCTCGCGCTTGCGCGCCGGTCGCCGAGCCTGCGAAAATCAGAGAGCCGGTTGAATTTGCGTGGTAGATGCCAATCGGGGGCGGATTGACACACGGTTTAGACCCGAATGGGTGGCCCGGTGCGTATCAGAAACGCACGCCATTCGCGGTGGGAGAGCCGACTGTATGCGTGTAGACGACGCGTGTGCCCTCGCGTGCTGTCGCGCACAGGGTGTCTGGCGGCGAGCGAGGCCCTCTGCTCGCGGAGGAGAGAGGAAATGGAGGCGTGCAATCTAATCTGGATGCGCAGCGGAGACGCTGGGCCGTCGGCGGAAGCGCGCGTGGTGGCGGGGCAGGCGCTGTGTTGCCAAAACGGAGGCGGGCGCCGGGGCGCTTGGCGGGCGGGGGCGATGTGGGAGAACGTGGTGATTGGATATAAAGGGGCCGGCGGGGGATATGAACATGCGCTTAGACTCGAGACTCGCGCAGATTCGCGTCGACCGGAATCATCAGACTCGGAGGACAGGTGAGGACAGCACGGACGCTTGGGAGCACTGCACACAGTCCGTTCTTGTCCGCTGTTTCCCATCCCGCCGGCTCTGATCGTGTCGCGTACAGCTCGGTCTACAACCAATTATCCCGCGCAGCCGAATTAGGCCCCCTTTCCCATTCCCTCGCGCCTCTCCGTCCCGCCTCCCGCGCCTTCTTCTCCACCACTCCCATGCCTGCAGACACCTCCAAGGCCGCTGCTGCTGCCGCCGCCGCCCGTCGCAGAAACAACCTCCGCAGAGAACAGGACGACGTCAAATACGACTCCACACACGCCCGCGAGATTGAGCTCAAGCGAAGCAGAGGCGAAATCTCGTGTGCAGAATGCCGCAGGTGCGATCACCGCACCCTCCTCCTTCGCCCTCCCATTGACTCCCCGCTTGCCCTCCAGACTTAAGGTCCATATCTTCTTTCACCTCTCCGTCTTGGCTGTGCAGTCGTGCTCAGACCTCTCTAGATTCGCTGCGACAAGACAATACCTTGTCAATCATGTCAGGTACGCCGCTCACATAACCGAGCCACCGAATAATCCGCCCACCGTGTTTTCCTAGCGCCGAGGATGCGCAGCGCTCTGTCCAAATGGTGAGTAGTTTGTGCAGCCCGCCGTTGGATTTCTTTGTGTGCTAACGGTGCCACAGGCAGCCTTGCTACCGGCCAGGGCACTCGGTGCGTTCCCACCGACTGTATGCGCGCAAATGACTCACGCCCAGCTTAGCTTTGTCCTGGCTGCAACGGAGCACCTCCACCGCCGAATAGCGAAGATGAGCGAGCGCGTACATCAGCTTGAGGATGCGCTCGCTATCCTCCAAGCCAAGTCCTCCAATGACCCGCATCCCCTACTCACCGACGGCAAGACAAAGGCGCGCAGCATGGACGACGATGACGACGTCTACATCCCTCCGGATATGGACGCCGGCACCCCGTCCGACGTGGTCTCCGCCTTTGGCATGCTGTCGATGTCGGACCGCGGCGTGTCTAGGTTCTTCGGCCCCACCGGCGGAACCGAAGTAAGCATCGTCAGAGCTCCACCGCACACCGCCGCTAACCCGCGCCGCCCCCCTGCAGTACCTCCTCTTCGTATGTTGCCTCCGCACATCCGTCAGTTATATCCTCACCGGTTGGTCTCCAGTCAGATAACGATGGCCCCTCGTCACCCAGCAATGGCAGCAGGTCACCGGAGTCTCTGCGCGACTCGAAGACCCCTCCATTACCGGGCGAGATTACACGCTTCTCTGGCGCTTTCCCCTTCACACCAATGGGCCCGCCGCATTCGGTCTACGAGCTCATCGAGAGCCATCTACCGTCTTACGAACGCGCGTGTCAGCTCGCCGAGTCATACGTCACTCACGCGGCCTGGCTGTTCCGAAGCGTGCCCCGCCGACAGCTATTCGACGAGATGATCCCGCACTTTTACAAACAGCCGCCGCCCGAAGACGCGATGCCGTCAAATGCCGACTATAGCAGTCCCCATGACCTCGCGCTCCTGCTGCTTTGTTTCGCCATCGGCGCGCTCGTCGACCTCAAGCAGCAGCCGTACAACTCGGAGGCGGAGCACTACAGTCAGCTTGCGCAGGCCGCACTTGCGCTCCAGTCAGTACTCGCGAATCCAACCCTGGTGACGATTCAGGCACTGCACTTGCACAGCATCTACATTGCCATGGTAGGCAACGAGCCGGGCGGGAACGACAACAACATGGAGTTTTCCTGGGCGCTGGTGTCATTAGCCGGCCAACTATCACATACGGTACGTGCCGGTCCTCCTGTATCGTCTGCCTCGTTCACCAACGTCGCGCGTGTAGATTGGTCTTCGTAAGTGCTCATTTCCGTTCGCGACCCTGAGCGTGTGGTTGACGTGTGTTCGAAGACCGCGATAGCGCGCGGTTCGGCTTCCCGCCTGACATTGTCGAGCGGCGGCGAATTACCTTCTGGGACCTGTTCGTAGCGGACGCATGGCAGGTTTGTATTTTTACTCGGAACGCAGTCCCCCTCTAATTCCCAAGCGCAGAGCCTCATGACCGGACGTCCACCCGTTATCCAACGCGAGTACATCGATTGCAAGTTCCCTACCCCAACGAGTACTCCAGACGACGAAGATGGGGAAGAGCCAGAAGCGGCATGTGAGTTTTTGACGTCCCGCGTTTTCTACACGTCGGTCAACTGACATGTCATTCAGTCGAGACGTGGGGATTCCGTTTCGCGCTCCAGTGCGTATCGGAAGTTGCGTCGAAGACATTGACTTCGGAGGCGCCCTCGTACGAGACGATCATGGAACTCGATCGCAAAGTGCGCGAATTCCCGATACCGGCGGACGCAGCTGCCATGCGGGAGGATCTAGAAAGCCCGCCCGATAGCGAAGTACCGCCCTTGCAGGAAAGTATGATCCGCTTCGTGCTATCGCATTCGCGGGAAGTCAGTGAGTGTCATACCGGACCTTCTGACACCGGTGTTCGTAGCTAAGTCGCAATTTGCGCAGTCCTGCTCTTCCTCCACCGCAGCTTCTTCGCCCAGGCAATTATCGACTGCCCACGGAATCCATTGCGAAGCGCCTACGCGCACTCCTTCCTTGCTGCGTACAGAGCCTCCGGCACCATCCTCAAGGTCGTGCGTGATCAGTTCACCCTCTACCCGGGGATGTGCGCTCGGTTCTGGGTGATCTGGACCTTTGCGTTCTCGTCGGCGGTGAGTCGGCACCGAGCTCTATTCAACGCCTTGCTGCGGGATCCTGACGAAGCCAATCGGGACACAGGTTGTGTTTGCGACTGTAGTTACCCGCGGACCGCGTTCGGCAATGGCCCCGTCCGCCCTGGCACAGCTTGACCAAGCGTACGAGCTGTTCACACAGGCCTCGAAGCACAGTCGACGCGCAGCGAAGGCGCTTGTACGTATCTGTGCCTTTGTGCTCGCGCGATCATCGCTCGCTCACTCCAGATCCACCTTTTCCCCGCACGCCCAGCCCATCTTGCTCCGCCTACGCGAGAAGGCACACTGCGCGTTTGCCGCTGCGCAGAGCGATCCCACTGGCAGCTCGATGTACGACGGCGCGCTGTGGAAGTCGGAGCAGGACGAGGACGAGCTCGACATTTTCGCCGGCCGTACGACCGTCATCTCTTCGAAGCGCACGTCGCCCTCGCCATCGGCCTCTCAAGGTATCGCCCAGCCGGCACCTACCGGTCAGCGGGGCGGTTCCTTGCCCCTCATCACCCCACCCACACCTATCCCCATTGCACCCATCCCCGGTTCCAGCGGCCTTCCTCTCTCGGACGCGTGGTCGATGCAGCAACACCAGCAAGCCTCTTCGAGTACACATGTCTCCGCATCCTACACCTCGCAGCAGCCTCAACGGCAGCATCCGTCCCTACACGCGTCATCGCATCAACCTCAAGCCCCACAACACCCATACCGCTCACTCAGCTTCTCGCAGGCCCAGCCATCACCCTCGGGCTATCAGTGGGTCGGGCAACACTCGCCCACCTCGCTGACGCCTCCTGCTCAGCCCTTCAGCGGCCAGATTTCGCCAGCGTCGTATGGCTCGCAAGGGTCGATGTTCTCGTCGAACGGGGACATCCTGCAGCGGTATGCGAATAGCGGAGGGTATGCGCCAGGTCTCCCCACGCACCCGCCGGCGGGACAACCGCAGCACTCCCATCAGCAGCACCCACAGCAACAACAACAGCACTTCGCGCCGCCGCCGGAGCTTGTCAACCTCGGCCTTGCGTCGCGCCATGGACGGTTGGACGAACGGTGGACGTCGTTCATGCACGAGAATGGGTTCCTGTAGAGCAGGAAGCCCGCTTCGTCGCCACGTTGGCGGTGTCTAACCTCCCATTGACGATGCTGTCTTGAGGTGCCTGTCTCGATTTTGTGATGTGGATTCGCGGTCGTTTCGGTTGTTCGTTCGTTCTTTGTTCGCTGCGCTCGGTTGCTTTGGTTGTACATCGTCTCCCTCCCCTCTACTCTCTCGTCCCTGTGTCCGCGGCTCCGCTCGACTATCCACTCCGCCTCGAAGCGATACGTTTTGCCTCCCGCTACCTTACTCTCGTCGTCGCTGTGTACGCTCGATTTGCCGGTCCCTCGCCTCCTTCTCCCGCCTCTGTCCGTCGTGTCTTATCCTCGCGCCTACCCCCGCCTCTAGGTTTCGGCTCCGGTCCCGGTCGCTTTTTCTGTCTCCTTACTAGCACCTAAGTATAGCCCCCAGCTCCCCTCGCCCTTGGGATCCGCCGGTGTACAAAAATAACGCACGTTACATTGCGTCTCGAGAAGTATCGATACAAGCCAGTACGCGTACCCAGCAGCATCAACGGCTCTCTCTCTCTCCCCATACATACTGTACATAAGTAGATTCCCGTGGTATTATATATTAATCATGGATGGCACACACTACTTACACGCGTTCCGCGCGATTGAGCATCTATTTATGGCGGTCGAATTTCATGCGAAGGCGCTCGGGGAGGTTCGGACGTCGGCGTCGAGGTAGACTTCGAGTACCACGTTCGTTCGTTCGTTCGCGAGTGCTCGGAGCTTCGCTCGGAAGTATGGAAATGGATCCCCCGGTACCTAGGACCGAGTCACATGTGGAGGGTGCGTAGACCGAGCTCGAACGGAAGATGTCAGAGTGCAGTCATCGGCGACTCATCGACGCCCCCGACGTCCCACGCCGCCGTGCGCGTGGAAGCGCGCCGTGGATTGGCTAGCGGAGCGCTCAGGGCGTGCCTCCCGCTCCAGAGCCAATGGAGGTATGGCTAGGGTGAACACTGGGCGACGCGGTGTGACTGCGCCCTTGACGTAGTGGGGCGTTCGAGGTCGATGCGTATGCGCACGGTCTGAAAGTGCGGACAGGGTGCGGCATATGGCGGGCGGTTTAATGTGCTTCTAAGTAGCCTCGAGGCGTGGCGGCGGCGGCGGCGGCAGCAGTGCGCGCAGGGCGCGCGGTGAGGTA
This sequence comes from Trametes polyzona, assembly GCA_022606195.1. Taxonomy (NCBI): domain Eukaryota; kingdom Fungi; phylum Basidiomycota; class Agaricomycetes; order Polyporales; family Polyporaceae; genus Trametes; species Trametes polyzona. The sequence goes on along the minus strand of JABYQF010000012.1, from coordinate 99,499 downwards.
CTGCTGTATGTACTCCGAATTCGCTTGGGTGTACACTCAGCCGCTGGGGAGCCTCGCCCTGCGCGGGCCCTGATTTTTGCCATTCTTGCATTCGCGTGTCTTCGTCGGTTTATCGCCGTTCGTGCTATCCTTAGCCCGGGGATGCACACGAATACTTCGAAGCGTCTCGAGGGCAAGCTTCTTCCATGTTGAAGAAGTTGTAGAACGCGTTTGAGCGGCCCGAACTCAATGGCTCAAGAGCTACTACCTGTGAACGGCTAGTCCTGAGCTCGCTTACACCACCATACCACACCCTGACTCAGATTTGCCGACGTCCAAAGCATTCGAAGCCATGCAACCCTAGGATTTACCTCCACTGTGACTCCTGCAGCTGTCGATCGAGAAAAGCTCGTTGGCAGCTGAGGGTTCCGGGTGGAGGACCGCCGGTGGCTCCCAAACGACGTCTTCCTGCCACTCACTCGCGCCGCTCGATTGAACAAACGAACACATTTTTTTGAGGGGAGGGGGGGAGGGGGGACGCACTCAGCCCGCAGGCGAGCATATGCACCGTCCGCCAACGTCGATCCGATCGTGATACATATCGCCTTTACCGATCGTAGTAAGAGTACCGTATCCTCGTGTCGACCGCGAGGGATGATGGATATTGGACGTTCCCCCTAACTTGGGCCCTGCGCAGTCGCTCCATGGTCGCCCGTACGCATGGTCGTACCGGGAACGCCCCACGATCCCCAGGGGCCAGACGCTTGGGTTCCATCCGCTCGAGGCGCGCCCGATCGCGATTCGCCGCCGCCGCCGACGGCGTCGTCGGGACTCGGGACTGGGGACTCGGGCGCGCGCGCCCCTGTACGTCGGTACGCGGTCTGAACGGTTCGTCCGGGAACCCAGATCGACGTGCTCCTCCTCGCTTGTGCGCGTGTCCCTCCTCCTCCTGGCTCCCTCTGATGGATAGACGAGTTTCGAGCTTCGAACGGCTCGGAAGAGAAGAGTTTCAGGACCCTTCTGCTGCCAAGGTACGCTACGGTGCAATGGCTAAATGCGCGCGCAGCAGCAGCAGCAGCATGCAAGCGGTCGGGTATCGTCGAGGGTGCGCTGTGGAAGCAATAGCGCTTGACGTGGTGCCGGCGGAGGTCGTCTGCAATGCCGCCGGTTGGATAATGGAGAAGCGAGAAGCTGGGGAGAAAGGGGTCCTTGGCATGCGTCTCACTTTGGTAGGAGGGGGGAGAGGGCAGCGTCCTGCGCCGCCGGGGCTAGCGGGTCTAACAACCTTTGTTTGCACGCGTACTGCTCAGTATGCGCTTGAGGGTGCAGGGTGGGTGCGTGTACGCATTTATGTGTACGTACGGCCGACACACAGGGCTCCGGGGACGCCCCTGTGTATGTGAGCATAGGGGGCGGGGTCGTGCGGGGGAGATACTATGCAGTAACTAGGCCATTCCGGGCGGCACGCGGGCGGGCGAGACATAGACTGATTACGCGGGGCTTTGAGCTGTGCTTATCGCAAGGGCGAATGCTGATTGCCACTTGACCAAACGATGCCAGCCGTGTCGGACGTTTTGTCGAGCGAAGAGCCGGTGAACAGTGTTGAGAAATCCGCAACCTCGAGCTCAGGAGGACTCTTTGTAGATGTGGCAGTGTCTCTGGTATACGAACGTACCATAGTCTTGGTATGTCAACAGCGATATGGAGAGAACGATTGGCGGGGATGCAGACCAGACAAGATGCATCTAGAGTACGTCTTCGAAGGGTCACAATACTGTAGATTGTAGACACTCAAAGGCATATCTTGCAGCTTGAAATGTCCCTCGATCGCTCAGTCGAACCCAACGAGTAGACGGTGTGTTGATACGCCAGCATTCAACTGGGAGGCCACAGGGTCGGCGACCAGAGCAAATCTGGACACAAGTAGCCGTCGAGTGTGCATATACGACTTACCTCGACACATGGGGGGAAGGAGAGCAGTATACACGCACCAGCTCGTCTGAGAGTAAATGATGAGCTTCCGGCAACGAAGGCAGCATCGTGAAGCGTTGACGCTGTGTGCCTGTGAGCTGGCTCGTCGGCCGAAGCATCGTCCGACGCAGGGACGAGTGAGTAACGCTATAGGGTGAGTCGGTGAGGGAAGCCGAAGCTTCTGCCTTGCATTGCCAATGCCATCGTGCGAGCGCAGCGCGCGTGTGGCACAAGCGGCGTCGAGGCTCTTGATGTAGCACAAAGGATCATGCATCGACCACCCACAGAACAAATGGCTTGTGGCCGTGGCTGCGCGTCCCGACTTCATGATGGACATTCATATCCGTGTGTTACCGGGATGCACCCAATCCTGGGAAGATCACGGGAGGACAAGCGAGAGCGCACCTTTGGGAAGCCCAAAACGCGGATCCTGGATTCCTTGAGGGTTCTACCGAGTCACGACGGCCGGTGGGTTATGGCAGGCCCGGGTTCGGGTATAGTAGATGGCGTCAGAAGGCCCGACACCGGCCGAGAGGGATGTGTATTGCTCGGGGTTTGTCCTTGGGTTTGCTCACCCACTAGACGCGTCATTCTGCAGCCAGGACGATTATGGTCATGGCTCACAGGGCCCAACGCTTTCCTGAGAGGTCGTGCACGAAGAAAACGCGTCAGGGGCAGACGCGTCGACAGGGTCGAGGGTCTTCGAGGATCTCAAGACCTCCTCCGAAGTTGCACAGCCGCCAAGGAGGTAGAAGTGGTGCAAGCTGGCGGATTGATACCGAACGTTGACGTACGCTGACGGCGAGGTTAGCAAGCAGAGGGCACCTGAGCACAAGCGAGCAGGGCGAGAAGAGATCGAATGTGTGTCAGCCTCTGTCAGCCGCCCCTCCGCAGACTGGGGCAGTCGGGCGTCTGTGCGTGTAGCGCCCACGGAGACGCGCTCCGAGCGAAAGTGTAGATGCCCATCACTGATGGATGCCCGCTATATCGGATGCCTGCGAGCAGAGCAGATGCCTACCAAAAGGTGGATGCCCGTAGACGTACGGATGCCTATCTGCCTCGAACACGCGGTAGACGCTCAGGAGGATAGAGTGAACGGCGCGACGCGCACCTATGTCCACGCCGTAGCAGATTCTTGTTCTTGTTGTCGACTCCCTAGGATGCCCTCAACTACACACGCCGGCGACTGTCGATTATGCCCATGGGCGAAAGACATGACAGAGCGGCTTACGAAGGGGTCACCGCACACTCAAAAACTGTATCTGCAGCTGGTGCACCTGCAACTGGGCCGTGGAGGACGAAATCCATGCGTTGCCCTAGTCCGACGCCCCCCGCCGTTGCAGACATATGCAGCCGGTTCCTCGCAAAAGTGTTCAGGACAGTCCCTGTGCTTGAGAAGGTATACTTCCACTGGTCTGGCGTGCACTTTCCAGACATCCTTCTACACGGGAAGTCAACACTGCCGCTCCTCGCGACACACATAGCGGATGCTGCCATTCCCTACTCCCCCCGGCCCCGACAATGCAATAGCGCTGCTCGCCGCGGGGATGGCCTGAATACAGGCGCGCGCTGGCGAATGCCACCAGGGTGGTTACCAGTGGCGTTGTATGCTGGCAGGAGGTGTGTGTACACTCATAGTGTTTTGGTCCGCGAGTGGTTGCCTTGTGGGGCGCTGCCGGGCCCGCATCCTTCTGACCTGCCTCCGCGCGATAAGCCCTCGCTGGGCGCCCACATTTACAGATGTTTTTCTCGATTGCATGCGGGTGTTGATGCGCCGGACGTGTCTGCGACGGCGTCGTCTCCCCGAGGTTTTTCGCGCCCTCGCGCGTTTTTTCCCTCCCGTACGAAGGGGTTTCTGCATGCAGTCTGCCGATGTGCCAGAGAGCGACTAGATTTGTGGTGTGGGCGTGCAGCAGTAGAGCATATCGCGTGATGAGGCGAGGTGTGCAACACTACTGGTACTATCTAAGGTGGATTCCCGATCTGTTCTCGATACGTAACATTAGCTAGATTAGGGACAGCTGTACCGTATATACGAGTCAATGGATCCAAGCCCTTATCTCTCTCTCTCTCCGGGAATGCCGGAGAGTACGCAAGCGCCCGGGCCGCGGGGCGGGGGCGAGTACTTGACGCCGGGTGGGAGCGCCGGCCGGGCAGAGTTCACACTGCCGTTCTCCCTGCGCCGCTCTCTTCATACCCGCCCGGCATCCTCCCTTCTCTCCCTCCTCGTCCTCTGGGCACGCCCTGCCCCCCTGTTTATGCCCCGCTTCTTCTACGAATACCTCCTCGTTCTGTCACAATGCCCGCAGAACCCCGACGGAACTCACGCAAGGTCAGCACCGACGACGAGATAGAACTCAAGCGGGCCAGGGGCGAGATCTCGTGCGCAGAATGCAGGCGGTGCGTCCTCTTCTTCCACCAGAAGTGCCCCGACGTCTGACTGCAATTCGGTCCGTAGTCTGAAACTGAAGTGCGACAAGAAGCTACCCTGCGGCTCATGTGTCCGCAGAGGCTGCACCTCCATATGCCCCAACGGTACGCCGATCTGCGCGCGTGCCCGCCACAAGTCGATCGGAGTGGCTCATTCGTCTTTCATACTGTGCAGGAAGTCTATCTGCAGGGCAAGGTACAAGGTCAGTCAATTATGCGCCCACCTGATCAGCCACCACCGGGATCTCAGATGCGCCTCTCTTGGCCTTGGCAGATTCATCCTCGCAGACACAGACCAGCTGCACAGGAAGATATCAGAGATGTCTGAGCGAATACGACAGCTGGAGGATGCTCTCGCCATCTTCCAGGCGGGAATCTCCCACGAACGACATCCACTCCTTAGAGATGAACTTCTTACGATCAAGTTTGGCCCGGAGGTCCGCCGCACGGTGGACGAAGAGCATACAAGGGACTTGCTCTCGAGTTCCATTGACGCTCTCGGTACCTTGACCGTGGGCGAGCACGGGGAGTCAAAGTACTTTGGGCGTTCAGCAGGGTCTGAGGTTTGTTCCCCTTTCCCCAAGCCGTGCCTGCTGATTGACAATCTCCTTTGTGACATAATGATAGACTTTGATATCGGTACGTGCTATATCGGACGTCCCTACGTTCATCCAGATTCTGATACCGTCCAGACTACCACTGACGTAGAAGACGAAGGCGAGGTCGTCCCGTCGATCGATTCTGAGCTCGCCGACATTGCAATCACGTTCCCGCTCGCTATCATCCACGAGGGCACGGATGCTCTGCTCGAAAAGCTCGAAGCTCGCTTACCACCCCAGCCTCGCGCGTGGGCGCTCTGTGAGACTTATCTGGAGCATACAACCTGGTGGTGTCGGCCAGTCAAGCGTGACGAGCTCATTGACGACATCTTGGTTCCCATCTATAACTGCCTGAAGAACCCGCAGAGGAATGCCTACCACCGGGACGCCGGTGACGACGACGGGCGCTGTCCACATCTACTGGCTGTGCTGTTCATGGTACTCGCCGTCGGCGCACTCTTGGACTTGACTCTAAAGCCCTGCAGCGCCGAAGCCGAGGTCTACTACCGCCTGGGGAGGGCTGCTCTATCTATGCGCTCTGTGTTCGACTCGCCTGAGCTAGAGACTGTACAGGCCTTGGTTCTCATGGCAAAATACCACAGTCTCTGCATCCAACGATATTCCCTGGAGAGCGCCTGGCGGATTGCGTCCCTGGCGTCCAAGATCGGCCAAAGTGTACGTGGGCTTCTATCCTGGTACCTATTGACACGCGACTCAGACCACGTCTTGTGGCGTGATAGGTCGGACTACGTTCGTCGTTCTTCCGCGCTACACAGATGCATTCATACTGACTGCCGTTTTGTATAGACCGCGACAGCGCCCAATGGAAGCTCGATAATAAGCACGTACAGCGCCGCCGAAACCTGTTCTGGGAGATGTTCACCCTGGAGATGATGCACGTAAGCGGTCGAATTCGCTGAATCGCGGGAGAGCCGCTCAAGGTCGGTCATTGTGCAGTGCATGTCACTTGGGCGTCCGCCGTCACTGTCGTTCAACCACATCGACTGCGAACTACCGGATGATGACGAAGCGGCCGTGAGCGACGATGGAAGCAATCTGCATGGCTGTATGCGCCTTTACTCCTTATATGCGCATTGACATAACCAATAGTAACTTGGACAGTCTGGGCGTTCAAGCACTCGTTTACGCGCGACATCTACGCGGGCGTTATTGATGGAATGCTTTCCGCGAAGCCGCCGTCGTACGCGCAGGTGCTGGAGTATGACCGCAAGATTCGGCAGACGTCCCTCCCGAACGTGCGCCTGTACCTCCGCCCGGACGAGGCGAACTACAGCAACCCTGCTGTTGTCCTCAAGTCGTTCTTCCTCTCGCACTTCCGAAGTATCAGTACGTCTCGCTCACGTCTGTTTCTATCTATGAGGATCCTACATGTTCAACGATGTATGTTTCACAGCAATGATACATATACACCGGACGTTCTTCGCGCAAGCATTGCTCGACAACCCGACGAACCCCCTGTCTAGTCCCTATGCTCCCTCCTTCCTCGCTGCCAACCGCTGCGCCTCCATCCTCCTCCGCAGCTTCCTCCATCACTGGAACCGTAGGTGCGCCACGCTCGCGATTATCTCAATGTTTGTCATTCAGTCTTATCTGCTAACGGCTATGTCATCTGCAGTCCAGAAATTTGCAGCCGCTTCTGGGGCATGTGGACACACGCATTCTCTGCTGCTGTACGTATCGTCTTCTCTGGCAGAACATTTTGCGGGCCGAACCCGGGTGCTAACAGAGCTCTCTTCGACATGTGTAGGTGATCCTCGGAAGCACCGTGACGCGTTCGCCGAACGCAACGATGGCTCCTAGTGCCCTAACGGACCTTGACCTCGCCGTCGACTTCTTTGAACGCGGAGCATCGATGAGTCCTCGTGCACGGCAAGCTCTGGTCCGTGCTTCCACCTCACTAGAATCACTCGCATTTAAACAAGCCGTTCGCTGACCGCCGTGCCGTTTTGTTTCCCACAGCCGATCCTACGGAACCTCAAGGACCGCGCGCTGAAGGCGTTCAACGAATACCGGAATCGGCACATGAGCCCGTCCCTCGACATCCAGCTGCACATCGGCCCGGAAGACCAGTTCCAGGACGAGCTCGCGATCTTCGGCGGCCAGACGCGCGTGCTCACGAACAGGTTCCTTTCACGGAAGCGTACGAAGTACCCCACGAAGCCACGCGACAAGAGCTCGAGCAACGGCGCTGCGACGCCCACATCCCCTACCACTGCTACGACGCCGATCGCACCCTCAGCGCCCTCCGTGTCGGGGCATGGACAGGGGCCCGGGTCGGGCTCGACGCCCATCAGTGTGTCGACACCGAGCGACGATGGAACGACCCTCCCGCAGAACGTCGAGGAGCAGATGTCGCGCGTACACCCGTCGCTAATGGAGTACCTCTCACTCTTCCCCTCCGCTGCGTCCATATCCGTCGTCAACCAGCAGCAACAGCAGCAACAACAGGCAGTCCCCATGGACACATCCGATTCGCCGTTCGCCCCACCCCTCCCTGTTTCCTCTCCGCCGGCGTCCTCATCCACATCCTCCGCGTCGTTCGCCCCGCCCGAAGGGCTCCCAGGCGTACACGCCCCCTCGCCCTCCGTCACCCCGCACCCGCACCCGCACCAACACCCACACATGCTCGGGCCGTCGCAGCTCCAGGGCGACCCGCTCGAGTTCCTGAACGTGCTCGGGCCGGGGCCGGACGGAGGCGCGTGCGCGGACCCGAGCGCGTTCTTCTCGATGGCGCTCGGGCCGGACGCGAACATGGGCACGGGCGTGTTCGGCGCCGCGGCGTCGTTCGCGGACGGCGGCGCGGGGGACGGGTGGGCGTCGCTCATGCGCGAGACGGGCATCTTTGGGCCGTCGGATGCGCCGGGGCAGGCGCATGCGTTCCGCGGGGACCCGTTCGCGGGCCAGGCGGATACGTTCCCGCATTTCTGAGTTGGTGATTCGTGTTTGGGTAGCGTTGTGTTGGGGACTGGGAGTGAACGAATGAATGTGTGGTGTGGGGGCGGATAGTGGTAGATTTGAGCTCGCTTTGTAGCTACGTTGGTCTGTGCTTGTGTCCTGTGTCTCGTGCCGCTCATAATGTAGTCTTGTGTATCATTGCGCATGTTAATCTGCTAGCTTGGTTTACTGCTCTTACATTGTAACCTTAGGCCTCCGACTGCATCGTCCGCGTTCCACGGTTCTCGCTCTCCCCGTCTCCCTCGGTGCGCGTATCCGTCGCTATGATAGACATTTATGTATTCCTGCCTAATAGCCGAGGAACGAATGAACGGATATACAAGGTGCAACGCGATAGGTGCTCCAGTTAGTCGGCTTCACCATGCATCCCGGCATTGGCGAGCACCCAAAAGCCTCGCGGTCATGCACGCGTGGCTACTAATGGTACATAGGTACCTGACATGCGCTCGTACCAAGACTCGCCTTGTTCTGCATGGAGTGGGACGCACTGTACGTCCTAAAAGGCTACGAACGGCGCGGGCGGGTCGGCGCGGACGGCCGACTCTGACCCCATTTCGTATACATATAGCGGATTCGCGCGAGCATCTCGGCAACGAGGAACTAGTCCTATTGGGGCGCCATGCGAATGGATACGTCTGGACAAGATACGAAGCGTACCCATTACATACAGCTGAAATGACTCAATTCCTGCTATAGCGAGATACTAGTACATGTGTAAGTCCGGTGTTATATCATATCCAGGTTGAACGTTTCTGCCACGGTCCCGCCGGAGCCTACGGTCGAGCGGCGATCTACCATGCGGTGGGGCGTACAGCTTCGCGTAGTACGATCTGTGTGTGATACTTGAGAGACATCGCGCCTGATTCGTACCAAGACGGGTGAAGGTATACTAGGCCATCCTGCCTCGCTTGCGAGACGTTGCCATCGAATTCGTGTCTATATTATCGAGCGCGACCATCAGCCCCTGGAATACAAGTTGTCTTGGTGCCACTCGGAAGACTCTACTCACACGTCCTTGAGGTGTTTCTGCATGTCGTTCGTCCTCGCGTCAAACGTGGGGCACTGCGTGCACGACCAGGGCGTGTTGTAATTCCAGGACGCTTCCTGTAGGTGTGCATACACTTTGGCCATGTCCTCAGCGTCAGCGCGTTTCCATTCCGGTGGTACGGGCTTTTTCTGCGGGACTGCGTCACCCGCTAAGGACCACCCAGAGCGATGTGCCTCATCCACATGAGAATACTGCGATGATAGAGGCGGTCGCGCTCAGTATGCACCCAGTAGGGCAGGGAGAGATGACGAGTGTGCACTTACCGCGCCCCTCCACGAGAACGCTTTGATACTGGCGTCGGGGTAGCTTGCCTCGCACGCTGCGCATCGTAGCCACACGTCGCAGTTTTCCAAATCGTCAAGTGTAGCGCGCGCCGGGTCGAGCCCTACTGCTGAGACGATGTCGCGCATACGACGTACCACGCTTGCGGCCAGCCATTCTTCACCAGTAAGACGGTCGAGAGAGAATGGCTTGCGAAAGTACCACACAGCCGATGTATCGCCAGAATCTCTTGTCTCCAACTCGCGCGACGACCAATGGGCGGTTTTCGTGAGGCGCGTGTACACATCGCAGTGCTCCTCCGAGAGCACCCGTTCCTTGCGAGCATGTTCCGCGCGAAAGCCGATTTCGTCGTCGTAGTACGGATTGCTGGCCTCGAGATTGTAGTGCGGAGCGAATATGGCGGGATAGCGTGTAAGCGAGACGCCGTAGCGCAAGTCCTTACACGCAAATACTGAGATCGCGAGCGTGAGCGGGTCCACATCCACGTCGACCTTGCCCAAGTGCGGTCGAATGTAGTCGGTGAGCGTCTGCTTCCTCTCCGCTAGCCAATTTTCGACGACGCGGGGAACGATGTCCGCGAAGTGTTCAGCCGTTACGGCCTGCGAGGTAGGAACGTCGATGATGGCGCGGATCTCGGGCACGAAGGCTAGATCAATATACTGGGGGCGACAGTCCATGTGCGCTTTGCGTGGGATGGTCACGCAGTGGCTGGCGATAACATCTTCGAGTGCTGCAAAACGCGCGCGGAACGCGGCGTGCTGTTCTGCTCTGAGTCGTTTGGCCCGAGTCTCCTCGAGGAAGGGCTCGAGTACCACCATGACCTTGCGCCATGCTAGCCAGCACCGATGTCAGAGATCCTGAGACAGACCTGATGCAATGTTGATTAACAAACTCACCTCCCTCCGTCAGTTTCGATGATTGTCGAACTACGGGTAGGTTTGACATCGTGTTCAGGCCGGCCGTGCCCATGAATTCCAGCTCTGGGGACCACTCTGACTCTCGCAGACGGGCACAGATGCTTCGCCAATGAATCAACAACAGGATGTCATGACGAGATGGAGACAGCTCACGCTTCAAACCGCTGTTCTCTAGCGTCATCGAGAGCAGCCCACCTCTGGCCCTCGCACTGGTCCAACCAGGATTCGATGGAACGGGCGTACTATGGAATGTCACTGAGCCCAGCTCCAACACGATAGCTCCCGAAGCATCGTACCTTTGAGCGAAGGGTAAACTCGTCACGTAGCGTCTTGAAAAACTCTCGCCTTGCATCGAGAGTGATGGGTTTCTCGAGTGCCTCGTATCGCTGCAGGACCGTCTCGACAGCTGTGGTGGGAATGCGGTCTGACCGCTGATCAGGGACGCGCCTGCGTGCACTTCAGTGAGAACACGATCCACTCGGGCTTCCGAAATTGTGATACCTGTTTCTAAGAAGGTCGAAGTAGTCGTAAACGCAGCCGACTCCGGAAAGAAAGATGTGGTGAAGACCGGGAGGGCTTTCATTAGGGTAGCGTTTTGGATCTATTTTGTAGGCGGCGCTCGACGCATCGGTATTCCATGTGGTCCTATAAAGGATATCGTGAGTATGTCGCGCGAGATCTAAGCGCACAAAAGGAAGTAATATTCCTAGATCTTAACGTACACTTTGGGATAGCACGCGGAACATACTCGCGTGAAATAGCTGCAGAGTACACTGCGAACGTTGGGAGCACCGCAGAACTGGGACGGCCAAACGGTTTCACATACGATGGAAGTAAGGTGTATCACAGAGACTTACGTGGCAGTTCTGAGAGTAGAGCAGGTGGATGAATGCAGGCTCACTCATGAACGGTGGACATTCAGGAAGGTTGTCCGCGTTCTTTCGCGCTTGGGTCCACAAGCTCTCGTTCATTTTCCGGTTGAGGAAGAATGCTCTAAATTTCTTGCAGGTGCGAGAGAGATGATGAAGGTCCCGGGGCTCAAGATAGCTGTATATCTGTGAACGATCCCGAGGCGCGTAAGCTCATACCCTTGAGTTCTAGAAGTACAATCAATTACCTCTAGCTGGATCTCCAAAGCGAAGTCGGGAAGGCTCCGTAGGCGGCCTTTGAGTATCACTCTCTTAGAAGTCCCCTCCTCCTTCTTGGTGGTGGTCTTCGATCGCCTCGCAGAGGCGTGGGCAGTGGCCGCCTGGGTTTTGGCCTTGGAGGCAGCTCGGGTAACACGCTGGGTCGTAGCGGGGGTATTCACCCCAATAGAGGGGGCTGCATCTATCGTTCGTTGCTTCTTCCGCGGAGGCATGGTTCAAAGGCAATTCGTGGTAGATTGGGAAGACGAGCGCAGTGGCTAGATGATCGTGGTCGGGGACAAAGGCGGGCCACCGGCGCTTCCTCTCCCGCAAACGCGTCGTCGCGACACGCGAGGACGGTCACGTGCTTCATCGCATGCGTCATGCGTGCATCTATAACCTAGCCTTGTACCATCACTCTTCTGGCTTGCATTGTGAGCTACCACGCGCACGCTGGGTGAATGGGAGTGCGGAACGATGTTAGCTCGCGAGCACACACCGTTACTTGAGCAATCCTTCTAGATACAAGGGGCATCTCCCTCAGCACCTCCGCTTTGCAACTTCTCTGTCAAGTACTCCTCTGGGACGGGGTTGAAAGCCCTGGAAGGTCATAAGCGTTGATCCCAAGCAGTGAGAGGAATATGTGCAGCATGCGGGAAACGCAAAGACGCGCGGCGGAGAAAAACCAAACCATAGAGGGGGGGGGCTACAAAAACCTGGTCGTACGCGGACGAAGGCCTCTCAAGGCCCCTGAAGCGCTAACACTCTGTCTGCCTGAACTGGGATTCACTATCGTCTGCATTGCGAAACATGGGTTTCCTTTTGCTTCTGATATATATACTGATACTCTATGCACGAATCGACCGCTACCCAAGCGGCCCCTCGCCAAGTTGCCGCTACTCATAGCGTCTGGCAACAAATTCCGTCATCTGATTCTGATAGTGAGGAGAGTGCGTCTTCCATGCCTGAAGCACGACACCATTCCTTGTATCAACTTCATTCTCGTCGTCTCGCCTGATTTCAATCTGAGTGTCGGGCTTGCGTAGCACGAGCTGCTGGTACAACGTCTCGCGCGTCCGGGTCCTGTCATGGAGCATACCAGATGGTGCCACGCCCAGGGGTCGCGCCATGACCGGCGGCTTGCAGTCCGCACGGTGGTCTTCCCAGTTCTAGGTACGATGAGTGAGTAGCCCGAAGAGACGAGACCATCTCGGAGACGATGTACCTTCTTCTGGCACTGGACGCTGCAGTACCACGGCTTGCGGTCGGCGACACAGTTTCCTGGGCATGGGAACAGCTTCTTCCTGGGTGTTTCCATGGACACTTTGCACCCGAGCGCGGCGCACATCGTCTGCCCGGGGAACGGTACCCCGCGCACCCGCACCCGCAGATACTTGTCTTCGTACTCCGTCCGCTCACGCCGCTCGAGCGCGTACCAGAGAGGCGCGAAGTACTTGATCATCCACGGGTCAATCTGCGCGCCGACGCAGACGTCGCGGAACGCGAACCCGACAAAGAACATTGCCGGGCTCAGGAATTGGAGGCGCGCTGCGGCGTTCGCATGCTGCCCGGCGCGGATCAGGTTCTGCAGCGGGTCCGAGTCGGGCGCAGGGGGAGACGCGGTGTATTTCTTGTGGTACGCGCACGCGGCGATTGAGTACCCCTTGGCCATGTAGCCTACGATGGCTGTGCCCTTGTGCATCCCGCGCGCAAGCGTGAGGAAGACGCGTTCGTCGAGCAATGGCTTGAGAGTGGAGAGGGCACCGTCCGGGCATAGCTTCCCATTCGTCTCGCTACCGCTGAAGCGTCTGTAGGATTCCACCGTCTGAATATGCGTGCGCTAGTCAAAGAGCGCGTGTACGTGCCTTAGAGCCTGCTCGACGATGGCTGCCGGGTGCGTTCCCTGGGAGATGATCGCCTTAAGCTGGTCATGCATCTCCGGGGGCGCGCGATTGAGGTCCAGCACGGGTGCCACTTCTTCCGCCTGACGAGGGCGAAAGCAGTTGTAACAGCAGGTTCTGAGCAGTTCGGTGTAAAGGGTGGGGTCTGGAGCCATGTAGTGAGCAGAGAACTTGGCGGCGTGTACATGACAAGAATCATACCCATGTTTCGATCAATCTCGGTTGCGGCAGACTGGTGAGGAGAGAAGAGGGAGAACCAAAGTAACGCACCAGCCAAGTGCAGCGCTCACCATTTATCCCAAATTCTCAGCTGGCCAAAGCGCATGGACGGGCCCCCTCGTAAGGGACTAAAGCGTGAGGTGGACCATTGCAATCAGGTCCACGCAAAGTCATATTCAAGAATGGTCGCCCGGCCGCTTTGTACGCGTGCCCGGGCCAGGCTGTGGGTTGGGGTTGAATGTGGTGAGTCAATGATAACTAGTCAGGATGAAGGGGTAGCCACAGTGTCGACCCTTAGAAAGCGCCGGTCGCAACCCTAACCACACGAGAACGTTGAAGACAGCGATCGACTGAATATCAATCGACGTGCTACGACACCGGCACCGCTACACTTTGAGGACGCTCGAGGAAGTAGGCTCACGGTGCTATAGAGCTGTCATCCAAACCATCTCAAGGCGCGTATCTCGCTCAAGGGTACGATGCCCTCAGAACACCGGTGTTGGTTAATCAACGTTGTCACCCCGTGAACCATGTCACACATTGCCACTTACCACGGAGGCTGTAGTTTGGACCGTCGTTATTATCGTTGAAGTTGGCCTGGCAGCGTATTGCGCCTTCAGACGGGCATATCAACTCAAGAGTGTTTGTCTTTGACTTCTTGGCGATCTGGAATGTGTCGTTCTCGTCCTGTAACGCATGGCCACGGGCATCGGTGAGTCAGCGCGCCACACCCTCCCCGTCATGAGAGCAGTTTGCGCTCACGTCGACCTCCATGGACCCAATATGCTTGGTTGCCCCGGAAACACATCCAGAAGCGTCGGTCGCTTGGCATGTCCTGCGGGGCTGTTCTTCAATACCAGGGACAGGTACGCTGGGTGGTTCAACCAAGTCACTCACAAACGAGCACCGGGGTTACAGAACACGCCGATGTACCATTTGAAATGACCCTTGCCGAGGGGCCCAACCGAGCCGCAGCCGGACTCGGTGTGGAGTACCGCCTCATTGTTCCCGCCGTGGGCAGCGGGCACAATGGTGGCCGGTGCGGGTGTGGCAGCAGCGAGGCCAACGGAGAGGACGAGGTAGATGATGGAAGAGAAGCGCATGCTTGTAAGTTGACGACAGCGAAGATGGAGCCTCTGAGTTTGAGGTTGGCTCATACTTTCTTGCTTATTGATACCTCTAACAGGCACTACTTCTCGACAGGGAGTCAAGGTACTCTGGATAAGGTGACAAGTGTCACACCAGCAAGGGTGCGGTGTTCCCTTCACAGGAGGTGGTTTTGAATCACGTACCAGGCAAAGACGTCTAGTCACCATTCACATTCACATCCTCAAGATGCAGGAACGCTATCCGGATAATTCTTTTCGTCTTCCTCTTGAATCCCATCAAGCACGTTGCCCGCCGCCCCCGCCGCCACATGACCTTAGCACAACACCGATGAACAGTCCCGTCGTTCACATGGATCACCGGCGATGGGCTGGATATCGGACTCGAGCTCGAACCCCTGGGTCTTCCAAACGGCCTAGAACGCTCCCACATCCCCCAAACGGAGTGCGGAAGTTCGATATCGGTTCCCCAGAAGGTGCGTCTATGTGCACGAGCAGCATGCTCGTGACACTGTCGAGCACCTCTCCGTGCTACCGTGAAGTACTCGGCAGGGACTGTGCATAACTACGTTCGTGAGCACGTTCAGCCTACGAGTGACAGTGCTCTGCGTTGAACATGTGTGGGCAGGTACAATATCTCTTCCTTCTGAGCCGCCTACCACCTGCAACGAACCTTCAAGTTTTCGCCTCAGGGGCGCTCACATTTAGTGGCGCCCATCCGGCTACCACACTGAACGCCGCTCTCGAGCATCCCTGCGGTGCTTCCTTGTTCCTCGGGAGCGGTCGCTCCTTCTAGGTCATAGGACGTGATGTGAACCTTGTCAAGGCCCTCCTTCGCGATGAGAACGGCAGCGAAGATGGTCTACAAGTCGCCTCGGCGCGAAGCTCATACACGAGGCTCGTTCAGAATCCTCAAAATACCACATGATGGGGATTACATCGTGTTGAGTACCTAGACCATGGTCACCTGTGATACGGTGGCTTGGAAGCTGCAAGTTCTATCCGGAGGATCGGGAGGCCACTGGGTGCGAGTCGGTGCGGCATAGCACCAACGAACAGCATGCGCGTTGACGTTGCTAGCTAGCTCCGGTGCGCCGCGCAGTCCTTCATATTGACCACCCAACGGCAAGCGGGGAAACCTCAGCTCATCCTCGAGTGCCCTATGGACCATGGGGGTATTGTGCGTGCGGCAGCCCCCCAGAAGCGTGGATCAGGTGCCTCTCTTGCACGGCGACGACCCCGCACTCATGAGTACCCCTCGCAACTCTAACAATTCACTTGACTTGCGTGCTCTGGCCTTCTAATCTCGGTTACCCATTCACAGATGGGTTTAGACCTCAACACAGTACTGCAAGAAACCGCCAACCGCAACATTAAGCTGTGGCCATGTCCCAACCCGAGGCTATCGTGCGGAATTGTCGCATGACACTACTACATCGATTTCTCACCGAGAGGGCCGTCCCACCGAGGTAATGCATGCCGCACGGCTAATATCATCAATAATCCCCCCCTCACTACATCCTGGAAACTATCTAGCCAGCTCCCTACTCCAAACTCAATGCCACAGGTCAATCTCCCTGAGGACACAGTACTGGAAACTCGGACGTGTCTTGCGGGCAAACCGGTTCACCCTTCAGAAGACTATAAAGGTATGGCGGTCAGTGACTTGAACACACATTCAAGTGAACTATGGGAGGTACGCACCCCTGAGACTGTAGTTCGGGCCATCGTTGTTGTCGTTGAAGTTGGCCTGGCAGCGGACCGCGCCGCCCGACGGGCACACGAAGTCGACTGAGTTGGTGTGCGAGCCCCGCGCGATGTTGAACGTGTCGTTCGGGTCCTATAGTAGAACGAGCACACGGTGAGTACGATGAACCATCCTCGCTTCGAGCCGTACTCACGTCGACCTCCATAGAGCCGATGTCCTTCGGGTTGCCCGGGAGGCAGCCGGTCACGTCGGTGGCCTGGCACGTCCTACGAGAGGAAGAATAGCGGGTCAGAATTGCACTTCAACAGCACCGGCTGGTGTGCAGGGTGCAGGACGTACATTTTGGCGCCGGGGTTGCAGGACACGGTGATCCACCAGATGAAGTGGCCGGGACCAAGAGGCCCGATGGAGCCGCACCCGGACTGGGTGTGCAGGACTACGTCGCTGTTGAGCCCGCCATGAACAGTGGGGACGGCGGCGGCGGCAGCGTCCGGGGTTGGTGTGGCGACCGCAAGGCCGATGGAGGCAACGAGGGCGAGGAGGGCGTTGAAGCGCATGGTGAGTGCTGAGTAGATCTGATGAAACTTGAGAAAGGACCTCGAGGGCTGATGTCGTAGGTCGACTCGCGCTCCCTTATATACTCCTCCAGGTCGGCGCTGGACCTCATTGAAACGCTGGGAGCGCTCACAATGGTAATCAAGCGTACCTCCGGTATCAATGGGCGAAGACCCCGTACCGCCCCTTGACAAGTCATCTCGGGCACGCCGCCGGTATGGACATTCAATCGAACCTTACTGAGCAGACACCGTGACCCCTCATCTGTCTCTAGCCTGACCGACCATTGAAAGAACGTACGAATAGTAGCGACTGCAGGAACCCACCTGTGGCCGGTGCGGCTGCTGGTACCCGGTCCTGTGTTGTACGACACTGCGCAAACCGGCTGACCCTCTCAGTCTGCTCGCAATTCCCAAGCACAGTCTTCTCAAGTGCACTTCCTCTGGTATCTCGGCCACTTGAATCACCCGCACTCCCCTGACTATTGGTACCGGCGTGACGAAGCTGGAACCGCATGAAAGGTACGTGTCCCACTTGATGCCTCGCACGCGGAGATTCCATCGACGCATAGGGTCGAACCACTCGACCAAGTCTCATCCGCACCGCCTCCCCCGCCGTTGACCGAGTACAACAGGATTACTCGTGACCTCAATGCTTATTCTGAACCAGCCGCGGTGTTCAACCCTACGCCGTTTCCAGCGGAAGCCGGGGTGCATTGAATAGCGGCACACTGCGGCTCGCGTTCTGTATGACTGACAAGTCGCCGCCCACTTCGTGCGCATAGCGCGCCGAACAGTGCCCTATGCTATAGCCAAGTCCCCTTGCGTCTCTTTCTCAGGCAACCCGCGTGTGTCCTCTCAATGGAGGTAGTATACAGGTCCATACCGTAGCACGCCGTTCAGCTTATACATGGCCGATGGGTACACACGGTCGGCCGACTACGGGTAGTGCTGACTCGAGAGAGGGCTCGATCGTCCAGGCCCGCCAACCCATTGTATGTGAGTAAGTGCTACGGCCGCACAGCGCTAGTATACGTCGTGGCGTCGCTTACACGATGCTGACTTTCAATCTCGACGTTAACTGACCATGGGGACCCGCTCGCAGCGTGATATGAACGCTTGCGGAGGGTTCCCCAAGCTTGTATCGCACCATCTGTAGACGCGCGATCACTCTGGCAGGCGTACGCGTGCATTTCATGCCATCCTTGGTTTATTCGTACACTATGCTGCGGCGATAGCAGTGTGCCTCCCTGAATGGAGCCACCGTCCATACATCGTGATCTGAGAAAAGCTGTCCTTGTAAGCACGTAAATGGCGCACATTCCCTTGTTGCATCGTAAGCCAGCGTTTATTGGACTTGATAGCGCCGACACGCCCGAGGACAAGTATCGCCGCTTACGCGCTCGTCAAACGGCAACACACACCGAAGGCTGCACCTGACAGTCGCCCGCGGCTTGGCCGTGTACGCCGTAGCAATCCGCTAACCCCACGCGGTCTCAGCCATCGCCAGCCGCAACGGCGGAGCCATCGAGTGGTGACATCTGTCAGTTAGGTCAGTCTCTGGACACGATCGAGAACATGTTGCAAGTTACTACGGGGCGCATATACCTTCACGATGCAGCTTCGTCGTTCATCTGCTTCGACACTTCGTCGCGAAGGGACCTCATCGCATCTGGCGTCAACGTGTTCGAGCTGATTTGAATCGTTCCTCCAGGGAGGTTCGGCGCGGGGATGTCGACGATGCGACCGGGCCCTGGGGAGCCATGAGCCAAAGGCTGCTCATCGGCGGTGCGTTGCTCGCTTCGTTGAACGCTACGGCCTCTTTCTTGCGGCTCTTCGTCTGCACTGTCTTCTTCGTCTCCTAGCTCGAAGAGAGACAGAGCTTTGGCCTTGTCGGCGATAGCTGGAGGTTTGCCGGCCGACGACCCGGGTTTGCAGACAGGCTTGTGTCTCGGCCAATCCTGGTACAAGTTGAGACGGTTTGGGGTGAAGATGAAGTTGTGGCACGAAGTAAGGGGAATGCTCACCCTCTTCTGACACTCCTTGCTGCAGTAATGGGGCTTGAGGTCGGGCGGGCATTTTCCGGCACACGATTTCAGTGCCGCGCGACTTTCGGCGCGGACGCCACAACCTTCCGCCGCGCAAACATACTCGTTTGGATTACGCTGCACTTTGCTCTGCTTCTTGCGTTCCTCTTCATAGATCTCTTCGATCCTCGTCGTGATTGCTCGCCACAAGGGACGATAGAGGCGCGTACGGCTCATCTGCGCTAGATCGACGCCGAGCTGTGCGCCCACCTCGCGCATCATCAGGCCGACTTCCAGAACTATCGGAGAAACCAGCCCGAGCTTCGTGCTCTGGTTCGCGTGGTGTACTGCGAAAGTGAGAGCCGTGAGGGCACGATCTCCTCCTTTGGCCTGCAGAGAGTCTCTTCGGTTGAATGCTCGCTCTTCTACGAGAATGTCGGGTAACTGATCGGGCGGTGCAGTGAGCTTGAGGAAGTAGATCTGTGCAGCAAAAGAGTGGGCCTGTGCGAGGATGGAGTCGGATGCGAGGTGGCCAAGATACACGCCAGAAGGATCGTCCGGGTTGGTGAGCGAGTCGAGCACCTTCAGCGCTCCCTCGAGGGTTGCCCTCGGGGTACCGCATCCACTGAGGTATCTGATGATTTATGAGTACAAGTTGGGGGGATGAAATACCAGAAAACGTACCTCAGAGCCATGTCCAATACCGCCTCGAGATCCCCGTTATTGGCGCGTTCGATTAGGCGATTACCTTGCCATTCGGTGAGATGCTGGGTGGCGTCACGGAAGAATTGGACGTGATCGTGCTCGACGTGATAATCGTAGAAGCATGAGATTTTGGCCGAGGTGTACGGCCCTATGTTCGCATAGGAGGGAAGGTTTCCGCCCGTAGGGTACACATCTACGGAGGCTTGCGTTTGCATCTTAACACAGGGATATCCCAGTGCAGCCCAGCTGAGTGCGGGGAACGAGAGAGCTCAGAAAGACACCCCGCGTTGGTCGCGTATTACAAGTGGAGGCCGTTCGGGCCGCTGTCGGGCCGCTACGCCGTGCGTGCGCGCAAAAGATGGCGAGCAGTGCACGAAGGCACGGTTCTCTCGCTCTCTCATGCGACGACACCGAGCTCGGCTTACGGGTGGCATTGCAAGCAGCCTTTCGCCTTTGGATGACCCTCCTCTCGTCTCCTTCAGCCCGTCTTCCGCCCATCCGGAAGATCCACGAGCACTCTCCTGAGATACTATCAAATCTAGTCGAATACCTCCGGACTATCTACAACCCTCCCGTGCGCGGGACGCGTCGCGTCGGGCACAAGACAAAGTCCAAGTCCTCTGGAGGTGCTGGTGGAGATGACGATGGAGACGCGTTAGCCTACCTGCGAGCCGACGAATTCGAGAGAGGCGTCGCGGTCCGCTGGCTTACCGGCCTCGTCGCCCAAGCGTCGCTCATCCAGGAGAACTTCGCGGAAGACAGCGAAGACGGACCGGAGACGAACACGAACGTGGAGGAGCTCATCCAGCGCGCCGCATCCCTTCTCGCTGTGTGCGCGGGCTCAGCGGCCGCCGGGACGCTCACCCGCCGATTCCCGTTTGGGTCCCCTCTCCTCGACTCGCCCGTTGAGGTCCAGCTGACGGACATCCCGATTTCAGTCGACGGCGACGCGGCCACGGTCGGTGCGCACACCTGGGGCAGCGCGTGCCTCCTCGCGGAGATGGTCGTGGAGAGCCCGGAGCGGTTTGGCCTATCTGACGAGGACCTTTCGCGCGGCCCTCGTATCCTCGAGCTCGGCGCTGGGACCGGACTGGTCAGCTTGGCTGCTGCGAAGTACTTCCTTGCAAGGCGCTCCCAGACTGTTGTTCAGTTCGAGATGCCCACCGTTGTTGCGACGGACTACCACCCCGCCGTCCTGGAGAACCTTTCACGGAACGTCTCGGCAAACTTCGAGTCAACTATGGCTGGGCTCTCTCCTCCAATACTGGTACACCCCCTCGACTGGTCGGCTTTCTCTGGACCGACTCAGAGCCTACCTGCCCGGCAGCCTCCTTTGGATGAGCCGTTCGACATCATCTTCGGCGCAGACATCATCTACGAACCCGCGCACGCGCGCTGGATCCGGGATACAGTGGCTGCACTCCTGCGCCGGCCGGACAACGACGGACTCGAACCGCACGCAACGCAACGCGGTGCCCCCCGCTTCCACCTCCTTATCCCTCTTCGCCCTACTCACGTCTCCGAGTCGCGCGCTGTCGAAGAGGTGTTCCCCGTCGTTCCTCCCGAGAGCTCCACCACGGCTTCCCAGGACCTGTGCATCCTGGAAAAAGAGACCATCATGTGCGAGGCTGGGGAGGTCCGACCGGGCGTGGAGGTCGAATACGTTCACTACGTGATCGGATGGGCTTGAGTATGGGGCCTTTCTCGGGACAACTCCACGTGTATATCCTTTTGTTGGGTCTGTAGGAGAGCATTACTAGGGTCTAGACTTAGAACATAGATGGTAGACGATTTAGACTTTGGCGCTAGACTTACAGTAGAGATTCCCTGTAGAGAGCTGCTTGCCACCGCGGTACCGTAAAGCATCTTGTGATCCGAATTCTCAGTACGCACTACTGACTTACGTATGGGACCGTAACATGTATTCCTCCGATACAGTACAATAAGATTAGACGAGTCCTATGCCTCCAGGATCTACAGATAGTATATATGGTGCCGTCCAAGGATCACCAGGCTCGCCGTTTCCCGCCCTTGCCCCACTTCTCGAGCAAAAACTCCGTCATGAACTCGTACAGCTCCCTGTTCGCGCCACGGCGGTATATGCTGTGGTCGCTACACCCCGCCACACGCATCCTCAGCATTCGAAACCAAGACCCAGCGAAAGGAGGGAACGCACCTGTCGGTGAACATCCGGAAGCGGAAGCCGCGCACACGCTCGGCGGTGAGCATGTCGAGCAGGTGCGCCGAGTTGGCGTAGTGCACGTTGTCGTCCCCGCTCCCGTGCGCGAGGAGGAAGTCGGCGTGGTGGAAGCCGGTCACGTTCGAGATCGACGCGGTCACGTATCCCTCTGGGTTCACTGCCGGCAGGTTCATGTACCGCTCGGTGTAGATCGAGTCTGTGGAGGAGCGAGGAGTTAGTATAGAGGTGGAGGGAGGGTTGCGGGGGGACGGACCGTAGAGACGCCAGCTTGTGACGGGCTATACGGCATGAATGGATGTGTGAGCAGAGTGGCATGCAGAATTACCAAGGCACGAAACTCACCGCTACAGCCATGGCCAGGGAATGAATACCAGCGTCGGCTTCAATGACCTTAGAACTCATGAAGCCACCGTATGACTGTCCGCACGCCACCTCCGTCAGCCTCCGAAGAGTGCGTCAAATAGCGCAGCACATCCACGCACCCATCCCCAGACGCCAATGCGCTTCGGGTCGACATACTCCTTCGCCGCCCAGATCTTCGCGGCATTGATCTGGTCGACGGTCTCCCAGCGGCCGAGGTTGTCCTTCACCGGGTTCCGGAGCGCGCGCCCGCGGAAGCCGGTGCCGCGGCCGTCGACGACGACGACGATGTACTGCAGCTCGGCGACGAGGTACGCGTGCCAGTCGTGCCCGAACCGGACGTCGACCATCTGCGAGCCAGGGCCGCCGTACACGCGGAACAGGACGGGGTACTTTGTCCGGCCGGAGTCGTCCATGCGCGGAGGGCGCATCTCGAGCACGTTTAGTTCTTGGAGAGGAACGGTGGTTGTCAGCCGTATGGAGGACACAGATACAGTGAGGTATCGGACTGACCATAGCCATCGCTCTCGATCGTAGAGTGAGTGACGATAGGCAGCTCGTACTGTGCCAACGTCTCATTTAGCTGTGGGTTCTCTGTCAACACATAGTCGAAGTCTACCCCAAGCCTACGTTAGTCGATGTATTCATGCAAGTCTGTCTGGGACCTACCATCGTCGCCCACGTGCACGATCCGCTGCCACGGCGCATGTGGACCTTTATAGCTCAACAAGTAAAACGCGCCCTGAGGCGAGAACGACGCATCATAAAACGCCGGGCTCGACGTGTCCGTGAGCGCCTTAACTTCCACCTTCTCCTCCGTCTTGAGCTTCGGGAGCGGGACAGAGAAAATGTGGCGCTGGACAGAGGACGGGTTCGCGGCCTGGAAGTAGACGAGCCCGAGCGTAGGGTCGACGGCGAGGATCGAGGACGTGACTTCCCACTCGCCCGAGGTGAGGAAGCGTGGCGTGCTGGCGTTCGCGGGGCTGAAGAGCGCGATGTGGTTGTACCCTTCGGGCGTGGGGACGATGTCGAGGTATGCTGGCGTGCCGTCGGGAGAGAGAGCTGGAGGGAGCGGGTAGATCGCTTGTTTCTAGCGGTGCATTATCAGTATGCCCCCCTCTTAGCGGGTGGATTATAGAACGTACTGCATCGATCCAGCCTTCGTCGCCTTGCTCGCCTTCACGACCGAGTTTGCGCACGACCTTGCCGGAGTTTGCGGGCTCTTTGCTCAGGTCGAAGTACACGACAGTGCCATTGTCAGCCGCACGGGTCACTTCGCGGACGAGCAGCGCGTTCGCGCTCGCCCAAGCGACCTCGGAAATGATACTGTTGTTCGGCGCCTGCCTACCATCCCACCGAAGCTCAAGTGTCGCTCCTTGCGCAACCTCCGTCCGGTTCGCGCCACTGCCCAATTCCCGCACTGTAGCCAAGTACTGGTTGAGCTGGAACACGTGCACCGATACCAGGGGATTGTTGTATCCTGGTTTCGGGTATTTCATGACGACATGGTCGGGATAGGGCACGACGGTGTGCGCATCCTCGGTCGGGTTGTAGACCGGGTATGTGTACTCGTCAACGGCGGTCTCATCGAAGCGGAGGAATGCGACCCTGGACGAGTCGGGCGCCCACCAAAGGGCGTAGTCGGACGAGAAGACCTCTTCCTCGTACACCCAGTCAGGCACGCCATGGAAGAGGGAAGCATTCCCGGAGGTGGTGACACGAATGGGCGAGTGTGTGTCGCTAGCCCTGGGTCAGTGGCTGGTAGATCGGTGAGATGAGGGAGATCTTACGAGGCGGATGAAACAACGTAAAGGTCGTTATTCGAAGCGTACGCTATGGACTCGCCTGTAGGCGACCATGCTGCATATGCTGTGACAGGTGGGTCGCTGGGAGGCGTCAAAGGCCACGTTCGTTTGGTGGCAAGCTCATGAACGTAGTAGTTGCCGAAGCTGGAGTGCCTCCATTGCTGAATGCTTGATTAGCACGAGGAAGACGGCGAAGACCTGGGCCCATCATTACCTTCTTATGATTGGCCTTGACAAGGAGATACTTCATGTCTGACGACAATTGCCAGCCCGCCCAGCTAAGTAGGTTCCCACGTTCCTGCAGGGGATGAGGCGCATGACTTCACAAACCTCTGAGCACATGCTTACGTCTTTCAAATCCGTAAGGGAAACTAGTTCTGTAGTGGTGTTCGACTTGAGATCGACAAGAGAGATAGTATTCCCTTGAACTGTCGCGAATACACCATCTCCGGCTGGCATGACATGAGGTATAGCCGATTGAAAGGTACAGTGTGTGCAAACCTTCAGGGACCCAGTTCACGCCCCTACTGACAGCAGAAAAAGTGCTGTTGAAGACATGGTCCATGGTAATGTGCTGCACTCCTTGCTGTATGCGGAAGGCAGTGCCAGTATATGACCTTGCAGCGAAGATGCCTATAATGATGGCAAGGGAGACCAGGGTACCGAGGGATATTACGAGGAATTTAACGGAGGCAGGCCGCTTCTGCACATCGCGTCCAGGTTCAGCGTTCGCTATCCAAGTCGACCGCTGCAGTGCCCACCACGTACTTTGCGGCTTCCGACCATCAGGTTGCCTTCTTCCTCAATCTGCCTGCCTGCCCGCTGGTCCTCCTTGTCGAGGAAGGTCTCAGACTCGTCGTCAGAGCTCGGGGGATCGAACGGCCCTTCGCCATAGTATGTCTCCGGCTTGATTGGAACGGGGTGCGCGACTGCGGAGGAAGGACCTGTGCGGAACAGGTCGTCTTCCTCCCTGTCCAGGGGCTCGTACTTTGAGGACATGCTGAGCCGGGCGTCCGCGTCGCTGCCTCTGGGGCAGAGGAGCAGTGCGGAGGGAGGCGGAAGGCGGAAGGCGGAGGAGTGTGGGGGAGGAGGGAGGGATGGTAGGCGCCGGCGCGTCGCGAGTCGGCTGTCGGCCGTGGCGACGCGTTTTTGGCGCCTGCGACTTGTCTTTCAGCCGGGGCGAGCGTTGCACTCGGCCACTCCCTCCTCCTCTCCCTCCTCCCCCACGACGACTCGCACGACGCTCACGACCCCGCATCGCCGCCTAAAATGGACGCGGACCTCATCAGACTCGTCAACCAGCTCCAGGACACCTTCGCCAACCTCGGTCAGTCTCCGTTCTCTCCACTCATCCGACCCGCACTCACGCGCCTCCAGGCGGGGAGCTGGACATGCCCCAGCTGGCCGTCGTACGTCCACAGTGCATCTCACACACTCACGGCGTTCTAAGCATCCGAACAGGTGGGAAGCCAGTCTGCAGGGAAGTCCAGCGTTCTTGAAACGTACGTGACCTGCTGCCTCCCACACCTCTCAGCCCTTTTGACTTCTGGACAGGATTGTCGGCCGCGACTTCCTCCCCCGCGGCTCCGGCATCGTCACAAGGAGACCGCTCGTCTTGCAGCTCATCCACACCCCCGTGCCCGAGTCCTCAACACAGACATACAATGAGTGGGGCCAGTTCCTGCACATCGACAAGCGCTTCACCGACTTCGCCGAAATCCGTCGCGAGATCGAGCAGGAAACGTTCCGCGTAGCCGGCCAGAACAAGGGCATCAGCAAGCTCCCCATCCACCTCCGCATATACAGCCCGAACGTACTCGACCTCACCCTCGTGGATCTGCCCGGCTTGACAAAGGTGCGTGCTATACCGCTCGCTTGGGCATAGCCATATCAATATCGAAGACGCCCTTCAGATTCCGGTAGGCGACCAGCCCAGCGACATTGAGCGCCAGATTCGGAGCCTTGTCCTCGACTACATCTCAAAACCCAACTGGTGCGTTGCCGCTATGCTGGAAGCGGTAATGCACTCGTCTGACCACCGTCCAGTGTCATCCTCGCAGTCTCCGCCGCCAATGTCGATCTCGCCAACTCGGAGGCCCTTAAGCTCGCGCGACAAGTGGATCCGCAAGGGCGACGCACCATCGGTGTGCTCACCAAGCTCGACCTCATGGACGCCGGCACGAACGCGCTCGACATCCTGACCGGTCGCGTGTACCCCCTCAAGCTGGGCTTCATCGGCGTGGTCAACCGCTCACAGGCAGATATCAACGCGGAGAAGTCCCTCCAGGACGCGCACGAGGCTGAGGACGAGTTCTTCCGGTCTCACCCCGCATACCGCAATATCGCGCACAAGAACGGCACGCGTTATCTTGCGAAGACGCTCAACCAGGTGCTCATGAACCATATCCGCGACAAGCTCCCGGATATGAAGGCGCGCTTGAACACCCTCATGGGCCAAGCGCAGCAGGAGCTCAACTCGTTCGGCGACGCCGCGATTTACGGGGACAAGAACCAGGTATGCACCAATTTGGCTTTGAGAGGATTCTGTGGCTCACTATCTCGCAGCAAGGAGCGTTGATCCTGCGGTTGATGACGCAATTTGCGCGGGACTTTGTCGCGTCCATAGAGGGCACGAGCGTCGACATCTCGACAAAAGAGCTCTCGGGTGGCGCACGGATATACTACATCTTCAACGACGTGTTTGGGCACGCGCTCCAGTCCATTGACGCGACACACAACCTCGACAACCAGGACATCAGGACCGCAATTCGTAATTCCACTGGGCCGCGGCCGAGTTTGTTCGTGCCCGAGATTGCCTTTGACTTGCTGGTAAAGCCACAGATCAAGCTCTTGGAGGCGCCCAGTCTGCGGTGCGTGGAACTCGTGTACGAGGAGCTCGTGAAGATCTGCCACAACTGCACAAGCTCGGTAAGTGTATGTAACGGTCTGAGCCATTGCATATGCTGAGATCGCCTCGTAGGAATTGCAACGGTTCCCGAGATTGCATGCCCAACTTGTGGAGGTCGTATCCGAACTGCTCAGAGAGCGGCTGGGGCCCACAACCGACTACACCCAGAGTCTGATCGACATCCAGACCGCATATATTAATACCAACCACCCCGCATTCATCTCTGGCTCTGCTGCTGCTGCCGCCTCGCTCACGGCGGCGCCGCCAAAGCAAGTCCTTCCACGAGTAAGTACATTCTCCCCTCCCATGCGACCGCGCGTTGATCGACGTAGCACAAACACATCGAGCCCTCCCAGCCTGCTTCCGCCGAGTCGCTAAATGGCGCCGCCTCGCAAGACGACGACGACGAGTCGACGGACGAGCCGACGCTGAACGGCGCCTCCTCCGGCCGCGACGCGCGCTCTGTGTCCTCGACGGTCCACGACCGCTCGCGCGCAGGCGCGGCGTCCGCGCCGCCCATCGCGCCCGGTTCCACACACCGGCACCAGCACCACCACTCGTCGCGGCACGCGTCGGGCTCGGGCGGCGTTGGCGCGGGGACCGTCGCGCACGGCGGGGGAGGGAGCGGGACGGCGAAGGAGACGTTCTTGAACTACTTCTTTGGGCAGAACGGGCCGGGGCCGCTTGCGGGCTCGACGGTCGAGCGTGCGAACGCTGGCGCGGGCGTCGCGGCTGTTGGGAGGGATGTGTCGGGTGCGGACCCGGCGCTCGAGACGGGGCTTATGGCGGGGAAGAGGTCGATAGAGAGTAATGCGGCGTTTGACATGAAGAGCCTCGGGAAGCACATCGAGGCGGTATGTCCATCCCCATACTACTCAAGTGCAGTCTACTGATATCTCGTCCGTTCTGTTCGTAGGCGTCGGACGGGCCGGGACACATGACGATGCGGGAGGAGATGGAGACGAACCTGATCCGGTCGCTCATCCAGTCGTACTTCAACATCGTCCGGCAGACGATCCAGGACCTCGTCCCAAAGGCGATCATGCACCTCCTCGTGAACAACACGTCGCAGCAGGTCCAGAACCGGCTCGTCGCCGCGCTCTACAAGCCCGAGCTCTTCGGCGACCTCCTGAACGAGGACGAGGCGCTCGTCGCCGAGCGCGCGCGCGTCAAGGCGCTCCTCGACGCCTACCGCGAGGCGTTCAAGACTCTGTCCGAGGTCACGCTCAAGTCGACGTAGCGGCGCGGGTCCGGCAGGGAGAATAGTCGGGAACGATGATGTTACGCATGCACGCTTTTACGTTCTTTCGCTACTAGATATTGCTTTGTTGCACTGTCTCAGCCTCCTCCACTCCCCACCGTATTACCGTACCATATCTCATTTAGCCACGACTAGGACTGCCGCTAGCGCCTCTCTCCGATTGGGATAATGGGTAATGAAAAGTGCAGGCACCGTCGAGTCTGAAGCTTGAAGCTTAGATCCGGAACACGCGCACAACTCGTGCATGATAACGGAGACAACGCGTGTATTGAGGTGAACTAGGACGTAAGTGTTCGCGAGCTGCAGTACCGACAGGCCAGGGCATCACAGCGCGAACGAGGCGTACATCATCATGACAGCATCAGGGGGGCATGAGCGGTAGTATGGTAGTGAGTACGTACGAGCAGGCGTGGCCGCGGCAGACACCATACGGGATCTATCATGTATGTATGTGTATGTATGTATGTAGGTGGGTGGGTGGGTCAGTCGGACGATATTCGCTATGCAAGACTCCATCCTCGTCCGGGAGGGGGCGGCCGCGCCGCGATTCAGATCTGTCGGCGCGCGAGGGTACATCACAGAACAGAACAGAAAACAGGGAGCAGGAGGCGGGAGGCAGGAGGCGGGCAGGATCACAGCAGTCACCGGGCCGACCAGCGAGAGCCACAGCGCGAGTACAGCAGGCACATCAATCACACACGAGACGACGAGGGCGGAGGCGGGGGCGGGGACGGGTCGGGGACGAGGGCGGAAGGCAGACAGGGGGTGGGGGAGGAGTATCGTCGATGCAGCGGGCGCGGCGCGGCGGCATGGCGCGACGCGACACGGCTGCATCGGCGTTCGCAGGACGGGCTGGCATGGAAGGGACACCCAACGCTTAATGGGGCCCCTCATGCGCAGACAGCGTCAGCGTATAAGGAGGGGCATCAACCACTCGGCGTATCGACCTTTACGGCGACCCACTTCTCCTTGCCTCCGGCAGCGACTGCGTCCGCTGCGGGCTCAGTCGACGAGGAGGGCGCATCGGCGGGCTTGTCGGCCTTGTCGGCCTCCTCCTCGGACGTGATGCTCTCTTCCGTGTCGGCGTCTGCGCCGCTCGTGTTCTCAGACTCGGACGAGGGCGTGCTGCTCTCTGTCGTGGTGGGCGACGCGGCACTGTCGCTCGCGCCGTCCTCAGCGGACGCGGGCTCAGTCGGAGTGGCCGCCGCGGGGGCTTTGGACGCTTCGCGGAGTGCGCTCCGCTTGCCCTTCACCCGGCTCTCTTTCTTCTCAGCCTTCTGGGGGTTGACAACCGCGTGAGCACTCGGTGCACCCGGGGAGACGGCAGGCTCGGAGATGGACGATCATACCTCTTTCGCGGCCTTTTCCTCTTTCTGGGGAGGCGAACGGCGCGTGTCAGTGAGAAGATCGAACGGGCGAGATCTTGACTCAAAGTACCTCTTTAGCATCCGCTTCCTCCTTCTGCGGGGCGTGGGGAGACGACGTCAGCATACATCATGCAGAAGACGTAAAGCGGACGTCAGACGCGCACCTCTTTGCGGGATTTTTCCTCCGCCTCCTTCTTCTCCTTTGCTTCGCGCTGTGGAAAGCAGCCGTCAACGGTGACGCGCGTGCGGGAGCGGCGGACGCTCACGCACCTCCTCCTTCTCCTTCTTGAGCTTTTCCCGCATTTCGCGCTCGGAAACCACCCTGGAAAGCACGTGAGCACTAGGACGCCCGCGGGGCCGGTGCGGGGCAGGAAGAGTCATACCATGCTGCGACTTCGTCCACGCACTCACGCGGACGGGTCTTGTTGCGCAGGAGGTACCCCTGCAGGGCGGCAACCTGTAGACAGCCCGGTACTCTGTCAGGACGGCATGTCCGGCTTATGGAAAGGGGCGCGCGACTGTCACGTACACTCAGCTCGTTCTCAGGGATGGCGTCCGCGAAACGCTTCGCGAGCACCGAGATCTCGTCTTCGGAGAGAAGGGGGATGGAGTGCGCTGCGCGCTTCCGCTTAGACTCTGCGATGTTAGCAGAGGAGGTCGCGTCGGCAGGGTGCTTTGTGTCTGCGTTCGGCACGGTGGAGGCGCCGGTGGAGGCGGTCGTTGTTGCTGCGGTGCCGGCGGCGGTGCGTGCGGGGAAGAAGCACTTGAAGATGCCCTCGGCTTGCCACTTTGTGGCGTGCTTGAAGTTCACCCAGACGTCCATCCGGCCCGGACGGCTGAGCGCAGGGTCGAGCCGCTCGATGTGGTTCGTGGTTGCGAACAGAAGGCTGTCGATTGCGGTGTGTTAGACGTGTTAGATGAAACAGCGCGCAGCCTGCCGCGAAGGCGTGTGGCCGGAGAAGCTGGCTTACCGGCCCTCTGCGGCTGCGACGCCGTCCAAACTGTTCAGCAGACCACTCAAACTCAGAGTAGATCCGTCGCTGTCTTCCTTCTCCTTCGCTTTCGACGTCGAGCTCGAGCTCGTGGACGAGCTCCCCGTCGGCGCCCCTGTGGACGTCTCGTCTCGGGAAATCCCGCGCGTAAACGCAGCATCCAGATCTTCCAGAAGGAGTATACATCTGTTGAGGTGCAATGTCAGTACACGTACCGGCGGTCATCACGGCCACAGCGCCCACCCACCTCGATGGTACGTTACCCATAAGCGTCGTCAGCGTATTGTCGCTCATCCTGCCATCCTGTCAGCAAGCTCCGAGACGAACATCCAGATTGGCTTACCCCTTCGAGGAAAGGCTGACGACATAGATATCAAGGCCAAGCTCCCCGGCAA
Organism: Trametes polyzona; assembly: GCA_022606195.1. Lineage (NCBI taxonomy): Eukaryota > Fungi > Basidiomycota > Agaricomycetes > Polyporales > Polyporaceae > Trametes > Trametes polyzona. The sequence goes on along the minus strand of JABYQF010000012.1, from coordinate 68,662 downwards.
GACTGTGTATGAGCGAGGTCTTTCCGCTGTATGGCGGAGATTAAGTGCACGAGAACACCGGTGGCGGGGTCAGTACGTACCTGCCTGGCACCCCGTGCAGCAGATAGCCGCGGCGGAACGGAATACCTGTCAGAGCGTGAGCACCTGCCGTCGGGCTCGATAGACGTTCTGCTGACCTCTCTCGGCGTACCTGCACGTAACGCTGTCAGCTGCAAGTTCCGTCCTAAAGAAACCGAGTGACCACCCACCAGTCCTCGGAGCACAGGAAGTCCTTGCAGTCGGCAAGGATCATGTCCTTTACGCCCGGCTCGAGCACGATCGAGCTCATGGGGCGCTTCTGGCGCGCGCCGTTCCAGCGCCAGCATCCGTACGTACTAGGAAAGTACGGAATAGGGTGTCAACAGCGCCCCGACGAAGCGACGCGACATCACGTACGTATCTGCCATGAAGATGTGCACGCGGTGTTCCGCATCCTTCTCGTACTCACGCTTCGCTTCGAGCACGAGCCGCTTGAGAATGTCGTTGTTCCGGGCGACGACGCTGCGCCGGCGTATTAGTTTGTCCACCGTCCACGCGTCGCGCACTGACAACTTAAGACGTACCTTATTTTGAGTTCGGCGCAAGAGCCGTAGTCTTGGAAGCGCTTGGTGCGCGTTATCTGGGAACGCAAGCGTCATCAGAGCGTGTCCGTCGGAGATCAGAAGAGGCGGTAAATGAAAGGAGGCAGGACCTACCCGCAGCCAGTGTCCGCGGTAGTAGATGGTGTGCGTGGTGTCTATCACGATGATGGCGGGTCAATACGCGTGATGTCATGTAGACGCGAAACAGCCTTTGATGGTGCTCACCCATACTAGGCACGATCGCGACTGCACGAACGAACGAACGCGCGCGCGTCAGACGTTCTCGTCAGCACCCGCAGTCCCCTCTGCACCAAACGGGCAATTGGCCACACGCACCCTTGCGCCTCCGACCGCCGCCCTGGCTGAACTCGGCGCTCTCCTCCTCCTCGCCCTCGTTCTCGTCTTCCAAATCCCCCGTCGTCTTCTGCGTGAGACCATGCCGACTCACGGAGCGGGTCGTGATGTCGAATTCCCGGCTGCGCCCCCAGGCAGGTTGCTAAATCCGTGCACTCGTTTCAGCTCGGGAGCACTTGCGCTGGGAAGCCACCGGCCGGGGACGGGGACGACTTGCCTTGGACAACCAGTGCATCAGCCTGCACGGCGTTCGTCAGTGAGCGAGGCCCGCCTTGGCACCGAACGCGGACGCACCAGTCATACGGGTAGTCTTCTTGGCTAAAGTGCGCGGTGAGGAAGAACGCTGGAGGGGACATACGCGGTTAGCGGCGGCAGCGGGCGGCGATAGACGTTCCCACAGTCAATGAACCCGTTCCAGGCCGAGACGGACGCCCTGCGCGCGGTCTCGACGGTTCCGCCGATGACGACGAGTTTCTGCGCGGGGTGTTAGCATGGGTACCGGAGAGACACGCACGGACGCGCGACGCCACCGAGAGCGGTACTGACGAGCGTGTCCTGTATTGGGTTGCTGTTGCCCGAGGCGAGTGGCGAGAGCAGATTCTTGATGGCCTGCATGGTGTCGACGGCGGGCTGTGTGGAAGAGGGGGAGAAAGCGAAGACGCGAAGGGCGGGGGGCGGCGAGGGTTTATAACCCCGTTGGGAGCCTCGTGCCTCGGATCGTCTAAGGGAAATATCTCGCTCACAACCGCCCGGCGCGCTAACGGTCGCGACAGAGATCTGACCCAGGCGTTCGGAAGAAGGAAGGCTGCAGTTGGTGGCCAATCTCGAGATTCACCCCGGTCGGGCAGCGACCAGTCGAATAAGAATTTGCACGATAAGTGGCCCGACCCTGAGCTGGCGGAGTTTGGGCCCTCGACTCGACGCCCGCACGCTGCGTTAGCCGTAAGCGGACTGCACGCTGCTCGCGAGTCGGACGCCACCTCCCCGCTGCCGCCGAGCGCGGTGGCGCATGTCGCCCTGTCCTGAAACCGCTACGTACTGCTTACCACCACGGACGAGCGCAACAGGCGTGCAGAGGGCCGATTACCTCGACTGCCATCATCGCCGCCGCGGCGGAATATGTGAGCCCGTTCGGACGACACCCAGGTTCGCCTCGTGGGACGCCTGCGCGGCTATTATAGTCATTCCAGGACCTGGCGATCAGACTCGCCAGGGTGCCCCGCCCCGCCTGACGTTTCGCTACGCGCACGGTCGGCAGCGGGTTCTCAGGAGCGCATCGGCCTGCGCACCCTGCGCGACACCGGCCCACTTGTCGAGATGTCGCGGAGGCTATGTGGTCAGATAAGACTGCGACGTTGCGCGCGCTCATGCATGGTGCGCACGGGTCGGTGGCGGGCGCGAACGTTCACCGCGGCGGCGGCGGGTGGCGGGTGGCGGGGGGTGGTTGAAGCGTGCGCGGACGCGGTGCGGGAGAACGGTCCGTGCCGGCTGCCCAGCGCGCGACTCTCAGACGACGTCGGCCGCGATCAATTGCTCCCACACAGACAGCTGTCGGCTGCGAGGAGCACATGGCCAGCTCAGAATGCCGATTCGCTCTGCTAACCCACTCAGCATGCCCGGCCTGCGCCAGGTTCCCCGACGCCCTCGTTGTGATGGATGACGACGCTGCTCGAAGGGGGCTGGGCAAATGGAAGTCGAGCTGTCCACCGGCGAGGACAGGTCATTCATCAAACCCCCTATTGCGGGGGGCTGCGCTTCGCCCATACGCTTCCGGGAATCGGGATCCCAGGATGAGATCCGCATCTCAGCAGCCAGCCCCACGGTAGAAACGCGAAGCACGATGCGCGCAGCTTGCACGGCGACGTGAGTTTCGTTCACGCACACGCCGGGACGCACCTCCCCAAACCGGTAGGGCTTATGAGGAAATCCGAGGAGACACACGTAAGAGAGACGAAGGGACCGAGCGCGACTTACCTCTACGCGGCTCCAATCATCGACGAGCTCGCGTCGGAACCACTCTCTGTTGGGGGCGTCGCTCAGAGCGGTTATGTCATCCGGAGGGCAGGAGGGCACGGCACCTGTGAGCTGCAGAGAGCGAGGCCCGCCCCTTCCCATCCTGGACGCGTTGCTCACGGTTGTCCGGGACGAAAACGTCGAAGGCGGTGTCATGTAGGGTTACGGGGTGGCAACAAATCCACTCGTATTCTGCGTCCGTACTTCACCTGCGAACGGAGCACCTCAGCCTCGTGACAATATATTCGACTTATCGGGTAATGATGATGCCCCAGATACGCCCGCAGAACGCGAGGTCGAGATCGAAGCAGCCAAGCGTTGCTCTCTGAAGAGGTCTACGACATAACACGTGAGAAGCCGAGTTCGTGTCTGCGTTGGGCGGTGCGTCTTGTCTAGAGAGGGAAAGGCGGACATTAGAAAACAGCCATAGATCAGGACAATAGAATGCGGTGGCGGCGGTCTGTGAATTGCACATGAAAGAAATCTTGATGTAATACAGATCGTCGCCCGTATTTTCGAACACATGAGACGGGGAAGCCAAGAAGCTCTGCAAGGGAACACAAGCCAAGAGTCTAGAATCCGAGGACAGGGTGGTAGCGGCCGGGTCCCGACGTCAGGGCAGGAACAAGGGGAGCGTCGCTGCGGTATCGCAAGGACCAATGGCGGTGTCGACAGAGACGGAAACGTCTAGTATCGGAGGTAGAGTACCGCATCTCATGTGTCGAAGGACCCCAGCGGACGTTTTCACCATCAGTGCAGAAGGACAAGGTGGTCTAGACGAAGGCGAGCGGCTGGTCGGAGATGCGCGAGCGGCTTGTTCTCGCAGAATGCATAGGGTCTGGGAAACACATACAATATATTGGAAATCCAAGCGTTGCCTTTCTGGGGAGCCCTTCAAGGCATGGGAACGCCGCTGGGATCCCAGTGGCCGCAGCACGAGTTGGCCCCTCCTAGAATCAATCAAGCGAGAGTCCGAAGAACCGTATACACTCACCGGGAACAAACGCACCGCCCATGCAGAGTTACGTTGGGCATGATCGAACGCTCGCAAGGTTCTGTTGTGTGGGGGCTATCAGATCAATCTACCACACCGTGGTCCACGAGCGCCTGCGACATGCTTCTCGACGGTAAATCATTATGCACACTGCGGAACTCACTCTATAGAGATACCTAGGCGTCCTCCTGTGCGGACAAGAGCAGCTCCCTCCCCGCCGACTATATGCTGCAGGGATGATCTCTTCGAGAGCGTAGCACAATAATAGATTCCGACTGGGCGAGTACAGACCGCACCTGGAAATTCCATAGGACGTGTGCATTAGAAGGTCAGATATATTAACACCTATGATGCGTCCCATCAGTAGGCGGCCGATGCAGTGTATGCGTACTCACAATGGAAACCGGAAAATGCCCTAATCCTCCCTGAGCAAACTGCCCATCTCCACATTATCGCCGGCATCTGGAGGGGCGGCCACCACGAGGCCCTCGTTCATCTCCCTCTTGACGCATAGTTGTTCCGCGAAAACCACGGTACAGGCGGTGCTGATGCCTGTGACCAACCAGAAGAACGGAGAGGTTGGGATCGCGGCGGAGTAGTACGTCGTGAGGACGAGGTGGTTGAACAGCAGCGTGAGCGCGAAATCAAGAATCAATCGCGGTCTTCGGATAAGCGCATAGAGATAATAGACACTGCACGAACAGGACATGAGCCTCCCGAGGGTGCGGACGGGCGAGGGGACGTACTCCGCTGCTGATGCTGCCATCCAACATATCGCGATGATCCAACATCGGATAGGGTCGACGTGTCTGGAGGTGGTTTGGGGGGACGTTCCAAGGCCGACTTCTCTCCCGCCGCTCCAGACAGAGTTCAACGACCGCCACGGGCCTTCTCCTGGTAGTGCGCGTGTCGTTGGCCGGCCAGCCATTTCTCGCCAGTCCATGATCATCCCTAGTGGCTCAGGTTTAGACACAAGAAGATGAGATCGCACCATGAGGCATACCAACATTCGCCGCACCGCCTTCATACTCCAAAGGACCAGGTTCTGCGAACATCACGAGTAGTGGTGGAATCAAGAGAGAGAGCGTCACATAATGCAGGGTCTGTAGTGCGATGATCTGATAATGTGTGAGGGGGACCTGAGTGTGTTCGTGTTCGAGACTACTTACCTGCGCGATGATGAGGACCGGATCCCATCCGGTCGACTTGGCCATCGTCGTCGTCCCCGTCGAAGCCGAGCGTGCTGCCCGCTGCGCCAAAGGTTCACCCGGCGTCTATTACTTCGGCAACCGCCGAGGTATCTCGGAATCCTGACTACTCGATGTCGCATCTCGCATCTGGATAAATTACTACGTACAGTACTTGTCCACCGTCGTCCACAGCATCTTCGTGCTCTGTTGGGTATAGTATGTCTGACCCCTCGGAATTGAGGGAGACGGACTACCTGACCGCCACCTGCAGCGATTCTAGGTCCATTTGCGAATGCAGAATCTCCAAATCCTCTAAATACGCCTCGTTTGTATCCAAGCGCTTAGGTACTGGTTCAGTGTCTATACACGCATTCGCCATGGAAACGTTCAGTCTTCAAAGTCCGATAGCGTGCATCTCAATTAGACACCATGCTCACCGGGGGTCGTAGTATGGCGCATGCACTTACCGTCACTGGAGGCATGCATGGTCATGTCTTCTTTAAAACCCCTTAGTGAGTCTTCAGTGGCAAGCGTGGTCCCTGTAAACATCCGGACCTCCTTTTTTCGTATGCTATAGTATGTTTGACTGGTGCGCTATATGTATATCACGGTGCGCACTTCAGTGGATGCGTGCTATGTAGACGGGACGGCGGGCCGGCAGCTCCGTGTTTTAGTTGCCGGCGTTCCTCTGCGTCCTAGTTGCTCTGGAGTCGACGACATCCTCCTCAGACCTCTACTCCTTCCACACGCTCTCCCGGCACCGTCTCGCACTCTGGTCTGCATTCTGGGCACTGATCATTTCCTCTCATACCGCTTTGTGTACTTGCGACAGTTCCGGATGCCTCTTGTGTATGAAGTCAACTTCAATCTCCCTCCCGAGCTATACCCCGGGAGAATCGAAGCTTTCGAAGACTACATCCTATTGCAGGAAGAAGTTTTCTACGACTACCGGTCTCCTCCGCATTACCGCGATCTATGGCGCAAGTCTCTGAGACGAATCAAGCAGTATCCCGGGCACAAGCTTGAGCATGGTCTGCAGCTTACGGACGCGCCCATGATGCTAGAGTATTGTGTGAGGTGCGAGTCCTTGCCCGTTTCCCGCCTAGTTGGTTGCCGCCTCGACACGCACAAATATGTTGTGGAATGAGGTGGTGTACCATCATATATAGCTCTTGAATCTTGCTAATTTGTGCGCAGAGTTCTCTCGCTCTGCGAGGTCCCCATCACGCTCTCGAGCATGGACCATGTCACTGAGGTTCTCCAACGCATCACCCGCGTCGCCGGAGCGTCCGGAGTCCCCCACCGTCCCGCCAAAGTCGACAACCTCACCCGCCATATCCAACTCCAGGCCCTCGCCGCGAGCGCGTACCATATGTTCTACGGCTTCTGGAGCACCCCCGACGCCGATTCGCTGCAGGGCATCAAGAGCGGCTACCTCCTGCCCAACGCCATCTTCGCTATCAGCCAATGCGTGGAGAAGGACTTTATACCCCCTATTGTCCTCCATATTGTCGGCTGGCTGGCGACGACTCGCGCACGCTACGGAGTCGACCTACGCAAGCTGAACCGGTTCAGGGAGTATCGGCCGCTGTGGCGCGCGTACGACACGTACCTCTCGACCCTCAGGACGCGCGAAAACCTACGTCTCGAAAAGGTGGCTCTAGCGCCCCATCAGTACCGGTGCGCGAACGAGGGTTGTGAGATTCAAGCGATCGACAAGCACGCGTTGAGGCGCTGCGCGGGGAGGTGTCCCGCGGATAGGAAAGCGCACTACTGCAGCTCATACTGCCAGCGCCGGGTACGTCCGAGACGTTTCAGCGAGACGATGGGTCGCTTACCTCCCCGTGTGAAGCACTGGCCCATCCATCGAGAATTCTGCAAAAGTGACACCACCAATGAGTTCCCAGATATCGTCGACGATGATGGGGACCCGAACTGGGTTGACGTTGACGACTTCCGGGCACCGGCTGTGCCAGACAAGGACTTCCGGCGCGACTGGCCTCTCTGGGCGGAGCGCGAGGGTCCCGAAATCTTCATCGACATCGCCAACGACAGCCCATTCCGAAAAGGGGAGATCTTCCGAATCCGCACCAAGACGCTCAGCCCGGAGTGTCTCAAGGCGTACAAGCGGTTATGGTCTGTGCGCCTGAACCAGATAACGAGGAAGGTACTCGAGGCTGGTATGTCCTATCAGCCCAGGTTGGCAGCCACTGGCTCACCGGATTTGTTCCTACAGAGTTTTTGGATCCACCCGAGAATATGGGATTCCCCACGTAGGTGCGTCCACGCGGTCGCACCTTCCATAACTCCGAAATCACGAACTCACGCACAGCCCGAATATAAGAGCACCATCATGTCTTCGCCACATTTCGTATGTTTAGTACGGCATCGTCGTCGCATAAAGCAGGAGCAAGGAGCGCGCATGCCTCTTAAAGATGCGAATATCTCCCGGAATCGGCCCATCTGCGCTCTCCTTGTAAGTGGTTAGACCGTTGTGCGCCACCATGGCCGTTGCAACCAATCACGACATATCTCGTGCCATCATGCAGGCCACTAGTGGGTCCAGCGCATATAGCAGCAGATTCGATGCAGCAGGTAACGTTCCCATGACGCCTTAACGGTCTGCCCCGCATGGTATAGGCAACTATCCTAGTAGGATCACGGCAATTGCTCACTCGGTGCCTCATGGCATTGCGAGTATCCCAAACTAGACGATCCCCTCACAGCTAGGCGCTCGACGGGACTGTGATAAATAGCGGGCGTTGCCCGTCGCAATGGACCCTCACCATTCACCCCGTCCTACAGCGCCATAACACAAGTAGGTAACACTTGCTTCTTCTTAATGATCTCCAGATCACTCACGACGCATTTCCAGAGATGCCCTCCAAGGTTGAGATAGGACGGATCGTCAACTTCGACTATCGCGCAGAATACGCTGGTTTTACGAGCAATGTCTCCGCGCCACTCTTGGCAGGCGAGGTCCACGAAGCCCCCACTCATCTCGAACAGGCACTGGGGCGAGTTGTCACGTTTGCTCATTCAAACCTGATTAGTTTTGAACATATTGTGCCCGTAGGTATCTCTCTACCGATTACAACCAACGAGGACGGATGTGCACACGAGGTGCCATCCAAGCAATCGAACGCCTGTTCGTCAACCTTTCAGACACAGATATGATCGATCGCGAACGACCCAAGCACTTCCCTCAGCTCATTTACTCCTCGAAGGCACACTCCATAGCGGCGTACGCATACCTTCAGGAGTTTCTTGGGGAGCACATTGCGCGCATACACGTCATGGCCGACGCAATGATGTATCCCCTACAACGTCCCGAAGCACGTCTGGGCGATCCCGTCGATAGCCTCATCCTCGCCGCGGAGCACGCGAACACTGCAGCATGCCTCAATTTCCTCAGTTACGCGGTGCTCTTCGCTGGGTTTGCATTTCGGGACGTGTGCACGGATCAGCTCCGCATCGACCCGTGGAAGATCAAACATTTTGCACCCCTCTGGCAAGCACTCGAACAATACGAGCGGGTGACGTATGACAAGATGCATCCGGAGGGCTGGCAATACGCCCACCGAGCGCGTACACGATGCGCTGCTCCGGGGTGCACTGGCACCACGAGGCTGATACCGTGCCCTGGGAACTGCACCTTCAGCAACAAGGTGTGGTACTGCAACGAAACCTGCCAGAAGAGGGTACGTCCGGCGGACCTGAGACCTTATCATCAAATGCTCACATAGGACACAGGGCTGGGAGTACCATCGCGATGCTTGTAGGCCCCCGCTCCTCGACAAACCGTTGTATGCCCTGACACCAAACGCGTTCGAATGGGACCGCGGTGCGCAGGAAACGGTGTGGCGGTTCGTCACGTCGTGGACGAGTGTCACACAGTTGGAGGTCGAGCGGCACGCGGTGAACAAAGCCGATACGCGGAACGGCATCACGATCGAAAGGTGGGAGTTTCACCATCCATTTAACCCAGGCCAGAAGACGCGCTTTGTCTTGAAGCGCTACGATTGATCATCGATGCTCTTGCGGGCCACTCAGCTTCGCAATATTACGGCCATACTTGGGGAAGAAAGTCCGAATGTAATGTAGTGCGAGTGTACTGTTTGTTGGCCAATGGGATTGTGGTGTATTCTCGTGTCAGGATCTCCGGCTTGAAAGCGACGAGTTTCAGCAATTCGCATCAGAATACACAGATGCATCTTGGGACGCCTGCAGATATACGTCCCGCGGATCATGAACGTGTGGCGCGTGAAGCTACGGAGCCAGGGAGCTAGCTCGTGTGGTGGGTGTAGTGATACAGTACGCTACGCCCCTCTGGCGATCGTATGCGGAGGTCGTTGTTCCCGAAGAGGCGTTCAGGATGCATGAAGTTGGCAGACTAGAGTGTGTATACACACATGCCCAAGAGCCGGCAAGTCAATGTTCAGGAGTACTGTCGAGCTATGGTTAGGGTCAAAGGAATCCACCGGTCGTCGGGTCCGCGATAGGGTACGGGGGGAAAGTCCTTCCTTTTCAACACCTGTTATTTAACAGAGTTAATAACAAGTTAATAACTGTTAAAAAGAAACACGTCTCCTGAGCCCTGTTCGAAAGTGTGCAAAAGTGGTAGGCCTCAATGTTTCGTCTAAGATGAGACCTCACAGGATGGTCGCCCCGTACTGCAGTGGTGGCGAGATATCGCAGAGTATTGACTTGCACAGACCCCCACAAACTGCCTAGCCTCCACATCTGCTGACCGACCGCGGCGGCGACCGCGCGGGCGCTAGACGCGGCGCGCACCACGTGATCGCGCGCGAGCCTCATATCACCTCAGTCTTCTACCACGACGACTGAAGTGAGTACTCCTTGTTCTTTCTGCGTTTTACGAGACCCTGGTAGCATGTACTCAAGTAAGTCCATAACTACAGGTAGCTAGGGAACCAATATAGTGTTCTACCACGACGACTGAGTCCATTCATTACACCATAGACGCCCAAAACCAAGCTGTATCAACTTCTCTGCAACCGCCTTGAGAAAAAAGAGTCCATCAGCAAACCGGTCATCTTCAATGTAATTTGATCTATCCTATTACAACCTCGGCCATGCACTACAGGACTAGTAATGTCGGGCGATGTAATGTAGCCAGGTACGAGGAGCGATAAAGTATTATAATGATCCCATCAGCGTCTACAATACTGCCGTAATATCGGGCGGGACACTGTAATACATTGCCGTTCAGCACGGCGGGGTTATAATGCAGCAGAGACAGACTGTAGTTCATTGCAGGAAACTACGCCATTTTCCACAATATCCGGGACCCAGGATTCACCACGGTCCTCCAGGATGCTCGTGTATCGATCATTGTATTCATAGCGATAGACCAAATATATTATGCATGCATATGCAGTACATGGCATGTAAGTGTACGAGACCGGAGACGGCTAGGCAAGCTGGCGTATGCGGTATGGCTGACCGCGGGCGGCCTGCGGGCTTGAACAAGAAGCAACGGAGCTCGGACGTTAGAATGGGTGGTCGCGAATGTCGAGAATGGGACTGCCGACTGCCCAACTGTCACCCTCTCGACCCGGGCTTTGAACGTGGAAACGGGAGAACGCAGACTCAGCTCGAGGGTCCTGATAGTCGGGGCACAGCGTTCCGGAGCGCTCAATGTAGTCGATAGGTTGAAAGCGGGGCAAAGCGAGATTGGCGAGATCGGACCTAGTAGGGAGTCAGCAGTTGTAGAGCTCGAGGACCGCAGCGCACATCGTAGTCAAGCTGGTCGGACTGCGTGTGAGATATACAGAGCATCCGGGGATAGCGGACTATAGGGGCCATCAGTCATCGAAGATCCAGGGCAGCTTACCTGGAGACCGTTCAGCTCATAGTGGGCTGGATATATGCGCGACAATGATGGTGATTTAATACGGAGGAAGACGTACCAATGCACCTCAGTCGCATTTACACCCACCCAGGCACACGGGACAGTATGGCACAGTAGAAAGATGACGGACGTACCGGTGTAGGAGGGGGTTGAGAAGAAGAGATCTGTTCGACCGAGCCATGGGCGAAAAGGTTTTTATGGGAGAGTTTGAAACCCAGCTACAGCTTCGAATCTTAAGATGACGTAGCATGTGTTCGACGACTTGGTCTAGTTCCAAACTCGGAAGAGAACAGCTGACAGGCATCAAGCATGCGCGGTGGATCGATCGAGTCTCCGAGCGCAAGTCGTTATCTGTCGGACACATGTGAGCACGCCGTACAGCGATCGACTGACACCAAGGGTACCACCGACACCAAGGGTACCACCATTAGTGTGAAGTGTGCATCGACCTGAGGCTGACAGACTATGTGCAATGTGATATGGGGGTTTAATTCGGCCGATTACACGTCTGGCAGTCAGAGTAGTATGCTGCGCTGAGGCCGCACTGGGCTTCAAGTTGACGGAAGTACACGATAAGTGATGAGTGCCTGTATGCAATGGGACGGGCGGCGAGGTGACCCCACGGAATGTAGACTACAAGACAATACCTCGCTCAGTCTTCGGTGACGGTAGACGGCAATGGGCGGTAACTTTCAGACCGATATTGCTGGAGGCTACAGTCAAGCCGTCTTACACGAATGGATATTACAGGTCATTACCAGCGTCTATCATAAAGTCAGAGTACTACCATTGATTGTAGCGCTCGTCTCCCACTACCGTGCACTGTAGTCAATCCGCCGGTTTGCTGATGTCCGACACCAAGCCCGACGGATTGAGCGGCATTGCTTCTCGCAGACGTTGTGCCCGCTCCTGCTCTAAGGCCAAATATGAAGACGGTCAACCCGGCGAGGACATCAATGACGAAATGATGTGTGCCGTCGGACAACCCTCCGGCTCCAGATGTTATTAACTCACGTTAGAAAGACTTTTTGACGTTTTTAACATGTTATTAACTACTCTGTTAAGAAGTGTCAAGAAGTGTTATAAACACGTGTTAGAAAGGGGGTCTCCAGGCCTGTGTGTTTATAACTGTTAGTTAAAAAGCGAATGATTTTTCCCCCGTACCCTAGTCCGCGAGCCGTTAGTGGTGCCACAAGCGCCTACGGGGCGGAAAGCGACGGAGTTGGCGGGGATGCGCTCTCCCTCGTACCTTCACCCTCTCATGCATCCATAACCTGCCATCGAGCTTGCAGACATGCGGCTATTTCAGTACTCTGCATGCCACATGAACAACGCTCGCGGCGTCCGCTATGCGTCCACTGCCGCCTCGTACCCCTTCCCGACCCACGCCCACCCTACACCACACCAGATATTCCACCTCCCGATGAGTGCCACCCAGAAGCAGATCAAGGACCGTTGTGAGTCTTTTCGCTCATACCAAGTGGAGGTCCTCGCGGCCCTGACTCGTCTCGCCAGACTATGAACTCGTGCGCATACATCATCCCGACTCCCCTTTCGGACGCGACCTCTCCCCTGCCCTCCGTCACTCCCGCTTCCAGTCCATCACGGCTGCATATGACATACTCCGCGGGAAGAGCAACGGTGCACACGGTCCAGTAGACATATACCGCGCCGAGCTCGAAAGGAGACGCCGTGCTCGCGCCGCGTATGAGGCATCGCGAGCACGTCCGCGGCCGAGCCCACAGGAGTGGCCCGCAACTGCAGACGACAGGTGGAAGGATAGGATTATCCTGTTTGTCGGTATATTGGTGCGTCTACCTGTCTACTGCTTCGTGCCTGATTATCGACAATCACTGTAGGCTCTTGGAGCTGGCTTGGGTCCCGCTCTTGTGTGGCCATCGTATAACGCCTCCTACCAGGCTCATATATCGGCCGCCAAGAACCTTGCGCAGGCGCGAAAGGAGGCCCGCGAGTTCGGAGAAGAGCGACGCAGGGAGATTAGACGGCGTGTGCAAGAGTACAACGAGCTCAAGGCGGCGCGGGAGCGACCACCGGAAGACGAAACAAGGACTACCTGAACACATGATGTATGCACATAGGTTGTAAGTTAGTGTATCATAGACCGCTCTTTGCCTGCCACATCTCCCCCGTGCACCTGCTGCGAGGGATGCGCAGGATTACTATCAAGACGGTTATGGCGCGGCATTCTGTGCTGACCGCAGACAGAGATAGCATCCGAGTCGTAAGGGGCCTATCCTTCTAGGGGCAAATGCGCGACATTTACGATCAGGTGATTTAAGCTTTTGACACCGTCAATGCTGTGTCGAACCACTCATCTCACCCCAATGAACCTGCGGAGGAGTAGGCGAAGGTTCAATCGGTACCCTACAGCCAACGCGAGCCTGTGCTCCCGTGCCCCCATGGCATCGCAGGGTGTCGTTTCTTCACATTGATGCCTAAAACATGTCAGATGCTATCTTACAAGTGAGCTGATTTTGCAAGGACTGTACGCAGGGTGATGCCTGGTCGTAAGACGTCGGCCCGCTCCACCGGCAAGCCCCCAGTCCAGGAGCAGAAGTGCACACTCTTTCTCGATTGTTGTTTCGTATAGTAGATGAAGGCAGTGTTCCTTCAATTCTCTCCTAAGCGGTCCCTAGACGATTGGGACGACCAGGCCGAACGACAACACCTGTGCGGGCCTTGGACTATCGCTTTTGACATGCAATCTCATCATGTCCTCCCAAGCACCGCAGTAAGACTACTACATCTCGGATGTGTCTCTGAGGGGCCTTCAACCACCACGCTCCTCCGCCCGCAGTGCCCCTTCCCAACACCTAGTCAAAGATGCGCTTCGCTATTGCCCTGGCGCACGCCACCTCCGTCGTGCTCGCCTTCGCCACTCTAATCCATATCTCGTACGCAGTGATAATGTGATGGATGCGAGGTGAATGCTTTCGATGCGGATGTGCGCGGCACGAGGGTGAGCACAATGTGCCCTCTGCTCCGAGATGTCAACCACTCACTCCACTTTGATGAAGTCGAGCTCCCCCGGCCGAGTTCACATAGCGCGCGCTATGGCGATCGAACGCTCGAAACAGACCCCAAAGCGTGTATCCGCGACAGCTGTAGCGCATAGCGGCGGGGCGGCGGCGGGTGCAACTTCGCCGCGAGCAACCCCTCTGGGCCGATACCGACGCCCGACGTCGATCGGACGAAGCGCGGGCCGCGGAGCTACCGTGTCGTCACCACTCCCCCTTCGCAGCGAGCGCGAAGACGCATAGCGGTGCGTCGTTGCGGCATCCTCGTCGCGAGACGCGCTCGTCTTGGTCAGTTGTCCTCGGTGAGAGAACACTGAGGTGGAGTGGATTTCGGTTGCCCGGCCTTGAAACGAGAAACGGTGGAGAGCTCATTTAATCTATCGAACTGCAGCGGAAATGGTGCGGACGCGGTCACCGGTCAGAACGGCAGCGCAAAGCCGTGACTCAACTCTGGGGACGCAGTGTATGGCTTGTGCTCTGTCAGGACGAAGTCCAACACATCCTTGTGGAGAGCAGAGCGTATAAAGTGCTGCCCACCCTCGACCTATCACCCTCAGTCTACTTGCAGGCTTCCCAAATCTACCGACCCCGACACGCTCATATCACCCCGTATCCCACCGTTCCTCGTTCAACATGCGTTGCTCTACCTTCCTCGCCGTCCTCACATCTGCCGCCATTGTCTCCGCGACCCCGTCCCCGGCTGACGCATCTCTCGTCGCCCGCTCCGGCGACGGGAGCATCGCGCTGGCGAAGCGGTCCGGTTGTGGCTCGACTGGCCCGCTCGGCGACGGCCACTTCATCTGGTGGATCACCGCGTCGTGCACCCCAGGCACTCAGAAGTGGGTTCTCTCTTGCTGCTCCCTCGCCGTATCAGTGCTGAGGGCATGCTCCTCGCAGGACTTGCCAAGTGACGGACAAGACTGGTTGCCTCCCGGGCGACACGAGCAAGATCGGCTCCGTCGAGGTCGACGTGATGTTGGAGCACCAATCCCGACGCAGACGTTGGGCAACCCGCGCCGTACGATACGATCCCGCATTTATCATCGATTATCATTTATTCCCGTCGCTCCTTGTCGTTTAGCCGGGCGACGTTCCGTAGCCCGCTTTCCATTCCCGTATTTTTTGCACAGCTTCCGCTCGCTCGTTCCCGCCGCGCGCGCTCACATATACTCGCTCTCTCGCGGACGACGCCCCTCAGTCTTGCTCTCACCCGAGCACACCGTACTGAGGGGTGAGTCCGCTTATTTCACTCACGTTCCTTCTCACAGTAGTACTAACCCTGTATGTAGATCGCTCGCGCTACCTACAGGTATTATATACAGTCTTGCTCTCACCCGAGCACACCGTACTGAGGGATCGCTCGCGCTACCTACAGCCGCTGCCGACTAGTTGCGCTCATAGGTTATGAGCCCTGCGTGAAGGCCGTACCTAGCAAGACTCACATCACGCATAGCTCGCCCAGCACCTCGCTCCTTGCTCGCTTCCATCGCTTGCTTGCTCGCTCCTCTCGCCATGTCCACGACATCATCGCCGTCGCTTTCGGACTTCATCGCCGGAGTAGAGAAGCTCGATTCAAAAGGGACGAACTGGCTGCTCTTCGAGCAGCAGTTCACTATAGCTGTAAAGCAGAAGGAAGCATGGGATCACTTCGACGGTACGAGTACCCGCCCTGTCCCCGCCGATCCGAATGCGCCTACCCCGGACGAAGCCGCCGCCATCGCTAACTGGGACAAGAAGGAGAACCTCGCGCTCTACCTCCTCACGCTCAAAGTCGCCCCTGCTACCTACGCTAAGCACAAGCGCAAGGGCACCGTCGCCAAGGTGTGGGCTGCAATCGTGGCCGAATACTCGAGCAAGTCGCTCCTCGCCCGCTCAAACCTCCGCCGTGACTTCCTCAACATGCGGTACGAGCCGGGACAAGACCTTCGCTCCGAACTTGACCGTCTCCAAATGGCGTACGAGAACCTCCTCACGTATGACGTCGCGATCTCAGCGAACGAATACGCCTCAGCAATCATCAATTTCCTCCCCGATTCCCTCTCCGCCTTCATCTCTCAGCTCTCAGCGCAGATGAAGCTGCAGGCGCGCCTCTCACCTGCTACCACGGCCACACCGTCTGCGCAGGCCGGTCTAGGTGCTGATGCTCCGGCCATCGAGCCAGATCTCATGATCGAGCTCGTGGTTGAGGAGTGGGAACGTCGCTGCGACGAGAAGAAAGCCCGCTCCGGCCGCTCGAGGGACTCGGGCGTCGCCGCGAGCGCTGTATCGTCGGAGAAGCCGAAGTGGAAGGGCCGTGGCAAAGGCCCGCAGAAACCCGTCGGTGTCTGCTGGAATTGCGGGGGGAAAGGCCACAAGGAGGCGGATTGCCCGAGCCCGAAGAACGACACCTCGAAGGGCAAAGGCAATCCAAGGAGCAATGCAAACGGTCAGAAGCCGGCCGCAGGAGCTGCCAACATCGCCACCGCATCCGCTCGTATCGAGGAGCTCTCAGATGGGGATGACTACGCCGGCGCGTGGTCTGCGCTCTCCCCCCATACCATCTCCGCACTCGCCGACATCCCTGCCTTTGGTTCCGACGGCGACGACGACTCACAGTCCGTCTCGGCATACTCGGACCTCACTGAAGCCTCTCAGGACGACAACACATCGCCGTTGTCGCTCGCTGCTCGCCCCAAACCCTGTGAACGCCTGAAAGGCGTTGTTGACTGGCTTCAGGACCTATCTGCCCCACTCGCTGCTGCCGTGCATGTCCCACTCGCTGCTACCGCTGCCTCCGCTGGCCATGCACTCGACCTCTATGACTCGGGTGCGACACACCACATGTCGCCATACCGCCAGGACTTCGCCTCCTTCACTGCTACACCGGACAAGCCCCTGAACGCAGCCAACCAGCAACAGTTTCACGCCAAAGGTGTCGGTGAAATGTTCATCCCCGTGCCAAATGCGCCCTCGTCGCCTACCCGCATCAAGCTTACCAACGTCCTGTACACGCCAGACTTAGGCTTCAACCTAGTCTCTATCGGACGCATTGACGACACTGGATTCGCAGTGATGTTTGCTGGTGGCGAGTGCGTCATCTCGGACACCAAGGGGAGGACGGTCGGCCGGATTCCCAAGCGGAAGGGGCTGTATGCGGTCGCACGCAAGCGCGAGTCTAACTCATCGCAGGCCGTGGCTGGCGCTGCACTCGCGCAGGAGTATAACTCGGCGAACGCAGTGTCTGGCGCTTTGGAGGAACTCACGGAGCACGAGGCACACTGCCGCTTCGGACACATCGCCATCCGCGCCATCCGCGAACTCGTCTCGAAGGGTTTCATCACTGGCATCAAGTTGGTGAAGACCACTGGCGATCTCCCACCCTGCGAAGCGTGTGTTCGCGCGAAGTCAACGCGTAGGCCCGTTCCCTCGGAGCGCCAAGGCAAGCGTGCGACTGAAATCGGCGAGGAGGTCCACTCGGACGTCTGGGGGCCGGCCCGTGTCGCTACGCTCGGCGGTCGCAAGTACTACGTCACGTTCACGGACGACAAGACCCGCTTCACCGTGCTGTACCTCATGCGCCAGAAGAGTGACGTCTTCGACCTCTTCAAAGCGTTCGAGGCGTGGCTTGAGAGCCACTACGGCGTCCGTGTCAAGTACTTGAACACCGACCGTGGCGGGGAGTACCTCAGCGACGACTTCAAGGCCCACCTCGACTCGCGTGGTGTTCAATACAAGCTCTCTGTCCATGACACCTCCGAGGAAGCCGGAGTCTCGGAGCGCCTCAACCGTACCCTCATGGAGAAGGTCCGCGCCATGCTCATTGCCTCAGGACTACCCCGTTCGCTTTGGGGCGAAGCCGTGCTACACGCCACCTGGTTG
Source organism: Trametes polyzona (assembly GCA_022606195.1). Classification (NCBI taxonomy): domain Eukaryota; kingdom Fungi; phylum Basidiomycota; class Agaricomycetes; order Polyporales; family Polyporaceae; genus Trametes; species Trametes polyzona. The sequence continues at coordinate 50,720 of JABYQF010000012.1, read as the reverse complement.
AAGAACCGTACCTCGACAAAAGCCCTGGGCGGTCGCACACCGTTTGAGGCCGCTACTGGCTCCCTGCCGGACCTGCGGGGTGTCCCTGTCTGGGGATCCAAGGTCTGGGTTCACAGTACGAGCGACGGCAAGCTCGGTGAACGCGCAAGATGCGGCCGTTGGGTCGGTTTCGATGCCCAGAGCCAGGGGGTGCGTGTATATTGGCCGGACCGCCGTACGGTCACTGTGGAGCGAAGCATCCGCTTCACAGACGCTGGACTCCCTCTCTACCAGCTCGACGACGATGCTGACCTTGAGGGGGTGGACGAACAGGCTGAAAAGCCTGCTGCAGAGGAGCAGAACAAGCTCGCAACGCCGTCCGAGCTGCTCCTCAACGACGATGCGCCGAAGGTCGAAATCCTGCCTCCACCACCTGCGCCTGTGCCTGCTGCCCCTCCGCCAGCTGCCCCGCTGGCAGCAGAGGCCCAACCCGAGCCACGCCGCTCGTCTCGCCTGCGCGTTCAGGCCGCGCCACCTGCTGCGCCTCTTCCGACTGTGGCTGAGCGCCGCGAGGCGGAAGAGGAACGTGCAGTAGAAGACCTCTTGGAGGAGATCGGGGCTGTCGCCATGGCCGCCCAGATGGCTGAGGCAGAAGGCCTCGATCCTCGCTCACTGGCTGAGGCGAAGCACCGCCCGGAATGGCCGCGCTGGGAGGAGGCGATGGAAGAAGAACTCCGCGCACTTGAAGCACACAAGACGTGGCGTCTCGAGAGGCCCCCACCAAATGCCAACGTCGTCAGCTGTCGGTGGGTGTTCCATGCAAAGAAAGACGCCTCTGGCAATGTCTATCGCTACCGGGCTCGCCTCGTCGCTCGCGGTTTCTCCCAGGTCCCCGGCGTCGATTTCTTCGACACATATGCGCCTGTCGCCAAGACTGCCTCCATCCGTATCGCCCTCGCCTTCGCCGCACGCCACGACTTCGAAGTCCATCAGGTCGACGTCAAAAGCGCGTACCTAAACGGTGAATTCGAAGATGGCGAAGTCATATACATGGCCGTACCACCTGGCTCGAACATGACGAGCGACAAGACACTTGCACTGCGCCTCCTTCGCCCTCTCTACGGTCTCCGTCAAAGCGCTCGCCACTGGCACAAGAAGCTTCTCCGCGTCCTTCGCGACAAGCTACACATGTCCCAGTCCGACGTCGACCAGGCCGTTTTCTATCGGGCCGATGGAGACAACATCATCATCATTGTTGTACATGTCGATGACCTCACCATCGTGGCCGCCACTGTCGCCCTCATTGCTGAAGTGAAGACCAAGCTTCGTGAGGCCTTTGACATCTCGGACGAGGGCGAAGTCCATTGGATCCTCGGATTTGCCGTCGAACGTGACCGTCCAAACCGCCGCCTCTCACTCTCGCAGACGGCGTACATCGAGTCTATCGTTCGGCGCTTTGGACTTGAGGATGCAAAGCCAGTCTCCACGCCAATGGACCCTCATGCCGCGCTCTCGGTCGCCCAAAGCCCCTCTACGCCTGCGGAGATTGGTGCGATGCGGGATGTCCCATATCGCGAGGCTGTCGGTTCGCTGATGTACGCATCCCTGGGCACACGTCCAGACATCACGTACGCCGTATCCATCCTCTCGCGCTTCTCTGACAACCCGGGCCGTGCACATTGGGAAGCCGTGCGCCGAGTCTTCCGCTACCTGAACGGCACCAAGCACTTGAAGCTCACCTACGGCGCCACCACACTCGACCTTGTCGGTTACTCGGACGCGGACGGCTCTATGCATGAAGACCGCAAGGCCATCTCGGGCTACGCGTTCCTCATCGACGGCGGCGCTGTTTCCTGGAGCTCCAAGCGCCAGGAGCTCATCTCCCTTTCCACCATGGAGTCCGAGTACGTCGCCGTCACCCACGCAGCAAAGGAAGCGCTGTGGCTTCGGTCACTCATAGGCCAGGTTTTCGCACCATTTGTCGACCCACTCACGCTTTACTCGGACAACCAGTCCGCCATCGCGCTCGCCCGCGACAACCAATACCACGCTCGCACCAAGCACATCGACATTCGGTTCCACTTCATCCGCTGGGTCATTGAAGACAAGAAACTTCGTCTTGTGTATTGCCCGACAGACGACATGGTCGCCGACGTCCTCACGAAGGCGCTTCCGTCCCCAAAAGTCAAGCACTTCGCCGCCGCTCTTGGTCTGCTCTAGGATTGAGGGGGTGTGTTGGAGCACCAATCCCGACGCAGACGTTGGGCAACCCGCGCCGTACGATACGATCCCGCATTTATCATCGATTATCATTTATTCCCGTCGCTCCTTGTCGTTTAGCCGGGCGACGTTCCGTAGCCCGCTTTCCATTCCCGTATTTTTTGCACAGCTTCCGCTCGCTCGTTCCCGCCGCGCGCGCTCACATATACTCGCTCTCTCGCGGACGACGCCCCTCAGTCTTGCTCTCACCCGAGCACACCGTACTGAGGGGTGAGTCCGCTTATTTCACTCACGTTCCTTCTCACAGTAGTACTAACCCTGTATGTAGATCGCTCGCGCTACCTACAGGTATTATATACAGTCTTGCTCTCACCCGAGCACACCGTACTGAGGGATCGCTCGCGCTACCTACAGCCGCTGCCGACTAGTTGCGCTCATACGTGAGTTGCTTCATGTATTTGCGCGTTGTAGGTGGGGTGAGTGTACTGACTGGGCCTTCAGAACCCGGACGATACGCAGCAGATCGTGAAGAAGAGCGGTACGAACACGCTCCAGTTCACGTGCCCGCAAGGAGGGCAGGTGCGCTGCCAGGCGAACTTCAACGATAACGACGACGGCCCTAGCTACAGCCTGCGTGGTAGGTCTCTTGTACTGTGAAGTTGTGGCACGCTGTACTCACCCATGCCATAGTGTTCTGAGCTCGTATCCTCGGCCCACTTCGTAGTTCTGTAGAAATAATATGTAACATTGCCGTTGTACACTTTGCCCTAGGCGAAGTGTTATTCTATCAATAAGATCACCATATCTTTCAGTAATACGCTCGATGCTTCTCAACGGGTTCGTAAGGGGCTCAACTACGGGAATCCCTTACATTGGCTGTTCGGATAGCCGATCGCCTATTAAACAGCAGCAACCCTGACGCGTCTAATCGTGTCCCCGTCATCCTCCCTCGCACGCACGCATCCCCATCTCCCAGTATCAGCGACTTGATACATATGCCACTGGTACTCGAGCTATCCTGCAACTTTCCCTCGGAATTGTACCCTGGGCCATGCGAGGGATTCCAGGAGTACTTGGCGCTCAAGGAGCACGTCTGCTACGACCACCGGACCCCGCCGGACTGTAGGCGGCTGTACAACGAGGGCCTGCGTGCGGTTCAGGATAACCCTCCGGAGAGGCTGCGGTATGGAGTGAGGACGGATAATGGGCCTATCATGCTTGAGTACTGCTTGAGGTGAGTGCTGTTCTCTCGCCGAGTCGAAGCCTCCGCGTTCGACGCGTAGCGGTCACATGTCCGCGTGGCGTCGTTCTTCTGCTTTGACTGCAGCCACGCGGCTTCAAACACCACGGAACGTGCTGAGTTACCCCTACAGAATGATGTCCATCTGCAACCCGCTCGTCACGGACCTGAAAGACATCAACCCCTTGTTTGTCTCCCAACGGCTCGCGGGGGTCGACCAGCCACCTCCGACAAACGCGTACGAAGAGGCGCGTTTCCGACTGCCATACATCAAGGACGTCACGCCCCGCCTCCGCCTCCAGGGCCTCGCCTGCTACGCCCACATGAACTTCTACTCGTGTGGTCCTGGGCCGGATCGGCCGTTCAGCTATCGCCACTCCGTCGAAGAGAACCCCGCGCTGTTCAACGCCGCGGCGGCGGCGAACATCTGCGCCAGTCTGGGTTTCGTGCCCCCGGTCGTCCTCCACATCGCTGCTTGGTTCAGGATTGCCAAGGCGCGCTTCGGCGTCGACCCGCGCATTTCGGACAAAGTGTTCAAGGACACGGAGTACAGGCATCTGTGGGCCGCGCACCGGGACTATCTGTCGAGACTCCAGGCCAAAGAAGCTTCTCGTTTGGCCAAGGTGGCGAAGGCGCCCGCTTTGTATAGGTGCGCCAACGACGGGTGTGAGATCCAAGCCAGCACCAAGAGGGCGTTCCGCCGATGCGGAGGCGAATGCCTGCCAGAACGCAAGCCTCGCTACTGTAGCGTAGCTTGCCAGCGTACGGTACGACAACTGCACACCACTCGTGAGCTTTGAGGCGCTGATTGGTCTTCGTAGCATTGGCTGATACACAGGGAGTTCTGCATGTCGGACACCGCCAACGATCATACAGAGATTGTGGATGATGATGGCGACCCGGACTGGGTCGACGACGAGAACTTCCGGGTACCCCGTAACACGACACCAGCCTGGAAGGGGCACTGGGACATTTGGGCGGACCGCGAGGACGCTGAGATCTTCATCGACATCCCGAACGATAGCCCGTTCCGGTGTGGCGACGTGATGCGTCTCAAGACGAGGACACTCAGCCCCGAATGTCTGAAGGCGTATCGCAGTCTGTGGGCGCCGGTAGCGTCCAAGAGGTTCAAGTCGAAAATGAGGGCGTACGTCGAGCGACGTGAGTATTTCCGTCATTGTTCGGCCTGCCTGGCGTCAAGTTGCTGAATGCGCCTCCTGCTCAGTGGCGATCGAACCGCCACTCAATATGGGGTATCTGCAGGAGCGATAGCAATTGGTGCTACTGGGCATCCAAACTCCGATTGCGTCTGGATGACAGAAGCCCCTAGAGTATTGTCCTAGAATTTATGACCAGTGGGTTTGGTACTTGCCACTGGGGCCCGCGATACTCCCTACCGCTTTGATGTTCATGGATGTCATACGCCGGAGTAAAGCGGTACGTGCAAAGCATACATCAGGTATAAGACTGCCCTACCTGTACCCCGACTGAGTATCCCCCCGCTGCACACGCCTCACCACTCGACATCCCAATTCAGCAACTGCCAGACCTATTGATGGACTTGCGTACGTTCTGGTTCATGCATATGTTCCGGGCGCATGTTGAAGCGTGCAATCCCCAGCGATTGACAGGTACACTCAAATCCGCGAGCTTTGCTTCCGCGATCATCGACCGGGATTTTCTCGCGATGACTTTGCACCCTCTCCAGGGACAGACCCTATTGGCGCGGAGCGGTACTTTGCTGAGCTCCATCGACAAGCTATGTCAGAAGGCAGTACCGAACTGGTAGTTGAGCAGGCCTTGCGGTACGTCCAGCATATCTAGAAACATACATATTGTGCAGCTATTGACATATACAGTAGACGTCTCTCTGACGTACTCACGTCGGCTGAGGGCTCCCGCGAGGATAGCGCACTTCAAATCCTTCAACCCATCGTCGTATTCAGGGATTCTCATGGGGAGACCATCGCTGAGCATGAATGGTTGCTCCCGATAGCACCCCCGCCCGCCACATATACACCCATGAAGGACACCTGTGCGACTGTGAAAGCCCATGCACTCGCTGCGTACATTTACTTCCGGAGGTTCATGGCTGGCGCGGACGCGTCCAGAGTCGACTGGGAGAACACTCCGAATGACAACCTCCTCGGCATCCTGAGGCACGCGACTTACGCTGCGGCCTTTGACTTCCTGCCGCCAGCGGTGCTCCTGGCTGGATGCACAGTGCGCACTCTCTTGGAGAGCCCAGACACGAACCTTCGTATGGAAGATTTGCGGTTCTATAGGCCCCTCTGGCGCAGCCTTGAACAGCTTTCCAAGCGATGGTCAAAACTTCCACGCCAGGCTCCAGACTTTGGCCCTCCGGAATATTGCGCCGCGGACAGATGTGGGATGGAGGTGCCACCAGGATCCCCAATCAAGGAGACATGCTGGCCATGTCGCTTCACCGGCCCGGATGGCAAGAGCCCCACGTACTGTACCATCGAGTGCCTGCATCACGTTCGTTGTCTCCTGGGGTATCGTCGAGTGAAAAACGGGCTCACCTTTGCTCTCAACTTCTAGGATTGGATTCGCCATCAAGCCTGTCATCGCAACGCACCTGGTGCGACGAACATGCCTACGAATTCCGCGGCGTGGGACCCTATGCTGCGCGTCGGCCTGCAGTTCAACGAGGATGCCTTCCATGGCTTTCCCCTCCACCGAGTCGAGGTTTTGACTGATGACGAGGACAGGCGGGACCCCAGAAACGGAGAGGTGGTATGGGAAGCGCTCCACCCGTGTCCAATGGGCACGGGCAGGACGGTTAGGTATGTCCTCAAGCGCTACATCGCATGAGCCTGCGCAGCCAGATCGGGTGTGTTAGAATGGAAAGAATACTCGTACCTCACATTTCCTATAAACGCCGTGCCGTCTGCGTCCAAAGCCACTCGCAAGAATTGAAGGAATTGTGCGACATGCTGAGGGTAGGAGGAGTACTACTAGTAGTGTCGGCGTAATTACCATTTCGAACTCAGCTGGTATCGGGCGCTTGAACCTAGTTACCTGTCCTGGCGTCGGTCTACATACGGCGTCGTCGACTTGAGCATCGGTGACACCGTGTGGTCGCAGCTCAGCACTCGCCCCTGAGGCCCGGGGGGTTGTTAAAACTTGCGCGGTTTATACTCGAACGTCCGTCTGCACAAGGGTGCAACAGCTGCTCTCACAACGCTGCTGCCAGCACGTTCACATGCAATCATCGCTGCGGTGTGCCCGCTCACCCCTCTCAGCTTGATAGGTATCCGATACTGATATTCGACACATTGCGTAGTTGTAGATACTCCATGCATGTGTCCCGTTTGAGGGAGTATCTTGCATAGCCCACCCGGTATACGCGGTTGCAGTGCGGATCAGGACGCTCGCCGCTCCACCAAATTAGGCTGCGCTGCCACTCTGGTACCAAGTATGGCCGAACGCCCAGGATGTACCCCAGAGTGCGCATCAGCCATGCCGCACTGGCAGGGAATTGATCCCTGCAGCGTCTCCCCGCTCACAACGCCGGTGCCCGACCCCAATCGGACGACGCGCCGGAAGTGACCTACGCATGTCGTCACTCAACGGTGCACGCAGCGAGGATGCGATGAGCCGCGGTCAACACCGTGGTCACGATTCAGACCCTCGCCGTCGGTTGTGCTGTCGAGAGGAGCTCGAAGGTGGAGTACGTCTCGGTTGCTAGTCCTCGAAACAGGGAACGGTGGAGTGCTCACTCAAGCTATTGACTTTCAGGCGCTGCGAGCAGTGAAGAGTGCATGCCGGTCACTGTGCACTAGATTTGCCGATTTGCAGCGTCTGTAGAAGCAGAGGATCATGCACTCGGGCGTGCAAGTCCAGCTGAGTGCTATGTGCACTCCAGGGAGACCGACGAAAGGTATATAAACCCCTGCGTTGTGGCCTGGGTACCTCAGCCCAGTGCACCTCCTCACCCATCGAAACTACACCAAGCACACCACTTCACCTCAGTTGTCAACATGCGCTTCTCTACCGTCTTCGCCTTCGTTGCCTCCGCCGCTCTCGTCTCCGCCACGCCCTCTTCGCTCGTCGCCCGCTCCGGCGACGGCAGCGTCGAGCTCGCCAAGCGTTCGGGGTGCGGTTCGACTGGTCCGCTCGGTGAAGGCCACTTCCTCTGGTGGATCACCGCCCCGTGCAAGGCCGGCACCCAAATGTGAGTCGCCACGACCGCGATTACTTCGAACCCTCATTCACGTTTGTGACCCGCTATGACAGGACGTGCCAAGTCACCGACAAGACGGGCTGCGTTCCCGGCGACACCAGCAAGATCGGCTCTGTCGAGGTCGACGTGCGTGCTTCCGTCCTATCGGACGCGCCGAACGGGCCTGAACTGATCTCTTGTACAGAACCCCGACGATACTCAGCAGATTGCGAAGAAGAGCGGGACGAACACGCTCCCGTTCACGTGCCCTCCCGGAGGGCAAGTGCGCTGCCAGGCCAACTTCAACGACAACGACGACGGCCCTGGCTACAGCCTCCGCGGTATGTGCATGCGTACTTGTTGCTGTTTACCACATCGTACTTACCTTCCGGCTCAGTGTTCTGAACGAGACCAAGTTAAATGAGTGGCCCATGGCCTAGTGTTGTATGCTAGTGTCGAGTATATTCAATGAAATCGTTTGTGCATCGAGGAATGCAGCGTTTGGGTTGGCCATGACTGGATAGATTGAGCTGCGGGCGCATTACGATGCCCTGACGGTAATGCTATCCCATGATCACGAGCGAATACACAGCATGACCAAAGAATCAAAAGACCCACTTTCACGAGTCTGTTGCAACTGTTGTCTGCATCCTAGACCCGTCCGGCAGAATGCTGGTTATCTCTTCGAGCTCACCCAAGCTCCGCACATCACTTACAGGTGAGCCTTTAGGGTAAGATTACTCCTCGTCCCCACTCCTCGCGGATCCTACCTGGAAATGCATTCAGGGTAGATGCGTCTTTCGACGTACTACCCTCACACGGTTATGGGAGACACCAAGTTCGTGACTTGGCTTCACCTTCCTATATTACAACACGGGCACTTATCGCGGTATCCCTGCGAGACTTCATTGAGCATGGTGCCATCTCACCTCAGCAAGGTGTAAGCAATAGAGGGAGAGTGATAGCTCAACCGACGAGAACGAAGAGTAATACGCCGTGGTATGCAAGGGAAATATTTGGAAGCTTACCTCGAGAAACGGCGACCAACCTCGACGGGTAACCACGAACGCCTTCAGCGGAGCCACGATCCAGGGTCAATATTTGGAGGCCGAGCTAGCCTACGATCGTGTACGAACCTGGGGAAAGCGCATCGTGCCACGCTGTATGTTTAGCTCAGACGCCCGAGAGCGAGCCACAGGAGGTGTATCGGAAAATGGGCAAACGATTCCTGCAAATGTGGAGTGAGCGAGCCCCCAGCCGCAGCCGGAGAGTACAACCTCCGGGTTCTACGCACCATTAAGACGACCGCACAACGTCTTGAGTGCGGCGTAGGACCCGATAGAGTGCCCATCGACCTGTGAAGCTTCTGCTATTCACTGCCACCAGCTGCTACGTGCTGGAAGTGCGAATGATTTAGGACGATGCACCTTCGCGAGCGTTCGCGACCGTATAGGCCCTCCAACTTCCCACAAGCTACCCGGGGATAGGTACACCGCGGAAGGCGAGCACCGTCGCTGGTTCTCCACAGGGGCACGACGGTCGTGGCCACGTACCAGTGGCACTCACATAGGCACATCGCAGAGCAATCTACCTGACCAAATGCCCGGACTGACCGGGCTGCTAGGCAGAGACTGCTACGAAGCTGTGAGAGACCAGGAGCTATAAGAGCGAGGCCAGGTCAACGCCAACCACAGCGAACCGTCTCTCGTCCTACACAGACAGCAAACAGCACTCACAATGCACTTCTCGTTCCTCTTCGCTTTTGTCGCCGCCTCCATCGGCGCCGTCGTCGCTACACCGACTCCCGCTGAACCCGATCTGACCGCTCACGGCGGCCCGAACGGGGAAGCGACCCTGACCACTCAGGCGGGGTGCGGCGCCGTCGGGCCTCTCACGGGACCCGCCTCGATCTGGTGGATCGTTCGTACCTGCAAGCCCGGTGCTCGCATGTCAGCTCGACCGTGCACGCTAAACGGAGTGGAGACTTACATACCATCTTCCTTCTCGTAGGATTTGCCAGGCCACCGACCAGACCGGATGCATCCCCGGCAGCCCCGTGCACATCAGCTCCCTTGAGGTCGACGTACGTCCTTTCACCGATACTCTGTGTTGATCATACGCCTCACATCTGGATCACCCGTAGGACCCGAACGACACGTTCAACATCGCCTTCGCTCCGCACACGAACACGCTGCCGTTCATTTGCCCCGCGGCGGGCGCGGCGCGCTGCCAGGTCCACTTCGACGGGGCCAACGTCGGGAAGAACTACGGTCTGCGCGGTGAGCGATTCATTTATTGACTTACCTACGACGATGTGCTCATCGCATGACGCAGTCTTCCCGTTTGCCTGAGATGGGCCGGACGATATTGATACGGTTCGAAGGTACATAACGCGAGAGTGAGAGGACAGGGTGGCTTTGGCGACGGTTCTCGGTGGGTTGGTCGTTGAAGAGTATGCGGTGGTAGTTTTGGAGGCGGATGGTTCGTGATATGGTGTATGAGTACCTAGATGATCAAGATGCTGTGCGATTGATGTACGTTGAGATTTGCGTGTGAGTATCCAGTAAGTACGATGCAGCGATATTACGCGCAAATGGATCAGCATATCGAACAACCAGGTAGTGATGTGATGTTATTCAAGAATCAGCCTCTTGCGTGGATGATGATACATCTAATTCACGACGACACCGTTTGAATCCTGCAGCTGGTACAATCGCCAATCATAGCCCCATAGCTAGACGAGCTCGGAGTACTTAGTGTCAGAAGATCGTTATTAGTTATATGATGCATGGCCTCGAGCATATTTTTCAAAAAGGGAAACACCAAGTTGCTCGAAAGAAGGCTCAGGTACAGCTGCCCAGTCGGTCGAAGGTGGATTTCAAATGCTGGAAGGTCCGGTGCAGGGTGGTCGAGGAAGAAGTGCGAAGCGATGGGACGATTCCAGTCTTCCGTAATCGCTGAGAGCGTGAGGACCCCGGAAACCGTATGCATGTAGGGAATGCAGTATACTGTATCGGAAGCTAGAGGTCAGCGCGCATACAATGTTACAGGAGGATATGGTCAAACGATATAAGGTACAGGGAGGCAGTGGTATCGGCAATATGAGTACAACAGGTCCGCAAGGTCCTCTCAGGCTCTGGCGAGTCAACTCGTCGCAGTCCCCTCGACGTCGAAAGGCTTCCGCTCCTTCAGCAATTCGGAAGCGCCGTCAACATGGACCACCTCTCTCCTAGAGTTCATCTCATCTAGCGACATCGTGTCGCTTCCATCGTCGGTATCGATGCCGTCGTTGTCCGGCTTCAACGACGCGCCCATCGAGCCTATCACCCTCGCGAACACAAGGGTGCCTCCGCCTCCGCCTTCGTGGCCTGGAATAGTATCCCCCTCGTGCAGTACTGATCCGGGCTCCAGTGAGGCGACGTTGGCTGCCTGAAGATCGAGGAGAAAGCGGCACACGAGCACCGCCGTGAGGCTGGCGACAGGGTCATTGTGTGGTAGAATGTAAGAGGCAGGAAACGTACGGGTCGGTAAGAGCAGTGACGTATGATCCCGCCTGGTGCGGCGTCACAATCTGTACAGACATATGAGAGTGGTGGTTATGGGCAAATGGGTGCAACAGCGCTCACCGCGATGAGGCTCAACGTGAAGTTGAGGATACTGAAGCACAACAGCGCGCTGAAGGAGAATCACGTTTGTATCCTAGTGCGGTGTTTCGGATTGTATTCCTTACCAGAAGTACGAAACGCCTGGCAAATCATAGACTCAGTAGAACACAGCTGTAGGAGAAAACCTGTCGGTGAACGCACCATCGTAAAAGAGCACATGTCTGAGAGACCGGGCTTTCGTCTCAAGTTGAGGGGCATTAGCTTTCCGCCTAGTCGCTAACACCGTCACGACCACGCCTATAAAGTCCGCTAGGATAAGGCTTCCTCGGGAGACGATAATGACTGGAGCTGAAGTGAGCACGTGGATCTCGCTCCCCGGACAAGCACGAACGTACACCTGCGCCAAAGAATGAGTAACTGCGCTGTTGAACTTACGCACGGTTCAAAGTCAACTCACGTCTCTAGTTGCTTTGGCGACGCAAATGTTTGGCTCACACAACCCGCGAAAGGGACGTTGACGGCTCTCAAACCAAGACCATACTGGGACTTTCGCATATGTTCCTTCAGCCATTGAATACGTCTTGGAGCATTGGGACTTACGAAGTTGATCCCCGCAGGTACCGTAGAAAGGAGAAAGACGACGGTCGCAAGCGGCCAGTTCATCCCACTCAGGGCCAGTACTCGAAGGCCGGAAAATGCTAGTGGACCCGGTTTCGTTCATACATACAGAGTGTTATGAACTTGAAGTATTACGGACCTGCCCAAGGAATGTATTGGAACATGGTGAATGCAGCTTGCGCCTTGGTGAGCAGATTACAACTGACGGATTGAGTGTCAGCAGCGGTCGGTTTTCATGCTCGCTCGAATCGTACCTCTACAAGACCATGGTCAGCGCAAGACCTTCAGACAAGATGGAAGGAACGAAATCTACCGTGTCAGGAAGCTGGGTGAAACCGATGGTTCCTAGTACCGCGTAGCAGAGCAGGGTCGAATATCGGATGAAGAAGAAGAGGGCCGAAGCTCCGGTGAACTTCCGCCTCCAAAACAGTTTGAGTTCTTGATCTAGGGTGAGGAGATAGTCGTACACCAGGAACGCTGTATGATGGCAGTCAGCATGAGACTGTCGCTAGACGACAAAACGGCGGGAAGTCTGACTTGGCACAGGGAGCTCGACACTGGTAATAGTGTAGCTATGGGTGCGTAGATAAGCTGTGGACGTCCGCGCGAGTTGAGCATACCGCACACCTTGACTGCACGACCTCGATTATCTGAGCGGGACTGGGTGCGCCCGGGCCTGGAGAGGCCATGGCGAGAGGGAGGAGGTTACGACCGCCCTCGCCTGCGCGTCCGTTGCACTATATGAGTCCCCTAGATAGCTGCTCACGGGGACGCATATAGCCTGCGCACGAAGCGACCGTGGGGTTCGCGCTGTGATGGCCGGATGGAGCGAATTGCTCGGAGGCTGAGAAGAACCGCGGAGCTGGTCGCAGTGGGAAGGATCGACCTGGAAACTAGACGCCCATTGACTTCTGCTTGCGATAAGTAGTACAAGGCCGGCGATTCATCGCTGTTGAACGTTGAACATGCGGCAACGTGGGGCTCCTGGAGACTAGGGTTCGTGAACAATTCAATAGTGGTACATTGCGAGCTATACATCGCCCCTTCGGTCAAGCTTACACTTGTATAGGAGTGCGGACCTCGACTGGGACCATGCGTAGTACTACTGCGGCGGAACTCGAAGCAGCGCGCTCTGCCTCTGCAGGACTCAACTACCCGGCCCGGACTCTCCGGGCAGCCGAGGGAAGTTTATTTGGGTGTTCCGTACGAATCGGCGATTCGGAGCTGTGTCCTGCCCCAACTTCCAAGTACGGAAGCGATCGCGAGTCGCAAGATGAAGTACTCTACGGCAGCGCCGATGCGGTTGGTGGCATCGTGGCAGCTGCAGCTGTGGCCCGCGCTCATAGTTCACCTCTGCCCAATATCAATGCCACTCGTCTGGGCTCCTGCGATGTGCCCAAGGAATTCTACCTCGGAGGCACCGAACTTCGGACATATACCCCACAGAACGCTCTCCGTCTGCCGCCCTGTCTACAAGGATTTCGAGAACCCGCTCAAAGTCGCGCAGACCCTCGTAGGGATCTCCTGGCCCCGATCTACCCTTCCGACGTCGACGACCCGCACCCAAGCCTCCCGCTGCCCGACGTCAAGAACCACAAGACGCTCGGGCTGCACGCGATGGCCTGTGTCGCGCACATCAACTTCTACAGCTGCGTGTCCATCAAGGTAAGGAGTGCGTCACTGCCTACGATACTCCATGAGCAGAGCGCGAATACATTCCCAGATCTAACGTACTATACTACACATTTTGTAAGCTACATTATACACACCCCGGGGGCCAACGCGGCTCCCCGAGTAAAGTCCTCCGATGCAAATGATGTTCTAATCATGGTTGTATGCGTAGTATGACGGTGAGTAGTGATGTGCGGGTTCAAATCAAGAAAAGAGGGGAATTGTTCACGAGGAGGAAGACTCCTCGCCGTGCTCGAGGGTCGCGATGGGCGTGGACGAGCCCTCGATGGACGGGTCGGGCTCGTGGTTGTCCTTGATGTCGAGCTCCTTTCCGTCCGCCGACGCGCGGATCTGGACAACGTCACCGTCCCTGCAGCACAGCCGTCCGTCAGTCCCCGATCCTCGAAGTACTCGAAACAGACGCTCGACTCACCTGATCGTGCCCTTGAGCAGCTTCTGCGCGAGCGGGAAGAGGACCTTCGTGCGCACGATGCGCGCGATCGCCCGCGCGCCGTACACGTCCGAGTAGCCCTCCTTCGCGAGCCACTCCTTCGCGCCCTCGTCCACGTCGAGCGTGATCCGCCTCGGCCGCAGGCGCTCCTGGACGTCTCCCAGCCGGAGGTCGACGACCTTGAGGATGCTCTGCTGCGAGAGCTTGTTGAACACGAGCATCGAGTCGAGCCGGTTCAGGAGCTCGGGCGGGAAGTACTCCGCCGTGCGCGCGAGCACCTCGTCCCGCGCGTCGGGCGTGACGACGCCCGTGACCGGATCCGACGCGGACGTGTGCGCGAGGATGTCCGAGCCGAGGTTCGAGGTGAGGCAGATGATCGTGTTCTTGAAGTCGACCTTGCGACCTTGCGAGTCCGTGATCGAGCCCTCGTCGAGGATCTGGAGGAGGATCATCGCGACGTCCTTGTGTGCCTTCTCGAGCTCGTCGAGCAGGATGACGGCTGTTGGATGGTCAGCACGTGTGCGAGCATTGGAGAAGTGCTAAATAAGCTCACCATATGGCTTGCGACGGACGGCCTCAGTGAGCTGACCGCCCTCCTCGAAGCCGACGTAACCAGGCGCTGCACCAATGAGCCGCGAGATAGTGTGTCGGTCATGGTACTCCGACATGTTGATGTTGATCCTGGAGGAACGAACGTTAGTCAATGTGCCCCTCGGTTGTGGCGACATGCACTCACAATCCACGCGATTCGTCGTTGAACAAGAAGCCTGCAAGCGCCTTGCACATCTCGGTCTGTAGAGCATCTACTTAGCCTCAATTACAGATGCATATCTCTCAAGTACATACCTTGCCGACACCTGTAGGGCCGAGGAAGAGGAAGGACGCAACGGGGCGGTTCGGCGCCTGGAGTCCTGCGCGCGAGATCCGTACCGCGTCGCTGACAGCCTCAACGACATGGTCTTGGCCGACTACGCGCTTCTTGAGCACTTCCTCCATCTGTAGATGGGAACGTCAGAGCCACACGAATGCGCGTGTCAAGAGTCATAAAATACTTACATGCACCAACTTCTCGCGCTCGCCCTTCAGCAAGCTTTGTACGGGGATGCCAGTGGCCTTTGCGACGACGCGCGCGATGTCCGCGCTCGTCACCCTATCGTGCAACATGGACAGAGGCCCCGCGGCATCTTCGCTCTCGCCGCGCTCGCCGGCACCCTCCGCAGGCAACTGCCGCTCGAGCTCCGGGATAGTCGCAAACCTCAGTCTCGACGCGCGCTCGTACTGACCCTGGCGTTGGGCGATCTCGAGCTCGCGCTTCGCGTCCTCGAGGCGCTGCTTGAGGTCCTTGATGCGGTCCAGGCGCGCGCGCTCCGCCTGCCAGACCTGCGTGAGCTGCTCCGCGAGCTCGCGCTTCTCCTTGAGCGTCTGCTCGACTTTCGCCCTGCGCTCGACGGAGAACACGTCCGTCTCGTTCTTCAGACTCTCGCGCTCGATCTCGAGCGTCATGATCTCGCGGTCGAGCGCTTCGAGCTCGTCGGGCTTGCTTTCTTGCGCCAGACGGAGGGCGGACGCGGCCTCGTCGACGAGGTCGATAGCCTTGTCGGGCAGGAAGCGGTCAGAGATGTAGCGCGAGCTGTATACGGCCGCTGAGATGGAATGTTAGTACTTTGCCGAACCGTCGAGCGTAGCTGTACTTACCAGTGACGAGTGCACCGTCAGAAATTCCCACTCCATGGTGTACTTCGTACCGGGGCTTGAGGCCACGAAGGATGGAAATGGTCGCTTCAACAGAAGGCTCGTCAATCTGGACAGGCTGGAATCGACGCTCCAGGGCAGCGTCTTTGCCAATAGTCTTCCGGTACTCATCCGCTGAAACATAATTAGAACCACTTCGGCGGCAAACAGCGAGGATCGAACTCACGTGTAGTCGCGCCCACCAATTGGAGACCACGAGCAAGAGCAGGCTTGATCATTTGCCCAGCATCAATGCTGCCCTCGGCTTTTCCAAGGTTGAAGAGCGTGTCTGTGAGGTAAGCTGAGCAAACGTTGTCCTGGCAAGAGCATCAACGTGACTTACGAAGTTCGTCAATGAAGCAAATGACGTTTCCCGCCTCAATAGAGGTCAGTACCTTATGATATCCCGGTCGTGGAAACACTCATACCTCGTCCTCGATATCCTTGATGAGCGCCTTGAACTTCTCTTCGAACTGCCCACGGATTCCTGACCCGGCCATAATAGCAGCTAGGTCCAAGGATAGCACTCGCTTGTTTTGTAGTGACTATTCACGCATACAGAGACCTCGTTAGCATTCTGATCGAAGAGAATTAGGTACGGCAGGAGAGCGTACCTCGGGCACCTCCTTGGCGACAATGCGTTGCGCGAGACCTTCGAGAATGGCGGTCTTACCGACACCAGGCGGACCAATAAGCTATGGCCACATTGTGAGCGGACAAACGTGTGTGGTACTTGTTTCTACACTTACGACGGGGTTGGACTTTGTGCGGCGAGAAAGGACTGGGGAATATGAGCACATAAATTCAAGCAGTCCTACATCATTACTCACTCTGAATGGTTCTCCGGATTTCTACGGGAGACGTGTGAGCAAATGAAGAGAGCTAGGGAAGAGTTCGCGACGTACCCTCATCACGTCCTATAGTGGGGTCAAGCTTGCCGTTCTTTGCGAGCTCGGTGAGGTCGACACTCTGAATGGAGAGCGTAAGTACACAGTTTCGGACAGGAAACGGGACGAGGGACATGTGCTGGGAGCTGGACGGGGCCTGGAAGCGGAAGGGGGGCGAATGGGATGGAAACGTACAAATTCCTTGAGAGCGTCGCCCTTCTGACGTTGCTGACCCATCATGTTGAAGCCCGGGAAGCCGCCGCCTCCACCCGGAGGTCCTTGAGCATACGAACGCCTGAGAACGAGGGGACCTGTTGCGAGCGGGGGACATGGGGAGATGCGGGAGAGAGGTGCTCGGCGGGGGAGTGCGGCAAGTGCGTGTGTAGGTTGTAGTCGCCGCGGGACGAGAGAGCTGGAGAGACGAGTGGATGCAAGTTGTTTGCGAAGCATGATTAGTCGTGAGATAGAAGTACAAGCAAGACTCAATCCAAACGAGAGCGAAAGCAGAAGAGTAGGTGAGCAGCAGTACCGTCCCGTCCTGGATCCGGCGACTTCTTATACGGGCGCCCGTCGACGCGGTCACGTGCACTGACGTACCAGATCGGGAACGGACTCGAATCGTCGAGCGCTTCGCAGCCCGTTCTCTTTGCAAATGCGGTCGGCGCCCTCCGTGTCCGCATCGTCCATCGTTCCCGCACATGCCCGAGCTAGGCCTCGTCGACGGTCGAAAAGACGCTACGGCTTCCAGCCTCTATGGAGCTGTGTTCTGCTGCCTACAGCATAATGCCTTGAATCCCGCCAAGTGATGTGCGGTGAGTTCCTCCACTTGGCATTTACTGTGTCACGTTGAACACTGTACAACTCCCAAGGTGCCTGCGGCAATCAGCCTTTGGATTTGCATGCGCACACTGCATTATGATTCAGGCCTTACATGTTGCCGCCCTCCGCAAGTTGATTCGATGTGAAACCTGTCCCTTCGGGCCCTATCAGCACTAACCGAACAGCCCTGAACCCGCTCTTGCGGATCTTCAGAAGATCCTCGTGTCCTGTCACCCAAGAAAGCATAATACACGCATTGGACGGCTGTGACCTCGCGTTCTCTCCCCCCAAAATCCCCCCTTTGATCCCCTTCTTAGCCTTCTGCGCGTCCGTCGTTTTGCATGTCTTCAGGCGCAGATGCCGGCCCAGGCGTCGCCGAGATCATAGACATCTATCAAAGCGTGTACGTCTCGTGGGATAGCCTGGTGACAAGGTTGCTGAGTTGTGCATGTCTTCAGCTTCACCGTCTCTTCCTTTCAGTTTTGCGTAGTAGGTGTGTGCAGTTTTGTATTAGTGTCTTTTGCGTCTCTCTCAATCACAGCCTCGTAGCTTTTCTATTGTACGATTACCTGATCACCCTCGACCGGGAGATTGAGCTCTTCTGGAGGCGTAAATTCAGCGGCCCCTCTGCTCTGTTTTTCTTTACCCGCTATTCCACGCTCATCGCCTACGATTTCCTGGGCACCGCCACCCTCTCGCACCTATCTGACACGGTACGTGTTGCCGCTTAGTGGCACCGACGACCTTACTAACCCGTTGCAACAGAGGTATGTACGTCGTAGGGGGAGATACGCCGACACTGATGTCCACGACGATCACTGTTCCGTTAGTTGCGTTCTCCTCACCCGCGCTCAGTATGCATTCACCACCGTCCAGTATATCCCGTGGGCAGGTACAGTATCTCACAAACCATCCTGTATTCTAAGCCTAACCGACCCCTAGCGTTCTCGGCGTTGCGAGTGCTAGCGCTGAGCGGGATGTGCCGGCCATTGGCCATCCTCGTTTTCCTACTATCCCTCGTACCAGCCGGAGTTAGCTTTGTAAGAACCTGTTAACATTGCCTGCAGGAATTTCAGCGCCTGACATATTCTCCCTGTCCAGAGCGTTTACGCCTTTAACCTTACCGGAGTCAACATTCTGACCACCAGATGCCAAGGTGAAAGCGACGTGACGGCGCATCAGAACAATATGTGCGTTGTATGTGCTTCAATGTATTCACTCACGTCCTGAGATGCGTGTAATGTAGAAGTACGTGCGTCACCTCCGGGTTTAGGTTTGCTGCCTCTCATCGCACATGAAGTGGTGATCATATCACGAACAAGTCTCATAGCCTCGGACGCCGTCGTTCTCGCTGTGACTTTGTGGACGACATGGAACCGAGGCACACGGAGCCTCGGGAAATTGAAGAGGTCCTCTCTCGCGGATGTGCTTCTGTATGATGGTTCGTGTACCCGGCCTGTCCATTCGGCTTGTATCGCTCTGACCGCATCGTTGATCAGGTGTACTCTACTTTGCGTGAGTCAGATACACCGCATGCGCATCTATAAGTGATGTGGTCGTCAACTGACTGTCCATGCTCAGAACGCTGTTCACTCTCAACGTCCTGGACCTCATCCTCAACCAGATCTCGGTCAGAACAATTCGCTCATGGTTCTTGGCTCTTTCTCATGCCAGACGCGCTCGTCCTAGGTCGTCACCCCATACCATACCGCAAGCTACATCACCATCCTCTCAGATCCGTACGTACCCACATTTGCAGTCCCGACATGCGTCTGGCGAGCCCCATTTCACTATACTGACCCGCATGCTTCTACACTCAGACTCACCGCAGTGCTCGTCTACCGCTTCCTGCTAGACCTCCAAGCGGCAAACCTCGCGTCCATCGAGCTCCGCTCCTCCGCCCTGCCATCTATTGCCGTGGATCCCACCGCGACAGGTGCTGGCGGCAGCACGCTGCGCTTCGCCTCGCACATCGTCGAGCCGTTTGGGACGTCGCTTCTTCCCGGGGCGACGCCATACGGGTCGGCAGACGACCAGTTGTCCGACCACGAGTACGACGCGTGGGACGGAGGCCAGACTGGACCCGACGGGGTCGAAGATGCAGCGCATGCCGAAGCGGCCGCACAGGTTCCAAACCTCAAGCAAGGGGGCGCTGGGGACATTGAGCTGTCTCCGACGGCTGGCGGGGAGGAGATGGAGGGGGGAAATGCTGCGCTGCCCTCTGCATGGTGAGCCGTGGTACGTATGTACGTCTTCTCCTGTGTTCCTCGGTCTTTCAAGTGCGAACGCGATAGCTCAGACGGCGTATACTTCACCATCATATCGACTTCAGGTGATGTCATATATTCGGTTCGCTGTGTTCATATCAGGAAGCACCTTCACACGACAGATCTCCGACTGTTCTCCCACTGGGAACTTGATATCAGCTTCGCTGTACTTCTAGACTCTGATTTTGAACATCCAGTCTGTGCCTATTGGCATCAGGTATGAGAACTCCTCCTGCAACGGTGAGTTCTGAGAGCAGGCTTTCGCTACGGTCGGAATAGAGCAGGTATGGATCCCCTGGAGCGGTCAACCAGCAGATCGAGTTGTAGCTCGTTCCTCACCAAGAGCGCATCGTACTCTCTGCCTAACCCCCTTTTCTTCATTAAAGCTTATGAAGTTACGAAGGCCGCAGCGAGCGCCATTCCTGACAGATTGAAGCCTCCTGGCCGGACGAGGCATATATATTCCCTTGATCAGCGGCCTCATTACGGCCGGACGAGACTATAGACTCTTCTACCTCTCTTCCCTGCTCTGTGCTCACTCGAAACCTCACCTGGTCAGCTTTTTCCTCCACGTACAAGGCATCTATGACTAGCAAAGGACCCCTCGCTGCAATAGTCTCATCTGCGTGAGTTCTATCAGCAATCTGATATGCAACACTCGCGGGTTTATAGTCACGTCGCTCGCATCGACCACGTAGCCTCTCTCAGAACCTACTCCAGATGGCCCCCATCGGTACGTTGAAGGGTACACTTAGCATGTCTCGCGGCGTGCGCGTACACGATGGTTACCTCTGGTCGGACAGCGCTAATAGCGTATGACTATTTCCTCACCCTCGATCGGGAGGTGACCCTGTTCTGGAGGCGGAAACTGACGGCTGCGACGGTGCTCTGCCTCGCGACACGCTACCTTGCCCTCCTTGGCTATCCCATTCTCGGCTTCGCCCGTCTCAAAACAGATAAGGTACAGTGGTCTGTTGTTGTATACGATGCACTGATGACGATCATCCCCTAGAGGTGTGTCTCCACAGTCACCCGAAACGAGAAGGTTTCGAGATCGACCGCGCTTGCCTTCATATTGCAGCTGTACTGCTGTCCTCATGGCTCAACTCGTGGTGGAGAACTTCCAGTGCTTCATCTGGGCGGGTAAGTCATATTCCGCGCCGATACATACTCCTGGAGAAGCTTTCGACTGATTCGCCGATGCCTCGTTAGTGGCTTCCGCGATGCGCATCTTCGCACTGACCCACCTCAGTCGTCCACTTACGCTGGCTGTCTTCATCTTCACCGCCACCCCATTCGTCGTTAACATGGTACGTCGATTCAAGCTCTGTGTATCAATCATTCGCTTTGACCTCACTCGCCTGCCAGTGGACGCTATCTGTGGGAATTTCGGGGTCCGTTGTCCCAGGAATAGGGTGTACTGGTGGAATCATGCTGACGCGTCATCTGGCTATCATGTGAGGATTACCGACCTCGTTTCGCTTGGGAACATTAGTGAACTCCTACTGACAACGACGTTCAGAGGTACGCGCCATTCACTATCAATGGGACTCAGTAAAGTCGATGCTCAGCTATGTCTCTTGGTTGCAGCGGTCGCGATATCGCGCTCGTGCGCTATTATTGCGGACTTACTCGTGATTGCGGTAACTTGGCAATCGACTTACACCACTGCGCTAAGGGGCGGCAACGGACAGAGGGCCATAGCAGGTGTACTGTTCATGAATGGTACGGGCAGGACCATCTTGTATCCCTGTATACATACAAAGAATTCACATTGCGCACACGTTACAGGGGCGATATACTTCATGTAGGCGACATTCTTCTCGAAATACGCAGCTACGCTCAGGAGCCACCCGGGAAACCCAGGGCCATCGTCGCTACGAATGCCCTCAATCTGCTCCTGACGCTCGTGTCGGTACGTGTCACATCTCGTTATATTTTCTCTGATATACCCTCTGCTCTTGTCTGATGATTACCCGTAGGTTCTCTACTCGCTGAGTTCCTTCAGCCAGGTCGCAATGTTTACAAACCCGTGAGTTGTGCACTGTCATCCATCCGACATACCTATCAGAGAACGTCCGCTCAAACCCACCCCGTGTACTTAGCCTCACCGTCATCATGCTCTATCGCTTTCTTCTCTCATTGCAAGCAGCGAACCAGGAGACGATAAGGCTCGCCGGTCCCACCAGCACCCTTCTCCACGGTGGCGATGACGAGAGTCGAACCGGTAGCGTGCCACTCCGCTTCGCGTCCAGGATCATCCGCTCCATGGGCGCGTCGATCGTCGAGAGACCAGAGGCAAGCCTCTGCGAAGACCTCGATAGTTCGAGCGGGGCGGTCGCCTACGAAACTACGTTGCACGGCGGCCTTTCTGGAGGGACGACACCTGACACGCTTGTAGGGGGTACAGCGTTTGGAAGCGGTACCGTGGAACGGGACCCTTGATGACCTTCGTGACGTATGCCGTTTCTTAACATTCGTCCTCCTGGGACATCTCTTTGGCCGGGTCCCTCGGGCCCACTCTGATAGACAAAACCAGCCTATCGTCGTCTGGAATAGGTTGAAGCACGGCTTGCGGTACGCAGAAACGCCAAACGGGCAGGGTGACATGACAACGTATCTTCATGCATCATGGATTCTTCTCAGGCTGGAGACTATAGTACAAAAATCGACATGTGCTTGTACGCGGCAGCATCCAAAACCACAGCGCGCTCAGAACACTGTCGGACATGTGAGCCCCTCGACTGACGGAGTACGCCGGAATGAAGCTTACCGCGGAGGCTGTAGCCAGGGCCGTCGTCGTTGTCGTTGAAGTTGGCCTGGCAGCGCACTTGCCCTCCGGGCGGGCATGTGAACGGGAGCGTGTTCGTCCCGCTCTTCTTCGCGATCTGCTGAGTGTCGTCGGGGTTCTGTAGAAGAGATCAGTACGGGTCCGTTCGGCGCGCCCGCTAGAGCAAAAGCACGCACGTCGACCTCGACAGAGCCGATCTTGCTGGTGTCGCCGGGAACGCAGCCCGTCTTGTCGGTGACCTGGCACGTCCTATCCGAATAGCGGGCCACATCATAAGCGGAGTCTTGGGGGGACCACGGCGGCGACGGCTTACATCTGAGTGCCGGCCTTGCACGGGGCAGTGATCCACCAGAGGAAGTGGCCTTCCCCGAGCGGACCAGTCGAACCGCACCCCGAACGCTTGGCGAGCTCGACGCTGCCGTCGCCGGAGCGGGCGACGAGCGAAGAGGGCGTGGCGGAGACGAGAGCGGCGGAGGCAACAAAGGCAAAGACGGTAGAGAAGCGCATGTTGACAACTGAGGTGAAGTGGTGTGCTTGGTGTGGTTTCGATGGGTGAGGAGGTGCACTGGGCTGAGGTACCCAGGCCACAACGCAGGGGTTTATATACCTTTCGTTGGTCCCCCTGGGGTGCACATAGCACTCAGCTGGACTTGCACGCCCGAGTGCATGATCCTCTGCTTCTACAGACGCTGCAAATCGGCGAGTCTAGTGCACAGTGACCGGCATGCACGCTCTTCACTGCTCGCAGCGCCTGAAAGTCAATAGCATGAGTGAGCACTCCACCGTTCTCTGTTTCGAGGACTGGCAACCGAGACGTACTCCACCTTCGAGCTCCTCTCGACAGCACAACCGACGGCGAGGGTCTGAATCGTGACCACGGCGTTGACCGCGGCTCATCGCATCCTCGCTGCGTGCACCGTTTGAGTGACGACATGCGTAGGTCACTTCCGGCGCGTCGTCCGATTGGGGTCGGGCACCGGCGTTGCGAGTGGGGAGACGCTGTAGGCATTGATTCCCTGCGGCAGAGGCTGATGCGCACTCTGGGGTACAACTTGGGCGTTCGGCCGTACTTGATACCAGAGTGGCAGCACAGCCTAATTTGGTGGAGCGGTGAAGAGCGGTGAGGGTTCTATTGGACTGGATCCCCTCGCGACCGCACTTGGGCTATGCAGGTCAATCTCCCCGAAGGAAACACATGGACAGGGCATCTATCACAACGCGCTGTGCAAGATATCAGTTGTTACCTAACAAACTGAGACGGACTTGGAGCGCGCACACCGTAGACGTTGTTAGATTTGAACGCGCGGTGCTACTGACCGTGGCGTTGGACGAGCGACGAAGGGATACGTTGGGCCGCGGGTATATAGTGGCGTCGCAGTGTCAGAGATCCTTAAAGCCCTATTGCAGTCAGCACGATCTCAATGTTTGGATGTCAACGTCGACGACGTCGGCATGCCGGCCAAGTAAGGAGGACCAAGGAGCGCCAGATGGTAGCTGAATTTGAATCCACTTATGCCCGACACGCGTAAGTCCTGCAGCGATTCCCGAGTGAGTTGCAATGCAGACGGCACGACGTTGGTAATCAATGTGAGTTTCGAGTATCCTGTCGATTCTACAACACGCGATCTACACACATACAGAGGGCCAGAGGTTGCGCAGGCTCATACGATGTAGCGCTTACGGACGTACCTAGCCGTCCTGCCCGTGCCCATTGGACATGGATAGAGCGCTTCCCAAACCACCTCCCCGTTCCTAGCATCTCGCCTATCCTCATCCTCGGTCAAAATCTCGACTTGCTCGAGGGGCAGCTCACGCACGGCTTCCTCGTGAAACTCCAGATCATCGCGCACCGTGGTGTCCCACACCGCGGGGTTGACAGGGGCATTCGTTGCACCAGGTGCATCGGTATGGTCGACTTGATGCCGTAACCAATCCTAGGAGATGCAATAAGAGGTGAGCACGTCTTCAGCCATACGATAGTCGGCCGGGAAAACGACGAACGTGGTGTTGGCACTCGAGGCTGCAATACACGGGGTTCTTACCATCCACATTGGTGAACTCGCATGGCCAGCACAACTGCCGGTCTAGGGATTGTTCTGGGACCTCGGTCGCGCAACCGGCAGCGGCGCATGTCCGACTGCTATAGGCCGGGGTCTGGGACGGGACGGTTGACCATCGCTTTAGAAACCTTTCGAGCGCGCGCCAGAGGGGGCGATAGGACCTCAGATCTTCCAAGTGGAACCCCATGTCTGGGCTCTCCAAGAAGGTGCGGACTGTGAATCCAGCTAGGAGCACTACTGGCGGGAGGAAGTCAAAGGCCGCTGCGTGACTCGCGTGTCGTAGGATACCCAGGAGGTTCATGGTCGGAGTGTCGTCCTTGGCGATCCCGTTGGACTTCTTGGTCCTGGCCATGAACCGACGGAAGTAGGCGTAGGTGGCCAGTGCGTGAGCTTTCAGGGTCTCGCACTCGTCCTTGGCGGGGGTGTATGCTACGGGCGGCGGGGCCCTCAGGACCATCCATTCGTTTTCAGAAATTATCTCCCCCTCAGGAACCTTGGGGTTGAGGATGGGCTCGAGAAGTTGGAGTGCTCCCTCCTCGTAGAGCACACCAGGGACATTCATTCCAGAGAGATATCTGCTGCTCGTGTCAAAATCGCACACCGGACTGTACCCCGATACGTGGACGCACCGTAGAGCCTCCTCTACTCTAATTTTGGTGTCGCCATTTGTCGCGCATTGGTCCTGTAGCGTGCTCAAGTACCGCCCCGCGCCATTAGGGTCACTATATGGAGAGGGCGCAGGATCTTCCAGAGCAAGCTCAGGTCGATGATCGCGAAAGCACATCTGGCGGATTTGGAAGTATTTGTCGGCCGCTGATGGACCCATGTATGTCAGCACACGCCTGGGCCACGACGTATGAGTTGGTACGCACGCATTTCGATCGATGGATCTGCTGAATGTTGAGTTGTATGGAGTTGCAAGGGGTGTATGGCCTCGGTGATACCGAGGCGTGGTACAGGAACGACGCGGTCTTATACCAGTGTACGCTTTGCACATACCGCATTTCTCTAGCGTACGATGTCGACGTATGTCCAAGCTGTAGTGTGGATGGGCCGCCGCCTAGTATCTCGCCTTTGAGGCCATCAGTGGCGCGTACCATGAGGGTGGGTCGCGGCCGCCCTGATTGGCCTCAGACTCCCAGGGGTCTGCGTGCACGCTCAGAGGACACTGTCCAATACATGACAAAGGACCGTACGCAATGTACACTGTGAGACACTGCGCTGCGTCGTTGGCATTACCCACCTCGTCGTGTCAAAGCGGCGGCGCGGCTCAAGTAAAGGGTGCAACGAGCGCCTCAGACATCTGGCTGAAGAATCGTTCGCTTGACGACTCACTGCTTGTCTCCCTTTGACAACGCGATTGGCACGCGGCGATGACGCACAACGTGTATTAGTTGCGATGGAGATAATCCGCATCCTCACGATAATACATCGGACGCTTGGGGATCTATTTCAAGACGGAAAGATGACCATGTGTGCCACTTGTCTGCAAAGAGACAACGCGAGCTAGACTGTGCAGTGGTGAGGTTGTGTCAATGCGCTAGCCTCGCTGGGCCGCCTTGATGATGTCTGCTGCTTTCTCCGCGATGCCATACACCGTGCTCTGCAGGTGCGCGCTGAGCTGGATCGGGATGATGGACGCGTCGACGACGCGCAGGTTCGTCGTATCGTATACCTTGAGGTAAGCGTCGACCACACCTACAAGGACCTCTGCTCAGATACTCTGCGGACAAGGTGAGAATCTGGAGAGCATACCACCGAGGCTGCGTCGCATCATCGCAGATGTCCCAAGGGGATGGGCAACGGACGCGAACCCGGCGTCGCCCGGTTGGACGATCCATTTCTTCCAGTCGGCGTCGGAGCCTGCGTCCTCGCTGTCGGGTACGGTTGCAAACCCCGGGGACATCTCAGTGAGCGATAGCGTACTGGCAAGAGTGTCAGTGCTCTGCCGATAATACGGGCGCACAGAATCAAATTTGAGCGACGACATACCTGAGAGGGGGATTCCGCAACAGATTGCGGGAAAGACGCGCGGCAGCTATCTGCACGGAGAGGTCGAAGTCCACGCTGAAATAGTTGACGTTGATTGCGGGGTATTCGAACGGATTGTTGGACTGCGACGCGGAGGTCTCAGATATGAGGACGACGAGTAGAACATATTCGCAAGATGCTCACCTTGAGCGTTACGTTCCCCCTACTGAACGGTAGTAACTGCCAGATTACCAGGACGATTCTACTGTTTGGCGCCACAAATCAGTGACTGCACGGTGCGAGGAGCACCACAAGGAACTCACTTGGGCGCCCCCTCTTCGTACAACAACTCGGCCACGGGTGCTGCGACGTGCATGAGCAGTGTTTTGTTTGGGACGCGGTGGTGAGTAGTGCTTGGTTCGATGCTCACCGTTGTTGTTTACGATCAGGTCAGCCTGAATCTTGAAGATCGTCTCCAACGCCTCCACGGACAAAGCCGAACTAGCTTGGGAGCGTGCCCAAGCAGAGAGAGACGACTGGATCGTCTTCACCGCCGAGGCTGCTTTGCCCCCAAAGAGCTGGTAGATGTTCGGGAAGCCGATCGCGTCCGGCGGTCCCTGACCGAAGGGTATGTCGTTGCTGGCCTGTGTCGCCGCCAACGAATTCAGGGTCTGACACGGCGTGTGTCAGAATGGCTACAATGCCTCGACACAGCGGAACGCAGAACGCGGAACACAAACTTGCTCTTGGAGATTTCTGCCTACGGACTTCAGGTCGATGAGCGTCTTGATACCGAGCGAGGTGAGGACGTCTGCGTCGCCTATTCCGGAGTGTTGCAGCACCGCGGGTGACTGTGGATGCGAAAAGTCTCGCGTCAACCCCTCGAGTGACGGCGGAACGGCCATGCGCGCACCTGTACAGCGCCCGCAGAGACGATGACCTCATGACGGGCGAAGGCTTTGAAGCGCGCGCCGCTGCCGTCTGAAGCGGCGAACTCGACGCCTGTCGCTGTGAACGGCGTTTTCTTGCCGTCGAGCAGTACTTTCGTGACCAGGTGGTTGATGAGCAGCGTCCAGCCTTTTCGGCGGTGCTCCACGGGCGTGTAGTATGCTTCGATGGAGGAAGACCGGTGATCGTGGAGATGCCAGTTGATACTCTGTGAAGGGCGAGTTTAATCACTGCAAGCAGCCACGGCAGGTTCCTCGGTGAACCCCTACCAGCGGCGTGATAGAGACACAGTTCGGGTCACCGCCGTTGAGATCCTTGGAGTGCGGGAGGCCTGTCAGGTTCACCACGGTGTCGACAAACGCTCGTTGCTGCGGACCGGCATACATAGTGTCGGGATACGTCGCATGGACCGGACCTTTCGTGCCGTGATACGCAGGGATGGAGTCGGCGCCCTTGGCGCGCTGCTGGGCGTTCGGCGGAGAGAAGCTTTCCGCCTTGGCCGAGTGTGAGCGACTTCCAGGCACAGACATGAGACAATGACAGTGGGGTCGCACCTTCTTCATGTAGGTGAATAGGTTGTCCCAGTTCCAACCAACGCTCGCCTCCTCTGGCTCGAGCAGAGCAGAGAACGCGTCGTATTGGGCAGCGAGGCCCCGCGTCCAGTCGGCACCGTTGATGGAACTGCTCCCGCCCAGCGTCTTCCCACTGTGCAACCAGAGTCAGTGCCACCGCTCGTCTACCACGGGATAGACTGACCCATGCACAGTCTTGCCTTGGTCGGCGGGCCACGCCCAGTCGAGGGCGGTGTTGTACGTATTCACGCTGTTGGATATGTTGTACACGAGCGGACTCGTCCTGTTGTCGCCGCCGGCCTCAATGGTGAGGATGGTCAAAGAGGAGTTCTCTGCGAGTCGGGCGGCGACCGTCGTTCCAGCCGTGCCACCTCCGACGATGATGTAGTCGAACGTCCGCCCGTTGATGGCGTTTGCGTCGTTTGTGATCCCCGACACCAGTGTGGCGCTCTGAGGGAGTGCACCGACTCCTGCAACGAACAGGGCGGAGAGAAGAAAGCCTCGGAAGAACATGAGGATACGAGGTGGGGAAAAGAGTCCTCGATGTCGCCTTAGACCGTTGCGCATATAAATGGACGCCATCCTGAGCGTCATTTGGGCCGAATACGCCTCAAGTGCAGAGGCGTCACTGCGGCCATTCATGTGCACTCCCACTGCCCGAGGCGCACAGAGAGCGCGCCGTCAACGTACATCCCCGAGGTCATGCGGGTCTGCATGACCGAATCGCACTGCAGGAGGAGCAGGTATATCGCCTCCGAGCTGACAGCTTCCGTCATCGGTACACAGAAGTAGCGATATCGCCGTCCTGACGGCGGCGTTGGACGTGTGTGAGACTGTGGACGGCTTCGCTCGACAGCTTGAACACCGACCTCATATACCAACCCCGGACCGCTTGAAGGCTCGTTGACGGACTCGGCCCATTGGCCGTCCGTACCTCGACTAGTGATCAACGTGAGAGCGTCTCTGAGGTATTGATTGTGGTGGTCTCCGTATGCAGGCGCTACTCGCCTTGGAGAAGGCCAAGTCTGACGTTGATGATGATGCGAGCGCAGCTGTCCACATGAGCGAGCAGAATGCGCTTAACTGACTACGAGCTCAAATATCCAAACATGACGACATGCGTCAGGCGTACCGTGAACCGGAGGAAGGAATATTGTTCGTGCTTGAGGCTTCCGAGCTATGCATGGAAGCGACTTCGCCCGCCTTGCTCACCTTCACTTTCCGTTTCCCGGGGAGCAGACTGGGTGGGTATCAAAGGAGGACCGCCTTAGAGACTTTACCACAATTCAAGGGTCAGAGTCTGGTATCTTCCAGTCCGGATCGAGCATATCAAACGGTTCGAGGAAGTCCAAGAAGTGATGGGAATTATGGAGACAATATGCGTGGACGTACTGTACAGGTGTGATTTACGAGCATAGGTGCACGACGGCCTCAAAGGTCGTAAACGTGACCATATTGACGGGTATTGCTCTACATTTTGGCGTTAGTGGCTGACTTGGTTTGTCTAATACAGACGTCGGGTACACACCTAACGATCGTCGGGGCCAGCCCGCGGAAGAACACCCCGAGACCCTCCGCGCGGTACGATGCACAGATCGTCGACCACGTCGTGTGGTAGGGGTTATTCGGCGCAGCAGCCGCGGTGCTCTGCATGCGCGTCTTGACGACATCGAACGGGAAAGTGACGACCCAGCCCGCAATGCCGGCCATGCCGCCTGCGGTAAGGAGCGCGGCAAGAGAGTGGCTCGCAAGCGTTGACTCGCCCTTGGCGGGATCAGTCGCTCCGCGGGGCCAATACCGTAGGGTGGCCTCGTATGCAGCGAAGTAGGCCCCATAGCCGACGTCGCGGAGTGCGGTGGCGGTGATACCACGGTAGAAGCCCCGAAGGCCATGGTGCCGCCAAATGTGAAGGATTACATCTCGGTCGCGGAGGGGGACGGCGGAAGTTGTAGAGCGGACAAAGGATTGTTGATGGATCTTCACGAGTTCCGCAGGAGTAGTGATTAAACTGTGGGAAGGACAATTCGGTTGAGGAGGGCGAAACGCGTAGCAGGGAAGCGTGACATACGAGGAGATTATGCCGCTTCCTGCACCTGCAAGGTTAATCTGGTTAAGCGTGGGTGTAGCGTGCTCATCGTCTAGTTGTGCTTGGAGAAATGAGCGATACGTTGAGAAAACGATGCCGTTGAGTGGCGGTGCGCCGGCCTAAGATGTATGTCGAGGGAGAGACGGATGTCAGCGACAAGACGTGATGATAGTATGGGAACGGAACGGGACATACGAGCGGCGCGGCGATACCGCGGTATAAGCCACGTATTCGCTCTTCGCGCACGATGGTTAAGAAGGCATGCACTGTTGAGCGGTACTTGGACGCTATCTGAGGATTCTGGAACCGGACCTTGACTGGCCTGCGAGGTCAGGGTGTGCGCGCGAACGGGGCGGGGGAGGAGACATACCGGTATCAAACGGATAGCCGACCACTAA
This sequence comes from Trametes polyzona, assembly GCA_022606195.1. Classification (NCBI taxonomy): domain Eukaryota; kingdom Fungi; phylum Basidiomycota; class Agaricomycetes; order Polyporales; family Polyporaceae; genus Trametes; species Trametes polyzona. The sequence goes on along the minus strand of JABYQF010000012.1, from coordinate 20,220 downwards.
CGCGGCCATACCTGCGCAGCCTATTAGCCATGGGCGGACGTGAGGGTGAGGGCGACTGCGCACCAGCAACCGTTCCGGCGAAGAAATCGAGTGCAGGGCTGATCTCTGCGCGTTCGGACCGATGCGTGAGCTGAGAGTCATGGGCAAGGAGACACCGCGCGCACCTCTGGGACGAGCCTCAGTTACTTCTGACATAATTCTCTATCGTCTATGCTGTTCAGGTGGTGGTCGGAGGAGAAGGAGCATCGATTCCGGCGCGCGGCCGAGGGGTGTGGCAGGAGGACGGAGGAGAACATGGTCAAGCCCGAAGCGCCCGTCGACATCATCGCCTCGTCCGCAGGATTCCATCTCGTCCGCAACCCAGCTCTTGCCATCCACCACCGCTCTCTTTCTCTCTCTCTCTCTCGCGACGACCACACACACACGATCCACAACGAGCCAAATAGCAGCCTGCAATGTCCCTGCAGGTCAACCTCTCGAGCAGAGAGCTCAGCGAGGCGTACGAGAACGTCGTCCACGCGCGCGGCATCGACTGGGCCATCTTCACCTACGACAAGGGCTCCAACGATCTCAAGGTCCAGGCCGTCGGTGACGGCGGTCTCGAAGAGCTCCAGGATGAGTTCTCCGACGGACGGTGCGCCCAGCCCTTCGCCATGCCTCATCGTTCGCTCACCGCTGACGGCTGCGCAGGATGCAGTACGCGTTTGCACGCGTCAAGGACCCCAACGTACGCCACTCCCGCTCGCTCGTTCTCGTCGTTGTGCCTGCTCACACCGCTGTAGTCTGGCCTGCCCAAGTTTGTGCTCATCAACTGGTGCGGTGACGGTGTCCCGGTTGCGCGCAAGGGTCTCTTCGCCAGTCACTCCGGCGCCGTCGCCAACTTCCTTCGCGGCGCTCACGTCGTCATCACCGCTCGCAATGAGGTACTACTCCGCCTGACGCCCTCTCCGCGCGTACTTACGTCCCTTTCAGTCCGACGTTGCCCCTGATCTAATCATGAAGCGCGTCGAGGCCGCCTCTGGGGTACACTACACCGCTCAGAAGGAGGCTCCCCGCAAGTTTGAGCCCATCGCCCCCGTCGGTACCAACTACACTCCCGTCGGCAAAGTTGACATCGCCGCCCTTCGCAACACCCCCGCTGCCCCTCCAGCCGCCCCACCGCGTGCACCCGCCGCTTCCAAGCCCGCCGCCCAGGCCGCGCCACGCGCCGTCCCGCTTGCGCCTCCCCCTGCGCCTGGTCTCGGTAAGGCGCCCATTGCGAGCAAGGCTCCAGCGGATGCGTGGCCGGACGAGGACAATAGCTTCGCGCCACCTCCCCCGCCTCCCGCTGCGTCCAGACCGCCCACTTTCGGTGCGCCCAAGCCTGCGGCTTCGGTATGTGGCGCTTTGTGTCGACAGTGCAAACACTCATCGCGCGCTACCCGCAGTCTGCTCCTCGGTTCACACCCGCGGCGCCTGCTCCTGTCGCGGCGTCGACTACTCCCACCAAGCCCGTAGAAGAGGACGACAAGATCGGGCCAGTCGGCACCGCGTACACGCCTATCAAGCTTCAGCCCAAGAAACTCGTCAACCCCTTCGCCGCGATGCAGGCCAAGGCGCAGGAGGAGTCCTCTGCACCCAAGCCTCAGCCGCACGCCTCGAGTGGTGGGAAGAAACTCACCTGGAGTGAGCGTCAAGCCCTCGCGAAGAAGCAGCAGGAGGAAGACGAGGCACGCGCGAAGAACGCGCTTGGGTCTGTGCCTGAGCCCGCCCCCGCGCCGGTGCCTGCGTTCCGTGGGGGCGTGCCTCCCCCGCCTCCCCGTGCGCCGTCGCCTCCTGCCGAGGAACCGGAAGAGGAAGACTATGCGCCGGTAAGTTGATGCCCCGCTCGAGATTGTGTTATGAGTGCTGAGAACGTCGTTCATAGCCTCCGCCGCCTCCTGCGCCGCCAGTGATCCCGAGTGCTGCGCGTCCCGTTCGTGCGGCTGAGCCCGTCGTGGAGGCTGAGGCTCCCCCTCCACCGCCACCTCCCCCACCGCCGCCTCCGCCGGTGGTACACCACGAGCCAGAGCCAGAGCCCGAAGCGGCTGCCCCGCCTCCGGTCAGTATAATTCTCGAGTCGGTCACATGCGACCAGGTTTTCTCACTATGAGCCTCGCAGCCTCCGCCGCCTCCGCCTCCGCCCCCGCCCCCCGTGGCTGCCGCAGCACCCGTGGTGGCAGCAGCCATTGTACCGGAACCGGAGCCAGAGCCGGAACCGGCACATGCGCCTGCCGCCGCTCACGCTCACGGACAAGGTCTGTGCGCAATCGTGCAGTATGCCTACGAGGTGGGCGCGCTTTAGAAAAGTTCAAGAACGAGTTTGATGGATACTAAATCCGGCTTTGCGTATAGGCGCAAGAGGACAACGAGATGGACTTGGTCGAGGGTGAGCTCATTGAGCAGATCGAGCAGCTCGACGAGGGCTGGTGGTCCGGTGTTGGTGCTGGTGGCGCCAAGCAAGGTCTCTTCCCTGGTACGTCCTTTCCCGCACTCTGAAAGGTCAAATGTGCTGATTCCCTTGTGCAGCGAACTATGTCGAAATTGTCGAACAGGAGACAGCGGCGCCTGCTACCCCTCCTCCCCCGTCTCCCCCGCCCCCGCCCCCTCCGGTACGTGCCGTTGAGCTAGGATGAGTTATGGTGACAACCCGCTCATAAATCGACTTAGCCGCCGGCGCCTCCCGCGCCTGCTGCCGCAGCGCATGCGGAGCCCGAACCAGCAGCAGAGGAGGACCTTGGTTCGTGGGCGATCGCGTTGTACGAGTGAGTGCTTTTATGCTATGTTTTTGGTCGTTGTATGGGGCACTGACGCGGACGCAGCTACGACGCGGCGGAGGATAACGAGCTCTCGTTCAAAGAGGGCGACCGCATCACGCACATCGAGGCCGCGTCCGAGGATTGGTGGCAGGGCACGGACGCGCATGGGAACGTCGGCCTCTTCCCTGGTGCGTATTTTGTCTGTGGGGTGTATTTCGTGGTACTGACAGTGTGACTCTTGCAGCGAACTATGTGGAATTGCAAGCGTGAAGAATGGATAGAGATTGGGAATCGGATGGACTTCGGTGGAAAGGACTCGCTGAAAAGTGTGGCTGGATGGTCCTCAGTTTTCTCTGGTGCTTGCCGTTACAGGGGAATCCACAAAAGCTGACGGCGAATGGATACATATACAAGCTTTCACATGATACAACGCAGAGTAAGTCTAGATGTCTGGCCTGCATGGATATCGACATCGTATGCTTCGCGGTCAGACGGTCTCATCAGTCGTATGCATCCCGGAGGCGACCGCAGTGCTGGTACCCGCCGAGTACGATGTCGACGGAGGTACACGGAGTGCACTCTCTCCATGATTGTCTTCGCCGTGCGTTGTCGTGGGCTCTTCGGCGCATGTGCCATGGGAGTCCTCTTCGTCAGCAGCGCAGTAAGTCTCCCTCTCCCACCCGAAGATGCCATCCTCGACTTCGAGCGTTGCACCGAGCGAGCCAACCACACGCGACGCGAAGCGGAGCGTCTCCACTCGCCCGCCGTGGTCTGCGACGATGGAGGGGGGGAGTGAGGCGTCGTCACTGCCAAGCGTTTTCTGGTTGGCGGCTTGAAGCGCGATGAGGTACCGGCCGATGAGGATGGCGGTCAGCCTGACGACATACGGTTAGTGGGTGATTTGCGAAGCAAAACAAGACGAGGGGGCGTACGGGTCGGTGAAAATGGACACTTCGCTCGCGGGGTTGTTCAGTTGGACAATCTGATGTAGACAGAAGTAAGCAGGAGCGCAAAAATGCGAAGGAGGGTCTTATTCAAACTCGCCGAGAGTAAAGTCAGGGTGATGTGCGTAACGTTCAGCGCGACGAGCGCACTGTATATGGGGCATCAACCTCTTGAGCATTCGCCTAACCCAATGACCCTCACTCACAGAAAGTAGATCGTTCCTATTCCGAGTGGAGAGCCATGTTAGTGACGGGACGAAGTCATAACACGATGTTCCGATGGTGCAAGGACTCACCATTGTATAGGAGGACGTTCGCAAGCGTGGATGCGGTGACTGCGCGCAGCTCTCGACGGAACAGCCCGCCCTTGATAGCATACCGCCAGGTCGCAATGATGATGAGGATATCGGCGACGATGGCGCACGAACGAGATAGAGGTACCGCTTTGCGACGGATGGTCATAATGGTAACGTGCCGAAGAGCAGAGAGTGGAGCCTACCACTGTATCGGGAGTCTGAATGTCAAGGAAGTACGCTTGTGCAGGGAGGACGTAGTACTCACATGAGAGTATCTTGTCGCGTTGAATTGCTGCCTCCTCCGCAGCCGACTACAGGGAAGTTCGAGCCGGTGACGCCAAGCGACATGATCCACTAAGGCGATGTCAGCAAACACGCAGAAGCATGGTACACAGGAGCACTCACAACGTTCGCAGCAAAAGGCACGACAGCGAAGGCAAATACGATGCCGCCAAACGTCCAGTTCAGACCAGTCACTGCGAGCGCACGCATCCCAGAGAATACTGTAAGGCTCACGTTAGGTACCGTATTCAAACCAGCAATAGCATACTTATACACCCGTACCTGCCCATGGTAGATATTCTGCGATTTGGATCGGTGCTTGCACTTTGTTGAGCCACAAACAACTGTATACCGCTGTAAGTCGCAGGTGCAGGACTCTGATGCCATTCCAGGCAGCGTACCTCTATCAAGGCGACGAGTTCAGTATCAGGGTGATTCGGAAACGAAATAGATAGACCGTACCTCGTCGGACATGTGGGCATACGTCGCGGTGTTCAGTAGGCACAGGCTCAGAATGGCCATGTAACGTATCAGGAGGAAGAGCCATGTTGCGCCTGTCTTCCTACGAAACCAGAAGAGGGAAACTTCCTGATCGAATGTGAGGACGTATTCGTATGCAAGCAACACTATCAGGATGGTACGGTCAGACCGGGAACGCGTCGGGGTGTCCTACAGCGTTGCGCACCTGCGGCGGCTATTGATATGCGGCTTTGCGGAACGCTGGCGAGGATGACGTGAACGGTTGTCTCCGGAATGCGAAGCTACGAAGACTTACACTGAGGCCACGGCATGAACGATCGCTGCAGAGGGGTCGTCTGAGTCAGACATTACACCAATGTGCCAAAAGTAAGATGACCGGCGAGGACAGGGCACACGGAGGAGGCGCAGTCCTTTTGGAGTATATATCGACTAGCAGTCTCAAGGTTCGTACCGAGACAAACTATACCGTTCCTGGCCCTATCGCGTAGCCGGACAGCTGATGTAAAGCGGGGATCTCGAGGGGATCCCAGTGCCGATCACAGTCGGCGTCGGAGGAAGGGTCGGAGCCTCGTTGCGATGACCAGAGTAAAGATACCCGCGCAGGGGCAGGGAAGCAACCTCTTCTTTAGTACCGTTCATGATCGTCCCGTCGCGATGCTCATGCAGTCCACACAGCCAGCCCCATCAACGGCGGATTTTCCACGGGCAGTACGTTCTCGTGTGGGGAAGATGCCCGTTATGACTCTCAATCGCCGGCTAGTATAGGTAAGCAGACTCTGGAGCTTACGATAGAGAATGTCATTGCAGGTGTCGAGTATCAACCAGAGTAAGTCTCAGCTTGCCGGTAGCCTGGTGACCAGAAGCGATGCGGATCGCCAGTTCGATTGCTGTCCGCAGCTAGCACAGGTGTGCGTAGCCAACTCGTGCAGTGATTCTAAAAAGGTCGAGAGTGAGGGCGCCAGCCTAACGTTCACATGCATTCAAACCCTAGCTTTCTCAGGCCTGTACCTGTTCAGTCAAGTCAATGTCAGCGGGATCGCACAGTCGTCAGACGGATTCCGACGCCAGGAGCAACAGATGCCAGAATCGAGTCGTGAGATACTGCGTTTTTTTTGAGTCGAAACAGCCCGCGATCTGTCCAAGATCAGTGTTTGCGTATCAAAGCTGAGGCCCATCCGGCGGAAGACTAGTCGGGAGGAGCGCAGTATGGCTCGAGTGGATGAGGGACGCGGCCGCGTGGAAGCTTGTGGACAACGTCTGCAGCTGGCACAGAGCCAAGTTGCCCTCGGGCGCTTATGGCTCGCAACTTGAAGCTGCCTCTGAGTAACGGTCAACCTCGAATCAACTCCGGTCACTAGAACCCCCGAGCCTAACGGACCCCTGTTGACCAGAGTAGGGCCCGGGAATACACACGCCGCCTCCCAAGCTTGCTTCCCGCCGGTGCATCGTGGTGCTGACGGAGACTGCTATTAATGCGTCCAGAGCTTGCGATACAACCCTAGTAGGGCGGGTAGTATAACAGGTGTTCTATCTTACAGTGACAAGGGAACGTTACACGTCGAATGCACAACCTCATGGTCCCTCAACTTGCCAGGCTCTCAACGGTTTCGAGTCCTTATCTGTAGCTAACGGGTGAGCGCAGGCTTACCCCACACTTGCCAGCCTCCTCGCTATTAGGGGTGAGAAACTCGTCGCCTTTATCGGCGTCGAATAGGCTGCCGCCGGCGTCCATCCCGACCGGGCCTGCTATGGACTGAACGACAGCGGATGCGAATCGGAGCGTCCCGCCCCCCGTATAGTCTTCCGAATCTCCTCCCGCAGTGTCCACGAACGCGCGACCCGCCGCGGCGCGCTGGTTCGCGGATTGTAGGGCCAGCAAGAATCGGCAAATCAAGATCGCCGTGAGTCTGTCGGCCTTCGATCAGCTGCAGGATCGACTGAAGAGGTCGAATAGCACGGTACTCACGGGTCTACGAATACCAGCATGGTGCTCAGCAAGGTCGCGTGCGATATTGCATATACGGTCTGCCGCGCGCATTCTGATTTTCAGTGTGCCAGGTCGACATTGTGGGCGAATACTCACGGATATGAATGTGAAGACGACTTGAATCATGTTGAGTACGACGAGGACCCTAAACCGTCATCCCAGTCCATACGTTGCTTCTTCCCAGAGGTATAAAACTCGACATACAGGAAGTAAAGCGAGCCTGGCCATACACGGTGTGAGCTAGGTAATCACGTTGTGGAGTGTGCAGACCGACCATTCACTACGAGCACTCTTGCGAGTGACGAGGGTGGGCCAACGAGCTGGCGGGCACCGTTCGTCTTCACTGCGTACCACCCTGTTACTGCAAGGACTGTGAGATCCGCAGCAGTCAAAGACATCCGAGCTGCTACGACAAGCCGCGCTGACGCCACGTCCCTGTCAGCTATTAAAGTCGCCGTATACACGTCCTGCGGGGGCAGACTGACCACTTGTCGGCAAATGCATGCGTGTCAGCATGCCCTCTTACGGGCAATATTTGAATATCAACTCACTGGATGTCTCCGTGACCCGTCCACACCGGACCGCCGTCGCATCCCACGAGTGGCTCGTTCTTGCCTGCGAGACCATACGACATCGCCCACTAGTGGGGAATACGGACAAGACTGTGAGGCCTGCTACGATGCTCTCCGGTTGAGCACCCGTCGACGCACCACGTTCACTACGAACGGTCCGTTCGCGAGGATGAAAACACAGGAAGCGAGCCACCAATTCAGGCCGGTCAGTGCGGCGGTGCGAAGCGCATAGAACACTTCGGCAAACCCTATGAGGAGGCTCTCGACAAAATTTATGTAAGGTGCTTACCGGCCCATATGAAGTATTGGCATATTTGGAACGGATAATCGATCTTCGTCAAAACCAGACAGCTGTATGGGTTGGGTAAGTGAGAAAGCGGCACATTATTGCGTAGTATGATGACGAAGGGACTCGGAATACCTCTTGGATATGTATGAAAAAACAGTAAAATGAAGCTAGCGCGCACAAGGCAGTGACGACGCACCGAATCCGACATTCGGGCAAATGTCGCACCCCCGAGGATGAGGTAGGTTATCACGGCGTGGTATCGAACGGTGAATAACAACCAGCTTGCTCCGGTCTTCTTCCGCATCCAGAAGAGCGAGATCTCTTCGCGGAGGGTGGCCATATACTCGTACGCGAGCAGCGCTGATCGAGAGTAGTGCAAGGTGGCCAGTGAGTACTCGGAGCCTGCGTGATCTATACTCGTGTGACGTACCTATGACGGCAATCTCGCATTGAACAACTGGGACACTGTAATGCGAGATGGGTAATACACGTAGTCAAAACGCATCGCGTCAAGTTCAAGCTTAGAGGCGGACGAACAGCGTAGAGAGCTTGCGGACCAGAGCTGCGGTAGCGGGGCTGGCGGTTGAGCTCGACATGCTCGTTGTGAGTGCACTGCAGTGACTAACAACCGAAGGGGGAGGTGAACAGGGGACACGGATCAAGGATAGCACCGCGCAGACAATCGGTGTTACCTGTGCAGTACATATACGCGGCAGCATCGCCCGATAGGCGGGGTCATACGTGTTGCATTACCGACAAGACAGCATTGGATGTGAGCGGCCCAGGGAGTAATCCCGGGCGACGAAGCGTCCGGCATCATCGATTCCAATGTGCTCGAGGACGATTTTGAATTATAGAGCCGCCCACCTGCTGATGGAACGCTCAGCGTCGTTCTGAAGAGGGGTTGCAGCTGCGGAGTGCCGCAGTATGCAATGCACAAAACAGCGCGCATGCGCTGCCAACATCAAGAAGAAGCGCCAAAAGGGGTCGCCAACTCGTCAGGCATCGCCGCCCATGGCTTCTAGCGGGGTCATATTCGACGTCATTGTCAATTGTCAGTGAGTAAGCACGCGACACAGAGTCATCACTCGTTCAGTCTGTTCTGGGTAAGATGGTGTCGCGGAAGCCAGTCAGGGATCGTCCACTCTCTGTCCTCGATGTCCGCCACGATCATCCCGGAGACTGCTTCGGCGCTGTAGGGCGGGGGAGTGTCAGTGCGCCGATATGCGATTGAGAAAGTACAACTTGCCATGAGAACGCGCGCGGCATGCCGTGTCCAGTATACCCAGCGGAGATGTATTGGCCCTTCAAAACATTTCCCGTGGATGGAGCGACGACGGGGCCGACCTGCGGGGAATACCACGATGTCCATCAGTATCATAGGAACCCGATGGTCGAGGGCGGTGCGCACAAAGGGGTCTCCTGTTTTGGTGTATCCCATAATGCCGCTCTGCGGGAAGCAATCAGTAGTCTGCCGAAACTACGCACAAGGCCGGATATGCGCGGACTCACCCATTCCAACTCCGGCTCCTTTCCCTGCTCGTACCTGCCGGGGAATACCGCGGGTAGGAACTTGCGCAGCGCGTCGCCCACCTTCGGGTTGACCTTGGAGTCATCGGCGACATAGAGCTCAAAATCTGGCTTAGACGACTCGCGCCCTCAACCGAGGATGACGAGCGGGTTCGTCTGACCGGGCTCAAGCGGGCGCGGGAACCAGTACTCGAAGCCCTCATTGCCGGTGAACGCGCTCCGAGTGAGCGTGTCAAGAGGGACGGCCGCGCGGGTTGCGATGATCTGGCCCCGAGTGGGGACAATCCCGGAAGGCCCGTGTAGGTGCGTAATCAGATGGGAGGCATATGCGTTCGTAGCGTGCAGGACGTAGGAGGCTGACACGGGACCACGCGGAGTGGTTAGGTTCCATCGTCTGCTCGAACCGTCGGATTCTGGTATTGCGTGGACAGCGGTAACTGGAGTGTTGGTGTGAAGCGTGAAGGAAAGATTAGGTGAATCCTTGGTGGACTCCTTTGCGAGACGGTAGAGATGGGTTACGAGCTTCAGCGGCCAAATGTTGTAGCCAGGAGTGCGGACTCCAGGATAGGATGCGCCATATTGCTAGCGACGCATGCCTATGAGGATCATAATGTCGCGATGTATAAAGCTCGACTCACTCCTTCGACCTGTTCTTTGGTCAGAAACTCTACCTCGGAAAGATCGACGCCCGCCTTCTTGGCAGCCTCATAATCAAGCTTGGCCTCGATAACTTCTGGCTCCGTGAAGAGAAGATGGGTACGGCCACCGGCCACGAGGTCCAAGGCGGACTCTTTGCCAGACGACTTGACAATCTTGAGGACTTCTTCAACAGTCCGTTTCTCGAGAGCCAGGGCACGCTTAGCGTCATCGACACCGAAGGTGGTTGAATACGCAGTAAACTCGTGGAAGGCGTTCGCGGTAAGATGTCCGCCATTCCTACCTAGGTCGCACGTGAGCAATCGGAGCTTCTAGCTACACATACAATGGTACCTGTCGCTCCGGAGCCTGAAAACAGTTCATATGTGTCAGGAAGGGGCGAGCTATATTAACAGGAACGTTCTCACAGAAGTCTCTTGCTTCTAGAATGACAACCTTGAGCGGCTTGGTGGCATCGTCCTTTGCGGCGAATAGACGTGAGATATGATACGCTGCGGAGACACCGGTGATTCCGGAGCCGATGATGGCAATGTCGGCATCGGCGGTGAGGGGACCCTCGCTACCCTCCTTTGCGAGAGGGTTCGCATCCGGAGTGTCAATCCAGAATGACTTTGTTGGGTTCGGAACAGGCAGTGGCGCAGGCTTGCTATCAACTGGCTGCTCTAAAACAGCCTGTTGCTCGGCGAGTACGTTCAGGAGTACCGGGAGGATGGCCATGAGGGAAAGCGGGGAGAATAGCCTCGTGAAACCAGCGAACGGTCTCATTCAAACCCTGCCATAGAGAGACTGTGAGCAATACAACGTATGTATACACCTCGATAGCCGGTGCGCGACGACGGATCCGTTTCCGCGACGTTCACCGGAACTCACCTAAGGGTCCAGGAAAGCACAGCAACGAGATGAGCGTCCTGCAGTGGATGTGCTGGTGAGAGGCCACTTGCCTTTATATCGGATTGGCTTGATCGGATGGGTGTGGGCCGAACTGATAACACGGGGACTGGCCAGGAGCTGCGCGTGCTGCCAGGACGAAGAGAGTGACTCTACTTGTCCGCGTCCTCGCGGCAGAGAGTCAAGAAGCAGACGCCGGTGTGCTGATAACGGGCCGGGCCGGACCCACCGGGACCCACAACGGACGGCTCGAGTCAGCGCCGCTGCGCCTTTCCCGTCTTCCTACCAGCACGCAGTCGCAGCGCAGTGAAATTCATACGCAGCACGCAGCCGCAGACTACTTCACCTCCTGGTCAGCAAGCAGTCGCGATCGCGCAGTCTCTCCTCATCATCATGGTACAAGAGCTCATCATCCTCCGCCCCCATCCCCAGGCCGCGCACGACCTAGCCCATTCGAGAGTTTGGTGCTTATAGACTGACCATGTCTTCCGGCCAGCTGAAAGACGTGCTCCTAATTGGCTATGGCGCCGTTGGCGCGATATGTTAGTCTTTAGGCCTCTTGTGCACGTTTCACCCTCATCCCCGGTTATTCAGACTCCTTCGTCCTCAAGCGCAGCGCTCGCGCGAGAGTAACTGTTGTCGCCAGAAGCAATTACGAAGCTGCCAACGGTGCGCGTCTCGTGTCCACGTAAAGGTTGATTTTGTTCTGACTCCCCTTCCGCAGCCCGAGGCATCGATATCAAGAGCCGCAAGTATGGCGAGCACCAGGGCTGGCGCCCCGACCGATGTGCGCACCCGATACCTAGAGAGGAAGACTCCGGCTGACCTACGGCTCAGTGTTCCCGAACATCGAACAGGCTCTCGACAGACCGTACGACTATGTCATGCTCGTGAACAAGGCGATTCCGGAGCTGCAGCGCACCCCAGCCCTCCTCCGCCCGCTGCTCTCAGCCCCGTATGCGACTACGCACCCACAGCCGACCTACGTCCTCTTCCAGAACGGACTGAACGTGGAGATTGACCTCTACGAGGCCCTCAGGACGCTCCGTCCAGACGAGCCGCCGCGCATCATCAGCTCTGCCGTCTGGATCGGCACCGTCGCGACAGGCAAGACCGAAGTTGAGCACGGCGAATTCGTGAGGACGCCCCCCATTCAACCCTCGTCCCGCGCTCACCCCGGAATGTCTTTCTAGGACCGCGTGTCGCTCGGGATCTACCGCCCGTCGACGACAGACACGACGACGACGCCTGGGCAGGCCGCCGCGCTCAAGGACTTCGCGGAAATCCTCAAGGCGGGCGGGTCCGAAGTGACGGTCGTGCCCGAGATTCAGCGTATCAAGTTCGGGAAGAACCTCTGGAACGGCGTCTTTGGCGCGTCCGCCGCGCTCTCCCGCGCCTCCCTCCGTGCCATCTTCCGCCCGCCCCACCGCGAGCCCGGTGCGTCGGGTGAGCCGGCGCAGGGCGAGGGAGAGAAGGGGGAGGGGGAGGACGCGAGGGAGGTGAGGGACGTGCAGGGGAGCGCGTCTGTCCGGGCGACTCGCCATATCCCGCATGCGGCGCCTGTGCTCGGCGCGTATACGATCCCGTTCTTGTACGATGCGCTGCAGGAGGTGGACGCGCTCGGCCGGGTGCTCTTCCCGCCTGTGCATGCGGAGGGAAGCGGAGAGGTCGTCGTTCCTGGGTTAGAGGAGGATATCGTGCGGAAAACGATGGAGCGCACTGCGGCACTCCATTCGGTCCCGGAGAGCACGCACTTGCCCAGCATGCTCGTCGATGCACTGGCGGAGCGGCCGATGGAGGTTGAGCATGTCGTCGGTGAGGTAGTGCGGATGGCAAGGAAGGCGGGCGTGAGCGTGCCGGTAAATATGCTCTTTGGACCTAGTGAAGCTGTGACACGCTGATTGTTGTGTTCTTCAGAGGATGGAGGCGCTGTATGCGCTCCTGCTCGTCAACCAGAACCAGTTCCTGCGGAAGCTACGTGAAGGCAAGAAGCCCGAGTGAACGTGGCTCAACAGAGGGCACGTATAGATGCTTGTGTAGAATGGCGGACAGTTGCTGTAGGCTGTAGTGTTCAGCCAATGTATAACCGAGACCAATAGAAAGCACCGATAGAGTTCCTTACCGAGAGGCATGGCTAGGTGGGCGCCGAAATGTGCACGCAAGGGACGAAGCACAAGTGACACGAGGGTATTGCTTCGAGTTCGTACATCTCGTCCCTAGAACATTTTCCCCTTCTACCCTACCGATCCCATTCCAACCCCGATCCAGCGTACAAGCCATCGCACCGTCATCAACCTCGAGCACGCCGCTCAGCTGTCCAGCAGCGCAGCGGCCTTGCGCGCGTTGGCGCGCACGGCCTCGACCTGGAGCTCGAGGTTGCGGATCTTCTCGCGCGCGTCGCGCAGCTCCGACGTCAGCCGCGCGTTCTCTTCCCGCAGCGCGGCGACGGCACCGTCCTATCGTATGGAAACACGTTAGTATGTCCTCTTATGCAATTGCGATGAGATGAGCGAGACGCACGTCAGAGGATGCAGTCTGAGAGCGCGCGGGCGCACGGGGCTCCGGCGTGGGCTCGGCCTTGTGGGCGGGCGAGGGAGGCTCTTCGCGCACGGAGATGACGGGAGCCGGGGCAGGGGCAGGGGCAGGGGCAGGGGCAGGTGTGGGAGCAGATGCGGTCTTCGTCGGGGTAGGTGCAGAGGCGGAGACGGGCAAGGGTGCGGACCCGGAGGAGATCGAGCCGTCCTCGAGCGACACAAGCTTGGGCGGGGCGGTCTTGCCGGCGAAGAACTCAGCGGCGGTGAGCGCAGGCTCGGCTGAGGGCGCAGGCGGGTAGATGTCCGACTGGAACGAGTCGGACTGTGGGCGTATACGAGTGAGCATGGGTGTTACGGGGACGGAACAGTGGAGAGACGGACCTTGCGAGGGACGATGAAGGCGATGGCTTCGATTGAGTTCGCGGCGACCTTGTACGCGCGTGCGATCTCGCAGTCGGACACGCTGAGGCCGCGGCGGGGGAGGAAGCACATGCCTCGCTGGGGCTCGGAGGACTTGTACTCCGCGAGCGGGAAGAGGTTGTCGTTTTCGTACTCATAGTACCGGATGTTACCATCGCTGCAAAGCGCAGCCGGTCAGCGTCCAACACGCGGGTATTATGAGTGCGCGCCGCGATGCTTACCCCTTTCCGGCGAGGAAGAGGATGTTGTTGTCCGTCCAGAAGGGCATGAGCACGCCCGAGGTCTGGTCGATCGTCGTCGTTTTGACGTTCGCGAGGCTGCCGGTCTCCCAGATCGCGACCTGGCGATCGCTCATCTTGCTGAAGCCGGTCGTCGCGAGGCGGTCTTTGTCGCCCATCCACACCACGCGTGCGCCCTGCATGGGACACCGTTAGGCATTATCACCCGGGCAGGGTGTCACACGAGCACTGACCTTGATGCCGCCGTGGCCCTCGCCGACGCGGACGGGGTCGCCGCCGGCCCGGGGGTCAAAGAGGCGGATCTTGCGGTCTCTGCAGGTGGTGGCGAGGAGGGAACCGGAGGGGTTCCAGGCGAGGCTCTGGATGGCGTCGGCGTGGCCGCCAAAGACGAGCTTGGCGTGCTCGGGGGCGGCGAGGTCCCAGAGCTTGACGACGTGGTCACCGGTCGAGGTCGCGAGGACGTTGTTCGCGGTCGGGTGGAAGAGGACGTGGCCGACGCGGCGCGGGGAGACGTCGATGCGGAGGACGGGGTCAAAGTCGGTCGGCTCCCAGCCGTCCTGGCCCCAGCCGTCGAAGGCGGAGGACTCGACGGACCAGATGAGGGCCTTGCCGTCTTCGCCGGCAGAGGCGACGACGGCGTCGTTGAAGGGAGACCAGTCAGTGTCGAGCACGGGCCCGGCGTGGCTGCGAGCAAGAGGAATGAGGTCCGGAAGCTTGGAGGAAAGGCCATGGGGGAGGGGCGCGAAGGGAGACGGGAGGGGGAGGATGGCGAAGGCGCCGCCGCCGGACGCGTTCCAGTTGAGGGAGATGTACCGCTGCGGTGCGACGCGTCAGCTACGGCGAGTGTACAGAACAAGGAGACATACGGTAGAGGCGGCGACGATGTTGGTGTCCCATGCGCTGTTGGTGACCTTTACGTTGTCGTACCCATACTCCTTCTTGCCCTGTTGGCCAAACACATGGCTGGCACGGGCCGCCGTCAGTCTCCGTCGTCGGCCGCGATGGGTCGTCGTCGTGCATACCGGTACTTGGAAGCGCGGACGAAGCGAGACATGGCCTCCGCGGCGGTGGGTGGTGGGAGAGCAGGAGATGGGGAGGAGGAGGAGGATGAGGAGGAGAAGGCAGGCGTTGTGAGGCAGCGCGGTGGCGATGGCGGTCCACATCGCGCATCGAGATCACCCGTGCTTATCGCGAACCCTAACCCCACGCGCACGCCGATCCATCCTACTTCAGACACGTTCCATTGAGCGGGTATATGCAGAAATGCGAGTGATAGCAAGCAAACAAGCAGCGTGGTGCGACAGATGCAGAGCAGTGTAGTAGAAATACGCTATGGACCCAACACCAGGAACCCCGAGAACATGCATAGAAAAATAATGATAAGTGTGCGCTCACACCCCGGGCGGCCGTCCCAGGCCACTCCCGCAGTCGTCCAGCGCGCTCGCAATTCTAGGCCGGCGTTATGAGACGTCCATTGGCTCGTCCCCGCTGCGTGCGCTCCCGTTCGCACTCGCACCGTCGGCCATGTCCAGGTCGAGCCGGAGGTCCTCGCCCGCTTCCGCCTGCGCACGCGTGTACAGTTCCTCCCGCTTGTTCTCGTCCACCGTCAGGTTCGCAAGCACGAGCAGCGCCTCGACCAGTAGCGGCGAGACGTCGTCTACCGCGCCTGCTCCCGACGCGCCCTCGGCGGCGTCCCGCGCAAGCGTGATGGCGCGCTGGCCCTTGGCCCGTTCGAAGAATGAGATGGCCATGGCGAGGCCTTCCCGGGCGTCCTCGGCTTCGGCGGAGTGCAACACCTCGGTCTGCCCTGCTTCTAGCGCGGCCTCCATGTCCTCGACCGGCGCGGAGCCCATCACGAGCCAACAACGGCCACGGGCGGAGAGGATCGGACCGCGCCAGGCGTCCATGTCCGCCTCGTTCTTCATCTGGTTGAAGACAGAGTCCGCCCAGGATGCCCAGTAGTGCCGCTGTGTGCCCGAGCTCAGCCGCTCTGCGACCCCGAGTACTTCTGATGCAATCGTGAAGAGCTCCTTTGGGCGGGAGAACGTGAGACCGCTACTAGGCGAGCCAGACGAGTCCGTTGTCGACGCTGGCGAGGCGTAGTGGCTTGCAGGCGCGAGTGCGGAGGCAAAGTAGCCGGATGAATGGGCGGGTGCGCCAGATGCGCCGGGCGTGTGGATGAAAGATGGGTTGTGCGAAGCCGAGTACTGCGGGTGCGGCATGTGGAAGATCCCGCGGGAGAACTGATCCATGGCGAGCACCATGATATCGTGCGCCGAGGCGGAATACAACGACATTCGCCGCGTTACCGGCGGCCTGAACTGGGCGATCGCGTGGAACGGCGACGAGGGCGGCCACTGCGGCTCTGACATGGAAAAGGACGAGCCGGAGGGGTAGTAGCAGTAGTCGCTGCCGACCAGGGCGCCGCCAGAGCCGTTGGTAGCGGTGGCCTGCTCCTTGGCGCGCTTCATGTTGTACGTCACCTTTTCGTCCGCGAGGCAGACGAGGGTGCGGCCCCAGACGATGGCCATGCGCCAGTCCTCGGCGGTGTCGAGGTTGGAGCCGCCGGTGCGACTGGGGAGGTTCTCGCCCGTCTCGAAGACGTCGAGGGCGGCGAGCCAGTAGGTGGAGGGCGCGTCCGGCTCGCCCGGGAGGACGATGGACGGGTCCTGGGCGACGAGGTTGCCGAGGAGGAAGAGGGTGATGCCAAAGATGGCGTGGAAGGCGGTGGGCAGCTCGGCCGGTCTGGGCGGGTCTAGTGAGCGGAGGTGGAAAAGATCACGGCGGACGCGGGCGGGTAACGTACCGGCTAGACGACCGTCTGCGGTGAGACCAGTTGGGGGATGTGGATGCGGAGGCGGAGGCAGAGTCCGAGTCCATGCCCCAATCGCGATTGAGGCGTTCCTCTGTGGGGGTGATCGCGTCGGGCGATCTGCTGGAGCGGTGGCTGGGCGGGTCGGCGTACACGACGGAGGGGTCTGGATGGTCCATGAGGAAGCGGTGGCATTCGCGAATGACGGCGCGGAGAAGGGGGAGAGCTTCGGGGATGTCGTCGGCTGAGCTCGATCAGGACCGGGACGGGCGGTACGGTGTATGCGGACACATACCGTCGTAGCGCTCTGCAGCGCGGGCGAAGAGTTCCTTGAGGTTCTCCCAATCTTCGTAGTCGGCGGATCTGACCTGTTTGCCCTTTGCGCGGGGGGAGGAGAGGATGGAGGCGGAAGGGGCGGGGGAAGGGGAGGGGAAGCGGGGGCTGTTGGTAGGCTGTACGTCGGCGAGGGACATGATCAGATGAGGGCGGGGGTGAGGGGGAGGGGCATGGTAGAGCAGGGAGGGGATGTCGGATAGGGGAGTCGAGGCCGGGGAGGGACTCTGGGGGGAGAGAGCAGATCCGGAACTCGGCGAGGGGGTAAGGTCGGAGTCGGAGGCAAAGTGGCCTGAGCGGCGTCTGCGCTTGGAGGAGGATGAGGAAGCGCTGCGAGCGTCGTCGTCGTCGTCGTCGTCTTCGTCGTCGCAGTCTGGGAGAGACCTGCGGGAGGAGGAGGAGGGTGCGGGGGAGTGGAGGAGGAGGGAGACGGGATAGGCGAGCAGGTTGTGGTTGTGCGAATGCGAGTGCGAATGGGCTCTGCGCCATTCGGAGATGGGATCGTGGGAGAGGGTCGCCTTATTTGGCCAGGGGGAAATGGACCTGGACTGGGAGGGCTGGGGCTGGGCTGCGGCCTCTGCGGCCTCGACTCTGCGCTGTTTCCAGAGGCCGCGGGGGCGTTTGAGCGTCGGCTTCGTGCGGGACTTGGGCGGGGGCAGGCGGGAGGAGGAGGCGGGGAGGGGGACGGGGACGGGGGAGGGGAACATGAGCGCAATCATCCTACCTGGGCGAGAACATACGGCGGGGGGGCAGAGCGCGGGGGGGCGGGCGAGGGAGGGCACGGTATATATTCCCTATTCCCAGCCACGGCCTGGGCGGGGACACGCAGCCAGGCTCAGCGAGTCCTTCCACCTTCCCAGCCCAGACCCACGCAGCCCAGTCCAGCCGCCGCCCTAACCCTGCCCAATCCCCGCGCTCCAGACCTCGTCCCCATTGGCTCCTGCCCCGGTCATTTTCAGCCAATCCCCGCGTCGTTTGAATGCCGGCTCTCCACCCCTGGGCCTTGTGGCCCTGTGGGTCCACCGTCCCTCGTCCGTTCGCGTATGAAGCTCGACGCTCGTCCGACGCGCCTTCGCCGGGCATTGTCGCAACGCGCAGCGCTATGCTTCTCGCTCGACAGATATCATCCCACCCGCATCACCCTGAGCACCGTCCAATCCCGAGCAGCGTCCCATTATCCAATCATAAATTACTACCCTAGCGCTCGCTACTTCCTCCTCCCCTCCGGCCTCGCCGGACGCACAGTCCACCGCCCGAGCAGCAGATTCGCCCGCAAAATGAGCAGGTCCCGCAGCATCTGCAGCGAGTCCGCAAACACGTGCAGCTTGCTCCCTGACACCTCGTGCCACTCAATCGACACCTCCGCCACCGCCATCCCCAGCTCCTTTGCCAGCAGGAGCAGCTCCACGTCGAATATCCACGTCGCCAGGTGCTGGGCCGGGAAGATCGCTTGCGCCGCCGAACGCGTGAACAGCTTGAAGCCGCACTGCGTGTCCCGTATGTGACCCACGCCGACAATGCGCAAAATCGTGTGTAGGCCGTACATCAGGATGTTGCGGATCACCGACCGCTGAAAGAGTGTGAGCCGCGTGTACGCGCGGAGAGAGGTACGCATACCTTGACGACCGCCTCCGTCTTCACCAAATGTGCACGGCTCCCAACGACCACCGCTGCCTCGTCTCCTGTCGGCGCGAGCTCGTCCATCGCCTTCCAGAGCAGCTCCAGGTCCTCGAACCGGCTCGCTCCGTCCGCATCCACCATGAGCAGTCGCCGTCCGCGCCCGTGCAGCATCCCGTGCCGCACCGCTCCGCCCTTCCCCACATTGTGCTCCAGCACGACCACGCGGACGTCCGCCGTGGGGTACTCGAGCGCGAGCTTCAGCGCCAGGTCCGCCGTCCCGTCCGTCGAGCCGTCGTCCACGACGAGGACCTCATACGTCCGCGAGGGTACGGAGGCTAGATGCGCGAGCGTGGTGGAGAACATTGCCGGTAGTCGCTCGGTTTCATTGTACGCGGGTATCACGACTGTCAGGTCGACCTCGGCGGGGTCGTGTATAGACGGCAGTGGGAGCCGTTTTGACGGGCTGGACGCGGTGCGATACGTCTTTTCAGACGGCTTGGGCACTATCAAGTCTGGTGACCAGAGCACGAGAATGGTGTAGGCCTGCGTGTCGGTGAGTATGAAGTAGAGATGCTGCTATGCGGCGACGCGCTCAGAGAAGGCGACGAGACGTCTGCCAGACCGTGTTTGTCGTCATCCCGCGGCGCGCACTCGCAGAGGAGAGGCCCGCGGGTCGTAGAACAAGGATGATCGGAAGCTCATCGCGGCGCGTCGCCGTGGCCAAAGAGCGGAAGGAGACGTACCGCGCCGAGGGTCGCAGCCGCGAGGGCAAGGGCGCCGTAGAGCAGGGAGGAGCTGTCCATTGGTTGTGTTATTTCCGCGGTCGGTCAGGTCGGCATGTGCGAGCAGGAAACGAGCGTGTGGGGAGAAGCGGGGGCGCGATGGCGGAGGAGAGCAGAATGGTGGGCCATCGCCGGCGGTGTTCAGCAGCCTGAGCGCGTCCGCTGCCACGTCGGTCCGCCCGGGCGGCAATTATAGCCCTCGTTATCTATATAGGCCAGATTAGATTGGCGCGCGTGCTTTACGTCCGCGCCGCCGAGAGTCTCCGCCGGCCTGCCTCGATCCTCGATCCTCCGTCGCTCTCTCCTCCCCGCCCTCGTCCTCGAGCTCGTCACGATGTCCGTCCTGGCCAGCGCACGAACGTCCCTCTTGCGCTCCGCCGCCCCATCCCTGCGATGCGCCCGCCTCCGTCTCTCTGCGGCGCGGTGCATGTCCTCCGAGGCATCTTCCGGCGAGGTCAGTTCGTATCGCCGCCAAGGCCCACCTTGTACTCATTAGCATCGCAGTTGAAGAAGACGGGCTTGTATGACTTCCACGTCCGGAACGGCGCGAAGATGGTCCCCTTTGCGGGGTACGCCATGCCCCTCTCCTATGGAAATGTCGGCGCCGGTCCGTCTTCCCCACACTATCCCTGATCCGCTGTGCACTGACATGCGCGGTTATAGTTGCCAGCCATAAGCACGTCCGAGACTCCGTCGGTCTCTTCGACGTCGGCCACATGGTTCAGTCCATGTACGTTCTTTTCTCCTCCCACCTACCTCCGTCTAGCCTCTTATGAAC